>OZ007589.1:195850002-198350002 GCA_963931845.1 Maratus michaelseni
CAATTTTCAATTATGTTGGAAAGTGTTAAAAACGGATTTTAGGGAGAAGTGTGTGGGGGGGAGGAGGCATTTGGGAACCCTGTAAATATAATATGTAGTTCTATTTCAAATTTTCATCTTTCAACAGGACACTTTCTAAACTTATAATAGCAGATTTTCAACAAATTAAATTGATTATCTCAAATATTATCCGACGAAATTTTTTAACATATATAGTCTTGACTACAATAACACTGGTCTGCGATTGTTATTATTTGTTGTTTTTATTGAAAATGAAGGATGTTTTTCATGTATTTTTTCATGCTTATTTCGAGAACAGTACCTACAAAAGCTCGATCACATACATTTTCGGCATAAATCAAGAATTTATGTCTGATTGGTAAATTAACAATTTAACTATAAAGAAATCAGAATTTCTAATTGGTAAATTATAAGCATAGATATAAAGGCACCAAAGACTAATAAACTTCACAGTAGACTTCTGCTCGTCATCTTGCATAAGAAGTGGATGCAAGCTTTAAACAAGACAAAAAGTTCTAAAGAGAGCAGGGAAGGGGGCATCTTTCTTCGAGAGGAAGTAAAGCATTTTAGTCCAGTCAAATTAGCCCATTTTTGAGCAGTTTGCCATAAAAAATGCTAAGGAGATAAAAATTGGTCCAGTTGTTCATTGATGGCTACTGATGACTATGCAAAAAGTCCCCATCGATAGGAGGTGAGCGGGGGGGCTAAACAAAGTATTTATTTTAGTTTTTTACAAATATCTCAGAAATTGTTGTTTTTCATGAAAAAAAACCACTCCAACATAAATTAAAGAATATGAAATTATCTACAAATGACAGGTATATACAGTGGAACCTCGATTATCCGTCAGCCAGAAGACCGGAGCTTTGACGGATTTCCCCCCCCCCCCCAAAAAAATCACTTAATTTCAAATTAATTTATTTAATGACGCCATAATAAATTCTAAAGGGATAAAAATTGGTCCAGTTGTTTATTGATGGCTGCTGATGACTATGTAAAAAGTCCCCATGGATATGAGGTGAGCGGGGGGAGGGGGGGGCTAAACAACGTATTTTTTTCGTTTTTTACAAATATCTCCGAAATTGTTGTTTTTCATGAAAAAACTACTCCAACATAAATTAAAGAACTTAAAATTATCTACAAATGACAGGTATATACGGTGGAACCTCGATTATCCGTCAGTCAGAAGACCGGAGCTTTGACGGATTTTCCCCCCAAAAATCACTTAATTTCAAATTAATTTATTTAATGTCGCCATAATAAATTCTATAGAGATCAAAATTAGTCCAGTTGTTTATTGATTTATTGGCTACTGATGACTATGTAAAAATACCTGATGGATAGGAGATGAGTGGGGGGAGGGGGACAAAATAAAGTACTTTTTTAGTTTTTTTACAAATATCTCAGAAACTGTTGGTTTTCTTGAAAAAATTACTCAGACATAAATTAAGGAACATAAAATTCTCTACAAATGACAGGTATATACAGTGGAACCTCGATTATCCGTTAGTCATGAAACTGGAGCCTTGATGGAGTTACCGAAAAAAAAAATCCCTTTAATTTTAAATTTACTTAGTTAATATATATTCAAATTTATTAAATATTGTCGCAAAAAAAAAGAAGAATTGACACAATTTTTTCTTTTTTTTTTTTTTTTTTTGGCTGGGAGGGGGGGGGTGTCTGGTGGTGAGTGTGAAAGGATGGATGACTGCCCCCCGATTCATGATTATTATGAATAATCTAAACATGAAACAGGAATCAGTTCATTATTATCTTGAAGGATTTTCCGAAAACAAAACTTTCTTTTCAAATTTTTTTTACTTAACCTTCATACGGGGTCTCGACAGCAACTTTCCGAGAATACATGAAAAGTTAGACAGGGGCTGTCAGAGACCAGTCTATTCAAATTCAGTAAATATTGTCACAAAAAAAAAGAAAAGAAAAGAATTTAACTTCTGTTTGATGATGATGTGTAAAGAAAAAAAAGAATATTTTGACTTAGTAAGTATTTGCTTAATGATAAATTAGTACTTTCATTGTTCCCTATTATGTTTTGTCGCATTTACAAAGTTTCACGTGAAATTTTATGTTATTTAATTTATGTGAATTTGACGGACTTTCCCCCAAAAAAGCACTTTAATTTCAAATTTATTTACTTTATGTCGCCATAATAAATGCTACAGAGAAAAAAAATTGATACAGTTGTTCATTGATGGCTACTGATGACTATGTAAAAAGTCCTGATGGATAGGAGGGGAGCGAGGGTAGGGGTGGGCAAAATAAAGAACTTTTTTAGTTTTTTACAAATATCTCAGAAATTATGTAGTAATTTTTCATGAAAACCAATAGTTTCTGAGATATTTCTAAAAAACTAAAAAAGTACTTTATTCCCCCCCCCCTTCTCCCCTCGCTCACCTCTTATCAATCAGGACTTTTTACATAGTCATGTCATCAGTAGCCATCAATGAACAACTGTACCAATTTTTATCTCTGTAGCATTTATTATGGCGACATTAGGTAAATAAATTTGAAATTAAAAAATTTTTTTGCGGAAAATCCGTCAAAACTCCGGTCTCCTGAGTGACCGATAATTGAGGTTCCACTGTATATACCTGTCATTTGCAGAGAATTTTACGTTATTTAATTTATGTCAAAGTAATCTTTTCATGAAAACCAACAATTTCTGAGATATTTGTAAAAAACTAAAAAAATTACTTTATTTTGCCCCCTTCCCCTCCTATACATGGGGACTTTTTACATAGTCATCAGTAGCCATCAATGAACAACTGGACCAATTTTTATCCCTTTAGAATGTATTATGGCGACATTAAATAAATTAATTTGAAATTAAGTGATTTTTGGGGGGGAAATCCGTCAAAGCTCCGGTCTTCTGACTGACGGATAATCGAGGTTCCACTGTATATACCTGTCATTTGTAGATAATTTTATATTCTTTAATTTATGTCAGAGTAGTTTTTTCATGAAAAACAACAATTTCTGAGATATTTGTAAAAAACTAAAAAAAATGCTTTGTTTAGCCCCTTCTCCCCCCGCTCACCTCCTATCCATGGGGACTTTTTACATAGTAATCAGTATCCATCAATGAACAACTGGACCAATTTTCATCTCCTTAGCATTTTTTATGGCAAAAAAACCTAATTTGACTGGACTATTTATAATGCTTTTTAGGTGCGTTCGTAATTATATAAATATGTAGCACCTATTGTCGTCGTCTGGTCCGTCCGTCCGTCCGCATATAACAACGCAAAAACTACCGAACGGAATGGTTTGAAATTTAAGATATATTGGCTTTGCAGAATTTTGTCGAGACATTTCAAATTTTATGAAAATCGAATCAAAACTTTAGAAGATATTAATAAAAACATTTCTTAAGAAATTTGAATTTTAAAAAAAATCGGTGCTTTCTTGTTATAGGAGTTTCCGAGTATTAACCGTCAAGCGACCGAGATACTTATTTTATTACAGAAATTAATCTCCAGACGCTATAATTCATTTCACAGAATTAAAAATCATCAAGATCTGAATATTTATATAACTAGCTATAGTACGAACGCACCTCATTTGTCACATTTGACGTACAATTTCCAACTTGTTAACTTTGTGGCAGCTGTAACAAATGCAACAAATTAAGAAAGATGTAAAATACGGCATATTAAAAGTTTTTTATTATTTAATAAAGCGTTTTTTCCCTATGAGAAACAGTGTTCATGTATACTTTTTTAAAATCTTCATCCTCAGTTTGTGAAAATGTTACGTGATAAAGAAAAAGCTTAGCATTCCTGAACTAAGAAAATCGAAAAAGATTAAAAACACCTAAAAGAGGCAGAAAAATAAAAATTATTATTTTACTAGCCTGTGTCATCAATTAAAAATAAATAAATAAAAGTGTCCAGTTAGCTGATGGCATTGAGCTCACAGGCTAGTCACACTAATTGTATGTTATACTCTTATTTCAAAGAATAATACCCTTCGAAAAATAAAGAAATCGACAATAAATTAAGAGGGGGGATTATCCCCCCGTCCACCCCCTTTAATACTTAACCAATGATCCCCAAAAACTAATCAGAAAAGCACCTTATCATAATGAACCTATACACAAAATTTGAAGCAAATCGAATAATTCTGTATGAAAAACACATTTATCTAAATTAAGGGGGGATTAGCCCCACGTTCTCCCCCTTTATACTTAATCAGTGAACCCCTAAAACTAATCAGGGAAGCGCCTTATCACAATGAACTTATACACAAAATTTGAAGCAAATCGGATAATTCTGCTTGAAAAACCCCTATATCTAAATTAGGGGTGTAGGTATTAGCTCCTAGTTTCCCCCTTTATACTTAACCAATGAACTTCCAAAACTAATTAGGGAGGCGCTTTATCAGAATGAGCCTATATACAAAATTTGAAGCAAATCGGATATTTCTATCAAGTGTTGTCGCTTTACGTACATACATATACATATACAGTGTCTCACATAAGTGATGGGACACTTGTGCTTTACAAAAGGAAACTAATCAAATAAATTAAAAAAACATGTACACATTTTTTTTGTGGGTGTGTTTCATACTTAAATTTAGTAAAGATTATTACATAACATACATTTTGTCAAAATATTAAAATATTAATTTAATAAAAATACAAATGTTTAGAACGGAGCAAAAAATAGCTCACATAAGTGATGGGACACCATTATATATGCAACAAAAATCGCCTGAAATAAGCAATAAAAATATTTTTTGGGGTTTTATTTTTACTTAAAAGCAATTGGCAATAATTTATAAAATCGTCTGCAGTATTTCTCTCCAGTTTGTTTTGGAATTTTTGTGTTTTTTAGCTCTGTGTAGTCATGAATGCTAAACGAAAAGAAACTTCGCCTGAAATTCGAAAATTAGTTATTAATTTGCATATTGAACGTGGAAAATCTATTAGAAAAACTGCTGAAACAGTTAACTTGAGTCGTTCAACAGTTTTCAATATCATTAAACGATATAAAAAGAATCATATGATTCAGGATAAAAGAAGACCTGGCTGACCATCAAAGCTATCCAATGGAATAAAGCGAATTATCGTTCGAAATATTAAAAAAAATCCAAGAATTAGTGCTTCAAAAGTTGCTGCTGATTTACAAGCATTATATGGAATAATTGTTAATCCTGAAACTATTAGAAGGGTAATTCGATCTGCTGGATATCACGGTAGAGTAGCCAGGAAAAAATTCTTCGTAAGTGAAAAGAATAGAAAACTCAGACTAGCTTTCGCAAAATCCAACATAAATAAGAATTCTGATTACTGGAATAAAGTTATATTTGCTGATGAGAGTAAATTTAATATATTTGGTTCTGACGGTAGAATCTTGGTGTGGAGAAAACCCAGGGAAGAACTTCGCAAACAGAACTTGGTACCAACAGTAAAACATGGTGGAGGAGGAGTTATGGTATGGGGGTGTATGTCGTCCGCTGGAGTTGGTAATTTTGTTTTTATTGACAGTATAATGGATCAGTACAAGTATATTGATATTTTAAAGCAAAATTTGAAATCTTCAGCACGAAAATTGAACCTTCATAACGATTTTAAATTCTACCAGGACAATGACCCCAAGCACACTGCTCTGAACGTTAGACTCTGGCTGCTATATAACTGTCCTGAAATAATAAAAACACCACCACAATCTCCAGACTTAAATCCCATAGAGAATATTTGGCAAGAATTGGAATCAAGAATTCGCAAACACACCATTTCTTCAAAACAACAACTAAAATCGGTGCTTCAAGAAGAATGGGGTAAAATCACTCCAGAAATCACAAAAAAAATAGTCGAATCCATCCCAAAAAGATTAAATCATGTTTTAAAAGTAAAAGGAAATCCAACAAAATATTAAAACCTTTTAAAAAGTAAAATTTGTGGATAAATATTTGATGGAAAAGTAAGTGTCCCATCACTTATGTGAGCCATTTTTTGCTCCGTTCTGAACAATTGTATTTTTACTAAATTAATATTTTAATATTTTGACAAAATGTATGTTATGTAATAATTGTTACTAACTTTAAATATGAAACACACCCAAAAAATTTTTGCACATGTTTGTTTATTTATTTTATTGCAGTTTCTTTTTATAAAGCACAAGTGTCCCATCACTTTTGTGAGACACTGTACGTACGTACATACAGAACCTGCGGGCACATTAACTCTCAGACTTTGATAGCCTGTGAGCTAAAAAGCTTTCAAAGAAAGCTTCTTCTTCAAGAAAATGAAATGTGAAATTGTTTTAATACTTTTAGTATAGCAATAACAATTATCTATAATTTGCCAGTTTTCTATAGGAAGTTCTGTACAGCTACTAAAATTCATTTTTGTATAGAAAATTCTTTAGCAGATAATATGTAGGCGGTGCAGTAAACAAAACATAAAGTAAACAAAATAGAATGTTCTCACTAATTAACGGTATGTTTGAAAATTGTTCCATATATGCTTACCAATTACTTTATTATTTATTTATTTCACAATGATCTTACTAATTGAAGGCAGGTAACTTTAATTTCCTTCACTTGTTTTAATACTTTTAGTATAGCAATAACAAAATTGAAAATATATTTACGTGCAAAAAAAATAGTAAGGTACTCTTATATAATAATTCCAAATTAGTTAAACTTGTAAACCTACAATAATTTTGCACACATCGTCATGTTAATTTCACATCATTCTGACTGAAATCCTCTAAAGAATTTTCAGTTACAATTAATAAGTAAAGTAAGTATAACAGCCCTACATTATTAGTCTGTAATAAGCACAAGGATGAACAAAAAAGTAAGCATAAACTTTTAAAATCATTAAATAATAATAATAATAATAATGTTACGCAAGTACAATTTGCATTAGAAGCATGATCAGGATTATTTTAACAGCAAAAAAATATTGTAGTTTAAAAATTCACCGATAGAGGTCATTAACGTGAATGCACCTCCCCGAAGCATGCAAGTGAGAAAGGTTATAAAAGAAGTGACAGCTAGGCTGATTCCTTATTCGACTTAATCATCATACTGATATGTGGTCAAATTACCGAGCAAATTGTTGCCCGAGTTTCATAAACGGAAAAGCAGCAATGCTTTTTGAAAATCTCGCCCAAAAAACTTCTAAAGAAGGAAATTATCTCCAGTACACAGTAACCTGTTCTACAACTCAAACTGATAATTCAGTCGAATAAAGACAAAAGTACAGGTTAAGAAAAATTACTTTTTTTTTAATATAATCATACTTATTTACGTGCTTTAGCTACCGGTAAGTTGCACAAATGATAGACTTTTTGGGTGTTGACCTTTTCAGCCACAACTGTTTTTATTGTTAAAAAATCCCGCATCCTGGTATTTCTTTTAGTACAAACTACATTTTGTGGGTTTTTCGAGGAAGGGTGGCGTTACAGTTTATATGGACTTTCTGTCAGTAACTATAATACACTTATATTAGCTTATATTATTTAAAATTCTATAATACCTTTGGGTACCAAGTTTGTGTGGAATTCCACTCACATATTTCCGATAGTAGTGAGGTTGATCTACGTGCTTGAGGTTCACTTTTGTATCTGTGCTCGTCGACGGTGAACTATATGTCGGATAAGGATAATCTAAATTGCGCTTCAGCCCCTTCGTCTTATTTGTATCCATATTCTTAAATTTTGATTGCGAAAAAAAAGTGATGACACTGATTTCTTGATTCACAAAATTTTATGGACAAATTTTCTTATGGGATTCTGAATGAAAACAGGAGAAATTATTAGCTTGGATTATAAATAGGATTGCCTTAATGACTACTAAAATTTGCACATCTATATAAATCTAAAGCTTTCAAGTATATATAGTGAAATAATGTTAGGAATATACAGTATGTATCAGAAATAGTTATTAAAGTTTTATGAGATAGTAGAATACGGAAAAATGAATAATTTTTGTAGCATAATGTGTGGTCAAAACTGAGGTGTTATACACACTACAACACATCATAACTAAACATTACAACTATTAAATTTTTTTCTTAAGACACCTTAATTTTTTACTTATTACTTTCACTTTCCGTGCACATACAATGTAAGGGAAGTATTGTAATCATGATCAAAACACAATTATGGAAATATTGGTATATTTTTACATTTTCAGGTTCCTTGAATCCGTTTTCGCTGTTTTTTACAATGATTCCATCTGCATGTGTCGATGCATGCATCTATATTACAATTTCCTCACATTTTCCAAACATACGTTTACTTTTACTATTATTATTCTGTCTTATTGTATTATTATTATTATTATTATTTGTATTTTTGCATGTTTCAGTAATTAATAAAAAATACATATGAAGTGTGCTTAAAATCAATACTGAGACTTTTTTTTTCAAACACGTGTTTCATTATTTTAAAATAAACAAGTAATATAAAAAAACAATTATGTCAATTCCTACTTTTTAATCATAAATATATAAAATAAACCCGTGCAGCATTAATGTCCCACGTTATCTTTATTGAACATTATTTTATAATCATTGTTGCGGTATTTTATTTCTGTGGCATCACTCATTTGAGATAAATCTTTCATTTCATTTATGAAAACAATGGGAGGATTTTTTTTTCTCCCATTTAAAACTAAAATTAATTAATTCAATTTAATTAATGAATTAATATTTGAAAAAACTGTATTAACATAAAGTGTCATCCACTACAAGTTTAAACAAATTTATTTGAACTTGAGTGGATGAATAGAAAATATTTTATTTACGATTGAAAATTTGAACAAGATATATATAGAGAGAGTGTGAGCTAATAGTAGGAATTTAATAAAAACGGGTAAGGAAGGTCTATTTGTCCGAAATAATTAATAAAAACGGGTAAGGAAGGTCTATTTGTCCGAAATAATAATTTATGATAAGAGAATGAAAACTGTGATGTCCATTTAATCCTGTTATTTTTTGTACTAATGCAACATTTTCCAAATGTCTTCAAAAACTCTTCCATAGCCTATACTGGCAAGTTAATAGTACACGAAATAACTACTAGCATATTCGTGAGATTTCAATAAACCTTATTTTTTGAAATTTAGAAAGCTACTTTTATTATTTATTTTTTTAACTAAAAAAAAAATTTCCTCTAGAATTAAAAAAATAATCGGACCCGAAAAGATTAACAAAATAAAATACATTACCCCTTATAATTCGGCCAAACGAAGTTGTAATATAATTTTTTCAGTTTTTTCTTCTGAACAGATACAAAATCTGGTACATTTCATAAGCTGTCTATCTTTCATGCGAACTTGTGTGTTATATTTGGTATTTTGATTGACGAAAAACTTACATTCATGTATCACAATAAGAATTTTCAATTTCTCCTTGCTTTTAGTTTCGTGTGAAATGTTAGTTTCGAATGAATAAATTCTCTTTGACTAAAAGATTTACAATCAAAGTACCATAGTAAAAATTTTCAACCATTTTTCGGTTTCAATTTCACGTGAAATGTTTCATATCGTACTACATATATGTGATTGATGTATAAAATTATACATTTACTGAATAAATGTTTCTCGAATTCCTTTTACATAGTTGACATCAATTCAGTTAAAACATTTTTGAAAGTTTTAACAACCTAATTTAACAAAGACATCCTTTAAAGGAATTCAGCAATGCAGAACTATATTTTATCGTTCATTAAATGCAACATTTAACGGACTATGTCAGCGTTCGTAAAGTAATAACTATATAGGTCACGGTCAGCAGTCACGCAAGAATAGCTAATGTAGGTCTTTTATTAAAAGACGCATTAGTTTTTTTCAATTTTCGGACAAAACTAGAACATACTTTTAAATTTAAATTATTTTCCGAATAGAAAAGTGCTTCAATTAAAAAAAAAAATTATGAAATGAGACTGCATTTAATTTACATATCCGTTCAGTTTAAATAAAATAAAAGAAAAACCAAATTTAAAGCCATGCCAGTATGATTATAGTTGATTTGGTTGATTTATGACGGCCAATTATCTACTCGAGGGATATAGCCCCTAAGGGGAGTACCCTCCGTGGGGGGGTCTGTCTAAGGGATCCTAACCCATATTTACGGCAAGGTTCAAAGACTGAAAAAACGTTTCACGGAAAACTCCAAACGGTTAGGTCGACGAGCGCGACAGGGGTTTGAACCCAGCACCTCTTGTTTATCAGCTTTGAGAGCAGAACCTCTCAGCCACTGACTGGACCAGTATGATAATAATCCCAGTTTGTTTTGCAATGGCAATTCATTTACCAACTGATACACTGTCACATAAAAACTGCTGAAAATGTAAATCATATTTTACATGGAGCTACTATATTAATAACATACGACTTAGCCCTTAAGAGGTGTCCCACAATTTTTATCATTATCAGAAGGATAGGAATCTCTTTATTTCGAAACCCTCTTCCCCTGACAAACACCTAGTGAGAGGACTTTCCATTCCACAGAGTTAACGTGCACATTTATGTCTTGTGTACACCACAATTCTACAACCAGGTCTCGAAACGCGAGATCTAACTGCAAGACTCGCCCATGATCCAATCGGTCATCCCGGACTCATATAACACAACTAATGAGAATGATTCTTTTGGATTTAAAAAAAATGTATATACAGTAAACTACCGTTTATCCGTCACTCACGGGACCGACCGGGTGGCGGATAATCGAAATAGACGGATAATCGAAAGACCATTATTAAAATCACATTTCTATTTGCTGGTTTATAAATAACAATATTTAAACGCGTGTTTTTTTATTAGCTGTGTATTTCATGAATAGAAAACTTAATTAATAATAACAAATAAATTTATGAGAGTAATTTAAAATTTTACACAGTAAATAAATTACCTGTTTTCATCGAAAATAATTCGTTTTACATGTTTGTTTGCAGTTTGCTTGTCCTTTTACAGCAGCAAGATTGCGAATTTTACGTAATAAAAGTACTTGAGTTGCATCGGCTTCATCTTGCATTTCAAACCAATTAATGCACTTCGAGAGTATTGTCTCCACTTCTGCATGACTGACTCCTGGGTCATCATTTTCCGATTCATCAGATTCATCCGCTTCAGGTTTCCCTGGATTCAAAATATTTTGAATAATTTCGTCATCCATAAATTCTTCATAACCAATATCATTGTTATCACAATTATGCCAGTTTTTCATTTCATCTGCAGAAATATCTTTTAAACATGGTACGTTTGATACCAAGGTCAGTATCTCTGTATCATCATCAGGTACATCTTCTGTGCTGGTAGTATTGGTAGCATCTTCCGGGGTATCAATAGTGTTGGGCCACAATTTTCTCCAGCTTCTCTGGAAAATCTGTTCAGATAAATCATTCCAAGCATCAGCCAAGTTGTATATGGCATCTTTGATAGTGTATGATTTCCGAAAAACGAAGACATTTGATTCATTATCAGCGAGTAGCAGCTTTTGAATTAAAGCTTTCCGATAACGTTTTTTCGACGATTCAAAGACACTTTGGTCCATTGGTTGTATCAGTGATGTTGTATTAGGTGGAAGAAATAAGCACTTGATGTTACCGTCAGTAGATTCTAAATTTTCCGGATGTGCTCCTGCATTATCAAGCAACAAGATTGCTTTCTGAGGAAGATTACTTTTTTTTAAGTGTGCTTTAACTCCGGGAACAAAGATATAAAAAAAACACTTCTTAAAAATATCTTGCGTCATCCAGGAACTTTTTTTACTGTAATAATTGACAGGCAGTGCTTTCATGTTAATATTCTTAAAAGCTCTAGAATTCAGGGGGCGGTGGCTGCAGTTTAGCTGACGTTACACAAGCATTTTTCTCGGAATAGCGCCGCCTCACTCGGGTTCACTGAACATGCGTGTTTTTGTTGTTCGTTTCAGATTGAAAAAAAAAAATGGAAAGGGGGGGTGGCGGTTAACCGAAGGTGGCGGTTGATCGAATGGCGGATAATCGGAAGTCTACTGTATATATATTTATTTATTTATTTAATATCTATATATTTAAAACGAAAGATGCATTTGTCAACTTTTCACACGAATATCGTCTCTTTACGCATGCGTCAACGTTTTTTGAAGGATTCTCCCCTCGAAACGGGAAACTTGATTGATTAGCCTGTTTAACCTAGGGGGGTTGAAAAGGGTTGATTTAAAGATCTTCTAATATATTTTTGCTCTGAGGTTGAAAGCTAAAGCTTTTTTTTTTTCCTTTAAAGAACTCATGTTTTCATTACTAAATATGCATCTTGTTTTGCAAAATTTTAAAGAGAGCTTGGTATCATGGTTTATCTGGGTTTTAGAGTCAGGCTGAAATAAAAGTAAAACTGATGAAAAATTTTAAAGGCCGCGTAATTTAAAAAAAAAAATAGAAAATACTAAATATTGATATATATTTTTTTTTTATTTTTGAGATTGTAGTAAGTAAAAATAAATCATTCAATTAATATTTTTAGTTAAATTCTTGCTAAATTAATTCAAGTATAATGGGATGTAAATTACAAGCTTAAAATTATTTCACTTCATTAGTTGAGTAGGCTGGACTGACAACACAATCTATCGTTTTACATCTATAGAAATTGCTTACACAATATAACAGTTCATAAAATTTTCAATATTTAATTAATTTAAAAGCAGCTAATTAAAAATAAAAGTATATTTCTAAAGGAGCTTTCAAGTTATTTAAAGTCAAATTTTGACGGGTACCATCTAGTATAATAAATAAAGGAAAGTATTAAGTTGATATATATTGTAGATTTTTGCTTTCAACATGCTATTCAAAACAAATAAATGTAATTTTAAAAGTCTTAAATGAATTAAGTCAAGAAACATGTAGTATATATATATGTGTGTGTGTATATATATGTGTCTCTCTGTCTTTGTGTGTATGTGTGTGTGTGTGTGCGCGTATGTATGCACGTATGTATATTGATGGGAGAAACAGCAGAAATGTTTCTCTTGAAGCGCCAATTTTTCTCAGTACTAATGACAGTAAGCATGACAACAACTTGGTACATACGCGTGAATGTATACACTATATTGCCAAAGGTGACCGATCACTTGCGATTTTAGACGTTTTGTTAACTATCTAGAAAAATACATGAGGAATTAACCTGAAACTACAGGTGTGTAAACAGTATAGTATAGGTTATACATTTCCTTGAAGATTTTTTTCCCGAAACCCCATAGGGGACTGTCAACAAACTGAAAAAGAACGAATATCTTTTGGATTACCCTGTAAAAACTAATGTAGCATTAGCGTTCAAACTCGAGATTATTAATAAGTGGCTTATTGTAATATACTGTGTTTATTTTTATGAGGATAGCATGTATACTCGAAGAGAAATTAAGGTTTTTATAAAAACAGTCCCAAATTTCACCAAGTTTTTTGCTTATAATTTGCAGAGTTCTTAATATAGAAAAAAAGTTATTTTGAGAAAATATGTCAAACAACATTGTACATAATACTCTGCAATCGGATTAAAAAATAATAATAATTGGATGAAAATTGAGCAGGCTTACTAAAAAATGTTTCACTGCGCATGCGCGAATGCAATCAAAATATAATATGCATAATGTATTAGCTAAGTACATAGAGCAACTTTTGTGAAAGTTTCAAAATCATAGCTTGAAAATTCTGAAAATTATCGTCGATAGAATAAGCTCGAAATCCGTTGTTCCCAAAAGGAAGCAAAAAAATGAGGGGTTGTATCCAAATATAGTAGTACGTGCAATCTTGGCACTACTCAACAGATATTTGATACAACCCCTCATATTTTTGCTTCTTTTTGGGAACAACGGATTTCGATCTTATTCTATCGACGATAATTTTTAGAATTTTCAAGCTATGATTTTGACTCTTTCACAAAAGTTGCTCTATATACTTAGCTAATACATTATGCATATTATATTTTGATTTCATTCACGCATGCGCAGTGAAACATTTTTTAGTAAACCTGCTCATTTTTCATCCAATTTTCATTATTTTTTAATTCCGATTACAGAGTATTATGCACAATGTTGTTTGACATATTTTCTCAAAATAATTTTGTTTTATATTAAGAACTCTGCAAATTATAAGCAAAAAACTTGGTGAAATTTGGGACTGTTTTTATAAAAACCTTTATTTATCTTCGAATATACATGCTATCCTCATAAAAATGAACACAGTATATTAAAATAAGCCACTCTTATTAATAATCTCGAGTTTGAACGCATTTGCTACATTAGTTTTTACAGGGTAATCCAAAAGATATTCGTTCTTTTTCAATTTGTTGACAGTCCCCTATGGAGTTTCGGGAAAAAAATCTTAGTGGAAATATATAAGCTATACTATACTGTTTACACACCTGCAGTTTCCGGTTAATTCATCCTGTATTTTTTCTAGATATTTAGCAAAACGTCTAAAATTGCAAGTGACCGGTCACCTTTGACAATATAGTGTATATGTATATGGGTGGATATGTGCATATCTATACACAAGTATTACTATACTTATGAATGTACTACAATAAAATATTGTATTTCATCGATTCCCTTGTTTTTCTGATACACCTAATATCGGCTATTATGTAACATAAGGCCATTTTCGAAGTCTGACCAAAACTTTCACTTCTTAGTAGTTTATTATATTAGATATAAAGCAGAAAATTATCAAAATTATGATTTTCAACAAAATAATTTCGGAACGATAATTTCAGGAAATTTGATATGCAAGTTGCTTTTGAAAAACTATATTAATTCAATACTGGCTCGAGAAAGGGCGCATCTATGCTATGCTTTTTGCGATTAACCTGATAGTTGTATGAATCGCCATAAAAACAAAAGAACACACAGGACACGTTTCTGGATGGAAATTTTTAACAGCCTGTCATCGGCCAAAGTAAAACGTACCCGTCAGGGGACAGGGTCACAAATGAACAGAAGAGCAGAGAGAAGAGCATAAAAGAATGCGACAGGTGGCGCTAGCTGAAAGGAAAACACCAATCATAGAGGAGCACAGGCGGAAGAGGAAAGTGTAGCCAAAATGATAAGGGGAAAAAGGATGAATAAATAAATCAAAAGAGGTAAATTAAAAAACAAATAAATAAATAAAATAAAACAAAATAAAATAAATGATAATAAATAAATAAAAAGTAAATAAAAGGAAAAAAAGAGGAAAAAATTTTCAGAAGTAATTTTCAAACTGAAGAGAGAAAAGAATATGATGAGCGTCATTGACAAGATTATCGGAATTTTAAAAAATAAAAAATGCTTCGGGAAAATCCAAGTGAGTGGGAGAGACAGGAGAAGAAATTATTCTGGCTATGGAGAAATTGAAACAGTGACTTGAAGTCCAACAGTAAGAGGCAATCGAAAATTTGGAAAATTCTTCATTTGGTATATACCTCTGATGTTCTCTTAATCTGAACTTTAATGCTCTCTTAGTTTGACCAATATAACCTAAATTACAAGAACAAGGAATAAAATAAACTCCCCACCGGTTCTCAAAAGAAACAGTATATTTCAGAGAAGATAATTTCATTTTATTAATAGGTTTGAAGATAACTTTAAAATTTAAACGAGAAAGGATTTTGAAAATTTTCGAACAGAAAGGAGAAAAAAATGGCAGAACGATAGAGTTAAAAGTAGGAGGATTATTTAAGTCAGAAACATGACGTTTAGGATTGTTGAATTTATTCAGAGCTTTATCAATCAAAGAGGGATTATAACCACGTGCAAGGGGAAGAGATTTGAGGTATCGCTTTGGTCTCCAAATTAACTGGATTAACAAAATAAGATTTAAATTAAAATGTATATGTTTAACATTCCAGTTTGTAATATCAACAATATCTGTACTAGACAAACATTGCTATATTCGAAAAAAAAAAAAAAAAGAAAAGAAAAAGAAAAATTTTACGAGACAATTATTAAAAATTGACTACGTTATTAATTATTTCAAATCTCTCAAATCCCTCTTTGATTGATAAAGCTCTAAATAAATTCAACAAAATAAGACTTAAATTAAAATGTATATGTTTAACATTCCAGTTTGTAATATCAACAATATCTGTACTAGACAAACATTGCTATATTCGAAAAAAAAAAAAAGAAAAGAAAAAGAAAAATTTTACGAGACAATTATTAAAAATTGACTACGTTATTAATTATTTCAAATCTCTCAAATCCCTCTTTGATTGATAAAGCTCTAAATAAATTCAACAATCCTGAACATCCTGTTTATATACCGACGAAATAAGTAACCTATTTTTTTATCAAGCCGATTAAAAATCTATAAAATATAGTATTATTATCAGTACAGATACAGATAGTGTAAATTTTAAAATAAAAAGGTTCTGCTGAATGGCATAGATAATCAATTCCAGAATGTAAACATGGCGGAAAAAACAAGCAAAGTAAACGTAAGTTATGAAAGAAAAGGGAGCATATAATTAAGACAAACATTAAAAATATTTTAACGAGTAAACGTATTTACAGCAAATTACGACCACAGAACGGTTATTAACTAATTAGTTCTCGTCGAATTTCGAAAAAGTTCTTAAATATGCAAAGAAATATTAAGAATCAAACTGCGTTGAACTTTTTTTTCATTGTTAATTACTGAGCTAATTTATCAAATTTGTTTGTGGAATGACGAAAACTCCTATTATAATCTGGCTCGATTTTAACTGAAATACGATATTTAAAAGTTTCATAACTAAATTTTACGTTTTTATAAAACTTTGGGAAAAGCTACGTTGTAAAATAATTTTCAAACTTCACTGTTAAGTTTTCGCTAAATTCATAGCATCTCTAAAATTCCCACAATATCATTTTACCAGTTAGTATTCAGTTACTTGATTTTACAAATTGTTTATTAACAAGTACCACATTGAAACGTATATTTATAAATATTAGATAAGGAATTTAAAAATTAGCTTTGTAAATTTCAAAAGATATTATTATTATTAACATCGACTGATTTTTCTACGGGGAAAGCGCTTTGGTCCCCAAATTAACTGGACTAACAAAATAAGATTTAAATTAAAATGTATATTTTTAGCATTCAGTTTGTAATATCAACAATATCTTTACTAGACAAACATTGCTATATTCGCAAAAAAAAAAAGAAAAAAAGAAAAAAAAAGAAAGAAAAAAGAAAAGAAAAGAAACAGAGGGTATACAGTATTATAGTCGGTGACGTAGCCAGAATATTTTCATGGGGGGCGGGGGGGCGTTGGAGTGGACTCAGTGGACGATAGGACTCTCCTTTCCGAGATATATCGATCCAGTTTTGTTTTTTTAAATAAGGTTTTTTTTTTTTTTTGGGGGGGGGGGGGAATTAAGCTTATTGAACGATAATTTTCCAAATAATAATAAAATGCTTTTTTTTTATTACAAATAAATAACATTTGGAAATAAACATTTGGGTATAAACATTTGGAAATCAGCTTGTATAAAATGACAACGTAAACAATGTCGCTGCTCCCCTGAATTTTATAACGACGCTATAAGAAAATTGTTTTAAGTAAGACGTTTTAAATTAATCGCTTTAAGTATGACGTAATTATCCCTAACGTTTTCTTTCTCTTTTTAACATTCTCGTGAAAATACATTCTTTAATTGAAAGGAAATGTTATTATTTGAGCTCTTTTAAATTTGGCAACAATAGGTAAAAAGACTTTTTTCGAAATATGAAATAATCTCTTGTGTAAATATATTTTTAAATTGAAACTGTTTGGCAATATTATTATTTGGACATTTTAAATAAGACGTAATTTTCCCCATTTACAGCTTTTAACGCGTAATAATATAATTAATTTTTTTATGTTTTCTTTCTGCTTTAATATTCACGCATAATTACATTTTTTAATTCAAAGGAAATATTATTTGCGTTGTTTTAAAGTTTGGCAATAGGTAAAAAAAAAAAAAAAAATTCTTTTTCGAAATATGAAATAAATCTCTATTCAGATAATGAAATTTTAAATAAAAAGTTAAAAAATCAAAATACCTAAAAAAATTAGTCAAATTTGAATAATATATATATATATATATATATATATATATATATATATATATATATATATATATATATATATATATATATATATATATATATAATGCACACTGTACACCGAAAGCTTGTCAAGTATGTCCTTGCTAAAGGTAGTTAAATTGCTATGATTAGTTTTTGATCCTATAAAACTTTTTTAACGGAACTATTTTGACGGACTTCAAGATTAAAGATCTCTTAAAATAATTCTTCGATTTAAAAACTGTCTGCTTCAGCGTGTTTATCGGACATTTCTCTATAAAACTACCAATTTTCATATTTTTATCTGGAATAGTTTTCTTAATATTAACCGTGAAAGACCTCCGGTCACAAAAAAAAATAAAGTAAAAAAAAATCATTTACTATATAGCGACAGTGGTGATTAATTTTTTTTATAATAGCGAGACACCCAGAGTTATTATTTTTTTAAATATTTGCATTTTGAATCCAATAGACAAATTTTATAAAACGATACACGTTTGATAAAAAGATTATAAAATGATACACACAAAATGATCAGTCGTTTCTTAGAAAACTTTAATATAATCTTATCCATCATTGCTTTTTGCATATCAAATTTATACGAAGTTTTACTTTAGAACAGAGAGTCTACGTTTTAATTTTGTTGTTGTTGTAGTTGTTAATACATAAGGTATATGGCGTATACCACGATAGCCCAAGGGACAATTTACTGACGTTATATAACTTGAGGTTCATCCACATATACGCGTGTTGTCTCTCTAACAATTAATAATTTTGGGTGTTTTTCTCTGTATACAAGCATAAATACAAGCTAAAACTCGTTTAGAAAACCAATGGTCATTTCTCTTTAAATCTAGCTCATGTTTAACGGTTTCATGAAACTCAGGAAAAGGTAAATTATAATTTGGACCATGGTCTTATACATATAAGACCATGATATTAATTATAATACCATGACCAAAATTTTCAACTACGTTTTTACATCTCCGTACATAAAATAACAATAATAATAGAAAAAATTGATGGCTCGGCCTACAGGCACAGGTAGATTTCGAATATGCAGACCGTGGGTGCCAGTTTATTGGGAATTGCAGAAGAAATGATCTTTTTAGCCCTAATGCGGCAGTTGGGACCGCCGACTTCGAAATATACCCGTGTTTGTGCCCGTGATTTTTTTGCTTTTTTTTGTGTGTGTGTGTGTGTGTGTGTGTGTGTGTGTGTGTGTGTGTGTGTGTGTGTGTGTGTGTGTGTGTGTGTGTGTGTGTGTGTGTGTGTGTGTGTGTGTGTGCTGTAAGAGTTGGTTCTATAAAAACCTTGTAAATATAAAAGTTGTAAATAATATTAAGACGATTTTTAATAAATTTAAGTGGATTTGATATCTTGTGAATTGGCGAAGTTATGAATTTTTTTCTTAAAACCCTATTTCCCTCCCCCCTCCCCCCGTTGAGGCCATTTTTAATGATATCAAAAATCTGTCTTATATAAATTTTCGGCCCTTTTCCTAGAAATAATAATAACTTTAAACGGATTCGATATGTATTATAATTAAGATGTTATGGGTTTTTTTCTGTTTTCACAAAAAAAAAACCACATCCCCCCCCCCCCCCCCCTGACCCGATTTTGCCTATTAACGAACTTGACCGAGATTTTATGCCCTTTAATTTTAAGTATGAGTTTGGAAGAGATTTATGCAGAATTGTGGAAGTTATCGTGTCCAATAAAAAAGTGATAAAAATATATAGATAGATAGATAGAAAAAGTTTTGAACTGAGGTGGTTTTGGGTTCTAGGAGTCATGATCGGCGTAGATCTGAAAACATTTTTCAGAAATTCTAACATAGGAGAGAATGTAATAGGTAGTATTTCTTACGAAATCTACCTAAAAATACATTGTATTTAATAATCTGAGAAGACAAGCTTCATATTTTCTATGTGCAGTTACATAACATGGAATCATGATGCCAATGTAGATTATTATAATATCTCTTTTTATACCTTTTTTGGCAAACTCATTTTTAGAAATAATCATTAATAATAACAAACATTAATAATACTTTTTTTTTAATTAAAAATAAATTTTTGCCGCAAATGTATTTTTATATGATGAAGAACAACATGTAAAGCCTTTTTGCCTGAAACTATACCTCTTAAAATAATGGTTTAGGAATTAGTAATTGGTCAACGATAAGAAGGGATACCCTGTATAAGAACTATATTTTATATATGTTGTTCATGTGTTACTTTGAATACCGAGAAACGTTATCGACTAAAAACAGTATTTTTAAATTGTTCTTTAATAGTGCTACTATGCCTTCCGTTAAAATCCATTTTAATGTTTTACCAAAGTAGACTGATAAAAAGATACAATCATAGTGTAATTAAAGCTATGAATGAAATAAACAAGTGGGTAAGTGTGATCGAAGATCGCATAAAGGATTTCGTTTAATATTCCTTTCAAAACACTTTATCCTTTCTTTAATAAATCCAAATAAATTTCATTTAGCAACAAAAAAAAAAAAAAGTCGTTTTTTATAAAGTAAAAATTTACCGGTCTATTTTTCTCGTTTTTTTCGAATATCTAAACCGGCCCGATAGCGAAAGAAGCCCGCTATTATACTCTGTCATAATAATATCTGTCCTGTGGATTAAATACAATATTTTAAAAAAAATCAATTTCAAAATTAAACATGTTGTATAGAGACCTTCAAAATGTTAAAATATGACAATATTTCCATAATCGGGTTTTTATCATGATTCAATACGTTCCTCAAGCTTATATATTTACTATTTTCTATTACTCATATTGATACTCTCTTTGTATTATTCTCAAACATTTGAAAAATCCGTTATGACGTCAGATAAAATTTTTTTAATTCTCTAATGACGTCATATTAAGCTGCTTTTCTGTATTTACACATACTCATACTCCTTGTATTATTGAGAAATGTTTGAAAATTTCCGTTTTATTAACACTATGACGTCATATTAATCTTTTTGTTTCATTTTCATTTTTCACGTGAAAGTCTTACAATAGAAAATTAATTATTGTCGAAAGAATTTTATTGTGGATTTTTAATTGTTGGCAACTGCTATAACGAAAAATGTTTAAATTTAATAGGAAAAGGCTGTGAGATTTTTGGTTTTTTATCTCTGTATATTAAAGTAATACGAATTTTGTGATTTTGAGCTTCATAGCAGGTATTTAGCTATAAGTACACAAAATTTCATACCTGTTAGTTAAATAGTTTCTGAGAACCGATTCTGTGACGGACAGACAACGAAGCGGGAGTAATAGGGTTTCGTGAGATGAACGAAACCCTAAAAAACTGTCATAAATTAAAATTAAGATTAATAAGTCGTTTATTTTTAGAGACCAAGGAAAATTATTTTTTAAATAACAATTTAAATATTAAGAGAGAGATGCTCGAAAATATGTGGTCGTATCATCTCATTAAAATCCTGCAAATTTTAATCTTAAAAATACATATTTGGCTTTGAAATTATAATCGTGGCAAAAGAAAAAGCAAATTACATCTTTGAAATTCATCATTAAAACAAATATAATTACAGCTTAACGATGTAACATACGTAGCATAAAATAAACTAAATATTGGAATCCGAAGTAAATTTTTAATCAAGTAAATGGGAAAGAAAGGTCAATATTTTTAGAACATTTATAGTTTTCTCAATTCATATCCCGATATATTTTTTTTAATACCAGAGAATAAAATATCGCAATCAAATTTTAGAATCATATCTATTTAGAAAACTTATCTACATTTTAAAATTGATTTCCCAAATCTTCGAAAAGAAAATATTAGATATATATATATATATATATATATATATATATATATATAATATCTTTGAATTTCAAAAAACATATCAAGTTCTTGTAACATTCTAATTAAATCTCCTAAGAGATAATTAGTAATAAAGTGTAGACAGAATACCACATAGTTAATAAATTAACAAGTGCAATCATAATATTACCATAGCATTTGCTTCAATGGTAATTGGCCAAAAATACTGAAAATATGAAAAATATTTTAAAAAAGAGAGAGAAAAAAAATACATATATAATAAACCATAAAATGTTAATAATTTAAAGTTGATATCAAGTGAATACAAATGGATTTTGAAATGAAATATGAACTAAATATAATGGAAAATTGGATAACAAGAGATTTAAATTAGAATTGGACATGAAAAAATACGTGTAGATATAATCATCAGCCTGGATGTATCCACACGTGTTTTAAAAATAATACAGTATTTCATAAATATACTGGCATTTATGCTAAGATCAGTATATTCATCCAGGTATACTGTATTATTACCAGAAAACAATTGGAAATAGTAAAATTGGAAATAAAAAACTTGTAAAGAACAGATAAAATATCTTACTCACAATAAATATAAAAAATTCCTTAAACATCACAAGGTTAACATTTATACCAATACGACCACATGGCGCACATATGAAATATCATAATCTTGATGAGTTGTGTTTTTGTATATGTTATGTTTACAGTTATATTAATACAATGCATATTTTTATAACTGATCATTAGTATCACTTAATATACAGGTGATCGGCAGATGCACATTCACCATGACTATATAAAGTGTAAACAATGTTCAACCATCATAATAATAGTCCTTATATGTGTTAATTGTATTATTTGCTATATATATATATATATATATATATATATATATATATACTATATATCTGTATATATCTGTATATATATATATATATATACAGATTTTATTTTTAATGTTGTTGCTTTTGATTTCTGAAATTAGAAATCCGGTTCGAAACTATAAAATTATTTAAAATCTAATAAAGAATGATATTTTCAAGTCCATTTTCATACATTGGAAAACAAATAGTGTACAAGGAAGAGAAGTTATAATCGAATTTACATAAATCGAACTTTAATAAAACAGCTCGATCAAATTTTCCATTGAAAAGAAAGAAAAAATTAGACAAAAGAAAATAGGAACGAATATTTAACTATGGATAATATGGCTTCTTTCAAAGATTTCGATTTCTTTACTTCAAGAGGCCAAAGTAAAGGTCAAATTTTGAAATGCACTGTGGAAATTTTAAAGTAATTTCTGCGATTTATAAATAATAAATAAATGTGTTTTTTTTTTTTTTTCTATAATCAATTTGTTCACAAAAAAGTTGCTATTTTTTTTTTTTTTTTTTTGTCCATGTGAAATTTTGTAATTCATTTTTATTTACATCGTTATGTGCTAAAATTACAAAAAAAAAAAAAAAAAAAAAAAAAAAAAAAAAAATGTACATAGGTGTGTTTCCGATGACAATGCAAAATCTTAATATTTTTAGAACATCATTGTAAATTAATAAATTAATTTTAAGGTATTTTTCTGTTAGTCGGGCGCAGATGACAAATCGCCAAATATACTCTCGATCGCATTGCACTCATTTCATTTAAAATACATAGATTAAATACATTTGAAACAGATATATTTCATCATTTAATTTAAAATGAAAAAATGATATATATATTTATATATATATAAACGAAAAACAATTTCTACATGAAAGCATTGTTTCTAATTTACAAACGCAGAAATAAAACCTGCTATTGACGAGATTTGCTATATGTGGTAACGGAAAAGTAACGATTTAATTAAATTTTGATTATACCTTGAGAAAACAATATGGTTACAATTGTGTGTGAATGAGTTACAATAACAATGGAGTTAATTATGTGCCAAACCATGTTCGCTAAAATATGCCAGCTGACTGTGAAACTACAACAATAAAATATTTTAAATACTAAAAAGAAAAAAATATATAAATATACGCTTTTCTTATATTATTATTATGACATCCCATGTTCTATATATAGCACGTATCCTATTGTACGCTTGAGATGCTTTAGAAAGAGCCAATGCATGATATCAACATATTTCCTTTTGTGCTCGATTACTTGAATAATTTAGCTTTTAAATGTTAATAATATTTTAAAGGTGTTCCGGAACACTCTTTTTTTTATTATTATTGTAAATATATTTTGCTCTTTTTCTCCCTTGAAGTATATATATATATATATATATATATATATATATATATTCCTTTCCAAATGCAAATTCTTTAAAATAATTTTAAATTTAATCTTAAAAAATTATAAATTATTAATTTTAGGCCTATTTAAAAATAATTAAATCTTCTGAAATAATAATGCTTTCACCATATTTTTTTCAATTTTGACTACAAAAAAGAATAAATATTGATTTATCTTTAGAAATTACAAAAATACTTATTTAAAAAATAATTAAGAATTTTTTAAAGATAAAATTCCGTTATTACTAACGAAAAACATATTTTGAAAATTTTATAACAAGGAATCCTAAAATTAATTAATTCGATATATAATTAAAAATAATTGTACGAAGTTTCATAACTTTATCTTGCATAATAAATTCTAAGATAAAAGGACTTAAAGCTATAAGTACTCCTTACAAAACCAAACACCACAACATAAAGGGGATTATTATATCTTTTGATCTAATCATTGTACTTAACAATGTTATAATCATAATTTTAAAATATGGTGAAAGCATTATTATTGGAGAAGATTTAATTATTTTTAAATAGGTCTAAAATTAATAATTTATAATTTTTAAGATTAAATTTAAAATTATTTAAAAGAATTTGCATTTGGATAGGAATATATATATATATATATACTTCAAGGGAGAAAAAGAGCAAAATATATTTACAATAATAATAAAAAAAAAATTTGTGTTTTTAAAATACTAGTTAACAGTGTAGTGTCCAAATGGATTCAATTGGGAAAAAAAATAATTTGCATAATTTCATAAGTTTAAAATCATTTTTAAGTTTAAAAAAGTTAAAATATGACACTTTCGAGAATTTGTGTCTCGAACCACCTTAAACTGAAAAAGAAGGGATTATTTTCTTTGATACGAAAATATAAAATATACCAAGGATTGATTGTGATATTGTTACGCTACAGTTATATGGGCCTTTAGGCATTTTCTTACATTATCATGTTCGAAATTAACTTTTGCAAACTATTTTAACATGCATTTTAAATATTTGTTTTCTAGAACAATATATATATTTATTTTGGTTCCTGTTTATAAAAATTTAGTGTAATTTGGAATTATTCATATTTATATTTAAATTTATATAACAAAAACACCTCATTCTTATAATTACAATCACTGCTGGAGTAAAATGTGCACACATTAATTGCATTAAATATACATCAAATTGCTTTTTATTCAAAAAATCTTTATGTGTTGGTTTATATGCTTAGAACAATCTTCATTTAAACATATTTCTATGCAGCATAATAACTCGGTTTGCACAGCATGCAGATAAACATCATTACTAGAAATCTCGTCGTATAGTAAATAAACTGAATGCTTACTTGATCTGATTGCTGTGACACTTCTGTCTAACTGAATAGGAACAGGCATTCTATTAATCCGATCTTCGCGTACGGATTACTGAACAGCAAACCTTTCAGACATTTTGAGACCGCAATTACTGCCTAGGCATATGCGGGTCTAAAATTTGTCAACAGATAACTGGTGGCAGCACGCGTCGCACTAACTGTTTTCACAATGTTTGGTGGAAATTACTATGGTAACGCCTAGATGGTAGAGGACAGCTGTTTGATGTGTTCGAATGTCACGTGATCCTAATCAATTCATAGAGTTTAGTTTCTCAGTGTGATCTCCATTTCTTAATGCAGAAGACGTGTTTAAATTTTTATCTTTTCGCAGGAAATTTTTAAAATGTAGCTATTTAAAAGATTTTTTTTATGACAAAATTTTTCGCCTATTTATATCCAATTGGTTTCTGATTAATCCAATTGATACAATAATAGATAATAATGAATGTAATTAACAAACAAGAGGGGAAAATTCTGCTATAAGGCCGAATATAGATTGCCACACACGGCTTTTATTTAAAAAATAAATAAACTAGCTGTAACTCAGAATAAAAAAGCAATGACAACAAACAATTTTAAAATATCTAAATAACAAATAAAAATTCCCCTGTTAAAGTGTTGAGTTGTTCAATAACCATTCGATTTAGAAAAATATTTTTCTTCCACTGAGCAATTTTTTTAATGAAATTTAATTCATGCTGCTATGGCAGCAGACGATAAAACGATATCTTTGGAATAAGGGAATAAATAGAAGAAAAAAAATTGTTGATGTTTGTGATAAAATGTTTTTCTTTATTTTTTAAAAATGTATATACATAATTCACTTTTATATTTTAACAGAATAATAAGTTTACTATAATTCGTTACTGATGCTATGGCCAGTATACACGATACACGTCGAGCCACAATGCCTTTATCATTATCTTTTTACGCGTAAAAGTTTCGCTACGGTACTCCATTGTGAAGTTTTGTAATTTTTGAAATCTAATATTTGAAAAACGACATAATCATTAGATTTGAAATTTATATCAAGAAAAATACAATTTTTTACCATTCTAACGCAGTTTGTAAAACAATTTTGTGACAAATACTTTTCGAGTTATTAATTTTTTAAGTAACTTCAAATGTTTCATTTTCCGAGATTAATCTGTGGCAACGATGGATTGCTGTGACTTTTCATAAACATGAAAAATGATAGAGATTGAAAGAATAAGCCACCCTGTGTGTGGCTAACAAGAACAATAATGTACATTTATTAAGGCGATAGCTCAAGAGATCGAAGAAAAATCTGTTTTGAACAAGTCTCTGTCTTATCAAATTCTTTTTGTTTGTTTGTTTGTTTGTTTCTAGTAGAGACCCGTAAATTCTTCATATCACATCTTTCAACTGAACAGAAATTTAATTAAATAAACATGTATGTAATAAATATAAAAGTAACTTGCATTCTAAATTAAACATATGATATTTAACTGGTAACGATGTAAACAAGAACGAAAAATCATGCGTCAAGCATAGATTATGTAACACTTTCCAACGCTTCCAAAATAATTTTACAAATCATTACCGTTTAATAAGCTGAAAGATATAACATCCAAGTAAACAATTTGGAAAACGCATAACATATTTAAAAACGTAATCACAGGAATTTCCAACATATACAATATTCGGAAAAATATCCGAATACTTTTATTCAGCCCCGTATATGATCTATAGATTTGTATATATACTACATAGGATGATAAATTTTAGTTTAATTAAGAAACGCGTAGCACAGTTTAAAATTTCGCCTTCTGAAGTTTCTGTCAATAAACGGAAATGTGTTCGCGAACTTTTGTGCTGCCCTGTATATGAAATACAGAATTTTTACACACCAAGTAATAGACAAAAAGTGAGATAAATTTAAAATCGCGTTCAGCAACTTAAAACGCACTTTCAGGAATTATTGTTAACAGACAATAGATAATTATTTTGTGTATCCCAGTAAATGAACGATGACTGCTATACACACAATATTCTGTAGAAGCCTCTTGTAATGCACCTTAGTGATATATATAAATTTCAATGCGTTTAAAATAGTGAAACATTATTTAATTAAACCGCAAACGATTTTTCTCCATAGACGTATAATGTAACGGAATTCTTTTGACTGCCCCTGTAAGTAAATATAAGTGCTATGCACACCCTATTCCATATTAAGCTTCTTGTAATGCACCTTAGTGATATATATCAATTACAATGTGTTTGAAATTGTGTAACATCATTAAAATAATCCGCAAACGATTTTTCCCCATAGACCGTAATGTAACGGAATTCTTTTGAGTGTCCCTGTAAAAAAACTATAAGTGCTACACACTTCAGTTGAAATAGGGAACATGCTATAGATAACGAGAATAACATATAAAAATTGCCGGGCAATCCGAGCATATTTACGGGAGTTAGAGCACGGTCAGACGGCAGACGGCCGGGCGGCCATACGGCAGACGGCCAGACGGCCATACGGCAGACAAACCGAACTCATAAACACTTTTCAACTAGGTTGGAAAGTGTTAAAAACCATTAAACATTCGTATATAGATCCCACACCCGCTATAGGGATAAGGTCTTTGATCCTCGTGTGAGATTTTACCCGGGAGCTTAATTTTATGAACAGTAATGTGAGGTCACATGGAGTACAACTTGTCAAAGATTTTCCAGAGGGAGGGAATATTCGTTAGGTGGACTGGCCCGCAATTTCGTCAATCCCATTCAGCAGGATGCCCCTCCATAGAATCTCCAAGACTTGCTTTTCCAAGACTTCCTCCTTGCTTTTAAATGACTGATATTTGTTGCCACAAGCTGTTATTAGCTACTTCAGCAACAGTATGGAGACTCTTTGTGCAACCTGTATAGTTGTACTGTGTGGTCACCTTTTATATTATTCAGCCTGTTCTGAGGATATGATGCGTCATGTTTTGATCATTTTTTATCGATCTTGTATTATTCCAAAAGGATCAGGGTCCATAAGCCGTGTTTTTGGCCCATGAAATAAGCCTAAACTCGATTTTGTTATACTGATTTATTTCACTTTTTAATATTAGAAGGTTTATCCTGTACGATTTCAACATTAGTTTTTGCATTTTGTTTGGATTTATATGACTTACACAAGTTCAAAGTTCGTATTATTCGTAGTTTTTGATGAAAAATACGCAATTTCTCCTAATTTTACCTCAATTATTTATATGAGCGCAATCGTGCAACACTTTCTACTTTACATATATTATAAAATACATCAAAATGTACAATATATGTAAAAATAAAAGTGTTACAAAGCTGCGCTCTTTGTAAAATATTAAAAAATATATTAAAAATTGAAGTAAAATTAGGCGAAATTGCGTATTTTTCATCAAAAACTACGAATAATACGAACTTTGAGCTTGTGTAAGTTATATAAATCCGAACAAAATGCAAAAAATATTGTTGAAATCGTACAGGATAAACTTTCTAATATTAAAAAGTGAAATAATTAAATCAGTATAACAAAATCGAATTTTAGTCTTATTTCATGGGCCAAAAACACGGCTTATGGACCCTGGTACTTTTTACTTTCTGTTCATCTTGCTATGTTGTTGCGCGATCTCTTATAGTAAAAGTCATTTAAATACCAGTTTTCCACTTTGGGGATCCATTTATTTATATTAGGAAAAAAAATTAAAATGTTTGTATTTTAACTTTTGAAGGTCTGTGTATTTCACGAAAATTGCCTGTACATATTACATACAATTACATTAAAAACGCAATAAACTATTTTACCAATTAAATCTGAATCAGAAAATATAACAAATTTAAATACCTACTAAGCCGACAGTATGAAAATGCGAAAATACATTACAATCAAGAGCATTTTGAGAAAATTCTCGACAAATAGCGCGGCATTGAAGCTCAACATTTTAACTGTTTATTCTCCCAAAACCTTTATCAGAATTCCACCACTAAATTTGATCAGTCTTATTTTATGTGCATGTATAAAATCGTGTTTTTTTTTTTTTGTTTTTTTTTTTTTTTTCCCTGAAATATTTTGAGAAAGTCTTTAAGCAGATCTTCCCTGTAAATAAATCTGATCAGCAATGAATTTATATTTAAAAAAAAAAAAAAAATAAAAGTCCTACATTCACCCTGTGTCAGTCATTAAAATGTTACAGGGAGTTGAGAGAAGAGTTTGACAAATCCATGATTTAAATCAAAATCCGTTTGGTTTTATAAAGGGTTTTAATCAAAGTATCAGCGGAATGCAAATTTAGAGAAAATTACACCATTTTGATGAATGGAAATATACGGAGGGAGGGGGGGGTCTTTTATATGACATCGTTTTCACCGGTGGAAACATCCCGCTCTGCTGACAATTCATACCTGATTGCAAAACTTTTTACCACAGATATCGATCTAAGTACATCCCATATACAATCTCGTAGCCTCAAATACACTGTTTTTCCATGATTTACTAATAATTCTAGAATATGAAATATATTTATCTTTAACAGTTTTAGCAATACTAATATAAATATCAAAATTATATAGGATTATATTGGTACTTATTAACATTTTGATTACGGGGTCGGGACGAACCACTTTTTGAAAAATAATATCTGCCATACTCCTACACTAGAATCTTTTCAAGAGATACCTACCACAGAAAAGCTTTTTGTAAATCGTGGTACGATTGAATATAAGAATAGTCATCATTTCTGGCCCGTAATCAAAAGGTTAATTATACTCCTACCTTCAATATGATTTGGCAATGTTTAATCAAATCGTCAAAGCAATATATGCAGAGTACTTCTGGTCAAATTTTAACAAATGAATGGATATATATTATAACAAGTTGGAAATTGTACGTCAAACGTTACAAACGAAGTGCGTTCGTACGCACGTTTTAGAATTAAATTCATGATATCCCGTGCGTAGAACGGGTTAAACAGCTAGTTAAGTATATATTTTATGACACTGTTCATACAAATATCTTAACTAGTTATATAAATATTCAGATATATGTATCAGCTAGTTATATAAATATTCAGATCTTTCTGATTTCTAATTCTGTGAAATGAATTATATCGTCTGCAGATTAATTTCTGTAATAAAATAAGTATCTCGGTTGCTTAACGATTAAACCTCGGAAGCTTCTATAACAAGAAAGTACAGATTTTTTTTTTTTTTAATTCAAATTTCTTAATAAATATTTTTATTAATATCTCCTAAAGTTTTGATTCGATTTTAATAAAATTTGAAATGTCTCGACAAAATTCTGCAAAGATAATATATTTTAAATTGCAAACCATTTGGTTGGGTAGTTTTTGCGTTGTTATATGCGGACAGACAGACAGACGGACGGACAGACAGACAGACGGACGGACAGACGGACGGACCAAACGACGACTATAGGTGCTACGTATTTATATAATTACGAACGCACCTAAAAATGAGCAGTTTTATGTTGGCTGAGTGCAAATCTCGCCAATATTATTTTTACTCCCTCAACAATAGCAGCTTCTATTTTTTGTGTGTGAAAATTAAAAACACTGCTTTGATGTTTAAATAAAATGCTGAATCAAAGTACAGTTCTGTGCAGAGTGCAGTATTTTGGTCTAAATTCTAGAGTTCCATAAAAAAAACATTTTAACACTCCAAATAACATGATCCTACTATTTCTCTGTCTGGTAAACATGACTTTTAGCTCAGTTTAATATTTTCAACCTTTATTTGATTTATAATTTTTTTTTCATGTAATTCTATAGCATTTAGACCAAAATGCTGCACTCTCTACAGAACAGTACTTTGATTCAGTTCCCCATTGCAGTGCACCATTGAAGTGCACCATTTCATGTTGCATACACCGAGATGATTATTTTCTGTGACCTATACACAGGGACTTTGCTCTTCTACCGCCAATTGCTCTCCTGCACCTTTTCCTGCCTTTGCCAATCTTGTTTTGCGTAACTTAGACATCCCTTTGTTAATTTACTTCCAATTTTACTTACAATTTCTTCATAACCATACCTTTCTACACTTAAAATATTGTTATACATTGATTTCTTTGCAACTATTCAACTCTTTATGATGTTTTCTTACTTTTATTTTGCTTTACTAGCTCAAAAATTGAAAGGTGGCAAATAACTCTAGCAAGTTGATAGCAGCCATAAAAAATAGTGATAAAAGTCCTCCTATAAGTACCAAAATATGACATATTTCTTTTTAAATCCTACCCTAGCGTTGATTGACACATTACCAAATAAATTGGAATATGTCTGTCCATCCAAACATTCATATGCATTGTCTACATTCAAGAAAAGGAGAAATAATTATCATCAACCTAACCAGGTTTTACTGCATTTTTCTGATTATTGGGCTATAACGTTTGATAAAACAATTATAATTCAACAAACTGTATTGTATAATATTCTTGATTAAATTATCTTTTCAGTGATATACAGGGTGATTCATAAAAGATGGGCAGAATTTTAAGGGGTTATAGTACACTTAAAGACAAATAATATTAAATAGGAGACTAAGGGTCCCAGACGTATTCCCAAGGAGATAGGGGGCATTAAAGTTTAGGGTCCGAAATTTCAAATGATTATAAAACATGGAAAAATTGGTCGATTCGTTTGCGGTTTTTGCAAAAAATTTTCTTTATGCCAGTATTTTCTTGAAATAAAATTTTAAAGTTCAATTTCAAAAAATGCCGATAGGGGGCGCTTTAGACTTTGGAGTAACAAACAACTATTTTTAACGTTATTTTTTGTATTTCTTTAAATGATTTCGAAAGCTTAGACTTAAACTTAAATTTTGATCTAAAAATCTGAGTCCTAACGAGTAGTTAAGTAGCGTAAACTGAAATTTGAAATTTGAAACCCTTCTCCCCCCAGAACAAAAATCAGTTATTCCCGATCTTTGTGTCGTAGATTAGGCTCTAACTACTGCCGCGTTTTGCTAAAATTATTCTTTATGTCAGTATTTTCTTGAAAATAAATTTTAAAGAAAATTTTCAAAAAATTCCGATAGAGGGCGCTTTAGACTTTGGAGTAACGAACAACTATTTTATACCGTTATTTTTTGTGTCTCATTAAATGCTTTCTAAAGCTTAGACTTAAATTTTCAGCCCAAAATCTGAATCGTTAGACGTGGTTAAGTTTCTGGGGAGAGGGGTTTGAAATTTCTACTCCTGAGCACAGTTCAGTTTACCATGTCCACACATTGTGTGCTGTGATACGAGGTAAAAAGACACAAATTAGGATTATGTTACCAAAGCATATTTATTAACATGTAATCACAATAAATGTTCAAAATTGTGACCACCAGAGGTTATGCACGCAGAACAACGGCGACGAATGGAACGGCGAACATTCGCGAAAACATCAGGCTTTTCGAGCACTTCCCCTACAGCGGCGGAAAGTCTGGCGACCAGTTCCTCGGGGGATTCAATGGGTGTCTCATACATAAGAGCCTTCAATCGTCCCCAAAAAAAGAAATCGAGGGGTGAAAGATCTGGCGAGCGAGCAGGCCAAGCAACAGGGCCACCTCGACCAATCCATCTGTTCGGAAATGTGATGTCCAGATAGTTGCGGACGTCTCGTACATAATGGGCTGGCGCTCCATCGTGCTGGAACCACATGACCCGCCGGATGCGTGGAGGAACAACGTTTAACAGGTCTGACAGCACATGTTGCAGAAATGTGAGGTATGTTTTACCGTTGAGGCGTTCAGGAAGAAGGTACGGTCCGATTAGGTGGTCTCCGAGGATTCCTGCCCAAACATTGATGGAAAAGCGTCTCTGATGAGTATGTGGATACGTAGCATGTGGATTGACATCCGCCCATACATGTGCATTGTGTGTGTTAAATGTACCTTCACGTGTGAAGGTACATTCATCGGTGAAAAGCACAGTTCGTCCAAAATGTGGATTTAGCGCGTTCTGCTGCAGAAACCAGCGGGCGAATTCAATACGATTTGGATAATCCCCTGGAGACAGTTTCTGGACTCGTTGCACATGAAACGGGAGCAAATGTTCATCCTTCAGTACCCTCCAAGTCGTGGACTGTGAGGTATCCACCTGGCTAGCCACTGTTCGTGTACTTGTACTTGGCTGCGCCGCTACTACATCCAGAATGGCTTCTGCAACAACTACTGATTCGTCCTTTTTTGCACGACCTGCATTCGACCGGGAAGCGAGAAATGATCCCGTCTCACACAACTGTCTGTGCAAGCGCTCGAAAGTTTTGCGGTTAGGCAACCGCCTGTTAGGAAATCGCTCTCCGTACATTCGTTGTGCCTCTGCACCATTTCCATCTGCCGCTCCGTAAATTAAATGCATCTCAGCCTTTTCCTTATTCGTGAAGGGCACCATCTTCCGATTCATTACTACAGCGACTTACACTTGACTCACCGTTCAGTGGTTTTTATGCCTGAATCGTGTCGAAATTTTGCATACGTGTTCTTCTTCTTCCCCATTTGACATTTGCATACTTTCTGTTTCCTTCTTCACCCGGTGACTAGCGTCAGGAATGGAGCTTTAACGTTTGCATGAGCGACGTTTCCAACTGTGCTAGTGCCTTTATGAGTGAATTCCGACTATGCAGTCCTTGACGAAAGTTGTATTTTTGCCTCGTATCACAGCACAGAATCGTTGGGCATGGTTAAGTAGTGCAAACTGAACTATGTTCAGAAGTTGAAATTTGAACCCCCTCCCCTCGCTACTGAACCACGCTCAGCGATTCAGATTTTGAGCTGAAAATTTAAGTTTAAGTCTAAGCTTTAGAAAGCATTTAATGAGACACAAAAAATAACGGTATAAAATAGTTGTTCGTTACTCCAAAGTCTAAAGCGCCCTCTATCGAAATTTTTTGAAAATTTTCTTTAAAATTTATTTTCAAGAAAATACTGACATAAAGAATAATTTTAGCAAAACGCGGCAGTAGTTAGAGCCTAATCTACGACACAAAGATCGGGAATAACTGATTTTTGTTCTGGGGGGAGAAGGGTTTCAAATTTCAAATTTCAGTTTACGCTACTTAACTACTCGTTAGGACTCAGATTTTTAGATCAAAATTTAAGTTTAAGTCTAAGCTTTCGAAATCATTTAAAGAAATACAAAAAATAACGTTAAAAAATAGTTGTTTGTTACTCCAAAGTCTAAAGCGCCCCCTATCGGCATTTTTTGAAATTGAACTTTAAAATTTTATTTCAAGAAAATACTGGCATAAAGAAAATTTTTTGCAAAAACCGCAAACGAATCGACCAATTTTTCCATGTTTTATAATCATTTGAAATTTCGGACCCTAAACTTTAATGCCCCCTATCTCCTTGGGAATACGTCTGGGACCCTTAGTCTCCTATTTAATATTATTTGTCTTTAAGTGTACTATAACTCCTTAAAGTTCTGCCCATCTTTTATGAATCACCCTGTATATCTTTTATGGTATTACCAAGAAATATTTGGTGTTATGATCCATCAAACTTCAAAAAAGCATTTTTCCCAAAAGATGTCCACAATTTTGGTCACCACTGTATATGTCTATGACTGTATGACTGTATATGTCTCGATGTGTGTGTGTGTGTGTGTGCGTTTATGCATAATATTCATAAGTTTTCAAAAAAGTATTACGATAGTTTTTTTGTAAAAATTTAAAAAGTTTCAAAAATATAATTTAACAAAAAACGTTTTAAAATATTCTCAAATTAGAAATATATATATATATATATATATATATATATATATATATATATATATATATATATATATATATAATTTAATAAAAAAAATTCCAAAATAACTTAAAACTGAAAAAAGTTCTTAAAAAATTCAAAAAGTTCAAAAAAAAAAAAAGAAAAAGAAAGAAAGAAATTAAAAAATTAATGAAAAATGTTTGAAAAAATTATATGTAGTTGAAAAATTCTGACCTATACTTCATAGTATCTTCGTGGAGTTCCCACTTTCTGATTAACAAACTCTCTTTATCACACAAGTTCTTTTCCGTTGTTATGTCTGATATTATATTACAAAGCATCTAATATTTTTTAGCAATATCTAATAATTTTTAGATGCAGGTTTCAATTTCTAAAGAAAAAGGAAGGATAAATATATCTGCAAATAAACATCAGTCAAGCCAGAATATCATCTCATTTATTCCACCAAAGTTACAGTAAAAACTGATCGAAGATAGCAAAAGGCACGCACGAGGAAAAAAAATAACAATCGTATTTTAACTGCATTAGAAGATGACGTCATACGCTTCGGGAAATACACGGGACAAAGAAATTGAATACTACATATAAAGTATAATTTAATCTAAAATAATAAACCATGTCTTTTATTTTACATGTGGAATACCACTGCTTTGATTGATCGATGTTGTCTTTTTCTTCTAAACATTTCAATTTTGTTTTTTATCCATAAATATATTATATTTAATTCATTATAACAAAGCATACATTTTAGGATACACGCGAAATACCACTGCTTTAATCAATCGATGTTGTTGTTTTCTTCTAAACATTGAATTTCAGTTTTGCTTTTTAATCATAGATATATAATAAATCAGTACTTACTTTATCAAATGTTTACTATTTAATTTTATAATCATTGTTGAACACGATATATTACGGTATTTTATTTTTGTGACAACAATGATTTGAGAAAAACCATTCATTTCATTTTTGAAAACAATGCTGATTTAATTTTTAATTAACTGCATTTTTTAATTAAAAACATGTTTTAACGAAATGTGTGTGTACTATGTCAGAAGCCTGTTTAAAAACATTTCGAATGATACCATATTCATTGTTGTGCGCTTTGTAAATGCATAGAAAAAGGGAAGTTGGCAACGGAAATAATATAGATGATATATATCTGTGATATTCAAAAGTTAACTAAAAAGTTTTGAAAAAAATTCACAAAGTAAAACAAAAAAAAAAAAAAAAAAAAAAAAAATCAAGTAAATAAAAAAAGTTTTTAAAATTTTGAGAGTTAATTAATAAGTTTTAAAATTTTACAAATTAATATAAAAAAGTTTTAAAAAATTATGCGTTATGAAACAAGTTTTCAAAAATTACAAGTTAAATATATATGTGTTTAAATATGTGGGTCAGTGTACGTATATGTAAGAATAAGTTCTAATAAAGCTCACATATGTAGCATTTCACTAAAAAAGATTTGTGTATGAGTTTTAAATAAGTACACATATTTAAAATTAACAACTTTTTATTAAAACAAAAACAATTTACAGGAAAGACATATTTACAGTAGAGTATATATTTCAATTTGATATCATCGATACAAATAAGCATATGCTTAATCAATACAATCTTGATTTAATTCACAATGTTCATATGCTAAGCTATAGATAGTCCATCATCCAACAAGTAGCGCTTATCGCACAAGATGGACACCGTCTATATACATTAACTCAGAATAAAATTAGTCTGAGTACTTTTGACGATAAGCGCTACATTTTGGATGATGGAATATTCAGCTTAGCATATGGATATTGTGAATTAAATGAAGATGGTATTGACTAAGAATATGCTTATTTGTATCGATGATTTGAAATGTAAATAATCTACTGTAAATATGTCTTCCTTGTAAATTGTTTTTGTTTTAATTAAAAAAAAATAATTTTAAATATGTGTATTTATTTAAAGCTTATACACAAACCTTTCTAGTGGAATACTACATATGTGAGCTTTACTGGAACTTATTCTTACACATACTTACACTCACCCATATGTATATTTAACTTGTAATTTTTGAAAACCTTTTTTATTACACATAATTTTTTTAAACATATTTTTATTAATTTGTAAACAAATTTTAAACTTTTTTATTAACTCTCAATTTTTTTTTCAAAACTTTTTAGTCAACTTTTGAATATTATAGATATATATGTGCATATACTCACACTCACGCACCCACGCATCTATGCACGCAAGCAGACACACACATATAGAGACATATACAGTAGAACCCCGGTTATCCGAAAATCGGCTTAACCGAAAGACCTTAAAAACTTTTTTTTTTTTTTAATATGAAAAATTTTATTTTCAAACAAGCATGTTATGATGCTGTTTATGAAATAAATAAACAGCGTCAACTTACTTATTTGGACCATTACGTAAATGCAGGCATTTTATTGCATTCATTCATTTCTTTACAAAATATGTTGCGATCTTTTTTTTTTTCAACTTTACGTTGCCTCAATGCTGCCTTATCACGCCACCTTTTAAACAACACCACATCTGACGCTGTTGCATCTTCCTGCACTTCAATATATTGAGGTGCCAGTATCAACTTTTTCAATTCCTCAATCTCTTCATGCTTATAAAACACGCTTGTGCTTTAAAGTATTACTCGTCGTAAATAAAGTTTGGAAGAAATTAAAACACGTGTAAACAGGTAGGGTAATCAAACAGAATACGAACACTTGCTGCACCTGCAAGCACAAGCGCTTTATCTGACTGTGTGGGAGTGAGAAGGGTGAGTAGTGGCATCTGGTAGAATAAAATTAGGAAGACTCCCGGTTATCCGAAAATTCTTACGGAACCCCGGTCAACCGAAAATCCTTTGGTCCCATGCTTTTCGGATAACCGGGGTTTTACTGTATATATATACACACACACATATACACATATATATAATCGCTTTGCAATATAATATCAGATATAGCGACAGAAAAAAACTTGTGTGATGAAGAGAATTTGTTAATCAGAAAATGGGAACCTCGCAAAGTTGCTATGAAGTAGGAGTCTGCTGCGCCTCTTCACTCTTCCTGCAGCCATTGAACTCACCTTTATCTACCTACTACTAAGGAGTTATTAAGGCAAGACGATATAGACGTTTACTTTACGGTCAAAATTTCTGAACTGGTACCCGAATGTTTTGGTGTGATTTTATTGACGTTTCACGTCAAAAAGCTAATTTAATTACTTATTTGATTGGGCAATAATACATATGAATTTTCTATTTTAATTTAGTGATAAAATGTATGATTAAATGAACACTTACACAGCTGAAAAGTGAGATTACAATATTGAAACGGTACAAAGTTAATTATTTTTTAGAAAAATTAAAGAGAAATGTTATAAACATAAAGGGAATTTAATATGAAAATTCATGAGTAAAATTTCTTAAACTTGGAGTTTGATAGAAAATTTTTAACAGCATTTTCTGCTACTTTTATGTTAGCTAAGCGCAAATCTCGCCAATAGCATTTTTTTTTTTTTTTGGAGGGGGGAGGGGGTGTAAATTAAAAGCAATGTTTTGAGGGTGAAATAAAATGTTTTGATTTATTATATTATTTCTTACTTTATTATTATAGATTTTTTTTTTTTTTTTAATGAATCGAATGAGAGACATTCATTTTATATGTATGACAGTTATGTATTTTAAATTAAACTAGCAGACTTCGCCCGCTATGCTGTTCGATTTCTCCAAACGAACCTTGAATCAAACGAAGTATATCAGCGAATTTCACTTTGTAATTTAAAGCAATATAGAACTTTACCTGGAATGTTCTTCCTCATTGCTGAAAACGATACGAACGCTATTGCGCTATTATATTTCCTAATGTGTCAGACAAAAGTTGGGCTGTTAAGAGCCAACTTATTTTGTTGATCATTTGCAAGGGAATTTAGTAAAGAACGATATGCAACATATTAAAACCATCCGCGACCTCCGAGATGGCGCTGTGTTCTTTAAGAAAAGCAAGTTAGTAAAAAGAGCACACAGCGGCATCTCGGATGCCCCGAACCATCTTTGAAACATTATCTAAGCAGGTTCACCTGATTATAGAACTTTCCCCCATTATTCTATAACTAAGCAACATAGTCCAATATGCATCCCTGAAAAATTATTTATCCCACAATGCATGTCTCATCAAAATCCGTCCAGCAGAACTTTTTTTAAAAGTTAATCTTTCCAAATAGGGTTCACCTGATTATAAAACTTTCCCCCCATAATTCTATAACTAAGCAACGTAGAACAATGTGCAATATACTCTAAAACCATCCCTGCAATATTATCTAAGAGTGCAAGTCCCATCCAAATCCGTCCAGCAGAACATTTTAAAAGGGCTAATATTTCATAAACGGGTTCACTTGATTATAGAACTCATCCCCCATAATTCTATAACTGGGCAATATAGAAAGATATGCAATATATACTAAAACCTTTCCTGAAAACTTATCTAACTAACATTGCAAGTCCCATCAAAATCCATTCAGCAGAAGCCGGTAAGAAATTATCATTTACATTGTATATATTTAATAGATTGATAGATAGACAGGAGTAAATGAGTGAAAGCTTTATATTTTAAACTAGCTGTACCCGGCCACGCGTTGTTGTGGCTGGTTAAGTGGGAAAAAAAAGAAAAGAGAAATAGCACGTTTCGAATATGTTTAATTTCACAATGTATACAACTTTTTTTATTGTTCCATTGTCTGTGCAAATATAGAGATTGTCTGGTTTGCCGACTCTAGAACACGCAACATATAATTGTACATGTGAGAAGCAATCCGTGTCTAGATCTAAACCGCACAGTTCTAAAGATTGGCCCTGAGCTTTGTTAATGGTGACTGCAAAATCTTAAATTGAAATGGCATATCCGTTGGAATCATAGGAATGCGAGGAATGAGAACATCTTCACCTTTGAATGGTCCTGTCAGAATTGTTGCTTCTATGATATGGCTTATTAATTGTTTAACTGCAAGACGCGTGCCGTTGCAAAGCTTTGTATGATTGATATTTTGCAGCATCATAATTGGCACGTCGATTTTCAATTGCAGTACGTGCGGTGACATCCCTGGCAGATCGAGTGAATTGAAAAATTCTATTGGATAATTAACCGCTTCATCTGCTTCCACAACAGTGTCGACGGACTTGTATGTGATTGCCTCGCTTTCAATGTTAAACTAAATAATATTGTTGCGTTCAAAGACATCTTTGCTCTTGGCCGGAAGAATAGCTCGTTCACTCGGCCAATCGTGATTCGTATAATTGGTTTGAATATTTTGAAATACTTTTTCAACCAATTCTTCTTTTGACATCACTAAATTGCAGAAGTTATGAGGTAATGAGATTCGTCCTGATGTCAGATCAACCGACACCTTTCCGTTCCCAATTTCCAGCAATTGACGTGAGAATATCTCAGCTGATCGATCGTTTTGCAGCTGGACACGCATATTTGTAGTTAATTTTAACGTATTTACGTGTCGCCAACGCCACAAAGTAGAGTATTTCAGGCAAGCATTTATTTCGTTCGCTGATGTCGATCGAGAAATTACAGGTAATATTTGTCTGAAATCTCCTGCAAGCAATATCCCGTTCCCAAATGGTCTGATGTTTCCACACAAATCTTATAATGATCGGTCAAGAGCCTCGATCAATTTTTTGTGCGCCATTGTGAATTCATCCCAAATAATAAGTTTGCATTTCTTGAATACTTTTCTCATGCCGGATGCTTTGGAAATGTTGCACGTCGGAGTTTCAATGAATAGCAGGTTTAATGGCAATTTCAAAGCGAAATGAGCAGTTCTTCCACCTGGTATCAATGTCGCAGCTATTCCGGACGGCGCAAGAGCTATGTCATTTTGGGATGGAATTGCTGCCTGATTTAATCTATTTAGGAACGTTTTACCAGTTCTTCCTAACGCATTTTAGAAGAAGAATTCTCCAATCCCGTTATTGACAGTTTGCATTATTTGATTGTAAATGCCTTTTTGCTCAAGCGTTAGTTTAGGAATATTTAATTGCACATACGACAAAATATCACCAGTGTTGAAATTTTCTTCACGACACAATTCTACGTCGAACGGAGCAGCAGCAAATCGATTCGGTGATGGAATTTCCAATTTATTGAGAACTTTGTTCGCGATTCCTAAGCACAAATCTTCAATCATTATCAACGCTTCGTTGTAGATTTCTGCTGTGAAATCCATGTTCATATTTGAATTTCGACGGAAAAACACGAACTAAAAAACAAAGAAAAAAAACAAAAAATACTAATAAAATATTTCAGAAAAGTGACCCGGGGAGGGCAAAGTGGGGGCAGGGGGACGGGTGCATAGTATGAAAAAGTGGTCAAAAAACTTTCTAATGATATATCACATGATGGGTGTCGGAAAAAGTTTAAAAAGTGCCTCCGGGGGGGGGGAGGGGGAAGGGGGGAATAGTAGGTATGTAAAAAACACACGCGTATTCGAATGCAACGCTGTGTCAAAATGTCAAAGCAATCGTTGAAGAACTTTCGGAAATTTAAGATTTTCAACAAACGAGCATTTACATTTGTATTTATGTTGATGAAATATACAATAAGAATGATTGCGATGGGAACAATATTTGGCGGGTACTTCTCTATTATCCCGTCGATCACTTTTCATAACAAAAGACTATCGACAAACTGTAACGCCAAATAAACGTGAGAACGTTGCCATTGGAATACCAAAATAAATAAAATATAAGAATTTAAGGACCCAATTGCTATTTTAATTAATGAAATAACTAATAAATCAGTAAAACATAATGAAAAATATAGACATATGTCGAATTAAAAACCACTTGATGACATAACAAACACGTATAATGCTTCTGACATCAAGTAATTGGGACTGCATTTTTTGGCGTTTAAACTTACAGTGTGGCGATAGTTTTTGTTATGAAAAGTAGTCGACGGGATAATAGAGAAGTATCATTTGGCGATTAATCACCTCGCTTGGCTAACATGAAAGTACCCATTTTCTTTTTTAGCGCTCTAAAATCATGCAATGTAATATTTAGAAATAGAAAGTTCGTTAAAATTTGTTGAACAGTGTAATGACCACAGTCGAAACAAATGACGCCCAAGCCGATGCTTAAATTTTAAATTTTTTAAATAGTTTTTAATAGATATTTTTAATGTTTAGCTCGAAAATTCACGTCACTGTTGTAAACTCATTAATTACAACGCTGATTATAATATTTAATTACTCTAAGAAATCATATGATAATAAATAATATACAATACCCAAATAATATTACCCAAATCTTCAAATACATAATCAAGCTAAATTTGTTTTGAAATGCATTTTTGTTGCCACAAAATTATTTATATCGAAAAGAGTTAATAAAGCGTGGCATATGCAATAACATTTTTCTGTGGTTTTCGGCGAAATGAGCATAGCACGTAACTTGAGCCTCGCAGCATACCCTACTAGATATATTCTACTGGATAAAGCGAAATGAATGGACCGTTATATATCTAGTAAGCTATGCTTGCAGTAAACACAATCAAAATCGAAGAACTTTAATCTGAGTACTGGGTACTGCAGTATGAAGAGACTGTGAAAAAATATGTCATTTTGAAGAAAATTGCAATATCTTTTTATTTGTTTGTTTTGTTTAAGGATTGAAACTGTACGATTTTTAAAGATGCAACATTTTTAATTGCTGTCATTTTATTCCGCTGCACAGGGCGAATTTCTTCAAGCTGTTAACCAAAACCTGAGTCTTAGTAAAAAAAAAAAAAAAAAAAAAACAAAAATTGAAAATTTATTTACTAAATAACTAGATTTAAGAAATACTACTATTTTATTTTATGAAACGTAGATTTCGCGGATACCATATATGTGTAATTTTATGCATGCCACTGCAAAATTCGAGATATTTCGTGCGCTCATTGGGTAAAATAATTAAATAATAAATCGGTCTATACTCAAAGGGTTCCGTTGTTCCGTATATTAAGTTTATTAATTGCTAACTGCAATAGTACAAATATATTAAATTTAATAATTGCTAACTGCAATCTCTCTATATTAAAACTAGTCGGATGTGTCAATCTCAAAACTTTCTTCTATCTCACACAGGTTTCGCATACACTAAAAAGAATCAGCACCCATTTATATCAAGGTCTAACTGAAACTCAAGTTTTATTAAATTCCGTACATTATTTCTTGAGATAGGACTATCGCTAAAATCGTGTAAATCCTGCAAAATGCTGCATAGCAGTGCCACCTGCTGCGCGATTTTTACCAAAAACTAATCAGCACCAATTTATATCAGGGACTAACTGAATATAAAGTTTTATTAAATTCCGAGCATTAGTTCTTGAGATAGAGCTATTTGCGGAAATCGCGAAAAATGCTGCATAGCAGCGCCACCTGTTGGGCAATTTTTACCAAAAACTAATCAGCACCAATTTATATCAAGGACTAACTGAATATAAAGTTTTATTAAATTCCGAGCATTAGTTCTTGAGATAGAGCTACTTGCGGAAATCGCGAAAAATGCTGCATAGCAGCGCCACCTGCTGGGAGATTTTTACCAAAAACTAATCAGCACCAATTTATATCAGGGACTAACTGAATATGAAGTTTTATTAAATTCCGAGCATTAGTTCTTGAGATAGAGCTATTTGCGGAAATTTGCGAAAAATGCTGCATAGCAGCGCCATCTGCTGGGCGATTTTTACCAAAAACTAATCAGCACCAATTTATATCAGGGACTAACTGAATATAAACTTTTATTAAATTCCGAGCATTAGTTTTTGAGACAGAGCGCCCACAAAATTTTTGTCACATACAGACAGACAGACATTTTCTAAAAATAGTCAAATCGTGTTCAGGACCTTCTAAAACGTATAAATCCGTCGAAAACCGGAAGTCGAAACTATTCATGAATCCAATACTTTATTCTTGTACAGATAGAAGAAAGTAAAAATGTAACGATTTGGAAATGTGCCAAACGATTTGGAAATGGACCAATGAAAATCTGCGATGATCTTCCCGGCTTATTTTTACTTTCTTCTATCTTTACAAGAAGAAAGTATTGGATTCATGAAAATTTTCGACTTCCGGTTTTCGACGGATTTATACGTTTTAGAAGGTCCTGAACACGATTTGACTGTTTTTAGAAAATGTCTGTCTGTCTGTATGTGACACAAATGTTGTGGGCGCTCTATCTCAAGAACTAATGCTCGGAATTTAATAAAACTTTCGATTCAGTTAGTCCCTGATATAAGTTGGTGCTGATTAGTTTTTGGTAAAAATCGCCTGGCATGTGGCGCTGCTATGCAGCATTTTTCGCGATTTCCGCAATAGCTCTATCTCAAGAACTATTGCTCGGAATTTAATAAAACTTTAGATTCAGTTAGTCCCTGATATAAATTGGTGCGGATTAGTTTTGGTAAAAATCGCCCGGAAGGTGGCGCTGCTATGCAGCCTTTTTCGCGATTTCCGCAATAGCTCTATCTCAAGAAATAATGCTCGGAATTAAATAAAACTTTATATTCAGTTAGTCTCTGATATAAATTGGTGCTGATTAGTGTTTGGTAAAAATCGCCCAGCAGGTGGTGCAAACTGCGATGCAGCAGTTTGCAGGATTCACACGATTTTAGCCGCAGTCATATCTCAAGAAATATTGCACGGAATTTAATAAAACTTGAATTTCAGTTAGACCTTGATAAAAATTGGTTATGATTCTTTTTAGTGTATGCGACACCTGTGTGAGATAGAAGGAAGTTTTGGGATTGACACATCCGACTAGTTTCTTTTCTTTTCTTCTAGAAAATAGGGATTGCTGCGCGATACAGAACGGAATCGCGGAGCGATTACGCGGAGGGTTGGAGAGCGTAGCGAGCAGGGGGGCGGAACCCCTAGTAGTGCAAAATATTGTTGCTAAAAGAATAATAAGACTTTGTTAAAAACTATGCAACGTAGGGTTGGGTATAGCTATCTAACAAAGTAAAGATGGATATAATGTACATTCCGAGAGCGATGAAGCCTAAATAGTAACAAATATTGCTATTCTGTATGACTTTTTTAAAACTGTATCCAAATCTGTTTATGGTGACTAAAAAATTAATTAATAACGCCACATTGCGCGGGGGTATGTTGGTCAATACATTATCAATAATTTCATTTTCCCCGGTAGAAGATTTTTGAATGAATGAACTTAGATGAAGAGTTAAAAAATATTCCAACAGTTCATTTCCAGTTTTGTTTCTGAAGTAGATATTGAAATCGCCTGAGATAATTAAATTTTGACATACTTCCACATACCTAGTAATGTCTAAAAGATAGGAAAACGGTAAAACGCAAGACATTAAACAAAAAAAAAATCTTAATTAAAAAAAAGTAAATAGTTAAACAAAGTATCAGAACTGTTCAAAGAAAATATACTCATATACATAAAACAATACCATATGCCATAATTGGAATTCTATTGGAATGAAAAATGATGCATATTTCCCACTCTAAGACAAAGACCTTATACAAAGTTTAAACTTGGCTGAGTGCCAACCACTCTTTGGAAAGAGGTCGCACAGTTGCTCCCAAGAAGTCACCTGCCAATAATATTTGACGCAACAGGACAATTTCAAGGAGATTAAAAAGAAAAAGAAACACGAAACTTTCTGAATCATTTTAAAACTTACAAGCATGATACTTGCAGACATGATTATTGAAGTTATTTGTAATCGAAAAGTTTTCATTATAAATGAATTACATATTGAGTTATACGGGATTGTTGTCACAAAACTACTGATTTTTAATGTCTTGGAATTATTCCATGAATTACCCTTCAATAATTGAATTCAATTGTAATGAATACATTGACTATTTATCACTATCATTTGCCTTCCCTAAAACAAACATTTTGTACATAAGCTTGGCATTGTGCCAAGCGCGCTTCGAAGGGAGGTCGCAAAGTTGTAACGTCGCCTTGGTCCGTGCCGCATTTCTCTAAATAGGTTTTTAATTAATATCTCGGCTAATTAGCCGACAAATGTTTTCGAAAATCATTATGAACAATCCTTAGATGATTCTGTGTCGATAGGTACCTTGAGCGTCCGCAAAGTAAAGTTTGTGTGTAACAAAAAAATGTGATTTTATCAGAAACTATGTGACTTAATTTATCGGCAAGGTTTAAATAAACTCCTACATCCCCTAATTTTTTCATAATTTTAGTTTCAGTAGATTCGGAAATAGGAAGAAGAGAGGGGGGGGGGGGGACATATGTTTGAAGTACATTTTCGACGCTATCGCTGAAAATATAATATCTAAAGTTAAAACAAATATATTTTTGAGTTCGGTGTTACAAGATCCTTCAAATGATACCCCACACGATATAATATATATATATATATATAAGTAACTTAATATCTCGGCTGATTATCGACAATTTTTTTCGAAAATCATTATCAACAATCCGTAGATGATTCTGCGTCTATCTATAGGTACCACGAGCACTCCTCAACTCCCCCACTGGGCGCCCTCAAAGTAAAGTTTGTGTGTAACTGAAAAATGTGATTTCTCAAAAACTATATGACCTAGGAAAATCGCCATAGTTTTCCTGCAAGGTTTGAATAAACTCCTACTACCCCTAATTTTTTCATAATTTTAGTTTCCCTGGATTCGGAAATAGAGGAGGGGGACATATTTTTGCAGTTCATTTTTGACGATATCTCTGAAAATATACCTAAAATCAGAGCCGCAGCAAGAGTGGTGCAGACAGTGTCTCCGCATCAGGCGCCTTCAATTAGGGTAGGCACGGACATGCTTCATCGGCGCTGTCAGTATTATTATTCATGCGCCGATGGTGTGCAACAAGCTTTTTCGCACTAGATGCCATATGGAGTTGCTGCAGTACTGCCTAAAACTAAAACAAATATATTGTTAAGTTCGGTGTTACGAGATCTTTCTTTTGATACTCCAAATGACATACTAAAAGATTTTTTTTTTCAAGTAGCTTAATTAGCCCCCCCCCCTCCCTAAATTTTCCATAAACATGTTTGTGAATGGATAATAGTCTATAATGTGTGCGTCAATAGCCTTTATAACTTTCGAAAGTTTGAACTTTCCACATAGTTTACAACGAAAAGAGTTCAGACAGACACACAAGTGATCTTATAATGGTTCCATTTTTACTTTTTAAGAATGGAACCCTAATAAAACAGCTTTTTTTTTCTCAAAATAACAGTTAAAACCAATCATGTTGTAAATGTAAGAATACAAACTGTTTCTCTCCTTTATCAATTCAACCACAGATTTGAGATAAGATAGACAGACTGCTCTCCCTATTCAGACAAGCTCTGAAATGTGAGGCATATACCGGGTGGTCTAAAAGTCCGGACGAACTTTAAAAATGAATAATTCGAAAACGAATCAAGATACAAAGATACGGTTTGCACCAAACGGATTGAAAAGAAACCGGGTTTTGTGTGGCAATGAAATAAAAAATAGTTCTTTTGGCGACCAAATGAAGCGCTGTCGTATTTCTGATGTAGGATTATGCAAAGCAACAAACAATATAAAAAGGAGCAACTGCAGCAGGTAATGGTAGTCGAAGCATGTATGCATCGAAATGCTGTCCATAGTTGAGAAAGCCCTCTTAGTTAAACTGTATTATAAGAATTCAGAAAGTTCCATTGCGGCATTGCGAGCATATCGCTACATGAAGGGTGTGCGAGATAGCAAAGGGCCAATAACGTCTTCTGCATTGAACAAAATGATGAAGAAATTTGAAGCTACAGGTTCTTTGGCGTCACGTCAAAGAAGTGGACGTCCCTCAACAGCCGCTGCTGTTGCCACGATAGTGGAGCAGACGGTGCAATCCATGTCGACGGTTGCTGCACATGGGGAGTGCAGTGCTCGAGAAGTTTCGAGGCAGACAGGAGTGTCGTACGGAAGTGTCTGGAAAGCACTGCGAATAACTTTGCAATGGTAAGTTTGCAACAAGTTGCAACATAACCAAGAAATGAAACCTCCTGGCTTCGACTCTCGCCGAGATTTTGTGAATTTGGTATTCAATACGATAGAAGAGCAGCACGACTGGCTTTACACTGTGCTTTGGACAGATGAAGCGCATTTCACACTCTCTGGCGCTGTTAACACCCACAATTGTCGAGTGTGGACCACAGAAAATCTACCTGCATTTGTTGAGATACCCTTGCAACAGCCTAAAGTGACAGTCTGGTGTGGCTTCACTGCTTTTTTCATAATTGGTCCATTTTTTTTCGAGGAAGTCACACAGACGGGTTTCAAAACAGTTTTTGTCACTGGTCAGCGATATGTAGCAGGGGCGTAGCTACCGTGGAGCAGTTGGAGCAAACTGCTCCAGGCGCACGAATCATAAGGGCGCAAAATTTAAAAGAGCGAAGCGAAATAAAATTTTGTAAAAATGCTTGTATTTTATTATTTTTTTTTTAAATTGGGATTAACAAATGATTATGGATGGATCAAACTTGTTATGATCTCACATTCCTATGATATTTTACCTTTTTTTAGCTTTTGGATTTCAACTTCCTTGATTTGAAACACGCACTTTTATACTCGTTTAAAATAAATTACTTCAATTCGAGAAGTTTTAATTCACTCCACCACATTGCCACCTTAAGTAACTTCTCTAACATTATTCCAGTATGTCTGATTTTATTTTAAATTTCATCGTTGGATACAACGACAGCAGAAAGAAGATTTTTTAAACGCTAAGATACATTTGATGACTAATTCTCGTCATACACTAACTTTTTCTAAATGCAAGATGTGAAATCTTAGTCATCATTCGAGTTAACACTAGAACCTTCACATGGATCAATTAGATTAAGGGTCTTCATTCTGTGGACCGTGGGTTACCAAGTTACCACTATTATATGGGAAGACATGTGCGTTCCACGGACCGATAGCAGGACTGCCGCAGTCAAAGGATTAAGAAGCAGAATGTCACAACATCGATTTAGTTCTTTGGTCACTATATTAATTTATAAAAAAACAACAGTGTCTTAATTTGATCTGGAGGAATTTATTGACCATCTTGCAAACAAAAAACCGAGAAAAAAAATTAGATTTTTTTTTCCGTGTGGAAATTAAACATGCATTTGTCAATACAGTTTATAAAATAAGTAGACAGCGTAGGATTTTGGCATATGCCACATGGTCCCTGTCCCAGGCAGGGCCTGTTTACCGAATAGGCCCGGGAAGCCCATGATTATCCAAATAAATACAAAGGGGCCCCCAAATTTACTTTTTAAAATAAATTTTTACAAAAAAAAAACATTCAATCAGGGTCATAAAATGCATTTTTCCCCTTATGAAACTTTTATCTAAATTATGAAGCTCGCTCCTTCTAAAGTGTTATGTTTACTTGTAATTTTGACGGTAAAATTTCAAATTGTTGCAGCATGCGAAAAAGGGATTTAGTAAATAACAAAGCAATTGGTAGAGTAATTAGGGGGGACCCCTGAGTAACGTAGAGCTTCCCCTACTTTTGTGTTTTATGCGGGCCCTGGTCCCAGGACGATTTTTAATTTAAAGATAAGGCAAATTTCCGTTCGGGTAGCAAATGCGGTAGCTTCAAAATGTAAAAAAAAAAAAAAAAAAAAAAAAAAAAAAAAAACAGAAAACTTGAAAAGGAATCTGAAAACATGAAAACAACTTAAAATCGAACTTCGGCTTTTTATATATTTTTAAAATAAATATTATTATTATTATTAAAGACTGTTAAAAAGGGAAAGATACCACGAATAAGTGGGTATTATTCCTTGTATTTTCTTTCGGGAAGCGGATGCAGCAGTTTCAAATTGCAGAAAAACGGTAAAACTTGAAATAAAAATGTGTTTTGAAATACTAAATATAATTTTTTTTTAACGAAAAATACGTTCGAACTGGGAATGTAAGGCGAAAAGTTTCGTGTTTTTTTTTTCTTTTCCTTTTTATTTTATTTTATTTATTTTTTTTATTTTTTATTTTTTTTTAACTGTGTGAGGGATTTTGTGATTGTGATTTCAAAATGCATAAAAAAACGAACACTTCGCTTTCATATTGCATGAAGATCCGAAGAAACCCGTAAATGCACCAGGCACAATCCGCAGAACGACGGAAGCTAGCCATTTTTCGATGTTCCTTAGGGTTTTTAATTAAAATCTCTGTTAAATATCAAAAACTGAAAAATCTGAGCCACAGACGTATTAAGTCCTGTCTTCGTCTATCCTCATCCAAATTTTCAGACCTCTGCATGCGCTAGATTACGCCGACAAACAGACAGACAGATAGATAAACATCTTTGTTTTATTGCAGAGAGTATGCTGCTTTATATATAGTTACTAGCAAGCTACGCCCGCTACGCTGGTCCATTTCTCTTAACGAACTTTTAATCAAACAAAATATTGACATTTCATAATTCACATTTATATTTTAACAGAATAATAAGGCTACTATAATTTGTGACTCGTGCTATGGCCAATATACACGTCAGGACACGTCGCCCTTATCATTATCTTTTTACGCATGAAGGTTTCACTATGGTACTCCATTGTGAAATTTGGTAATTTTTCAAATTCAATATTTGAAAAGCGGAATAATCATTAGATTTGAAATTTATATCAATAAAAAATTTTTCCTTTCAAACTCATTTTGTCTAACAATTTTCAGACAAATACTTTTCGAGCTATTATTTTTTTTTTTCAGTAACTTCAAATGTTTAATTTTCCGAGATTAATTTGTGGCAACAATTAGCGAAAAACCGAGTCGTCAGCAACGCATAGCTTTTTATTAAAGAGGCTATTGGAGCAGGGATTGTCACCACCAATTTACCACCATCACTTTTGAAATTGATTCTGTAGTTCCAGAGATTCCATAGAAATTGTAATTTAGAATGATTTTAGAACACTTTTCGCTCATTTTACCCTTTTAAATTTCGATTTTTTTTTTAATTTATTCTTAGAGAGCATTTACATCTTATAAGTAACTACAATGCCAAATTTCAAATTTCTTGCTCCTTCAGTATAAAAAAGTGGCAATTTTCGAACATTTTTCACTCCTGCACCCCATTGGTGTTAGTGGCACCGACATAAAATACAGCCTATGTTCGAGTAAGGATTGTCACCATCAATTTACCACCATTACTTTTGAAATCGGTTCTGTAGTTCCAGAGATTTCATAGAAGTTGCAATTTAGAATGTTTTTAGAACGCTTTTCGCCCATTTCACACTTTTAAATTTCGAATTTTTTTCATTTGCTCTTAGAGAACATTTACATCTTATAAGTAACTACAATGCCAAATTTCAAATTTCTAGCTCCTTCAATAAGAAATTGCAATTTTAGAAGGTTTTTTGCTCCTGCACCCCCCTGGGGTTAATGGCACCGACATAAAATATAGCCTATGTTGGAGTAGGGGTTGTCACCATCAATTTGCCACCATCACTTTTGAAATCGGTTCGGTAGTTCCAGAGATTCCATAGAAATTGTAATTTAGAATGTTTTTAGAACGCTTTTCGCTCATTTCACCCTTTTAAATTTGGATTTTTTTTTTTGTTGTTCTTAGAGAGCATTTACATCTTATAAGTAACTACAATGCCAAAATTCAAATTTCTAGCTCCTTCAGTATAAAAAAAAAAAATCGAAATTTTAGAACGTTTTTCGCGCCTGCACCCCCCTGGGATTAGTGGCATCGACATAAAATATAGACTATGTTGGAGCAGGGATTTTCACCATCAATTTGCCTCCATCACTTTTGAAATCGGTTCTGTAGTTCCAGAGATTCCATAGAAATTGTAATTTAGAATGTTTTTAGAACGCTTTTCACTCATTTCACCCTTTTAAATTTCAATTTTTTTAATTTTTGTTCTTAGAGAGCATTTACATCTTATAAGTAACTACAATGCCAAATTTCAAATTTCTAGCTCCTTCAGTATGAAAAAAATCGCAATTTTAGAACGTTTTTCGCTCCTGACACCGGCCTGAGATTAGTGGCACCGACATAAAATATAGACTATGTTGGAGCAGGGATTGTCACCATCAATTTGCCTCCATCACTTTTAAAATCGGTTCTGTAGTTCCAGAGATTTCATAGAAGTTGCAATTTAGAATGTTTTTAGAACGCTTTTCGCCCATTTCACGCTTTTAAATTTCGAATTTTTTTTTTTTGTTGTTCTTAGAGAGCATTTACATCTTATAAGTAACTACAATGCCAAATTTCAAATTTCTAACTCCTTCAGTATAAAAAAATCGCAATTTTAGAACGTTTTTCGCTCCTGCACCCCCCTGGGGTTAGTGGCACCGACATAAAATATAGCCTATGTTGGAGTAGGGGTTGTCACCATCAATTTGCCACCATCACTTTTGAAATCGGTTCGGTAGTTCCAGAGATTACCCCCTACAAACAAACAAACAAAAAAACAATCTTTACTCCTTTATAATATTAGTATAGATTAAAAGAATCGTTAATAAACCTATAAGAAATACTTTAAACAATCATGTTTCACGTGAATTCAATACGTGTTTTTATATTTCATTTAGAACTTATATTTTTAAGTATACTTTGCAGGTTATGGGCAAATGGAAGTTTCATGACCCCCTTTCCAATTACAAATTTCATTAAGGATTATATCTAATTCGGGGGCACTTTAATTTGAAGGATGCGAAAAAATGCTAGGTTCGCCCATTATGTAATTATTATGGACCTGCTGTTGTGTTTTAAAAATAAATTTCAAGTACAAAAAAAGAAAGGAAAAAAAAAAGATTTTCACCATTTCAGGGTTGCTACTGGCGACTATTTTTTAATTCTATCTGGAACCACTTTCTTACAACAAAAATATTTTACATATACTTTGACATAACGTGCAAGAGAAAGATAATAAAAAAATTATTTTTTAAATATAGTGGTGCAAGTAGAATATAAAAATAGTCGCCAGTGGCAGCCTTGCATTTGTGCAAATATTTTCATGAGTTTTGGAAAAGATAGGGGGGGGGGGGATCTCGAGGTTTGAGCTTAGTTATAATATTATAGTTGGGAGGTCCACGTAATAATAGTGTGCCTAGGCCCTCAAAGTGCTTTAATTGGACTTTGACAAAAATCTGAATGTTAAAGATACTTTTTTTCTGTAGTTATAATTACAATCACTACATTGTAATGATGTATAGGCATGTATCTTTTCTTCTTTTTCATCGTTTTTACTTTTCATCGAAATGCTTCAAGTAATATGCTGTCAAAATTAAAAATTTGTCCACGATAGTGTGTTTCTCTATTAAAATTCTAAAATCAGAAATTCTTGAAATGAACAAGAAAAGTTGGCAGGTAGCATTGTTGGCTCATGGTCGCATATAAAAGGTAAATCCGGCCCCATTACGTTGTAAATATAAGTAGTACTCGGTACTTAATGAATTAATTTATTTTATTATTTTATTGAGATTTATTGCGTTTAATATCTTACTATTAAATTGCCTAGAATTTAGAATGAATTAAGTAAGTATTTCAATAGAAAATAAATAATATTAAAGTTCGTACGTATGCTTTCTTTGGAATAGCAGCATTTCCTAAAAGTAAATTTTTCCTTATTTAAATGCAAGATTCTGCAATTAAGTAAAGGTGAATTTTCTTCATGGAATTAGTAGTATCCAAAAGTCAGCACCCATACGAACCCTCTACATGAATTTTATACCTAAAATAGAACAAAAAATTTCCAAAAATCCCTCAGAGACAAGAGGGCGCATTAATTTTTCTTGCTCCAGGGCGCTGAATATGTAGCTACGCCACTGATATGTAGCACTGTTACAGTCAACATTAATCCTGAACTGCAAGCGCGACACGCACTCCAAACAGTTACCTTTATGCAAAATGGAGCACCACCTCATATTGCTCTGCCTGTGCAACGCCTGCTACGCTCAACATTTGATGAAGATCGCATTATCAGTCGCTACTTCAATCATGCATCGCCTCCAAGATCTCCTGATCTGACACCCTGTGACTTTTGGCTGTGGGAATTCTTGAAGTCAAAAGTGTACCGCGACCAACCAGCATCACTAGCAGCACTGAAAGATGCCATCCACCAAAATGTGTCTGCCATAACGCGAGAAATGCTACTAAATGCTGTGAACGGTGTGGTGCCTCGTCTCACAGCTGTACTTCTGAATGATGATGCACATTGAACATTTCTGTAATTAAGCTGACTTGTAAGTTATCAACATTTTTTCATTTGTAAATCATATTTTGGTGCAAAAAACACTATAGTGCCATCTGTTGGTCGCCAACAGAACTATTTTTTTTCATTGCCACACAAAACCCGGTTTCTTTTCCATCCGTTTGGTGCAAACCGTATCTTTGTATCTTGATTCGTTTTCGAATTATTCAGTTTTAAAGTTCGTCCTAACTTTTGGATCACCCGGTATATATGACGCATATATATGTATACGTCTGTCACGTGCCGTAAGTATTCCTAAGAGAAGAGCTTCCAAAACTGAAGTTTTATTGCTCATGGCATAGGAAAATTCATAGTAAAAATAATTTATGCTAATTTTTTAATTTCTATTTGAATATATGTTTCTCTTCTCATTTTAATCAAAAACTTTCTTATTTTAAACTTTCTTTCTTATTATCTATATTAATAAAAGAAAGTTTCGCTCTGTGTGTGTGTCCGTGTGTGTGTCTGTTGGCGATGGCTAGCAAAATCTAGCCCACCTAGAAGTCTGGAAATTTAGGTGTGGATAGTCCAAGGTCTGGCCATGTGCACTGAGCCTCAGAATTTTAATATTTTGATAATTAGCCTAGATATTAATTAGATTCTCATTAACCATCGCTTCTAAAATGACATCTTTTAAATCAAAATGGCGAAAGAAAGGAACTGGCGCATTGGATTTGCAACCGGAAATGAACGAATTCGAAATTATTTTACTAATTAGCGAATTTTAAGAAAACTAATTGAGATATCAATTTGAAAATTTCTGAGCATATGTAAAAAAATATTCTGTATCTGACTATGTGCTTTTTGAAAAATTCGGTTGGTAATTTTTTTTAATTTATGCAAAAAACTGCCAAAAATCTGCCGGCGCCATTGAAAACGATCCGAAAAAGTTTCAGACAGGGATCTGCTTTCATTAAAAACTGAACTACAAAGAGATCTGTTTCTTTGGCCGATCCCTCTCATTTAGTTTGCGAAAATGAAAGGAAATAATTGCCAAATTTTACTAATGAACAAATATTTAGGTAACTAATTAAGATATAGATTTGAAATTGATGTCGAGAAGGGGTGTCATCTGCCGGCTATTTTAGCGTAGCGTCTTCGTTATGTTCTAATTATCAGAAAAATGTAATTATTTTTTTAATGATCACGTTAATGTACGTGACGGTGGTTCTCTTGAACAAATTATTCATTATATTTGCGGGTATAGGGAGGGAGGGGGTTAACGCCTTTCTCTGAGATTGTAATTATCTCGAGCCCGGGCAACGCCAGGCGGGTTAGCTAGTATATATATAATTTAGTATTTTAGGATATTTGGATTTTTATCGAAGTCCAGTTTGATGTGTGACAGACATTTATTTTGTTATGTGAAAACTGAGAAGATCATTTCTACTAAGCACGAAAATGAAAGTTAGAAATAAATAAATGCAATATTTTATGGCTGTTAAAATCTGAAATACAAAAATATCAAAACTATTTCACATTTTTTGAGACCTTGAGGAAACAAATTTTATGATATCCTTCATTTAATATAAAATCTATGAATTAAATCTCTATTCGAATAAGTCATTTTAAATAAAAAAAATTGAAAAAAAAATTAGACAAATTTTAAAAATGATTGGCCACTGCACACCACAATCTAATCAAGTGTATGCCTGTGAAAGATGGTTAAATTGCTATTCATAGTTTTTGATCCTGTAAAACTTTTTAACTGAACTCTTGACTCTTGATTTCAACTGTAAATAGTGCTTAAAATAATTCTTCAAATTAAAAAGTCTGCTTCAGCGAGTTTATCATACATTCTTCTATAAAACTACAGTTTTCATGCTTTTATATGCAAGTTTTTTGTGAGCCAAGAAAGAGTAAAGGTGACAGTTAATGCATTTATGGCAGAGGCAGCAGTTGCAGCATTAGTTACTTTTTTTTAGATTAGAGAAAAAATTAATTAAAAAATATATGAAATGTGAAATAAATATTCACAAAAAATATATATAGTAACCTATAACATTTTGGTACTTTTGGTTTATAGCGGGCCCCTAGGATGAATCGCCCGGCAGCCAGGATTTATCGCTAAATTATAAAGCATATATGACATTAGCCGCCACTGGCGACCAGTTTGGTCTCCCTTAAATGCATATTAAGCATTGTAACAGGTTACCTTTATTCATAATTTTTTTTTTTAATCCTTCGACAAACCGGAAGATTTGAAGATTGAAAAAGTAATTTTTAATAAAAATGGCCGCTTGGCATATGAAAAATGAAACGGACATCCCGGAACTGTTGATGACAGTCACATGACTTACGGTTTTATTATATAGATTTTTTTTTATCCTTCGCCAAACCGGAAGATTTTAATAGACAAATCAAGAACTTTTGCCATCATGGTAGCATTTCGCATAATTTTTGTTGTTATATATTTCATCTTTCTTGACAAAAACCACTTAACCAATTTAAGCATTCATGCTTCAGGACCGTTTGCTTATCAGTTGCAATATGTTCGCTAATGCGGAGATTCTTAAGCATATTAAGTAATTTTCCGTAATTGGGTTCGTTGCCAATTGGCGTATTTTAGTTAATGCGATTTGATGCAATGAAGTCTATTTTGTGAAAGTTTTTTTGAAATACCATATTGTTGCTAATATTTTTTTTTTGTTTCTCGCTAACTTTGGCTGTAGACTCGATTTCGGAAGATTAGAAAATCTATCATTATTCTCTTCTAAAACGTCTTGAATAATTTGCCATAATCGGGCTGCATATTATTACACGTAATTTTGGATACAGCTATCGCAGACGCACCGGCGTATAATTTTGGTGCCAAAATGACAATTTTATGCGTGGGCAACCCGGCAGTTTCGTTAGATTTTGCTTGGTATGGCAACCCGATAGAGCAGATTCTGTATGTTTTATAATAAATTAAATATTGTGTGTTTAATAATAAATTGATCATTGTGTATGTTTTATAATAAAATTGTGTGTTTTTTAATATAAAATAAAATATTTCATAATAAAATAAAAGTAACATGCTGTTTTAGCAATCTCTAACAGGTACCTGAAAATGGCATTTTCTCGCCATAATGGCGCAAAACGAAAATCGTGCCAACCCCAATGCGTCTGCGAAAGCTGTTCCATTTTAAACTAGTCGTTGGGGGCCACCGTAATACTTACCCATCATGGATATGCATAAAGTAAAATATTAAAATAAAAATGTGTAAACTACTTATAAAATGCATTGCAATTCAAATAAAATCGTGGCTTGATGACGTCACAAACTTTAAAGGCTCGATTACTGAATTGCTTGAAAGAGGTTTTTCCTTATAACTCCAAAAATAATAATCCTATTAACTAGCGGTTTATTGCATCTGATTAAGCGTCAAATTTCCAATTAAAATATATCTTTGAAGTGAAATTTGGATGAAATACAGGGTCATGAAAAATCGAAGAGTGTGGGAAATAGGATTCCAAATATCTTGGCAACTAATTATCCGATCGACTTCATGCTTTATTCAAAATTTATGTTTTTTTATTGTCTTTTATATTCATTTCTTAAAATAAACAATTTCGAAAATTTTTATATACCTTTCATCAGAACGAATATTTCGAGAGTCCGAAAAAAATTGTTCCGGTTAATCGAGGTTATTGAAATGAAATAGGCTTCTTCCCATTATTACATACTAAGTACATACCAAATTACAAGTCTCTATCTCAATTTTTTCGGGAGATAGAGCGTTTACAGACACACAGACGGACGGCAAAATTTTTTTTCTAAAAATATGTTTTTCGGAATCTCCAGTGTCTGAAACGTGTAAATCCATCAAAAAAAAATTTTCGATTTTCAAAACGATTACAAGACTTACCCTATACTACGTATGATGGGTAAGTAAAATGCTATTGGCGGGATTTGCGCCAAAATAACATAAAAGTACTTAATGATGCTATGTATTTTATAAATGTATATTAAATTACTGTTTTGAACGCGATTGGTCATTAACAATGGTAAATATGATGGGTGACTAATAATCATTTTCGGCGATCCCTCTTCCTGGATCTCTTCCCATAATACTTAAATATCAAATTAATGGACAAATCGTTTCGAAATTTGATTCATTAAATATTATTACATAAGTTGTATTTGTTTACATTCAGCTTACGGCAAGAGAAGATCCGGAAGGAAGTTGAGTTGTATAGCACATAACTATGGTAAACTTTGATTGTCTCACTGGTGCGAATTATTTCTTTTTTTTGACACCAGGTAGCAGTCCAAAAATTCATTCACGGAGAACTTGCTTTACGAACGATTACCTCCATGGTTTAATATTTTAAATGTTCACGACGGATGAATGTTTTTCTTTTTTTGTTGTTGTTTACTTTCATGGATAGAGAATTTGAACTGCAAACATAATTTTAACTAAAGTTATTGCAGAATATATACACAATTGAATGTAAGTCGTCTCTCAAATATTAATTTATTTTGAACAATATTTCCAAAAATGCTCTCATGCAGTTTTATTTGAAAAAATAATTTTTAATAAAAATGGCCGCCTGGCATATGAAAAATGAAATGGACATCCCGGAACTGTTGATGACAGTCACATGACTTACGGTTTTATTATATAGATTATTATTATAATAATATATGATGAATATAACCTTTTTTGACCCATATAGCCCAATTACAGTCATATGTGATGCATATATGACATATATATTATATCACATGTCTATAAGATGTATATATGACATATAAGAATTAAATGATATGTATATATGGCACATATATGAGCTTTCAGAGTATATATATATGCGTACATATGATGCATATATAAGTTTTGCGATGATTTTAGCAAAATCGTAACTGCAAACTTGGCATAACGTAATTGTGAGAGCTGCTATAACCCAAAAACACCAAAATTTTTAATAGAAAACGATTTCTAGAAGCTTCAAATATGCAAATCCAAAATCACAGCACATTCTGCCAAATAGATTTTGAGTAATGCTTAAAAAGCTACACTCATTGCAGTTTGTTTTACAATTATATTAAAAAGAATTTAACATTAGGAGTTCAAAATTTTATACCTTCATAATTCCTAAACTATTTGTCCTAGTGACTTCCCATGTGGCATCCAAAGGTAAAATTTATCCAAAAATTCAAACATGATGTCAAAATTGATTGTTAGTATTAAAAATTTAAGAGTTTGGTACAATTTCTCAATGAAGATAGCCCCCTAAGCCTTAAAAACTTAAATTGAAAGGAGGAATAGTTTCCAATAGAATGGCTATTTTCGTTTTTATTTACTGCGGAAATTTGGTGGTTAAAAAGTATAGGATATTTTATTTTTGTTTTGGCTGATTGTAAATAATGCTTTATTTGGCCTGATGGTGAACGAGTTTGACATGCCTGTAAGAATACAGACTTTGATCTTGCCTCATGGTACATGTAATGTCATGAAAAAACAAAACGCACTACACTGCAAAAAAAAAAAAATGTTTATTTTACAGTATTATACTGGCACACCAGCTGCCAGTATTACACCGTAAAATCAACTCTTTTTTTTTTTTTTTTTGCATTGTACCCCATGCTATTTTATCAACAAATTGTGGTATCGAGATGAGAGAGACACCATTAGACTGGGAATTATGTCTACTTTCCTAATATGAATATATATTTTTTTTTAAGGATGGCCATCTACATATTAGAAAATGTAACAACTTCCATCTTTCAAATGGTAACACCCACTTTGAGTTTCTTGGAAATGCCAGGGAAAATGTGCAATTTATATACTTTCTCTTAAACCTTCAAAGAGTTATAGAAGAAAATGTGTTAGGAATTTACTCATAAATTTCAAAAAATAAAATTAAGATCTTAAAAGGAAAAGTACCAGGAACATCCAATTAGTGACCAGAAAAATTTAGACATTCTAAATATGAAATAAATTCACGTTATATGAAAGAAAATTCTATTTTTTTCCCAGGTAACTTTTTTAGATTTTTTTTTCTTCTGTAAATGGCAACGATAATAGGAAACTGTCCCTTGCATCATCGAAAAATAAAACTTCTCTATATCTAGGAAATTATTGATAGGGATGAGTTGTAAAAGCACATAGCCATGTTTTGGATGGAACTCATTCTTTTTATGTAAAAATTAATGTAGGTTATATTTTTTAATGTTTCAAACATGATTTTACTAACAATTTTCATAAATAAAATCATGTTTTTGAAGCTAAAAATGGCTGGAATATCCCTGGGTCTATTCATTATATCTCGAAAAGAAGAAGAAAAAAAAAGGGGGAGATTTTTGGGGAATATATAAATTAAAGTTTGTCACATGCATTTAACATTAGCAAAGACAAACTTTGACCTCTTCTAACTCTATGGATATTTATGAAAAAGAAACATTCCCCCCCCCGGAATGCTTGATTCAAGAAATTTAAATAAAGCATCAAAAGTGGGTGTTACCATTTGAAAAATGAAAGTTGGTACAATTTTTAATATGTGAACGACCTTTATTTCAAAAATTGTATTTGTATTCAAAAAGTACACACTATTCCCAGTCGAATGGTACCTCTCGCATGGACAATTTGGTAATAAAATAACATGGGATAGTGCAATTTTTTTTTCCATGACTGTATGTTGGTCAAAATAAATATTCCTTTAAAATAAGTATTATGTGCAAAATCAGGATATTAAATATTTTGCAATAGTCAATTATAATTTGTCTAGTAACTGCAATTTTAAGTTCTTCAGAAGTATATATAGTTTAAAAGAACTTCTGTATACAATCTTCAGTTAAAAAATAATTAATTAATTTAATTTAAAAAAACATTTGGAAAATATCAGCACAATTAATACTGTAAAAAGCATTTCCCATTTCTCTAAACTTCGAGAAAATTTCAAATAACTTTCATCCTTTAAATAAAAAATACCAAACTCTGAAATTTTCAATATGAATAACTGATTTGTACATCATATTTGGATTTTTCGGTAAATTTTAACCTAGAATAACAAATGAGAAGTACTCCTGTTAAGTAGTTCAAGAATCATGAGGTTTGAAATTTGAAACTCCTAATGTTAAATTCATTTGTTATCATTGCAAAACAGATTGCAATGTGAGTAGTTTTTAAAGCATAACTTAAAACTATTTTTTGAAAAGTATTGTACTTTTGAATTCATATACGTATGTATTTGAAGCTTCTATAAATTATTTCTATTGAAAAACTCATAGGTTACAATTCAGATTTTTTTCAAAAATTTATTTTTAAAAAATATTTTTTAAATTAACTTTAAAAAAAAAAAAAAAAAGATGAATTATTAACAGAATTCAATTTTTAACAGAAATCAACTTTTAAAAGCTTCAAATGTGCAAATCCAAAATTACAACCCATACCGCCAAGCCATTTTTGTCTTATGCTTAAAAAACTACCCATGTTACAGTCTGTTTTGCAATGATTACAGATGAATTTAAACATTAGGAGTTCCAAACTTTAAATCTTCCTAATTCCTTTACTACTTGATGGAATGACTATCTATTTGGTATCTATCCTAGGGTAAAACTGTCAATAAAATTAAAATATGATATCAAAAGTAGGTGTTCATATTGAAAACTTTAGAGTTTGGTACAATTTCAGCATGAAGACGACCCCTAAGCTTTTTTCTTCTTTAAATATAAATTGAAAGGAGACAATTTCCAGTTGAATGGCCGTTTGTGTTTTTGTGATAATTAGAGAGATTAAAATGTATATCTATCTATCACTATATATTTTTTGGGGGGGAGGGGGGGGGGGAAGTAGGGTTGCAACTGTACATCAAAATGACATACACTTTAATTAAATAGGGTGTTTTCTTTTTTTAATACTGAAGGCAGTTCATCAGTGCAAAAAAGCGTGTTTGTTACACTAAGCAAGAAAGGTGTAGTTTTATAAAACAAAAATGCTACTTTAACCCTTTCGGGGACAAGCATTTCTGTTGTTGTAATGTGAAAAACTCACCAGAGTTTAGAAACAATTTCTTTTGAAAATAAATAAATGCATTTTTTTTCCACATAAATTATAAAACAAAAATGTTATTAAAAAATTCTGGTATATTTTTTAATTAAAGTTAAGTAGTTTAAATAATAATTCTTGCCCTTCAAAGGGTTGTGGAAAAAAGGAGCACATGTTGTTCATGAGCAATCAGGACATAGTTCAAATTTGAAAGGACATGTAGGGTATAGTATTTTTGCATCCTTCTAAGATAAACATGGTATAGGTCATATTAATAAATTTGAACTTAGATTGCATGCCATTATTTGAGCAAGTAATACAAACAAAATTGAATAGTTAAAAATTTATTTTCTATAAAATACATTTTTAATGTACATAAGGAAACTAATGTTATTCATAATACCTCTTATAATATATGGAACTACAAAAAATATATAAAATATTTATCAGACAATTACAACTGTTGGCACAAATTTAACCAGAGAAACAAAATTGAAAGAAATAGCCATAATACTTAGTATCAATAGTTTATAATGTAATTAGCATACCTTTTAATATCACTTATATGCACAAAAATATGCAAAAGAAAAAACTAATATTTAAAAAAGGAAATATTTATATTAAACTAAAGCTTGACTAGCTGGTTCTCTGGTAAAAGAGAAAAAGAAAAACACAAACATGTAAAGCACATTCATCATGTGGAAAAACATTTAAAAATATTAAATTTTCAAAATAAATTAAAGTAATAAGCATTGCATGACACTTGCAACATATAAAAACTAAATTAGAAAAAAAAATAATCTGTTGAAATAATTTTAATGTTTATTATATTATTTTATGCCTTTATACCAATACCAGACAGTTTTAAGCAGGAAAAATAAAATTCTATTTAACTTTGACATTTACACAATTTAAAAACACTTGCATTTTATAATAAATTAAAGTTTCATATTTTTAATAAATTTTTCAAATTACAAAGAAGCATTATATGATAAAGCCTCATTTTGTTAGTGAACATGTGTATAGGTTTTACAGAGATCATTACTTAAAGTTTTAAATTATCATAAAATCGCCTAATATTAATCAAACTAATTTACATGATAAACATTCATAGCATCAATTTCTTTTTCTATAATCTGTTAATTATACTTTTAGAATATCAAAAATATGCAGGATTGATTAAGTGTTATTTTGCCATAATATAAGCATATTGCCACCATTTTATTGCTATTAGATCAAATACAACTTGTTTAATGAATATAGCAAAAACAACGATTGCATAGAATAAAGGAAAATAATTGTTAAGCCATATTTTATATAAAATAGGAGAATGTGAAAAAAGAAACTTTTATAGTTAACAGATATACAGCAAAATTAAATCGTAAAAATATTGAGTTGTATTGAGTATAATTATTTACTTTGTCACTTATTACCTTTTGAATTGTTTAAAGTTGGTGTGCTTTTTCTGCATAATTCAAGCACACTGTTAAAAAAAAAAAAAAAAGAAAGGTGGAATAAGATTTTAATAAAGTAGTAGAAGAGACTGCTGTATTTACAAAGTTTATAACTTAATTTTCCTCAGCTGTATTTTTCGTAAACTAAAATTTCTATTTTATTTTTTAAAAGCCCCACAATAAAAGAGCTTTTGTGTGTGTGAGAGAGAAATTGCACTACATTTCATTTTTAATGCAAACACGGCAAGAATTGAGAATAAAAAATAAATCACCCACAATTAAGTATAGCAAAAGTTAATATTGGTAACAAACCTTAAAAAGAAAAAGAAGAAACATAATTGCTAAAAGATGCTTATTTAGTGTTACTGAAAAAGAGAAAATTTGATCTAGTGATTTACCTTTTGCATTGAATGAGGCAAATTCATGTAAATGACTAACATCATAGAATTAACAAGAAGGAGAAGGAAGATATTTTACACAGTATCTTCCCTGCTCACTGTTTGCCACAGGACTTTTTTATTTTCGCTTACTAATGAAACTAATTCAAAGCAGGCCAATAGCAGTAGGGATGAAATTCCAAGCAGCCAATAGCAGTAGGGTTGCAAGCATTTTACCCCAGTGATCTTCCCATCAGCCCGCTGTGTGCTTTAGAGCGAAACCAGCTTGTCATTTTCCTTCTCGTAGTTCTTATTTCTATGACTAATATATATAGTCTAAGTGCTCTGAATGCCCACTGCGACCCCACCCTTCCACTTTTTCTCAAGTTTTCATGAATAATATTTTTAAAAAAATCTGTACATACAATAGTCTTCTCTATGTAAAAAAAAGTAATATAACATTTTTAAAACTGCAACAAAATTTAAATATTTAAAAACATATTAATATTTTAAACAAAATATAAATATTACAACAAAATCACAGTAAAACCTCCATAATGGGCACTCCCGAATAGCAGACACCTCTATTTAGCGAATATCTTTTTCAATCCACAACATATACATATATGTATATTTTTATCTATGGAAAACAGACACCTTTGAATAGCAGACAAATTTTATGGTTCTGAAGTGTCTGCTACTATGATACTTTACTGTATTATCTTTCATAATGATTTTGAAAATGTCAAGAGTTTTCAAAAACAGAAGATATGGCAAAAAATCGAGAGGGGAGAGGGCTGGGAGAAATAGTAAAATGAAAACAAAAACAATAATTCTAAAGTTTCATAAATAGAAAGTGCCGATTACCCGATACAAAACTTTTTTTACAGACATATTTACTGTACTATTTTTATAGTAGATATAACATAACACATTGAAATATTTTTTCTAAAAAAATAGCATTCTTTAATATCCAGTTACTGATAAATTTATAAACAAATTGCTTTATATATCAAATAACATGACTTTCTAGTTCTACACACTTAATCATAATGAATAGTAGACTTAGAAAGTTACAATAATGTAATAAAGCAAAATAAACATTCATGGCATTATATTCACATTTAAGATTTGATATAAAGGTGTCAATAAGTTCAAATGATGGAAATATTAAAATCCTATATTATTTCTGTTGTCAACATCCCTTTTTTTAAGCATATAAAAAATGCAGAATGATAAATGAGATACGATATGAAAGGACTTTGAAGCAACTTCTGACATAGTACATTCACATTTGATTAAAACATGTATTTTGATTAAAAATTGTAATTAATTAAAAATTAAATCGGCATTGTTTTCATAAATGAAAAGAAAGATTTTCCTCAATTTAGTGTTGCCACAAAAATAAAATACCTCAACAATGATTATTAAAAAAATATATACAGTAATCCCTCAACATTCGCGGTTTTAACATTCGCGAGTTTCGATTATTCGCAAATATGAAAATGCGGAAAAACTTAACATTGGCGAGAATCTGACTTGATTATTCGCGTTTTTTTTTTTTAAATTATTATTATCGCTTTCTTTTTCAGAATTTATAGTTGTTAAAGATTATTTTCCCTGTTTTCTGAGTATATATTTACAAATCAATTTTCAATTGTCAACTGAAAAAGGAGCGAGTGTTGTAGGAAAGCAAAATAATAACAACAGCAGAATACTCATTGCAAAGGTGATATAATAAAAAAGTTGTAAAGTGGGTCAACGGCATCTTCAATCTATTAATTTAAAATGGGCAGGTTCTCGTAGAGATGGAGCTAAAGCTGCACTTATAGATAGGAAATAAAAGAATTTCTGAATCATTTAGCTGTATTTAAATATCGTATTTTAATATTGTATCGCATACTGACTCACTAATACATTATCCTCTCTTTGCGATTTACGAATAGAGAGAGTCGAAATTACTTTATATAAAAACCTAGGCTTTTTTAGCTGTAAGTATTTCTCCAGTCAGTTAATTTGAATTATCTTCAATCAATAAATTTCATGTTTATGAACATGTGTGAACATTCACCTTCTACCGACATACATGCTATGCAGAATGTATTGTTAAAATTCTTTAATGAATATCCTTTAGTTAAAATCCTTTAATTCTTTGAAATGCTGTGCCACTCCAATTAAAATTTTATAGAACGTAACTCATATTTTAGTGCAGATAGATAGACTCAACATTCGCGAATTTGACATTCGCGAGGTTTTCCTGGAACGTAACCCTCGCGAATGTTAAGGGATTACTGTATATATATAAGATAAAATGGGACATAGCTGCTGCACAAGTTTATTTTACATTTATCATTAAAAAGCAAAATTTAAATTCAAATATTCAATTTAGTTTTCTTTATTCCATGTTTTTTTCTGAAACAGATGATGTCATCCTCTAATGCAGATTTTTTTTTTTTTTTTTTTTTTTTTTTTTTGGGGGGGGGGGGGGGTTGCTATCTTTGATTAGTTTTTAGTGTAACTTTGAATAAATTGGAATAAATGAGATGATATTCTGGCTTGACTAATGTTGTTTCCAGATATTTTTAGTCCTTAATTTTCTTTTAGCAGTTTAAACCTGCATCTAAAAAATATTAGATATTGCTAAAAAATATTAGACTGCAGTGCAAAGTCTTCACACACGTCCACTGGTAAAAAAAATAATAATCTTCATTTTTATTTAATTTTCTGAGAGATTATCATTTAATTTTTTAACAGTAAAAAGCATTTAAAAGTGTTGATTGATCTGTTGATTCTACAACACGAAATAGATAACAAAAACTGTTCATTGTACAAATATTATCTAAAATTTTTCTTACAAATATCTATATATGTATTTTCTCTCTCATATTAGTGCTTCATTTAAAAATACTTTTAAAATAGCACATCTCAAAATGAACAGATTTCTTTTAATTCAGAGATGCCTTTATGATTATTGAAAAAATATTTATTTATAAATTCACCATTTAAATTATTTCATAGCTCATTTTGTGTAAACACTATAAATTATTACTTATTAACACTATGTGTTCATATATGTGCTCTATTTCTTGGGTATATGACGAAGAAGTGAAAAATTTTCAAAGGTCAATCTGAGCACTAATAGCAGCTACATCTAGCAGCCTGTTGCTAAAAATCATCGGAAATTGTTTCTGGAACCAGTCATGAGGATTTGAGGGGTGGAAGGGAGGTAATTTAATAACATAATATTACAGTAATCTTAGAGTGACAGCAGAAGTTAGGAGTTTGAACCAGTTTTAGCTCAATGAGAGTTTTTTTTTTTTTTTAGCCAATGTTAAAATTTTACAGCATGAAAAAAATTATTCACTCTAATCTTCAATTTCATCCTTTCCTGTTTTGTTTACCTCATGATGTTTGATTTAAGGCAAAAGTAAAATGTTTCCCACACAGTATCCTGTATAAAACTCTATACATATACTTTAACTTTAGGGAAGTTGGATAGAAAATGTGGAAAGCAATGACATCAGAATAACAAGTGCAGGTAAATCTGAGAGACCAAAAATAACTGTCACAATGAAAGTGGCTTCTTTTAATTAGTGCAAAATTTAATAGCCCAATGGAAAGAGTCTTTATAATCATAATTTCATTCCCTCCCATGACATGTAGAATTTTTACAGAGTATTATATTTTTTTTTTCAAATGTTACTGTATATAATATTTTAATTAATGCATGTAAACTTTATTTCTATTTCAGAATCCAATAAATGAATATTTTATAATTCTTGTAATATTACCCACCTCTTTTTTGTGGTTGATTTTCATTACAATATTTTAAGTTACACATGCCCTTGCTGTCTGCTTTAGATTGGATAAATCAAGACTTTACTAAACTCCAAAAGAGCAATTAGCTATTATGTTGATTTGGTTATAGAGATAAAGAGAGAGAATCACACAAATTATGAAACTGAAGCAAGATGAACTACAATTCTAAGTTCTGTTACACAATTCTCTGATATTAACTAATGCAAGTGCTATCAACTAAATTTTATTACTAACAATGATGATTTTCAAATCTTGTCTAACGAACTTCAAGCTAATTCTCATAATGTTCCTGCAATTTTTTTTACTAAATTGACTACAATGAAAACTACTCCTTAAAGGCATAAACAGGATGGAATTTAGAAAATTTGTGCAGTCTAAAACAAAGGAAGCGATAACATTAAAACTATCACATATACACAATCACAAACAATGATTGTCACATTCTTACAACATTGTAATCAATATCGCTAAAACTCAAATAATTAATCAGAGACATCAAAACATCACAATTCTACTTTGATGGTATGCTTATGTTTTATATAGTGAAAAAAGTACAGCATTTTATTTGAATTATAAAATATTTTAAGTATAAAATATATATTTAAGAGTATAATGTACATATATTTTTTTTAAAATGCTCAGTATAATTACAATCAGTAATATATGTCAGCCCATACAAATACATGATGCATTAATTATGTAAAATAAATCATAATAATAACAGGTGACAATTATATCGGAAAATAAAATAAAAGGAAAGCTACAAAAAATCCGTATTTGTTGAAGGAATTATATGTTATAACCATCTGTACCTCTCATCTGAGGTAATATCCATTATTAATTATGAAATATATATATATATATATATATATACAACTTCAGAAATTAAAACAGGAAAAAAATCTTAAGATCAATTTTAAATCCATTATTTGAATCTAGCTTTAAAAAAAAGAAAAAAAAAGTTCATGAAAACTTTCAGAAATCCAGAAAAGTACTGGAAAGAAAACCATCATACAGGCAGAATTTTTGTTTTTGTTTTTAAATAGCTGTGAATTTATGTGTTATGCTAAAGTAAAATCATTTTACAAAGCCTGATTTTATTCATTATCAATGCATAATTTAATACTTTTTTTATCACTTTTTATTTTCTAGTTAATACGTTTTTGGGAAAATAAAACAATTATAAAAACACAGAATTTTTTTAATTTTTAAATGTGCATATTAAAAACAGCACTAAAAGTAAATTTAGCAAAAAATTTGCTATTTCACCTTACAGCATATAATAGTAAAAAGTTTATTATCTTATAAATAATACTTTTACTTCAGAAAAAAAAAAAAAAAAAAATTATAATAATCCATTATTTAAAACGGCACTGATATACTTTACAATAGATAATTTTATTTTTACTTTTTTCCTATTAAAAATGAAAATTTGTAGATGTTAATAATATTACTTTAATATTAGAAGTACCATAATAATTTATAACAAAGTACATATTAAATCTCTGTATATTATATGCTTTGGTGTCTCTTCAAGCCAACAAAAATTTATAAAATTTGCTTTGTGATCCAGTCTTTTGTCTCGTGTATACATATAAAAAGATTTACCTCTGCATCGGATAAAAACTAAACTCAAATTGAGTTATTACTCATTTAAAATAAGTAAAGTGTTAACAGCATGCCTATTTATTATTTATACTAATAATACATTTGAAAACTGGAAAAGTTAAATTTATAACAAAAATATAAAAATCCATACAAAATTTTAAAAAAGATTACAATACTTGAAGTAGATATAAGAAATGCTTGAACCGTGATGAAATGCTTACTTTGATATAAACTAAAGTCAAGCTGAAAGAATTAATAATCAAATAAAAATTTAAGAGTTGTGTAAATTCTGGTTTTAAATAGTTTAATTATATTTTAATATCAATTTATAACATCAAAATAAAGATAAAAGTTTTTTTTTAACAAAACAATATTTAAAATACATTTTACAATACAACAAACCACCACAAAAAACTAATTTTATTATATAAACATAATTTATAAAATAAAAATAACACAAAAATTAACATTACACATACCACTAAATATTATTGCACTGTTGTTTCAAAATTATATAGTGTTCAGCCATTATATGGTATAAAAAATTTCTTCTTTGGGTGTATTTTAAATTCAAAGCATTTATTAGGTAAATAATGTAGTATATTATTTGAATGATAAATGAAAGTAATGTATTACATTAGTATTTTATATTTTTAAAAATAGTGAGAATAATATTAACATAGAGGTTTGATAAAAAGAAAAAACATTTATTAAAATTTTAGAAATAACTTAATTTTCAGAAGCAGGGCAAAATTAATGTAAAGAAAAGATTAATTATAACCAAGTGGATCGGGCATTATTGCAAATACACAATTTTATATGAATAAAGAATATTCGTAAACAAAAAAAAATTTTTAAGAAAAAATAGTTTTAGCAAACAAATGCTATTACATAAATACTAAAATGTAGTTATGGAAAATATGTGGGGAAAATAAAGAAATGTGAAATCAGTGGGAAAAGGAAACACAATACATTGAAAGGTTAAATAGCAGAATATGTTACGCTTAGGTTTATTTGAGTTTTCCATTCTTTGATTTCCGTGTTATATTAACAAACACTGAAATTACTAGACTTCTACATCAGGAACAAAATAAAATTTATACGTAATACATACAATACGTTAATGTTATGATAAAATAACTATAAATAACATAAAAAATATCTAACTTAGAAAAAATTGAATAAAAATTCTAATAAATTGAACTTTACCTGATGAATCTCAGTGAAATACTTTATTTTATCTCTATTTTTTAAATTAATAATAAAACTAGATTTTTATAAAGAAATTTTCATACAAGAAACTTCATAGTAATATGTTAAAATGTCATTTTACAAAATTTAATAAATAAATTATATGAAATAACAATGGTATTATTTTCAGAGATGTAAAGAAAATGGTTATATTATTTGAAATGTTTTAAAAATAAAACATCTTAAAAATTCTTCTAAAATAGAAGTAATATACAACTGTTAGAAATTCATACAAAATGTATGTTTCAAAGTCACATAAAATGTAATAGTAGCATAAAATGCTTTAAGATTATTCTTGATTCATTGGTTTCACTGAAATACTGCTATTAATTTAAAGAAGAAATGAGCAGATTCACACAGTAAATTAAGAAGGATATTATAATTCAATCCAATTTCACTTCCTTAGATAGCAGCCAAATTTTATTTTCATTTTTGTATTTTATAAATTTTAAAATCTCAATTTTTTTGTAGCCATTTAGTTCATTTTGGTTTTAAGCAAAAATTTAACTGGGACATTCTCCTAAAACTGTACAAACAATGTCATAAAGCATTTATTAAAAAAGCAACTGCAATTTAAAAAAAGGTTACATTGGAAATGAGAAATGTTGTACTGGTAATGATAAGCTACGACTGCCGAAGGCAGTCATACTTCACCGCCGATTCCAGGCTCTCGTGAGCCTATACGAGGTCACTGCCAAAGAGGGCCAGTTTACCCAGACACCTCCAAGGTGGTGCTCTTCGGCCTGGGGAAAGACAGGGAGTCTACCTGCGCCTCTCACCCTAACCCAAATGAGTGAAGTCAGCGGCCGCTGCCACTTGCGGTGGAGCCCAAATAAAGGACATCACCAGACGACACTTGGGCAGGCGCAGAGACGATCCGACGGCTTCGTAGCCGGAACCTCATGTGCGAAACCGAGTTCTAGGCCATTGCCGAACTGCTCCCACGACCCATTACTGTAACCACGCCTTCCGATTATCGAATCCTAGGGAAGGAAGCTACTAGTTCATCGGACGTAGCAATGTTGTATTGGTAAATGTTATAATGGAAAATGAATATTATATTGGTATTACCGAACTAATACATTTAAATAATTAAATAAAAATGAATCTTTCATATAAATAATAAGTTCACAAAGCCTGGCAAATCATACTTGTGGCCTGTCACAGTCCTAGTTTGTATCACTTATTGGGTCTATATTAAGTTGATTTAAAAGTTTTTTTATGATTAGAATTTGTTTTTAATTCAGTGCTTTTTAAAACTAATCTCAGACTTAATTTCAAAAGGTAATTTTATTTATTTATAGTTTTATTTGATAAATAATTACTGTCACAAGAAATTGAGTCATGTCCATGAACAGAAAATTAACAGTTTCTAAATAGCTCAATAGATGGCAGCAAAAAACTTTAGAGTGAAAGATAATCTTGCCAGTCATTTTAAATATAGCAATGTATTGTAATTATTATTTGCGTAAAATATTAATTTATTTTTTAAAAAAGTGTGAAAAAATTACAAATGTAAAGATCATGCCAGTTCTATAGACAAGATAGAAATAAGAAAGGATTATAAAAAAGTAAAATTAAATAAAACAGCATGTAATATTAACTGCAGAAAAATAATTTCATCAGCATTATTCAATTTAGTCCAGTATTTATTGTGTTACTAATAATTTACAATTTTTTTAAAAAACCTTATGCCTGTAGGCATGTGTCACAAATCCAAAAAAAAAAAATATTTTTTTTTTTTAAACCCATATTTTTTTTCCTCCCAGAAAATTCAGCATTGAAAATGTATGTCTTTGGGAGAATGACCCAATTTCAGTTTTGGAAACTCTGATTCAAAAACATGTTACTTAAGGAACAAAGTGATAATTCTAATTGTCATTGCACCAAAAAGGAATTGTTAAAGTAACTACAAAAAATATTATTCATACATTTTCTCTAATTTGAGTCGACAATCAGTTCAATTTTTTCAACAATATTTAGTAAAATGTAACAATATTTTTATGCCTACAAATGACAAAGATATATTATATTGAATGCTATGTTTCTCAGAAAAGATCCACAAGTAAAGATCATGGGTTTCCTAGTATGCACCCCTCCCTCCCTCCTCTTTTCTGAAAAAATAAAAAGTTCCTATATGCATTTAACATATCAAAATAAGAAAACTTATTAATTGCAAACAAACACTGTTTCCAAATTTTAAAAACATAATGACCTTTTTTTTCTAAAAAATATAGATTTGGCAAAATGTATCAAATATGTATATTCACAATGTTTAATCCCATACAGTATACATTTCATGTTAATTAAGTGAAAAATAGAAATATATAAATAAAATAACATGTAAAGTTAAAAGTTTGAATTCTACAAGGAATATAACTGTCATTTTTTAAAATAACTGCCCTGCTTATTTTTAAAAATTAAATTTTAGATGTTCAGTAGAAATTTCTTAAGAGGGTTTTTTTTGTTTGTTTTTTTCCCTAAAGACTTATAATTGATTGGTTATTAGCATATTATGAAGATTCTTGAATGTTTCTAACAATTTACATGTATACTAGACAAAAAAACAAAAAGTCCTTTTTTTGTGTGTGTGTGTGTGATAACTATTGTCGTGTTGTATTGCTTACAACATAAACTTTCAAGAAACAAAACATATTGAAAAATGGTCACTTAAAATAGTGAAGGATTTTTTTAAAACTTAAAATTATATTTTTTTCATGAACATAAATAAATATGAATTCTCAAGTCTTAATTATATTTAATACCAGATCTTTATGTCACAAAACCTGAACCATGCATAAAAATTCAACTTAAGCATGAACTCTTGGATAATGCTAATGACAACAACAAAAAGGTGTAACAAACATAATTAAAGACAACATCTCCACTTTGTTTGAAATATAAAAATAATAATAAAAATAACTAAATTCAAACACATATATGTATACAACACAAACAATGTTGATATGATTAAAATCAGTAGTCTTCAAATAAATAAGCATGTAATCAAAACAACCCACAACTATTTAAAGAAACTGCTGATTTTTTAAATAAATGAATTAGTAACATACTGAATAAAAAATGCAATATGCACACATGAAAGGGATCATAAAAATAATTTACAAAATTCACACTATTATACAATTTTAGAGTCAATAAAAATACTGTACATTATAATTTTACACAATATTTTTACAATATATATTTGACTGGTTAGCTATGATAAATGAATTTACATACTTATTATACACTGTTTAAAACAGCATTCAATGATAATATAATTTAATATAAATTTTTGGAAACAGTTTATAATGATTGCCATATGATTTAATAACTATTTTCATGTCCAGCTAATATGTATAAATTTGACGGACTTTTTGGCTCATCTGTTGGCCGGCTTTCTAAGACAACTATCCTGCATATTAAAATAACACAAAATTAATATTAAACAATGAATATTGTACAAAAAAAATTAAATTATATTTAAAACAAATTCAATTATGTAAATGAAAACCTCACCCACGCCACCCCCTTTTTCCCTTCTCACTGAAATTTCCTTGGACCAGATTTGGGTTTTTGACATAATGGGGGAAAAAGTCATGTTTTTACTGGTTAATTCCATCAAAAACTTACATCTTTTCCCAGCAAAAAAAAAAAAAAAAAAAAAAACCAAAGTTGAAATACTTTAATATAAATAGATTAGATTTAATATAAATAGAATAGAGCTCCCTTTTAAATATCATAGAATAACTACCAAAATTATTCTTTCCAAATAATTTTTTAAAAAAATCGGAGTGATTCCACTCAACTTTCCGAAAACTTTACAGAGCACTATGTGTTTAAAAAAACAGCAATATAAAAATAAATAAAAATATAGATCCTAACTTTACAAAGGTGAAATGTTTCCACTGTTGAAAATGAACTCATGTAAATGAAAATGAGCACTTTCATTCATAAATCTGAGACATTTTGAAACATTATGAAGTCAATTTTCAATGAATTATCATTCGGCCCATGCTGAGATAAAATCCAGTAAATAAAAATAAATATTGAAATTGAATTTACATAGTCATGCTAATGGAAGTTTTAAGTTGTTTTAAATGTAGACATTCAGTTATTTTACCTCAACAAAAAACAATACTTAAATTCCCATACACTTTTATCAGATTAATAAAACTCACTAATTTTTTTTTTAAGAAAATGATATCTATACAGGGTCATTCACAATTCCCTCCGGGGTTTCGAAACGTTATAGTAAAAAAACGAAGACGAATATGAAAAAAATAAACATATGAAATTATTCCGAAACTATTTAAGTTTTACTTACATACATTACAGGTGTTTTATGTGTGAACCCTTGGTCACACGGCATACATCCATGCGATAGTCCAGTTCCTGCCATACTCCGTTTCTTTAAATCTGAATCAGTGGTGTCAGTTCAACAGGCCTTTCGTAATAAATATCGAAAACAGGGACCAACTGACAAAACAATTCATGTGTGGTACCGGAAATTTAAAGAAACGGAGTATGGCAGGAACTGGACTATCGCATGGATGTATGCCGTGTGACCAAGGGTTCACACATAGAACACCTGTAATGTATGTAAGTAAAACTTGAATAGTTTCGGAATAATTTCATATGTTTCTTTTTTTCATATTTGTCTTCGTTTTTTTACTATAACGTTTCGAAACCCCGGAGGGAATTATGAATGACCCTGTATAAATACACTTTTATCAGATTAAAAAAACTCACTATTTTTTTTTTAAGGAAAAAAATGTGTTACAAAGTTAAGTCACATTCTGGTAAAACATGATTGTTGTATCAATATAAGATGAATGTGAATATTAAAAATACTCAATTGCATAATCGAGTTAAAAAAGAAAATGCTTATCATTTTTCTCTGCTTACAAAATGGTGGAAAGATTGTTTAAAAATGGTTTAGATATCAAACTCATAGTTCGATTTGTATGAAAATGAATACAGTTCTTGTGACAGGGACCTATAACATTCTCCAAATGGGAGCTCAATCACAAATACTGTTTAGATGCTATCATGTTCACCCACACCTCCGGGTGTTCCGGAATCAATCCGGTCCTTCGGGACGCGGAGGGATGACCTGGAGCCCGGCAGAAGATGCCGTGGCGTCCGGATTCCATTTTCAGGAGTTTGGGACAAAGCGGGGTCTCAGAGGAAGCGGTAACCGACGTAAGTCCACTTCCGGGAGGACTGGGCTGCCGGATCCTTCTGATGCCCAAGGCACTCGGACACTCAATAATAGAGGATGGTGGTCTCACAATTGGATTATCCACACACATCCTACGCCCACACACTACAGTTCCAACAGGGATCATTCTAGAACATAAAAAAGGGCAGGGCGCACATTACATAATAAGGGCAATTTTGTTGAAAAGGGCACATCATTTCATAAAAAGGGCATTTTTGTAATAAATGCATATGCCAATATACTGGCAGGGAGAGAAGTCTGGCAACAGCTTAAAGTACTGCTTAATTTAAAAAATCCAATAACATTTCTAATTTCCATAACTTTTCCTACGATATTCAAAAACCTCTCTCCCTAAAACTCTTCTTCAAAAGATAACTTTTTCCCAGTTTTAGCAAAACTGGTTTTGAAAAAGCTACAAAAGAAAAGTTCTAAAGCTACTTCTCAAAATTTTTTATAGAACTTATATTAGTTATCATGTGATCAAAGGCCAGAATGCCTGATCTAATACTATATTTCACTAGAGAAGGTGAAATTAATCAATGACCTTTAGTTACCTTTTATGTCTTGTTCAATGGAAAAAAATGATAAATGGAAAGATGAATCACTCGAAGTCAAAGATTAGACATACCAGGGCATTTCACAAAGAAATAAAGAGGGAAAGAGGAGTACTCCCTGACGTACCATACAAACATTCTAAAAATAAAAGATAGGTAAAGAATTTTTGAAAGTACAATGTAAACAAGGCAGGATTCAACCCAGGAATAAAAGGAGGATAGAAATCTACCTAGAAAAAGGGCAATGAGGGTAGAATTCAACCTGGAAAAAGGGCAATGAGGGTGGGATTTTATCTAAAAAGGGCATGAGGGTAGGCCGCCCCTCTGAAACTCTCTAGAATGATCCCTGGTTCCAAGATGCCGTAAATGCCAGGCACTCACGCACGTGGAAATACACTGCCAGCGTGAAGTGCCTTCCTGCGTCAATTGTGGCCAAGAACACACAGACCCTAACTGCAAAAAGTCACCACGCTGCGTTAACTGCAAATTTCATAATGAACAAGAAGACACAGACTTCAACACACATCACCAGGCATCCGACCCGCTCTGCAGCACATATAGAAAACTATATCGAGAAACCAGAAGACGGCTGGACGAGGAATTCAACCACACGTACAGACCACCAACCACCACATCACAACAACGCCCGTCGCCACAACACCAACAGTCAACACAACCAGAAAGAGCCCCAACATATTCAAGACATAGAGGCCAACGCTAACCAGACACCGTCAGCAGTACACAAGACGGCATGCTCCCACTACCTACACCACACCAAGAGGACTGGTATAACTACTGGTCCCCCTTTCACCACCCATACTACCGAGAACAAAGGATGACGAACTATTTTAGACCTCCACCTGACCAGCAGGGCGGTTCCCGCAGCCACTGGTAAGACGGGTATTCACAGCCAATTGTAAGTACACTTAAATTATCCTTTTAGTAATCTTTTTAGTTTTATATAGCTTAAATTACTAGTTTAATGTCTTCTCCAGCCTCCTCCAAGACACAGGAGGAACCCCCCCTTTTCGGCCACCTCAAAATTCTTCAAATTAATTTAAACCACTGCAGAGCAGCAAATGAAGCCCTTAAGGCACATATAATTGAAAATAAAATAGATTTAGCCCTGCTACAGGATGCATACTGCGGGCCGGACGGCACTATTGGGAGTTTGCCATCTTCCTGGGCCATCTTCCAGTCAAAAGCCAATAGTGCACATCTAGTGATCTCAAACACAGCACTGCAATACGCACATCTCTACACAGGCACACATTGTGCATTTGCCACAATCACTGCAAAGGAAGGTCAACTAATCATTGGCTCAACCTACGCAGCACCAAAAACAAATTTTGAGGATTCCCTCGAGGAGTGGAGCCACCTTATCACACAGAGGCAATTCTTTATCTGCGGAGGTGACTTTAATGCTAGCTCCACCTTATGGGGCTATGATCATGAAAGCCTCCGCGGGGATTCCCTCATCGAACATCTGACAGTCCATAAACTCTCCATTGCTAACATAGCCAATTCCACACACACTTTTGCCAAAACAAATTCTCGAGGAGATGTCGCCCAGGGTTTTCCAGATCATACCCTGGCGAACACAAAAGCACTCCAACAGATTCGGAACTGGCATGTATCAGATGTTCACTCTGCCTCGGACCACAAATACATAGAATTCGGCTTTGAAATTTCGCCACTCTATACAACACAGAGAAGATTTAACACAACCCGAGGCAACTTCAGAAAGTTCAACAACATAATCAAATCACAGAAATCACTCCTCACCAGCCTTCTAAGGGACGTAACAAACAAAACACAACTCAATGTATTCACAACAAAATTAATTGAAACAATGCAAAATGCAGCGCGCGCGTCCTTTAGACTAAAGAACACTCGGAGAACACCAATCTTCTCATTTTGGACCTCCGAACTAAAAACTAAACGTAATCATCTCACGGCACTAAGGAAGAAACTTCGAAATCTTAGAAACACTGATCACGACACAGAATACTATCGCACCCTCAGTGCCAATTACAGACATCTTTCGGCTAAATTTAAACACAGTGTATTAGATGCAAGGAACACGGCCTGGAGGAAATTCTGTAGCAACCAAACAGACCCTTTCGGCACAGCTCAAACATTCTTCACAGGCAAGTTTTTCACGCCTGATGAAATCAAGCTCGAACTGCCGCCAAACAGATCATCCAGACAGCATAATATGGAGCACCTCACAACAACCCTTTTCGGCCCTTCACAATATCCAAATGTAGATAACTCAGATCTTCATTTTGACTCACCACCAGACAAACCTTTTTCCAAATCAGAAATAGCACATGCGCTAAGAACATTAAATGATAAGAAAGCTCCCGGCCCAGACTGCGTAGATTTCAAAATTCTAAAACTAACACACAAAATTATTCCCGGGGTATTCACCAGTTGGGCCAATATGTGCTTACAGCACAACTACTTCCCGCACACTTTGAGACAGGGTGAAGTGGTATACTTCCTCAAACAGGGAAAGGATGCCTCTGAACCCACATCTTACCGTCCAATTTGCTTGCTCCCGACTCTAGGTAAACTCCTAGAGAAACTAATAGTCACCCGATTGGTTCATTTTCTGGAGAGCAACAACCTACTCCATCACAGACAGTATGGGTTCAGAGAGGGTCGGTCTTGTGACAAGGCCCTATTTGACATTCTTTCCACATGCACACAAAGTATAGAGGAAGGCAACTATACCTCACTCGTCTCCCTCGATATCAAAGGTGCTTTTGATAACGTGGAGTGGCGGGACATCTTACTTCAACTAATTGATATTCATTGCCCGAGCAACATAGCTGGAGTCATCGCCTCCTACCTCAGCGATAGAAGCATTTTAATAAATTGGGGAGCAGACTCCTCATCCCACAATATACAGAAAGGATGTCCACAGGGGTCTTGCCTTGGGCCAGTTCTCTGGCTAATTATTGCAAATGTCATCCTTTTAGAACTAGAAAGATTAGGCTTCATCCTTTATGCATTTGCAGATGACTTCAGTTTTGTATTCTCGGGCCGTAGGCGTTTGGACCTGGAAAACTCTGCAGCTCGAGCTCTCCCGGTCTTTTGTCAACTCCTGGAACGTCTCCACCTCCAGCTCTCTACAGACAAAACACAATCCCTAACATTCGCAAAACCCAAGAAGCTTAAGCGCAAACCCATAATGAGAATTTATGGGAAAAGCGTTTCACATGTCACACACCTTAAATTACTAGGAATCGTCATAGACGAACACAGGAGCTGGACGGAACACATCAACACCCTCAAGACAAAACTAGCTAAGTATCAACACAATGCACGCAGATTAACTTCTAAGTCTTGGGGAATTAAACCTGCAATGTTAAAAATCTGGTACCACGCAATCATAGAACGGATCCTCTTTTACTGTGTGGGCGTCTGGGGAGGAAATCTCACCAAGGCAGTCAAGGAAAAGTTGGTTTCGATCCAAAGGATGTTCTTGCTGCAAATGGTGAGAGGGTATAGGACAATCTCAACGGACACACTCACAGTACTAACGGGGATCCCTCCAATCCTAATATCACTAGAATACGAGCACCAGAAAAACAGAATCCAACACCTAGAACATGAACCAACTACTACGCTACACTTCCCAAAAACAATAATACAGAGAAAAGTTCCAAGTTGGCACCTGCACCCCGCGGAGGAGACATCACAATTACAGGTATGCATCGCCAAGAACAGTCACAGACCCTCGCAGCATCCAACCATCTACACTGATGGGTCGCGCACCGAAACTGGCGTGGCCGCAGCCTTCTGCGCCATGGTAAATGGAGTGCCGACCTATGAGTGGGCCTCCAGAATTGGAGACGATAACTCAGTATATCAAGCTGAACTGTTTGCAATTCTGAAGGCTTTGGAATGGATTGCTGCCTCCCCCACGCAGGAAAATTTTAAAATTTTCAGTGATAGTCTGTCTGGACTTCAAACAATTTTTGCCCTACGGACAAAACACCCTCTCATACTGGAAATTAAAATCAAACTTCACCAACTGTACAAAAAAGTTACCCTTGGCCACGTCACTGTACACATTGGTATCGCAGGCAATAAGCTGGCGGACAGCCTTGCAAAAGAAGCCACCAAACGCCAATCAATAGACTTCTCTCTTCCGGTAGCCCCATCTTCTATTCGCAGAAAACTCAAATCTAAAATACTCCCCAACTGGCAAATCTACTGGGACACCTCCACAAAAGGTAGACACACTTACAACCTAATTCCAAAAGTTTCCAGAGAGCTACTTAACCTCACTCCTTATACAAGTGCCTTCTTATCCAGGCATGGCCCGTTTAAAAATTACCTCTTCAAATTTAAAATTTCACGAACCGATGTGTGCGAGTGCGGCGATAGTGGTACCCCCATGCATTATTACTTCTCCTGCCCACTGACTGTTGCTTGGCATCTTAGGCCTGCTCCTTCTAACCCACCTCCTTCTTGGCTACTGAACATAATTACGCGTCCCATCTTAACTCATAAACTTTCAGAAATTTACAAATTACTAACACACCTATCTAACATAACCTAATCATTCAAAGCAGTTTTCTTTCTCCATAAATTAATAATAATAACTCGCTTATTTTAGTCATTAACGTAATCATTCCGTCATTTTTTATCTGTTTAGCTTTCTCCATTTAGCTATTTTGCAGCTTAATAGTTTCTCTCATCCGCAAGTATTGTTCTCTTCCTTGCAGGGGCTGAGTCCCCATTAATTAATTTATTCTTATCGGGAACCGCAAGTTTGGTCAGCAAGTAACGTATCGTCACCTCTAACACGAAGTGCATCCAGCCTCCATCCAGTGTGAGGGTTCCAGCGCAATTGTGTGGCGCTCCTTGTCGCGTGGGAATCTCACACTGGCACCTCCACATCTCAAGTGCCGTCATTTACGAACTGTACAATTGGTTCAGTCTTATCTAAGAACTGCACCCTTCTACTAAATTAGCGGACTGTACAACTGGTGCAGGCGCACCTGTGGACCTCGTTCACCCTGTCTGTCGCTCCTTGTCGCGTAGGAACGCTGGTTCCAGCGGCAGACCCTGTAATTTTTTTTTTTTTTGTATGTCTTTAGTTCCTGCCACCTGTCGCGTGGGGCTTTGCCCGGCAGGACCAGCCATTGGCGAAGCTTGTACTGCCACGTTTAATCCCTGCGTGCCGGGGAGCTAGCCGGGGAAGACATTAAATGCTCAACGGCTGGGTTCGCCCTCAGCCGAGTGGTCTTCCTCAGGCATTAACATTAGCATTAACATTAACCTAGTTTTTAGTGTGTGTTGTCCATTCCCGACTAGAGAGACATGAGTTCACTCGTGTGAGTTGTTCTCGATCTCGAATTGGGATAAATCAAATCATGAGAGGGAGCCCTTGACTAGTCGCTGGGCCCTGGTTGCTCCTGTGAGCTTTCCAGACAAGTTCGGCGTCGAGGATGTCACGGACTGTCGCTCATGAACCGAGCCTGTCCGGCCACTGTCGTACTCATGAAAGGGGTTACGATCGCGCCGATTCAGGCATCCAGAGAGTATGAAGGGGGCAATGTCCAGTAATGGATGGGTGCCGTGTTTTTTTTAACACCCGCAGTTGTCATTACACATCATTGTGAAACCACAAAAATGAGCTGTGGGGACTTAAACATGTGAGAAAATTCCAATATACACATATATATACATAGAAAATAGTTTTAAAAATAGTGATAATGGATTCAGGAAACTTTAAAATGCAAAAATATACCAAAATGTCAATAATCGGGTTTTTATCATGATTACAATTCTTTCCTTACACTCATGTGTGAAAGTCAGAAAGTTTCACAGGACTAAAATATAAATATCTTTCCACAAAACTTTAGTAAAATGTATATCAATCATATATATCATAACACATCTTCAAAACATAAATTTCCAAGAGTTACAGTATATAAAAAACCTAAAATAATAATAGTCTATGCTCAACAAGAGATTATTTTTTTTCGATCACATTCAGTCTTCTCAAATATGAAAAAGACTGAATTCTGCCAGAGGATCAAAAACTTTCACCCATACTTACTTTATATGTGTCCAGAAAGTAGTTATAAAAACTTAGAACTAGTAAACTTGACTAAAGTATCATAGGATGGATTTACAGTATGTTTTATTTATTTATTATATTTTTTATTATTATTATTTTTCTTTTTTTGCATAAAGATTGCACAAGATTTCATTCAAAACTTAATCCAACTTCTGCAGCAGATGAAGATGGTTTATGGTTGAGAGGTACAAAAGCAAAGCTGCCCACACTTACTAATTCTCTGCCATTAGTAGGAGCTATTTCCCGTAAAATTCGAAGCATGTTCCAATCTGTACTCAAAAAATCTGATCATTTCACATTATTAACAAAATTATTGAAAAGTCTGTGAATGATTATTGAAAATCACAATTTTTATTTTAAAAATAACTTTGATGAAGGTTGGTAGCTCTGCATAAGTATCCTTGTTAGGATAGGATAAAATTTGCATAAAATGAAATGCTTATGCAAATAAAACCACAGTGTAAACACACTGAATAATGGAGCACTGGAGTAGTACCAATTTTTTTAAATTACAACTATAAACTTAATGACACAATGTGGAGTTCAATGGAACAAGAACGTTCCTAAAAGGAGGAGAACTTTTTATATTATAAAATTTATAAGAATAAATAGTTCTATTGCACCACATGTTGTTTAATGCAACAGTCCATAAAAATTAGATTTCATGAAACTACAAAAAATCTTACATACAGCAAAAGTCATAAATGAAATGGCAGCTTGTTGGATTGTAGATATTAAGTGAAATGAGATGAAAATAAAAATGTGGCAATGTGGTAATTACTAAAGAAACAAAAAGAGGAGATCAGACAGTTCATATAAAAGTCTTTAAAAAAGGGAGAAAAAAAAAGATTCTAAAATTATTTACAATTTTTTATTGATAACTTTTAGGCATCAATAAAAGACAGACAACTGCACACATATTTTCTTGGGGGAATAATCCAGTAATTAAAAAACAAGCTTTTAATATCATTAAAGTGTATTTAAACTATCTATGTCCATACATGGCAATATGTCTGACTTCTTTTGTGTGGGCTAGTAATAGAAATATAAATGCTATGCACATTTTTTTGATTGGGAAAAGCAGTTGTGTACTTCAATCACCCATACCAGGCATGCTGAACATGCAACATGCATGTCATATGTGGCATGCAGCAGATTATTTTCAGTACATCATAGATTCAGGTTCTAAAACAAAATATAGTGAAGTAGGACAGAATGCATGAATTTAGACTGGTTGAGTTTGTCTGAATTCAATTGACTTGATTGATTGTAGTTATCTTATGCTTGTATTCACCATATACAATTCAACTGCAGGTTAAGCACAAAAAGCACATCAAAATCTCAAATATTATTCACGATCAGATTAAAAAAACTGAAATGGAATCTTAATGAATCCCAATATAACTCAATATTGGTTCAGAAAATTTTCAGATTAAGAGAATATGAGTTGATTATCGAAAAGGAAGCATTATAAGAAAAAATGCCAATCGCAAAATATGGCAACTTGAAATCAATTCCAGACACAAAAAACTATTTAAAAAATAGAATAGGCTTGGAATTTTGGGAAAAAAAAATCTGCGAGTCATTATTTTTGAAAATCAATAATATGAAAAACTCAAGGAAAATCTCTTATCAGATATCTTCAATTCAACTTTCATTCTCTAATAAATTGCGAAGCATGAAGCTGATATCAATTATTCTGAAAAAGAAAAGATGACGTGTACTTAATTTTCAATTGGAAAAATGCTGTTGTGTATCCTAAAACCTATATTAATTTTGTTGAGTTTGAATTAAAACTTCTGATTGTAAGCAATAATGTATATGTATCTGAAATCTATTGTATGGCCCTGTAAAATAAGTATAAATGCTACACACTTCATATAATAATAATATTGCACTGTCATCGGATTTACATATGTATGCAAAATTTCATCTTGATAAAATAATAAGAAGTGAGTTAAAATTCTAGTACAAATTTTGAACTGAAAAGAGATACATACATGTGAATGTTGCAAGTTAAATAAAAGCTTGCATTTAAAAAAACTTGCATTCTGGAACAATTAAAATTTGTATCATTCTTCTTTAAACAAAATATGAACATCGTCATACTCTTTTAACACTTTTCTGCCATGTATATGATTTAAAAAGAAATTTGAAAATCAACACAAAATGCTGCATATTATTATTGTAGAAAAAAAGTTTTATTTTAAAAAAAAGTTTTGTTTTTACGCTAAATTTATAAATTTCATCTGAATTTGAGATGCAAATGAGATTTTCTCATCCATTTTTCCCCCCTAGGAACATTACATTTAATGTACATCAGCATGAAGCTTACCTATCTGAGCCAAGCATTCTGAAAATTCTTGACTTGTCTGTAATTTCTTGAACTATTTCATTATTTTTAAAGCTACGGCCTTGCATTCCATGCTTGTGAAAAGCTAAGACACTGTCTGTCAAACAAACTAAAAAAAAATTACAATTACATAATACACTCAAATAGTAGAGCAAAAGATATTAATGCAGTTTAGTGTTTAAAAAGTGTAATACTAAATATGACAACAATACTAGTCATAATAATATCATTTACCTATGGAATCAATTTTAAAGTCAAACACCAACTCTGCTGGTTGACGACGACTGGATTTCAGTTTTCCTTGAAGATTAACTACTTTGACTAGATCTTTAAAAGACAAAGATTATAAAATAATTAAAATAATATCTAAAAATCATAATTCATTTCTAATATGAAAGAAACGTTTAAAATATACAATCAGTTTGAATTCTTAAACAATAAATATCACAGCTACCAATCCCAAGACTAAAATATTAGGAACAGACTCAAAAAAACAAGTGCAAAATTTAGAATACAGATATTTTGAATCAGGAAAATTTCGTATTCTTTGTATTTTAAAAATTCTATTCCCCATAAATTTTATCAAAATAACAAAATAATAATTATCTGTTATTTGATGATTTGCAGTTCAATTTTGTTGATTTTCAAGACTATTAAGTAGCATATTTTACCACATGTTTCCTTAAATCAGGTTTAATAAACCATCCAAGAATATAAACATAATAAAACCAAATTAATTAATTTAACTATTAATTTACAATGCACAGTTTTATATACAGTCAAACCTCGTTAACACGAACACGCTTAACGCGAATTACTTTTAGCACAAACTGTTTCTGATTACCCCGTTCAGTTGTATTTAATGTATTTAAGTTCGGATAACACGAACTACTTTTAACATGAACAAAAAAGGCTTCCCCTTGAGTGTTCGCGTTAACGAGGTTCGACTGTATATAAATTCTTTGTTGATTATAGTATATTTTAGCTTAAAGCAACTACAGAAGCAGATTTAGCTTTCTTGAGGAAAAAAAAAAAAAAAAATTGTTTTATTATTTTAAGCATATTGAGGTTTGCATCAGATAAGATTTTGACATTAGTTTACTAAACACAATATTAAGAAATTTATCTAAAACTTATTTCACAGTTATAATAAAAAAAAAATTAAATGCCCATACAATTACTATTTTTCATATAGGGTAAGTGCTCGAATAGTCAGCTAGCTCCAAGTAGTCAGACACAACGAGCTTTATAAATTGTTTATTTTTTGTTTAAAATTAAATATTTTAATTACACTATGTGCGATTAGTTACCTTTCACGAGTCATCAGCAAACAATTATGGTAATTTTTTGCAGTAGTAATCAGCCATTTATTTTTCTGGTATATAAGTGTTCAACTACTGCTGTTTTAACCCTACATGGAGTAGCTCAAACGACAAAAATCAATTTTAAAAGTCAGACTATTGACATTATCTTTTAATTATGATTAACCAGATGTTTTGAGTATGTTGGTAATCTTAGAAGAACTCCATCAGAAAATTTCGTAGCTATGAAATATGTATGAAATTTCTTAACATAAAATGTATTTACTTAATTATAGCTTAAAGAAAGAGAAAAAAAATTGAGTTATTTTTAAATGATTTTGTTAAATTATTTCATATTACGCCGATGAAAGAATTTATACTATTAAATAATTGCAATAGAATAATTTAAGATAAAAATATTGGACCTGTAAAATTACAGTCAACTATAATGAATAATGAAATTAGAAAATTTTCAAGGGTTAATTATTCAGCAATTAAAATTTTTATCTTCCTTAAAAAATTAAAAGGTGATATTTATTTAAAAATTACTTGCAAGACTTGAATGTTGCATCTTCCAATAGCAATTGAAAATAGCATTATTTAAGAATGAACTGTTAATGTATATTATAAAGCAAATACATGTCCATGAGTAATAATGACGTAATATTGATGGTGGAAATGATTAAAGCAATCCATTTATCTTTTTACATAAATTTAATTACTTCTAAACATTGCATAATTTTCCTGTCAAATAGGGAAAAATATTTTTCAAAGGCAATTTGTTTGAAAACTGTATCTGAATTTACTGATTTTTTATGAGTTTAAAAATTATTTTCAAGCATGAAATTTTTAAAAATCTATCTTTTGTGTGCAGCTTGATTGCAGAATAAAGGTTAAAATTTCAGCCGCCACCAGCCGTAGGTCAACTAAATGTAAAAAATTGGCAACTTTATGCTATGCATCTGATCGCCAAAGTGGCTATTTATATTTTTCATGTTGTAGAACATACAACTTCTTTGTGGAATTTTGTTTCCAGGGATGCCATTTTTTGTTATTTCTGAGGAAAAAAAATTGTGATTTTCGTCAAGTAATTGCGGAAAAAACTGCGATTTTCGTCAAACAATCACGAAATAAAACTGCAAAGTAAAACCGCAATTTTTGGCAAGTGACTGCGAAATAAAACCACAAATTTTCTCAAACGATCGCGAAATAAAACTGCAATTTTCTTCAAATGATTGCGAAATAAAACTGAAATTTTCGCTTTCCGTCAAACAATCCCCCCCTCCCCCCCAAAAAACAGTGATTTTTGGCAAACGATCGCAAAGTAAAACAACGATTTTAGTCCAATGCCCACAAAATAAAACTGATACAGTCAAACCTCGTTAACATGAACCTCAAGGGGAATCAAAATTTTGTTCATGTTAACAGTAATTCATGTTATCAGTATCAAATCTTTGTACTCGTTTTTATAGGAAACTATGAAAACAATTCATGTTAAAAGTAATTCACGTTACGCGTGTTCATGTTAACGAGGTTTGACTGTATTTGTCAGCTGATCGAAAATAAAACTGTGATTTGTTTTTGTTGAGGTAAGTAAACTAACACTGTGATAATTTTATTTTTATATACTTGAAAATATGTGTTTGTAATATTTATATTTTTAAAATATTACTTGTAAAACTATTTGAATCTACAAACCACGGTAATAAGTGGCCACTAACTTGACAGTAGTGGCTACTAAACATACAGCCTCTATCAGCCACTGGCTACTAATGCAAATATTGAATTTTAATCCTTATTGCATCAGATTAACCCGTTTGCACTTAACTGAAAACAATATAAATACTTCATTGTTTCATCAATATAAATTGTTTCTGTCTAATATTCCATAACACAATTAACCCTTCATCAATAAATAAATAAAATAAAAATTTAACAGATATGCAATCGAACTACCTGCTTAAACACTGAAATAATTAGAATCAAAAAGGCTATTGGAAGTAGCAAAATCTTTGACGATTGTTTTAGCTGTTAACCTCTGATATGCAGCTAATAAAAAAGTATCACTGTTAATAAATTTCAAAACTTTATTTGATTATATAATTCATACTTTTTGGTGTTTTTAGTGAGCAATCTAAAAAATATGTTAAATGTAAAAAATCTATTAAAGTTTACAAAAAAAAAAAAAAAACACTAGTGTTCTGTACATTAGGTGTACCATGTTCTGTAACCCAGGAAGGCAGAGTTGAATCATGTGGTTATATTAAATTCAGAACAAAAATAAGAATGGGTACAATTATTATAGTAAACAAATACATAACATTCCATGCATTGCAAGAATAAAAGTTTCAGAGAAAAGAATAAGAAAGGATAAAACATACTATCATAACAGACTAAAATTGCATCTTTTTCTAACTGAGTAACATTGACAATCTTCATGGTCTCATGACGGGGCACAATAGTATCTGTTCCTTCCCAATCATCATCATTAGCCCAGTTTTCTGAGGAGTTCAAATTAATCATCTCCAAATCAAGATGTGTCCTGTCATACCTTAAAAGAAGAGGAAAAAAAAATAAAATAATATATATATATATATATATATATATATATATATATATATATATATATATATATATATATATATATATATATATATGTGAAAGGATAAAAATAAACCCTTTTTAAAATGCAAAATAAAAATTTTAAATCCTAAAACATTTTTTCTAACTTATAAATCTAATCTGCCCCTGTGATCTTTGTTTCTCAGCCTCACAAATATTACTTCCATCTATCAATTTCGACATCTCTTTAAGTTTTAAAAGTAATGAGTTTGCATTTCTTGCAGCAGTCTGTGGGTTGCGGCTCCCAGGCCCAGCCAAGCCTTGGTGTCGGCATAAGACCCCAGACATCAGTCAAAAGCTAATTGACCAATTAAAATAAATGATCCTCCCAATTTGACTCTTTCTCCCTCTGCTGGAAAATATCCTAAATTCTGATTAAAACCACATGCAAGAACGAAGAAGACAGAATTTTGGCACATTTGAGCGGTCAGCCAAACCCTCGGCCATGTAGATCTCAAAACAACGTAAATGGCTCGCGGGACCTCCGATTGAACGTGCGAATATGACTGTAAGAAGAAAGGCTTCAATAAACGAGTTAGATCCGCAAGAGAGGTCCCGAGTCAAACTTATTTATGTGTCACCAACTTATTTGTATGTTTCTGTCCAGTATTAGTCTCCCAAGTCGTCCCCCCGATAATACGTTACATATATATATATATATATATATATATATATATATATATATATATATATATATATATATGAAAGGATATAAATGAACCCTTTTGTAAAAATCAAAATTAAATTTAAAGTTCAAAAATTAAAATTTAAAATCCCAAAACATTTTTTCTAACTTATATATCTAATGATTAAATCTGACTTGCACCTGTTAAGTTTATTTTACTGCACAGCACTTATTACTTCCAAACTCCGAAATTGAACTTTCTTTAAGATTAAAAGTGCTGATGTTTGTAGAATTCTCCTTTATTTGTGGTTAGATCAGCATGAGCTATGCGCGGGATGCTCTGCAAGATCTGATCCAGACATCAATCAAAAGCTAATTGACCAATTAAAATAAATTACCCTCCCAATTTGACTCTTTCTCCCTCTGCTGGGAAATATTCTAAATTCTAATTAAAACTGGCATGAACGACCAGGAGGACAGGTTTTTGGCAGATTTGAGCAGTCAAACAAACCCTCGGCCATGTAGAGTTCAAATATGACTGAAGATGGCTCTTGTTGAACTCCCGACTTCAAATGTACAAGATAACGGGCAATAAAAGAATTCAATCCGCAAAGAGGTCCCGAATCTAATTATTTCTGTGTTTCTGTCAATTATTAATCTCCCAAGTCATCCCCAGGATAATATTCCTTACAATTATATATATATATATATATTAAACTTTATCAATGAAAAATATTCTACTGCACCAATTCTCATATTGTGTAATTGCACACTCCTTTGATGTCATGTTCATTTTGCCAGCCTGCTAACTATTGGGTTGTTCAGAAAGTTCTTTTTGTTTGGGAAAGTTGGTTCGTACCGGAAAATTCTGTCATTTAATTATTAGACATTAATTTCAATATCTAATGTCTAATAATTGATGAGCAGCATTTTCAAGCACAAATTGGTTTTCCTAAATGGAAGGGACTTCCCCAATATATTTTGCTAATACTAAATCAGAAAATATTTTTATATATACAGCATATTTTTTACTACACAAAATGTTACTATGTCAAGTTTAGTACACAGTGTTGGCAAAAACTAGCTACATTAATTTAAAAATAATAATAGTAATATTATAATTATATTTTTATAAATGCAAATTATATCTATTACTGTTTGCTATTAGAAGGACAATGCTGTTCCTTTGCAATAAGATGTAAAATACCTGGTTCAATGTTTGAAATATGTATGCGTATGCATAAATCTAGTTCCATTTCTATATTTGCATTTCATATGTTCAACAATAGAAAATGTTCTTTTCACCTAGATATGTGGTGTACCAGGGAAAAAATTGCTTGATAACCTTTTCTGCTAGTTCCGCATACACAGGATTAATCAAAATTATGTTAATACATAAACAGGAAAAGTTTTATTGAACTTTTGCATTCCAAACAAAAAAGTAGAAATGTGAGACTCGAATATTCTACTGAAGTCAAAATTTGGAGACTAATCAAGAATATTCTTTTTTTCTAAAAATAAATAAATAAATTATTAAATATAATTTATAATTTGCACATCATTATCAAAATAAAATTACTTTTAGTTAAACTAGTCCCAATGGTAATTTTAATTTAGAGATTTTTTTTCCTTCTGAACTTTAGCTCTATGAAATTTTGATCAGTTGAGTAAATAGTTTGTAATAAAAATATTTAAAACCCACAAACATAGCAAAACTTATTTAAAACAAAGCTATATTTAAGAAAAGTAAATTTGATGTGATATTCAATGGACAACATGTATTTTCATTTATAAAACATAATTTTTTTTAAATTAGCCACCGAGTTAATGTATTTTAAATTGAAAATAATTAGACTCCAAAAAGATTTATTATTATTATTATGAAAACAAGCAAGTTTTCCACATTGATTTTTTTTTACATAAAATATGTGTATATATTATATATTCTAATACGAGCAAATCTTGTGTGTGTGGTTATATATGAAAATTTTATCTTTAAAACGGCTCAAACGATTTTGATGAAATTTTGTATCCTATTGTTTTGGGGCACGGAAAAACCATTGGGCTAGATCACATGTTCGAGAAAATTCGATTAGTGAGTCATCATGGGTCAGAGTCACGCTAATTGTATCTAAAAAACGGTTCAAACGATTTTGACTAAATTTTGTATCCTACCATTTTCGGGCATGAGAAGACTATTGGGCTGGGTCACATGTTTGAGAACTTTTGATTAGTGGGTCATTTTTTGGTCAACGCAGGTAAGTTAATTTTATTTTAAAAAACGGCTCTAACAATGTTAATTAAATTTTGTATTCTACGAGTTTCGGACACAAGAAAATCATTGGGCTAGGTCAGATGTCAGAGATAATTCGATTAGTGGGTCATTTTTGGGTCACTGTGGGTCAAGCTAAATTTATCTAAAAAATGGCTCAGACTATTTTGACTAAATTTGGCATCTTATGGTTTTCGGGCACAAGAAGACTGTTGTGCTAGGTCACATGTTCGAGAAAATTCGATTAGTGGGACATTTTGGTCATGGGTCATTATGGGTCAAGCTATTTTTATCTTAAAAATGGCTCAGACGATTTGAACTAAATTTAGTATCCTACAGTTTTAGGGAACGAGAAGACTATTGGGCTAAGTCACTTGTTCGAGAAATTTCGATTAGTGGGTCATTTTGGTCATGGGTCATTATGGGTCAAGCTATTTTTATCTTAAAAGCAGCTCAGACGATTTGAACTAAATTTTGTATCCTACGGTTTTTGGGCACGAGAAAATCATTGGGCTAGGTTGCATGCTCGAGAAAATCCAATAAGTGGGTCATTTTTGAGTCACTGTGGGTCAAGCTAATTTTATCTAAAAATGGCTCAGACTATTTTGACTAAATTTTATATCCCACGGGTTTCGGACACGAGAAGACAATTGAGCTTGGTCACATGTTCAAGAAAATTTTATTAGTGGGTAGAGATGTAAAATTTTCGGAAAATTTTGAAGTGGCGGAAAAAACCCAGTTTTTTTCCGTTTTTTCTGGAAAAATTGGAATTTTTGGAAAAACTGATTTCTTACAAATGTTTCTCAAAAATAAGTTACATTTTCTTAAAAAATATAAAATGATAAACATTTTTTAAATTTCTGCAAACGGAAGAAATTTTTTTTTCCACTTTACATGAATATAATTACAAACAAAAAAGTAAAAAATGTCAGCTATTAAAGGTTAGCCTTTCAGTCTTAGAATTTTCACAATAGCTTTTCTTGCTTAATTTAACACCATTGTTTGTAATATATCATGTCTCTGTTGAAACGATTTTTCAGTTGCATTTGTTCAATTACCAGTAGAGATAATTAAAAAAATAACAACAAAATAAATCTTATGAGTTTCAACCAATATCACTGCAGTTTGAAAGCAAATTTAAACCCCTCCTACATAGTATTGCTTTGTATACAAATGACGCCATTTTAAAGAAACAAATTATTGTAGTTGTGACATTATAAGTATTATCATTTTTATATCTTCTATTGCTTAAAAAATTATAATAATTTACAATATTACAATTTTTTTTCGTACAATTAGAATTTTCGTTTCTTGTGTATTTAGTTCTGGTATAGCTTTCCAGTCTAAACCTAAACCAACCCTATGTTTTCGTTTAAGTTTTAGATTCTTTATATGAAAGCAGTTCATTAACGTTAGTATATTAATTTATTTAATGAAATTTATAAAACAGGTGGTTTTTTTAATATTTCGAAATATTTAGTTGAAAAAAATTTTTATCAGAAAATTTACATTTTCTTTGCTAAGTTTATTTGTATGCATTTATATTAAAAATATATATATATACAGTTAGACAAGTCTTAAAATCTGTATTTAAGGAAAGAGAAAATAGGAGATAAAAAGATTGAAAAGACTTAAATAATTTCAATTGTAAAAAATAACTTGTTTCTAATAAAAGTTAAATATTTCTGGCGATTATTATCTGATAACATAAAAAACCGTAACTATGCTGAAGCTGCATGGGTCTGCTTACATTTTTTTTTCCACATGATGCTGTTTTTGTGAACATTTTGTATAAAAAATATTGCCTTATTAAAAAAATCATAAAATTGTCATAAAAAATATAATCAAAATTTTGTGAATTAGAGATTATCGTTACATTTAGCAAAGAAAAATAATTATCGTCAACCTAACCAGATTTTACTGCTTTTTTCTTATTATTTAACTATATAATGTTCGATAATTTTTTTTAGAATTGAACAAACTGTATTGTATGATATTTTTAATTAAATTATCTTTCCAGTGGTATATAGCTTTTATGGTATAACTAAGAAATATATTGGGCATTATAAGCCATCAAACTTAAAAAAAAAAAAAAAAAAAACATTTTTTCCAAAAGGTTTCCACAATTTTGGCCACTACATTATATACAGCTAGATAAGAGACTCATTGACGATTTCAGCTGTGTGACATGTTTTGTTATTCTAAAATCATCACATTTTTGGAGGATTCAGAATGGAGATTGAAAAAAAAATCCGAATTTTTTGAAGGGTCCTATGTTTTAAGGTGAAAAAATTGTAAAAGGATCCTTTAAAGGACTCAAAAGTCCCTCCTAAACTACTTACAGATCATATTTTCTATGTTAATATTTTAATGTGAGACACTGAATAGGAAAAAATATAAAGAAAAAAATATCAGAATGCAGCCATAATAACATTTTGAATATATTATTTTATAAATTAAATTTCAATTTTTCCAATTCGGAAAAATTGAAAAATACTCCTTCGGAAAAAAACCAGTTTTTTTCCCAAAGTTTCCGGTTTTTTTCGGACCATTCCCATCTCTATTAGTGGGTCATTTTAGTCATGATATTTGAACTCAAAGCTAATTTTGACCGAGCATAGCTCAGTCTTCCCTGCTCGTGAAATGATAATATAAGTAAAGGGGATAGAATTGTTAACAGATTAAATCTAATATGCACAAAAAGCTTCTGCTGATTATGAAAGTAGCATCATTTTGAAATAAAACATACATTAAAATTCATAAAACAAATATCTGAGTATTTATAATTGATCTATACCTAGAAACTGGCATAATTTTCACTAATTTTTCTTTCAACCAGTATATTTATATTTCATATATTTAAAAATACAATTTTTGTCTAAAAATACATTTTTATATTTATTGAGATTTTTGTATTATTAAAATAGAAGGATCTTTAATTTTAGAGCATACAAAATGAAAATTAGAGAAAAGCAAATACATTCAATGCAATTGCAGAAAATTATTTCAAATGTATTAATGGAAATTAATGTTTTTGTTTAAATACTATTTCATTTTCATCATTCGATACTTTTCCATCAAATTCTGACTAACTGTACACAATTAAACAAATGAAGTGTTTGCATATGCAAGCAGTTTGTTAACAGATTCTATTTTCAACCAAAATCAATTTTTCTGTCAAAACATGCAAAGTAATAAGCATAACTTAATTTTTTTGTTTAAATTAGCAGATAAAAACAGACAAAAGAAATATAAAACAAAAATCTCTAACATTTATTTTTAAGGGTAACTTCTGAATATTTAATAAACAATTATCAAAGAATACACTTTTTTGGATAGCTGCTTTTATTTGCAGATAAACCTTAACAAAATAACCCTTTTTAGACTATTTTAATCAATTTACTATAACTTTTATGATTTTTCTTTATTGTGTATTTATTTTTAATTTTGGAGATATCCATTCCCATATATGCCAACTCTCGATTCATTCAGAAAAACTGACGTTTCAAAATATAAAATCAAAACAGACGACAGCGTGCATGGCATGCACAGTGTGCGCTGCCGATGGCAGTGGGACTTCCAAGTCTAGGTTTTGTTTGAATAGATTTTTGTTTAAAAATATAATATCATACAAATTCGAGGGAGTACGCTGCTGAAGGCAATGAGGCTCCCACCAATATTAGGTTCACTTGGAAAGGTTTTGGTTTAAAAGTATGAAATCATTCAACACTGATTTTATGTATATTTAAGGTTATTATCATGGGCCCGAGCAACGCCAGACAGGTTAGCTAGCTTAATTTAAAATACATAACTTATATTAAAAAAGCAATTATTACATTTTAATTCTTTTATTAGATGCATTTCAATTTGATACCTTATCCATCCAATCTCATATATTATTATCCGTGTATTTGTCACTTTCGGGAAATGATTTTAGAAGATATTTTAAAGAAATATGAAGACTGTTTCTTTAATTAAATTATTAAAGAAAGTAGGCTATTGAATTTTTTTTCCTGAAGCACAGACAAAATTCCAATGAGGAAACAGTTCTAGTGTTGATTTTCTAAAGTAACTCCTTTATCGCTAAAAACCGTTGCTATGACGACCTAACAGTCGGGAGCTTTTATTATTATTCAGCACATACAATGTCAGGTGGTCTGCTAGTCAGGGTTGGGTTTCTTCCGGAAGAAGCTGGTTTCTTCCAGGACAGTGGAAGAAACTGGAAAAAACCAGAAGAAACTGGAAGAAATGGAAGAAACCAACAGAAAACAAAACAGATGCTCAAAATTAAAGTATATCAACTATATAAAAGAATTAAATTCAAAACCTGATTATATGAAATTTAAATTGGAAACTTCAATTAATATTAAAAATATTATTTATGGAAAAATAAGTTATTTTTTAATAAACTTCAGGTTCAGCAAGTATTTACAGGTTATGTTTTTTACAACTTTAGAGGTATGGGATAGGATATTTTTTTCATTGTTTATGTCATTTCTGTAAAAAAAAAATAACTACCTACTAATATTTTATTTATTTTAGAAAAATGGAATATAATAAAAAAAAAAAAAAAAAAAAAAACTACTGTGCAACACTTAAAATAAACAAATTTGTACTTATGTATACTAGCATGCATATCTCAATGCTGATTTTAAAAGATAAATGATGTTTTCACCGTTTGCATTCATCCATTCTAAGTTGAGAAATTGATTGCAGCATCCTACTGCTAAAATACTTTTGCTTTGTTATACCATGCTGCACTGTAGTAAGGAAAATGGAGATTTTAATGAAATCGTCCAATACAGTAATTATTTGTATATTAGTTCCTTTAATAAAATGGATGTAAATTAAAAGCACTGGTAATAATTCTATAGTAGGTAAATGATCCACATACTATTTACTACTGGTTACAGAAGTTTAAATAATAAAAAAAATGTGCCTGTTTTGAATTGAATTACTTTTATTTGATTGTGTATTTTGGATAAATTTATTTGGTACATTTCCGTTATACCAACACCATTGTCATTGCCAAGCATAATAATTGGCATAAAATAAAATTCATGTATTTAAAAAAAAAAAAATTTAAAATACATGTCATTTAAAAAAAAAAAAAAACATTGTTGTCACAAAATTGAGCAATTAAAATATAACATTTGGAAATTTCAGACTTTCAAGAACTATTTTATTAAATCAATACAAATCTAGACTTAAAATAAAATAACAAATAAATATTATACTATAAAATAATAAAATAAAACTCAATTTAAACTACAGGCATGGAATTGTAATTGTCTCTTAGCATTGGAGTAAACATTTCACTTTTTGAATGAAGACACTCATATATATATTTTTAAATAGAACTTTTTTTATGTATCCAAAATCCTGAAACAATTTTATTGCAGCCTCCTCATCATCTGGTAACTGCCAAATGGTAAAATCCATATCAGTGTCAACAATAAATATAAGTTATAACTTAATATTTTATATTTGAAAAACAGCAAATTAAGATGTTTTACGAGGTTATGATTAAGGAATAATAATAATAATTAAAAAGATTCCTGTTCAATAAATAGTAAATCACAGTGTTTGGCATGGTTTGCAATAAAAATCCTTTGCATGTTCAGGGTTGAAATAAATGGCACATTAGCATACATTTTGGCATGGTGATAGTATAACAGAAAAGTACCATTTATTTTATTCAGGTACACAATGATTGGGAAGCTTTAGACAGGTGTGTAAGCTTGGCTAAAAAACTGATGTAATTATCAATTTATCATATTTAATTAATTTTTTATAGGTCTAATTAAATTTACTTAAAGTTATCTATTAGAAAATGCATTTATTTTTATTGTATCTTACAAAATTAAAACTTATATGGTAAATTCCTAAAGAAAAACAGTTTCTTCCATTTCTTCCACTTGGAAGAAACCTATTTCTTCCGGTCGGTTTTTTCCATGGTTTTTTCCGCGGCTTTTTCCACTTTGGAAGAAACTTGCCAACCCTGCTGCTAGTGCATAATAAAATAATAAATTATCTTCTACATTTACCAATATGTTAATGGTAATATTGAAGTAATGAAAGTTATAAAATAAAAATACTTACCCTTTTTTTACTCCAGTACATATCATGGGATATTCTAATTCTGGTGTAATAATCATTTCAAATACTTCAAGTGTTAGAGGTATATAACATTCAATTTGCTATACAAAATAAGAAAATAAACATTGGCTTTATTATGTAATTAAAATACAATTTTAAAAATCAACAAAATTAAATTCTCAAAAACACAACATTTAATGAAAAGGATAAGATATTTTCATTTTAACCAAATATATTTGCATAAAACAGTTAAGAATATGTACTAAAACCCCAATTTACTTTTATAATAATTATACAATATGTAGATAAATCAAAAGATCTATGAGACTATCATAAAAAGATAACTTATTTTGGTACTTACATATTATCCGGGCCAGGTTAGATACAACTGAGCCAAGCATGGCACCAATTATACTAATTACAGTAACCTTTATATTTTGACAATTATATAGTTTATATATTTATTATAGTGTATAGTTTTTTAGTATAATTTAGTTTATTTTTTATTATAGTTTACAGTTTTTTGTTATTTATATATTATTGTTTATTTATTTTATTTATTTATTTTATATTATTTATCATTTTAAACAATTTTATGTATTTAACAATATTAAATTACTGTTTTGCACATTATTGGCAATGATAAACAAGATTGGCAACTATTTTTGGCGATCTATCTCCTGGCCCGGATATTACGCAAGTACACTTATCTTTCCTAAGAAATTCTATTTTCACAGTTTTTACTGTGTAACATTCTCAGGGGTAGTACTGGCCCTAGGTGATATTTCAGGACATACTTTTTTCAATATTTTAGCACAATTTCAACGCATATTTACCTGGCATACTAACCAAAAAACCCTAAACCATTGAATATATTTTGTTTATCATAAATAGTATATATACTATATACACAATTTTTTTGTTATAAAAGTATGCATTTAAAAAAAAAAGTAATTTTACTGGCATCCTTTAACCAAACTGACAAAAATAAACATTTTTGCATTACTGATGCATTTGATATAAGTTGTTGTGGACCCTCATAAGCACATATAGATTTACATATAAAATTAATGTTGATCAAAAAATAAAAATCTGTCTCTGAGAAATGAAGTATCTTTTATATTTATTACTACATACATTTTGTGTCATCAAAAAGGGGGAGTTTTATTTTTTCAATCATTAATATTTAGAAAAATCAATAAAGTAATTATTCATATTTTCATAATTTTTAACATGCACTTGCTATCACTTTATTTAAATTAAATATTCTTGATATAGTATAATTCAATAATCTTTGAATCATAAAGACTAGATCTTTCTTATTATATAATGAATTATTAAATTTCTACATCAATTTAATTAAATTATTTCATTTCATATCACAACCTTTAGTATGTTGCACTATACTTTTAATTTTTGGCCTATAGTAAAGTGTTTGAGTATTAATTTTGAGATCTGTTTATAAATTTTAGAGTTTAATTTTTGAATTAATTTATTTTTTACCGATCTTAAAATTTATTACCCCGACATTCCATCATGATAGATTATTGGCCTCAGTTTTTGCCCATTAGTTAGAATGTTAGGCGGTTCATCTTTTTGAGATGTGTGCAATTTTAATTAATTTAAGAAACTGAAAGATTTGGGAGCTGTAAATAGAAACTACCTGTCAGAATGGAAGGTATCAAGAGATTAAGTAATCTGAATTATGCTACATGGAAAGATGTCATCTTAGCGGTATTAATGGATAAGGGAGTGTACAAACATGTCATCAATAAGGATTATAAGCTAAAAGAAGACACAACTCGAAGTTTGTGATTTTGAATTTAAGAAGAAACAGGCATGTAGTACAATATATTTGAATATTAGTAAAAATTTAAAGCCGCTAATTCAAGATACTAAGGTCGCATTAGTAGCATGGAAAGATTGAAAGTTCACTTTCAACCAGCAACACGCGGTAGAGCTATAGGTATACTAGACACCTATTTTAACTGTACTTATGACACTAACAAGGCAACAGGAATGTATGATGCAAGACTAAAATTTTAGAAAGTATGGAAGATACTGAAATACAGCTGCCTGAAATTGTCAAAACTTATCTGCTGATTAGATACCTCCTGAATACTTTTTACGGTATAGTGCAAGCAATTTATAGATGGTCAAAAGCTGATTTTACCTTTGACAAGGTATTACAGGAGCTAGCTTTAGAAGAGGATCGATTAAAGCAAAGTCGAAACAATCTGCTTAAAGGGGGAAAATCGGCATTTGAAATAAAATCAGTAAGGCCCAAATAAACCCGGAAAATAGAAAGACCCCCAAAGAAAAAGTAGAATTGCTATAGGAGGGAAACCTGGATACAGAGCAATTAACTGCAGAAGTAGCCTGAAAAATGAAAGAAAAAAAAGTTTAGTAACATAAGCGAATTTTGGTCAAAATGACCATTTCCAAGATAGTTAAACTTTGTCTTTGACATAGGCACCTCAAGTCACTTCTGCAATAATAGAAATTTGTTCCGAATGTACAAACAAGTTAGTGACACGAAAATGGCTTTGGTTGTTGGCGAGATAACAGTCTCATAAAAGATATGGGAAGTATAGATGTAAATTTTAATGTAAACAGAAAAATTAAAGAAGTTAGACTAAATGACAAAGTGTATTCCCCCAATCTGAGGCAAAAACTTATCTCAGGAGCAGCATGCAAGAAAAAATGGATCTAACTTTGTTGGCAAAATAACCTTGTATAACAACACAAGAGGGGAAGAAGTATTTTCAGCTCACAGAAAGAACAATATATACAGCGACCTATTTACCCAGAATCTATAAGTTATACTGAAAGTAGTACAGTTTTGGCAAGTAAATCAGAACTGGCAAAATGGCATGAAAGGTACTGTCACATTAATAATCAGTAAAAATTAAATACATCCCAAAATGAGAGAGTAAAAAGGCTGCCAAAAATGAAATACCAAGAGCTAAGCTGTAAAGCATGCAGATAGCAAAAACAAGAGTATCCTTTCAATCCAACCAGGAAGACAGAACAAATAAGAACGTGAAGGTATCAAACACGAGAAGGCGAACACATACTCTCCAGATTAGTAGATGCTACAATTATACAGCTGTAAATGTCATGAAAAGCCATGCTGAAAAGCAGCAAACTGGATGATAAATTTTGGGTGGAAGCACTTTGCTGTTTTGTATCGAAAGGTTAAGAGAGAACTCCATTTGAATACTTTTGCAGAAGAAAACCCATTTAAAGAAATTTGGAAGTGTTGACTATATAGGAGTACCTAAACAGCAAAGAAAAAAATTTTGACATGAGAACAAAGAAAGGAATCTTAGTAGGATATGCACAGCAGACAAAAGGCTACAGAGCTGGGATTCCAGAACTGGGCCATGTTATTGAAACAATAAAAATTACCTTTGATGAAGAATTTAAAACTAGTGACAAAAAGAATCCAGGAAGAAATTTTAACAGAAGGAAAAATTAAGCAAAGTCCAAAGATGGAGCGAGACTGGACCCAAAAAGAAATAGAAGTAACAACAAAAACAATCTTAAAAGAGGTATGTCAAAGACAAATAGAAGAACAATTGAAGAGTACACTGAAAACCCCAAGTTACCATCAGAATCTGAAGCTAATTCAGAAGAGGAAATAATGTATTGATACCAAAATCGGAAAGGAAGAATCTAGCGGCGACTCGGAAGAAGAACTAATTTCATGGAAAAATATAAAGTAGATAAGAACAGTTAGAAAGAAGAGATGACTCGAGAACGGACATATATTATGGAATCGAAGGAAAAATTGTAAATTTAAGATTGCATTTAGATGCCAAGAAATATTGCATGAAAAATAATATTAGATACGACCGACATTTTTCAACTTCTAAGGAAAAGACATGTATTCAGGACCTGAACCAAGACCTGAATTTAGCAAATCACCTGAACTTAGTGAAGAAGAATCTGAAGTAGAACCAGAAGTCAAAACTGTAAGAATCCCCAGATTATTTAAAGAAGCTTTCAAATCTGATGAAAAGGAAGACTGGATGAAGGCTATGCAAAAAAGAAATGAAAATAATGGAGCAGCAAAAAGTATGAAAGTTAATCCCCAGGAAGGACAACCAAAAAGTTATATGTAACCTGGGGATTCTTACTTCTACATTATTGACATCTGGTTCTACTTCAGATTCTTCTTCACTAAGTTCAGGTGATTTGCTATGAGCTCAGTGAGTGTGTGCATCATCAATAAAAATAGGAAGAAAAGATAGTGAGATAACAAGATTGGTTGCAAAGGGTTTCACTCAGAAAAAAGGAGAATCCTATGATGGAGTATACAGTCCTGTAGTAAACTTTGCAAGTATTAGACTGTTTTAGTTGTACTTTTAGGATGGCTACACCAGCAACTGGATGTCAAGTGTGCATACCTTTATGTAGGGTTTAATCTAGAGCTAGCCAAATAGCCAAAAAGCTAACTGAAGGCACCTTTTGCCCCCAAAGCATTTAGTGGATTAGCCAAATAGCAACAGCCAAAAAAATATGTATCATTTCCATTTTGTTGTTCCTGCCTTTCGTAAACCTGCAGCTGCCGCGTGAAAAAAAAAAATCTCCAACCGCCTTTGTCCGACAACTCACTTCAAAATTTGTCTCGTCCTCTCTGTGCAAGCATCTTACAAATAGTATGATGTCATTTGCATTAAACAAGTATTGCGGAAATTAAAAGAGTTTGTTTATTTTTTTGTTGATAATCTTAACTTAGGAAATGAAACCAAAATGGTTCATGAATTGAAGTTGTTCAGGCTGGTTCTGGCTACAAGGGATAAAGAAATGAAACCAGCTGATTGTATTATTTTTCCATAAAAATGGTATTACTGACATATTTCCCAATGTGACTTCTTTGTATGAATTTGTAGCAACAATTCTGTTGTCTACAGCAGATTGTGAAAGGGGATTGAGTCTTGTGAATATAACAAAACCTGACTTGAGAAATAGACTGACAATCAAAAATTTAAGTAACTTAATGGTGATTAATTTGGAAGGGGAAGTTTGAAAAGAATTTCCATTTAAAAAAGCATTTGATGTGTGATGTATGGCCATTTCTCGAGAGGGTCAATCTTACAGAGTGGTGCACTGTTTGTATATTGTATAGTTACAAATAATACTCATTTATATAGAAATTTTATATAAATAAAAGCTTTTTTTCTTGGCTAAAGCTATTTTTATTTGGCTAACAGTTATTGGCGGCAATTAGCCAAAAAGCTACAAATCTCTTTATCCTAGATTAAACTCTATTATGCAAAATTTCAAGAAAGAATTGTCATGCATCAACCAAAGAGATTTGAAGACCGGAAATACCCCAATTTATTTGCCTTTTGAAAAAAGCCCTCTATGGTTCGCATCAGAGTGGAAGGCAATGGTATTTTGAGATTCAAGACATTTTAGAAAGATTAGACTTCATCAGATTAGAACAGACAATTTGTGTATTCATTTTTAAGAAAAGAATTCTATTACTACTGTACATGGATGAAATAATTATATTTGGAAAGACCACTGAGCATATAAAAGAAACCATCAAACTCCTGAAAACAAAATTTGATCTGAAACTCTTAGAAAAAAACAAAAAATTACTAGGTGTCAAATTTGAGAACGAAAATGGAAAATTGCACATTTACCAGAAAGAATACATAAATAGAATTTGTCAAGTTTTTACTTCATACAAAATTCCAATAGTATCATTACCAGGGTTCGTAAATATGATACTTTTGAAAATATCAAAAATATTCGATATTTTCAAAACAGTCAACTTACTGCTCATAATAAATATTTTCAAGCATAATATAAATTAGAAACTAAAATATATGGCACTTAACATAAAAACTTAACAGTATACTAAAAATGCTTTTTTTCCCCCTTTAATTCTTTTATTTTTCACTTTGAACAAAATTGAAGATCAACTAATAAACAAAACCGAAACAATTTGCTTTATACACTTATAAAAAAAAAACTATAAGTTTCAGTATCAACTATCAAGAATTCAGAAATTTATAAAACAAATTAAATACAAAATGTAAGCTTATTTATTTTTTATTCCCTAACATGTTGAACAATTTAAGCTCAATAATACGAAAACCAGAAATTGGTTCTTTTCTAATGAAGCTGTATAGAACTGATTATCAAAATTAGACAGTTTATCTTTCTATACCTGCCGTGAATTAGTTATGTCTCACAAAATTATTAGTCCCATATAATCTACATTTAAAAATAAAAACTTCAAACAAAGCTTGGACAAGATTTTTGTTTTTTTCTTTAGCTAGAAAAATCACTGCAGAGACAAATGTTCTTTATTTACAGAATGACACAGTTCAATATCAGTTGAAAATTTTATTTACACTTGTTTTAACTTAAAATATCAAAAATATCTTGTACAGTGATATTTTGAAAATAAATAACAAATATTGAAAATAACAAACATCTTGATATTTTGAAAATAAATATCAAATATTGAAAATAACAAACATCTTGATATTTTGAAAATAAATATCAAACAATATAAAAATATCGAAAATATCAAAAATCTTGATATTTTGAAAATAAACATAAGATAAATCATGATAGATATCATGATATATATCCATTAATATATATCAACGAACCCTGATCATTACCCATCGCCAAAGGTGTAATTTATTCCAAGAACGACTGTCTTAAAACTGGAAAAAAAACTGGAAAAGACATTACAGAAATGAAAAGATATCCCTAAAGAAATCTAGTAGGATGTCTAACATTTTTATCAAGTCAGACAAGGCCAGATATTGCTTTTGCTTTGAACATTTTCAGCCAATTTCAAGAGAACCCAGGTATGGTTTATTGGCAAGATCTACTAAAACTTCTAGGATATGTTCAAGCTACACAAAATTAGAACTTATTGAATGTGAAATCTCTTAAAGTAACATGCTATAGCAATGCTGACAATGAATCCAACAGAGATGATAGAATTTCCATGAGTGGAATTGCAATGTTTGTCGACAAAGCTCCAATCATATGATGAAGTTTTAAACAAAAGTGTGTATCATCATCTACAATGGAAGCCGAATACATCTCGCTAAGCGAAGCAGCAAAGGAAATAATCTGGATACGACAAATTTTAGAAGAAATGATCAAATCAGGGACAGTTGAAAAAAAATTCTGCTGGCTACACCTTATGCGACAATCGTGTGGCTGTCGACTTCTCAAAATCACACCTCAAAACATAGCTCAAAATATCACATCCTAAGAAACCTGGTATGTGATAGTATGTTACATCTGAAGTACGTCCAATCAACCAATAATCTTGCAGACAGGTTTACGAAACGCTTAGTTAAAACCTCTCTAAAAACTTTCCTTTACGAACTGTTTGTTGAAATATAATTGCTGTTCAATGAACATTTTGGACTGCATCCAGTAGAAGATGGTCACGAACAGTATATATATTTTTTATCAAGTATTTAAAAATTGAATGTTCATGTATTTAAATTATTTGTAAAGTTTTAAAATATTTGCATATGTTTATACTGTGTTTGTAAGAACTGTTTGATGTTGCAATTTCGTATATACATTAAAAATTTAATGTTATTTCAGTATCAAAGTTAAATTTTTATTTTTAGAATCATTGCACTTTAAAGTATAATTTTCTTAATTTTAATTTCAGTGAATGAAAATTTTCAAAATTATATTGTTATGTAAAATTTGATATGCATTTAGTGTTTAAACCTTTAAATTTTTGATTGAATGTTAAAATAATTTGTGATTTGTGTTTTAAGAAAAATTTTATCAACTTTGAACTTGGTTTTAACTTTAAGCATGTTTGGCATATACTTACTTTATTGCAATGTTTTTCAAAGCTTGTTCTCTGTCCACGAAGTTCTCTGTCTACCATTGTACGAAGGGAAATGTTGGAAATAGTTTTATTTTTAACAGTAAGTTTAGGACTCGATGATCGGAAGTTGTAATACAGTAATGGGTCACTGGGGTGGTTCTGAATTGGCCTAGGACCCAGTTTCCTCTTTGGGGTTCTGGCTACGAAGCCGTTGGATCACTTCAGTGTCCGCCCAAGTGTTTTGTGGTAGTGTCCTCTGATTTTGGACTCCACTGCATGTTGCATTGACCTTTGTCGTCAATTAATTTGGGAAAGGTTTGAGAGGTGCAAAAGCTCACGACCCCGTCTCTCCCCCTGGCCGAAGAGCGGAGGTACACCGGGTAAACCAGCCCTTTCTGGCGGTGACCTCGTATGGATTCACGAGAATCTGGATTCGGCGGTAAAGTACGTTCGCCTTAGGCGATGTAGCTTTGCATTACTATTTTCTTAATATTATCCCCTTAACTTAGTTCATCTATCCTATACAGAGAGTGTTTGCATTGCCAGCTTGTCATTACCATTTGCTTAATATTATCCCCTTAACTTAGTTCATCTATCTTGTACAGAAAGCGTTCGCATTGCCAGCTTATTTAGATTTTTGCCGGCAATGCAAATGCCACAGACCACCAGTGCCACCTATAAGCTCTTGAAAAACAACTTATCTCACGTTGAAGTTACAGAGAGACAGCTCAACTTAACACAAAGTGTCGGCAAAAATGTAAAGAAGCTGGCAATGTGAAGACTCTCTGAACAGAGTGGACAAACTAAGTTAAGGGGATAATATTAAGCAAGTGGTAAGCTAAACTTGCCATTAAAAATAAAACTATTTTCAACAACTTAAAAGAAAAATCTTCTAAAGTAATACATGTATATATTGTTGATATAGAACTCAAGTTTGGAATTTATGCTGTAGTATTTATGCTTCGATCTTCTGTCATTTTATTGTTGGAATTGTTACTGTGCAGTCATAATTTATTTTATTCTAATAAATAAAAGCGATTAAAGACTGTAAATGCAAGGGTTGTACTCATCCTGAAATTCCTAAAATTCTTGAAATATAAAAAAAGCTTTGAAATGTCCTAAAATATGGTAGTCTGTCTGAAAACTCCTGAAAATTTGCAAGTTTTATGTTATATTGGCATTCAAGATCGCCTAATTGGACAATCAGAATGCTAAACTTTCATAACTGCAGTGCATACACAATGCCAATTATTTTCACTTTTTTTGCATGTCATCACCTCAAAACATAGCTCAAAATATCACATCCTAAGAAACCTGGTATGTGATAGTATGTTACATCTGAAGTACGTCCAATCAACCAATAATCTTGCAGACAGGTTTACGAAACGCTTAGTTAAAACCTCTCTAAAAACTTTCCTTTACGAACTGTTTGTTGAAATATAATTGCTGTTCAATGAACATTTTGGACTGCATCCAGTAGAAGATGGTCACGAACAGTATATATATTTTTTATCAAGTATTTAAAAATTGAATGTTCATGTATTTAAATTATTTGTAAAGTTTTAAAATATTTGCATATGTTTATACTGTGTTTGTAAGAACTGTTTGATGTTGCAATTTCGTATATACATTAAAAATTTAATGTTATTTCAGTATCAAAGTTAAATTTTTATTTTTAGAATCATTGCACTTTAAAGTATAATTTTCTTAATTTTAATTTCAGTGAATGAAAATTTTCAAAATTATATTGTTATGTAAAATTTGATATGCATTTAGTGTTTAAACCTTTAAATTTTTGATTGAATGTTAAAATAATTTGTGATTTGTGTTTTAAGAAAAATTTTATCAACTTTGAACTTGGTTTTAACTTTAAGCATGTTTGGCATATACTTACTTTATTGCAATGTTTTTCAAAGCTTGTTCTCTGTCCACGAAGTTCTCTGTCTACCATTGTACGAAGGGAAATGTTGGAAATAGTTTTATTTTTAACAGTAAGTTTAGGACTCGATGATCGGAAGTTGTAATACAGTAATGGGTCACTGGGGTGGTTCTGAATTGGCCTAGGACCCAGTTTCCTCTTTGGGGTTCTGGCTACGAAGCCGTTGGATCACTTCAGTGTCCGCCCAAGTGTTTTGTGGTAGTGTCCTCTGATTTTGGACTCCACTGCATGTTGCATTGACCTTTGTCGTCAATTAATTTGGGAAAGGTTTGAGAGGTGCAAAAGCTCACGCCCCCGTCTCTCCCCCTGGCCGAAGAGCGGAGGTACACCGGGTAAACCAGCCCTTTCTGGCGGTGACCTCGTATGGATTCACGAGAATCTGGATTCGGCGGTAAAGTACGTTCGCCTTAGGCGATGTAGCTTTGCATTACTATTTTCTTAATATTATGCCCTTAACTTAGTTCATCTATCCTATACAGAGAGTGTTTGCATTGCCAGCTTGTCATTACCATTTGCTTAATATTATCCCCTTAACTTAGTTCATCTATCTTGTACAGAAAGCGTTCGCATTGCCAGCTTATTTAGATTTTTGCCGGCAATGCAAATGCCACAGACCACCAGTGCCACCTATAAGCTCTTGAAAAACAACTTATCTCACGTTGAAGTTACAGAGAGACAGCTCAACTTAACACAAAGTGTCGGCAAAAATGTAAAGAAGCTGGCAATGTGAAGACTCTCTGAACAGAGTGGACAAACTAAGTTAAGGGGATAATATTAAGCAAGTGGTAAGCTAAACTTGCCATTAAAAATAAAACTATTTTCAACAACTTAAAAGAAAAATCTTCTAAAGTAATACATGTATATATTATTGATATAGAACTCAAGTTTGGAATTTATGCTGTAGTATTTATGCTTCGATCTTCTGTCATTTTATTGTTGGAATTGTTACTGTGCAGTCATAATTTATTTTATTCTAATAAATAAAAGCGATTAAAGACTGTAAATGCAAGGGTTGTACTCATCCTGAAATTCCTAAAATTCTTGAAATATAAAAAAAGCTTTGAAATGTCCTAAAATATGGTAGTCTGTCTGAAAACTCCTGAAAATTTGCAAGTTTTATGTTATATTGGCATTCAAGATCGCCTAATTGGACAATCAGAATGCTAAACTTTCATAACTGCAGTGCATACACAATGCCAATTATTTTCACTTTTTTTGCATGTCATTTCTGCTTTTGATAATGTATATGTGATGTTGATGTCAACAGAATCTGATGTCCCTACAATGAACTGATTCATCATTCCTGTGGGACGGATGCAGAAATTCTCCACAATGAAGTGCAGTAGGTAGAAAAAGAAATGCCATGTGAGCAGCTGAGATCTGAGTGTAGATTCATGAGTAACAAATACCCGCACAGAGAGAATTTTATTTTTCCTGGTAGAACTTTCAGACTTTATAATTGAAATTACAATTGGTAACAAGTACTCTTTGATCTTAGTCAATATTGTGTCATTTGTGGTGGAGTAGATTATGCAATTTCAGCACCAGAAGATTCTGAATGTTGACAAACACCAAACATGTTACTTTTTCACAGAAGCAGCTTTTCTACTTTTATTACTTTGATTTTGACCATTTCTAAGATCAATGTAAATTTGTATTAAAATTTGTGCATGCATTTTTTTTTTTTTGGGGGGGGAGGAGGGGGGGTAGATGTATATATTGTCACAGATGCATAATAATTAGAAAACTCGCGATTCACATCAATCTATCTATAAAAATAGTAACTTTCATGGATTGACCAAAAAATAAATCCACATTTTGGGTGATATGTTTAAAAAAAAAAAATCCAGATTTTAACAGAAGCAGCTTTCTACTTTTTTTACTTTGATTTTGACCATTTCTGAGATCAGTGCAAATTTGTATTAAAATTTATCTGATTGATATATATTTTTACAGATGCATAATAATTACATCTATATTATCTATATCTTTATCTATATTATCATTTTTTTAAAAATAGTGATTTTCATTGATCGACCATGAAAACAATTCAGATTTTCTTTTCAGCAATATATTTAAATAAATAAGTTGTTTTTCAGGAGCGTATAGGTGGCATTGACGACCCACAGATATTCGACAGCTTACTACATTGTGACTTGTTCTGAAATGTGATTCGTCCAGATAAGTAACTGTTCATTTCAGTTTACTCGTATATGGAAATATCTTAGTTATAGATGATTTTACCTTGTGTATATACATATGCTTGTTAATTTTCAGATTTCAATGGAGAGAGGGAGAGATGGGATGAATATATGTGGGATCTCCATGTTCTGTTCTTATCTAATTAGAACACTGTTTTTTATTGAGAATAACCTGACAGTTTGGTTCATTGTTAGCTCAAGTTGAGCTCGTAGCATTAAGATGTTTTTACTCAAGTTAAAGTTTTTCAATAAACAAAAAGTTAAGTTTTTAAACTGTTATGTCATTTCTTTTACACACATCATCTCACTTTCTTTTCAGATTTAAAAAATTTTTAGACAGGATAAAAACTTTATGTTAGCCAGGTTATGGAAAATATAAGTTTTATGAGAGCAAAATACTTAAAGTTTCTTTAAAGTTTTTTAGGAACAAAAATTTCTTCTTTGCTTTGAACTCAAACTATTCATTTATATTTGAAATGGTACGTTGACATTGATTTTTTTATGGAGGCATCAAGATACTTTAAATCTGATAATAAATTTACTTTTTATTTCTTTTCCAAACCATTTTATTTTACTAAGATTTTTGCATTATACAAATGAAGTAAATACACAAAACAATTGCACATTAAAAATAAAATAAAGAAATTTTGTATTAATCACCATAAAAACAAAACAACACATAGGACGCATTTCAAGCTGGAAATTTTTAACAGTCCATAAGCAGCTAAAATAAACTTGTGTCTGTAAGGGGACAAGTTTCACAAAAAAAATATATAATAATAATAAATTGCACATTACCTTTAACAGCATAAACTTTTTCAAAGGATTATACCATTGCATAAGAAAAAGGCCATTCCTCATAGCTCCACATAAATACTTGTAACCATTGTATGGATTTCTCCCCACACAACAACGCTTGCAACCTTTGGTGTCAGGCACTTTAGTAGAGGCAGAAAACTTCCTGAATTCAAAACACATAAATTACTATTCATTAAAACTTTTTACAAACATTTATACATAAATATATATATGCAATATCATACCTGGGAACAAATTTTTCTGGAATCTTATTCATTGGTAGTGAAAATTTATGGGTTTGTTTGGCATATAACTGAAGCAAATCATGTTGGAACAACTGTGGAGACTTCCCTAAAACAATTATTAATTGACATTTTTATTTCATTTATAAAAGCAATTTATATGCTAAAAAAATTCTACAAAACATGCAAAAAAATAAAAAAATTAAATTAAATTAATAAGTAAATAAAATGAAAATATAATGAAGCATTATAGATAAACTAGGAGAATGAAAACATTATGATCATTATAATATGAGGTGTTCTAAATCAAAGTGAATCAAGTCGATAAAACATTCAGATAAGTTTGGAGATCAAATTAATGAGCTCTTTTGCATTTCATTCAGAATAATTGGACTAGTAACACCAGTGAAAAAATTATTATCTTTAGAGCAAAAGTTAATCTTAAAATTGGTTAAATGAAAAAACGGACTTGATCTGCTTTGGTTCTGAACAACTCGTGTATTAATACACAGAATGATGCACAAAGTAAATCTCAAACAAAATGCAAATATTAAACATTACAGTTCAATAATAATAATAATTGGTGTATCATAAAATAATTGCACAGTTGACAAGAAAAAGAAAAGAATATGCATACTTCATAATGTAAAAAAATGCATCTTATAATTATTTTATTAAATTTTAATGAATCCCCCACATATCAGATATTTAGCTCATTCCCTCTCCATATACAATGCTCATAATACATACAGTCTGTCTCAAGAGTTTAGGCACAACCAGAAAATGTTGTTTATTAAATAACCATACTAAATGAAACAAAAACACAATATTTACTTATTAGATTCTGTAAAATCATTCAAATGAATAATATAACATGAATAAGTGTGTGTATTATCATAATTTTAAAAAACATAAAAATCCGTAACTATACAGTGTCTCAAAGTTTAGGCACAGTGAAAGAAAACACTTTTACATGATGCTATTTATTAATAGTAGTTCTTTGGTTTGGAATAATACAAATAATTGCATTTCTATTGAATCAATTAGTTTTTAGAATGCTATTGTTGGCAGCGAAGACCATGCTTTTTCAATGGCCACTTTTAGTTCTTTAGTAGGGTCATATTGCTTTCCAAGCTTGTATACTTCACAGCTTAAGATACCCCAAATGGTTTCAATTGAATTTATGTCTGAGCTTAAATCTGGCCAATCTCAAATGTTAATATTTTGAGCAGAAAGCCAATGTTTTGTACTATGTGAGTTGTAGATTGAAGAATTGTTGCGCTGAAATCTCCTCTTAGAACCCTCTAAAATATCACTAAATGGAAGTGGATGTGTCTTTAACGTTTCTTGACACTTTATTCAATTTTATTTTCTATGGAGAAAGGCTAGGGAGATTTCGTTGTTAAAGCCAACCAGTCTCCAAACAATCAGAAACTTACTGCCTTGTCATCTACTGAAGAAAGTACATGGCTGTTTTCTGAGGTCATGCCAATAGCAATTCCAGCCATCAGATCAATCCATATTCCATTACCTTCCATTGCTGAATAATACAGTGAGTCACTTGGCCACGTACAATCTGTACAAGCAAGCACAATCCATTCTGGCCTGTTTATGGTGTGATTACACGTGATTTACAAGACATTTTTTGAAACAATAGTCTTACATTTCTTATGTGTCTATGTATTGTGTCCTTTCAGTCGTTGACACCAAGATTATTCTTTATTTGTCTTATGGACATATTTTGCTTAGACACCAATTTTCTAATTTTTCTATCAGTCTGAACACTTGCTACATGTGCCCACAGCCTCTTGGTTTCCGGTCAAAATTATTATTTCTAGCATGTACTTGGTATATTCCTCCCATTAAACATTTAAATTTCTAGAAATTTAATAAAAGATTTACTTTTCGATTTCAACTTAAAAATCCTTAAAATTTCCTCTTTTGTAAATTCCATAGTCTTCAGTATCTTAAATAATCGATGGAAATTAAATATTTATTGTTATATTGCCCAAGGAAACAGTTGATAGGTTGAACAGTTGGTTGATAAAAATCAATCTAGTATTTGTTACCATTTGCAAAATGCACCTAAACTTTTGAGACACTAGTTTTGTAGCCAAAAAAAAAAAGAAAAAAACTGTCCTTTTTAAATAACTAGTGCTGATGTAATCATTGTATACTACTATGTTTCACTTCCATTATAATTTGAGTATTTATCGTGAAATTTTTGCATATATTTCTCCTTCCAATTTTATTATCAGATTTCAGTGGGCTCCTAAACTTTTTAGATGGGCTGTAACACACATTCACCCATAAAACTATTTAAATAGAATACAATATGTAAATTAGAAATTGGTTAGGTATGATAAATTAACTTCAAGAAAAATATTAAAACATTTGTGTTTTTAATGTCCTTGTACCATTGAGGAAACTATTTTCTTTGATAAAGATGTTTTTGAAAATAAAAGTATGTTTAAATACTATTAAAAGCTATTTAGCTAAAACACTTACTATATTTTATATTTAATCAGATAAGTGAAACATACCATTATATTAAAATTGTTTACAAATCATACAATTAGCTAATATTAATCAACTTTGAGATGTGATACTCCAAACTTCAATATATATATATATATATATATATATATATATATATAATTGTTGGGAGTTTTGAGTGGTGTGTTTGATAGAGTGTTGAGTACGGAGTCCACATTTATTATAAAAAACAGTTACATTTTATTAGACAAATTGAAAAGATATCAAAATATAAAGAGTTTGTTTGCATATGATTTTGCAGACCTATACAGCACAATTAACCTACAGGACTTAAAGGAAAAGGTTATAGATTTTTATAATAAAAACGGCAATATAGATAGCGATAAAGATTGGTTTATTAACTTGTTTCAATTGGTAGTGCAAGAGAATTACTTGTATGAGGGGAGCAGAGTATTTAAACAGATCCGTGGAATCCCAATGGGGGGGAGTTGCAGTTCAATTTTAGCTGACATCTACTTACATATATATGAGAATAACAATAATTTAAATAGAGACATATTGAGTTATAGGTATATTGATGATGTTATAATAGTTGGATTAAATAACGAAAATGTAAACCTAGATTTTAAATATTATCCAAATACTTTAAAACTAGAACTCTCCTCCCGAAATATTAAAAACATCAATTATCTGGATGTGAATTTAGTGTTGGAGAATGACAATTTAATAACAAGGGTTTACGACAAGAGAAATGATTTCGATTTTAAAACTTTAAAAATCTTAAATTTTGAATCGAACGTACATATTTCAGTATTTAGAAATGTATTTACAAACGGTTTAGTTCGTATTGAAGGGTTATGTTCAAGATTTGGCGATGCGGTTGGCGAGTTCATGGAGTGGATTAACATGGCATTGATGCAAGGTTACCCTGTGAACTTTGTAAGGAGAAACACGATCAATTTTATAGGTAGAAGTAAATATAGAAATGAAATTAATTCATTTTTGAATGCTAAGGGTGGTCTTGATCAGTTGTTGGATGGATTCAGATAGAGTTGGTTGCTGCTGTGTGTAGCTTGGTATTTTAGTTGATAGCTTGAATTAATTTGGTCTCGGCAGGAGAAGGGGGACGTTGTTGACGTAAAAGCCGGTTTTAACCCTGCAGCGCATGTTGTTAGCCATGCCCTCCTGCCTTCAGGTTTAATTTTCCTGGTATTGATTTTTCGTTAGTATTTTGAGTTTGGTTATTTTTGTTTTATAGTTTTGATTGGTTATAGTTTAGAGTTCAGTTGATATATTGTTATTTGTTTTGGCTACATAGCGTGGTTAATGTAAATGTATAATTGTGTTTTAGTATATATATATATATATATATATATATATATATATGTGTGTGTGTGTGTGTAACGAATATGTTGTTCAGAACCAATTGATTGCACATGTAAAAATCATTCCCTTTTTTGCATTGGAACAGGATGAGCGTTTAAAACAATGTAAATTTGATATCTTTCATTCATTATGAATTTGACGTTAAGATAAGTGATGATACTTTGTTTCTTTCCAACTCACATGCTATTCACATGTTTAAACATTCTCATACAAGAGAGAAAAAAAATAGTTCAAGATGTATCAGAATAAGTACAGATGAGGCTCGAGTTATGAGTGGAACTGTTAATGTGTTTGATCAGCCTGGTTAAAGCTAAAGCACTACATGTAGTTTGGACAAATTGTTGTATTTATTGTTTATCTGGTTGCCAAAAAAATGTCTGGTTATTTGAAGACTACATTCAACAAAATTGTTTCAGTAGCAAATTATATCAAGGCCCATTGAACTCAAGACTTTTAAAATATTGTGAGAAGAAATTGGAATCAACACAAATATATACTTCTGCATACAGAAATTAAGTAGCTGTCATGTGGAAAAGTAATTAAATCGCATTTTTGCATTACGTGATAAAGTAAGACTGCTTTTTATGGATTCCAAATTTAATTTGAAATATTGTTTCAATGATTTTGTAAAGGTTTGTCAAGGTGGTATATTTGACAGTTATTTTTAATTTTCTGAATGAGCTGAATTTAAGCTTACAAGGAACATTGGTACACGTTTTGAAAGTTTAGATCAAAGTAGACTCAACAATAAAAAAAAGGTTTGAGGAGGAAATAGACTGAAAATCATTCCCAATATTATTCAATTTTTTACAAATGGCTGGCAATAAAATTTCCCCTGATATCACTGAAAATTTTGTTGTACACCTGAAGCACATGAAAGAAACCCTAAACTATTTTCCTTCCTTGAAGACAGAAAATGAGTGGATGAGGGATCCATTTAATTTCCAAGAAATTTGTAAAAACAAAACCTTGACATAGAGCAGGTGAACAACCTGTGGAATTATCAGTTATCATGCGGTGGTTCCATGAAAAAATTTTTCTACGTTCTTTCCTAATTGTTGGTTACACATGAGAAACACATATGTAGAACTAGGAAAAAGCTATTAAAATATTTGTTAAGAAAAGTCAAGGCTTCATCTCATATCTAGGTCTTACTGCCCCAAATACACTCTTTACACACAAGCATTCATTACCATTTACTCATATCTCATCTTTATTTACAGTTATTTAATCCCAGTTCATAAACAGTACATATCAACATAATAACTTTATTATAAAAACGTAATTATTGTTAAAGTACTCTTAACTTACCAATAATCTTTTGGTTTCTGATTTATATTAATAATTCATTACTTAAATCCATTTATTTCACACTTTACTTTACAATAGTCTGTAACTTATAGTTAGTTCATAAACATCACACTCTATGCTTCATCCATTACAGCAATTCACTCTCGGCATACAGCGATATTCGATACAAACGATAATCGAATGGCGCAGTACGCTTTTACTTCGATAGATGGCACCAGACAAATGTATCTTTGTCTGATTCACTGATCTCATAATTATTCATATTTTCAACCACCGCTTAACTTCCGGGAACATTCGGGAAGGAGCATTTCCTTGGCACGTGCGGTCATTCTACGGTATATGTACACTGTTTGTATCTGCTTTAATCGCAGTTTTTGTTTTGATATTACTAATCATATCTCGCCTTATGGAAAATGACTGTGGTGGAATATCTCTTGCTGTATTGTTGCATTGAATTTAATCATGTCCTAATTGAAACGGCAGCTTAGTTTTTCATATTGGTATGTTTATGTTTTTTTGTTTTACTCAATTGCCATTCGCAATATGTTATTTAAAATATATTTCCCGGTGAACTGTTGCAATAATTTACGACTGTGATAACTCTTGTGATTATATTTAAACAATATCAGTGCATCTAAATATGTAATCTCCATAAAAATTGTCTTTGAATAAATCTGCTGGATATAACATTTCATCAATTGGAATTCATTCACAAAACATCGTTCATGGACTTTGACAAATATCTTACACTTTTTTTCAGCCACTACATTTTACAGGACTATTGAACTAACGAAACCAGCATATAGCTACATTGAGCTATCTGCTCTATTACTTTGTTACTTTCTTCTACCTTTACAAGAAGAAAGTATTGGATTCATGAAAATTTTGTGTTAATTTGGTTTTTAGCTAATGCTACCATTACAAGAATATTACTGCCCTTCTGCCTCACATATTTGTGGGAAAAGACTTCTCCGGCCTTGTGCACATGAAAAACATTGAAAAATCAATGGTATATTGAACCAGACTTATGGATGCATGTTTCAAACGTTGTACCAGACATTGCACATCTGGTAGCAAAAGATGAGCAGCATACTTCTCAGAGTAAATAGTAGTATGTATATTTTAACTTTTTAAAAATGTGCCATTTAGAAATGAACTGTTATAAATGTCCAGAAAATTATTTTTTTTTATTAATGCAGTTGATTTTTCTAACACCGTGAACTAAACATAGAAGGTGTGTAATAAAAAATAAATAAAGTGTATACATTAAAATAATTTCTTATGTTGGTTCTATTGGTTTTACAACCAGTATGTGACAGCCATAGTGAACAAACATGGATGGCTTCCTTTAACACACTTAAAGGAATTTGGTCACCTGCCTCTCTATTTTACTATGAATTCAAAAACCAAATCATGGCCTTTAATTTTCAGTGATCTGCATCTCCCTGGTTAAGTTAAATTAAATTTCCAAAGCACTAGACAAGAAACAATGGAAAAATCTGGGGAAGATCTACATCAAGCAATGGATTGAAAACAGATGATAATGATGATTCTTACACCTCTATAAGTCATAAAAATAGAACCATAACTATAATTTCATGAATAATTAATTGGTGAATTTCTTCAGCAGGCAGTGTGGGAAGAACTCTCTTCTCTACTTGCTAACTTAGCATTTACTAAATTAGAAATGTCTGAAAACACAATTATTTGCCCAAATATTGTCTGCAAATACCTGATATCTACAGACACTCATACTTCAAAACATGTATATAAGTTTATATTATAAACATTGATTTATTATAATTTATAATGAGTTATAAAATTACTTGTTAAAAGAAAAAAAAAATCCAACAAATCCATTCGCATAAGAAATTAATTATATCTCAGCTTGTTGATCAACTAATTAACATTTAGCTGACTCAGTGAATACGATTAATACCTATTCCAGCAAAATGTCTATCAATTAGCTTACAAATCTGTTGATTTTAAATTACTACCCAGGCATCTAGAGTATCTATCAGTAAATAGACTATTTGTTTAGTTCTCTAAAATTTTCCACAAATTCCAGAAATTTTCTGTGAACAGAATTCTGGTACATCATATATATTTTCTGATTCTGCTGATGAAACGAGAGACATTAATTGCTCACCATACTATAGTTTTTTTTTTTTTTTTTTATGAAGGTAACAGAACTTTATTTTTCCTATTAACATATTACTTTTTACACTCTTTCTATGCTTATTATTATTTATTTTTTTAATAAATAAAAATTTCAGATTCTAGAAAGTTTAATATTTTGCTTATTCTATTTTACAAAATATTAAAACTACAAATGATTTAAGGAATAGATTGAAATAAAATGTTGAATAACAATAATATTTATAATAAAAATACCTGATAGTGTCATTAATACATTCTGTATGACAAACAACCATACAGTTCGTCTAGGATATAACTAAAGAAAGAGAGAAAAATCATGCATCAGGCATAGATTATAAAACACTTTACAACAGAATATTATTAAGAAATTTCAATTTATCATAGAATGAAACAAGATTTCTAAACAAGCAATTAAAAAAAAAAAAAAACTCAATAAAAAAACATTTTCAGCAATTGCTGCCCATATTGATCATAGTTAGTCCCAGTACTGTAACTGAATTCTTTTGGGCGTTTCTGTAAATAACAATGATTCTGTAAATGCTACACAGTCTATAATCTATAGTAAATGTTGTAGTGCACCACAGGGATCCTTTTAACCCCCTGACCGCCAAGCTAAAGGGCAAATTTGTAATGTTGTTTTGTCTGTAATTTTTTTTAAATGCTAAAAAAAGATGAATTTTTATAATTGATATAAAATTTTAATTACCTGTATGAGTATAGCCCTTGAGAGTATTAGTCATCAATTGATGTTTTAAAACTGCATTTTATTTGTAGAATTATATTAGTTTAAAAAATGCTTCTATTGTTGTGAAACCTGCAGCATAGTGAACGGATATATCAGTTCACGGAGGTGAGAAGGTTAAATTTCATTATTGTTATGATGCATACCATTTCTTCATTTAAATTTAATGTTTTCACTAATTTATTTATTTTAATTAATTAATTATAATCAATCAACATTCAAAATATTTGCAATCTTTTAAAATAATCTTCTAAAATATTTACTCTAAATTAAATTTACTTTCTGTATTTAAATTACTTTTTAACATCAATAATCATTTTTAAATTAAATAAAAACATTTATTTAAGTCTGTTGAAAAAAATATAAAATTTCTGTTTTGTGTTTACATAGTCTAATGATCTTTTCTAAGTACAAAAAATATACTTTTTACTTTTTTTTAATCTTAATCTTTTCTATTTTAAACTTTATTCAAAAGATTAAACAAATTTTTCTATGTATTCTGCCAATTTCACTTTTAATCTTGGCAGATATACATTTTTAAACATTTTCTTACTTTCTCTGTTTTCAAATTGTGCTCTTAGTTCGGCAACTAGCCATATTGGATTTGAGTTGATTTCGTAGCGATTACTACAGCGTAGATGTACTTCGTCATCCATTTTGGTTTAGGGGTCAGTCAAGTAGGCGAGTCAAGGTTGCGGAGTAGTCCTTCAGAGAGGGAAAAGGGGGCAAAATTTTATTGTAGAACAATCCAGATGGCTAAGGAAGTTCATTCTTTTCGCGTCACGCAGGGTTGAGAGATGTCTTCTGGTTTCTCTTCTAAGCGACGGTCGCGGTTAGTGGGGTTATGCAGAAGGCTTAGGCTTCGCTTAGGTTATGCTTAGGCTTTGCTGATTGGCTCTTTTAGTTTCCAGTGTCAGTTGTGGAGGATGCTAGGTTAAAATTTTGAATTCAGTTTTAAAACGAACACGTCTTGGAGTGTTGGCTGGCAACTTTTTAAGAGCTCCGGGCCGTTGGCCTGGTGCAGTTTGATAATAGCTGAAGTTAGATGAGAATGACAGTTTTTCAAGAGATCCTTTTTTACCTGTAATCTTTCAAGAGTATCTATTTTCCACAGGACTTTAGTTTGCAATGACGATTGCAGTTGGAGTAAATTATTGGAGACCAGTACACGTCAAACTTTCTACTTGTTTTATCTGTAACAAAATCGTATTAGGATGATTCCCGAAGCTAAAAGATTTAAAATCAATGTACTAACTCATCGAAAATGGTAAATATGTCTATTAGAAATAATTAAAGAAATGTTTCCGAGTGCAAGCATCAATCTTCTCTATATATACCAAAGTTAATTCCATTAATCAGCTTGATTACAGTGATGATAAACTGCTAGATATTCCTCCTCTATTTCAGTGTAGCTGAAATGTAAACTTTCAAATAATAGGTGGAATTTCATGAGCTTTCGTGATCTTTCATCAACTAATTCTTTTTTAACTACTTTCAACCTCTTTTTCAAAAACGTGGCTGAACTTTTCTTATTAAGTATTACTCATCGAACTTTCTACCTCTTCTTCAATTGAGCGTATCAACTTTTTCGTAAATTTCTTCATGTTGAACTTTCAACCTCTCCTCTTCAGATGTGAGCACGAATTTTTCAGCAAATTTATTTTAGCGATTTTTCGAATCATTACTTCGTCAATCAAAAATAACTTTCACTAATTTCCAGTGGTGGAAACAGAGATCAACGATCTTTTAAATTAGATCATAGTTTGAAAGAGGGGGAGATGTTTAAAGTTTATTTAATCTTGTTTTGAATTAAAGTTAAGTGGTTTAAAGTTATAATTTGATTATTGAAGTTTAATTTGAAGTATAAAGTTTTATTAATCATTAAAGTATATAAAGTTTAAAAGTAATTTCCTTTTATGAAAAATATATTGTTTCTTAAGCTCCAGTCTATATTAAGTATATTTTTCATTTGTTTAATTTGTTGAAATTGTATTTGTCTTTTTAGTTTTTATTTCTGTTTTTTATTTTAATAAACGTTAGTTACTTTTTAAAAACAGTTGTATTTATTTCAAGACACAGTTCACCTAGTTTATTTTCCAGCTTTTCTCTCATGCATAAATTAGGCAACTTATCGCCAGCATATACGCTCCATTTGCGTTTGCTAATCTGCTCCTTTTAAATTACTAGTAATTACACTAGTAATTACTTATTATAACAAGGTTATGGGCCAAGATGGTTGCCCTGTATCTTAATTCTTTGTCATGTAGAGTTTTGAAAATTTTTTTTGCCTCATTTAATACCCATCTTTTGTGATGGGGGGGCTACAGGGTGAATTTGAAGTGTCTGTGCTTATTTCTAAAAATTTTTTTTAATCTGGCTAATTTTCCTCTGAACGTGTTGCATAATAGTAAAGTTACATAGTGTTACTAAAAGGCCACTCAATCAAGTGTGAAATATGTGAAATTCGACGCTGCATCGTTTAGTGCTTCAAGTCAATTTTAAGATCATGAAAGATTATCATAATCAAGTGTTAAGACTGGAGCAGCTGTGTATGGTGTAGTGGTGTAGCATGAATCTCATCAGTAGATCTTCAAAGAGTGGTGATCTTCAGTGATAGGCTTGAGGGCGCAGTGGTCTGCGTCCTGGGCCGGTTTGTGTTAACAGGCATCAAAGTGAATCATCGAAATCATAGTGTGACTGTTCAGTGCTGCAATTAATTTTTTATGTTAAATGAAATCTTACGTTTTTGTTTAAGTTAATTAATATATATATATAATGTTAAATTAAGAAGATAATTGTATGAATTAAAGTTAAAAAGGTTAAATTTATTGAAAGTCGTAATATATTGAAATTTTTTTTAATGTTAAAAATTGTGAATTTTAAATGTTTGAAATTTTTTTTACTTGTGTTTCATTTGTTGTTTTATTGACAATGATATAAATTTAATATATGGATTTATAAATATAAAATTGTTAATGGTTAAATGATTAAATTTTTTAATTCTTGTTTACAATAAATACCAAGTTCATAGTATCAAGATAATCTGGTTTTTTTTAACTGCTTTTATCTATGTATATTTTTAACCAAGTTTTATTTAAATTTACATAAAATTTGAATTTGGAAGGGTGCAATATTTTAAATCTTATGGCTATTATGTGGCTATATCACAGCTGTGAAGAAGTGAAGGAGATGGAAGTTAGTTTTTAATGTTCTGATCAACCTCTTATTTAAGTATTAATGTTAATGATAGAAAAAAAAAAAAAATTATATACTTTGTTCTGGTGATCGTGGGCCTGCTAGACAAAGTCTGTTATATTAAAATTACTGAAATTTTTTTTTTAATTTTTACAGGCTCAAATGTTTTAAGTTTATTTGAGATGTTTTTTTTCTCTAGGCATCGGAGATATCGCTTTTTGTTCATTGCATGCTAATTTAAAGTCGACTCACCGATTAATATATCATATGATGCCGTGCATTTGTAGTTTTTATCTGGTTGTTATCTTTTGTTGCTCAGTATGTGAGAAGGGGGGGCTATTCTTATATATAGCTAGAAAAGGTTCTGTAATTGGTTTTTAAAATATAAAATTTGAAGCAGTGATGAAATAAAAGTAAATTTTAAATTTTCTTTCCTGGGATTTTAGTTTGAATCCATTGAGACTTGTGCTTTCAATGAGTAGTTTCATATCGATATTTTTTTAATGAACTAACTCTGAATATTGAGGCACAGGTTTTTACACAATTGTGTAATGAGGGGTTTAGGCTTGGAATCCAATGTTTGTTGTAATGAATTGATAGACAGTTATTTTGACCTCCCCGGCTAGTTGTATTTTCTTATGTTTTTAGAAAAGGTGTTTGGTTTTGAGGTTGGTTAGTTGTTTGAAAAGTATTTTGACATCTTTGAGCTTAACTGAGTCTGTGATGGTCGCTGTAAATGGCTGTGATAGTGTAGTGTAAGGTAGTATAAGGTTTTCTCGTTGTCCATGTCAGGGGTGTCAGGTTTAACTTAAAATTTTTCTTGAAATTTGTTATTGCTAGTTGATGGTTCGAGTTTTAATGTGGAAGTTCTTATTTACATATATATGCAAATTTAGTTTTTAATGCATGTATTATGATTTACTGAACTTAGTTTTTTTTTCTCGATCTCGTCATAGCTGGCAATATAATTGAAAGAAATTGGATTTTTTTTTTATTGTGTTAGTGCTTCAGAGGGTAACTGATTCTAATGGACTGTTGATGGTTCTTGTGTTAAGGTGGCAACTACATGGAGAAAAGTTGGCTAATGTGTATAATGGACAAATTGCTGGATATATTGGATTCATAGATTGCATATAAGGCCTAATGTAAGATGAATCCATGTGTTTTCCTTTTAAGCTTAACTAGTTGAAGAGATTTATGAAGTTGTGAAATTCGATCCTCCATGGTGGTTAAGCAGTGGGAAAAGTTGGCAATTTGTAAAGGTTTTTTTTGCTTAAGTCTCACTTAAGTTTAAAAGTGTAATTGATAGTGAGATAGTGAATCTTGGGTTTAGCTATAGAATTTTCTCCAGTAACCATTTTGCTTAATGTGTTAGGTAATGTAGTTAGCCAATGTAGAAGAGGATTATACAATTTAAAGTCATTATAGCGGTTCATGTTCTATTTTTTTTTTGGTTAATTATAGTTGGTTATGATTAAAGTATGAAGCAATAAGTATATATCTGTAATGACATATTGGTTTTATTTAGATATCTGTGCTACCCATGTCTATGTCCTTGTTTAATGTGAATGAAAGGTATGAGTGTATGAAATCTCTGGGCCGGAGTAATGAATGTATGTTTGAATATTTGATAGAATCTAAGAATGTATGTTATGTCATAGGTTTAGCAAAAAGTTTTTTTAATTTTTTTTGAAATTGCTATTGTATAAATCAGAACATGGATAAATATATCTTTTGACCAAATTGTTTTTATGATAATGCTATCAGCAAATAAAGAGTTAAATGGTAGTGTTGTAATGTGAAAGTTACCTCACCTGAAGTACAGATATATGTACGAAATATGCTGATTAACGTTGAATTATGATTATAATCAATATAAGTAATTTTTACAAAAATGAACTGTTTTGTTGTTAGCTTGGAAAGTTTAAGAATTAATATGAGCTGATGTAATTATTGTTGTTCAAGTCCTTATATTTTTTATATATTAATGTATTGTAAGTCCTTATCCACATGTGATGTCTATATGTATGTGTGTATTGTATGTATTGATTTTATTTATTTTTTTATGTTATATGTAATTGTGTTACAGATTTTTTTTTTATGGACTGGAGCCCCGCAGGTTTTTTTTTAGGCATCTTGTGAGTTGGTATGTTGGATGCTGGGTGTGAGAGTTTGCCATGGATAGTTTTTAGTTTTTTTTTATTGTCAAGTTTTTATTGCTGCCAGTTTTATCATGGATGATGGAGTGTTAGCCGCGGTGTTCTCTCAGTGCTATTCATATTTTTCTGGCTGTATAGGAGGCACTGATAGTAGTTCACCCATGTGGTAATTTTTAGAAGTAACAAGAGGGGGGGCAATTTTTGGAATAAAATTCCATACATGTCCACATTTTTAGTCTTGTCACTTCTTTTTAAGCATTCATATAAAGTCATTCATTTAACATCCATGTTAAGTTCTTAAGTTACTATCAGTCTTATATTTATTTCTAAGTTCTGACTTAATCATACATATATTTGGTTTATGATTTATTTATTTCAATAGTTAAATATCGTAATTAATATTTCATTTAGTTTACTTACCTTTTTAATATCTTTATAATTATCCTGGTATATTCATTTCTACTCTTACACAGCATCTTTAAAAGCACACGTATCTTTGTTTACAATCTACCGGCTTCTTTTTCCGTACGCATTCTAATGCTACGATGTTCCGGAGCGATTCCAGCAGCCGTCAACAGATGGCGTGACCATCTGTTTCCTCCTTCATTGCTCTCTCTCCACTGCTGAGCACGTTTCGTTTTCTCGATCTTTCGGGATGCCGGCAGTGACGTAATTCTCATTAATTAGGCAAAGCCGTGTGATTGGAAGCTCATCTGGACAGGTACGTTTATATATCGACTCTTGATCATTTCTCATCAGCTTCGTTTTGTTTCATTTTGTCCTTGTGTCAGTGTGCTGTGGAAAGGCAACATTATGCCGCCTCTGAGTCACAGCTAGTAACGATTGATGATATGTTTTTAAAAGATGTCCTGTTCTATTTTAAAAGTGCTTTTCAGTTATTTATAAAAGTAAAGACTTCATGCTTTATAAGTGTGACGGCCAGATAAAGTTTAGTAAAGATGTATTTGACAGTTTAAGCATTTTATATTCCAAAAGGGTTTTAGCTATGCCATTGAAACAAGTTGGATAGCTGGGAATAAAAATGGCGGTATGTCGATACTCTGCATCTGAAAATCTTGGCCGATAAAGCAACACATTCAGCACGTAATATTTTAAGTTCAGTTTGTAATATTTTGAGTTCAGTAGCTAACAGTTTGAGTTTAATGGTTAATGATTTTGAGTTTAGTATTTAGTTATTTTTAGTTTGTGTTATCAACGTAGTTTTTCCCTCTTCTTATATTTTTAAACCGACATTTCATTCATCCTCTGAATAATATCAGACGGATTTCAGAAAGTCGTGTTCATGTATTTATAGAGTGCTAAGAGAGGTGTAATACACGCTGAAGTTTTAGTAAGTTTTATTTCCAATTAATTTGCTTTTATATTCATATAACTTTATTTAATTGATGGTTTAAGTTTATTTAAATAAAGTTTTTAGTTTACGTTTCTTCCCTCATATGGTTTTTAACATCTATTTAAGTCTCTCGTTTCATTTTCTCGCTCTAAAGAGTCTGACGTTTAATCATGGTGTTACAGAACTCATCATGTTCCCTTGCTTTAGGTGAAGGTCTGTATGGTTCGCCATGTTTGGTCATCTTTGTTAGTTTCGGCATACTAATGACGGATACTGCGTGGTATATCGGAATGTTTTTCATGTAGCAGATGTTAAGTGGAAACAGAGATCAACGATCTTTTAAATTAGGTCATAGTTTGAAAGAGGGGGAGATGTTTAAAGTTTATTTAATCTTGTTTTGAATTAAAGTTAAGTGGTTTAAAGTTATAATTTGATTATTGAAGTTTAATTTGAAGTATAAAGTTTTATTAATCATTAAAGTATATAAAGTTTAAAAGTAATTTCCTTTTATGAAAAATATATTGTTTCTTAAGCTCCAGTCTATATTAAGTATATTTTTCATTTGTTTAATTTGTTGAAATTGTATTTGTCTTTTTAGTTTTTATTTCTGTTTTTTATTTTAATAAACGTTAGTTACTTTTTAAAAACAGTTGTATTTATTTCAAGACACAGTTCACCTAGTTTATTTTCCAGCTTTTCTCTCATGCATAAATTAGGCAACTTATCGCCAGCATATACACTCCATTTGCGTTTGCTAATCTGCTCCTTTTAAATTACTAGTAATTACACTAGTAATTACTTATTATAACAAAAAGGAGTACACCTACACCAAAATCGCCAATTCAGAAATACGAAGGTCGGATCAACGGGCAGTCTGACCCGATCATTTGCTGTACGCGTACAGTAAATCACTTTCATCTTAAGAATGCTATTGACATTTCCATTCAGAAAAAGATATCACTGGATGGAAGACTCACAGCCGAAAATTTGCTCGATGAAAGTTTTTTGAATGACCTCATTCAGCACGACAACGGCTACAAATTCCTCAAAAACATAAAAAATGCACCTGCTTATTGGGAAAATGAGAAGAAACATGTGTATGCTGCAATGTGACAGTGGAGAATCCCGACTCTATTTGTCACATTGTCTGCGGCACAGCTGCAATGGTTTGAATTGATGCAGGCATTATCTTTGAACGTCGACAATCACATTTTGACGAGGGAGGAATTTGAAAATGAAAAAATGTTTACGAAAGAAAGGAAGTGCGAACTCATTCAAAAGGATCCTGTGAACCACAAGAAGCTGGCTTATGCTAAGAAACAATTTTTTTTTTGAAGAGTTAGACTTGGCTGAAAAAATCTCAACGATAAAAGCCGTGGGTGGCCAATCTATGTTCTGCCGTAAGGTAGAATTTTTCCTGCTTGTTGTATAAACTGCATTGAGGTAAGGCATTTATTTTATGCTTGCAAATTCTGTATATAAAACGAATAATGTTTTTTTTTATTTATAGCATTTTGTTAATTTATTTTTTAATGAATTGATGCAAAGTTGTTTAAATGTTATGTAAATGTATTGTCTGTGCTTCCTGAATTTAACTTCGTTTCTCATCACATAATGTAATAAGATTTAAAATAATACCCACATTTAAATAATACCCCTTGTTTAAGAGCAATGCCTAAGTAATATGGTTTCTTTATTATTTTTTATATACATTATTAATGGTTTTATTAGCATTTGTGTACACTGGTGTGTATATACTTTCATATGCATAATGTAGATTCATAATGTAAATATTTATTAATGAGACCAACTTTTGCACTATTTTTTGAAAGATCTTTTGTTTTATAGGGCCGTCCTGGAGGTAATATTCCACTTCTTTTTCTTATTTTATTCAGTAGAGAAAGTCTGGGGGCCGCTGACAGAAAACTTATCAGGGAGCTCATGATTAAAGTTTATTTTATTTTCGTTTAATTTAGAAAAAAGTATTTTATTTATTTATTTTCTGTTTACATGCAAAATTAACTTTGGGGGCACTGGGCAAAGCTCGGGCTATACACTACTGAAGGCAGTGGACCTCCCAAAATGACCATCTAGATGGGTGAAACCTTGCAAGTTTAATATTATTGTTACTGTTGACCCCCTCTTCCAATTTGTGAATTGAATTTAAAGCAGAGCCAGAGTGTAAATCATAAAGTTCTTAAAAAAAAACAGGCAAATCATGTGGAGACATCTTTTGTTGAATGATACTTTCTAACTGCACAATCTCCACACTATACAAACACTTAAATTAAAAACCAAGGATTAATTTAATACACATTGTATTTTAACTATCCTTCAACTTTTATTCTCACTGCAAGCACAGTAAACATACTAGCACTACTTTCTTGACAAAGACTTTTCACATAAAATTTTACTTCAATTTTTGACAATTTCTTAAATAGCATCTACTATTTACAATGCATGAAAAGTTTAAATGATCCAACCTAAAATTGCCAAAATTCTACTTAGAAACTTAAGAGGAAAAAAACAATTGGCCTAACATCAATTACATCAAACTGAAACGAAAAGACTATGATTCAATAGTTTTTTCAACAAATATTATAAACAATCACAAAAATTAAAAGGGAAGCAATAAAAACAATTTCTTACCTGTGCATAGCTTGCTTTTCTCCAGAACGCGAAATCTGTCACATAAATTATTTTTTTTGTTTTGTTTTTGTTTCTAAAATATTCAACATATCATATTTATGATTTTTTAATTCACCAGTGATAAAAAAAATAAAGCTATAGCTTCATTTTTTTTCCAAAAGAAAGGCATTTTACCATCTGAAAGAATCTGGGAAAATAGTCATGTCTGTAAAGGTTTGACTTTTTTTCCTTTCATCAGCAAAAAATATCGGAACCAATGAAAACAATACAGAATGCAAAATTTGCCGCATAAATCTTTTTTTTTTTTTTTTTAACTGAAAGATTACATGGAATCAGTAATAAATATTCTAAAAAGCTTAGGGGCCATTCCAGGGTAACGGAATGACAGTTTAATCCTAGAATAAAAAAATATTGGAATTAGAAATTTTGTTTTATCTGAACTTTAAACTCCACCATTAACTTTCCTTAAATATATTTACTAGTTAGGATTTAAGTGATTAAGAATAAAAATAACGGAATGACGTGTTTTCTACACTAGTATTTCTCCATGAGCTTATAATGTAAAATTCAGCCAAATGGTAAATAATAAAGCTTGTATGAAAATGACAGAACCAACAAGGAACTAATTATGAAATATTCTTAGGTTTTCGAATTTCTAAATCAATAAATAGTTATAGAGCAATGCAAAAAGAAAATGTTACTCTGGTAACGGAATGACAAAAAGTTCCATATAGTTTGTAAGTTTCTTTTTAATTTTAAAATTATTGAAATTAATGCATAAATCATTGTAAACTGATTACACATTATTCTGCAGCAATACAGACATCAAATATAAATCTGTTTTGTATACGAGTGCATGACCCATTAGTTATAATTGATGGTTTTTTCAACTTTTGAATTATTTGGTTCTTATCTACCCAACATTTATCCTCTTTTTCTGGAAATGAGTAAATTTGACCTATTCTGTCCTGTTTTCTCATACATGATACTTCATAGGTGTCATCTTCCACAGAAATTATCTCTGCAACATAATGATGAACAGATTTTTCCCTCAGCCATTGAATCAATATATAGTCTCCAACATTGTAAATATTTGTGTCCCGTAAGTCAGTGCTTGATTCTAATACAACATTCTTATTAGCTTGCTCTTCGGTGATGTGAGCTTTACCTTCTCTGAAGTTGAAGGATTTTTTTTTTTTTCTTCAGAAAACGAGTATTTTCCATATTCAAGTACTTATTTATCTATAGGCTTCAAATAGTGTGTGCTATATGTATCTGGAAGAGGAAAAATTCCATCCCATCTTTCTGTGAGCTCTTCAACATATTCATTTACTGTAGATGATGAGATAAACTTTATTTTAAGATTAAGATTCACCAATACATACAAGTTTTCCTGCTAATATTTGATGCCACACTGAGCGTTTTACTGAGCCTCTGATATCATTTATAACCCCTTTACCGTGGCTTGTAGCAAAAAAATTCCAAGTGACAAAGATTTTATATTTTTGAAACATGAAAGTCAAATTTGTAAACAAATAGCGCTGTTTAAATTGACCTGATGCACCATCACTAAAAAATCCTACCTCTTCAATTTGTGGATGGGCAGCGATAAAAACAGAAACTAGTGTTTTAAAATAAAACATACACAGAAACTTTTTCACGATTGGTATCATCACTTACAGTGACATAGACTTATTCTCTTCCGTTTCCATGCCATATATATGCAGTAAAAAGTGTGACCATGTCAGTAAAACCCAAACCATGTGCTCTAGCATAATACAAAAAATTGCTTAAACCAGTTAGGATTATTAAACAAAATGTTTTTATTTATGGTTACAGTTATAATAAAAAAGTAAAATATAATAATAATTGAATGAGAATGATATTGATTGGAATAAAAGGAAATGTTTCAACATCAAAACTTGTCCAACATAAAATTCATTTATCTTTCCCTTTTGTAAAATATATGAAAACATAAGAATTGTTTAAACTAGATATAACTTCACTTGACTCTTTTATTTTAATAATTATTATTTTGACTATCAGTGCATATTGTTTGTTGCCTTGTCATTCCGTTACCATATGTTGTCGTTCCGTTACCATTATTTTTGTCATTCCGTTACCATGTTTTAAGCATGAAATTATTAAACTTGGATGTTGTGGTGTTTTTTCTTCAATTTACACTCAAAACTGGCTTTGAAGGAAAAATATCTAGTGTCTAATGCAAACAGCCAATTAGTAAGAACACTTTTTAGTAGTATTTGGTAACGGAATGACATCTGAAACTTAGCTAAATAAAATCGTTAAGTTTAAAAAATATATATCACCCACATTAAAAATGCCCTGTAGAATCTAAGAAAACAGTCCAAAGGTGACAATTAATGTAACTATAAAACATGTAGATAATAAAAAGTTGGTCAGATTGTTTAAGCAAATATGTGTGTATTAGGTGCTTTCAATCGTTAATGACAACACCTTATTTTATTGGCGTATATTTTTAATTTTAGAGATCATATCACTTAATACTGTCTGTAGCTGAATAGTTGAAGGTTTTCTGATTAAAATGACGTATAACACTAAGTATTTTAATAAGTTTGAAATTTCAAGACCCATGTCTCCATTTTCATGGAATGGCCCTCAGTCAACCTATTTTTACTCTACAAACAACTCTGGAAAATAAAATACTTCTCAGTTATAGGGGCTTTTGTATAACTCAATAAGGGCAATTTTGCACCAAATATTATAAACAATAACAAAAATGAAACGGGAACCAATAAAAACAATTTCTTATCTATGCATAGCTTGTTCTCTTCCAGAATGCGAAATTTGTTGCATAAATTAAATATTTTTTGTTTCTAATGTTTCTAAAATTTCCAACATATTTACTATTTTTAATTTACCAATGATAAAAAATGAAGCTATAGCTTTTTTTTTTTTTTCAAAAGAAAGGCATTTTACCATTTGAAAGAATCTGGAAAAATGGTCATAATATGCAATTCTACAATGGACAAAAAATCAGCTGGAGATGAAAATAAGCAGCTGCAAAAAGTAGAAAGATGTTTACATGGCAAACTGGTCATACTATTGTTTTAGAACTATAAAGTTATACTATAAAGTTAGAACTATATAGTTTCATGTGCTTCGGTACATTACCAATACAGTCGAACCTCGTTAACACGAAATTGAAGGGACTGGGAATTTTTTTCGTGTTATCCGAAATTTCGTGTTAACCGTCATAATAGTGGCGCCATCTACGTTAGATATAAAAACTAAATAAATTAACCTACAAATATATCCCTGCTCAAAAAATGATAAATTAATTTCATTAACAAATTAATTATCGTTTTTTAGGCAATAATAATTTTATTTACATGCTAATCATATTTTTAAATAGTCCGTTATTGACTTTGGCTTCAATTTTTTTAGATTACTTTTTTTAGGAACGTATGGACCTAATCTAATTTGTCCAAATCTCGGGAAGTATCCTCTTGCCTCTTGATCCATAAGGAAACGTTGTACAGTTTTCAATGCTGCGGTAGATTCATTTACTGACACTAAAGTTTTCCGTTCTGTGTCAATTTCTTCTTCCTCGTCTGACACTTCAATGTTGTCATCTTTATTTTTCAGCAATTATTTCCTCGTCTGTCGTCACATCCGAAGTCAGCACATCTTCATCTATGCAAATGTACTCGGAAAATACAATGTCTAAGAAAGAATTAATCGATTTTGGCTACATATCTTTCTGCATACAAGTCTATGACGCTATTTAATTCGATGTCAGTTATCCGTTAGAAAATATGAAATCACTCTCACCGAGAGCATCAGCAAAAGCCTCTGCTTCATCTTGCAAAACTGCAAAAGTTAAAACAATGTTCTGGCTTATAGCCTCTTTTATCGACCACAAGAGAGCAATTTCAATTTATTCATTCTTTCTTCTACACATTCATTTTCTTACTGGTTTGAATTAACTCACAGCATAAACCGCTTCAAACTTTTCAAGCACTTTATCGCTAACTTCGTTTAATTTTTTTGCTTGGTTTCTAAAGGTACTGCTTGCTATTTTCGACTCATCTTTCACAGAATTCTACAGAGCAACTGTGAACAGCGTTTCCATTATGTTAGTCAGGTAGTGAATATAGAGATTGTCACTTCTTCCACTCACAGATAGGAGAATTCAGACCCCGGTTAATAGTTTATGTTACTGTCAATACAGTCAACCGGGTAATGGAACAATCACTTTCAAAAAAAGAAATCCCTTCCCCAAACTTTCATTGTGACTAATCTATTGCTCATATGGTTAATGTGGGAACACTTGCGCATATAGGAGATCAAAGAAAAGCCGGGATTATTCAGGAATTCAGTATTTCAGAATTTTCTGAAACCCTTCACCACTTTTAATAAGAGTATGTGCGATTTAAGTTTGAAATATGGAAAACATTTCATAAGAAATCATGTTTTGACTTTGAAACGAAAAAAAATTTTCGCCTTAAGCGGGATTTACTGAAATTCTATTTCGTGTTAAACGATTTAATTAACATTGATTTTCTGACTCATCTGACGGGACCTGAAAATTATTTCGTGTTAAGCGAAATTTCGCGTTAAGCGATTTCGTGTTAACGAGGTTCGACTGTACAACCTAACTCTTTGATTATATGTAAATGATTTGAGAAAACTACTGAGCCAGTCGAACTATGGTGATGGAATGGAAAACAAAAATTAACTTTTAATGATAATTTAGTAAATTGTTTTAAATTCCAATAACATCTGAAAAATATTTTTACATTGAGTTAACAATTATTTTCTTTTAAAATGCCAAAAGTTACAAGTAGCATGTCTTTTAATGTAACCTGTGCACTTCTTAATCCTTCCATTTTCCTGGAATGATTGATGTAAACTTGCTGTAGTACAGTCTTAAATCATTTTTTAAATTTAGTTTGTTTCTATATTTGACTTGTCACTCCCTAAAAGCTTTTCACATAGCCTATTTTAAGAAACACTGCACTAGGATATCGTTTCTTGCTTTGTACACTTTTTTTAATGTCTATGAAATTCCAAAATTTATATTATTCCTTTTTTCCAAAAATTAAAAGGTATTTTGCGATTATTCTTGAACACCTTTTTAAAAAAAAATTATATGCTGCTAAATTCAAATCTCTCTTGTATGTAGTAGACAATCTATTGCGGGAATCAAAACATTTGATTCAAGATATACTAATGAATGAAAGGGAATGCCATAGATAAAGTACAACAAACATAAATTACATTTTATTTTGGGATTTGAGTAGTATCACAGAATAGATTGAATGTACGTTTGTTTTCTGTAAAGATTTGACTTTTTTCCTTTCATCAGCAAAAAATATCTTATAAAAAAAAATAAATGAATGAATAAATAAAACTGGTTTTCTGCATCAGGAAAAGCTGAAATATTACATGGAATCAGTAATAAATATTCTAAAAAGATCAGTCAACCTATTTTTACTCTACAAACAACTGTGGAAAATAAAATACTTCTGAATTATAGGGGCCTTGGTATAACTCAGTAAGTGTAATTTCACACCAAATATTATAAACTATCACAAAAATTAAAAGGGAAGCAATAAAAACAATTTCTTATCTGTGCATAGCTTGCTTTTCTCCAGAACGCGAAATCTGTCACATAAATTATTTTTTTTGTCGTTTTTGTTTCTAAAATATTCAACATATTTATGATTTTTTAATTCATCAGTGATAAAAAAATAAAGCTATAGCTTTTTTTTTTTCCCAAAAGAAAGGCATTTCACCATCTGAAAGAATCCGGGAAAATAGTCATGTCTGTAAAGGTTTGACTTTTTTCCTTTCATCAGCAAAAAATATCGGAACCAATGAAAACAATACAGAGTGCAAAATTTGTTGCATAAATCTTTTTTTTTTTTTTCTAACATTTCAAACATATTTACTATTTTTAATTTACCAGTGATAAAAAAATGAATCTAAGCTATAGCCTTTTTTTTCTCCAAAAGAAAGGTACTTTAACATCTGAAAGAATCTGGGGAAATGGTCATAATGTCTGTGAAGTTTTGACTTTTTTCCTTTCATCAACAAAAAATATTTCATAAAACAAATAAGAAAAAATGAATGAATAAATAAAATTGGTTTTCTGCATCAGGAAAAACTGAAAGATTACATGGAATCAGTAATAAATATTCTAAAAAACTCAGTCAACCTATTTTTACTCTACAAACAACTGTGGAAAATAAAATACTTCTCAGTTATAGGGGCCTTTGTATAACTCAATAAGTGCAATTTTGCACCAAATATTATAAACAATCGCAAAAATGAAACGGGAACCAATAAAAACAATTTCTTATCTGTGCATAGCTTGTTCTCTTCCAGAATGCGAAATTTGTTGCATAAATTAAATATTTTTTGTTTCTAATGTTTCTAAAATTCCCAACATATTTACTATTTTTAATTTACCAGTGATAAAAAATGAAGCTATAGCTTTTTTTTTTCTTTTTTTCAAAAGAAAGGCATTTTACCATTTGAAAGAATCTGGGAAAATGGTCATAATATGCAATTCTACATTAGGCAAAAAATCAGCCGGAGATGAAATTAAGCAGCTGTAAAAAGTAGAAAGGCAAACTGGTTCAGCAGCTATAAAATACCTTTCCTTACGGTATTTAAAAACCATAAGAAATATCAGCAAACTGATAATCTAATAAGTGTTCTAAAAGAAGAAGTCAACAGATATAATGTAATATTTACCTGATCAACAGTTGCATCATGAAGCTCATTTAAATTTAAAGTATATATTCCTTCTTCACATCCAAATAGTATATGTTGGTCTAAAAAAATAATAATAAACAAAATACAATAAAAATTATTTAATTTTTTTATATTTAATAATTATTTAATACTGTAAAACCTTTGAATAATAAACACCTTGGGACTACAAAATTTGTCGGCTATTAGGGAGTGTCCACTATTCAGAGATAATTGATAAAAATAATATGGATGTTGGGGATTGACAAAGTGTCTACTAATTAGAGATGTCCATTATGACGGTTTTACTGTATTTCCAATTACAGTAGTCCTACAAAAACTTGTGTATTTCATATCAAGTTTTGAAGAAGAAAAAATTAAGTTTTTGTAACATTTCAGGGCAACGAAAGTAAATGAATAAATAAATTTATACCAATTTTGCATCAAAGAATAATTAATTTGTGTATCAGAATAGGAAATTTTTGTAACCAAAAGAAAAAATGCACTGAAAGTAAAAGGTGGATAAAAAAGACAAAAAAAAAAAAAAAAAAAAAAAAAAAAAAAAAAAAAAAAGAAGAAAAAATAGGAACTCTGCTATGCATATAAACAATACTTAACACACAACACTTAGATATCCTACATAAGAGAGAGATATAACATATTGACAAAATGTCTGCCATTTTTGTTCAAAAACAGATGGATTGCAAGAATTTTTAGAAAATGCATTTTCTAAAAATTCTTATTCACTAACATCAAAATGCACTTATATGTATGTTCTGCATGACTCTCTGAAGGCATATAAAATGAATTTTCCATGATTTTAATAGAATAAAAAGTGTTAGACACTGATGAAAATGTATTGCATTCTATGGCGATCCATCTGCTTTTGAACAAAAATGACAGATATTTCATCATTGTCTAATTTTTTCTTTTATGTAGGATCTCTAATAACACTTAAGTAACACACAAGGAATCTTGACAATGAATGAATAAATGATTCTATGGTTTGAAAAGTATGGTATGAAGTTTGAAAATACTATGACTGTATATTTCACAATAAATCACAAAAACGGGATATTACCATTTCTAATTTTCTTATCACATTTACAAAAGACAGGGCAAGCACATTCAGATATAATTTTCTAAATTAATAGAAAAAAATACCTGACGGCTCGACCTACAGGCACAGGTATATTTCGAAGACGCAGACCGTGGGGCACCTGTTTATTGGGAATTGCAAAAGAAAGACCTTTTGCCATGATGCGGCAGTTGGGACAGTCCATTTCAAAATATACCTGTGCCTGTAGGCAGAGACAGCAGGGATTTTTTTAGCCACACACGGCTAATTCTTTCAGTCTACAGTAAAATTCATGTTTATGAAAAATCACAGCCATCCATTGTTGCCACAGGTGTCTCGGAAAATGAAACATTTGAAGTTACTGAAAAAATTAATAGCTCGAAAACTATTTGTCACAAAATTTTTAGGCAAACTGTGTTAGAAAGGTAAAATGCTGTATTTTTCTTGATATAAATTTAAAATCTAATCATTATGCGGTTTTTCAAATATTGAATTTCAAAAATTACCAAACTTTACAATGAAGTACCATAGCAAAACCTTCATGCGTAAAAAGATAATGATAACAACAATGTGTCCTGACATGTATCGTGTATACTGGCTATAGCATGAGTAACAAATTATAGTAGACTTATTATCCTGTTAAAATATAAAAGTGAATTATGATGTGACGAGTGCATGATTTTTATGTAATTCTCAAGAAATAGCATATATTAGTCCACCTCAGTGAGGCATATCAATTTTATTATATTTGAAGTATTGTTCCTTCATTAAAATCCAATGGAAATGATTTTTCTCCATAGACTCCATAATGTAAACCCCATAGACACCATAATGTAACACACTTATTCATTTTTTTTAAAGCTGACCTATTCCATAATAGAGTCTACAGAGAATTGGCCTAATTTGGAACGAAGTTTTTTGGATATCTTTCGGTACTTTTCCGTTATACCAACATCATGCCAAAATGTATGCTAATGCGCCATTTATTTCAACCCTGAATGTATAAATAATTTTTATTTCAAACCGTGCCAAGCACTGTTACTTGCTTACTGTAAATCATCAACTAAAAAAGTTTGTCCTTAACAGCCCAAATTTTGTCTGACATTTTAAAAATGTAATAACGCAATAGCATTCATATCGTTTTCAGAAATGCAGTAGGACATTCCAAGTAAAGGTTCATATAGTTTTTAAACACAAAGTCAAATTCAAGATAAATATTTCGTTTGATTAAAGGTGCGTTAAGAGAAATTGACCAGCATAGCAGGAGTAGCTTGCTAGTTCCTTTTATTTATTTATATATTTTTTTTAAGGAGTTAGACTTGGCTGAAAAAATCTCAACGATAAAAGCTGTGGGTGGCCAATCTATATTCTGCCGTAAGGTAACATTTTTCCCGCTTGTTGCTTTTAATTTTTTAATTTTTTTTTTTTTTTCTTTTAAGAATTGGTCCAATAAAAAACTTGTCAATATAAAAGTTGTAGATAATATTAAGAATATTTATAATAAATTTAAGAGGATTTGATATCTTGTGAATTGACGAAGTTATGAATCTTTTTCTCCTTAAACCTCTATTTTTTTCCCTCTCCTTGAGGCCATTTTTAATGAAATCAAAAATCTGTTATACATAAATTTTTTACCCTTTTCCTAGAAGTAATAATAACTTCAAATGGATTTGATATGTATCATAATTAAGAAGTTATGGGGGTTTTCTGTTTTCCCAAAAGCCCTCCCCCCCCCCCCTTCCCTCTGATTTTGCCCATTAACGAACATGACTGAGATTTTATGCCACTTGATTTTATGTATCAATTTGGAGGAGATTTGTGCAAAATTATGGAAGTTATCGTGTCCATAAAAAAGTGATATAGATAGATAGATAAAGTTTTGAGGTGGTTTTGGGTTTGGTTCTAGGAGTCATGATCGGCATACATCTGCAAAAAATTTTCAGAAATTCCAACTTAGAAGAGAATGTAATAGGTAGTATTTCTTACGAAATCTATGTAATAAAAGGGAACTGCAACAACTACAAATAATTCAGCACAGAAAAGGATGTTCAGAAAAACTGATGGCTGAGAAAAGTAATTCAGCACAGAACTTAAAAGCATTCTGCAGCAATATAAAGGAAAAAATTCTATCTTGCAAATGCTGGCTCAGTTGCAGGATCACTACAATTGAGAAAAGAATTTTAAGTATTTTCAATATTTAATACCTCTAGTTTCAGGATGAATCCAACTGGCAGTGCAATGTATTTGCAGAGGACAGCCATTAAATACTTTGGAAAAGCAAGCACCCATCTAAGAAATAAAACAAAAATGTCTATAAAATGAAACTTTTACTTAAACTTTAAGATTATCTCTAACAATACCAAAAAGAACCATTTAATTAGAAAAAAAAATGAATTGCAAAAAGATTAGAAATATATATTAATTTATGTATTATAGCATACCAAGGTTACTCATAACTATATTCATCATGGCAAAGAATATTAAATCACTCATCACTTTAAATAATTAGTCTTACTGAAAACATATCATATCTTCTATATTGGTGGTTTTCAATCTCATTTATATCAAAGCACATTTTAAACTACTGTTGAACCATTAAATTAATAGTGATTAAAAACATAGTTATTTGGGGAAGGAGTTGAATTGTCATTTTTTTTTCTTTGTAATATTTGCAATTTTGTACTTGAAAGCAGGGTTGGCACGGTTTAAACCAAATGGTTTAAACCACGGTTTAAACCAAATGGTTTTTTTCTGAAAAAAAAACAATTGGTTTTTTTGTTAATTTTTTTAAAGATTTTTTTCTTATATAATTAAGTTTTCAAATTATTTGATGTACAAATAACTTCTACTTCTAACTGAACAGCTCAACTCATTTCAGCAGTCAACCTGCATAAGTCACAGTTGCATCATAGTTGCACCTGTGTATGAATGGTCCAAGAGTTAGCATTTGAGAACAAAAAATGTCTAATTTTGGTAGAAGAAAAGATTTAGTTTGGTTATATTTTAATGAAGTAAAAAATGATAAAAGGAATTGTTGTAGAGCTAGATGCAAAAATTGTAATAAAGAAATGGAAGGTCAAGTAGCTAGGATGAAGAAACACATTGAAACTTGTAATAATTCTCATCATCATTCTGATTCTGATTCTATTGATAATGGTAAGTACTTATGTTATCATTATTATTGCTGCTATTATTTTTAATTTTGAAAGAAAATTGTTAAAAATTTGTTAATAAGTAAAATATTTGTTAAATTCAAAATTTTTAATTTATCTGTAAAATTACAAGTAATGCATATTGAGAACACATTATGTATATCTTCATTCAGATGATTCTAAACTCTTATAAAAAATTACATTATTATTTGAAATGCTATTTGATTGAGAAGATAAATTATAAAAATCACATATATTATTATTTAATTTGCATATGCTATTTGATTTTAGAAAGTTATATTCTATGAAATAAAAAATATTTATGTAATTCTAAGTAATGAAATTTTGGAAAAAACAAGAAAATTTTAAATAGACATTTTTTTGTTAGAGAACTTTATTTTGATAATCTTAAAATTACATTTGATAAAAGTTTGAAAGTTTTACAAATTAATCATATTATTAAGAACAAATTATGTGATCAGAACTGTTATTAAATGAAATTGTTAATTTTTAATTTATGCATGGCTCTTAGAGATTAACTAAGTTTTCACCAATCATAAATATCCAAAATTATAAAAGACATGGTAATTTTATCTCGAGTATTAAATAAATTATCAAAAATAAATATATCAATATGATAGAGATGTTTACTTTGCAGTAAAACAAAGAAAAAAAAAATGTCTTTGTATTGAATTATTGTTAATTATATGATTATGATTTTTGAAGTAATATGTTCTGTATCATTAAGCAATTTTTATTTTTGTGTAGATGATGTGTCAGTGTCACTATCCAGTATTTCAAGTTCTTTGGATTCAGCAATAACACAAAGAGCAACAAGTGAAATGGGTTCTTTAAAAAGGAAAAGAGATACTATGGACTTTTTTGTCAGTAAATCAACACCATCTCAAAAGCAAATGTTTGATGAACAAGTTGCTAGGTTTATATATGCTACAAATACAGCATTTAGCACTGTAGAGCATCCTGAGTTTATTAAAATGGTTCAGAGTTTTCGCCCAGAATATTCTCCACCATCAAGAAAACAAATTGCTGGGGATTTATTAGATCATACTTACAGCAAAGAAAAATGTGCAAATATATTAAAAAATGAAGTTGTCACATTAGGATTAGATGGATGGTCAAACATTCACAACGAACCTGTGATCTGTGTTACTTTAACAACAAAAGACGGGAATACATACTTAGCAGACACTATTGATACATCGGGAATTGCTCATACAAGTGAAAATCTGTATGATATTGCGACTACAACCATTAATAAATGCCAATCGGAATTTCAATGTTTAATACAAGCATTAGTGACAGACAATACTGGAAATGTCCGAAAAATGAGGTATATGTTTGATGAAAAAGAAGAGTTTAATATTATTACTTATGGATGTGCAGCCCATATTTTAAATTTACTGGCAAATGATATAAGTTATCCAAATGTAAAAGAACAAATTTTGCATGTAATCAAATACTTCAGAAACAACCAATATGCAAATGCGTGCTTCAGAAAAGATGCAAGTACATCAAAACTAATAATGCCTTGTGAAGTTCGCTGGAACTCATTTGCTGACGCTTTAGACAGCTATCTGAAATCATGGTCAGTTCTTGTAACTATATGCGAAAATAATAAAGACAAAATTGATAAAAATATCCAAAGTCTAGTTTCAAACATTTCATTGAAAAGAAATGCTGAAGTCTATTTTCAACAATTAAAGCCAATTAGTGTAGCTTTAGATAAAGTACAAAGCCAAAATTGTACAATTGGAGAAACTGTTTTTCTTTTTAAAAATTTAAAAAAACAGATGGAAGATTTGAAACTGAATAAAGACATTATGAAAAAACTAGATACTCGTTATAAAATGGCAATAACACCAGACCATCTTCTTGCTTATCTGTTGGATCCAAGAGCCAAGGATGCTGATCTCGAATTGTCATCGGAGGAAAAAAAAGAAGCATTGGAATATGCTAAAACAAAATTTCCCAAAAACAATTTATTATCTCTGATACTAAAATTTTGTGCCAAAAGTTCTCCATTTCAAAGATATCTTTTTGAGAATGATTTTAGTAAAGATGTATCAGCTATAGAATGGTGGCATATTCAAGAAAATGAAATCAAAAAGTTCAATGATGGTGTGTTGAAAGAAGTTGAAACGATTCTTACTGCAAATGTAGAGAGAATTTTTTCTTCATTTGGTGTTGTACAATCAAAGTTACGCAACAGACTGGGTTTACAAAAAGCGGCAAAACTTGTTATTTTGTTTAAAACATTAAACCCTAATAATCCTGTTTATTAACATAGAATCTTTATAGACATGTGTCGTACTTCCATTTTCTTAAAATTTTGAAAATTTATTCAATTTCCATGTTTTTAAAATGTTTCTTTTATATATATTTTTTAAATATATTTCAATTTAATTTTCTTACTGAAATTCAATTTGTTTTTTTAAATTGAATAAAAAAGTAAGTCTCACTTTCTTTTCTTTGCATTATTTTTATTTAAAAAAAAAATTAGTATAGCATACCAAGGTAAAATTCTACATTATATCTTTATATTCTTATGTAACACAACTAAGTGTTGCTTATTAAAATGAAAAAATATAGGAAGGCAATAGATTAAGTCTTTAAAGAATTTAATATAAATCTTGCAATTAAATACTATTAAAAACTTTTAAGTATCAACATTAAGATACAGAATCCATTCTATGAATGCAATATGAAATACATAAACATATTAATATGTTTTATAAGTGTGCTAAATCATTTGGTAAACATGAATTACAGGTTGCATTTGGAAATATGTATATATAAAACAGCAATTATTTCTTCAACTTTTTTAAAAAGTAATCTTTAAAAATTATTTAAAACTTATCACCATTACTGTAGAACCTGACGGCACAAGTGATCATGTTCTATGTATTACATAGGAAACTTTTGTATATATATAACTGTTTTGAATTTGAATGTAAATGATGTTAGCTCAGCTCTAAATAAAATTTAATGATTTGAATTTGTACATAATTAATAACAATTGTTTATTTATTTTGTTTAAACTGTTTTCAGAATATATATATATATATATATATATATATATATATATATATTGTTATTGTAATATTAATCATTCTTGTCAATGTTAAATTTTATTTACTGATGTGCATATATGTAATTAAAAAAGATACAAAAAAACCCGGTTTAAACCAAAAAAACCTGGTTTAAACCAAAAAAACGTTTTTTTTGGGTTTTTTCAAAAAAAACCGGTTTTTTGCCAACCCTGCTTGAAAGATAATTAAAAGATTGTACTATCCATTATTGAATATTTTTTATTCCTCTGAATTTCTTATTTTTGTTCATTCTTTCACTGTTGTAATATTTAAATTTGTTGATGTACACATTCTTGAAACAAACAGATTTTTCATCTAATCCTGAAAAGGGGGAATATTATTAATAGAGGTAAAAAAATTGCTTTTAAAAATTTGTACATTAATTTTAAAATTTATATTTCTTTTCCAACAAGATTTAAATTCAGTTTAAATATTTTCAATAGCCTGAACATTTTAACTGTATTATCCTTTTTTTTCTTTCTTTCTTTTTTTTTTAATAGTTTATTTCCAGAGCTATTGAGTTTTATCTAAAACCATTAACTTTTCAGATATGCTCAATATTTTAATTGCTTCTATGTATGTTCTTACTAAGACTATTCAAACAATGAATTAAACCTGCAAGAAATGCAGCTTAGTGTATCAAACCTCATCATGCAGTAAACTGCAGAATTTAGAATATTTCATTTATAGACATTCTTATTAAGTTATGAAACCTTAATAGTAGTTGACTGATAATTATTTTTGGCACACTTGAGATTGGTAAACAAGTTTAAACAAGAAAGAAAAACATTTGTCAAGCATAGATTAAGAAACACCTTCCAAAATGTCAAGAATACTTTAACAAAACTTCGCTGTTTAATAAGGCAAATAAGATACATAAGTAAACATTTTAGAAAACACATAACACATTTGAAAACCAGATTTCAACAATAACCACCCATAGCCAGAAAAGTACTCTAATTGTTTTGTACAACCTACAGGTCTAATTTAATCTATAGATTTATATATATTCTACATAGTATGCTAAAATTTAGTTTATAAAGAAAATGCATAACACAATTGAAAATTCACCTTCACCAATTTCTATCAATAGACGGAAGAATACTTGCACTCTTTTGTAAAGCCCTCTATATTGCCTACAGATATTTATACACACCACATATTAAGTTAAAATTTAATTCAGGCAAATTCACACTTAAAACTACTGAAATCACACCAGAAATTATCATCCATAGGTGGCCAGGTACCCATCAGTGGATGAGGCCATAAGAACCAAAAAATATGCCATGTCAGTCAAAGAGAAACACATGATAACCAGATTATAGAAAATCATCACTGTTCATGATAATATCATTACAGGGTCTGGGGGTTGGCGAGCATAGCTTATACAGGATCGGCCGATTTCTCACAGAATCGACAGCCTCTTCCTACAAGACTGTCCATAACGGTAGTAGTAGACCGGATCACATAAGATCCCACTGAAAATCTCACCATGCTGTCAAGAGCAATGATATGAATAAAACACAACATTGTTCATTTTAAAACAATTGTGTTAAATTATAATCTAATCTTGGAAGCGTGGAATAATTCCGGTGGTGAAAATAACATCATTCTTGAAAGAAAAGATGGACGTTTATCCATGAAAATAAAGTATTTATGTAACTGTACTTGTAATAATTGTACTTGTGATACACATGTTATTTATTTATTTATGCTTTCAATTTTTAGTCCAGTCATTTGGTAGAAAATAAAAGAAACTTTTGGTGTAGTTTTGATATTTGGTTTCTTTATGTTTTTTGGGTCGCTAAACATGAATCTGAGGTTTTCCACCAAAATTTATTCCGGGAAATAAGTTTTTTTTTTACAAAAAACGTGTAAAGCAAAAAAACGTGTAAAAAACTGACTTTTCTTGGGGTTTTTTTTCAAAATAACACTAAAACAATGCATTTTGTGTGAAAGTCGGCAGTACAGTATAGGATCAGTTATCCGGCGTCCCGGTATCTGGAACACTCCGAAAACCGGAATGCAAAACACTAGGAAAAAAAAAAAATTCATTATTAAAAAAAAAAAAAAAAAATTAAAAGAAAAAATAACAAAATGATCAGGGGTGATTCTGGTCCGAATTTTCCAGAAAAAAAAATATATATATATATATATATATATCGGTCATAAATCCGAAAATTCGGACATAAAATGTATCTGTATTTCGGCAAATGATCGCCGAAAAAAATCAATCTCGTCATTCGTTCGAAGAAAAGTCGCCAATTTTGTCAAAGGATCGCGGGAAAAACGTGACTTTCGTCAGAAAATCTCGAAAAAACGGCAAATTTCATCAAAAACATTGCGAAAAGTGGCAAATTTCGTCAAAAGATCGTGAAAAAACGGCAAATTTTGTCAACAGATCGCGGGAAAAACGTGACCTTTCATCAGAGAATCGCGAAAAAATGGCAATTTTCGTCAAAAACATTGCAAAAAATGGCAAATTTCGTCAAAAGATCGCGAAAACTGACAATTTTTGTCAACAGTTCATGGGAAAACGTGACCTTCGTCAGAGAATCTCGTTAAAACGGAAAATTTCGTCAAAAACATTGCAAAAAAAGGCAAATTTCGTCAAAAGATCGCGAAAAAATGGCAAATTACGTCAAAAGATCGCGAAAAAACGGCAAATTTCGTCAACAGATCGCGAAAAAACGGCAAATTTTGTCAACAGATCCCGAAAAACGTCGAATTTCGTCAAAAATAGCGAAAAAAAACGCAAATTTTATCAACAGATCTCGAAAAAAAATTGCACATTTCGTCAAAAGATCGCGAAAACACGGCAAATTTCGTCAAAAGATCGCGAAAAAACGACAAATTTTGTCAACAGATCGCGAAAAACGGCAAATTTCGTCAAAAAATAGTGAAAAAACACAAATTTTATCAATAGATCTCGAAAAAAACTGCAAATTTCATCAAAAGATTGCGAAAAACGCAAATTTCATCAAAAGATCGTGAAAAAACGCAAATTTCATCAAAAGATCGCGAAAAAACGCAAATTTCGTCAAAGGGAGCAAAAAAAAAAATGCCGGGAGTGGACCCCCCCCCCCCTCTCTGTTGTAACTTTTCGGAAAATTTGCTGTGAATTTCAGAATTTTTTTTTTACTCAGAATCACCCCTGAAAATGATATTGCCTTCATTCATTAATTTATAAATTCAATAAATAAATATAAAAAAATTCTGATACGAAAAACATTACGATAAGAAAAAATTAAAAACAATTACGTTAGAGAAATAAAACATGTCTGTGTACAAATTTTATTTTGTTACAAGATTCATTAAAAAAAGTTAAACGTAGTTTAATGCCATGGTGTTATTCCGGAGAAATATGGTGAGCAGAAAACTGACTAACATTTCTTTTTTGTTTTGTAAAATTGAGCCTAGAAAAATTATTTCTATGCTAAGAATCGGTGAATCCGCCATTGCGATCAGCATCAATAATAACAGGTTATGGAAAGTTGCCAGATTACTCATTGATTTTAACATTTCCTTTTTATACATAAAATAATAGTTACTTGATAATTTGTAAATTTAGATTTGAAAAATTTTTCATACTCAGAGGGATTTTCTCTGAATGAAAAACTAAAATTCTTTTTTAGAATATATTTCCAGTAAATTTTATACGCATGATGTCACACTCCAGTATGCACAGCCGCAATTCACTCCAGCAGATGATCTTTAGCCTCAATCTAGGGTACTTGTATAAATTTTAAACAAGCTGGATAAATGACGGCAGTTGATGTCGTCGCTATCTCCAAATCAAAGATTCTGCTCCCAGCTCCCAAAATGAAATTTTATTTATTTTTTGTAATTTAGAATTTTTTTTTTATTTTGTGCAAATAATGTATTAAATGAACAAATTTATAAGTAATGTATTTGCATATATTAATCATATTTATCACCATTTTATGAAATTATTTCGTATATTTTTTATATACTTATAAAAAAGTGTTCTGAATTACAGAAAAACCCTTTATCCAGAATGCCCCAGGTCCCAAGCATTCTGGATAACGGATCCTATACTGTATATGAATTAAAGAGAATAAAATTTCCTACATTTTATGTACTGAAAGTTTTTTCTCTTATCGATGGTTTAGCCGTGAGAGTGCTGCAAAAATGGGTGTTAAAAACAAAAAACTGTAAAAAAAACGGGAATTACGGCACTTTATGTCGATGTAATATGGAAACTAACCATTTTACACAAACGTTAACCATTAATGATACTTAAGATTATAGGATTGACTATATTTTATGCATTTGAGGTAGAGGTAAAGTGCTGATCCGGTGCCAGGGGAAGGTGGGAGCAGTAGAGCAGCTCCACCCCTTCTCACGAACCGAGGATTCTTCTCCAGAGAATTTGTACTCTAAGAAGCGGTAAAATTGGGAGGAGTAAAAGACAAAAAAATGTAAAAAATGGAAATTACAGCCCTGTAAGTCGATGTAACATGAAAATTATCTATTTTTAGCAAACATTGACTGTTAATGTTACAATAAACTATGCGATTGACTACATTTTACAATACAGTTAGCTGATAATAAATACGACGACTCATTACGGATCATTATTTAGTAGATGACGAGTTGATTCCTATTAATTCCACAACTTTGTTCCAACGAATTTCAATTGCAAAGCATTCAGATGACGACCTTGAGGAGTTTTTGACATATGACCTATACTCCATTCGCTGAAAGAAGATAACAGAAGTAAACAAATGCACATGCAGATTGGCGATGCTTAAACCTGGCACTGTGCCAGAAGTGCCAAGCAGACTGTCTGAAGTGTTTGAGCTTCTGCTTTTTCAAATCGAAATAAAAAATAAAATTCGCCAACCTAGGTATTTGTGCCAAATGTGTGGCTCCTTGGCGATTTTTCTGCAACCCGTTTGTTTACTTTCGTTATCTCCTTTCCCTGAACAGACTATAGGCTTTTATTCCTTACCCCCATTCGACAATGGCTTCAGAAAATGAACCAAATCTACTCTCTACAAGGCATTTAAACTCCTAACAAACAAGCAGTTCAGTGGCAGGATTCAATTTGTCATTGATGGTGGTTTTTTATTGCTTAGGGTTGTTTGGACTAAGAACCAGTCTTTTTCAACAATCTGCGACAAATATGTAGAGTACATATAGTCAAAATACCAACCGCAGGCAGTACTTGTCTTTGATGTCTACCCTGATGACGTATCAGGTGATACAAAAACTGCTGAGCATATGAGACGAGCAAAGAAACATGCTTCAATTGACATATTGTTTGACGGTACAATGATACTTACCAAAGAAAAGTTTCTTGCTAACCCAAAAAACAAGGGTCAGTTAATATCTGTGAGGATTGACAAGTTCTCATCAACAGATATTATATGAAAGCAAGCGAAAGAAGACTCAGAAACCTTGATTGTAAACATTGCTTTGTCCTTGGCTCTATCAAATGAGAAGATGATTATAGTTGGGGACGATGTAGACCTCTTAGTCATTTTGATAGATCTCTGGAGGGCTGAAAACGTGTTCTTTTTAAAACCTGAGAAGGACACTGTTCCTCCAGCGACAATTTCTCCAAACTAATGTTGTGAGTTCAACTGTTGCACACAACATCCTCTTCCTACATGCTATGAGCGAGTGCGATACAACATCAGCACCTTTTATGCAAGGAAGAATGAAGTTCCTCAAAACTCTTGTGAAGAATCCAGATGTTGCTGACGTTGTTAAAGTATTCAAAGAAGACGAATTATACCTTGAAATACCTTAAATGCACTACTCAGGAGATGATTGCAGTTGCTGGAGAACGTTTCCTTGTCTCGCTGTACGGCTATACTGGGACGAACGTACCTTCACTGAACCACCTAAGCTATATTTCGTACAAGAAGTCAGCATTTAAATACAGTTCTAATATTGCTGATTTACCACCATCTGCAGTTGCAGTGCGACAGCACTCTTTAAGAGTATATTACCAGAGGCAGCAATGGCTGGGAGTTGAAAAAAATGCTGAAGAGTGGAGATGAGAGAAAACAATTATTGGCCTCGAGTCTGTATTTACTGTACTACCACATTCTTTGTTGAAGATTGTATCCTGTAAGTGAAAAAAGGGCTGCCAACAAAATTGTGAGTGCAAGTAAGGCGGGTCTTTGTTGTTCCAACATGTGCCTGAACTGTGAAGGGAATGTCAACAACATCTCAGTGGTGAATCAAGACGAGGAAGACAAATTATACCTTGAAACCGAGCTGGACATGGATTGCCTACCCACTGAATCCGTGGACCCAATGGACGTGGAACAAGCCATGCCACAAGGTACGAAACATTTACCATTAAGAAAACATTTATTCTAGAATATTGGTAGTAAATAAAAAGCCCCACTAATTCCATTCGTCTGTTTTCTATGTTGTAGATGTCGATGAACAGCAGCAGCCTTCAAATAAAATACGGAAATAAGATTGTTGCTTTTTTACTTTATGTAAATATACTTACTGTTTGTTACTAATGTACATAATTATTTATAATTAAAATAATGATTCATAATGAGTCGTCGTATTTATTATTAGGCAACTTTATTGTAAAATGTAGTCAATCACATAGTTTTTAGTATCATTAATAGTCAACGTTTGCTTAAAATGATTAATTTTCATGTTACATCGACGTACAGGGCCGCAATTCCTGTTTTTTGTCTTTTACGTCATCCAATTTTACCTCCCCTTAGAATATGAGCTCTCCGGAGAAGGCGTACCCTTGTCTCATGAGAGGAGGTGGAGCTGCTCTACTGCTCCTCTCTTCTCCTGGCGCCAGATCCACACTTCTCCTGTACCTCAAATGAACAAAATATAGTCAATCATATAATTCTTAGTATCATTAATGGTTAACGTTTGCGTAAAAGGGTTAGTTTCCATGTTACATCGACCTAGAGTGCCGTAATTCCTACTTTTTTACAGTTTTTTTTGTTTTTAACACCTATTTTTGCGGCACTCTCACAGCTAAACCATTGATCAGAGAAAAAAACTTTCAATTCATAAAATGTAGGAAATTTTATTCTCTATAATTCATATACTGCCAACTTGCACACAAAATGCATAGTTTTAGTGTTATTTTGAAAAAACCAAGAAAAGTCAGTTTTTTACACTTTTTTTGTAAAAAACACATTTTCCGGGACAAATTTTGTTGGAAAATCTCAGATTCGTGTTCAGCGACCCCAAAAATATAAAGGAACCAAATATCAAAACTACACCAAAACTTTCCTTTATTTGTCCCTTTTTAGTCCCTAATGCCTGGACTATATACTTTTATTGTGAAACAATGTAATTTAATGACAATAATGCAAAAGCATGATTCAGGACGAGCGATGTTTGCGACAATGTTGCTTCAAGTGTATGGGAGCAGTTATGGAGGCATTTTTTTACATTAAAATGCAAATTATATAAAAAGGACTCATACAATTTGAAAAATAGCAGTTACATAAAAATGGAGTCAAATATTAAAATTCCAGTGTAAATGCTTGTTATGAAACTAAGAAACTCAGGGCTACAAAAATAAAATTAAATTTGCACCAACCGATGCTTGCTAAAGTATGCCAATATAAACTTTTTATTTAATATAGAGTTAAGTCTTTTACCAATGCCTTACTTTACAATAATTAATGTTTTGTTAGAGTGCAAGTTGTCAATCTTTGATATGGGTAGACTAGGATATATATATTTAAATAAACATTTTTTTTTTATTGACGACTATGTTCTTTAGCTTTGTATGCAAAATAATTTGCATTGTTTCTAATTCTTCATCTCTTGTTCTTGATTTAAATTTACTGTATACTATTGATAAATTAGATTTTTTTTAGTAACATTTTGTATACATTTACAAATAACACATGTAAAGCAAATTAGCTCATTTTTGGTGCCCTGGGTGCTGAACCTGGATTGGCGAGCGTAGCTTGCAGATAGCAGAGTCAACTAGTTTTGTTTAAAAATGTAAAATATTACAAATTTGAGGGTGTACATGGCCAAAGACCATGGTGCCCCTAACACTACATGCCTCATGGAGAAAAATGTCTGAATTCAACATTGAATATTTAACGTTATTAACCAGGGACTGGGCCTCAGACAACACCAAACGGATCAGCTAGTTGCTCAATAAAATATCAAATCAAATGCATTAAAACATAAAACAATATATATAGCTCTTTTTTTTTTTTTTTTTTGCAGTTTAAAAATAAAACAATGGTTTAGCCAGGAGCTAATCAAGGTAAAAATTAGGGTCTCTTTGGTGTCCCTTGTCTGTTTAAAATTAAAACAGACGGAAAGTAAATACAAGTATATGCAAATTGGAAACACTTTCAATGCCTTGGCTACAATCAATGCTAGCCAACAAGCAATTGTTGCTTTGCTATTTAAATAATATAATAATAATAAAGTTTGTTCTTTACCACTTTGATTGGTGTTTGTTTACATTGGTGCTCATAAATTTGTAAAGAAATAAAAAGATAATTTCAACAAATATTTGTTAATTTTTTGTTCATTAATATAGTTCAAATCTAAGTTGTTTTCTAAGGAAAACAAATATTTGTTTACTTTTATAAAATTGCCAAATAGGTGAAAGAAAGTGTAAAGCTGAAACTCTGATGTAAATTGACAACATTTTTTTTTTTTTACTTCAAATATATTTTCATCCTGAATAAATTATAGTGAAACATACCTAAATATTGCTATGGAAATGCCCAGAAGCAGAAAATGCTAGTGACTTGCATCAAAAATTCTCTATTTAGTCTGCAAATTACTTATATTGCAATGCTTACTTATTTTATTAAGTACATATATAAAATAGATTACTTTATTTAAGTAGATATAATAAATTATTCTTAAGTCTAAGTATAATGCATTCTTTTTATGAGAATAATAACATATAATCCACAGCCAAGGGCAGATCTAGAGAGTCTTCAAGGGGGGGGGCGATATCTGAAATTTGGAAGTTAATATCCGACCCGCAATCTTGGTCGTGTCGGGACTAATTTTTTTAAATTGCGGGTCAGGTTTACTTCTACTTTTTTGCTACGGGTCGGGTTTGGGGCGGGTTGACTCCTACTTGTTTACTGCGGGTCGGGTTTGGGTCAGGTTAACTTGTTTTTGGTACGAGACGGGTTCGGGTTGGGTTAATTTTTACTTTTTTTGCTGCGGGTTGGGTTGACTTCTACATTTTTCCTGCGGGTCGCGTTGACTCACATTATCGGGTTGGGTTTTTTTCACTCTTGCGTGTCGTGCTCGGGTTGACACAATTTTTTAAAAGAATGTCTAAAATATTTTTTTCCGTTAAAATCTATATGCAGTAAAAATTTCATAACGGACAGTCCCTAATAGCGGAAAGCTTTATGTAGGGAATACTTTTAAAATCTTTTATTTAGTAAAACCTCCGAATTACGGACACCTTGGAGCCGTCGAGTTTATCCGCAAATTCAGAAGTAATAGCATATACAGTAAGACCTCCGTATGGTCACTCCTGAAGAGCGGAGGCAGTCCCCAGTGCAAATATTTCATATTTTTGCGCACTCCTCCGAGTAAGAGATAAATTCGACGGTACCTAGGTGTCCGTTATTTAAATATTTTACAGTATTTGAATATTAATGAGATGAATTTTCTATATAAAAGAAAATTGAAATTAGAGATATAATTGCATATGTACTACATTTTATACTTCTATTAAAATATGGATTAATTTTCTTTTATTTCGGTTTCGGGAGGATGAAGAATTTTTTTTTTCGGGGTTCGGTTTGGTTACAATGGAATTTTCGGGTTCGATTTGGGACAACCCGATCAGCGCAGGTCTCTAGGTGGAATTTTAAGTTGTATGTTCAAAAGGTGGAATTATTTTAAATGGGATTTTTCTAGTATCTTAAAAATTGCCAAGTGCGCTAAATTTTTTAGGAACTCCAAAACCTCGCTGTATTAAAAATTACGGTATAAGAAACTACAGTAGTCTCTAGGGAGCGAGAGCAAATTTTTGAATTGCTACGGGCGCTTAAAGCAGAGCCTTTGCTACTGATCTTGTATTCTTATATGTGTATGAGTATCAATGATTTTGTAAATGTGTCAGAAAAAAGTGAGTTTGTTTTTGAGAACTAAACTTTCAATTCATTAAGGCTTATGGCCTATAGTACCAAGCCCTGCTTTTTTTTTACTATGGGCCCTGAGGTGCTATAATGCCCCTGTCAGGTTGTCAGCCTAACGCGGGACCATCGATATTTAGCACGAAGATTAGGAGCGAAGATTATCGTAGGTTATGATAACTTGAAAGTTGTCGCCAACTGAATAAGTGAGACGGGGCGAGATCTTCTCCCTGTAACATCGCCTGTAACGCAGTCAATGTACTGGACCTTGTAAATAAAACGTCCAAAGAAACAACGAACACTTCAAAGATAGAACTATAAGGAAGAACGACATCACATTACAGTACTAATAAAAAGGTTGTCCAGATTTTTATTAGAAGTATACAGAGGTAGGACGAAAAATATACAAAGCATTCATACAGACTTTTTTTAGAGGCAATGTGTATCTCTGAGCACTTGGGAAAATACCGTCCAGAAGTCGCATAACGGCTCAATTTTTTTAAAGCAGCTAATGTAATCATAGAGAGATTTTTAAGCTTTGATTGATCGCCACATTTCAAAATTCTGTAAAAAATGCTATGATGTCGCATCATATATTATTCAATTTTAGTAATTATTCCCCTCTCATTTAATTCCCTTTTCTAAATTTGTTCTTCTTTTTCATTATTTTAACGCTCACTATTCTACAAAATATTTTTCATTTCCTTTCCCACCCTTTGTTAAATTCAGTTAAACAAATTTAATTCTGTTTATTCTAATATCCTTTTAATTCAGTAACACTAAAAATATTTCTATACTGTGCTGATAAAGTAAATGAAAACCATTACATCTACACTTTCAAATAGCCAGCAAAAATATGCCCATCTGCTATCTCCTTATTTGGTCACACAGTTCTGTTGCTAACTGATTTCTTCATACACACCCTTTTTAATTACAATGATTCCCAAGCGCATCTGAATAACTCCGGTCCAAAAATATCTAACGTACTTATCAAAGTCATAACAAATTCTAAGGTTCGCGGGTTCAAGAATGCGAAAAACTCTCTCGAGCCCCATCTGCGGTTTTTGCATTCCCATACATGTTGGCTACCGCCGTGATAGTCGTTAGGATGATTTATGCCAAAAATGGCTCTGTTCTCTAAATTTTTAATTGTCTTTATGCTCTGTTTGGAGAAATCATCGCCGTATTATAAACCTTTGGCGAAAATGTAAAGTCATTCGTGTCCATGTAATGATACGAGAAACAATCATTCTCTCGCTAATCATCTTGCTATCAACATGTAACAATCTCTCGAATTGTGTTACGGGCCCGGGTGCCCCTGCGCTGCCATGGGCAGCCGTAGCCATGCAACGTTTCCTGTACTCGTGCAATTGCATATAGAACCTGGGATTTATTAAAATACCTTCATCTACTCATGTCTGCCTGTTCTTCTAAATGTGCCTATTCTTATTTCTTCTGAATTTCTAGATTTCTTGGAAGGTAATGATGATTTTAGTCATCGAAATACTCATCGTATCAAATCCACTTTACCACGACCAAGAACTAATAGTACAAATGCTAACTGGGTTAAGACTGCTTGTTTCTTTATATCAAAAATCAGTTTTTATTCAGTAAAGACTGTTTTGAAACTTATTAACGAAACACGTATTCAGTAGTTATGAGACGCTGGCTGAAAGAAGTATTTACGAAAAACATTAAAACTAGCTTAGATATCTCGGTTAGAGGTCTACACTTGCCAAAATTTCCAGCCTCGGGCCAGGCCCGACCCGTACAAAAAATATTGGCCCGGCCCGGTATGAAAGTGTGAGCTCGACTCGGCCCGCTGCAGTATAAAAGCTAAAAGTTTGCCCCAAGCCCGGATCTGCTAGTACAAAAACTTAATTGGTACTTCACCGCCAGACTTAATCTCTACAAAACATGCCGATATTTCTGAAGAAACATTATTCTACAATTAAAATTATTCATAAAACCCACTTATGCGCAGATTTTTTTTTTCAAATTATGCTTGAAATTCATGGATTACAGAATGGAAACAATATTAATGACAGTCAGATAATTGTGTATATAAACACTCATTAAATATTTGAATTATATAATTACATTCAGATGAATATTCAATAAGAATATAAACGTAGTTTAGAATTAAAGAAACAAATAATAAAAGAAAGTCATAATTTTAAAGCTCTACAAAGCAAAAAGTACATTTTTACTTTCTTCTATATATAAAAGAAGAACGTATTTAAATTGATATCATCAAGAGTGTATGAAGTTATGCATAGAATTAAACCAAATTTCATTAATAGATTTTTGACTACGGCTAGCAGGTCGTACTTAAATTTGGGGATATTCTGCCGGATGGGGGCTCTGTAATAGCGATTTTTGTGACATTTTCATTATTGTATCATTCTGGAAAGTGTAGGAAGTTATGCATGAATTGAACCAAATTTTATTTATGGGTTTTCGACTATGGCCAGCAGGTCCTAATTGAATTTAGGGATATTCAGCCGGAAGGCACTGTGATTTTTGTGCAATTTTTCATAGTTTAACATCGCTTGTTCATGCAGCGAAAGTAACCACGTACTTCGCAAGTTACTGACGTAAAAAAGAATTTTGTGATTGCGAATTTTGAAGTATTAACGTGTATCAGATAGAAGAAAGTTTTGAGATTGGCACATCTGACTAGTTAAAAATATATCTCTTTGATTTATTAAACCAAATTAAATTTCTAAAAATTATGTTAAAAACTGCACAACATCACTACAATTTTTACGAAAACAAATAAATTATGTTGTATGTTGTGACTTGTTTGTGTACAAGTATGTTGTGACTATCACAAAACTTTCTTCTATATAAATCAAATCGCCTGCAGTAAAAATTAAATGACGATCTATTCGTTCTTCAGATATAGCTAACACGGAAATCGTGAAATCAGATCATACTGGCGACATCTGTTGGGCGGTATATACACAATTCTAATAAAGATCTATTTATGCCAAGGTCAAACATAATCTAAAGTTTAATGAAATTCCGTGCGTTAATTCTTGAGATATAGCTATCGCGGAAATCGCAAAAAATGCAGCATGGCAGCACCACCTGTTGAGTAATTCAAACCAAAACCTCAACAGCACCAATTTTGTCAAGGTCTAACAGAATATGAATTTTCATTAAATTCGGCGCATTAGTTCTCGAGGTAGAGCGCCCACAAAACTCGTGTCACATATATGTAGACAGACAGACACATGTACAGACATTTTCTAAGAACAGTCAATTCGTGCTCAGGACCTCCTAAATTGTAGAAATACGTCGAAAATTTTTACCAATCCAATACTTTGTTCTTGCAAAGATAGAAGAAAGTAAAAAATGCCACCCGAACATAGGCTCGCGGGGGGGGAGGGGGGGGGGAGAATTTAGAGGTATGTATGCACGAGTCAATAAAGGTTTTCATACGAGTTGAGTCAGACACGGTCTGAACTCTTTGTTTTTATACCGTGTCGGTCCCGGGTCTGAAAATTTCGGCTCGTGCAGATCTCTGAGAAGAATGAATTCCATGCCAAACTTGTCCCGGAAAAAAATAAGTCAAGCCTGACCCGACTCGAGTCTACAAAAAAAAAAAAAATGAATACCCGGCCAGGAAAGAGTAGAGAACAGGCAAGGTCCGAGATTCGTGAATGAAAATTGGCTCGAGATTTTCCTTTCGGCGAGACCCTTCCCCGCACAGATCTCTGATGTTGATTTGCAGACCTTTTATTAGAGCAAGGGAGGGAGGGGGTGGGGGTGATCGATGCACCACTGGTCGCAACCGGGCCGAATTTTCAGCTTTTATGCTGGGCCCAGGCCTGAAAATCTCGGTCCGTGAAAACCTCTAAAAAGAATGAAATCTAAGCCAGGCTCGATCCAAAAAAAAAGAAGTCTAGTCCTGCCCCAGTCTCCAGAAAAAGCAAGGCCCAGTCCAGGCCCAAAACTCCAGAAAAAAATAAGGCCCGGTCCTGACCCGACTCTTAAAGAGTGAAGACCTGTCCCGGCCCGATCCTTGGGTCGGGCCGGGCTTCGCCAGAGGCCTTTTCCCGTGGAGGCCTCTAATGTCGGTTTACCGACCTTTTCTTAGCCCAAGGGGGGGGGCCCCCTTAGATCCGCCATTGTCCACAGCAGCATAAATTAGGATATTCAGGAAATTAATGTTCTAGACAAAAGGTTATATATACACACTATCTACTTAAATTGATAAAAAACAAACTATGCCGTCGGTTCACGGAACCCATGTGAGGGGAGCAAGAGGGCCCCCGGTTGAGCTGGGACACCCCATAGGCCCACTCTATAGTCAAGAGGAGCACCACCACCTGTGCACCACTCCCCTGCACCCAAGACTTTGATGATGTGGTTGTTACGACAGCAGAGCCGTCTTAGAGGTAAGATTGCCTTATTAGCAGACGTCTTAGAGGAAACTGCCGCATAGCTCTTGGGGATATGCCAAAGTCCCCCAGAAGCTTTGGGAACTGGAAACCCATAGGGGACACCAGACCCTAGGCCTTAGACCAGGTTTCCCTGATATGCGCTTGCTTTACAAATGCCTTCAGATGATAAAAATCTACCGAGATAATCACTAGCTCATCAGCAATAAACAAAAATAAGATAATAGTAATGAAACATGTATCTAATGCAGAAATATTAATTAAATAAGTCAAAAGAACAAAAAGAAAAAAGGAACATTAAAATAAAAGAAGAAAAAGAAAAAATAACTTTTTTATAATTTTGCTAATACAAGAATTGCTGAAAATCAGGGTTTTAATAAAACCCAGCCCAAGTGGGTTTTTTTGGGAGGTTATTGAAAAGCCTCCAGGTTTTAAAAAAAAAACTAAGGATTTTAAAAAACTTAGCCCATGCAATTTTTTATTTTTATTTTTTGTTGGGGGGGAGGGTAAAAAACAAAGCGCGGTTTTTTAAAAGAACTATTGAAAATACAGAACGTTTAAAAACAGTAGTTATAGCTCCCATTTCTGTAGTTTTTAACTATAAAGAAAAAACATAATATAATCTTTCTGTCACTAAAATAATAGATATTATCATGTACTCTCCATCTAAAATTTATTTCACGAACAAAATTTGCTAAAAAACAAAGGACAGTTAAATAATAATAATAATAAGTAAGAATACAATAAGAAAACCAAAAACATTGGACTTACATGCACTTTTGGTGTAGGAGGAAGACCATTAGAAACAGGCCTCTGGAAGAAGAGAAAAATTTTAATAATTTCACTTAAAATTACAAATTTTAATTATCTTTCATATTTTAAAAACAAAATGATACAGAAGTGAATGTATTTTCTTGAAAAATAAATAAAAATAAATGAATATATATATATGTGTGTGTGTTCACCTATATTAATAAAAGATAGCTTTTGTCTGCCTATGTGCGTGGTGCATGTCTGTTTGTTTATTGGCAAAGTCTAGGGAAATCTATTATGCATAGAGGTATGCAAATTTGGTTCTGGATAGATGAAAACAGGCCCAAATGGACCTGAGACTCATATTTTTATTTATTTATTTATTTTATTGAATTTTATTTATTTACTTTTTGGTATTAGATTTTTTGTTATTTTATACTGAATGGAGCAATTTGCATATTTCCCCTGGTCCAACAAGTTTGCCATTGATTTTGACACACTCATAAAAGCAGTCCAAATTCAATAATTTTTCAAAAAAAAAAATTTTTTTTTTTTTTAATAAAATTTATTTTGAAATCTCACAGTGACTTTTGAATTTTTCGAGTCTCCATTTTGCTGAAAATGAGAAGTTTGTTTTTTATCAACCAATATCTATTTGATACTTCATCCATCCAATCTCATACTTTATTTGCCTGTATAAAGCAGGCTTTTGTTAATTGTTTAAAAAAATACAAAATAGGTTTTTTTTTAAATTAATTATTAAGGAAAGAAAGAACATCATTTTTTTTTCTGAAACACAACAAAATTCTAATGAGCAAAAAGTTTCAGTGTTGGTTTCCTAAATAAACCCTTTATCACCCAAAACCATTGCTATGATAATGCACATGACTTCACGGTCGGGAGCTTTTTTTTAATTATTATACATTTCTCCCAGTGCATGGAAAGAGGTATTTGTTTTGAAAAATGTACTAGTGTAGCAAGATATATCTAAAGTAATCCTGAGAAACAATAAGGCAATTTTAGGTATATTTAAGATTATTATCCTACGTCTCGACAATGCTAGGTGGGTCTGCTAGTATCTAATATAGTTACACACCCATCGCTTATTAATACATACTGTCAAACCCTATTAATACGTGCCCCGCTTAATACGCGAAACCCGCTTAATACGCGAAACCGCTTAATACGCGAAACCTCTTAATACGCGAATTTTTCTCGGTCCCTTGAAAAATGCCCATATCATGTGTGTAAAAACTCCCTATTAATACGTGAACCCGCTTAGGATGTGAAATTTTGTCAGTCCCTTGGGGAAAAAAAACCTACGTTTAATATGCGAATGCAGTCTGATTCCAAACAGAAAAATATTTAGAAAGAAATTGTTCCAAGCATTATGACAATTCTTTAAACTAGGAATGCCTTTTCTGTCCAAATTTAATGCAACAAATAATTGCTGTACTAAAAATATCAATTTCAACCTCCCCCAGGAATAAAATTCATACAAGTGTGCAGTGAATCAGCTGCTGTCAATAATGAAGACATCGATTGTTGGAAATCAAATGTGTTTCCGCAGCTTGTAAAGAACTACTCAAGTCGTGATATTTGGACAAATTTAGATTCTTTTATAAACTGACACCCAAGAAAACAATGGCCATGAATGTGGGGGGGGGGGGTAAGCTAAGCAAAGAGAAAAAGCGTCTTACTGTTCTGATCGGTGCAAACTCTGATGGATCAGACAAGTTAAAGCTACTTGTCATAGGAAGATCACGCAACCCATGATGTTATAAAAACGTCAAAAATCTCCCCTGCCTGTATGAAAGTCAGCACAGAATGTGGATGACCGGACACCTTTTTTCAACGTGAGTTCGTAATTTTTACCGGCACGGCGACTGGAAAAAGAATCCCACCATGTGTTATTGTTTTTGGACAAATGCCTTGCACATCCGAAGGATATTACAAGATTTAAGAATGTCCAAGTTCAATAATTTTTACGTCCAAATTTGACTAGTGTGAACCAGCCAATGAGCCAAGAGTCTTTAACAGCACAAAGGTAAGTTACAAGACTCGTGTGTTACGATGATACCTTCACCAAATGGAACACAGTAACAACCCTTTATGCTGCGAGTGTCGTCCTATTGCAGTCATCAATGCTATGCACATGCTTACCGCAGCATGGGAGAGTGCCACCCCAATGACACGACGATTGCAAATTGTTTCAGGAAAGCAATTTTATTGTATATTTCTAATTAATTTAAGTAATTATTTTTATTCATTATTATATTACTGTATTCCAATATATATTTTTCTTTTGCTGTAAAACTGCCTTATATGTTTGACAGTGGGATTTTCCCTGATCCTATTATCTATTTGGGGGAGGTTCTTGATTTCTTTGTAAAGTACTAATCTGGTTTTGGAAAGAAATACAATGAAAGAAACACAATGACCAACGCATTCCTAGGGAATTGGATTTCACAGAAGAATGCAAGGGGAAGATGATCGAGACGAAGGCCGGGTAGAAAGGTCTAGAACAAATGCCCCCACGTAGATGAAAGCTACGTGAATGACCCGTCGATTTGTAGTGTGAGGGGACAGTGACAGACAGGTCACTGGTGGAAGTGCAGCAGAGAGCGTAGGATGCCAGAGAGTCGTTGGTGTGCCATGAAGAGTGAAGGAGGGATCGTTGATGTGTAGCAGATAGTGTAGGACGCAAGGGTCGTCAATGCAGAGTGTTGGATATAGACGTGTAGAGTTAAGAGTGTAGAGAATTGTGTTGAATTACAGAGATAATGTGCATTGGACAGTTTGGTTCAAACTAATTATTACTTAGACGGAATTATATGTATGAGTAGTACATTTGAGATATATATTAAAACAGGTGATCAGGGAGATTGCCATATGACAGTCACATACGACTAGTGACAATATAATAACTATCACTGTAACATTTTTCTTGCATAATAATTTTAATCAATAAATTATTAATTGGTTATTTTATGAGAATTTCTTTCCCAACGTGTCCGGTATCACTTTAATACCGGTGGTCAGGGTGCAAGTTTGAAATGTGGTCAGGACTGAAAATATTTTGACTTGTCCCCCCCCCCCCCTCCAAGGACACATGTGTGCACACACAACGCATGTTTTGACTTTGAGATGTGGCAAAGACTGAAAATATTTTGAATTCTCCCCCCAGACCTCCTCTCCGAATGCACAATGCACGCACCATGTCCACGTAGACAAAACGTCGAAGGATCTCGAGAAAACGGTAAAATTCGTCGAAGGATCTCGAGAAAACGGCAAAATTTGCCGAAGGATCTTGAGAAAACGACAAAATTCGTCAAAGGATCTCGAAAAAAATGTAAAATTCGTCGAAGAATCTCAAAATCGACAAAATTCGTGGAAAGATCTCGAAAAAAACACCAAATTTCGGCGAAGGATCTCGAAAAAACAACAAATTTCGTCAAACAATCATGGAAAACATGCGAATTTTGTCCACAAGCCAAGGAAAAAACGGGAAATTCATTAAAAGATCGTGAAAAATGGCTAATTTCATTGACAGATCACGAAAAAACGGAAATTTTGTCAAATGGCTGCTGAAAAAATACCAATTTCGTCGAAGAATCCGAAAAAACAGCGAATTCTGTCAAAGGATCGCAAAAAAGACGGCAAAATGTCGAAGGATCGTGAAAAAAAAAACAGTGAATTCTGTCGAAGGATCTCGGAAAAAGGCGAATTAGTCGAAGGATGGCAGAAAAAACGGCCAATTTCGTCGTAGGATAGCGAATTCTGTCGAAGGATCTCGAAAAAAAAACATATTTCGTCGAAGGATCTCGAAAAAAATGTAAAATTCGTCGAAGAATCTCGAAAATCAACAAAATTTGTGGAAAGATCTCGAAAAAAACACCAAATTTCGACGAAGGATCTCGAAAAAACGACAAATTTCGTCAAACAATCATGGAAAACATGCGAATTTTGTCCACAAGCCAAGGAAAAAACGGGAAATTCATTAAAAGATCGTGAAAAATGGCTAATTTCATTGACAGATCACGAAAAAACGGAAATTTTGTCAAATGGCTGCTGAAAAAATACCAATTTCGTCGAAGAATCCGAAAAAACAGCGAATTCTGTCAAAGGATCGCAAAAAAGACGGCAAAATGTCGAAGGATCGTGAAAAAAAAAACAGTGAATTCTGTCGAAGGATCTCGGAAAAAGGCGAATTAGTCGAAGGATGGCAGAAAAAACGGCCAATTTCGTCGTAGGATCGCGAATTCTGTCGAAGGATCTCGAAAAAAAAACATATTTCGTCGAAGGATCTCGAAAATACAGCATATTTCGTCAAAGGATTTCGAAAATACAGCATATTTCGTCAAAGTATCTCGAAAATACGGCATATTTCGTCAAAGGATTTCGAAAATACGGCATATTTCATCGAAGGATCTTGAAAAAACGGTGAATTTTTTTTCCACCCTCGGAAATTTTCAAAAGACGGAATTCCGTCTGTGGACGGAAAACTTGCACCCATGCCGGTGGTGGCAGCAAAATACCACAGAACTAAGGTATCCATTCTAGGAGTATAATTATGATGAATGACCGAACAAGGCGACGTGACCATTACAAAACTCTAGGGGAAGATTTTATCAATTTAGACACATTCATCAATATCAACAAAGATCTAGTCACATCCGAGCTCAGAAGTCTGGATGACATCATTGCCGATGTAACTACCACTGGTAAAACGGATAAGGAGGAAGCAGAGGATGAACCTGAGCCCCTGGCCCCACAGCGATTCTCTAACGTTACGGAGTCGTTCAGTCTTCTCAGACAGTATGGATTATTGCCGGACGAAGGGCTCTCGACGAGCGAGTTTTCCATCACCTGAATAGAACTGCAAACATCATGCTGAAGGCATTACCACATGTCAAATAGGCCAAAACTGATAGCTACTTTGCCAAAAATTATTTTTTATGTCATTATTGACTTTATTAGGTTTTTTGTCTTTCTTTTTTTTATATTCACTTTTTACTATTATTAACACTATTCTTTATTTGTACTGTATAGTTTTTAAGAATTTAATTTTTTTTACCATTAGTTTTAATTAATGTGGTTAGCAGAAATTTTTGTGTTGGATTTGTTCAATTATATGTGTCTATAATAAATCTAAATTTTGAAAAGAATTACTGGATTTTTACTTACGGCAGTAATCCTTATTTGAATTTCTAACTTTCAAACGCTCCTACTAAATATATACATAATAATAAAAATAAATAAAATGTCATTCTAACGATTAAAAACACTTAAAATTGTCATAAAAAAGTGTTTTATACCTATAGGATGTTATTAGATGGACAATTGGATGAAAATATGCAAACTTCGGTTAATACGTGAACCTGTTTAACATGGGAATTTTGAATGGTCCCTTCATTTGCGTATTAACAGGGTTCGACTGTACTTATTCATCAGTACCCCTTACTACAAACAAAAATCCCCCTCCTCCCTCTCTTCTACAAACTTAGGGGCTATAACACTTTAATCAATTTCTTATTCTAATGTTGATTTGTATCAATACAATAGAAAATCATGTGCTAAACTTAAATTTTTGTCACTAATCACAGACATTTGTTATGTGTGTGAGGAAAAAGGTGATTTTATTATCTGTATTTTCTCTTATCAGTCACAGTGGCAGTCACATTACTGACAGAAAATAGAAGCTTGTTGTATTTATTAGAATATTAAAAATGAACTAGATGGAACCCGTCAAAACTTGATGGAAAAAAAATACTATAACAATATCAGTAAAATAAGCTTCTTTATTATTTAAGAAGGGGTGTGTATCAAACAGTCTTTCAAATATTTTATTTAAAAAGTTTTTTAATCAGTGAAATACAGTACTATTTCCGATGCAAACTCCAAACAAACAGTCCGTAAACAACTGTGTAATGCAAATCAGTTTGACATTACCACCATATTCCTCACGGCAAGAAAGAAAATTTCATGGACCTATGAAGTATCATACAAATAGTATATTCCTACATTCACCTCATATTCAGTAAATAAAAGAACATAGTAAATAAAGCACACATCCCCCCCACTCTGTGATAATGCAACCAAATGAGCTCCTATGTGCATGTGTATTGCATCTGCTCAAAAGCACCATCGAAATTTGACGTTAAAAAAAAAAAAAAGTTTTAAAATGTTTAAATAAATAGTTTTAAAATGTCCTCTTTAATCATTGTTCATTTCAAATCTATATCTTCTAAAATGCCTCCACTGTTTTAAGCTAATCAATTTTTATGTAAAGATGAAGAATTTTTTTTTACAATAATAAATCAATCTGCAGATGAGGGAGATTTTTAATGTTTTCTTGTGTGGTTTCTTCGCTCCCTTTATATAATCAGGATGCCAATTAGCATTCCCAATATAATAGCAGTAGTTTGTTCTCACTGACTGTCTAAAGAAAATGCTTAGCATTTTAAATATATAGATTACAAAATGTAATTTCATAAATCTTCTAATATAGAAATTCAAAGAGAAATAATTTCCCTTTGTTATAAACAAATGCTAATTGGCATTGGGGGGGGAAATAAATGAATGAAGCAAACAATCATTTATCAATGAATTAAATAAATAATCAACAAATATCTAGGTTAAATAAAATGAGAAAATTTCCAAACCTAAAGGATACTGTTTAAAATTTTGGTTTTCTTTAAAATTAGAAATAAATAGGAATTGTGATATAGTCTTTTAAAAATTAAATGATAGATAATCCCCATTTAAGATATAACATGACCTTTTTTAAGTATACATAGTTTTAAAAATAAAGGAACAAATAAAAAATCCTTAAATTATGATCAGAATAATGCACCACTCATTTAGCAGACAGAATACAGACAATTTCAGTGACAATAAGAACAATAAAACTAACTATGTTGTAAAATATAACTCCATTGTAATTTCATTAGTTAAATGGACATTCAACAAAACACTTACAGGTGGAGTACCCCTTTTCTTGTCTTTTGGTCTTGGAGGTACCTGTGGGGGAGAAATTTCCATTTCAACTGCAGCAGGTGGAGGAATTTGGTTTTCTTGAACCTCAGTATTAGCAGCAGCAGCAATTGCATTCCTATATCTTTCTACATATAATATTAAAATATATAAAATATCTAAAGTAATAACTACTAATAAAGGTATTCATTGAAAAATAAGAACTTAAATTATCATGTTATGTAACTTTTTTTTTCTCTAACAGATATTAATATTTTGCAATAGAATTTTTTTTTCTCTCTCTTTTGTGTGTGTGTGTGTGTGTGTGTGTGTGTGTGCTTTTAGAAGTGTTATTTATAACTCTAAAGATCAGATTTTAAAAAAATTTATTAGTTTAAGCAAAAAATAAATAAATAAATAAATTTCATGGCATATGCAAAAATACAGTAAAAAAACATTTTTACTTTTAAAAATTAATTTTTGTACTATTGCAAATCTAATCTTTAATTTTATAAAATCAATAACATAACATCATAAAAAGTAAAATCAATTAAGAAATGCACAATGCTGTTTTAACAGACTTGATTTTAACCATCATAACCCTGATTCATTTAAATGAAAATTATGCAGTAATAAGTCCTGTCCAATATGTATAATTATGAGTTCTATAAGAAACTTCATCAAAATTTACTAAGTATGTCTGAATACATTTTAAGCAAACAATTAGAAAATTGACATTTTCATCCTTTTTCAACAAATGAAGGGTAGTAAATCTCCTTCAAAGACATTTTGCAGTATAACATACTATATAATGAACTAGGGAAAGAAATAAAGTCATCTTTTGCATTAACACTGCATGTAATTCCTAAACTTTTTTTTTTTCCACTGCTGCCTGCAAAAAGGATTTCATAACCACTTTTTTTTTCTTTGAAAAAGAGAAACAATGAGAAAATAAATCAGTTACCTATATCATCTATCTGGTGGCAGTTTTGATTTGAAGTATCCATCGGCTCATTTTGATTTACAGTATTCCCTACATCTGACGCAGCTTGTTCTGCAACTTCAACCTTAAAACAAATTTCAATTTGTAAGGAAAATATACATACATACATACAAAATAAAAATCCCTTCCTATTTTAATTTTACTTACAGGAACATTTGAATATTCTCCTTCATTGCTCATGGGTAAAGTTGCTCTGAAAAGCAGAAATAAAAAAAGATTGCATTGTAAATTCAAATGGAAGAGTTTAAAATAGGTCTTTTTTTTTTCCAAACATGAATTAATATTTCATTACAACATTTTTAATTAAAAAATGTGTAAATCCCCAAGTAAACTTGTTAAGATTATCTAAACAGTTTTAAAAAATGTTTACACCATATGAAATTTTTAAAACATATAAAGATTATCCCTATTATAAAATTTAGAAATGTACACATTTTTTTTTTTTTAACTTTCTAACAAAAAAAAAAAAAAAAAAAAACTATTAAAAAACATTTATTTTATGTGTTAAAATATTCTCAGTGTATTCGCAGTCTTGCTTTATCTTTTTCACTCCTATTCACTTACCCCTAATAAATACTGAGAATAAGAAAGAGAAGAAGAGTATTTTTGATTTTCTAAGCTGACTAGGAGAGAAAAATAATGATTTATGTTTGCTGTCACAAGTAAAATAGTAAATGCTTATTTTAATGCAGCAGTTTACTGAGTTAAAGGAGATATTTAGGAAGTAATATTCATTTGCCAAAGAAAAGAAACACACAAATGTAATAAATGTAATAGAACAAAAGAAACTTTATTGCTGTGTGAGAAAATGAAAGAAAAATGAGAAAAAAGAAAATGAAAGAAAATATCACCCAGTTTTGTTTCGTTTTTAATCAGCAAATTGTCAGAGAGGCAAATGATACTAATAGGGAATTGTATTTTCTTTAAATTTTAAATGTATGTAAAAAAAGGGGGGTGGGGGGATTTAGAGGGTTATCTCTGTACCGATAAATGAACGAACTTTAAAATTTTCAACTAACTCCTAATTAAAACATCAAAATACAAATCTAGACCTTCAAACACATCTAAACACACATGTTTATCAAGTATCTATGAATAGTATTTGAGATATTCACCATAAAAACTGGGCTATTTTTAGAAAAAATACCAAATGTGAAATTCATTTCTATATTCCATCAAATAATTTTAAGATTTCTGTTGTATTTACTAAAAAGTTTTATGAAACTGATAATTTTTTTCAATGGCCCTTCAAACTGAAATACTGTCAAGCATAATTCAAAGACTAATTGGAGGAATAAGCTGAAATTTTATATACACATACTAGAAGCCTCTAGAAATGGATTTTTGATAAAATATTTGTAGGAAATAATTCATATATTTTTAACACTTTCCAACCTAGTTGAAAAGTGTTTATGACTTCGGTTTGTCTGCCGTATGGCCGTCTGGCCGTGCTCTAACTCCCGTAAATATGTTCGGATTGCTCTGCAATTTTTATATGTTATTGTCGTTATCTATAGCTATGTTCCCTATTTCAATGGAAGTGTGTAGCACTTATAGTTTTTTTACAGGGACACTCAAAAGAATTCCGTTACATTGCGGTCTATGGGGAAAAAATCATTTGCGGTTTATTTAAATAATGTTTCACTATTTGAAACGCATTGAAATTTATATATATCACTAAGGTGCATTAGAAGGAGCTTAATATGGAATAGGGTGCGCAGAGCACCTATAGTTACTTTACAGGGACAATCAAAAGAATTCCGTTACATTACGTCTATGGAAAAAAATTCGTCTGACGTTTAATTAAATAATGCTTCACTATTTTTAACACATTGAAATTTATATATATCACTAAGGTGCATTACAAGAGGCTTACTACAGAATATTGTGTGTATAGCAGTCATCGCTCATTTACAGGGACACACAAAATAATTCGCTACTGTCTGTTAACAATAATTCTTGGAAGTGCGTTTTAAGTTGCTGAACGCGATTTTAAATTTAACTCATTTTTTGTCTATCACTTGGTGTGTATAAATTCTGTAGATCATATACAGGGCAGCACAAAAGCTCGCAAACACATTTCCGTTTATTGACAGAAACTCCAGAAGGAGAATTTTAAACTGTGCTACGCGTTTCCTAACTAAACTAAAATTTATCATCCTATGTAGTATATATACAAATCTATAGATCCTATACAGGGCTGAATAAAAATATTTGGATATTTTTCTGAATATTGTATATGTTGGGAAATCCTGAAATTACGTTTTTAAATATGTTATGCGTTTTCCAAATTGTTTACTTAGATGTTATCTTTCAGCTTATTAAACGGTAATGATTTGTAAAATTATTTTGGAAGCGTTGGAAAGTGTTACATAATCTATGCTTGACGCATGATTTTTTGTTCTTGTTTAAATATTAATTTTATAACTCTATATTTCAAGCATAAAAATTTCAAAACCTTTGGTTTTTTTTTATTATTATTTTCTTTGCTTCCTTGTTTTTATTGACTCTTGAGAAAAAAAAATTTTTTTTTTAAATACCATGTCACGTATATTTAGTTTTTCAAGGAGTATGTGAGGCATAAAAGTTTGAGAAAAACTATTCTAAACAAAGATATGTTCCATAAAGTTCTTAAACAACACCATAGCTCTCAAAGAGCTCCATTTTTTTTCTTTTTTCTTATGTCAGATATTATAGTAGTAGTGTATTCAGGACAACTACACTCCTCAATGTCATTATTGTTTTGTTTCTTACACTATGATAATTACCTTATCATTTTTAAATCTTGTATCGTCTGCATAGTTTTTAATCATATAATGTATGATTCAGTCAAAGTTTTTAACAGACTACTGAGAAATTTGCACAGAGTGTCATCAATCTGTTGACCATCAATTGAGAAACACTGATCAAGAATTCGAAAACAGAACCATATGTAGAGATTTTTAAAAAATCATTGCATAATTGTTTAAAACTAAAACAAAATATACAAAATTTTAAAATTAAAACTGCTTTATTGTGAATACTTAAAGTATAAACATCCTAAATAAAGATTACTAATATCTAAAACCATTCATTTTCTTTTGTCAAGCTAGAAGTTAAAAGAAATAGACTTGAAAAAGTTTGCAAAAGCATAGTGATGTGAAAGAAGGGGGGGGGGGGGGGGGTAGGGGGGGGGAACTACTGCATATTTGTGTAATAAAGGAGAAATCATGTAAATAAGACAGCTAAAACAAAGGACATTTGTTGGTATAACACAGATTTTTAATTCCTCTTTCAATCATTTCACCATCCTCACTAGATAGACAGATTTGTTTCAACATTATAAAAGAAAAAAGAAGAAAACTATTTTTAAAAAGTTACTTTACTAAGGTAACTGCACTTTTGTTAAATTTTCTAAGCTACAATGTAGGTCCAACTATCATGAGGTAATTAGTAAAGTATTTTTCCTTATTGCAAATATCTAAATCATATGTATTAAAAGAATAATGTAAACAATTTCAGAAGAAAAACTCTAGTAAATTTAAGTCAAACTAATGATAGTAAAGAAAAGAGAAAATAAAGCTTAGTCCTCTAATCATCCATCACATGTTTTTGTTTCTCAAACACACCTTAAAATGGCTGTAGACATAAATATTTTTAATAGAATTATGTTTTAAGAAATACCTAAAATGAAGAAAGATATAAGGTATTTCAGCACAAAACTGCAAAAGAAAATTTTAAATAAGCTTATATTTATATATACTGGTGTCCAGAAATTAAGGAGCAGTGATCAATTTCAGACGTTTCGTCGAATATCTTACTGAAACTCGTGAGGAAATGCCCAGAATGTCCTTGAACTTTGAGGATGTAATGAACATGTTTCACTTCATGTTTTTCAGTGAAGATTTTGTCGCGACAACATTTAGAGGGGGAAATAATAATTTTAATAATAAAATAATATTTTCGATCACCCAAGTAACAGAAAATGGAAAAAATGGTCTGTCACTGTTCACTGTAGCAAATGACTATGTAGATCCTGTTCAACATTTGTGTGCATTTGTGTAAGCATGGCCTGTATATTAAAATGTTAACGCTTCTGTGAAAACTTCAAAGGGTTTTTTTATAGAATGCAGAGTTTTCAACCGCTTTCCAAAAACTTGACAAAAAATCGTAGAAATCGTATACTGTGATTAAAATATTAAAATATTGAATATTTGATGAGATATAGGTATTTTAATGAAATAAATTTTAACTGTGCATGCACTAACTACACCAAAGATTTTTTGTCATGATTTGATAGTCAATACTATAGGGCAACTCATATAAAAAGACCAGTGCAATATCGTGAAAACTCAAAAAGTTACAGCAATAATTGAGAAATTGAGAAATAAGTCCCATAGGATTATATGGGACTTATTTTTCGCACATGAGCAGTTAAAATTTATTTAATAAAAATATCTCTATCTCATCAAATATTCAATATTTTAATCACAGTATACTATTTCTACGATTTTTTGTCAAGTTTTTGGAAAGTAGTGTTAAATTTGGTTGAAACGCTGTAAAAAACTTTTGAAGTTTCAACAGAAACGTTAACATCTTCAAGAATATGTGTGCTATGCTTACACAAATACACACAAATGTTCAACAGGACCTACATAGTCATTTGCTACAGTGACAGACCATTTTTACCATTTTCTATTACTTGGGTGATCGAAAATATTATTTTATTATTAAAATTATTATTCCCCCCCCCCCCCCAAAAAATGTCTTCGCGACAAAATCTTCACTGAAAAACATGAAATGAAACATGTTCTTTACATCCTCAAAGTTCAAGGGCATTCCGCAGTAAGATATTCGACGAAACGTCTGAAATTGGTCACTGCTCCTCAATTTCTGGACACCAGTGTGTGTATATATATGTATATATATATATATATATGCTATATATAATATGTATATTTATTTTATATATATATATATATATATATATATATATATATATATATCTTAGTTATAATATTTTGAAATATTTTTTTTAAATAATAAACAAACTAAATCAGATAATTTTATGTGAAATCCTTTTAAAACAATCATTTCACATTGCATTTAAATTACAAACATCAGAATTCATAAGTATGAAATATCTCATTAAGTCATTTTAGAAAAAAAAAAAAAAAAAAGTACTCACTGCTGATTCAAATTCTGTGCTTCAGAAGAAGGCTGCTTAGGTACACTGAAAAATTATTAAATATTTTACTTAAAAATTTATTAAATATTTCCAAGGGACTATAATACATGGAAAAATAAGTACCCAGACCAACAAAAAAGATAATTATTACTTACACTCTTCTTACTTCTTCACAGTTATCATTTTCCATCCAGGCAGTCGGCAAATCATACACATCATTATTTGCAGCCTCCTGAAACATGAAATACAATATTCTTATGATAAAATATTTCTACTTTGTTTTCCTACAACTTCTATAATAACCAGTCTTTGATACTATGTTTAAAAAATAGTTCTAAATTATAATAAACCAGAATAAGATGCCTTCGCTATTCTTAGACAATAAATCACAGAAATGTTACTTTATATATATTACTGTAACGATTTCCTAAATTGGCCAATTATGTGAAATATGCCTGGTGTTTGGTCTTATTTTTGGTTTGAATTTTTGAAATATACCAAGTCAATATTTGTCTGTCTGATTCGTCTAATCTTTTAATTTACATCTGAAAGTAGACAGAGAATTATTATTGAATGAATGGCATGAATTATTATTTTTCTACTACTGTTTTGAGTCACGTAAATAATGGCATCCTTCATTATTTTTCACCAGCCGAGGTATGCTTCTGCTTACTGAAAGGTTGGATAGGCCTGATTTACACATCGCAATATTTGTATTTCCCACTATATGATTTATTTCCCTGTTTTGGCGTTTTGATGACATGAATATATTTATATATAACAAACATAAAAAAATTGAACATAAATTTATATAAAATAACATGGGATTTTTTTATGACTTACTTAAAATTGAGTATTATAATTCATCAATTTTTATATCTATTGTAATGAAATACTGGAGTGGTAATTAAGAATTAATTATTAAATTAGAAAATATATTTTAGGCATGTGATCAAAATCAATTAAACAAATATGCTCAAAATCCATGAATTTATTCTAAATTGCTTTAAGACTATAGATAATTAGTATCACAATAAATGTATCAAAACAAACTACTGATGCATAGTGGTCTTAAAAAATATATTAGTTCTATAAAAGTGCTGCTAGATTTATGAAAATAAAATATTTTATTTATTTTTATATTCCAATTCATATTTATAAAATATAAGTTTTAGAGTAATCTTTGAATAAAATAAAGATCAAAATTACTAAATATATTAATATTTCCATAAAACAAGAATCCAATCTTCAGAATTATAAATTTTCAGTTATTTCACATAATTTAAGTAAAACATGAGAAATTACGATAAAAGAAATAAAACAAATGGGGTTTAACTCAACCACATATGCTGAAATGTGTGATGAAATAATATAAATAACAAACCATATATACTTTTCATTGTTTTTATTTAAATATTGATGGATTCATCATTGTCTAATATTTACAAATTTGATATGGCCTACAACAGCAAAAAAAACACATTAAACTTAACTATATCTGAATTAATCATAGTAAGACATACAAAATATCTTGTGCATGCAATATTAAAATTTTTATAATATGGCATAAACACCTCCTTGAGTACATAAGATTTTAGAATACACTGAGACAATATACTTAATTGAAACACAAACATTTTCATTCACTGTAGATGTTTTTGGATTTTTTTAATTGTTCTTGCGATACCACGAATATCTCAAATAATCATAGTACACAATTAACAGACCAATTATTTTTTTTTTTAAGAAATTCAGGTTTCACAATATCATGAATATCTCATATAAATGTAGTCTTCAAATAAAGATCAGTTATTTTCTTGAAATAAGTGATCACTTGAATTCATACAGAGATAGCCAAAAGGTGGAGTTTAGATAGACTAAGCAAATTTCATAATGAAGATATTTTTTTGTACAAGTACATTATTAGGAAGAGTTATAATTCATGAATTATGAACAGAAATATATGTTGAAAACAATTAATCCAGAAGGCAGACCAGAGCACAGAGGCCCTAGGCTACCTCCATCTCTGTCTAGATTCCCACGAGCTCAGTCCAACCTACTCAACTAATGAATTGAAAATTGATGAAAATGACAAAAATGAATGAAAAAAAAATTTCATACATATCAAGGTAATTTTTTTTATAGTTCTTATATTAATATTTTTCCTTTCCTTTTTATGAAAAATAATCAATATTTTTCTTAGTATATAAATATATCTTCTTGATGATAGTCATACAAAATATAAATGAAAGTTTAGATCAATTTATTTAATCAATAACTACATGAAAAATCTTTTAATTTAAATATTTTTAATATAAAATTAGTAATTTTTAAAATATTGTTGGGTGTTAAATTTTACTTAATTATAAAGCATTCGAATAATATATTTTTTTTTTAATTACAAATTATATAACTTTTTTTCCTGAAGTAACATATGGCATTATAAAATAAACTATTTTAAAATAACATATCATTCTGTCCAGAGTGGGATCGAACGGAAGATCTCTGAGCTTAAACCTAGCGCCTTAGAACACTCAGCCACCGTAACTTTATTCTGGTGTACTCTAAAACTGAATAAGTTCAAGATTTAATTTCATGCATGTGCAAATAGGGCAATTTTATATGAATCTTACACATATCCCTTTTCTTACACACATGTTATGGGGTATATTTCTTATAATTTGTTTTTTTTATTCTTTGTGAAAGAAAAAACTCTAAAAATATATATTTCTTTTGTGAATTCTTAGGGAAAGGCAAATATATTATATCTAATTACATTTTATTTCAAAGTATTTATACTTCTGTTCAAAACTCATTCAACTGATCACACACAAATATGCCAAACTAATAAGTGTATGTAAACATGCAATTTTAAAACATAAAATATTAATTATTTCCTTACTTGATCAGCAGAAGTTGATAAAGCAGTCATCAGAGGCGGATCAAAATTCACACTTTCCACTATTAAAAAAAAATCAAATATATTAATGTATAGGAAGTATACTTTCTAATTTATCAGCAAGTGAGAGAACATATAGTACATAAACAAAGAATTAGTGTTAAGAATTGGTGCTGAAGTTTTTTAAAAAATGATTTTAATAATACATCATAGAAAGAAAATTAAACACAACATTTTGGGGGGTAAGTGTTATTCACAACCTCGTGTAACTTGCATGCTCTGTGGCATTTCAAAATGTTCCTTGACCGGAAGATTTGAGATTTTATGCTTATTAAAGGCCCAGAAATGGGATTTCCTCCTCAGAACTCCACAGTGTCCCCACCACCCACACAGAACTGAAGAAATTCCTCTTGGAGGAAAATGTCTAAATTTAATACTACTTAATATTATATTAGCACAAAAATTTTATATAGTATCATGTAGGTTAAAATTTACAAATTGTTCATAAACAATCATTTAAAAAAATCAAATACAGTCGGACCCGGTTAAGACGCTCATAGTTAATATACAATTCCGCTTAATACGTGGATTTTTCTGGTTCCTTTAACATCGTCCATAACACTAGATTAAGATATCCTGATCCCTGTTAAGATATCCCTTTCCGGCGCAGAGTAAGTCTGTTTGTAAAATGATGAAATAATCGACTGACACCAGAATTTGTAAACGAATTCATTATACAATAAAAACTTGCTTATTTTCCCGTACTTTAAAAAAGGAAAATTTTAATTAAATATTCTTGGTGCCGTTTGTCAGTTTTGGAATTAAAATTAGGTGTCCTTTTTTGTGGACACCGCCAGCTAAAGGGTTAATACACAAGCGGTTATTACGCGATCCAACTTAATACATGATAAAGTTTCAGTCTCTTGAGGCAAAAAATCACACTTAATACGAGAATTCATAGATCAAGATGCGAAATTCTTCTCTCTTTTCTAGTGTTGCTAATTTAATGGGATTTTTATATTTAGTTATCTACCATTATTTACGAATAGTAATATTTGGCTTATTGAATGACAGATTAATTAAGGCAAATATTACTGATCGGAAACAGTGAACTATGTGAATAAAGAAAATCTTGTTAAATTAGCAAAACTGGAACTCGTGTTTGATCCTGCATCCTTATATCCTTTGTATCTCACTTTGTGTATGTTTTTACTGAAGTAGAGAAAGATAGACAAATTTTTGTCGCTTTTTGTTATTTATTCTTCTTTCTTTGTGCAGTGTATGTTGTCAATTTTTTTTTTCTTTTTACAATGGATTAAATAATAAGCCTTCCTAGTATTGTGTGCTTTTAAACATGTTTGAAGAGAAATGGAAACCTTTTTTTTTCATTTTCAATTCTATTTCTTCATTACTTTCATCTGATTCCTGCCTTCTACTGTTTTATTCATGTCCCGTGAGTTACTTGCATCATGAGTTTCATGGAGTCAATTCGTCCTTGACATTGTGTTAAGTTTTGGTAAATTTTCTGTTAATATGGAGAATAGTCATAAAAAAATCAAAAGGAAGATGTTACTCATTATCGCAAGTAATAAATATGATTTTAATAACTGGATTGTTCTGCAAATATTTAATATTTTTGGTTGTGTTAAAAAATAAAATAAATAAATAAGCTAGCAGGAACATCGTTTTTGTTATTTTATTTTTGGTTGTAACATACACATTAAAGTTATATTTGAATTCATATTTTTTTCAGTTATCTTTTTAGTCTGACCTAGAAAAACACAATGAATTAAACTTGAATACAGTTAAATTTTAATCTCAATATGCTTAAAAGACACCATTTTCAACTGTAAAAGCTCTGCAAAGGCTCTAAAGTTCATTTAGACAACCAGATGTGTAAATAAACTCAGTTCCTGCAACATTTATACAAATCACGCCTAATATGCAATTCCACTTAATACGTGACTTTTGTCTAGTACCTTGAAACATGCCTTAACTAGGTTTGACTGTAAATAACTCTTAGCTCTATGTAGGCTCTTGTTGTATACTATATAGCTGAAAAAGCATGCATCAAATTAAATTATTTTAACAGGACAATTAATCACCAGAAAATCTTTGCAATTATATATTTATAATGTATTATTATTTCCCTTAATATGCAATAATATTAATACATAGATTGGGACTGTTATCCAACAGCGACAGAGTTTTCTTAAAATATATAGCCCTCTCTATAGTTTATTTGAATTATGAATATTACCAACAAACAACGATATGAAAAAAGTATAACTGTTCACAAAGCATGGTCTAAAAAATGAAAAAGATTTTCTAAACTAGTAAATATGCAGATAAGGGGCCTCAACATCCCAGCTGTGTAACATTTTTATTTTGGTGCCGCTTTATAAATATCTGGTAGCCCATAGACTGCATTTTAATTATTATAAGTTACAAATACTAATGAGCATATAAAATTTTTCAACAATTCAGAGAATATAATTTTTAGAAATTGTTAAATTGTGTTAAACATTAAACACTATTTTCTGGCAATGATGTTCTGGACGTGCTTATACTTATAATTTATTTTAGAATAATAAAAAGGACATTTTTCAGAAAAGCAAAACCCTCTTGAACTCTCCTGTTTTTTCCTTATTTTTATGCATGCAATTTTATATAATTGTTCTATTTCTTGATTATAATATGTCTTGGAATTATTTGGTTACTAAGATTTACACTGTGGCTTTATTATGATAAGCATCTTGCTGTATAGTGTTTATCTTAATAACAATAACTACTTACCTGCCAACTAAAAAACATCTGTTGAACATTTAAATGGGAAATATTGTGAAAATACATCCTAATCTATTTTGGTTGAAGCAACATATTAAAATCATCCAAAAATATGCCTTTTTGTAAATGAAATACTGTAATTTTGGATTTTTATCCATTTGGCACCCAGTTTATTCATCAATAAATGTATACTATGCTTCCACAAAATCACATGAAACCAATAGGGATGGCATGAACATTTTGTATATTTTTTATGGTTATGTACCTCAACTTTCCAGTATATAGCTTGATAAAACGTATCTCATTCACTTTGGTAATTATGCTTCAGAATATCCACTTGCATTTGAAATGCAAGCAGATAATATCCACATTCAATTTAAACTGTACTTTTCATAGGATCGATCATGTTTGATACCAACATTGGCTCAGAACCTGACTATCAAAAATTAGCTAAGCTTTTCTTTCCTCATCTAAAACTTCTGCTTGATCGTTCCTAATCATAATTATTTTAATGTTTTTTATACACTATGAAATACAGTTGTTGTTGCTAAGCATCTAATAAAGGAAAAAAATACATATGTATGGTGGCAAATTTGTAAAAGTAACAAGATAAAATGTTATATATTTTTAGAACAGATGCATAAAATTCCACCAAGCTTTACACAGTTAATTTCAAACATCTGACAAATGTATTGACAAAGTTTCAAACCAATTAAAATAATTAAAGACCTTGCATAACGAAAATTTAGCAATCATGATTTAATTAATCTATTTTAATTATCAAAATATGCCATTAACTTTTCAATGAACAACAAAAAAAAATAATCACAATTTGAAAATTGACAGAATTCTCATAGAAGAGCATTGACATAAAAAAACGTTCTATATTTTCTGAATCAATCAACCAAATTTAATGAAAAACAATATTTTTAATGCCAGATACCTCATCAACACATTTACCAAATTTCAAACTAATCAGATGCTTTTTTTGTCAGTTATTCAAGGATCTGAACATAAGCTCTGAAAGTCATTGTTTTTTAATCTCACTTTGCATATTTATTATCTTACAACCCACAATTTAAAATTTTAAAGTTAAATATATATACATATATATATATATATATATATATATATATATATATATATATATATATAAGCATACAAGATTCTTCGAGGCTTCTGGAAATTTTAGAAGCGTTACATTTTACAATCTAAAATTCCTATTGATTGTGCTATATCATGATTGTAGTATATCTTGGATTCCATTTTACACTGTGATTTTATTAGCATAAGCAGCAATTTTAACAGGGATTTTATGTTATCAATATATCCAAATACCAATACTTTCTTACCTACCAACCACGAAACATCTGCATCTGATGAATAAAATCTCATGTAAGAAAGTTACATATGGAAATGTAAACTGAATTTGCTATACTTATATCTAATTTAGAAATCTAAAGTTTTTACAATTTTTGTTTGGAAAAAAACAGTTTTGATGGTCATTCTACAATATTTAAAATTAAGACTTTATCTAAATACATCCTAATCTATTTCGATAGCAACAGCATACTAAAATCACCCAAAAATAGACATATTTGACATATAACCATCATCCATAATGGTGTCCACTGCTAATTGACTATTTTAGCAAATGCGATTTGACACAATAAAGTGGTTTTTGTGACAGCCTTTCAATAGTATCAACATTTAATTTAAACCGTAATTGTTGTTAATTAATCATATTTGACACAAACCTAAGCTGCAGACTCAATTATGCAAGATTAGCTTACCGTTTATTTCCCTCATTGAGACTTGCTGCTTAAACTCTCATAACTGGTATTATTTTAATGATTTTTTTATTCGCTATGAAAAACACATTTGCTAGGCAACTGATAAAGAAAATTGAGAAAAACATAAATATGTAAATTAAAAAAAAAAAAAATTTGACAAATATATTGGCAAAATTTCAAACTAATCAGAATAGTTTAAGGACCCCCCCTGCCATTGGGAAGTTTTAGCATCTATAATTTAACATCATGTTAAATCAATAATCCAAATGTGTCATTTTCTTTTCAATGAATGGTAAAATGAAAATCATCTGAATTCTCATAGGATAGCATCGATGTAAAATAAAATGTTCTATATTTTCCAAACAAATCAACCTAATTTAACCAAAAAATATACAAACAGCTGAATACATACCTAACAAATTACAAGTTAATCGTATGCTTTTTACAGCAGTTATCAGAGAACAGACAAACAGACAGGCAGAATACAAAAACTCTTTGGGTCTCCACAGTAATTCTCAACTGACATTTTGGCAATAAAGTATTTTTTCTGATTTAAATTTATTTTATGATAAAATAATTTTGACATTTATTGAGACAAAAATTAATACATCTATGTTGAATAATGAATTTATAAATTTCATATTAATTTGTTATAAGACAACGACATCTAGTCTATTTCATATAAAATAAAATTTATTAAAAATTACACAATTTTCAAGTAAAAGACATTCATAGATTTTTAGTCTTAAAAATACTAGAAAGTCTAATTTATTAACATTATGATTTACATAATGATCTTGAGAGCAGATAATTCATAAATTGAAATATCAAATTATTATTTCAATTAGTTGTATAAAATTTATTTATAAATAAAATGTTGACTCTTAATAATAGATTCAAATTCATTTTCACCACCATAAATGAGAACTAAATATACAAATGGTACCTTTAGCAATCTAGTGACTGTTTAGATATATATATAAATGTAATGTGTGCGAACTAAACACAAATTTTATTTAATTTTTAAATTCATTAAAAATCTGAGAATGTATCATTCAAGAAAATATATTACCAAATATTTTCTAATAATTTTTTTTAATATATTAAAAATGTAGAAAATTTGGGATTTTATTATAAAAAAGGTCAAAAGTAAAAAATAGTGAAATTTAAAAAAATCTTCAGATTATATTTTAAAGACAGATGACTGGGAAAATATATATATTAAGATATATTAGAGCTATATGGCTTTGGAGTCATATTACAATTAATGCAATTTGATCATCTGACATTCCTCTCCTGTGTAGCTCAAAAAAATATTCTTACCAAATAATACAAAACAATAAATTAATTCTTATTTCACATTCATTTAAAACTTAACAAATGGCTTATCACTCACTGTGAAGTTCCGATCTGGTTCTCTGCTTATTCCTAGCTGGTTTTTTAGAAGCTATACGCTGAGGCACATCAGGTAGAATCTATAAAAATATTTTAGGTAGCATTTAGTTCTGTGAATTCAAAAAGGTTCAAAAGTTAAAATCGGTTGAAATATGCAATATAGTGTAAATTTATACATTTTCAGATTACAGTGTTCTCCCAAGAATGATTTTACTAAAAATTGAAAGCCTAAAACTAGACATTATTATGATGCCTGAAAAACTTTTTTTAGGCATCAAATGTCTAAGTGGCATCTTTAATAGTAGAAATCTATATGGTTTATAGTAATCTATATGGTTTGAGATAGTTGTATATTAGGTACTACAGTTATTTTTTGCACAAAAGGTCTAAAGAAACCAGAAACTTTTTTAAAAAGAGGGTTCTGGCCCATTATAAACATATTCAAACACAAATTGAGGTACAAAATTGACAACTCCTAACTAGTAGCCAGTAGACAAATAAACAAACTTATAGAAGACTAGAAAAAAAAATGTCATTCAATAATAATTATAGTCTGCGAATGATAAGTTGGCGAATGAATAATGCCAATTCAGATGAATTTACTGATTAATTAAGGTGACAATTTCTACTAGCAATTAGCAGGATCAAGTTTTCAAATGCATTTTCTGCACCTTTTTGAGTCTGTCAACTTTCTTCCATCATTGCAAACTACTTCAAAGTCATCAGTCCAGTTGCTGTGAGCAAACTATAAAGACTATAGAATAACTTTGAAAGACATTTAAAAATTATAGTCAAACCAACCATTTTGAATATTGCGTGAATGTGAAAAATTTGGAGATAGAGGGCTTTTGGTATACACAAGAATGATAAATTATAATCAATAAAATGAAAATACAAACAATATATATATATATATTTACAAAAATATTTTTCTTATTCTTTCTATAACAAATATGAGCTGAATCAACTTTCCTTTTGCAGCATACTGAATCGTTCACTAGAAACTTCATTTTCTCAAGTTTAAATGTATAGCCATGTAAAAATTTATTTCAGCCGTTAATGTAGGAAAAAACCCCAACAACATAATGATCCAAAATTCTAGGAATGAAGTTTCCTGTCTAAGCATCAAATTGAAAAATTTGTTTGCAAAATACATGTAATATCTAGTAATTTCACTTAACTAGTAATTTCTAAACCTTGCTAAGTGAATCATCCAACAAGGATTCTGCATCTACTTACACATAGTCAGACTTTTAGATGTATGGCTAATTAATTTTTTATAGTATCATGTCCTACACATAAGTTTCTACCTACATATGTGCTACAGCCCGGATGCAAGAAAATTTTAGAAAGAACATTGAAATATATTATACTAAACAATTCTTGCAACTCTAAAAACAGTTGCAACCTTTTTTTACCAGAATGTGAAAAAAAAATATACTACTAATTAACTTGCCTTACAATATAAGTAAATTTCTATAATAAAAAGGACAATAAACATACATAACATAATTGTTAGAAAGATAAATAGTTTATAATTAAATATGAGCTTTACACAAAATTATATAAAAATAAAAGCAAACTTACTCCATCATCATCCACATCTTCAATAAAATTCATATGAGGATTATTTACTTTATCTAATAATTCTTTTGCCAATTGCTTGGATAAATTACCTTGGACAAATGGATGCTAAAATATAAATAACACAAATTAAATTAAAATTAATTTTTAAAGAAATATTTCAATTTTATACACAAATTATTTTGAAAATAACGAAAATAATTATCATTTTGAAGGACATTTTATACCGCCCATAATTTTTTTTATCCTTCAAAATTAACTTATTTATTTTAGCACAATCATACTGATTGGTACAGAAATCATACGAGTTATAATTTTTTCAACTGAGAAAAAGTGTCTAGGCCAGGATTCAAATATAGGACCGTAGTTTTAGCTGTTAATGCTCTTCCAACTAAGCTATCCTGGATAAATTCAGCAGACACATTTCACTCAAACAACTTTTTGGCAATGACATCTGGTCTGTTATTTGAAACAGTTCAACAGAACATACCACAGGTAAAGGAACTACAATAAACATTGGATATACAATTACACTTAATTATTTTAACACAATCATACTGATTAGTAAAGAAATCATAAGGGTTGTAATTTTTCCAACTGAGTAAAAATGTTAAGGGAAAAACTAATTACGTGTAATTGCATATCCAATGTTTATTGGAGTTCCTTTACCTGTGGTATATTCTGTTAAAAAGTTTCAGATAAGAAACAAGGTGTCATTTCCAAACTGTTTTTTGAGTGAAATGTGTCCACTGTATTTGTCCAGGATAGCTTAGTTGGGAGAGTGTTGGCAGCTAAAGCCAAGGCCCTGGGTTCGAAACCTGGACCAAATCTTGAAATCACTTTTTCACTCAGTTGGAAAAATTGCAAAATGGAAAATTAAGTTAGAACTTATAGTTGTTATAGTTTAGTTATAGTCCAACTTATCAGTTGGAAAATTAAGTTAGAACTTAGCATATATTAATCAATATGATGTTAGACAGTGGTAGAGGTCTACACGGGTCCAAAATTTTGAGGCATGGGTCAAACCTGACCCGCCCTGATGTAAATAAAAACTAAAAGTTTACCTGTGCAAAAATAAATGAAATCAGGCCCAGCCAAACTAAATTTCTACAGAAAATTCTGATCTTTCTTAACATACAATTCAGATTCTTTTAATGAATACTCCATACACTTATGGGAAAATTTTACAGTACACTTTATATTATTATATGTTCGCAAGCAATAGAATACAGAATAGCAACATTAAGGAACTCTTAGACTATATTCAAATAAAGACATTATAAAAATTAATGTAATTTAAGACAAAACAAAAAAATGGTTAAAAACATCATAACTTGTAAAGCTGTATAATAAAAAAAAAAAAATAGATTTTTAAAAAAATTTCTGTATAATTTATTAAAGAACTAGCTGACCCACCCGGCATTACCTGAGCCTGTGTAATAAATTTAAATGTCACGATGTAATCGCAACATTTTTAGCGCAATCGCGATGTGTACGATTGCACGTGTTCAATTTCCCATTAAATCTCTAAATTTATTAATTTTAATATGTTTCTTTCAGTATTTAATTATCCCCGTATCAGCGTTTTTAATTATCTTTAATTTAACGTATCCGTTGTCTGCCAACGCTGTTTCTTTCTCATTTTAACTTTCGTCAAACGCCGATATTTTGCATTTCAGTCGATGCATATCGCGGCAGTTTCGTGGGGAATTCGTCATCGGCTCACCGCTTCTCCCGTTCCTTCGATCCGGCAAAAGCGCTCCACATGCTTCGCCGAGGAACGCGTTGCGGTAGGTTCATCGCTCTTTGGCGCGCGCCAACAGTTGGCGTGTTTTCAGAGCTCGCTCCGTTTCTGCGCATCGCTATTGGACGATCGCGGGTTTTATCGCCAAGGGCAACCGGCTCGGCACTTCGCGCTGATGTTAAAATCAGTTATGTTCAGGATGTGCTCAGTGTAGTTTGGGAGATCTTATCTTATTCAATTTCATCAGTTAGGGAGGACACGATGTCACCGGAGTCCCTCACCTATTCAGAGTTTTATAAATGAATAAATCATCTCCTTTTTGTTTTCCATCAAGAAGTGTGTTGTATCAGTTATTCCTAAAATGAGTGTGCTGTATTATTAGTCATATATACATCGCATCGTTCCTGCTAAAAATGGGTGAGAGAGTTCCTTTTTACTTATTTTAATTATGTGTTAGTCCATCGCTAAAATAATAGCGAGCGTGAGACCTTAGGTTCATTTTAATATTTATATTTTGCGGTCTTTCACTTGTGATCACGTCACCACGTGTTAGCACGTGGTCGGCCTCTTCAACACAACGTGTCTGAAATATTACACTACATATGGTGCCTCAGATCCAGGTCGTAATTTTAGCGTGGACTATTTTTTTCCCCATATAAATTCAATTTGTTTAAAATTTAAAATCTAAAAAAAACTTAAACTCTCACCCTAAAAATTTTGTACAATCGTTAAAGTTATTTTTTTTATGCTATAGAATGAAGTAATTAATCAGCTAAAATTTAAATTCATCAAAAAAAAAAAAAAAAAAAAAAAAACGTCTTTTAGAATGTAAATTTTTCAAAAAAAAAAAAAAATTTTTTCATCATTTTTTCTGGCTGTAAAGTTAATCAAGTCCTTTAATGTGTTTATCATTGCCAAATTATTTTTTTCATGCAAAGCTCTCATATTCTTGTACTGATGCACTGACAGGGCATAACTCGTGCCAATCTTTTTTTTTCCTTTAAATTTCTAAGTTTTTTATATATTTTTTAATCAAAATTCAATTTTTCAATCACCAACATGAATGTGCAAAATGGCATGATTAATCCGACGTGGCAAAAAGTGCCAGGTTTCACTTGTTTTGAAGCCATTTTAATGAACCTATCCAACATGGTGGAAGGAGATGTAACATATGAAATCAAGAAACACAGCAGTGTAAGTAACCCGGCATTGCCAGAAATCGAAAAGCAGCTTTTAAATGTATTCAATTTTAGAATAGAGCCCTTAACATCTCTGTTCAAAGAGGTGCAAACAGATTTTGCCCGCCTAGTGCATGAAAGAGACAATCTCCAGAGTCTTAATACAAAATTATTACAGCGAATACAAATGAACAAGAAGATGGAAGTCTCTCATGTTACTACCCAGGTTGAGGACCTGCAGCAAAATGTGCCGTCTTCTACTGATGCATCAACACAGACGTGCAACACCCCAGCTTGTGCTCCTATAGTGCTGGATCCCTGTGTTCATAGGTGTGAACATGACACCTCCATATTAAATTCCACTTTAAAATCCCCTGCAGTAAAGTCTCTTCAGGCTCACAATTCTACTTTAAATTCCTCTAGTAATTCTAATTCTTCTTTTAACAAATCCTCCAAGCCACCTAAAATCATCATTTATGCCATTGACGAGAAATATAGTATCCCTGATATCATCCAAGCAATATCGGATACTGCTGGCTTTACCCCTTCATGTAATTTCATAAAGAAAAATAAAGCAAGAAAATCAAACAACTACAATTACATCTTTCAAGTGCCTGCAAACATCGCCACACTACTTGTGAACTGCAAGACTTTGAAAATTGGTGAACAATGTGTTTTTGTGAAACGGTTTATCCGTATTATCCGGTGCTATAATTGCCAATCTTTCAACCACGTTGCAAGTTCTTGCAAAAAGTCACGTGCATGTCCCTGGTGTGCTGAAGCACATGAACCAGGCCGCTGCACAAAACCTCCGAAGTGCAAAAACTGTATAGCAAATAATCAGTTCTACAAACGGAACTTTAATGTTGACCATCCGGCATTTTCGCCCACATGTGAGTCTTTTAAATTATTTGTTTCAAAAGTTAGGCTTAGGTTAAGCTCAAGCCTTATAAAATAGTTAAACCCAATCCTTTTGTGTCTGCTCCACATTCAACAGTTTTTTTTTTCTCTACATAGTGTGTTCAAGTTTTTCCCGTTTGTGAAATATGTGTACGTGCTAGAGAGAGTGCATAGTACCCAATGGAGTGGTACTGCTATGAATCTTTCATGACATTTTGTAAACTCTCCTCTGGCATGTACCGCTGCTCATCCCTGCTTTTCCTTAATTTATTCACAATTTTAAAAGTTCGTACCTGAACCAGTAACGTGTGCTCCAGCTAGTGTTTCATCTTAACTGCAATTTCTCTGTCTTTTTCGTGAACTGTTTTCATCTACTAGTACTCACCTTTGCCTTGAACTCTGCAAGATTAAGTCCTAACATAAATAACATTCCTGAACTGTTCTCTTAAAGAACTCCTTTTACAGCATCTTAATTTGTAATTATCGTAAATATTTAACATATGCAATATTTATTTGCATACTATCACAATTTTCCTTTTCCCTGTTGATGTGGCTCCAGCATAATCATCTGTAAAGTTTATTTATCTCAAGGTATTTTTTTTATTTTAAATTAACAATTTTTACCAATTATTGAAATTATTTGTATCTATTTTTTGTGTAATTCATTGGTCATTTTTTTAACTTATATAATTTTCTCATGCAAAATTTTTTTATATAACAAACAGGTTGAGATATACAGTTTGTATATTTCGTGCAAATCTTTACTTATTCAACTATATTTTTTATATCTTCGATTGGCACCTGTCTTTTTGACAGATTTTTTTTTATTTTTCTTACTGTTCTCATAATTGTATTTTGTGTATTTCCCTAGCCCTTATTTAAATCACTCATGAGTTGCAACTCCCCCTTTTATAATTTTTGCTAGCCCTTTATTAATTGTTTTTTCAACTTTTGTGTATATTTATGTGTTTAGTTCAAGCGCTTGACATTATTTTCTTTGCACTTATATGTTTGTTCCATGGTACCTAATGAACAATCATACCTTTGCTAAGTATAAATTTCAAAGCAATCAATGTGTACACATAGTCAAATTTTTGAAATATTGAAAAGCTAATTATGCATTTATGTTTTTCGTAAGGCCTTACATTTTTCATTTACAACAACTATCCCAAAAGGATATGTTCATATACCTAAGTATGTATATATAGGTTTGCATAACTACAAAAAAAAAAAAAATGATGGTAAATTTTAGGTTATGGTGTATAAACAATGTGTTCTCTTACAGCATTTTACCAATAATTTTCTACTTGATGCATTTAATTTTTACTTCAACCTGCTCTTATTGCAATTTTACATATATTTTTTTCCTCATTTTCATAACATCCTTTTCAAGGTATTAATATTTATTCAATGGTTTTGCCTCATAATTTTGAGTCAAATAATTTTTTTTGCACATTTTTAATCGTGTAATGTTATACAATGGTGTCTTATGCATTCATACTTTTCCATTCAATGTTCATGATATGGAGTTGTTTTCAATTCACTGTGTGCTTAGGCTTTATAAAGTATGTATGAATACTGTGTTTACTTACAGGTTACAAGTTGTACTTTTAATAATTCATTTCAGTAACTATTCAATTAAATTTGTTAGGATAATTTTATAAGTTTGTACTTCTGTACATGTGTGTTCCATTTTTAATTCTTATAGTTGGATCGTTGTTTCATTTGCTAATCATTAGCATTATGTTCTACTTCCTTTCACTCATTCATTTAAGTATTGCAATCCAAAGTGTTTTGCACTTAACTCTTGGTTTTCAACCTTTGATAATTGGAAAGTTTAAATTTTTTTTTCATCACTGTCAAAACAATGGCAGTTGGTCTCTTCACATTCAAAAATTATTTACTAGTGCACATAATGTATTTTTCTTGTGACATTTTTATCAATTAATGTGTTAATCTATTCATTATAAAAAAAAAAAAATTAGTGTTACTCACAACGAATTTACATTTAACTAATTGTGTCATGCTTTTGAAATATTTTAGATTGTTAAATTGTTAAAAGAATTTTTTTTACCAATGGTGAAGTATAATTGTTAATCTTAATATGTCAAATTAATTATGAAATTGTGTTTGTCTCACAGAAGGTAATTTTTAATATGCATCACTGAAATTATGTAATAATGTACTGTTTATATATATATATTACTGTATTTATTTCATTTACAACAGAAATTTACTGTGTCATTTATACGACTTATTGTATAGTCGTCTTTGTTAATCCAGTGTATTCTCTGGTGACTCGTTTTACTCCCATGTTCAGCAATTTCGGAATTTCATTCATAGTCAAAATTCGTATTTGTTGCTAAATTTACTTCGAATTCCTCTTTTTAAATTTTGCAAAATTTTTCCTTCACATTCAAAATTTTTCCTTTTTCCAAATTTTTCTCGCCCATGTAAAATGGTCGCTTCCCAGTCAAATTTTTCATTCCCAGTCTAAATTTTACAAATTTTTCATTTGCGGGGGAATATGTCACGATGTAATCGCAACATTTTTAGCGCAATCGCGATGTGTACGATTGCACGTGTTCAATTTCCCATTAAATCTCTAAATTTATTAATTTTAATATGTTTCTTTCAGTATTTAATTATCCCCGTATCAGCGTTTTTAATTATCTTTAATTTAACGTATCCGTTGTCTGCCAACGCTGTTTCTTTCTCATTTTAACTTTCGTCAAACGCCGATATTTTGCATTTCAGTCGATGCATATCGCGGCAGTTTCGTGGGGAATTCGTCATCGGCTCACCGCTTCTCCCGTTCCTTCGATCCGGCAAAAGCGCTCCACATGCTTCGCCGAGGAACGCGTTGCGGTAGGTTCATCGCTCTTTGGCGCGCGCCAACAGTTGGCGTGTTTTCAGAGCTCGCTCCGTTTCTGCGCATCGCTATTGGACGATCGCGGGTTTTATCGCCAAGGGCAACCGGCTCGGCACTTCGCGCTGATGTTAAAATCAGTTATGTTCAGGATGTGCTCAGTGTAGTTTGGGAGATCTTATCTTATTCAATTTCATCAGTTAGGGAGGACACGATGTCACCGGAGTCCCTCACCTATTCAGAGTTTTATAAATGAATAAATCATCTCCTTTTTGTTTTCCATCAAGAAGTGTGTTGTATCAGTTATTCCTAAAATGAGTGTGCTGTATTATTAGTCATATATACATCGCATCGTTCCTGCTAAAAATGGGTGAGAGAGTTCCTTTTTACTTATTTTAATTATGTGTTAGTCCATCGCTAAAATAATAGCGAGCGTGAGACCTTAGGTTCATTTTAATATTTATATTTTGCGGTCTTTCACTTGTGATCACGTCACCACGTGTTAGCACGTGGTCGGCCTCTTCAACACAACGTGTCTGAAATATTACACTACAATCCTAAAAAACGAAACTCTGGCCACAGTCTCTGATCTTCGGCACCATATTCTCCGGAAAATCCTTTATTTCTCCCTTCCACTGCCAGATGAGCATTCTGTTCTAAACAAACCTCTTTTCGCATGAACCTCTGAGACAGGTCCCTGTTGCCTATGGCACTGTAGAGTAGGCGTGCTACAAAATTGAGCTGATTTGGAGAAGATGGGAACATTATTAGCCGAGTTATTGAAATAAGGCACAGTTAGAGAAAATAACCTTGAGGGAGGTGCCAGGTTGGAGGGGATGTTCAAGTGTCCCTCAGAAAATTACAAATTAGGAGGACCATTATCAGACCTGTCAACCTTTGAAAATGAGAAATAGTAGCACACCAAATTAAAATTTATCTGAAGGTTGGTTGGTGACTGTTTTTCATGCTGTAAATTTTAAGCGAGCAAATACTAATCAATTAAACGCATGTGTATATCCAAAGCACACAAAGTAGGAGACTGTTTTGTTTTTGCTAATTTTTTTGTTGCGGGTGGGATTGATTAAACATAATTATTCCTATTCAATTAATGCTCTGTCCACTCCTAAGCCAAATTTCTGAACTTCACAGAGAATTTTTTGAAAGATTCCAAGGCGGTTAAGGGAAGGGGCTGATGGAACTTCGGGTATATCTTCTAGAGAAAAATGTCTGAGTTAGAGTCCTTCAACAGGTCGAGTAAGCTAATACAACCGGGAGTGGGGGTGTCCACTCCCGGCACTTTTTTTTTTGCGTCCCTTTGGCGAAATTTGTGTTTTTTCGCGATTTTTGACGAAATTTGCAATTTTTTTCGAGATCTGTTGATAAAATTTGCATTTTGTTTCGATATTTTTTTACGAAATTGGCCATTTTTCGCAATGTTTTTAACGGAATTTGCCGTTTTTACGCGATTCTCTGACGAAAGTCACGTTTTTCCCGTGATCTGTTGACAAAAATTTGTCGTTTTTTCCCGATCTTATGACAAAATTTGCTGTTTTTTGCAATGTTTATGATGAAATTTGTCGTTTTTTCATGATCTTTTGATGAAATTTGTCGTTTTTTCATGATCTTTTGACGAAATTTGCCATTTTTCACAATGTTTTTCACGAAATTTGTCGTTTTTTCGCGATCTTTTGATGAAATTTGCCGTTTTTTGCAATGTTTATGTAGTAACTGGAAACGGACTCTGTACCGCAAAGCCAGCAGATTCCTTAATGAGGCTCTCAATGAAAGCATAAACTGCCGAACAATAGGTTTTGATGAGTGCAGTAATTTTTACAGCGTGAGAACGAAGAGAAGGAGTCGAGATGCAGACTTAGTTAGACGTACTGGGAGATGCTCTAAAATCTCCGCGGCCAGCCTTTGCGAGCTGAGCTGACCAATGTTTCATCGGAAAATGGCATTTACGAGCTGCAAATTTGTCATGATTGTTCTAATTATCTTTTAACTTGTAAATACTTGTAATTATTTTACAAATAACCAAGAACATTAAATTGAGTAAGATTTCACCAAAAATCTGCCCTGGACTTTATTTATTCATATCCTTTAGACAACCGACCAAAATATATCTACAAAAAATGGACGCTCGACCGAGATCAACGGGATCTACGTGAATTTCTAAGAAAGAAGAAAAATGATTTGTGCAAATGAAAAGCAAAAAGATTTGTGCATCAATCGAAGTGAGGTGTTTGTTCAGTGGCATCGTATATAAGTGGTTCACGATAAAGTTTATGTGCTGCCGATTTTTTTTTTTCATCTGCGTATTACTACACATCCAAGTGTGTGTGAGTGGTTATTATGTGAGTGATGTAAGTGATGATCAGCTATGATCTGCTGTGCAAATATGTGTCAGTGATGTGCTGTGATGAATCACTGAAAAACCGATAAAGTTATTTCGGTAAAGAGTGAAATGTTTCGAGTTTCGGTGTAGAAAGTTTGACCCTCTGACTGTCTGTGCAAGATAAGTGTAGTGTTTTTCGCGGTGGCGGAAAGCGATTTTTTTTTTTTCTGGTGATATTTTTTTCTTCTGCTTTTAGTGTATGCAAGAAGAGAATGTGTCATTCGTTTATCAGCAAATAGTCAAGTTGTGGTGATGCTCGAATGAAAATAAAGAATGTCTGCTATGTATTTTTTTTTTTTGCAGACTGAAAAAAAAAAGTGAAGTGCTTCGTGTGTTTTTTTCCTTTTCTCTTTTTCTTCGTATGGTATGCTTATAAATAGAGGAAGGAGAATTATTATTTTTTATTGATTCCTCGTGAAACTGAATGTTTCTTTTTTCTAGAATGGAGTGAAGAGGTATATTATATTGGTATAATGATATATTTTTTTTTGTATCATGTTATTTTTTACGTGAAAAGAAAGAAATATATATTCAATTTAGAATATTTAGATGAAAGTAAGTGTTTATAAAATTGTTGAATATTATTATATGTGTTATATTTGATTCTTCATCAGGTGAATATATGGAAGTAAGTGTGTTATTATAACTGTTACGTATTATTATATGTATTAATATATTTGATTTATCGGGTGAAAATACGTATATTATTGATTTATTTAATGATATATTTTATTTTTATGTGTTAATTAGTTTATGATAAAAATGGCACATTTAATAAGGTCAAAAAAGATCGATCTGGTTACTGTGGCAGTCGAATTAGGTTTAAATCCAGAATCGGCCAATAAAACCCAATTAACTGATTTAATTGTAAAATCCGAAGGGTATGATGAAGATTTAGTGAAAAATTTGCTAGCGGGAGTTGTAAGTGAGCGCGAAGAAGCTGAGCAATTATTACAGCAAAAAGAAGCTGAGAATTGCGAGTTTGAATTAAAACAATTACAATTGGAAAATACACAAAAAGCCCAATTACATAACTCTGTACCTACAATCGCCGGAAAGGGTTCCGATGTTTTAAAATTGTTAAATAGATACAATAGTGAGGAGGAAATCAGTATATACTTAACCCTTTTCGAACGCCAGGCAAAGCGTTTAGATATAGAAAAAGATGAATGGGTAACCTATCTTCTCGCATTATTACCACTCTATATAGTAAGTTTAATAAATCACGAAAGTGGGGAACAGTCCAGCGACTACGACTAAGTAAAAAAAATACTTTTAAGACGCTTTAAACTTACACTGGAGCAATTCCGGCAAAAATTCTTCTTACATAGAAAGCAAAATTTGGATTCGTGGAAAGATTTCTCGTTTGAACTCTCAAATTTCTTGGATAATTGGTTATCTGGCCTGCAAATATCGACGTACGAACAATTAAAAAATATTTTAATTATTGATCAAATCAGGAGAAAATTGTCCCTAGAAATGAAAGAACACTTTTGTGATGAATTACCCAAAGTTACGAATATAGATGATTTGACTAATAAGTTGGATGATTTTGAAACTGCCCGAATTAACTTACGGAAGGCTGAAATTAAGTCCCCAAATGCGGAATTTCGAAAACGTCAAGGTTTTGAAAATAATAGAGCGTTCCATCGAAATGATATTAGCTGCGTACCATATGAAAAAAATTATGCAAATGCCCCCCAAAAGAATTCAAATACAAAAATCCGTTGTTTTAATTGCAATGAATTTTCGAATCGCTGGATGGATTGTCCCAAAAAAAAAAAGAAGGCCCGGTGTGCTGGAAGTGTAAAATTCCTGGCCACAGGTCTGACCAGTGTATAAACAATTCTCCTAAAAATGCAAATGCTGCCGTAAGCAACAACTCTAATCCAGCAGATAAAATAATAAAGAGCGTGAGGATTTTAGGAAAAAATATAGATGCCTTGATAGACACAGGGAGCGATGTGAATATGGGGAACAACGATATTTATATTGCCCTGGGATGCCCTAAATTACATGAAAATGACTTGGTTTTGTCAGGTATTGGTGGAAACCAAATAACACCCATAGGATTTACGACCGTAAACATTGAAATAGATGGTTATTCAGTAAATTCAGATTTATACATCGTAAAAAATTTGAATCATTCTATAATTTTAGGAATACCTTTTTGAGACAGTTAAATTTCAATATTTCAGAAAAAGGATTGCAAATTATGGGAAAACGGAAGTTAAAAGAAGTTAGGGTAAATTACGTCACTGCTTTCCCACAAGAAAGAGCCACGACGAAAATCAGACGCGTCAGCTATGTCACACCCAAATTTCATGCAATGTTGCGGTCAGAAAAACAAAACAATCCCACGATAGGAAAAATGATTTCGACAGCTGAATTAGTGAGAAAGGAACAAACTAATCAAAATGAAACAGCTTTTAACTTTAGTGAAAAAGTAAACATGCAATTAAGTACTGAAAAAAGTTGTTTATTAGAAAGTGAAAAAGTGTTCTATCCCACAGTTCGACTTAACGAAAACCACAGACATTTATTTAGCTGAAACAGCAAATTCTATTAATTTTCAGGAAGTTGAGACAAATCATATTACAAACACTATTAAGAAAGAGTTAACAGAACTGATTACTAATTATAAACCAAACAAGGTTAAGGACACAGAGTTAAAAGTAAATATAATATTAAGTGATGATATTCTGATTGCGCAACGACTGCATAGATTAGCATATCCGGAGCAGGAGTTTGTGGACAAACAAATACAGGAATGGTTGGAAATGGGAATTCTAACGGAGAGCAACTCTAATTATGCATCTCCTATAGTGTTTGCGAAAAAGAAAAATAATTCTTGGAGACTTTGCGTAGACTATAGATTGCTAAATAAAAAAATAATTAGAGATAATTTTCCCTTGCCAAGAATAGAAGATGTTTTAGATAACATTGAGGATGCAAAGGTTTTCACAACATTGGATTTAAAAAATGGTTTTTTTCATATAGACGTAGCAGAGGAGAGTAGGAAATATACAGCATTTGTTACGCATAACTCACAGTACGAGTACTTAAAGCTCCCATTCGGATTATCGGTTGGACCACAACAATTTCAAAGATATATTCAAGCTGTTTTTAAACAGTTAATTAAAGAAAAGGTAATATTAATTTACTTAGACGATGTCATAATACTAGCGGAAACTGAGGAAGAAGCATTGGTAAAACTGAAACGCGTCCTAGAAGTTGCATCGTATTACGGACTTGAATTTAATTTTGCAAAATGTCAATTTCTTAAACGGAAAATTGAATTTTTAGGCTATATTATCGAAAACGGAACTACTAGACCCTTGGAAGCCAAAACTTTGGCAGTAAAGAAATTTCCTGAACCCCGCACCCTTAAACAATTACATAGTTTTCTGGGTCTAACTTCTTATTTCAGAAAATACATCCCACATTATGCAACTATAGCGAGACCTTTAAGTGATTTATTAAAAGCGGGAAATAAATTTAAATTTGGAATACCCGAAAAGCAAGCTTTTGAAACTCTTAAGGAAAAATTAGTTAACCCCCCAGTATTGCATGTATTCCGACGAGGCACTAGACTAGAATTGCACACCGATGCAAGCGCCATAGGCTTTGGTAGTGTCCTACTACAAGAAGATGAGAACAAAAACTTACATCCTATTCATTACATGAGCCGTAAAACTACACCTACTCAAGCAAAATTTTCGAGTTACGAATTAGAGACCCTTGCGGTAATAGAATCGGTTAAAAAATTCCGAAACTACTTATTAGGTGCGAAATTTAAAATTGTGACAGATTGTTCCACGTTTCAAAAGACTATGGACAAAAAAGACATTACGCCAAAAGTAGCAAGATGGGCGTTATTCTTACAGGAATTTGATTATGAAATAGTACATCGAGCGGGAAATCAAATGAAGCATGTCGATGCATTAAGCAGAAATACAGTATTGGTAGTAACACGTTCTTATGACGAATTAACAGCAAAAATTAAATTAGCGCAACAAGAAGATGAACATATTCAAACCATCAAAAAATTAATAGAAAAAAATGAAAGCTCGGAATATTTTAATCGAAATGACATACTGTATAAATATGAAAACGACAGAACTGTTAATGATTCCCGTAAATATGCAAAAAGAAATAATACGCAATGTTCATAATAAAGGTCATTATGCGGTAGCAAAAACCGAAACAATTCTAAAAGAAAGCTATTTTATACGCCAGTTAAGGAAGCAAATAGAAAACGTCATTGCGAATTGCGTAGAGTGCATTTTGTGTAATAAAAAGCAAGGAAAAGGAGAAGGTTTATTGAACCCAATTCCAAAACAAAATATCCCCCTTTAGACTTATCACATTGATCATATAGGACCAATGCCATCCACTCACAAAAATTATAATCATATTTTTACCGTCGTAGATGCTTTCACAAAATTTGTCTGGTTATACCCAGTTAAAATTAAAACTACTGCTGCCGTAGAAGTTATAGATAAATTAAAATTGCAACACAACATTTTCGGAAACCCGTCCCAAATAATAACAGACAAAGGACCCGCGTTTACATCCGACGATTTTGAAGCATATTGTAGCGAACAAAAAATACAACATGTCCCAATAACGACAGGTGTTCCAAGAGGAAATGGCCAGATAGAACGAATGCATAGAATCCTGATACCAATTTTATCAAAACTTAGCATAGAAGACCCCACTAAATGGTACAAATATGTAGCATTGGTACAGCGAATTATAAACAGCACTATATCTAGAAGCACAAAATTTTCACCATTTGAGCTTCTAACCGGAGTTAAATTGCAACATAAAAACGATTTGCAAATAAAAGAGTTGTTAGACAAAGAACATGTAAATTCGATTATGTCAGAAAGAAATTTCAATAGGGAAATTGCAAAAGAGAACATTTTAAAAATAGAGGAAGAAAATCGTAAAACCTATAATAAAAAAAGAAAAATGGCCAACACCTATAAACTCGGTGATTTGGTGGCGATTCAAAAAACGCAGTTTGGGACAGGTACCAAACTAAAGCCTAAGTTTTTTGGTCCCTATGAGATTACCGCAGCAAAAAGAAGCGATCGGTACAATGTAAACAAAGTTGGACACCATGAGGGTGCAAATACGACCTCAAGTGCTGCAAATCACATGAAACCATGGATTTCTACTGTGTGAAACAAAGCAAATGTGCTTTTAAGTGATTTTGTGTTTATTATTTTTATTATTATTATATATTTTTTATTTAACTGTGTTTTATTGATATTTTTTTCGCCTAATGTAAATAAACTGTGAAAAGAACTGCGTCCAAGTGACAAACACAAAAAAGGACTTTCCCAACTCCAAAAATATTATTTAAGGACTAAGAACTGTTCATTCAGTAGTATTTAGTGACTGATCTTACTATTGCTTTATTTTTATGTTTGTGTGTTTTTTTTGTTTTGTATCTGATATGTTCTGAAAAAGTAGTCCAGTACTCATCTGGTATACAAGGTAGATGATGACTGGGAGGACCCACCCCTGTCAGGTAGGCCGAACTGTAGTAACTGGAAACGGACTCTGTGGACTCTGTACAGCAAAGCCAGCAGATTCCTTAATGAGGCTCTCGATGAAAGCATAAACTGCCGAACAATAGGTTTTGATGAGTGCAGTAATTTTTACAGCGTGAGAACGAAGAGAAGGAGTCGAGATGCAGACTTAGTCAGACGTACCAGGAGATGCTCTAAAATCTCCGCGGCCAGCATTTGCGAGCTGAGCTGCCCAATGTTTGATCGGAAAATGGCATTTACGAGCTACCGAATCTGCCATGCTGTTACAATTACCTTTTAACTTGTAAATACTTGTAATTATTTTACATATAACCAAGAACATTAAATTGAGTAAGATTTCACCAAAAATCTGCCCTGGACTTCATTTATTCATATCCTTTAGACAACCGACCAAAATATATCTACATTTATGACGAAATTTGCCATTTTTTCGTGATATTTTAACGAAATTTGCCGCTTTTCGCAATGTTTTTAACAAAATTTGCCATTTTTTCGCGATTTTCTGATGAAAGTCACGTTTTTCCCGCGATCCTTTGACAAAATTGGCGACTTTTTTTCGAACGAAAGACGAGATTGATTTTTTTCGGCGATCATTTGCCGAAATACCGATACATTTAATGTCCGAATTTTCAAATTTATGACCAATAATTTTTTTTTTTTTTTTTCGGAAATCATTGCCTTAATTTTTCGGAAAATTCGGACCAGAATCACCCCTGAACGATCTTTTGACGAAATTCGCATTTTTTCAGCAATCAGTTGAATGAAATTCAGGTTTTTTCGGCGATACTTTGGCGAAATTTGCTTTTTCCCGCCAATATTTTGACGAAATTCGCGTTTTTTCAGCGATCCTATAACGAAATTTGCATTTCTTAGCTCGATCCTGTGACGAAATTAGTGATTTTTCGCACGATCCTGTGACAAAATTAGTGATTTTTCAAGTGATCCTGTGATGAAATTCGCATTTTTTTTTTTTTTTTTTTTTTTGCAAAAAATTGTAGTTTTAGACAGATTTTCGTAGCATCGTAGTTTATGGCTCAAAATCATAGCAACTGCGATTTTTTCGTAGCAGTTGGCAGCTCTGCACTATGCATCTTTAAAAATTCGTTCGTATGGTTAAGCTATGAACTTAATTACAAATTTGGATTAAACTATTATTCGGAAATAGTGGTAACCGCTACTCATAAATTTAGTTTAATGTTATAGAGGATGACTATTAAGTTAATTATAATGTTTGGAATCATTTTCATTGAAATAGGAAAGACAGTTGCGGAGATATGGAAACGGGGCATAGTTAGAGAAAAAAACCTTGAAGGAGGGGATGTTCAAGTGCCCTTCAGCAAATGACTAATTAGGAGGACCACTATGCATCTTTAAAAATTTGTTCATTTGGTTAAGCTATGAACTTAATTACTATTATTCGGAAATAGTGGTAACTGCTACTCATAAATTTAGTTTAATGTTATAGAGGGCAGGGCTCCCACTCAACTTTTGCAGTTAAAAATGGAAAAAAAGGACCATTTTTTTCAAAAAAGGGGACCAAAAGGGACCGAAACAGACCACATATTTGTTAAGAAGGGACCTATTCCAGCAAATCACAAATAAAATAAACACAGAACCCACCCCCCCCTTATTTGTTACTTATTTATAAATGTTCAAAGTATAATTTGTTATATTTGTATATTTGCTCAGATTTAAATTCACTTAATTCTGAAATTCATTATCTGAAAGCCATTGCTATTGGCAGAGGTTATAAACTTCTATTATTAACACAACTTTATTTGAATTACAAGGGTCAGTCAGTAAGTTAATTGCACTGCTTAAGAAAACAGGATCGAAATTTTACAATAACTTTGTATCCTTGTAAAATCTACTTTTCAACATCCATTATTTAAACATTTATCGAGACATGGCACAAGTTTTTTAATGGCTTCTGCAAAGAAATCCCGTCCAATGTCCAGCAATAATTTTATGCACACTTACATCAGAAATATTCACTTCATTTGAGATTTCGTCTATTGTTATGCGTCTGTTTGCAAAGATGCATTCACGAGAACAGCGATCTCATAATTTTATGCAGGTGATGGTCTTCTCTTGCACTCAGTGTCGTCAATATCTGTACATCCATTCTAAAATGTGTTGCACTGCTTCGCGATAACTTTATGGGACATTGCATTTTCACTATACACTTCATGAAACTGACGATAAATTTGAATACAGTTACACCTTTTCACCCACAAAAAACGAATCACTACATTCATTTCCCATTTGGATGCCACTTGCAGCTGCCGAGATATGTTTACAACTGATTATCAGATAAACTAAAACTGCTGTGTGAAAGCCGAAAATCATATTTACACAAAATGAATAACGCAAATTTTCATATCCTTATGATGGAGCAAAAAATTTGAAAGTTTTGTAACCTATTGGTGATGTTTGTGTGCTGATTTTAGTACGACTGATTGAATTTCATGAATTTTCCCATATCATTTGAAGAAATTCATGTTTCTTTTGCAATGCTTTGACGAAATTTGCATTTTTTTGCAATTCTTTGACGAAATTCAATCTTTTATTCACGGTCCTTTGATGAAATTTGTGATGTTTTTGCGATCTTTTGACGTAATTTACGGTGCTTTCGCGAACCTTTAACAAAATTCATGGTTTTTTTCACAATCTTTTTACGAAATTCACAATGCTTCCGCGATCTTGTCACGAAATTCGCAATCTTTTGAAGAAATTTGTGATATTTTCGCGATCTTTTGACGTAATTCGCGATCTTTAGACATAATTCGCAATCTTTTGACGTAATTCGCGTTATTTTCGCGATCTTTTGACGTAATTAGCATTATTTTCGCGATCTTTTGACGTAATTAGCGTTATTTTCGAGATCTTTTGACGTAATTCATTTTATTTTCGCGATCTTTTGACGTAATTAGTGTTATTTTCGCGATCTTTTGATGTAATTTGTTTTATTTTCGCGATCTTTTGACGTAATTCGCAGTTTGTTCTCGATATTTTGACGAAATTCACGGTCTTTCGACAAAATTTGCGGAGTTTTTCGCGATTTCTTGACGAAATTTGCGTTATTTTCACGATCCTTTGACGAAATTTGCGTTTTTATCATGATCTTTTTATGAAATCCGTGTTATTTTTCTCAATCCTTTGACGAAATTCACGGTTTTTTCTCGATCTTTTGACAAAATTCATGGTTTTTTAGCGATCTTTTGACGAAGTATTTTTTTCGCGATCTTTTGTTGACGAAATTCCCTTTGTTTTCGCGATTCTTTGACGAAATTTGCATTTTTTCGCGATCTTTTGACGTAATCCGTGTTATTTTCTGAATCCTTTGACGAAATTCGCTGTTTTTTATCGATCTTTTGACGCAATTCGCGTGTTTTTTTGCGATCCTTTGACAAAATTAGTGTTTTTTTTTTTTTTTACGATTTTTTGATGAAATTCATGCTTTTTTCGCGATCCTTTAACGAAAGTCGTGCTTTTTTTGCAATCTTTTAAGAAATTCATGCTTTTTCGCGATTCTTTGACGAAATTAGTGACGGTTTCCCGATCCTCGAAACAAGCGATTTTTCCGCGAGGCTCGGATAAATACAGAACATCAATAAAATTTAAAATAAAGGTCTATTAACAGTATCGAAAACAGATAGAACGTATTGACTTTACGGACCTAATAATGAAAAAACAGACCAATATGGACTTGAAGCAAAAAAAACGGACCTAGTGGGAGCCCTGTAGAGGGTGACTATTAAGTTAATTATGATGTTTGGAATCACTTGTGCTGAAATCGGAAAGATAGTTGCTGAGATATGGAAAAGGGGCATAGTTAGAGAACATTGAAGAAGGGGCCGGGGAAACACCCCCTATATTCAAAGCCTTCACACCGTCTCATAATGGCCGATACCGTAGACCAGCATCCTACTTAAATAATATGAGTTTGCGTGAAGTTGTGCTTCCCCACAAATTAAAGTTATGTTTAGAAATATTTCCTATAACATTTTAAAAACTGTTTTAACAGGATGACACCCCCCCCCCCCTACGTTAAATTAAAAAATAGAATAAAATCCGAATTCTCCAATATTTATATAAAAAATTCTTTATAATGCTTAAGTTAATAATTAACATATCTCAATACAAGAATTTTGCAATTTACATAAGTTACTAAAAATATTAAGAACCATTACAATTTTACTTGGTTTGTTGTATTAAACTTGCATTTGATTCAGATTATTTTTAATATAGTCAAGTTCTTTATCTTCATTTTTCTTTATTCATTTAAATCAGATTATTTTTTATTTAAATATTTTTTTTTCTAATAATTAAATTTTCTTTCTATCTTTCTTTTATTCTTTCACACAAACAATTTGCAGGTTTGTCAACAGATTTGAAGTAAACCTGGTAAATAATAATAATAATACTTTGGACAAATGAAAAAGTACCAAGAGGGTGCAATGAGTGAAGTGCAATGTCAAGTAAAATTGAGGTTGATAGACATGTAAAAAATAAAATAATGGCTGACTTGTTCAAGTTTTAGGCAAAAATTGCAATTTTCCTGACTTTTTTTTTTTTTTTTTTTTTTTGGCAGTTTCTGTTGATTTTTCTTAACATTTCCAGGTTTTCTCTCTTTCCCAGGAATTTTGTAATTAACTTTTTTACTCATTTTCTGATATGCTAGAATTATAAAAATTGTGTACACAGATGCATTTCCAATGACAACACATTTTAATACTTTTAGAACTTTACTATAAATTAATAAATTAATTTTAAGGCATTTTCCTGTTAACCAACGCAGGTGATAAATCACCAAATACTCTTTATGGTTAAAACTGTATACCAGTAACACCAACATTGGAGTTAATGATGTGCCAAACCATGCTCTCCAAAATAGGCCAAATAGCTATGAAACTGGAACAACAAAATATTTGTTTGAAAATATATGTTTTTCTTTTAGTCAACCTAGCATTTAAAAAAATTATTACCTGTAAAAGTCTTTCAGCTGTAGGTCTTTTCTTTGGATTTTTAGTCAAAGCTACTTTGACAAAATGATGAAACACTGGACTCCTAAATCATAAAAAGAAAAAGAGGATATAATTTCAAATTGGCTTTGAGTAATTAATATGAAAAAAAATATTGATATTGTATTAGAAATACCATTTAGCTTTATCACTCAAACATGGCGGCTTAAATCCAGATTTTGACATCAGGAACAATGCTCGCATAGGATGCAAGTCAAACATTGGAGGCTGCAGTTCTGCCAATTCAATAGCTGTAATACCCACAGCCCAAATGTCACATTGTTGGTTATAACCCCCTTTTCGCTCCACAGCAGCCACTTCAGGAGCCATCCTAAATATTTTTATAATTAATATCATAATGTTTCTAATACAAGAGAAATCTATTTTTTAAATAATGAAAAATATAAGGATATCATTTTTAACATTTAAAAACAAAGTAGTTATTAGGATTTTTCTTACAAAGAACGAACTAACTAAAACATAAATCATTATAGAAAAAAATAATAATACATATAGTAAACAATAACACAATGTGTGGTTAAATGTCCAGGAACTAATTTTATAAATAATACATAACAGCATCTCTATCAAATTAAGAAAAAATTTCTTAATCTGATCCATAAGTAATGTCACAGTTGGAATTTTTGCTATTGTCATACTATTTAATAACAGGGTTTGTACAGAATTCAGAAGAAAAAATCCAAGGAGTATCTAAGGAGTTCAAAAATTTTAAAGCACATACCATATATATATTTTTTTTAGTGTATTACTGTACCTTGCACTGTAACATGCACAATTTTTAATTAAGAAAATTAACAGAAAAGACTTTCAAACAGATCTTATACTATTAAAATCTAATGGGTCAGTGTTACAACTGCACAGTATTCACAATGTATTGCTTCCTTTTTAGAATGGTAAGAAAATCACCTGTAATCACTTTAATTTTTCTTTTGTAAAACAAGATTTTATTTTTATTTTATTTTACTTCATGCCCTACCTAAGAAAGATCATTATATATAGGCAATATTAATCCTCATGTCTCTATTTTCTAATCTTGTATACTTCAATTAAGAGCATGAAGTCAATTTTGCTTCGCGATAATTCTAAGGAGTTTATAAGGAGTATTTTGTATATCTAAGGAGTTCTAAGCACTGCTTAGAAACTTTTTCATTTCTAAGGAGTTTCTAAGTAGTCTAAGGAGTCTGTATGAACCCTGTAATAATAAAAATCAAGTGCACATAAATGCAAATATTTAGTTATCTGTGTTTAACGGACCAAATATTATTTTTTGAAGGACAAATCTATTTCTAGGCTATATATATAAAATCCTAATGTAAGGATTTTATGAAACAAATTTGTGAAAAGTTTTGTGAAACATTTAAATTCAGGGTTTGTAGAATACGATCTTGATGCAAGAGATTAATTTTTAGGTGGACTGTATCAATAGGAATTAAGTTAACAATTGCACAAATAAATTTTATAAAACAATATACTGTTTCTTATCTCAGACTTTTTTTTTTAGAAATACATTCTGAAAAAAATATATTTTAATAAATCTTTTAATTTAATATATGTAATTAATGCAAAATTACCAATAAGGTGTCCCAATAAAAGATTTCCTTTTACACATTGTAGCTGTTATCTGTGCCGATACACCAAAGTCCGCTGTAATAAATTATGCTAAATAAGTTTTTTTAAATATATTATGCAAATAAAAACTTCAAAAATTGTTAAAATCTGTAAGTACAAATCAAAGAAACTTCAAAAGCTAAATTATTAAATGTAATTACATATTTTTACTAATTAATATAAAAACTATTAAAATAAATTATTTAAAGTAAAAATTAATACATTTAATAAATTCAAAGTCCATCAGAGGAATCCAATTTGTTTGTTCCTCAGCAGTACTGGAAATTGAAATCCAAAAACGAAGCATCATTATGATGCCTACAATAAATTTTTTACATATGAAAAGGATGAAAATGTAGGTGTTATCGCTAATGATTCAAATCTATATGAGATTATTTTTTTAAAAAATACATTCCAATAATAACTAATATGTACAAGATACTATAATACTGATAAAACTCCAATGAAATCTCAAAAAACAAGCTTTCTCCTGCATTTGTATACAAATTCTTGTGTATTTTTCCTATTTAGCTCGATTTTTTTTCCTTTCCCAAAAATCTTTATGTGTAAAAATCCCCCCCTCCCTTCCCCCATGAAATAAGTTTCAGTAGACATTTTTCTCTTGGCAATTATTGGCAGTAGTACTGGTTCTAGTATGATCTCAGTTCATTATTTCATTATCCTTTTTTTCCTGGAAAAGCAATAATCAGAGAATTGGGGACAGAGGGAGGAAGTTGTGAAGTAGGAAAAGAAGGGGGGGGGGGATCCTTTGTCTGATTAAGTAGCTAATGTAATTAGGAAAATTCCTGGTGAAAATTGAGAAAAGAAAATTCTGAATAGTACTGGAGAAGTACTTGCACATCTATCGGCATGGTGCAGTCAATGCAAATGGCTGACCATAGATAGATAAATATCACAAAATCAGTAAAAAATTTGCTTCTTACAAGCAGAATTTTTTTTAAAGATAAAACTCCTAATGAAACAGAGAAAGCTAATTCTACTAAACAAGCAACAGAAAAAATACAAATGAATCAAAACAGTGGGCATCAATAACAAAGGAATTTAACACTGACATTTCATTCAAAAATTCTATAAACGTAGATAATGAACTTCAAATGTGTGGCATTATGACAATAGATGAAGAGATTGTTGTGTGCATAAATGCAGACATTTCCAATGAGGAAAATGAAGAGACTGATCAACAAAACATGAAAATGTTATTATGTAAAAAGCTGAAAAGACAGTAGAACTGCTGGATAAAGCTGAAAATAACTTATTTCAAGTCACCAGTCGGCGATTAAGCTTTGAACTATGGCAATTAAAAAAATTTACTCAACTGGCCAAATAATTAAATCGATTTTATTTCAACAAAGACCCTAAAAAAAAGAAAGAATAATATAAACATTGTTAGCTACATCTTCTATAAATAAATACAGAGGTGCCAAGCTCTCATTAATATTCCGTAATATGTGGGTTAATTTGACCCAGGTGTAACACCTTTCACACCAGAAATTCTTTTAAGAAATAAAATTAAATAAATTCCACGTAGAAACCTGAAATTAAATAAAGATTCATCCAATAATTTTTCTGGTTTGAAGCATTGTTAAACTAGGTCCGATTAACCACATATTACGGAAGATTAGTGGGAACTTGGCACTTCTGTAAACATAATAAAGAGAAGTCCTCTCAAATGTTTATTTATATAAAGCTGTTCCTAAAAAATAAATAAAACCTCAAATATGTGTACAGTTAAATCATTAACTGTCTTAATATTTCTTTAAGGACAACACTGGTTCATAAAATTAAATTATAATGGTTAGTTTACAATTTTATATTAATAGTTTTATTTTAGTCTTGGATTTAAATAAAACAATTTTAAAAAATTTCTATACATCATTTTTCCAGTTTTCAAATGCCTATTTATGTGCATTTTGCCTATCAATGAAAATATTCAAAATGATCAGTAGGTGGTTACTAAAGTAGAAAGCAAATACTGGCCAGAACTGTCTACTAAAAAAATCATTTACTAGCCAGTGATCCTAACCTAACCATAATTAAATATTTTAAGCTTTACTGGTAAACAGAATTTCTTGGCATAAAAAAAAAGAAAAAACTTATACTAAATCATTTGGTGTATGTTTTGCATCAATTACAAATTAATTTAATATTAGGAGTTCCAAACTTTAACCTTCGAAATTCCTAAACGACATGACTTCCTGTTTTGTATCCTAATGTAAAATTCACGGAAAAAGTCAAATATGTTAAAATTAGCTGTTTGTATTGAAAAGTTCAGAGTTTCGCACAATTTCAGTATGAATGACCCATTAAACTTATTTTTTTACATATAAATTGAAAAAAGACATAATCTAATAAAGGGCTATTTTCTTTTTTCTTTTCAGTGATAATTTGGTGATAAAATGCATGAGGAGTTTGTTCACACTCTATCTTTTTTCTTCCGGGCAAATGTACAAACAACATAACGGGGCTATTTTATTTTTTTCAAATTTTATTGAGTGTATATTAAATACAAAATATTAACTTTGTACTTATGTAGCAATACAGTCAGAATTCATACCAGTAAATGAAATGGTTTTAAAAAGTAAAAAATTATTTTTTGTTCTTTAAAAATTTCTACAAATTAAGAAAATTTTCTGTGAACTGTATAAGTACTTTGTCTGTGAGCATTATTTAACTGTCTACACATCCTTATTATTAATGTTCGTATCCGTCTGTGTGTGTGTGTGTGTGTGTGTGTGTGTGTGTGTGTGTGTGTGTGTGTGTGTGTGTGTGTATCTGTACCCGGATAAACTCTGCGAACGTAGCGAGTAGCGACGCGCTTTTTGTGTCAAAAAATTCAGAAAAATCCGGTCCTCCAGGAATTGCAGTTTCGAAAAAATCGGCCCTTAATTAAGGGAGTTATTAACGAACAAAGCTGTTTTAATTGCTTCAAAAGAAACCTATGTGGAAAGTCCTCCGGGCATGCGCAGAAGAGCTCAATCATCATCTTCCGCAAAAAGAAGAAGGAAAGATCGCTTCGGCCGGTTACGTTTTACGACTGCCTAAACTCGCCGACGGCGAACCGACAGAAATACGAAAAAACCGTCAACATATTCTCAAAGAACGTACTTTTACGTCTCTAACGATCCTGTCGGTTCGAAAAAATTTCGATATTAACCCTTTTAAAAAAAAAATCAAAAAGGGTCGAATTCGTGTTTTTTATTGTCTCCCTTCTTCCGAACCTCGCATCCGCCGGACTAAGAAAGATTCGGATAAACGGATTTCACCAAATAAAAGATCGGTCTTTGTCCTCTCCAATGCCAGCTTGCATTAAAAAAAATACGTCAGTTAACCCTTCGAAAACGTATATTTTCCGTACACAGTTTCGCGATTTCGGCAATTTGGACAATTTTAAAAAAATTGCAGCGGCGGTTCCAAACAAGTTAGAGAAAACTAAAAATACCAGACGAGATCTACATTCTTTTTCCTTTCGAAATCTGCGATCCTTTTTGAAAAATACAAATATTAACCCCTCGAAAAAAATTCGCGCGCAGACTCACTTTTGCAAATTCCGATTCTCTGCGATTTTTAAAATCGCGCATCGGCTCTCTGAAAGAACAAAAAAACAAACAAACAGACTCATGTACATTTCCTTCCTTTCGAGATCACTATAAAACCTTTAGTTTAAAAAAATATTTCAGTTAACCCTTTCGAAATCGTTTTTTTCCGTAAGTCTCTTTCGGTTTTTCAGCGATTTCTGCAATCTTTAAAAATTCATTTCTGGGCTTCTAAACAAGATACGAAAAAATAAAAATTCCGAGCCTAATCTACGTTCTTTTTCCTTTTAAAATAAGGTATCAGTTTCGAAAAATTCGTTTTTTAACCCTTCTAAAAAAAATGGTTTCCGAAACTCACTCGCGTGAATTTTCGTTTTTCGGCCCATGTTTAAAAATCCGCATCGACTTTGAAAATGTGAATAGAGACAAATAAAATACACCAGATCATAGCCACGTTCTTATTCTTCGAAACACATATTTCAGTTTTTAAAAATATGTACATTAACCCTTTAGAAACCGATCGTTCCCGTACGTCACTTTCGTGTTTCCTCTAATTTGCCAATGTATACCCCCCGCCGCAGCTATTTTTTATCGAATTACATAAATTCCTAGAGAAGAAGCTAAAAGTGCATACATTCAGCTCTAGAAAGACACCTTTCAGTTAAAAAAATTCGAGTATTATCAATTTCAAAAAAATTCTTTTGTGAAACCCGTTTCTAGAAATAAGCGTTTTTCGGCGCAAGCACAGATTAATCAAAGTGTAATAAGTGACTTTGCTTTGGAAGTAATTATCTAATTTATTAACGATTTTATTTAAAAAATCGTTGTTCATTTTGCGTACAGAATTGAATGGGCTTTCCGAATATATGATTTATTTTGAGAAATAATTATATTTTCATAGTTAAAATTCTATTCTACTAGGATATTTGTATTCTCAAGCAGCCGATTGCACTCCAAATACTTGATTTGTTTACTTTTTTCGGAAGCTCCAAAATATATCAAAATAATTTTTTTTTATTTCTATTTTTTATATATCGGATTCTATATAGTTTATTTAACACCCGGTTTATGATTTTGTGTTTGTGTGGGGATGCGATATATTTAAATTTGTCGTTTTAAAACGCTTCCTTTTTTCATTTCGTCGGAAAGAAATGTTGCCATTTGAGTTATAGAAACTTTCTATTCGATGGATCAGAGATTATACACTATGTAAAGAATCAACTTCATTTCGATCGTAGTAAAATAAACCAGAGAGTCAACACAGGAACATCACCGCCAGGGTGCGCTTTCGGAAATCGGGTTCTATGGGCCCGATTACAACGTGGTTTGGCTCTTTCGACTGGATTTCGATAGCTTTACAGATTTCGGTCATGTTCGTATAGAACAGATTGCGTCCCCTGGTGGTGGAAGGTGTAATTAAAGGATTTTTCATCCAACTCGGGTTCTATGGGTCACATCACGACGCGGTTTGGCTCAATCGACTCAACGTCGATAGAGGATACTAGAGCTTATCGATTTTTGCTCCGAGTCTCACCACCAGGGGGCGCTTTCCTATCTCCGGTTCTACGGGCATGAAAACGACGGGGTATGGCTAATTCGACTCGACATCGAAAGCCTTAACGATTTCAGTTATGATCGTATAAACAGATTGCGCCACCTGGTGGTGGAAGGTGGAACTAACGTATACTGCAGCGCATGCGCAGCACGACTGCTATACGGTGCCGCAGGCAGCGGGGACCCGAACCGGAGGTTCGTTTAGTTAGAGGTTTATACTATTCTATGTGCCGGTGCGTGCATAGCATGACCGGTTTACGGTGCCGAAGGCAGCGGGGACCAGGGTCGGAGTTTCGTTCAGTTAGAGGTTTATACTATTCGATGTGCAAATTAAGGTATTATCTTTTGCCGAAGGCAGCGGGGACCAGGATCGGAGGTTCGTTCGGTTAGAGGTTTATACTACTCAATGTGCAAATTAAGGGATTATCCGGTGCCGAAGGCAGCGGGGACCCGTGTCGGAAGTTCGTTCGGTTCGAGGGGGGTGCGAGCCGGAGAATACAAAAGATTCGAGGCACCGATGTAAATTAGGGATTTTATCGATTTTAGTTACCGATGTAAATTAGGGGCCCGCTGGCGGGCGAAGCCAGCTAGTCATTATTATTAATGTTCGTAAACGTCTGTGTGTCTGTGTGTGTATCTGTACCTGGATAAACTCTGCGAGCGTAGCGAGTAGCAAAGCGCTTTTTGTGTCAAAAAATTCAGAAAAATCCGGGCCTTCAGGAATTGCAGTTTCGAAAAAATCGGCCCTTAATTAAGGGAGTTATTAACGAACAAAGCTGTTTTAATTGCTTCAAAAGAAACCTATGTGAAAAGTCCTCCGCGCATGCCCAGAAGAGCTCAATCCTCATCTTCCGCAAAAAAAAGAAGGAAAGATCGCTTCTGCCGGTTTCGTTTCACGACTGTCTAAACTCGCCGACGGCGAACCGACAGAAATACGAAAAAACCGTCAACATATTCTCAAAGAACGTACTTTTACGTCTCTAATGATCCTGTCGGCTCGAAAAAATTTCGATATTAACCCTTTTAAAAAAAATAATCAAAAAGCGTCGAATTCGTGTTTTTGATTTTCTCCCTTCGTCCGAGCCTCGCATCCGCCGGACTAAGAAAGATTCGGATAAACGGATTTCAACAAATAAAAGAACGGTCTCTATCCTCTCCAATAACATCTTCCATTAAAAAAAATACGTCAGTTAACCCTTCGAAAACGTATATTTTCCGTACACTGTTTCGCGATTTCGGCAATTTCGACTATTTTGAAAAATTCGCTGCGGCGGTTCCAAACGAGTCAGGAAAAACTAAAAATACCAGACGAGATCTACATTCTTTATCCTTTCGAAATCTGCGATCGTTTTTGAAAAATACAAATATTAACTCTTCGAAAAAAATTCGCGCGCAGACTCACTTTTGCAAATTCTGATTCTCTGCGATTTTTAAAATCGCGCATCGGCTCTCTGAAAGAACAAAAAAACAAACAAACACACCCAAGTACATTTCCCTCCTTTCGAGATTACTATAAAACCTTTAGTTTTAAAAAATATTTCAGTTAACCCTTTCGAAAACGTTTTTTTCCGTAACTCTCTTTCGCTTTTTCAGCGATTTCTGCAATATTTAAAAATTCAATTCTGGGCTTCTAAACAAGATACGAACAAATAAAAATACCGAGCCCAATCTACGTTCTTTTTCCTTTTAAAATCAGGTATCAGTTTCGAAAAATTCGTTTTTTAACCCTTCTAAAAAAATGGTTTCCGAAACTCACTCGCGTGAATTTTCGTTTTTCGGCCCATGTTTAAAAATCCGCATCGACTCGGAAAATGTGAATAGAGACAAACAAAATACACCAGATCATAGCCACATTCTTATTCTTCGAAACATATATTTCAGTTTTAAAAAATATGTACATTCACCCTTTAGAAACCGGTCGTTCCCGTACATCACTTTCACGATTTCCTCTAATTTGCCAATGTATACCCCCCCCCCCCCGCTCCCCAGGACTTTTTTATCGAATTACACAAATTCCGAGAGAAGAGGCTAAAAGTGCATACATTCAGCTATAGAAAGATGCCTTCGACTTTAAAAAATTCGATTATTATCAATTAAAAAAAAAATTCTTTTGTGAAACCCATTTCTAGAAATTAGCGTTTTTCGGCGCAAGCACAGTTTAATCAAAGTGTAATAAGTGACTTTGCTTTCGCCGTAATTATCTTATTTATTAACGATCTTAAATCAAAAATCGTTGTTCATTTTGCATACAGAATTGAATGGGCTTTCAGAAAATATGATTTATTTTGAGAAATAAATATATTTTCATGGTTAAAATTATATTCTACTAGGATATTTGTGTTTTGAAGCAGACGATTGCACTGCAAATATACTTGCTGTGTGTACTTTTTCGAAAGCTCCAAAAGATATCAAATTAATTTTTTTTTCTATTTTTTATATATCGGATTCTATATAGTTTGTTGAACTTCCGGTTTATGATTCAACGCAGGAACATTTATTTTTAAAAGTTTTAGAATTTTTTAAATAATGGTCATTTTTGTATTAAAAAAAAAAAAAAAAAAGCTAAGGAATTTGCTATTTCTTTTCAAAATATCTCCCTTCGTATGGGTCCCATCGCGACCTGGTTTGGCTCATTCGTCTCGACATAGATAGAGCTTACCGAATTTAGTTCCGAGTTTCACCACCAGGGTGAGCTTTCCTAGCTCTGTTTCTATGGGACGGATCACGACGGGGTATAGCTCATTCGACTCGACACTGATAGTGCTTACTAGAGATTATCGATTTTATTTAAGCATTTCACCACTAGGGGCGCTTTCCGAATTCTGTTTCTATGGGCCGGATCACGACGGAGTACGGCTCATTCGACTCGACATCGATAGCTTTTCGAGATTTTACAATTAGGGGCAGCGGGAACCCGAGCCGGAGGTTCGTTCAGTTAGAGGTTTATACTATTCGATGTGCAATTTAAGGAATTATCCGGTCGTGCACAGCACGACCGTTATACGGTGCCGAAGGCAGCGGCGACCAGGGTCGGAAGTTCGTTCGGTTACAGGTTTATACTATTCAATGTAAAAATTAAGGGATTATCCGGTGCCGAAGGCAGCGAAGACCCAGGTCGGAGGTTCGTTCGGTTCGAGGTTTATCTTATTGGAGGTTTTACAAGATTCGAGATTTTACAAGATTCGAGATTTTACAAGATTAGAGGTTTTAAAATTAGGGGCCCGCTGGCGGGCGAAGCCAGCTAGTCATTATTATTAATGTTCGTAAACGTCTGTGTGTCTGTGTGTGTATCTGTACCCGGATAAACTCTGCGAGCGTAGCGAGTAGCGAAGCGCTTTTTGTGTCAAAAAATTCAGAAAAATCCGGGCCTTCAGGAATTGCAGTTTCGAAAAAATCGGCCCTTAATTAAGGGAGTTATTAACGAACAAAGCTGTTTTAATTGCTTCAAAAGAAACCTATGTGGAAAGTCCTCCGCGCATGCCCAGAAGAGCTCAATCCTCATCTTCCGCAAAAAGAAGAAGGAAAGATCGCTTCGGCCGGTTTCGTTTGACGACTGTCTAAACTCGCCGACGGCGAACCGACAAAAGTACGAAAAAACCGTCAACATATTCTCAAAGAACGTACTTTTACGTCTCTAACGATCCTGTCGGTTCGAAAAAATTTCGATATTAACCCTTTCAAAAAAAATAATCAAAAAGGGTCGAATTCGTGTTTTTGATTTTCTCCCTTCGTCCGAACATCACATCCGCCGGACTAAGAAAGATTCGGATAAACGGATTTCACCAAATAAAATATCGGTTTTTGTCCTCTCCAATGTCACCTTCCATTAAAAAAAATACGTCAGTTAACCCTTCGAAAACATATATTTACCGTACACAGTTTCGCGATTTCGGCAATTGCGACGATTTTCAAAAATTCGTAGAGGCGGTTCCAAACGCGTTAGAGAAAACTAAAAATACCAGACGAGATCTACATTCTTTTTCCTTTCGAAATCTGCGATCAGTTTTGAAAAATACAAATATTAACCCTTCGAAAAAAATTCGCACGCAGACTCACTTTTGCAAATTCCGATTCTCTGCGATTTTTAAAATCGTGCATTGGCTCTCTGAATGAACAACAAAACAAACAAACACACCCAAGTACATTTCCCCCCTTTCGAAATCACTATAAAACCTTTAGTTTTAAAAAATATTTCAGTTAACCCTTTCGAAAACTTTTTTTCCATAACTCTCTTTCGCTTTTTCCGCGATTTCTGCAATCTTTAAAAATTCAATTCTGGGCTTCTAAACAAGATACGAAAAAATAAAAATACCGAGCCTAATCTACGTTCTTTTTCCTTTTAAAATCAGGTATCAGTTTTGAAAAATTCGTTTTTTAACCCTTCTAAAAAAATGGTTTCAGAAACTCACTTGCGTGAATTTTCGTTTTTCGGCCCATGTTTAAAAATCCGCATCGACTCGGAAAATGTGAATAGAGACAAATAAAATACACCAGATCATAGCCACGTTCTTATTCTTCGAAACATATATTTCAGTTTTAAAAAATATGTACATTAACCCTTTAGAAACCGGTCGTTACCGTACCTCACTTTCCCGATTTCCTCTAATTTGCCAATGTAAACCCCCCTGCCGCAGGACTTTTTTATCAAAGTACACAAATTCCGAGAGAAGAAGCTAAAAGTGCATACATTCAGCTTTAGAAAGATGCCTTCGACTTTAAAAAATTCGATTATTATCAATTAAAAAAAAATTCTTTTGTGAAACCCATTTTTAGAAATGAGCGTTTTTCAGAGCAAGCACAGTTTAATCAAACTGTAATAAGTGACTTTGCTTTCGCCGTAATTATCTTATTTATTAACGATTTTAAATCAAAAATCGTTGTTCATTTTGCGTACAGAATTGAATGGGCTTTCCGAATATATGATTTATTTTGAGAAATAATTATATTTTCATAGTTAAAATTCTATTCTACTAGGATATTTGTATTCTGAAGCAGCCGATTGCACTGCTAATACCAGCTTTGTGTACCTTTTTCGAAAGCTCCAAAAGATATCAAAATAAAAAATTTTTATTTCTATTTTTTATATATCGGATTCTATATAGTTTGTTTAACTTCCGGTTTATGATTTGGTGTTTGTGTGGGGGCGCAATATATTTAAATTTGTCGTTTTAAAACGCATCCTTTTTTCATTTCGTCGGATAGAAACGTTGCCATTTGAGTTATACAAAATATCTATTCGATGGATCAGAGATTATACACTATGTAAAGAATCAACTTCATTTCGATCATAGTAAAATAAACCATAGAGTCAACACAGGAACATCACCGCCAGGGGGCGCTTCCAAAAATCGGGTTCTATGGGCCCGATTACGACGTGGTTTGGCTCTTTCGACTGGATTTCGATAGCTTTACAGATTTCGGTCATGTTCGTATAGAACAGATTGCGCCCCCTGGTGGTGGAAGGTGTAATTAAAGGATTTTTCATCCAACTCGGGTTCTATGGGTCACATCACGACGCGGTTTGGCTCAATCGACTCAACGTCGATAGAGGATACTAGGGCTTATCGATTTTTGCTCAGAGTCTCACCACCAGGGGGCGCTTTCCTATCTTCGGTTTTACGGGCATGAAAACGACGGGGTATGGCTCATTCGACTCGACATCGAAAGCCTTAACGATTTCAGTTATGACCGTATAAACAGATTGCGCCACCTGGTGGTGGAAGGTGGAACTAATGTATACTGCAGCGCGTGCGCAGCACGACTGCTATACGGTGCCGCAGGCAGCGGGAACCGGAACCGGAGGTTCATTCAGTTAGAGGTTTATACTGTTGTATGTGCCGGTGCGTGCGTAGCACGACCGGTTTACGGTGCCGAAGGCAACGGGGACCAGGGTCGGAGATTCGTTCAGTTAGAGGTTTATACTATTCGATGTGCAAATTAAGGGATTATCTGGTGCGTGCGTAGCACGACTGCTATACGGTGCGGAAAGCAGCGGGGACCAGGGTCGGAGGTTCGTTCGGTTAGAGGTTTATACTACTCAATGTGCAAATTAAGGGATTATCCGGTGCCGAAGGCAGCGGGGACCCGTGTCGGAAGTTCGTTCGGTTCCAGGGGGTTGCGAGCCGGAGAATACAAAAATTCGAGGCACCGATGTAAATTAGGGATTTTATCGATTTTAGTTGCCGATATAAATTAGGGGCCCGCTGGCGGTCGAAGCCAGCTAGTCGTTATTATTAATGTTCGTAAACGTCTGTGTGTCTGTGTGTGTATCTGTACCCGGATAAACTCTGCGAGCGTAGCGAGTAGCGAAGCGCTTTTTGTGTCAAAAAATTCAGAAAAATCCGGGCCTTCAGGAATTGCAGTTTCGAAAAAATCGGCCCTTAATTAAGGGAGTTATTAACGAACAAAGCTGTTTTAATTGCTTCAAAAGAAACCTATGTGAAAAGTCCTCCGCGCATGCCCAGGAGAGCTCAATCCTCATCTTCCGCAAAAAGAAGAAGGAAAGATCGCTTCTGCCGGTTTCGTTTTACGATTCTCTAAACTCGCCGAAGGCGAACCGACTGAAATACGAAAAAACCGTCAACATATTCTCAAAGAGCGTACTTTTACGTCTCTAACGATCAGGTCGGTTCGAAAAAATTTCGATATTAACCCTTTCAAAAAAAATAATCAAAAAGCATCGAATTCGTGTTTTTGATTTTCTCCCTTCGTCCGAGCCTCGCATCCGCCGGACTAAGAAAGATTCTGATAAACGGATTTCACCAAATTAAAGATCGGTCTTTGTCCTCTCCAATGTCACCTTCCATTAAAAAAAATACGTCAGTTAACCCTTCGAAAACTTATATTTTCCGTACACTGTTTCGCGATTTCGGCAATTTCGACTATTTTGAAAAATTCGCTGCGGCGGTTCCAAACGAGTCAATGAAAACTAAAAATACCAGACGAGATCTACGTTCTTTATCCTTTCGAAATCTGAGATTGTTTTTGAAAAATACAAATATTAACACTTCGAAAAAAATTCGCGCGCAGACTCACTTTTGCAAATTCCGATTCTCTGCGATTTTTAAAATCACGCATCGGCTCTCTGACAGAACAAAAAAACAAACAAACACACCCAAGTACATTTCCCTCCTTTCGAGATCAATATAAAACCTTTAGTTTTATAAAATATTTCAGTTAACCCTTTCGAAAACGTTTTTTTCCGTAAGTCTCTTTCGGTTTTTCAGCGATTTCTGCAATCTTTAAAAATTCAATTCTGGGCTTCTAAACAAGATAATCAAGATAACAAAAATACCGAGCCTAATCTACGTTCTTTTTCCTTTTAAAATCAGGTATCAGTTTCGAAAAATTCGTTTTTTAACCCTTCTAAAAAAATGGTTTCCGAAACTCACTCGCTTGAATTTTCGTTTTTCGGCCCATGTTTAAAAATCCGCATCGACTCGGAAAATGTGAATAGAGACAAATAAAATACACCAGATCATAGCCACGTTCTTATTCTTCGAAACATATATTTCAGTTTTAAAAAATATGTACATTAACCCTTTAGAAACCGGTCGTTCCCGTACCTCACTTTCACGATTTCCTCTAATTTGCCAATGTATACCCCCCCTCCCCCGCGCCGCAGGACTTTTTTATCGAATTACACAAATTCCGAGAGAAGAGGCTAAAAGTGCATACATTCAGCTATAGAAAGATGCCTTCGACTTTAAAAAATTCGATTATTATCAATTAAAAAAAAATTCTTTTGTGAAACCCGTTTCTAGAAATTAGCGTTTTTCGGCGCAAGCACAGTTTAATCAAAGTGTAATAAGTGACTTTGCTTTCGCCGTAATTATCTTATTTATTAACAATCTTAAATCCAAAAATCGTTGTTCATTTTGCAAACAGAATTGAATGGGCTTTCAGAAAATATGATTTATTTTGAGAAATAAATATATTTTCATGGTTAAAATTGTATTCTACTAGGATATTTGTGTTTTGAAGCAGACGATTGCACTGCAAATATACTTGCTGTGTGTACTTTTTCGAAAGCTCCAAAAGATATCAAATTAATTTTTTTTTCTATTTTTTATATATCGGATTCTATATAGTTTGTTGAATTCCCGGTTTATGATTCAACGCAGGAACATTTATTTTTAAAAGTTTTAGAATTTTTTAAATAATGGTCATTTTTGGATTTTAAAAAAAAAAAGCTAAGGAATTTGCTATTTCTTTTCAAAATATCTCCCTTCGTATGGGTCCCATCGCCACCTGGTTTGGCTCATTCGTCTCGACATAGATAGAGCTTACCGAATTTAGTTCCGAGTTTCACCACCAGGGTGAGCTTTCCTAGCTCTGTTTCTATGGGACGGATCACGACGGGGTATAGCTCATTCGACTCGACACCGATAGTGCTTACTAGAGATTATCGATTTTATTTCCGCATTTCACCACTAGGAGCGCTTTCCGAACTCTGTTTCTATGGGACGGATCACGACGGAGTATAGCTCATTCGACTCGACACCGATAGAGCTTACTAGAGATTATCGATTTTAGTTCCGCATTTCACCACTAGGGGCGCTTTCCGAACTCTGTTTCTATGGGCCGGATCACGACGGGGTATGGCTCATTCGACTGGACATCGATAGCTTTAACGGTTTCAATGCCCGAGGTTCGTATAGAACAGATTGTGCCACCTGGTTGTGGAAGGTTAAAATAACGTATATTGCAGCGCGTGCGCAGCACGACTGCTATACGTTGCCGCAGGCAGCATTGACAGTTATAGGTTCAGCATTCGTTTAGTTATAGGTTTATACTATTCGATGTGGTATACGGTGCCGAGGGCAGCGGGGACCCGGGTCGGAGGTTCGTTCGATTAGAGGTTTATACTATATTTATGTGCAAATTAAGGGATTATCCGGTGCGTCCAGTATACGGATTGTTAGAGCCGGGTCGGAGGTTCGTTCGGTTCGAGGTTTATCTTATTCGAGATTTTACAAGATTAGAGGTTTTACAATTAGAGGCCCGCTGGCGGGCGAAGCCAGCTAGTCATTATTATTAATGTTCGTAAACGTCTGTGTGTCTGTGTGTGTATCTGTACCCGGATAAACTCTGCGAGCGTAGCGAGTAGCAAAGCGCTTTTTGTGTCAAAAAATTCAGAAAAATCCGGGCCTTCAGGAATTGCAGTTTCGAAAAAATCGGCCCTTAATTAAGGGAGTTATTAACGAACAAAGCTGTTTTAATTGCTTCAAAAGAAACCTATGTGAAAAGTCCTCCGCGCATGCCCAGAAGAGCTCAATCCTCATCTTCCGCAAAAAGAAGAAGGAAAGATCGCTTCTGCCGGTTTCGTTTCACGACTGTCTAAACTCGCCGACGGCGAACCGACAGAAATACGAAAAAACCGTCAACATATTCTCAAAGAACGTACTTTTACGTCTCTAACGATCCTGTCGGTTCGAAAAAATTTCGATATTAACCCTTTCAAAAAAAATAATCAAAAAGCGTCGAATTCGTGTTTTTGATTTTCTCCCTTCGTCCGAGCCTCGCATCCGCCGGACTAAGAAAGATTCGGATAAACGGATTTCACCAAATAAAAGAACGGTCTCTGTCCTCTCCAATAACACCTTCCATTAAAAAAAATACGACAGTTAACCCTTCGAAAACATATATTTTCCGTACACCATTTCACGATTTTGGCAATTTCGACTATTTTGAAAAATTCGCTGCGGCGGTTCCAAACAAGTCAGGGAAAACTAAAAATACCAGACGAGATCTACATTCTTTATAATTTCGAAATCTGCGATCGTTTTTGAAAAATACAAATATTAACCCTTCGAAAAAAATTCGTGCGCAGACTCACTCTTGCAAATTCCGATTCTCTGCGATTTTTAAAATCGCGCATCGGCTCTCTGAAAGAACAAAAAAACAAACAAACACACCCAAGTACATTTCCCTCCTTTCGAGATCACTATAAAACCTTTAGTTTTAAAAAATATTTCAGTTAACCCTTTCGAAAACGTTTTTTTCCGTAACTCTCTTTCGCTTTTTCAGCGATTTCTGCAATATTTAAAAATTCAATTCTGGGCTTCTAAACAAGATACGAACAAATAAAAATACCGAGCCTAATCTACGTTCTTTTTCCTTTTAAAATCAGGTATCAGTTTCAAAAAATTCGTTTTTTAACCCTTCTAAAAAAATGGTTTCCGAAACTCACTCGCGTGAATTTTCGTTTTTCGGCCCATGTCTAAAAATCCGCATCGATTCGGAAAATGATAATAGAGACAAACAAAATACACCAGATCATAGCCACGTTCTTATTCTTCGAAACATACATTACAGTTTAAAGAAATATGTACATTAACCCTTTAGAAACCGGTCGTTCCCGTACATCACTTTCACGATTTCCTCTAATTTGCCAATGTATACCCCCCTCCCCCGCGCCGCAGGACTTTTTTATCGAATTACACAAATTCCGAGAGAAGAGGCTAAAAGTGCATACATTCAGCTATAGAAAGATGCCTTCGACTTTAAAAAATTCGATTATTATCAATTAAAAAAAATTCTTTTGTGAAACCCGTTTCTAGAAATTAGCGTTTTTCGGCGCAAGCACAGTTTAATCAAAGTGTAATAAGTGACTTTGCTTTCGCCGTAATTATCTTATTTATTAACAATCTTAAATCCAAAAATCGTTGTTCATTTTGCAAACAGAATTGAATGGGCTTTCAGAAAATATGATTTATTTTGAGAAATAAATATATTTTCATGGTTAAAATTGTATTCTACTAGGATATTTGTGTTTTGAAGCAGACGATTGCACTGCAAATATACTTGCTGTGTGTACTTTTTCGAAAGCTCCAAAAGATATCAAATTAATTTTTTTTTCTATTTTTTATATATCGGATTCTATATAGTTTGTTGAACTCCCGGTTTATGATTCAACGCAGGAACATTTATTTTTAAAAGTTTTAGAATTTTTTAAATAATGGTCATTTTTGTATTTAAAAAAAAAAAAGCTAAGGAATTTGCTATTTCTTTTCAAAATATCTCCCTTCGTATGGGTCCCATCGCCACCTGGTTTGGCTCATTCGTCTCGACATAGATAAAGCTTACCGAATTTAGTTCCGAGTTTCACCACCAGGGTGAGTTTTCCTAGCTCTGTTTCTATGGGACGGATCACGACGGGGTATAGCTCATTCGACTCGACACCGATAGTGCTTACTAGAGATTATCGATTTTATTTCTGCATTTCACCACTAGGAGCGCTTTCCGAACTCTGTTTCTATGGGCCGGATCACGACGGGGTATGGCTCTATCGACTCGACATCGATAGCTTTTCGAGATTTTACAAGATTAGAGGTTTTACAATTAGGGGCCCGCTGGCAGGCGAAGCCAGCTAGTCTATATTATTAATTTCCATAAACGTCTGTGTGTGTGTGTGTGTCTGTACCCGGATAAACACCGCGAGCGCTGCGAGCAGCAAGACGATTTTGGTGTCAAAAAATTCGAAAAAATCCGGGCCTCCAGGAATTACAGTTTTGAAGAAGTCGGCCCCTAATTAAGAACGTTATTAATTAAAACCTCATCAAAATTAGCAAAACAAGAAACAGTTTTATCGAAACCCGAAAAGAAAATTTCCGTTTTGATAATCGCAGACATCCAAATTATCGCTTTTTGACGCATCATAGAATTAAAAAAACTCTACTGGAGCTTTCGATCAGAAAATCGGGGTACACATGCGGCCGATTTTTGTCATTCCAAAAAGTCAAATTTTTTTTTTTTAATTCGGACCGTAACTTTTCTTTATTTCGGCCAAAAACTGACCAGACATCCAACATTGACCCCAGACGGGAAAAAGGTTTCTGTAAAGAGTGCAGGGTTGACACATCCGAAATCACATCGCTCCATTCCTTTTTTAAACAAGTGGAAATAATGACTCTGCGTTCACGAAAATTTGCACACATGTGTAAAAAAAAATCACAAATTCAACAAAAAAAAATTCATAAAAATCAACCAATAACTTTTAAAGATATCAATTAAAACTCATTAATGAAAATGGAAAATGAATTTATTTCTATTTCAACTGGGTAAAAGTAAAATATTTGCAGGTGTTCTCATCAGACATTTGGACGCCTTTCTGCAAAAAGAGATAAATTGATAAAAATATGCATTTTAAAATGATTCCAGTTTTTATGGGCAATTTTCGAATCTGAAAAATATGCATCCTTGCTCTGAGTGGGCTGGCATTTCAGGGATTCAAAAAATTTTCGAATTCGGACCATAATTTATGATTTTAGCAAAATCCTGATTTTTGTATAGGAAAAAAAAAAAAAAGAAGCTAAGGAATTAGCTATTTCTTTTCAAAATATCTCCCGTCGTATGGGTCCCATCGAGAAGCGATATGGCTCATTCGACTCGACATCAATAGCGCTTACATATTTTAGTTTCCAGTTCCACCACCAGGGGACGCTTCCATAAATCTGGTTCTATGGACCCGATTACGACGGGGTTTGGCTCTTTCGACTGGATTTCAATAGCTTTACAGATTTGGGTTATGTTCGCATAGAACAGATTGCGCCCCCTGGTGGTGGTAGGTGTAATTAAAGAATTTTTCCGCTAACTCGGGTTCTATGGGTCACATCACGACGCGGTTTGGCTCATTCGACTCGCCATCGATAGAGCTTATCGATTTCAGTTCGTTTTTTCACCAGCAGGGGACGCTTTCCTATCTCCGGTTCTATGGGCACGAATATGACGGGGTGTGGCTCATTCGACTCGACATCGAAAGCCTTAACGATTTCAGTTATGATCGTGTAAATAGATTGCGCCACCTGGTGGTGGAAGGTGGAACTAACGTATACTGCAGTGCGTGCGCAGCACGACTGCTATACGGTGCCGCAGGCAGCGGGGACCCGAGCCGGAAGTTCGTTCAGTTAGAGGTTTATACTATTCGATGTGTAATTTAAGGGATTATCCTGTGCGTGCATAGCACGACCGGTATACAGTGCCAAAGGCAGCGGGGACCAGGGTTGGAGGTTCATTCAGTTAGAGGTTTGTACTATTCAATATGCAAATTAAGGGATTATCCGGTGCCAAAGGCAGCGGGGACCCCGTTCGGAGGGTCGTTCGGTTCGAGGTGGATGCGAGCCAGAAGGTAGTTCGTTTCGATGTTTTATAAGAAAAGGAGTTTTCAAAATATTTGAGGCACCGATGTAAATTAGGGGCCCGCTAGCGGGCGAAGCCAGCTAGTTAATGTCTTAAAATGCCTAATTGAAAATGCATTACAGAGAAAAAAAGAAAGTAAAGAAAATTGCATATTTTATATTATAGCACATTTACAATATTCTTACCCAATTTCACTTCACCATCATCTGTGAGTAAAATGTTGGCTCCTTTAATATCTCTATGCATCATTCCAAGAGAATGTAAGTATTCCAGTCCTTTCAGTGTTTCTTTGCAAGAATATGCTATTTGCAATTCTGACAGAGGTCCTGTAACTAAAATAACAAATATTTCAATGCATTATTCATTTCTCAGCATCAATATGTTTCATTTATTTTATTTATTTATTACATTTAATTATGCTACCTAATAACAAAAAAAAACTATTAATATAAGGAATTTTACAATTGTATTATTAAATCTGAATTAAATTTTAAATGATCTTATCAAATTAGTAAAATGCGTGGCTCATTCTCAGGTAATGGTAAATTTTATGCCCTTGGCTAAAAAAAATGTGAACTAAGCAAGTCAACCCTGAATGTTTAAATTTTTTGTCAACATTTTTTTTTAAGCACAAATTTTAAGCACTACATTGTGCACTAGTTTAAATATGAAAAAAATAACTAAATTTTAAGATTAAAAAAAAATTTATGTTGTAAATGCAAGTAACATGTGGTTTGTAACAAACTACAGATTTATTAATTGAAACTTTTATTGTATTATGAGATCATAACTTTTAAGTTATGATCTCACAATTCTTACTAAATGTAAACAAGAATATGTATACGTTAGAGATGAACTAGCAAAATCATTTAAAATGAAAGATTTAGGTCTCACTATTGTTTGGGCACAGAACTTATGTTAAATAGGGACAGTATTATGATTACTCAAAAAAATTTGTGAACATATTTTAAGTAAATTTAACATGAAAGAATCCAAATCAATATCTACATCTTTTGATGACAATGTGAAGCTTACTAAAGATATGTGTCCCAAAACTGACGAAGATAAATCTGAAATGAATAATATTCCCTATCATCAACTAACAGGATCTTTTATGTATTTATCAAACAGACCTGATGTAACTAATGCTGAGAATTTTTTAAGCCAATTCACCAATAATCCAAGCAAATCTCATTAAATAGCTGCAAAAAGTGTTCAAGATAGCTTAAAGGTGCACAAGATCAGTGACTTATCTTTAAATGTGATGCTAAGTCCTTAACTGCATTTTTTGATCCTGACTGAGCTTCAGATATAAATGATAGAAAGTCCTACACTGGATACATCTTTAAATATGCCAGTGGTGCTATATCTTGAGAATTGAGAAAACAATAAACTGTTGCTTTATCAACAACTGAAGCAGAATATATGGCCTTATGATAGACTGCCAAGAAAACTCTGGATCTTAGACTGTTTTTAAATTAACTTTTCCCTGAAACAGTGACTGCACCTACTATAATACTGTGGTGACAACCAGTCTTCTCAGAAATTAGTACGGAATCTAGTCTACCATTCATGCACAAAACCAGGAGTCAACGCAGTTTTTTTTTTCTTGGAGCTCATTTTTGTAAAAAGTAAAGGCTATTTTTGTGAAATTTGTTATATTTTTGTGAAAAAAAAAAAACATTTTGTAATGAAAGTTGAAATCCAGTTATTCAAATTCAAATCAGGCATTTATTAACAAAAACTTTTTAAAATTCTTTATATCCTGCCATATCCATTTTTGAAGTTTTCCTCTCTGATGAACTTGTTTGTTTACAAATTACACATTTTAAAAAGTCACCATATAATAAATAATTAATAAATAGTAAATTTTTATGGAATAGAATTTTGTAAAAGTGCCTATTTTATTAAAAGAAATTTTGTGAAGGGACCCATTTTATCAAATTGATTTTTGTGAAGGGGCTTGTTTTATTAAACAGATTTTTGTGAAGGAGCCCCTAAATAGGCCCCAAATTTTGCCTGGATCGACCCTTGAAAACACAGTAATATTCATCATGATTTTGTGTGAGAAATGTATGACAGTGGTGGAATAGATGTTAATTACTTATATGACAGCAGACACTTTAATTAAATGCTTATAAACATAAGAAATGTTGTGAATTGATAGGAGCAGGTGTTTAAAAATATTCAGTGTTATTTTGTATCTTTTATATATATATCTATATATACAGTGAACTCTCGTTAAGACGGATAGTTAAGGGCAATTGTTTTTTGTCCATATTAACGAGAGTCCATTATAACAGGAGTTCAAAAATTTGACGTTTTACATTACAGTAAAACATACTTATTATGTACATATATATTGTAATATGACTAAAAATTTGATTTCTCAGACCATTTTATGCTCGAGTTTACATTGAAGCATGCTTACATTGTTATTTGAAGGTGCAAAATGTTAGTACATGAAAGAAAACGGTCGAGAGTACTTTAAAGCAATCCAAAATAAGAAGTACTCTTCATTTGTTTTTTCTTGGTAAGCGACCTTCTTTTGATATCATTCTCAAGTTTAACCAAATGTTCAAATGTGTCTCAGAAACATTTTCAGTTGATTGATAAAATTTCCCAATTGTCAACAGCATATCACGGACATCTTGCACTTTTGGAGGAGAGATTTCTTTGTCGGCTGCTCTGTGACGTCAGAGGCGAGGTTTCTACTCCTTTCATCTTAAAAATAGAATATAAAATTTTTTGGGGTTTCGTTGTCCGGATGAATATTTGTCCATCTTAACGAATGAAATCTTAAACTGTACGTATTAAACGATGTCTGTCACATGCACTTCCTATAGACCTTAACCGGGAATTTTGTTTTTGTACGTAACAACGAGAAATCCATCTTAAACGGGGCCGTCTTAACGGAAGTTTACTGTATATATAAAAGCCTTATACAAAGACAAATAGGCATTTTGTCACAAATGGAAGAAATATTTAACCACACTTAATTTAAATTCAGTCATAACTTAATTTTCATCTCAGCAGCCAAGTAGTGTAGATAAATTTTAAAGAAACACAAAGATGACAGTTACTTTCTTTTTATTAAACATGTCTGAATTCGGAAAAATGCTCTCATTAGTTATTGATAAATTGCATTGCTCGCTACAGAAAAACACATCAATTAATACACTCTTCGATGACAACATTCCACTACTCTCCCAAGGCCGTCTCGTTTATTTAGCCAACACTAAACGTCAAAAAATTCCACTAAAAATGAGTCTGCATCAGGTTTTAACTGGCTTTGCGTAAGACTACAACGTACGTCACGTGACACAGTTTCTTTCAATCATAAGTTTTTTACAGGGATTTTATTCGTATTTCCAGTGCATTAATTTTGAAGAAAATCAACTTCCTGGCAGCAAAAAATGTTCTACAGTCTTCTAAAATCTTGTTATTAGATGAATGACATATAAATAAACCAAAGTATCTGCTTTGAGGCTGTGGTTAAAACTAGCTTCGAATTTAATACACAATAAAGAAGAAAAAAAAGAAAATGAATCTTTAATGTAGGGGGAAAAAAAAAAGAGAGCATTTTGGAAATATTGTAATAGACATTTAACATTTTATGATAGAATGTTTTTTTAAAAAGAAGCAGAATAATTTAAGAGATAGGATATTTTAGCATTTAAATAAATAATTTATAGCGGTTTGACTTCATGGGAATAATAATGAATTTTAATAGTGGATTAAAAATAAAGATGTTCTATTTAAAGAATAAATTTAAGTAGTTATCGCCATTTCTAGATTTAAATACTTTGGAATAAATATTATTAAGTGGATTAGGATAAAATGGCTTTACATATAGATAGTAAAGGACATTTTAAGAATAAGAGTTATTTTAATAAGCCGGGGTTATATACGGAACATTATTAAATGGAAAAATTTTATAGTACAATTTAACAGATTGCGGAAAAATTTAAATTTTATAATGTATATATATATATATATATATATATATATATATATATATATATATATATATATATATATATATACATACATAAATGTAAAGTATGTATTTATGTTTGTAATTTTATATTAATATTGATTATCTGTATTTTGCATATAATATAATATAATATTTGTTCAAGGGGCAATGCATATTTAATATTATCACTTTAGGGGGAGTGGGTGGGTCTGGCACTTAATATTGTAGAAATATCTCTAGGGAAAGCGGGGTAGTATCTTTTGATATCATTATTTTTTATCCAAACATTTTTTATTTTATTTTTTAACTTTTTCTTTACATCAAAATAGTTTTATCCTTTTAAGTCTTATCTATTTTTACAAAAACACAGTTAAAGCCATTAAAGGATTATAAAACATTTCATTCCAAAGTATGGAATACTCCATTGTCCGGCATTCTTATTGTTCTGCCATATCCATATGAACATATAATTGCTGTTACTGTTGGAAAAACCAGGTACAAAGTATGTTTGAAATAATATTTAATGTGTTTTCTAATAAAGAAGGTGTAGGAAGTTTGTAGAAAGTGCTCCTAAGTAACAATGAACTAGAATGTATGAATAAAATGGAAGTACCAGAAACACAAAATTCGACAGAAAGCAAACCCATCATTGAACTAGTTCCCACAGGAGAAGATATTCGGTGAAACCTACTTTCCCATATTTTACATATTACTGTTAAATGCATTATGTAACAAAAAGCTATTATTAAATACTTTTAAGGAGTAACTATCTCTTTTTGGTATTATTGATATAAAATTGTTTCAAGTATAATAGTGATATTTATTGACTTTTTCTCTTAATTTGAATCATTAAAGAATACAAATAATAAATGTATAATCATATCTGTATATTACTGCAAACATATAAAAAAGAAAAAAAAAGTAAAATAATTGTAAAAATGAAAAGAATTTTTAGACATTGCTAACAATATTATTAGGAGGGGGGAGGGGGGATGATAATGTATGATTATGCAGGGAAGGAGGTCCAAAATTACCAAAAAGTTGATAACATTATATATGTATGGCTCCTAATAGGAGAATAATGTTTTGTTACAGAAATGCATGTTGTAAGGGAGGAATTGTTAAAATACTATGTTCATTTTATCCTTTTTGCATATTTTGTGCACATGCCTATAATGACGTCGCAACTAGATTGCTCTGTGAGCAAGAGTATGTGGTTGAATAAGAATCATATCAGCACCAAGTTGCATTACAGCTATGTATATATTTTTCTTTGTGTTCATGTTAGTAAAATGTTTTATGTCGAGCTACTCTGTGTGAATCATAAACCAATACTTATAATATTGATACATATTATGGGATATTGACATACACTGATTTGTATAGATTAAACTGACTCATACAGCTAATGTTAAGTGTGAGTTTGCTAAACCCAGCAGTTTTTTCAAGCGGCAATCAATGTTTGTTAAACATATAACAATTATAAGCTAAATACAATTGTAATATTTACTTACTGTGATAAATATCTTGTAAAGAACCTCCGCCACAATATTCCATACAAATCCATAATTTGTCACGTCTAGGAAGAAGAAAATATCAAATAAAAGGATACAGTCAAGAAAATATATTATTACATTAAAAATATCCAATATTGAAAATTTTACATGTTTAACAATTATAAAGTAAAATAATTGGAAATTAATATTTTTTTCACAACATTTTTTATTCCATGTAACATAAGTTTCATAAGCAGAAGCATCCAGCCATTTTGACACCAAGGTCCATAAATGAAAATACATGTTTTGCTAAACTTCATGTTTTCACAAAAGGAAACCCCTCCTAGCCACATGTTTCAATTATTGTCAAGGAAACAAAATATTAATAATTTATTAAAAATCATCAGCAGTTGCTTATGTGGAATGTACAAGCAATACATTTTAAAATTGCAAATTTAAGAACTTTTTCTCATTTTAATAATATTTTGCAATTTTTTTTATCAGTAATATTTTTATCATCATATTTTTTATCATATTTTTATCATTACAATACATTTTTCACTAAAGGACATAAACAAAATGTATCAAACTGAACTTTTAAAAACAAAGTTCATTTTATAAGTGAACAAAAACGAAATATCAATAATATTATAAATGAGACAGCAGTATTTTACCAACTAATATATATATATATAAATGCAAAATTTAAACATAACCAGTGGGACCCGTACGAGGATTTCACACTACAATCCAATTTTTTTAGAATTGTAGTATTTTTTTTATATAGATTTAAACTTCTAAAGAAACATTAAGAATAAAAATACCTGTAAATACATTGGTACAGATGTCACAAATGTACTTGGGTTTCTTTTTGGTGCCAAAATGGCGATTTTTTGCCTGAAGGGGTAACATGGTGACTTTTGCTTTGAATGGCAATTTGGTATTTTATAATAAAATGAAATGTGCATGGAAATAAATTAAAAATAAAATAGTATAAAAATAATTAATAAATAAAATATGTGTAATAAAAATAATGTGTGTGTTAAATAAAACTGTGTGTAATAATAAAACAATTTTATTATAAAATAAAACTAACATGTTTTCACAAGCTAGGCCTAACAGGTATTCGAAAATGGGGTTTTCTTGCCAAAATAGCACAACAAAAAAATTGTGCCAACCCTGTTGTGTCTGTCTGCTATATCTGTTCCCAAACATTAATTAGTCAAGCCAGAATATCAGCTCATTTATTCCATCAAACCTACAAAAAGGCACGTGCGAGGAAAAAAAAATTAACAATCGTATTTTAACTGCATCGAAAAAAACACATGGGACAATCCATGGTGTCTTTTCTCTTAAATATTGCAATTTCAAATTTGCGTTTTAATCATAAATATAGAATTAATACGTAAGAAGATGTCACGCTTTATCTTTTTTGTGCTAATTATTTTTTTATAATCATTATTGAGCGTGATATAATCCGGAATTGTATTTTTGTGGCAACACTAATTTGAAGAAAACCTTTCATTTCATTTATGATAACAATGCCAATTTAATTTTTTATTATCAGCAAATTTTAATAAAAAAGCATGTTTTAGGAAAATGTAAGAAGCCTGTTCAAAATCCTTTCATATGGTATCTCATTTGTCGTTCTACATTTCATATTTTCTTAGAAAAAGGGATGTTGACAGGAGAAATATTATATATAATTTCTTCATTTTAAAGTGGTCATCCTATTTCCAATCATATATTTTTACAGACATATTTATTGAAACTTCAATAAATACTTCGATAAACACTACATAAAATTAGAGAGCTTAAAATTAGCGACAAACTGGATTTATTTACTCATTATTCAAACAAAAAAATTAAAAAAGAAAAATTGAAACTTTTCCAAACTTGGCGAGATAGAGAAAATGTCTTTGGCAAGAGAAGGAAATTTGGCAACATATTTTCTGGTAGCCTATTCCCTGTTTCATATACACAAGCTATTTTTGTCTATATTTCTACAATTTATTTAATATAGAGAAAGCCATTTATCTATTTTTACATACAAACAAAAGTAAATTGTATACAAAAACAATAATAATATCTCTCTATATTAAAAAAAAGTAACCACCGCTGCCACCACTGTCAATTAAGATTTTGTGCCTTGAAGTCTTTCTGGACTAATATCTAGAAAACTATTGCATGTAAAATTTTAAAAATTGGTAGTTTTATAAAGAAATGTTCGATAAACACGCTGAAGCAAACAGTTTTTAAATCGAAGAATTATTTTAAGAGATATTTAAAATCAAAGTTCGTCAAAACAGTTTTTTGAAAAAAGTTTTATAGGAACGAAAACTATCCGCAGGAATTTAACCATAATTTGTAAGGATATAGTTGACAAGTTTGCGGAGTGCAGACTGCAATCACTTTTTTAATTTGAGTAATTTTTTCAGGTTATATTTCAATTTTTTATTCAAAATTTTCATTATTTTAACGAAGATTTATTTCATATTTCATAAATTCCATTATTTGAACCGTTGCCAATTTTTTATTCAAAATTTTCATTATTTTGACGAAGATTTATTTCATATTTCATAAATTCCATTATTTGAACCGTTGCCAATTTGTAAAATAGCGCACGTAATAAGATTCCCTTTCAATTAAGAAATGTATTTACACGAGACTATTAAAAACAGAAATAAAACTTTAAAATAATATTTAAATGATCACGTGTTAAAAGCAATAAATGTAGAAAATGACGTAATAAAAATATACTTGCGCGTGAATATTACAAAGAGAAATACGAGTAACTAGGGAAATTCACGTCACATTTAAAATGATAAAAAAAAACAATATTTCCAAACAATTTCAATTAATTATTATATTTTCATGAGAGATCAATTTATTTCGACATATCTTTTACCCATTATTGCAAATTTTAAAACAGCGTAAATAATATTATTTCCTTTCCAATGTCAAAATTCTTCTATTTGTTTATTTGGTGTTACAGTTTAACGATAGTTTTTTTTTTTTAATGAAAATTGATTGACGGGGTAATGGAGAAGTATCAAAAGACAAATAAGCGTTGAATTAAAAATTCCCCGATGAAAAAACTAACTCGTGTAACGCATCTGATGTCAACTGAAAGTGACGCGACGCCACGATTATGCACGTTTGGCGCTAAATCATATATTTTGGTGACAGTTACAGTTGTAATCTGTTTCAACAGCAGTTGATTCGACCTTAAAATCCCTCAGTCAAAGGAAAATGAATGGAAACCCTGTTACAGCAGATCGCCACTGGTTGTTTAATTATAATACAATCTTCCGTAATCGTTTTAGAGATGATCAAATCAGAGTGTTTTTAAATCATGCGGTGTCAGAACGGGGGTTGGCGAGCGCAGCTCGCAGGGGGCAGAGCCCCCTAGTATATATAAATAAAATGTCTGTGTGTATATATATATATATATATATATATATGAAATTCTTGACAAATTGTTCTTGAAATTCGACGATGTAAAACACATATTCGAAAACAGTAGAAACAGCATACTGCAATTAAAAAATTAATATATTGAATATTTGATGGGATATGGGCATTTGTATGAAATAATTTATAACTGTGAATGCGCAAACTATACCAAAGATTTTTTTCCTGATTTGGTAGTCAATTCTATAGAGTAACTCATATATAAAAAAAATCCCGGACAGCTCGGGCTACAGGCACAGGTAGATTTCGAAGACGCAGACCGTGGGGCACCTGTTTGTTGGGAATTGCGGAAGAAATGACCTTTTTGCCATGATGCAGTATTTAGAAATGCCCACTTCGAAACGTAACTTGTTTGCAGGCGGAGCCGGCAGGGATTACTTTTGTTTCTATTTTTTTTTTTTTTTTTTTTTTTTTTTTTTGCTGTAAGGGTTGGTCCTATAAAAAACTTGTCAGTATAAAAGTTTTAGATAATATTAAGAGGATTTATAATAAATTTAAGCGAATTTGATATCTTCTGAATTGACGAAGTTATGAATTTTTTTCTTCTAAACACCCTCCCTCTTTTTCCTCCCTTGGGGCCATTTTAATTAGTAGAGAGCCACTAATCTGCAAAGCTTGGTTCCAAGTGTTGTGCGGATTACAGGCCATATTTATTTAATCTTTGTTTACATTTTTTTTTAATTCGTATTTTGGACAAATTTAGATTGCTAATACTAAAAAATAAATAAATTACATATTTTAATATATAGATAAAGTAATAATTATGTAAAAAATTTATTTTTTTAATTTCTTAAATATGGCATCAATTGTTGTCTGTTTTAAGAAATTTGGTTTATAGTGTTGAATTTTATCTTTAAGTAAGAGTTCAAAAGCAATATATATGTATTTTTTATGTATTTTTTAATTTTATAATTACGATTTAATGAAAAGATAAATAAATTATAAAATATATTGTCTAAGTAAGGCTTTTTTATCATTAAAAAAAAAAAAATCACAAAAGCTCAAATTGTATTTTACAAGTATTGTATGAAGAAATGAATACATAAAATAATATACTAATAAAATGTGCTTTCATTTTAAACTATAAAGAAGAATGGGTACTTTTCGGTTAGCCGGGCACCAGTGATATATGTACATATATAAATATATATGTATATGCATATATATGTATATTCATACATATATGTGTGTACATATATGTATGTATATATATGAGTATGTAGATATTTTTGTATCTATATATATATGTATATATATACATGTATATAAATCACTGGCGCCCGGCTAACCGAAAAGTACCGAAGAATGTTATATGATATATACTACTATATATAAATATAAGAAAAATGTTAAAATTGGTGAAAGAAATTTTCAAAATTTTATCACCATTGAAGCATTTTTTAAGAATTAAATTTCTTTGTTTACATTCATAAATTGATTGCAGATTAGAGGTCTTTGTGGATGACAGGTTCGCGGATTAGCGGCGCTCTACTGTATATCAAAAATCTGTCATACATAAATTTTCAACACTTTTCCTAGAAGTAATAATAACTTTAAACGGATTCGATACGTATCATAATAAAGAAATTATGGGGTTTTTTCTGTTTTCACAAAAAATTATGGGGAATTGTAAATTGGTGTAATAAAGGACAGTGTGGCACTGTTCGTCATTATTTACAATCCTATCTCATAATAGACTAGGATTTAAAACAAAAAGTTCATTCTAATATACATACTATAAATAATAATGCTTCTTTTTTTCCTCCATGTAATAAACAATGTAGAAAATAAATATACATGTGCAAAACAAAGGTTTGTTAGATTTAGCATACAGTAAAGGAAAAAAAAATCTACTTTCAGATGCAATTTATTTGAAAATTGTATCGCCAGTTACTCATTTATTATAGCATTTAAAGTATCTTTAATATTTTTCTTTTTTATTACGGATGTAACAAATATTCAGCGGCTATTCAACCCTTTTGCCCAATACTGAATGTCAGTTGTCTGGATACTTTGGATATTTAACCAAATAGATTCAGGATAAAAATAATTTCTACCTTTTTTGCTGTGCTTTTCTCAAATCTAAATTTGATACTTTGACACATTCATGCAGTCATTTTAATGTTTAAATGTACAAAATTTGCTGTTATTGTTATTTATATACTCAGAAGTCGAATAGCATTTCTCTATCTATATTATAAAGGACAAACGTGTCCGTGCATAATGCTGACGTCATTTTGCGAATGGCAACAGTTGACAATGAAATTTTGGTTTTGCAATTTTTGCTACTCATTTTTTTTAAATTTCTAAACATTGCATATTTTCAATTTTTACATCGTTATAAAGGAAAAAAAATCTACTTTCAGATGCAATTTATTTGAAAATTGTATCGCCAGTTACTCATTTATTATAGCATTTAAATTAAATTTGAAGCTTGGTTATTTTAAAAATCTCTGTCGCTTGCAGACAATTACCAAATATTAATCCGTTTTTCGTTGCACTTTAAACAATATAAAAAGTTCAGCATTTGTTTCCAGCTAATATTCCATAACGAAATTAAAACTTCATTAAGCAGTAAATTAAACAGTATCAATAAAACACAAATTTAACAGACATGTAATTGAATTAAGTGCTTAAAACCACTGAAATTATCAAAAAAAAAAAAAAATCTGCTGTAAATAACGAAATTTTTAGAGATTTCTTCGGCTATTAACTTCTGGCACGAAGCAAATACGAAATTAACGCTATTTTAATAAATTTCAAAATTTTATTTAAATATATAATTGACATATTTCATAGAAAAAAGCTCTTTGGTGTTGTTAGAAGGCAATCTAAAAAAAAATATTAAATGTAAAAAATCGATTAGAGTTTTTAATAAAAGAAAAATAAATGGTTTTCACATATATTTTCTATCCCGGGAAGCCCGGGTTGGATGCCCTAGTTTTCTCTAAGGGCTAAGAATCTTTTAGAAAATGGTACCAAAGTTGAAGATTGAAGCAGATTTTAAAAACAAAGCAATTGAAGAGTACTTGATTATAGTATATATTAATAATAGTAAAATAAAAAATACTACTCAATTTTAAAATTTCATGCATATATAAAAAGGACTTTGTCAATGGTGCCAAGAAGATTCACTCTGGTCAGCAGTATTATTATTTTTTTTTTATATGAACAGTCTTAAATATATTAATTCAAAATATTGCAGAGGGGCAATTTAGAATATCGAAAAATATCTTAACACTAATTCAATTTTAAATTGTATAGTTAGGTTTTTTTTTTTTTTTTCAAGTGCAAATAATGATGCTATATAAATAAAAGTATTTTTCTTACAGCATGTTTGTATTGTGCATTTAAAGACGCATTGTAACTTTAATTAATAAAATGCATAATATATAATCCACATTTCTTGTTTAAAATTGTGAGTGAAATTTTTATACATAAACTCCTTGCAACAAACTTTATTTCACAATTTCAGGAGGTATCTCACTGATTATGTGGAAGAGTAAGCATTATGAGGGCCTCGTTAACACTGAATGTAGGAAAGGATACTATAAACTGGAAAGTAGAAATGAATATTCTTCATATTTCAATGGAAATAACATATAAGACTGACTTACAGAAAATCAATTTGATAAGTTTGAGTATAAATTGATAAAGTACAAATTCTTAATTTTCTGTATTGAAATAAGTTTTCCATAATAAAAAATAAACTCAAAAAGTACATTTAACAGTGATAATAATAAAGCTCCTATCTTAGCTTAGATATGAATTACATGTATCTACAGATAAAATTATGCTATTCGTAATTTAGATTTCGTAAAAATCTTGTTTTATTAATTAGCATCCAAATGTTTCAAATATTACAAAAAGTACATCAAGCTATTAACATTTTTAAACATAGAAATAATGCAAGATCAATTTTTATTTTGCTTTATTTCCAATTTAACATTTAAAAAAATTATATTCAATACATATTTTTTTGCTTTTTAAGTTAGTATCCGGCAAAACATTTAATTGAATACTTGATATTCGGCCAAATCACTATTTGTTACATCCCTATTTTTTATACATCATTATCAGTTGCACGTCGATTTTTCCTGATCGCAAAGCAGTTTTTGTGCATAACAATGTTAAAATATCTTTTTTATTACATTAAATTTACAATTATTTTTTTTCTGTACATAGCACAGAAAAAGAATGTGAGAAAAGTTATTTACTCTTTCATTATAAAAAATTAATACTTTTTTGTTTTAATGGATACCAATGCAATTAAAACTATGAAATCTTCTATTTTGCAGGAAATGTATATAACTTCAATAGCATGATATAGTATCAAACAAGAAACAATTATAGTTTTGCCAAGGCTGACTTTTTAATCACAAATGCTTCTTGCCTAAGCAGAAATTATATCGATATTTCTATTATTCTACAGGGCAAGTTGCTTATAATTTTACTTGTAAGGTATTAATGAACAATAAACTTAGATTCAGATTTATCTTTGTCAAAAGTACCTTCTCTATATGAATTAATTATGTCTAGAAAAGTAGATAATGAAAGAAGTTTGGAAGAGGGGCAAGAAGGGTGTTAATTTTTTAACCAAAGAGCAGATAAGATGCAGCGTCTTCCTGAAATTATCTAGGGGGAACTTTGCTATACTATAATGAAATAATAAGCGAGAATACTAATTTTTTTACTGTGCTAACCTATAGCAGAATATTTTTCAATGTTCTGCAACAAGCTTTCAGACAATCAAAAGTGTCCTATAGCATATTCATGTATTTTATCATATGTCAATTCTGTAGCACGGACAAAACAACAATAACTTTTCTCACTTCCAAATTTTAACTGAAATATTTTAAATACATAGATCTCTCAAAAATTATCATTTTATCTTTCAAAATGTGGAAAATTCAGATACTACACAAAATGAATTGCCAATGGCCATCACTCAACATTTTTTAATATTTCTTTTAAATATCTTTTCTTTTGTATGTCTTTTAATATCAATCCCTTCAGCAATGTAAAAAGGATGTTTTCATGTATTATAAAAAGCCCTGAAGAATAAAAGCCAAGTTCTTTTGGATATACTATCATTTACATCGATTGCTGTCTGAATAATTTGTATAATTGACATAGCAACCCATGTAACCCAATCTTAAAGTAGAATGTGCCAAAAAGTGTGACATACTTTGCAGAACAAGCAGCTTTACTGCAGAACTATTGGGGAAGAGAAAAAAATTATATAGAATTAGCAATTTTCATTAAAATTCTTCCACAATAAATGACTTCACTGCAGAACACTTGCAGGAGTTAAAAGTAATAAAGACAGGGCAGAAATCTTCCATATTTTGGCAGATTTGTGCTTCTTTTATTATCTACCCTATTCCCCTACCCCCAAAATTTCCACTTCCCTAGACAACACTTCAAATCTTTATACCTTATTTTTAAAGTACTTTTGCCTTACTCACTACTTTGTAGTAACATTAAATAAGTTATCAACCCTATCAGATCTATAAGTTATTGCCCTCCCTCCTACACCAACTTTAAAAATTCTTTTTTTTTTCTGCTTATTTATTTTATAGCAATAATAAATAAATAATCAATTATTTAAATTTATCACAACCCTCAAAAAAATCGATTTTTACCTGTCCCCTCCTAAAAAAGGCGATTTTTTCATTCATTATATGCTACTGTTTTTGATATCCTCTTTTGTACTTGCTACCAAAATGTTAAAAATAATTATCATTTCCTTTGAGAAGATTGATTTCATTCTCAATCAAATTTTGTTTGGAAATAACATTTATTTGGCAGTTTTATTAAGAAGTTCAAATAACTGTGACAATTCTTCAGATTTTGAATAATTTGTAAAATCATTCCGATCATAAAGTTATGTTTTCAAATGTTTTCTAATGGAAAACACATTTAAAGGAGTACCACTACCATATCTTCTAATCAGTTTCAAAAAGTGAAGATAAAACTCCAAGTCTGTCAAATGTATCATCTTTTGTGAAAGACATATTGGATTATATAACTTCCCTGTTCAAGATTCAATTGTGCAAGATTTTTTAGCACTTATTAATGCTTTTTTTTTTTTCAGTTATGATCACTATAAAGTTTCTTGTTCAAAGATGAAAAAATAAACTTTATATATCTCTAATTTTTTTAAATGATTAAACTTTTCCCATTATTTTTCCATATGAAAAGGAAAGGATGAAATTGTTTCAGAATATTGAATTTTCCTTGGTTGAGCTTCTAACAGCAAAAATCAGGGTTGACAAAATAAAATATGCTTTAAAATGTAATCCATATTTGCATTTTTTTTTTTTTTTTTTTTTTTTAAATGAGTTAAGCTTAAAAAATCTAAATTTATCAAATTCTTAATACACATCTTGTTTACTCCCATATGGGAATCCGAAAATACTCCTATATGAGATTCTGAGAATGAGAATCTACAATAAGTATAATTTTTCCTCAAAGACAAAGCACAAATGATGTTCTTGCTGGTATATTTCTTGTTTCTAGTGAGACAACTTTTATCATGCTTATTTTAAGTCCATTTGCAAAAGTATATATTTATTTCATTCTGTAGATTGTACATGTGTTACAAGGAAATTAATTACAAGCAAATAAGCTGTATGTTGATTTTTGTTTTTAATGAACAAAATCTAACGTAGAAGTGTAATTTTAAAAAAGGTTGATTCTGATAAACCTAACATGCAAAAAAGAATGATTTAATTTTTTTCTGTTAAATTAAAATTGCATGAGAAAGTTAGTTTAAAAACAAAGTTTTGAGTATAGTAACATTGTGAGAGAGCAAACTTATGATAAAATACAAGCATGTGCTACAGCTACAGGACATTTTTGATCATCTGAAAACTTCTTGTTACAGAACATTCTGTTGTAGGCTACAGTCACAGTATCAAAGAGTATTCTCACTTATTATCTCATTATAGTACAGCAAAGTTTCCCCTTAACAATTTCCGGAGGGTGCTGCATCTTACCTGCTCTTTGGTTATAAAATTAGCACCCTTCTTACCCCTCTTCCAAAAAATATCACCTGCTTACAATAAAACTTATTGTCATGTCTCAAAAAGAGTGTCCTAATTTTTAAATGTTAAAAACCCCTTTAAAAGTTTTTAAAATGCCCTCTAGAATTTTAAAAGCACCCATTTCTCACTAATAGCACTCTGCCATTAAAAAAACTGGCGAAACTTTGGTAATTTTTAGCTAGTACTGACATGGAAAAAAATTATAAGGACAGGTGAAAAATCGGCAAATGTAGCAGCCGCTTGGCTAGAAGATTATGCAAATATTTGTACGATAAAAATGCTTAAAAACGAACATTTCCAAACAAACTTTAAGTTGAAAATTTTAAAAATCATTAAAAGGCATGAATTTAAAAGGTTTTAATAGCTTGCTACTCAGAAAAAAATTTAAGACACGCATTTCTTTTGAAATTGCAAACAAAATTTTGCATATTTGGTAATATCATAGGATTGTTTAAAGTAGCCTAAAACTGTTGCGCAGTAAGACTGTTCAGTTTCTCTCATTCTTCATCATGGCAAAGAGCACACAACTATCTGAATTTGAAAAGGGAAAAATTATTGCTTACAGAAAATGTGGAATGAATGGATGTGAAATTGCAAGGGATAAACAAATATAAAACAGTAATTAATAACTTTTTGTAGAATCCAAACGATTATGGCAAGATGAAGCATACAGGAAAGACTGTTTCTCTGACTATGCACCAGAAATGTGGAATTGCACGTTGAGCGTGTTTAAAAAAAGAGAGTTCTACTCAAATTAAAAAAGAAATTAATCTACCATGCACTAGCCAAATAGTGCGTAATGTTCTGCAAAAGAATCCCAATGTCAGATATGCTAAACTACAGTCACATCCACCACTTACAAAACTACATGAGAAGCTTAGATTGGAATTTGCTAAAAAACACGTTTTTTTTTTTTGGATTTCACTGGAAAGTTGTGGTATTTTTGGATGAAAAAAATTAATTTGGACAGACCAAAGTAGTTTCCGTCATGATTGGTATGACTTGTGTAAAGAAAACCCTTTATTTTCCAAATACCAATTCGGAGGAGGTTCTGTGATGGTGTGGGCAGGTTTTGCAGCCAGTGGAACATCATCAATTGTGTCCATTCAAGGTCTCATGAATTCAGAATCGTATGTGAATACACTAGCTGAAAAATTATTGCCTGAAACACCCTTTATCACAGGTGGTGATTATTTGTTTCAACAAGACAATGCAAGTTGCCATGTGTCTCGTGCATCACGTTCATTGTTCGAGGCCAAATCTGCCCAACTTTTGGATTGGTCGCCAAGAAGCCCTGATTTAAACCCCATGCATTTTAGCTAGAGAAGTATATAAGCATGACACACAATATGCAAATGCAGACAATTTGACATCATCCATCCAATTAGTGTGGAAAAACATTTCTAAACAAACTTTAACTAGACTTTTTAAGTTAATGACTGCATGATTAATAAGGGTCATTGAAAAAAAATATGATTTTGTACAGTATTAATTTATTTCTAGACATATTTTATTGTGTCCTTATAACTTTTCCATGTTTCACGTCATGTATTTCTATTAATACGTGATTTATAAATTTTATTATAATTTAATTTTGCATTCATAGGCTCCTAATGTTTTCTAGTTACGAGTAGTAAATTATGTTTGATTTTGTTTTCAGTTGACGATTAGTTTTATGCATATTACTCATTTTTCATATGTCCTTATAATTTTTTCCATTGCTGTAGCCTAGTCAGTAGACCCTTTTGGTTTAGTAGCCACTTTTTCAAAAATTTAATATTGCTGTACTCAAACACTGTAAAAGATCCTATATGCAGATTGCAACACGCAATTTAATAATAATTATTTTAAAACATACTTTTAAAAAAAAAGTCAAAGAACATACATGTTATTTTGATGATATGTTTCATACAGCCTTTAATATTTTTAGAAAAAACTTTTATCAAGTTTCTGCATTAATTAACATTTAAGACAAAAAGTTTTAATCTTTTTGCTAAATGGAAAGAGAAAAAGAGACAGATTAAGACGAAGCATTATACACTTCAAAAACAAGAATGGGGGTGAGGAGAGAAAATGAATTTGCATAAGTTTCAAAAGTTACCTTAAATAACTGCCAAAATATGCAACAATACTTGGATGCCTACATGATTGCATCATCAAAATTTCCTGTTGAATTAACGAAAAATCATCACCTATAAAAAAAAATGTACAAAGTTACAGTTAAAATTTTTAAAATACAGGGTGTTTCATTAGAAGGTAGTACTGGAAAAAGTCGTTTTTAACATAAAATACAGGAATATGCATTATTTCAGCTGTTTTTGGAACCTCAGGAAGGACAATTCTAGCACTGTTTGTGACAACCTCATTTCTTAAACAAATAGATATGACATGTAATTGTTTTGTTTTTTTCTTCCTGTACTTTTTCCTATAACCAACATTTTTGGGACCAACATTAGAACAGAACAGACAATTTTTTTTTGTTCAATAAAACAAGAATATTTCTAAATAGATTGAATTATAATTTTGTTGTATGCAATGTAACACAATGCAATGAAGTTGATTCTCTCAAGTTCATCACTGTATAATCAGCCATCCATTTTGGAATATAAACAATGAAAATCATTGTTGACAGTTAGAACCATAGAACAAATTTAACATATTTGATTTTATCAAATATTAATTTTCCATAGAACAGAATTATGTTTTATGAATTTCAATGTATTTCACACATTGTGTATTAAAGTAATATTTTTTTACTAATAGAAAGGAACAACACAATGCAAAATGTTAAAAGAGCATGTTTATAATTTTAAACAGATTTTAATACAGAATAGATACTAGAAGATTAAAGAAAAATAATTTAACAGTAATTGAATTTGCCTAAACAAAGTCTTTAAGTGTTAAGGTTGTTGCATTAAGTACATATCTGTTGATGATTTCATTTGCTTTTTATTTCACAACCAGAAATAATAATTAGTTATAAAATACAGAAAAAATAATCATCACAAACCAAAATATAAAGTATCATTGTGCTAATGTTTAAAAATTGATATGATATAACCAATGAAAATTGTATAGTAATTCCATTTTAAATAAATTATTCTTGCACTATATTTTCTTTTGCAATTTCATTCAAATGAGCAGGGAAGACTGAGCTATGCTCAGTCAAAATGAAACTTTGAGTTCAAATATCATGACCAAAATGATCCACTAATCAAATTTTCTCGAACATGTGACCAAGCCCAATTGTTTTCTTGAGCTCAAAACCCATAGGATATAAAATTTAGTGAAAATAGTCTGAGCCGTTTCTTAGATAAAATTAGCTTGACCCACAGTGATCCAAAAATGACCCACTAATCAGATTTTCTCCAGCATGTGACCTAGCCCAATGATTTTCTCGTGCCCAAAAACCGTAGGATAAAAAATTTAGTTCAAATCGTCTGAGCCGTATTTAAGATAAAAATAGCTTGACACATAATGACCCACTAATCAAATTTTATTGAACATGTGACCTAGCTCAACAGTCTTCTCGTGTCAGAAAACCATAGGAGGCAAAATTTAGTCTAAATAGTCTGAGACGTTTTTTAGATAAAATTAGCTTGATCCACAGTGACCCAAAAATGACCCACTAATCGAATTTTCTCGGACGTATGACCTAGCCCAATGAATTTCTTATGGCCGAAACTCGTAAGATACAAAATTTAATCAAAATTGTTAGAACCGTTTTTTAGATAAAATTAATTTGACCCGCATTGACCCACTAATCGAAAGTTCTTGAACATGTGACCCAGCTCAATAGTCTTCTCGTGCCCGAAAATGGTAGGATACAAAATTTAGCCAAAATCGTTTGAACCATTTTTTAGATACAATAGTTTGACCCTGATCCATGGTGACCCAAAATGACCCACTAATTGAATTGTCTCGAACATGTGACCTAGCCCAATGGTTTTCTAGTGCCCCAAAACAGTAAGATACAAAATTTCATCAAAATCGTTAAAGCCGTTTTCAAGATAAAATTTGCATATATATATATACCGGGTAGTCATTAGGGCTGGGCGATATATCGATACATCATGAAATATCGATTTTTATAACAAATCGTCTTAACCGATTTCAATCTTCCTTAAATATCGATATATCGGCTCTTGTTATATTCATTCATTAGACAACACAATTTCTTATTCTCCAATTAATTCTTGAGTGTAAACAACGAAACTGCCAAATAAGAGGTATTTTTCACCTTTGTCTCCTCTTCTCTTATATCTAGAGACCATCCATTTACTATTATGCTATTGAAGTGATTTAGAAATGAATAGCATTTTCCATTTTTCGATAAAGGTATTGCATTTTAAGTTATAAGCAAGTTCTATAAGCGGACCATCTATAATGACCATTTCTGGGGTGTTGCGTTACGAAAATTGGTTCAAAACGTTTACTGTGACAGTTTTTTTTTTAAATAGACCCTTTACTTTATTGAAAAATGGAAAGCGCTATTCGATTTCGTCGTTTTTAAATAAGTGCACCTTCCAATTTTGTGCGTCTAAGTTTAAGATTGACTTCACGAATGTGTCAGAAAGTTGAGAGCTTAGATTTGAGAATTGCCTTAACAATATATTATATATATTTCTTGAATTTCAAAAGTATAATATATTTGCAAATCTTTTGCATCCCCCCCTCCCCCCTCCAAAAAAATAACCTTAACTTGAATAGTTTACGATTTTTTTCATTTTCAAATCTCTATAAAGAATCAACATCACATTCATTAGAATAATCTACCTTCATTACAATCTACCTTCATTAGAATAGCTTAAGATTTCTGGCATTTTAAAATTCTAGTAAAAAAATAACATCGCATTCCTAAAGAATTGATTTTATAATCTTTAATAATGAAGTACCCGCACTGAAAGGCAAACGCTTATTCATATCGCAATCGTGCCACCTAGAAGAGAAGGAATATCAATAAGCCAAAACAGCCACTCGCTACGTTTCACTCACCGCATATCAGTTTACCATGGTTGTACTCGCGAGTATATTCTAACATTCAGATATCACGCCGTTTCACTCACCGCATATCGGTTTACCATGGTTGTACTCGCGAGTATATTCCAACATTCAGATATCACGCCGGTCGCTTCAGGACTGGCATGATATCTGTGAATATTTTAATATACTCGCGAGTGCGCGATTATAATCCAGCATTCGTGAGTGGAAAAAATATATTCTTGACATCGTCTATATTTATTGGACTCGCTCATTCACAAATCCATTTGCGATTTTGATGTATTAAGTGAAACTCCATGAATAGGTAGTTAAATTAGAGGGCCTCGGTCTAACATTTTTCTATAGGCTCGGACCGGGCCGGGCCTAGTCATCACTCATTTCGGGTCGGGCTAGGCCAGACTTTTTTCCGGGCCAAATTGGGCCTGGACGTCATTCTTCCTAGTGGTATGCGCGGGCCGAAATTTTCAGGCCCGTGCAAAAATCAGTAAAATCAGGCCCGGCACAATAATTTTTGCAAAAAAATGCATAGATTTTTAAATGAACATTATTCTACAATTAAAATTCTTTTTAAAGAATAATACATACATTTCTAGGCCAAAAAAAAAACTACAGTAAAACCTCTTATATAGAACCTATCTATGATGGAAATCTGCCTTAAATAAAAAAATGTCTTGATATGTGCTAAATGAAAAAATACAACAAACGATGTACCTGCTTGCTAAGAATGGAACCTGTCTATAACGGATTTTTTTTTCTTTCCTGATTTTTCTTCTCTTACTGAATCTTTATTTCGATGTAATTGTCCAAGTGAATTTTTTTAATCAGCGTTTATGTACTTAATTGTCTAAATGGTCATAAATATTGTTGATATTTTGCATTCCATGCATTTCGAACATAATTTGAAAATAAAATCTATGTACAAGTAAGTGTGCTTTTGTAATAATTTTAATTTTAGGTTAATGTTGTTTCAGAAATATCGGCATTGTTTTATAGAAATTCAGTCGGGGTTAGGCTCGGGTTGAACTTTTTGTTTTTACACCGGGCCAATAAAATTTTTATATGGGCCGGGCTAAAAAACAATGTGTGGTTCAGGCCGGCCTAATGTGGTTCAGGCGGGAAATTTCGGACCGTTCAGACCTTTAAGTTGAATATGAGTATAAATGAATGTTGGTATGTTAGTACCAAACCTAAACTTTAAATAGAATAAAAATTAGAAAAAAAAAGTATTTTTTTTTTCTTGCGAATGGGTAACATCAGTGGAACTGTTTTTAAGCAAAGGAATAGGACTTAGCAAAACTGGATGGTGGGCTATGTTATAACGTGATGCACGCCTAACAATATGTGTTTCGTATTTCTCTCTCTCTCTCTCTGTGTGTGTGTGTGTGTGTGTGCGCGCGTGTGCATCTGTCGCCGGCGGGGAAAAAATGCTTATTCGGTATTTGGACAGGAGGACTCATTAAAATCCTTATCTGCTATTGCATAAAATTATTTATTGCGCTTCATATATACAGCATACATGAGCGTCGACCCGTCGATAGAACGAAATCAAGAGTGAGATAAATTTTGAAACACGTGGGACTGTGGCTCGCAATATCGGCCGAGTTTTTATTTATTTATTTATTTAATGGAGAATATAAAAATCAATTAAAATAAACTAAGAATTTTTTTGTCGGAGACGCCGTACAAGACAATGTTTAAGCATACCAGCATTAAAGCAATATAGAAATTTAACAAATATAAAATATAAACAATTCGAAAATAGACCTTAGCCGGATTTTTTTTTTCCATCTGTCAACGGAAAAGTTTCATTTTTTATTAGAGTTTAATTATTTCAATTCGCTCCTAGAAAGAATAAATTGTATTTTTTCCATATATTAAAGAAAATTAATTTATTAAATTTCAGAATCCAGGGCGGAGTAATGGCCCTCCTTTACATCCCTTTTCTGGTGCCCCATGGTATCATATATTACATTAATACAGCAGCTACACGTTATATCTCGCCTATTTATATTGCTCATTTGGATATATTGCCCCGAAAACTAATGCATTTTACTTTAGCGGCAATTATAAATAGTTATGTAATTTGATTATAATAAGTGCATTGGTTTATCGTTATTTATTAAAATATTGTAAGATGATTATAAAGTATTATTTGGGAGACAAATATAAAAATTTTCTTGTTTGTTATCATATTTCTTAATGTTTTCTCGGTTATATCGCACTTTCTTCCCGTGTCTTTCAGAATGTGCCATGTAACGAAGGTCTACTGTATTTAGAATTTAGACGGGGTACAATAAACAAATAAAAAAAGAGAGTATGGAATTCGCATCTTTTACTTTTATTACTAGTACCGGCTAACAAACGAATGCAGCATTTTCGGCTTTTTGGCGTTCTCCCCTCTTTCTGAAAACACATCTGAAGTCACCCGATACTTTTTGCAGGTGTTAGCGGGGGCGAAGGGTTCAGATCCGAAGAGGGGTGCAGTTCAGATTTGTTAATGATGCTATTGGAGATAGACAGATTTTATCGGAGAGAAACGAATTTGTTTTTCAGCTGATCACGTATAAAACTGCAGTGATTGTCTGACGGGAAATAGACTAGAAATATTAGTTGCACGTTTAATTTTCAAAATTACGAAATATTCTTAAATGTGGCATGGCAGATATGAATTATCATCATTTAGTGCCAAAGAAAAAAAAACTAAGAGTAAGGTTTGGGCAACTTTTGGTTTGCCAGCCAATGAGCATGGCACTATTCTTAATTATGATATGTCAGTTTGTAAACTTTGCAAAAAACCTGTATGCAGTAAAGGAGGGAGTACAACAAATTTACTTTCTAATTTGAAAGTGCCCCATCCTCTGAAATTCACAGAAATTACTTCAAAGAGGACAGCTTCTTCAACTTCGTCTTTACCTATTTCTGCAGTAAATGATCCTGACAATCCACCGACAATGAATACAGCCAGTACTGCTGATGAATCTCCCCCCGCCCCCTCATTTAAAGTGCAAAGAACTATGATGAATCTTGAAGTATGTTGTTAATTATACATTGGAAAGTTTTTAATCTCAAATAATTTTTCATAATGAAATTTTTTTTAATATACTGTAATATCAATAATTTTCATTAGTTTTTTACATAACTTGATATTTTACTACTTTTTCTTTGTTCATGTATTACAATATCGATATATCGGAATATCATGATATAAAGATGCCGATTTATCATGATATTGAATTCCAGACATCGCCCAGCCCTAGTAGTCATAACATAAGTATCTCTATTTGGAGCTGTCTGTAGCTTGAAAGAATAACCGGAATGAAACAAAAATGGTACACTTATTATTCGAGAAGGGAGAAGAAGAATGGAACAATAAAAAAAATTAATTTCAATAATCGCCAACTGATGGTGCTTTTGAGTGTGAAATGTAATGTGTAATATTGTGTACCGTGGAGGTGTCGCAAACCTCAATAACTTTACTGCATATCACAACATGTGCGAAACATCACTCCTGATGTGTTACATCTGGACTGGACAAAAATCTGCAAAATTAGGTTTATAAAGTTTTACCATCGATATATCATTAACAATATCAGTGTTTAAATGGTTATATGTATAATTTTTTATTAAATTAAATTGTCTAAATCCTTTTTCACATTCAGAAGTGCTAAACGTCAGGTTCAATATAAAGTTTAGAAGTTTGCATAAATTAATATATTCATTTGGATTTGCACACTCTGCTAAAAATTACTGCTTATTTAAAATTAATTTTAATTAAATTAATTTGAGTTTATGTTTGGTGTAAGACCAAATTTTCAAAAGCGGGTGGCTGGCTAAGTTGAACAAAAAATAAGTGTTAAAAAAAGCTAGGTGTCAAATTTGACGCCCGGGAATAATTTTGTAGCCGTCAAATGCTATAATGTAGTTCCATTTGACAACTAACGACTGCTAATTTCAAACGCTGAGTGTATATATATATGATGTGTGATATGTATACATGTATATATATCACTGGCGCCCGGCTAACTGAAAAGTACCAAAAATTCAATAAATCTAGAGACAAAAAAGAAATTTTAGCAATTTTTCATAGCCCAGAATTTTGTTTTAAGCTGTTAGATTGCTCTGCAAAAACTAAAATAATCTGCAGCGCTGCTGCACTGTTTCTGCTACTGGGCTTATAGCGATTTTAATCTCTTGATGACAGGTTTTTCTCTTTTCCTACATGCACGTCCCGAAATTCCATTCAAAATGCGAACTTTGAAAACATCTAAAAGATCTTTTGTTTCTACCATAAATGGAAAACGCTATTCGATTACATGGTTTCTGAATATGAACACCTGCCAATTTCATGCGTTTCTGAACAAAAATGAATCCAGAAATGTGTCAGAAAGTAGCTTCTTTGGATTTGAGAACAGCCTTAAAACGCTGTGATAATTGCAAAACTTGCCTCATTCTTTTCTCTTCTTTAAAGCAAAAGAAAGACTAATTCAATTTTTATTCTTTTGCATATAAAATGAACTCTGTGAATGTATCAGAAAGTTCGTGTTGTTTGAGTGTGGGATAAAGAAATTCAGCTGCAAGCAAACAGAAAAAATAATTAAAAGAAAATAAATGAAAAGCAAAAACTGTTTTTTTCCTTACTATTAAAAAAAATTATATCTCCGTTGTTAATTTAGTGATTTTGTTCAAATTTTCACCAAGTTGTAATAATAGTAAATTAGACAGTGTAACAAATTTTTATTAAAATGTAACAAGTTATTAGAAAATTAGAGCCCCCATAAAAATGGCTACTACAGGAGCGACTGCAACAAAAAAGCAGCGTGTTTTGTTTAGTTTATTCAAACACTGTGAAGTCAGAAACGTTATTAAAATCAGATCATCAGCTTTGGATGGATAATATTTTGTTTATGCAGAAAGAAACTGTGCAGCAGAGATTCCTCCAAAATAGGATGTTTTACATTTTACCATGCTTAACAAATCAATCTAAGTATTAAAAGTGGTACAGATGCCACGGCGAATAGCTTTGTTTCATTATAGATAAATAATGTTATCATAATCATTAAGATTTAACAAGTGGGTAAATGTGATCGAAGATCGCACAAAGGGTTTCGCTTAATATTCCTTTCAAAACACTTTATCCTTTCTTTAATAAATCCAAATAAATTTCATTTTCCAAAAAAAAAAAAAAAAAAGAGGTCATGTTTTTTATAAAGTAAAAACTTACCAGTCTATTTTTCTCATTTTTTCGAAAATCTGAACAAGTCCGATAGCGGACAAAGTCCGCTATCTGTCATAATAATATCTGTCATGTAGATTAAATGTGATATTAAAAAAATCAATTTCAAAATTAAACATGTTGTATAGAGACTTTCAAAATGTTAAAATATGCCAATATTTCCATAATCGGGTTTTTATCATGATTCAATATGTTCCTCAAACTCATATTATTTACTGTTCTCTATTACTGATATTGATACTCTCTTTGGCTTAGATGCTTTACATTCACGCTAAAAAAAAAAAAAAATCGGTTTAAAAAAAGAAAAAAGTCGCCAAAATTTGGGGACTGTTTGTTCTTTTATGGTAACCCGGCTATTAAGCTTGTATTTAGTTACTGGTGATGAAATTTGTTATTGTAATCCGTATTTGCGTGGATGTTAATGGAAATGTTTGCGCATGTCTGTATTACATCATTGATGATGAAAAGTAGAGAAAACGTGATTGGTTGTAGAAGAACGTTCTATTGCACGTTATTGGTTGCAGAGTCACGTATTATAAAACCATATATGGAAGGGAAATAAATTTGCATAACTGTTGAGTTAATGATTGGTTTTTAATTGTCATGTGAATTATTACGTATTGGCGGTTACAGTGGCAGTTAGATAATTGAATTTATCATTCTATTTTGTTTATCGAAATTGTTTTGATGTTTGTAGTTGCTGGTAGAAGTTGGAAAATGTCCGTGGCTATGGATACCATTTTTCGAGAGTACCAGGTAAGTTTTTATGAGGAAGCAGAAAGGCTAGTTCAGCACTTCAAAACTGAAATAACGCAATGATTTTATCTAATAGTTTGTGTTAAATTAGAATTTGAATTACCGAATGGTTACCCTGATATAGTAGTGCTCTTTAAAAGATTGAAATGACGTAATTTTATCTAAAGGTTTGTGGGAAATTACAAAAATCAGTTATCGAATGATTATTCTGATTGTAGCAGTCCACTTATTATACTTCTATTAAATTTATGTTAAAAAATTTATTTTTCGTTTATTTTGATATTTACTTTCTGGTTTTACTAATATGTCATTATTTATAAATGTTGTGTTCGTCATGAAATTAGAAACTAAATCGAATGTTTACACTGATATAGTAGGGCACTTTAAAAGATTGAAATGACGTAATTAACATTTTCCATTAAATTTATGTTGTAAAAAATGTATTTTTGGTTTATTTTAATTGTTGTGTAGAAATACGATTTTCTGTGTTTTCGAATACGTTATTTATAAATGTTCTGTTTTTTATGTTTCCGAAATGGCAACAGAAAATAGTAGCTTGGCGCAGTCTTGGAAATCGCGCCAACCAAACAGTCGTCAATCTTTTGTTTACATTTTAGCGTGAGTGTAACACATCTGTTCCCTCTCTTTATATTATTCTGAAACATTTGAAAAATCTGTTTAACTTCCAATATGGCACCAGATTAATTTTATTTTTAATTCTCTAATGACGTCATATTAAGCTGCTTTCTGTATTTACACATATTACTCATACTCCTTGTATTACTGAGAAATGTTTGAAAATTTCCGTTTTATTACCAATATGATGTCATATTAATCTTTTCTTCAATTGGTAAAACTCTATTTCATTTTCATTTTTCACATGGAAATCTTTCAATAGAAAATTAATTATTGTAGAAAGAATTTTATTGTGGATTTTTAATTGTTGGCACCTGCTATAATGAAAAATGTTTAAATTTAACAAGAAAAGGATATTAGTTTTTTGGTTTTTTATCTCTTTATATTAAAATAATAAATATTTTTCAAATTTTATGATTTTGAGCTTCATAATACATATTTAGCTATAAGTACACAAAATTTCATGCTTGTAAGTTACATAGTTTCTGAGCACCGGCTCTGTGATGGACAGACAACATAGCGGGAGTAATAGTGTTTCATGAGATGAACGAAACCCTAAAAATCAACCTCTGTTTTCCAATGTCATGTGTTTTTCCACAAAAAAGGCAAAATATATTTTTTTTTAATCGAGGGTGCAAAGAAGATGAAAAATGGGCAGGGCACATCGAAACTTAAAACAAAAAGGGCAGGACGCAGCACCCTTTGAAAAATGTTAAAAGGGAACATTAGAGCATAGAATAACAAAAGAACCAGAAAGAAGATGACAAGCCAGTTTAGCTCTGAAGCAGGCTGAGGCTGATGGAAAGGTTATAACTTCCAATACTACTGCTATTGGCCTGCTTGGAATCAAACCTACCGCTATTGGCCTGCTTGAAATCAGTTTCTGTAGCAAGTAGTACATAAAAAAATCTGGTGGCAAACAGGCAGCAGGGAAATCCTGTGTAAAACACCCTTATCTTTCTTCTTTATTCTAAGCACTATAGCATGAAAAGAAAGGAACTAACCTTGGTGTATTTATCGACAGTGTAAAAAATTTTGTCTGCTTCAAGGGCTGGGTGAAAACACATTTTAACCAAAGATTTTTGTTAAGGGTCTTACAAACGAAATTTTTTTGGAAAATGAAATTTGTTAAAAATTGGGAGGGGAGGGGTATACATTCGGATGGGGGATTATTTTCAAGAAATTTATAGTTTATCTTGAAGGAGAAAAAAATGTCTATATCAATCTTTAACATTTTACAGCATTGAATTGTTAGGGTTTAATCTAGAGCTAGCCAAATAGCCAAAAAGCTAACTGAAAGCACCTTTTGCCCCCAAAGCATTTAGTGGATTAGCCAAATAGCAACAGCCAAAAAAATTTATATCATTTCCATTTTGTTGTTCCTGCCTTTCATAAATCTGCAACTGCCACGTGTAAAAAAATCTCAAACCGCCTCTGTGCCTCTGTCCCGGTAACTCACTTCAAAATTTGTCTCGTCCTCTCTGTGCAAGCCTCTTACAAATAGTATGACGTCATTTGCATTAAACAAGTATTGAGAAAATTTAAAGAGTTTGGTTATTTTTTGTTGATGATCCAAACTTAGGAAATGAAACCAAAACGGTTCATGAATGGAAGTTATTCAGGCAGGTTCTGGCTACAAGGGGTAAAGAAATTAAACCAGCTAATTGTATTCTTTTTCCATAAAAATGGCTGACATGATTAATTACAAAATTAATGAAAAATTACTGACATGTTTCCCAATGTGACTTCTTTGTATGAATTTGTAGCAACAATTCTGTTGTTTACAGCAGATTGTGAAAGGGCATTGAGTCTCGTGAATATAACAAAAACTGACTTGAGAAATAGACTGACAATCAAAAATTTAAGTAACTTAATGGTGATTAATTTGGAAGGGGAAGTTTGAAAAGAATTTCCATTTAAAAAAGCATTTGATGTGTGATGTATGGCCAAATCTCGAGAGGGTCAATTTTACAGAGTGGTGTACTGTTTGTATATTGTATAATTACAAATAATATTCATTTATATAGAAATTTTGTATAAATAAAAGTTTTTTTTTCTTGGCTAAAGCTATTTTTATTTGGCTAACAAATATTGGCTGCAATTAGCCAAAAAGCTACAAATCTTTTTTTCCTAGATTAAACTCTAATTGTAATAAAGAATAACACATGTAACAATACACAAACTATAATTATAAATTTTCAAAAATATGAACTACACTCAAATACAGGTCAGATAAAAAAAAAAGGTAAGTTTGAATACGTAGGAGAAAATTACCAGGCTCCAGTTTGATGATTTTAACAGCAGAAAATAATCCATCTTTTACACGTCTAGCCTAAATACAGAAAAATACATTTTATGAATAAATGATTTCATATAAAAAAAAAAGAAGTACGAAATATAAAATAAAGTTTCATCATTAAAAATTCTGGTACTTCTTTGTTATAGCGAATTTGATGAATTGCCAAGTGACAGAGATATATCGCCAAGTTAGCTTGTAAAATATCGTCAAATGGTTTGCAGTCCTAAAGAAACAGTACATGTTTATGCTGTCATCATATTGCTTTTTTGCTAATGTTCCAGAATATTTTTCAATTTTTTTTTTAATTGCACGTTGTATTTTTTTCTTTAATCGCCTGTATTTATTTTTATAAATATAGAAACAATCTTTGATTTACCTAGTATTGAGATAGATGCAATCTCATTTTTTCAAAAGCGAGGACTTTTACCCAACAAACAACTATGCAAAAATGGCTATGATATGAACTGCATGTTAGTAATTAATGATGAAGCTATAATATGGAGATGCAACATAAAAAGTTGTATTCAAAAAAAGGCTCTATTGGAAACTGGTTTAGTGGTTCGAGAATACCGTTCATAACTGCTTTAAGGTTTATGTAGTACTGTTGGGCTGAGGAATTAACATCCATAAAATGGTGTAAGAAATAACTATATATATATGGGTGAAAATGCGACTGTTGATGGAATACTAGTTACATGAGAGAAGTATTAAAAAATTGTTATTCTTGTGAAGTATTGTAGAAACTGTTAAGAAAATTGTAAGAAATTATTATGAAACATTGTAAGAAATAGACTCGTATCAACATTATATATTATATTAATTAATGCAATGGTATTTATTTATAAATCTTTAATGAGCTTGACTACGACCTAGATGAAACTGACTGCAACTTGGCTCAATTGTAATTGTGGAGGCCGTTATAACAAAGAAGTACCAAAATGAGTGACACAATAACAGTTCTGAGTCTGATATTTCTAATTTAGCATCAACAGACAAAAATGTCATTAGGAAAACATTGATTATCAAATCACAGCAATAATTGGGAATGTGTTTATGTAACGGTTATACGTTATAAGTAGATGTATAAAAAATAAGCGCATTGCCTTGTTTATAGATTATGTTTGTATGTATTACTGTATTACTATTACTCATAGCAGAAAAAATACAATTCCACAACAATGTAAAAGAATATTTTAAATTAAGATTGTGTATATATGCACATTAAAAAAAGTATAAATTTTTTTACAAAATAGAGCTTTTTTTTTTTTTTTTTTTTTTTTTGTAATTTTTAAAATATGTACATAAACATTAGCTGTCAAAACCAGTACTGCTCATTATAATGTTAAAAAAAATTAAGTTACAATAGTTTGAACAGTTTTTGAAAGTGCTGCCTGCACAAGTACTGATACTGATTTTTAAATTATAAAGAATGTCAAATGTAACCTAAAAAGTGAAACAAGAGTTTTCAAGATTTTAACAAAGAGTCTTTGAAAGATTTTCATCCATTTACATGAATATCTAGTACAAATGTTGCAGATGCACTGTGGTTTTGTTTTGGAGCCAAAATGGCAAATCTTTGCCTGGCATGGCAAAGATCCAAAAATGGCAATTCACCCATCCATGCCAAAAATGGCAATTCATCCAAAATAGGCACTTGCCCATTTTGCACAGTAGGTTATATGGTGTGTATTAATCAAAGCCATCTGATATAAACATATGAGTCAGTTGTAGTCTTGGCAATGTGTGTGTTTTATAATAATTCCTTAAACATGGCATGAGGAGATGCCAGGAACATGCAGTTGTTTACATAAAATCCAAGCTTATCTTGTATAATTGATGTCTTCTCAATTTATCTAAACCTTTTTGTAGATTATTTTTTTATGCTAAGGTCTCAGAAATACTATATTTTTTTAGAAATTCAGAAAAAGTAATTTTCAAACAAACTAAACCTTAGAAATACAGTAGAAGATCTTTATAACGCAATTCTATATAAGGCAATTCTCCATATAACGCACAACTTCTCAGATGTAAACAATGAATTTTCAGTTAAGAAACACCTGAATTCTTACATTATAAATAGTTGCTATTCTCTAGAGGACTAAATCTGATACATTAATTTAACTTCATATCCTTAATTCAGAGCTAATTACTGAAAAAATGGCTATGATTTGATACAGCTATGTTTGGACAATTTTTATAAAGTAAAAATAACAATGTGTGGAATGATCTATATTATGCAAAAAATTATAACTTCTGGTAATAAAGAATGCAATATAAAGATACTCTAATGTATTTTGGTATGTTTCACACATATTTGGCCATGTTTTACTAAGCTAAATTTAATGATGTGTGAAATGTGATCTATGTAGCGCAAAATTCTATATAACGCACAACCACATGTTTTTAGGTTTGCTTTATAAAGATCTTCTACTGTAGTATCAAAATTTGATGTCTAAAAATGACAAATAGGGGAGACTGGTACACAGTGGACAACTTTTTCAGTTAAAATTTATTTTCTCTTTAACGGACAGACCGATCTGCCTGAAAATATTTTTTAATATTCCTTAAACCTTTTCACATTCATCATAATTTTCACAGAATATAATTTTCAAAAAAAAAAAAAAAATTATTTATGTACACTCATAAAGTGGACCAATGTGTCCCGGAAGTGGGGCACAGTGGACAGCTATTAGATATTATCTGAAATACAATATAAATATATTTTTCATGAATCTAATTCTTCTTTATTGCCTCTTTACCTCCAAAATAACATAGTAATATAAATTTGCAAGTAACATTTTAAAACTAAATACAAAACAAAAAAATTATCAAAATATTTATTATATTTTGAAAATAATAACAGATTAATACAGGAACAATTGCAATTTAGATGAAATCATTACTTAAGTATAAAAAAAAAAAAAAAAAAGTGCACAATAAAATTTTCAAATGAAATTAAAAAAACTTATAAGTAAGATTGAGCCTGGAATTTTCCTAAATTGTGTGTCTGGGAGCAACATTACGAAATCATTGACGGGTCATTCCATGTCAATTCAACCAAAAAAATGACACTTTGACACCCACCGACACGGATTTTGATAAAACTTGGTGAGTTTAGTCCTTTTATATAGAAAAGTATCCACATAAATTTTTTCTTCTCAATCTGGTTTAGTTTTCATTTTACAGCCAATCGAAATTTTGAATTTTTGGTGTTTTCCAAATTCAGACGATTCTGCTCTTTGATTGAAAATAATTTATATTTCATTTATTTTTCAGTCAATTTTTATAAAAATTTAAAGTAATATTAATTAAAACATGAGGATTCCAGAAAAAAATATTAAAAAATTCCAAGTAATATTTAAAAAATAGAAAAAAAATAATTTTCGTGATTTTTTTTCTGAAAGTGGATAATACGTTAAAGTCAATATCAACCAAAGGGAATATAATAACCAAAAAAATTCTTTTTTTCTAATGATCTTAGAAGTGTGTTCTGTCATTTAAAAAAATAAAATTAATGGCTTTTTCATTTCTTTATATATATTTTTTTAATTAAATACAATTTTTGAAAAATGTTCATTATCCAATTTGTTTACATAGCTGTATATTATTTGCTGGAAAAATGAGTTGCAAACACAATTTTTAATGTATTATTTTATTAAACATTGAGCCTCTATCAGATCGCCTTATTATTTCTATTATTTACAAAATATTTTTTTATTTACTTTTTTTCTCTGAAATATTGATTCAACTTAATTTTTTTTTCCAACTTCTTTTATGTAATATGATGATTACTATTTTATTAACCTTTATAGATTCCAGTTTAACAGATAGATTTGACAAATAGAAAATGCTTATATATACAATACATAAAATTAAACTAAAACTTACCATAACAGAAATTTTTGGCTATTAATTTCCTTTGGATGTTTTCCTATAATACTATTTAAGTTCTTTAATCTTACTCATCCTTTCTTGGATCATCTTCATGCAGTCTGTAGGAAATTGATAGACTCTTCCAGTTGATGTTGCTGGAGGGTCTATAACAGCAAGCAGATGTGGAATTGGCACGGGGCAGGTATCTTCTCGCTTTGGCCAATAAAATGATGGTGAGGGTCCTTGGGGATGCAAAAATTTAATTATAGCATCCCCTTCATCTTCATTGATGTCTGTAACAATCCCAAAATACCAAAAATTATCATATATACAAGCAACATAGCATGAGATGTATAGCTCATTTACTGTCACATATGTCGTGCATTTGTCTTTCAATTTGTAAGTTAAACTGTTTTTGTCGTCACTGCTGATTCTTCTAGCCTCCACAGTACCTGTACTGTCTAGTGGCTTAAAATTGTGGAAACTTCTTGTCCCTGGAATTGTTGCAACATCTTTAAAACGATCTTCAAGATTAGATCGAATTAAGTCTACAGAGTCTTTTGAAATAAAAGAAAAATTTATTTTCACAATATTATCCTTACAAAAATGATAAAAATCACTTGGCATTGTTATTTGTTTTTCTAAAGGTCTTTGGAGACTTTCTTTTCTAGCCAATCTTTTCACCGTTCCTCCAATCCCATCACATTCAGTTTTGCCATGACTAGTGGCGAAAAATGACCATTGGCCTTTTATGTTAAAGTCTTTTTCATGTAGACAAAGATTCATGAAATTGAATTTGTTTTTGTACTGACCTGCACAACCGTCACTGAAATAGTGAATTTCTTTGATAAGCGAGTAGTTTTGTTTTATGAATTCAACAATAATTTTTTGAATTCCATACACCATGGAAACATCATGTTTTAAATCATCTGATATCACACAGTGTGATGACACTACTTTTTCACCATCAACATTTCTGCAGTGTATTATTACAGGATGGACAGTACACGAAGCAGATGTCCAATGGTACCCCTGAGCTTCATCCTGTATTGTAAAGGAATAATTTTCACTAAAGTCCAATGAAACAGTGGCAATATCTGTAGAAGAACTTTCTTTAAGGCTTTTAAAATATGAAGATTGGGACTTGGCAATGAACGAGTGAGGAATTAGTTTTTCTAATTTTGTTGTCAAATCTTCAATAAAGGCATAAATTTTGGATGAGCAACTTATCATTTCTGTCCTATCAGTAGAAATCCATTGTTTATACTCAATAGTGTCATTTTCATCATAATCTCCAAATTTTTCTTCTAAAAAACTTAAAAGGTTTTGATTTGATGGACATTCATTGCAATGTCTCAGGTAACATTCCCTTTTAGGTTCTTCACATAATAATAACTTAATTAGATCTTTATATTGTTCTTTAATCTCTGGAGCATGAATAAGCAGTATTACATTTTGGTGTATTGTACATACACAGACTGAATGGGTACCACTAGCACCTGCCAAAACACACCATTTTGGTCGTAAAAAGCAAAATTTTGAAAATCCCACTTTAACATCAGGATAAGCACACTTAAAATTCGAGTAAAGCTCTTTCAAGTTAGCCAGGATCAAACGTTTTCTCTCATATTGCTTTCTTCCCACACTCACGATGTCTTTCATTCCAGGCAAAACTCTTGAATGGTCATCGCTTTCATAAAAATTTCTAACTAAAATAACTGTTTCTGGGTTTAATTTTTTTCCACATTTAGGACTTGGTTCAGCCAGAAAACCCTTTTCTTTGACAAGTTTTTTAGCTTGTCGAATTGAATAATCAGATACATTAAATGTTTCTTTCATTTTCTTTCTTGTCCACATAAGAGAAGCAGGAATTGTTAATATTTGAATTTTTTTTTTCTTCGATGTCAATTGTAATTGATTTTTCATAATTTCGGTAAGTTTATCCATATCAGCTGCTTTTTGTTGTATAGTTGCTTCTGATTCACTTTCTCCCATTGGCAGTTCTACTTCAAGTACTTTTTCAATTTTCTGTTTCACATTTTCTTGCAACTGTTCCAATTTTCTTTTTCCATAATGCTTTTTACTGTGTTCACTGAGAGCATGCAATTTTAGAGGGGAAGAACCAGCTTCTGTAAAAGATGCATTTAACAGGTTTAATGTTTCTTTCTTTTCTAATTCAGAAAATTCTTTGGGTGGTAATCCTATATCATCACTATCATGACTTAAAGCCTCCTTTTCATCACTATCATCTTGGCTTAAACATTCCTTTTCATCATTACTTGCAGTTGTACTAGTTTCACTTTTCAACAAAAGATTTCTACAGGATGAGCAGAGTTTCTGTCCTGGTTTGATTTTGTATCCTTTTGACATTATGATTTCACTCTGTTGAACATTTATTACACGTAATGCTTTTTTAATAGGTTTTTTTATGTCTTTTGATAGGATCACAACATAGTTTTTGTAGATATTCAAACTTTTTTAGAAATATACTTTTGTGATGCAGACAAATAGTATGCAATTCTTGTTCGGATTCAGTTCTTAGCTTTAGAAGAATTTGTTCATCTTCAGACAAATCATTAACATTTTCTATAGCTTTTTGTGTTCCATAACTAAATTTGTGACAATCAGTTAATGTTAACTCTCCCACGCTGCACTTATCCTCCATTTTTCTTACCAAAACACATAAACATAAGCAGCTCCAAACACACAGAATATCTGGATGCACACTGAAAAAGCATAAGACAGCCCTGATATTATCAGACTGACTGACCACTGAGCAAAGCCTTCAACCAATAGAGTAGAAAGAGAAAGGGGAATACCCTAAGTATAAAGGGGGATACCCTTTTTACTGAATTATGATTTGTGTAGAAAAAGGGGATTTGTCTCACTTCTGAAATAGGAGAGAACATTTTATAAGCTGGAAGAAAGATTACAAGAGAACCCTTTTGAATAGGCTGCTGTGTGATGGGATGGATTCTGTATGGAATAGCATTTTTGTAATTAAAATAAAAATTAAAAGCATTTTATGAGTAAGTTTTTAGGATATTTATATTTTTAAATACATTCATTTATTTAGTAATAATGTGGGAAAATAAACAAACAAAAAATAATAAGTAAAATTTAAAAAAAAAATGAAGCAGATATATTTTTAAGATAAAAATATAAAAAAATGAAAAAGCCATCAATTTTATTTTTTTTAATGACAGATCACACTTTTAGTATCATTAGGAAAAAAGAATTTTTTTGGTTATTATATTCCCTTTGGTTGATATTGACTTTAACGTATTATCCACTTTTAGAAAATAAATCACGAAAATTATTTTTTTTCTATTTTTTAAATATTATTTGAATTTTTTCATATTTTTTTTCTGGAATCCTCATGCTTTCATTAATATTACTCTAAATTTTCATAAAAATTGACTGAAAAATAAATGAAATATAAATTATTTTCAATCAAAGAGCAGAATCATCAGAATTTGGAAAATACCAAACATTCAAAATTTCGATTGGCTGTAAAATGAAAACTAAACCAGATTGAGAAGAAAAAATTTATGTGGATACTTTTCTATATAAAAGGACTAAACTCACGAAGTTTCATCAAAATCCGTGTCGGTGGGTGTCATGGCTTGGTTGAATTGACATGGAATGACCCTGACATCAACAACAGATTCACCTACAGTTTCTAGAAAAATAAACTGATTTACATTTCAATTTGTGTCTCATGAATCTTACTTCAATAGAATCATCACCAATTAGGCAACAGTTATATTTTTCAAAGGCAGTAAATACAAAACAAAATATTTCTTAGTATGCTAAATTGTTATTTTTCTTTGTTTACTTTATTTTACAGTAAAATAACTACTTTAAAACAATATTTCTTTATAGAAAATAAGCAATTGTTAAATATTTTGAGCATTCTGCATTACTGAAGAAGAGTGGATTGTGTACCACTGTGCCCCATGTTGAAGTTCAATAAATAATCATATTAATATTGTTTATAGCTTTCTTTTAAACATATTAATTTTAAAGTTAAATAAAAACAAGTCTCTTATCTTTGCAAAAAAGCTGTTTTATCTTATTTATCTACAACTGTTAATTACTAAAAAAGAAAAATATGATGAAAAATTTTACTTTTAGAAACTCAAAACAACCAATCAGGATAAAATGGTTCACTCTTAGCTTAGCATGTTCTCTGAAAGCTATTATAATCAATCTAGTGCTGTTGTCTATTAGGATATAAGAGAAGCTTAATTTTTTTTTTAAATAAATAAAATATTAGGGGTGGTCCACTGTGCCCATAGGTCCAGTGTGTACCAGTCTCTTCTAATTCTAAAATTAAGAAACAATAGTGGTTCTCATATGCATGTGCTTAAAAATTAAGAATTACACCAAAGTTAAAAAAATAAAATATGTATGCCTAAAAATTAAAATTAACGTAAACCTGAGAAATTATACAGCTGTAAAAATGTGTAAAATGGAATAAAGATAACTTATTTCATTTCTAAGAATTTAAGCGCATTTTCTAGTACGCTTACTTGTTATACCAGTTTCCACAATTATGATTTCGCCAAGCTTCTATATTACAATACACATACACAATTATATATGCCATACATCATAGATAAATTCACCAAATGCTCATATGTGTTACACTATTTACTTCATATATGTCAAATATACCAAATATTTACATCTTATATGCCATATGATTCGATAAATTATACACATGTCAAATCATATAGATATCATACATGATATGACTAGCATGGTCATATACATCATATATGACATAATGTCAAGCATGTCATATAACTTGGCGATATACACCTCAGTTGCTTGGCGATTAATCCTTGGGGGACACTATAACATGGAAGCACCAATTTATTAATTATAAAATTTTGTATGTGTCAAGTTATGCTAAAATAAATCTTTTATTTGCCAAAAGAAATAAAAAGAAAGACAGAATAAGTTAGAATTATATGAATTATTACTAAGCAAAATAAAGCTGTGTTTATATATTCCTAATTCGCTTCATTCTTGGATGTACAGTGTATCTTTGAAACATCTGCTATACCATATAAACTTGAAGTTTGAAATTATGATGTTAAGCTGTTTCTCTACAATACATTAAAAAGAAAATCAGATTCTAAAAATATCAAATCACAGTGAAAACATTATTGCTTAAAACCCACTATACATACTACTTTCAAATAACTAATAAGACAAACCTTTTTTTTTTCTTTGGGGGAGGGGCAGGGGGGGGGGGGGAGGCAATTATGTTATAGCTATTACAGGGTTACCAGAAATTGAAATATAAAATGCCAGTTATGTAACGAAAACAAATCAAACTAGCAACATAAAAAATGATTTTTTTTCCTAATTATACAAAAAATTAGACGATTATAAGTACAAAAACAGCAAGAGCAAGTTTTTGTAAATCAATATAACAACTTAACAGATCACGTATCTTCAAACCTTTAATAACATTTACATGACGTACGACAGGCAATGCATTTTTATTATCCAGCATAAAATTGGTGCACAATTATAACGGAGTCTGAAACATAGAATAAATGAATAGAAACAAAAATAACCTTGTAAACATCTCCATAAGTTCCACTCCCTACTCGTTGAACTAATTCGTAATCATCTTGGGGATTTTTCCGTAAAATGTTCGCGTTTGTTTGAGCCACAGCCATAATCTAATACTACCATAACTCTAGCTAATACTGTAATTAAAAATTCACACGAGTATCTTCGTTATTATTTAATCGCACTCTCAAAAAAGGAAATTAATAATACTGTACAACAGTGAGTGACACAGTACACAGAACAAAATAGAGCCTATGAAAACATAACTATAACGGTCACGACTATTTGGTAACAGCTGCCGATGACATAATAATAACAGGTTACGCATGAACGATATCTGGGGCTCCAGATGTTCTCATATTGCACAAAACAATGGATAGTCGCCTAAAAGCCTATACTCTGACATTTTTACGTTGCATGCAAAAATAGAGAAAATATAATTCTCAATAAACAGAAAAAGAAACTATTTATGCAGTCCCTTATTGAAATTTTTTTCAACATGAGAGTTAAACTGACCACGAAAGTTTTTAATTTGAACCATATTAAATTTCATGTAATGATTTCTTTCTTATTCATTTCAAGACTGACTATTTGAAGAAAAGCTCTACAAACAGGCAATCAGTTCTGCCTCTCACAATCTTTTGATCATAAGCACGGCAAGGCGTGGATGGACGCGGAAACGATTCCACTGCCTACATCCTCGGTGCAACACTAGCCTTTATTTAAGGAGCTATCTAGGCTAAGGTCTGAGTTTTGACGTGTCGGCAGATTAGCCGCTCAACACCAGTGTTGGACCGTGACCTACATTATACAAGGGCTACACCACAGATCACCAGATACCGGGCTTGCTCATACATTATCATGACGTCACAAATGATGGCTGGCCGCGACGAAAAACATGTACAGCGATTGGCACAAAACGATGGGTGCATCGCTTTGTACCAATCGCTGGTCGCGGACAGCCACTATTTGTGACACGTCATTAGAATGAATGAGCAAGCCCGGTATCTAGTGTTGCCTTGCGCTTATCCATCTTGTTGATGTACTCTGATTCCTCGAGGAATTGAGCGTCGAACCGTGGCTCCTTCGGTTGATAGACGACTACCTTTGGGGTCGATCTGTCCTCCTGTCAGATGCCTGGGCGACGGTCTCACATTCAGCTTTGAGAAGTGTGGTTATACGGTTGTGAAGCCCAAGGGCAAATTAGAACATGCCCCCTCTAGACGGTCGGAGGACTGACCACTTACCTCTCATGCTGTTCGAGGGCCTTGACAGGGTTTCGCTTCGAGGATTTTTTAGGCCTCTTCCATTGCTTTCGAGGCCCGGTCTCTGGCTGAGGCCCAGCTAGTGGTGGATCTGGTCTTTACCCTCTGGACATTCATAGCTCTAAGCCGAAAAGCGGGTTGTCCGGAGTGGGAGATTACTGTCCCTATCCTCATGGAAGGGAGCAGAATACGTTTTAAATGGCAGATTCTGTATTTGGGCGTCATAATCGAATCCCACCTAAGTTGGATGCCTCACCTGACTTCGGTCCAGGAAAAAGCATTTAAGGTGTTGAATAAGATGAGCCGTCTCACAGCTACCAACTGGGGTCTGAGACCGAAATTTCGCAAGATGCTTTACTCAATCGTAGTGGAAAGAATCATTCTTTATGCGGCATCTATTTGGTTTTACTCAAGTAAAGTAGTGGTAGCAAACAGGTTGCTCAGCATGCAGAGGAATATTCTCCTCTGTATAACCAAGTGTTACTCGACAACCTCCACGGATGCTCTGCAGGTCTTGTCAGGGATTGTCCCCCTCGACTTGCGTGTGGAGCTGGACAGGGACTACACGGCCCTTGTCCGGTGGAAGAAGAGCGTTGACGGTACCGGATTAGACTCCGAATCGGTCGACCTCTGGAGGCCCAGTCCCAAACTTGAGGATCTCTGGCGGTCCGGTGGACCGAGAATCTGACTCCGCGGACTTCGTGTTCGTATTACACGGCCGGATCCAAGCAAGAGGCCGCCACAGTGGGTTGTGCGTTCCTTGCTGTGTCAGAGAACCAAGTAGTTGCGGAGAGCCAGTACCATCTCTCGGACGGTGCGGAAGTGTTTGCGGCCGAGGTCCATGCGATCAAAGAAGCAATCAGCCATGCCCATCTGAGAAGTCTCGGGGAACTCGACGTCTTCTCAGACTCGAGGTGGGAGCTTCAGGCGCTTCACGGACTTGTGCCTCAGCACAAGGCCATTACCGAGATACGCCAGCGAAGTGTGACGTCACTGTAATGGCTGCTGGAGACAAGAAGTTTCGGTTTCCCGTTGAACGTTAATGTTAGCAAAAAATAAAGTCGTGTTAACAGTATTAAGAAATTTTTTTAAGAAATTTCTGTTACAGGTTTGCTAAATCTGTGGTAAGGCATTCATATGCATTCAACAAACTTCTGATTAAGTGCGTCATTTTTTTTTAATTCATCAAAAAAGATAAGCCTTCATGGAGAGCATCAATGGCGGATGTTTTGAATATTTGAATGTAATTTAAAAATGTTTTTAAGGTTTTAATTTCTTTTAGTTGATATTTCTATTATTCAGGCGTACTCTATGTTAAATTTCATGTTGAATTGTGCTTCTGCTGTTTTTTTTCTGTTTTTTTTTATTTTTCTTCATTTGGTGTATTGTTTACATAAATTTCTCGGCTAAAACGCAGATCAAGGGGTGATATTTTAATATATTTTGCTTGATATTCCTGCAGTTTAAATGTATTCTTCAGTCGTTTTCATGTTATTTGTGTTGCTGTTTCTTAATTATTTTACTTGATTACCAAAAATGTCTATATTCAATTGTTTACTTTCCTAGTATTTAATAAATTTTTATAAATATAGTCAGTCTTCCTGCATGTAATTATGCGATGACCGCACAAAAAAATATAATCTAGTAACTATGAAGAATCATTAGATAAAATTATCATTAGTGCTCTAACTGTAACTTTCTGTTTATTCACCAGTTAACTATTTTATTTCCTTTACGAAACAAAAATAAACGATCATATCTGGTGTTTTCAACCTTTTAAAATATGTGAAGCCATGCCTAATGGAATAGTAACATTTCTAAAATTCCGTTTAATAGTGTTTTGTTTTATTTAAAATCTTACCCCCCCCCCCCACCTTAAACACCTAGTTTCTCTCACAAGGAGATGTCTATCAATTTAATGTGCATTCTTATAAATACATTAGTAAGTTTATAAAATATCAAAAGGATGATACACCTTCTAATTCCTGCGATTTGTATTTCAGAAATTTTTAAGGAGGGAGGGGGGATTTTAAATGATATTTTAGAAATGTTGCTATTCCATTAGGCATGGCTTCACATACACCAGATATGATCGTTTATTTTTGTTTCCGTAAAGAAAAAAAAATAGTTAACTGGTGAATAAACAGAAAATAATAGCTAGAGCACTAATGATAATTTTATCTAATGATTCTTCATAGTTACTAGATTATATTTTTTTGCGCGGTCATCGCATAAATACATGCAGGAAAAAAGACTGACTGTCTTTATAAAATTTTATTAAATACTAGGAAACTAAACAACTGAATATAGATATTTTTGGTAATCAAGTAAAATAATTAAGAATAAACAACACAAATAACATGAAAACGACTGAAGAATACATTTAAACTGGAGGAATATCAAGCAAAATATATTAAAATATCACCCTTGCTCTACGATTAAGCCGAGAAATTTATGTAAACAATACACCAAATGAAGAAAAAAAACCAAAAAAAAAACCAGCAGAAACACAATTTAATTCTGATAAAACTTAACATAGAGTACGCCTGAATAATAGAAATATCAACTAAAAGAAATTATAACTTTAAAAACATTTTAAAATTACATTCAAATATTCAAAACATCCGCCATTGATGCTCTTCATGAAAGATTATCCTTTTTTGATGAATAATAAAAAAATGACACACTTAATCAGAAGTTTGTTGAATGCATATGAATGCCTTACCTCAGATTTAGCAAACCTGTAACAGAAATTTCTTAAAAAAATTTCTTAATACTGTTAACACGACTTTATTTTTTGCTAACATTAACGTTCAACGGGAAACCGAAACTTCTTGTCTCCAGCAGCCATTACAGTGACGTCATCACTTCGCTGGCGTATTAGGGACCTGATTAAAACCACAGGAATTGAGGTTCATTTGCACTGGGTCCGGGCCCATGTTGGTCACATCTTTAATGAAAGGGCGGACAAATTGGCAAAAGAAGCTACTACACAACAGTCTGTCGATGTGGTGATTCTAGTCACGCGCCGCCAAGCCAAAAAAGACCTCTGAACGTGCCTTGTCCAAGTGGCAAGAGAGATGGGATCAACCTGGGACCGGCTGAAGGGCGTATTCGGCCACACTTCGGCATCCGCCGACTGCAGGGCGATTTCTACATTAATCAGGTCTTCACGGGACACGGCACCTTCGGTAACCATCAGGCTCGTTTCTTTTACCACGACTCTACATGTTTTTGCGGAGTCAAGGTAAGTAACATAAGCCACGTGCTTTTTCGGCGCGTGCTCTGGAAATCTGTGCGGGAAAAGTACTTTCGGATGCGTGCGCCAAGCAATCTCAGCCTGGACGGCTACGCTAGAAAGGGAGTCCGACTGATTATTCACCGACTCCTCATGCGTACGTTGGATCGGAGCCTTGGTCGCCGAAGAGCAGGCCTCAATAACCGAACTCTTCGACCGCAGTTGAACGCACCGGCGATTGCCCGTGGTCCAGGAAGCGGAGGTAGAGGTAATGGTGCATAGTTCGCAGGCTTGAGACTTGTCTCGTAAGCTGGCACGGAAACCAGTCCAGCGCTTCTATGCGTAGTCAGAGCTTTCTGCGCCTGATAAGGTTGGAACTAGCAGTACACTTCTAACAATAACTTGTGGTTACTAAACTCGGCCGGGCCCGCTCCTTTAGAGCGCTTGAGGGGAGTTTCCACGTCCCTCAGAGTCCGGTAGTGGATCTTCATTCTTCAATTGTGGTGTGTTATTTATGAGCATGATCTCCCAAGGGGGTCGCTGGGCATCAACCTGGGCTGGCCCAGGGGGTAATTAATGCCTCGCGGGAATTCCTTCGGTGAGTGGCATCCCAGCCAGGCGTGACTATGCGCTTTGGGACCAGATTTCTTCGAGGTCGGGTTGGCCAGAAGCACCTCCAGCCCTTTTGTAGTGATATAATATGTGTAGTGACATGATGTTTTTAAAGTTAAGAGTTTGTATTTTGTTGTACTAACCCATTTTATTTCAGGTCCGCTACGAGAGGGAACGTGACTACCTCTGTAGGTTCTCACACCCCTCTAGTTGTGGTACAGCAAAAGCGGGTCGGAACATCCCGACTTAAGGCCTAGGGCCTGGTTTCCTTTCTGGGATTCCAGCTCCGAAGCTGTTGGGGGACGCCGGCCGGTCCTCCATGAGTCTCGCGGTGACTCTCCGTGGTTTCACCGCGTGTCGCAACGACCTGCGTCGTCTCACGTGGGTTCAAGGTTAGAGGTTCCGCAGTCTGGTGCAGCTCTCTGACCGGCCGAAGCGAGACAAAGCTACTGGCGCAATAAAAGTCTCTCAGGACTTGGGATCGGTGGTCGATTGTGTGCGGTGCGTCCCGCACGGGGCGCCTGCCTCTTTTATCCATCTTGTTGTCCAAAATAACCACCATATTGTAACCCAGATCAGCAGTAGTTTACCGCCAGAGCAGGAGTTCCCCGTCTTGGTCCATTCGCAGTGGTGGACGGAGTGACTTTCACTCACCGTTCACCCCTACGGTAAGCTAACCGGTTTTAGCTTGATTTTTGGTCGCGGTTTATTAAATGGCGGATATGATTCAGCCTGTAGTATAGGAGCTGTAGGTCACAGATTAAAGAAAGTAATCCATTACTCTATGCTCTAGATGAGTCCATGTCTAGGGAAAGCTTAGTGCGCCTAAGCCGATCCAAAATTTTCCTTCTTCTGATGTATAATCATTAATAGACAAGAAAGGGATTTTTATTATTTCAATTAATATACATCGAAGGAATTTGCAGGATTGGAGAAAACATGCACCAGGATGCAACACCAGTAGGCTCGGTACCGTGGAGGAATTTTCTTCCTCGCCCCGACGAATATGTATTAAGTTTTAACCAAATATTTTGGTGTATTTGCCGCCCCTTAGCTTTTAGGATTGATCATCAATCAGCTATTCACAGGTGACAATTGTATTTTAATTACGCTAACGGTTGCAGATGGTGAAATAATGGAGACACTATCGCGAAAGGCTTTCCAGATCAAATGATAGTTAACTTTTCGACACAATCTCATATTCTTGATTGGCAAGTTCATAATGATAATACACATTCTAATCCAGTGGCGGCTCGTCTATTTGCGCACATGAGCACGTGAACCCCCAAAGAAAAAAAATATATATTAGCAAGTTAAATAAAATAATTAAAGAACACATATCTATTTTTTCCCATTTGCAGAATATACTTCTTTTACTCCTCCCACCCCTTCCTCTTATACCTGACAAAGACAAAACGTCACTGTAATAGTGCAAAAATTAACAGTTTTCAACAGAGAGCTCGGCCGCTCGCACGTGCTACCGAAGATATGCTCTTCAAAACAACTTTATGCGGACGGAAGCCGGCAGACGTATGTGAGAGGAACGCATCATTCCTATCCTGCCATTCGCACAGTCTGTAATGTGCGGGAGGTTGCTTTTTTGTCAGTGTCTTTCGCGTTTGTTCAATTTCTCCCTTTGTTTTCAATGTTCGGATAGTTTATTTTAAACTAATAATTAATCTGTTTATTCATTTTGCCTTTTATAGATATTGGCCGGGATCCAGATAGATTTTGCGCTGTTTGCGAAACTGCGAACAGTTCGCAGTGGGTGGGGTTTCGCCAAGTTAAATCAAAGTTGAAGTCCAGCCCATCCCCAAAGAGCGAAAATAACTTGCGAAATCACGTGATCTGTAGCTTGAACCAATCAAATGCCAAGAAATGGGATTTGTACAAGCGATAGAAACTAGACACGGAAAAGAAAAACATTTGAATTGTTTGATGTTTGCGTTGAAAGAAGACAAGTTTGTACTATATTAAGCTAGATTCAGGGAGTGTCTAGGCTGGAGTCAGCTACATTCCTGAGAAACGTTGGACTTGGGTTAGGTTAGTTACCTTGCTTTCATTGGTTCGTTAGATTATGGCAACTTGATGCAGCAAAGGAGGGACTGATAGTTATTGTGATGTATCATTATTTTGGCGCAAAAGTATTTTTTGTTTATGTAAAATCAAGAGATTAAAATCGACTGCTTTATTCGAATTCAAAGATATAAAACCGAAATGTTTTTGTTTACATCATGCATGTTTAATTTTTTTTAATTAAAAATCCTTTTACGTTTAATAAATAAATTTTAAACTTAAAAGAAAACTGATATTTAATCACATGGATATTTATTTATTTGTGCTTCATTTATGTATTACTATTATGTTGTTATGTACATATTTGTAGCTTTATTTGAATTACTAATGATAAAGGTTTATCATCATACTCATATTAGAATAGAATGAGACACAATTTCATAGCAGTAAACTCTTATCAAATGATAATAACAGGTTTTTTTATTATTAAAAAATTGCTTGTTTATGGAATTGTATAATGGTATAATTGTATGGAAGTGTGTAATGTAGGCTAGTTAGTGTTTAATATTATGATGCCTTGATACTTTATTTGATACAATAGCTGTCGTTGCTTGAAGGAAAAAAATGAGCTTTATAAGCTTTTTTCTTTTTTTTTTTTTTTTCAGAGCAGCACAAATTATTTTAAGGAACAAATATTGTTTTCATATTCTGATAATGTTTTATTTTAATAAATTATGTAAACCAATGTTTTTCATTTAACTCAAGTTGCTTTTTATATATTTAAGTTAGAGGTATCAATATATGTAGATATAATTTTTTGCTTTAGTTTGACGAAATTTAATAGTTTTAATAAATATTTTGGCTAAACATTTATAATATAAAAATAACTTATAGTTGTATAAAGGAAACAAATTTATAATTGTGCAATTTTTCCCACACATTCAAAATTATTAATCTGAACAAAAAGGGGGGGGGGGTGTAGGGGTTAGATAGTCGTTTTAGCTGAGTGGTTACTTCACACCTTGATACAATGAAAAAGAAAAGTTAATCTACTATAAATGTGGCTGAAAGAAGGACTATAAAATGTTAAATTTTTATCTAATTAATAAAAAGGGAATTGAAAAACTGGACACATATGTAACATATTTATGTGCACAGAAATTGCAATATTAATTAATAGTCATTGATGGCAGAAAACAAAGCTCGTAGGAAAAATACTTCATAGAAAATAATAATTTTCTAAAACATAAAAAGTTTTTTAAAATAAATTCTGTGCATCTGTATCATTTTCATAAACTGTACGTGTAAAACTAAAAATTACTTTATAATTTCAAGGCAGAAATATTTAATATTTGCTTTTAATCTCATTTCTATGAATAAACATACAATAGATATATATACAATAATCTTATATATAGGATAGGTGTACCAGTTTTAGCCGCATTCAATCAGTTTGTCCAGTATTTAGCTTATGATTTGATATTAATCAATAAAATGCATTTTTACACCTTAAGAAAACCTTAATTTATCATTTCCAATCTGATTGGTTTATTTTTCCATAACCTGTGACTTGCAAAAAAAATTAAATGTGTGAACCTATAGTGTGTGCTCACAAATATTAAGATCTTTGCTTAGCTAACAAGTTTTTAGAATCTTTCAACATTAAGCCTTATCAGGCTCTATTTGTTCTAAAACTAATTGCTATTGAGTTTTATGAGATAAGCTTTCTTTCTATATAAATTCTGCATTAAAATTAATTATTTTAACTGTTTAATGGGAGACGGTCAAAACTGGTGTTCTAAATTTGCTATATCTACCTTTTATGGCCATGGAAGTGGCCAAAAGGGGTACAACATATGTTCCACTTTTGGCTACATGATTCATTATAGTGAGAATTTTAGCCATTAAAATAATTTTTTGAATATCTGGATAAAACAAAATCAAGTAATTTATTTTTGTTTCTGTTTTGCCTAGTAGGAAAAGCAAGGCTGGTGAGAGTTTCAGAAAGAGGTTTTGTTATTCTCCCTCTAATACAAATTCACTTTAGAAAATAAAACTGTGTGCTAGTTTTACACACGCACTGTATGTGCTAGTTAAAATTGTTAGTGCTAGTTACTAAAAAATGCAATATTACTAGAGAAAATATAGTATATTGTGTCTAGTGTTGATAAAAAAGGAGGAAAGAGGATATGTATTGTTTAGGAATGATAAATAAAGTAATTCATTTCTAAAGGTTTGATGAGTTATAAATTAAAGTTCTGATTATAGTGGATTTTATTGAATTAACAGCTGTAATAATGAATGAAATAGTATTATTCAGAGCTTATACGTGTTCATTTGGTAAAAACATTTGACATCTGGAGTTGAATGGGCTCATCTAAAAATCCAACAATTCATTTAATATATGTATGATATCTTCATTTTCTGGAAAAATAAACATTGTTTCCATTTTTTTTTCTTTTTTTAAATGTTACAACTTATGTTAAGTCATTTACTACATTGGTTACAATACCAATAAAATCTTTGATCCAAGAACAATTTTCATGCGGGAATCTAACAACTACCTAACATCCAATGGATACTTTTTAACATCCTCTGTTTGAAGATTACTTTCCTTGTTATTCTGTTTACACTTAGAAAGTTATATAGAAAGTAGCCACCATCATCTTGTACATCACACACATTTAGGTGCAAGGAAATTAAAGACGATTCTTTATCGATGGACTCGTTTAAAAAGCTGCATTTTCTTTTTTTTTTTAGTTTTGGACTTTTAGTTAAATTTTCTTTTCTTTTTTTTACCGGCATTCTCTAAAATGTTTCTCTTACAATTTCCTCCTTTTTTTGCATAGCATATTAATAATATTGAGTAACAATTTATGGTTCAGTAAACCATACTATATTAACCATACTACTATTGTTTAGTTAAAACATAATCAAGTTATTTTAGCTGGAACAAAAACGACATAAAATTTGGAAAGTTATCCACTGCACTCTCCCAGTTTTACGCTAAAAATAATGATACTGTAATTAATTTCGATAAAGCAAGAATTATCCATAGGTTCAATAACCCATTTAAAGCCGCCATTAGGGAATCATTGGAAATTAAAATTAGAAAAGATTGTATTTGTAATGATAACTTTTCTTTCAACATACCTAGTTTATGGGATACATTTTTAACCCCTTGTTAATTCATTGTTTTGTTTTTCGCTCTTTGGCAACAGAGAGCGCCCGCTTATTTTATTTAAATTTTTCCATACTGTTGATTTTAATTTTCTCGCATCGAAAATTAAAAGATCAGTAGTCGTTTGTGTTGTTCCTCTTCCCCGATGATGGCTTTACGTTTAAAGCCGAAACATGTAGGATTTTAGCTCTTTTATGAGTTTAAAACAATTTTTACACTGATTTTAGCAACTAATAAGCACAATTTGTGCAATTTGTGTTTTTAAAATAATAGATAAAAAGATTCGCCTAAAATACTAGATAGCAAATGAATAAGAAGAAAGAACTGTTCTCTTAGGCTATTTTTATCCTATTCCAAATACACCATGTCCAAAGAAGATGCCTATGTCTTCTGTCTATCAGGGAAATCACGTCCCATGTAGTAAGAACCACTAACATTTTTCAAGGTCAGTCTCATGTCCAAGCAATTCCCTGCAAAAAAATTCCAAGGATGTTTTATTCTTTTTTAACTCGCAGGCTATCAAAGCCTGATAGCTAATGTGCCTGCCCGTTCTGTATGTATGTACGTAATGCGATAACTCTTGATAGAAATATCCGTTTTGCTTCAAATTTTGTTTATAGGTTCACTGTGATAAGCCGCTTCCTTGATTAGTTTTGGGGTTTCATTGGTTAAGTATAAAGGGTGGAACAGGGGGAGGGCTAACCCCCCTTAATTTAGATACATGGGCTTTTCATGCAAAATTATCCGATTTGCTTCAAATTTTGATTATAGGCTCATTGTGATAAATCGCTTCCCTGTTTAGTTTTGGGGGTTCATTGGTTAAATATAAAGTGGGGGGTAACGCGGGCTAATCCCCCCTTAATTTAGATGAATGGGTTTTTCATGCAGAATTATTCGATGTGCCTCAAATTTTATATACAGGTTCATTGTGATAAGGCCTTTTCAAAGATTAGTGTTGTTGGTTCATTGGTTAAGTATAAAAGGGGGGGAACGGGGGGGCTAATCCCCCTTAATTTAGATAAATTGACTTTTCATGCAAAATTATCCTATTTTCTTCAAATTTTGTTTATAGGCTCATTGTGATAAAGCGCTTCCTGATTAGTTTTGGGGGTTCATTGGTTAAGTATAAAGGGAAGGTACAGGGGCTAATAACTCCCGTAATTTAGATAAATGGGTTTTTCATGTAGAATTATCCGATGTGCTTCAACTTTTGTATACAGGTTCATTGTGATAAAGCGCTTTTAAAGATTAAATTGTTGGTTCATTGGTTAAGTATAAAGTGGGGGATGGGGTGCCAACCCCCCTTAATTTAGATAGTTGGGCTTTTCATGCAGAATTAGCCGATTTGCTTCAAATTTTGTATATATGTTTATTGTGATAAGACAGGTCTCTGATTAGTTTTGGGGGTTCATTGGTTAAGTAAAAAGAGGGAGAACGGGGGGCTAATTCCCCCTTAATTTTTTGATGGGCATTATGCTTTGAAATAAGAAGTGTAATATACAATTAGTGTGAATAGCCTGTGAGCTCAATGCCATCAGTAATAACTTTCTTTTTTTATTTTCTTTCTTGCTAAGCAGCATGGAGCTTTCTTTTTTCCCATCTTGCTATGGACAAGGTCGGACCGTCGGGCGACTGCCAGGACAAGAAAAACAAAGAGGAATGCATAAAGTAAAATACTTAATAAAATCATTTTCTAAAAGGAGTATAGCATTTGTTAGAGGTACAGTAAACAATCTTGCACAGGTCGCCATGACTAGTAAAGCCTTTATCCTCCCAAAATATTTTTTCTTGTTTTTTTACCATTTGTATGCGTTGAGGGGATGAGATCAGGCGACTGTTCGGGATACTAAAGACAAAGGTGTGGAAAATATACACAAAATAAAATACTTAGTAAACACTTTTTTTTTAATATATCATTTGTAGAGGTGCACCAAAAAATACCACCCAGGGTGCCATGGCTAGTAATCGAAGCAATGAGCATAAAGAAACGTATCAAGAACTATGACTTCATCATTTTTTTATGCTTTTGTAATAAAATTCTAAAACAAAAATAGATCATTCCTTCAAATACAGGACATAACAGTTGATATGTCTGTAAAACATATTTGTGGATTGTTGTATTTTTTAAATCCACGAGAGGAAATATAGTTTTCAATGCAATTTCCGAGGCCAAAATAATTGATAAAGATAATAATTGCCTGAAAATTTTAAAGATGTCAGGAAAAGGGGGAAAAAATGTTTGACGAAGACTGTCAAGATGAAGTCACAAAATTTTCTAGAGAAGATATGTTTAGAGATTCATTGTTGGAAATTGTTGATAGGATTGTAAACTAAATACAAGATTTCAGGCTCTCGAAAATATTAATAATAAATTCAGCTTTCTGAATGGGAGAGAAATTGAGAAATCAGACATTAACAATATTAAGAGAAAAGCTAAAGAGCTGACAAGCATTTGTAGAGAAGATCTGAACATAGAAGAATTCGTCGAAGAAATCGAAAGCTTCATGTTCCACGCAATGGCAGTTGATAAAACTTTTAAAACTGCCCCGACAGAAGATATTTTAAAACTTATTTTCAAAAATAGAGTTGAGGAAATATATCCTAATTTGACTATTTTATTTAAAATATTTCTGACACTTCCTGTCTCTGTTGCCTCAGGTGAAAGAAGTTTTAGCAAATTATTTGCAGCAAAAAAAGCTCGAAAAGTAAAGTTTTAACATCATTTAAAGATAGTTAATTATTTTATGTAATATAAAAGTCAAGAAATGTATTAATTTAATTTGCAATCTAAAATATGTTTAGAAAATTGTATTTATTTTTTTAAAGTTCTGCTATTAGTTGAATTTTTCTTTAAACAACTTTCTATTACAGTAGAAACTTTATTATTTCATATCTTATTAATAGTGAATTTATCTTATCTGCATTAAATTCCAAATTAGTTTAAGTTTCATTGGCAAATATTAGGCTCGCATTCATTAAAAATCTTAATATATTCCACAATAGAAATCTGATGTAGTATATTTCTATTTCTCGCCATCGTCTCAGTAACAATTGAGCCATTTAAAGTAGCAGTAATATAAGCCAGTATTATAATTTTGAAGTTTAGCGTTAGGTTCAGGAAAGTATCTAAACCTATCCATCTATGAATAGGAAGAAGAGTATAAGTGATAGTTTCACAGAACTGGTTATAGATAATATTTTACGGTATTGGAATTCATTGTTATGCTTGCAGAAAATCCTGGTTTTTGAGTTCTTAAGAACCCACACTGTAGTCACGTGAAGAAACTCGCAAGCTAATGTTAAACCTATGGGAGCGGATTTTTTTTTTCAAATTTCTCGCTTGCATTTTAATATTTTTAAATAATTTTTTTTTCGTAGGATAATCTCTGACCAAGTGTTTACTCTTTCGATTTTTTGTTGCAGGTTTATATAAATAAATATATATATATAGTTACTTTCACTTATGGAACATCAACCTCAGCTATCCTAAGAAAAAAATATTAAAATGCTTTTAAGAGTCTACACTAGTCACACGAAAACTCTCGCACACTAATGTTAAACCTATGGGAGCGGTCTTTTTGGAATTCTCGCTTGCATTTAAATATTTTTTCATATCATACCTGATCTCGATATCTAACGTTGTGTGTTTTTACTTTTTCGACTTTTGTTGCAATTTTTTTATATGAGGACACTTTCAATTTCACAACCATTTTCAACTAGTTTCATTTCACAAAAGTGAAAAGGTCCGAATTAAAAAAAAATGTAACAAAACCCGAAAAAGTACAAACGCACAACATTAGATATCGACCGGAAGTATCCCATGAAAAAAAGATTAAAAGTATTATGAATGCTCCCACAGATTTAACATTAGCTTCCGAATGTCTTCGCGTGATTATTGTAAACTCTTAAGACAATATGATTCATATCACTGGACTTTAAACGCCTCATTTGTAATGATACACATACCATAAAATCTGTGAAAATGAAATCTGTCTATAATGGAATCCAGTTTTCAATTTTAAAATTACATGTTCTCAACAGAAAGAATACCAACAATTATACCTGCTAAGATGAAAACCTGTATAAAGTGAAATTTTTTCCTGTTTTTTTCTATTCCATTTTGAACGTGTTATTGAATCAATATTTGAGAAAGCTGATTGCGTAGTTCAGTATTACATATTTTTGTGATTACATATTTTAAATTTAAAACAAGTCGAGTCGGCTATTAGAAAGTTGGTAAAATTCTTTTTGCAAATTTATTTGGCTGGGAGAGGGGAGGGGCGCCAAAATCCATGTTTGCCCCGGGTGTAAAAAAAGCTAGTTTCGGCACTGAACTTCCGAATTATAAGATGGAAGAAAAGCTGCAGTCTTAAATGGCATATATGTGTGTAAACTCTGATATTTTTCTAATTTCTTAAACGATTGGCTTTGCAAATACCAGTTGCAATAGCAAAAAAGTTTCAAATTTGCTCTTCATAGTGTTAAAAGATATTTACATCAAAATAGTTTAAAAGTTACGAACTTTAAAATTTTATACGGTTCCTAGGTCCTATAAGTTATGTTTGGAAAAACTTTCTTCATACTCTAACAGGTAAAACAACAAAACTTCCTTTTTTGCGCGACCAAAACTTATCAAGTTATGATACTTTGATTTTTGGAAGTTTCAGCGTTTTCTATCCCTTAGAGACGGAAAAACATGTTTAATCCAAATGCGAAATTCAAAATTTATTGACAATAGTGTGTTTCTGTATTAGTATTCCATCTTATAGGTCAGCACGGGCCTGAGGGCCTGCCGGGTTCGGGCCAGTTTTCATTGAGGCTCGAGTCGTACCTATCTCTCTTTCCGAGTCTAACTTTTTTTCTGCAGACTTGAGCGGGACCAGGCCTGGACTTCATTCTTCCTTGAGGTCTACAAGGGTCGAAATTTTCAGCCACAGTCCCGACTCAACCCAACCCATATGAAAATCATTGCCCGAGCCTGGTCCGTGCAAAATCGGTAAAATGAGACCCCAGCACAACAACTTTTGCCAGTAATGTATAGATTTTTAAATGGTCATTATTGTACTATTAAAATTATTTTTAATGAATAGTACATACATTTCTAGGCAAAAGAATTAAAACACACCTGTGAAATAGAATCTGTCTATGACGGAAACCTGTCTTAAAAGGAAAAATATCGTGATGCGTGCAAAATGAATACAATAATCCGTACAAAAAGCATATTAATACATATAAAACAGACGATGTACCTGCTAAAAATACAACCTGTCTAAAACGGATTTCTCTTTTAGTTTATTCTATCTTTACAAGAAGAAAGTATTGGATTCGTGAAAACTTTCAGTTTTTGATGGATTTATATGTTTTAGGAGGTCCTGAACACGATTTGACTTTTTTTAAAACAATGTCTGTGTTGTGTGCGTGTGGGATAAAAATTTTGTGGGCACTCTCAAGAACTAATGCACTGAATTTAATAAAACTTCAGATTCAGTTAAAGCTTAATATAAATTGGTGCTGATTAGTTTTTGATGTAAATCGCTCAAAAGGTGGCGCTGCTATGCTGCCTTTTTCACGATTTCTGCAATAGCTCTATCTCAAGAAGTAATGCACAGATTTTCATCAATTTTCAGATTCAGTTAGACGTTAACATAAATTGCTGTTGATTAGGTTTTGGTGTAAATCTCCCAACAGGTAGTGCTGCTATGCTGCATTTTTCAGGATTTTAGCGATAGTCATATCTCAAAAATTAATGCACGGAATTACGTCAAATTTCATATCTGTTAGACCTTGACATAAGTTGATGTTAATTAGGTTTTGGTGTAAATCATATACCAAGTGGAGCTGCCATTCAGCATTTTTATATTATAAAATGCATAATGTGTGCAAATACTTTAGTGCAGCCCTGTACGAGGATAGTTCGAAAAGTTCTCGGCCTGATAAAGAAAATTCAAGATTTTTGACAATATTTCATTTTTCAACTTGCAGCACAATACATTTCAGAAGACTCTTGAGAAATGTTCATTCTTTGGCGTTTTTGTTGACGTTCAACAAACAAGGCACGCATCGAACGGAAAGCTTTTTTATACCCAAAACATCGTGTAAAGTGTAGTGGACACGGTCTATCGAGATATTTGCAATGTCAGCAAGTTCGCGTATCTTCAATCGACGATCATTCAATAAGGCATTGTGAATTTTTGAGACGATTTCGTCTCAAAATCATAAAGGAGGGGGTGGGGATGCAACTGACCCACACTGTCCTTCCTAAATTATGTCTTTGATTTCTATTCATTTTATCATAAATTAGTGTGCAGTGGTGCACACTAAAACACTTCTATTTAAAAAATAGTGGTAACCTGGATAGGTTACCACTATTTTTCAATAGGAATGTTTTAGTGTGTACCTCTGCACAACTTAAGATAAAATGAATAGAAATCCAGTGCATAATTTGGGAGGGCAGGGTAGGGGCAATCCCCCTCCCCCGTCGATTTTTTAAATAATTTTTATATAAAGTGTCTGCTACTGATCCAGTGAGCATCCTGTGAATGTCTAAAAATGACGCTTACTGGACAAGCAGAGAATTCACATTCTATTTATTTTATCTCGTCCTATTGTCATCATATACATGGCAGAAAATGATGTTCACAGAACGAACATAGAAGTCTATTTTTGCTCAAAACTGGATGTTCTCCAGTCAGTGTTGAATTCGGGAATTTTTTTCCGGGAGGGATTTCTGTGGCTCCTGGGTGGGGGGGAGGGATCAACTTTTTAACCATCAAAAGATAAAATCTCAAATCTTCCGGGGAGGGGGTGTCTCCTCGGGCCACCCCCTGAATTCAACACTGTCTCTGGATAAGGATGGGATATTGAGGCTTTATCCTTCATATGACGTGTATCGTATGTCGTTAGGACGTTATTGTGCTGTATGGGATTATCCACCCCATGTGACGTTTTAAAAGTCATAAACAGGCCGTGTAATTCGTTCATCGCGAAGCGAGGGGGGGGGATGTAGAGGCAAAAATCTATAGGAGAGAGAAACAGCTGGAAGAAATGCGGTAAACATAAACAAAGGCTCCTATAGAAAATGCCTATGCATGCAACTGAAGGATAAATCCACCGCGGGCACAGTGATAAAGCCAAAATAAGCTAGAGAAAAAATAAAGAAAATAAAAGACTCTAAAATTGGAACTGTATCTCAAAAGTCCCTATAGAACGGAATAACATAAATTGGAGCTATATTCGTTGAACAAGAGAATGATTTCATGAGTAACAATGAAAGTAACATGAAGATCGGATAAATAGAAGATGAGAAAATCCGTAAAAAAAATATGTGTAGATTTACCACAAGGCGGTAGGGATGAAAATCTATAAAAGCTTATAAATATGGTTCGATTTTTCCAAAATTTTAGGAGGGGGTGGGATATAAACTTAGTCTAAAAAGGCAAAACCCTATTTGAGTGATGAATGGAGGTGGGATGAAACAGCTGGAAGAAACGAGACAAACACCGGAAAAGAGTTGAAAAAAAATAAAGGTATCTGTCAGGTTTCTGACTTTAACAGAACCTATGTTGTATATATCTAGTTAATTTAATTAATTATATTTAATCATTATTGTATTCAGATATATATTTTCTTTTCCTGTAAATTTCTGTATGTGATTGACAATGGAATTTCCCTGATCCTCACAGCTATTTGTGGGGTGTTCACAGAGTCATTATGAAAGGAATCCGGTTTTTTCAATGTGGATACAATGCGCATTGAATTCCTAGCGAACTGATTTGGGAAGATAATAGAAAAGAGGGAACGTTCTAGAGAAATGTATTTACAGGTGTGTAAAATCCATGAAGGAGGAAAGACAGGCCCCGAAGATCGAGAGAGTGGGGTGAAGTGTATGACATGAGGCAGTCGCTGGTGTGCAGTGGAGTGAGTAGGACAGGCAGTGTCCTGGGAGAGAAGCTATGTATACGGACCAGACCGGAGAGAACGTGCATCGGACAGTTGGTCCAGGGGTGGACGAAATACAGCATAGACGGAACAGATGGGAATAGACCTGAGGTCTAGACTGTGCCGGGGGTAGCGAGGTGACATACCGCCGGATATATATATATATAGTGCGAGTATGGGAATCATCTTTTGAGGTGGTTGTGATTTGGCTCCACCGGAACTGTGTGTATTAGTGGTGCGTAACGAAGTAGCGTGAAACGTACGATCAGGGAGATTGTCATTCGACAGTCGTTTACGGCAAGTGCTAATAATAAATATGGACCAATAAGGACTATTACTGTAACATTTTTTTGTGCTAATTCAATCAATAAATTATTAGTTGATTATTTAAGTGAGTAACAAATTACCCGATGGACTCGGGAGCCCTCAGTCAGCTGGGGTGCCCCCTTCCAATCGATGGCTGGGGCTTTTGCGGGGTGTACCTTCCAGCGTTCTGCTTTACGTTGAATTTCGTCTGCACGAATACAGACTGAGCCTATTTCTAGGTCGCTATTCATATGGAGGGCTCTTGTGAGAAGGAATTTTTTCTCCACCTGCCTATCTAGGAGCATTGCACCGGCCAGTATTTTAATAGCTGCCGTACTGGTAGTACGGGAGCCTCTTGTTATCTGGAAGAGAGCTGATCTATGAGCCAAAACCGCATCCGCATATTTGCTACTAAATTTCTATAAAAAGGACCCGAATTCGAACCCTGTGGTCAGCCAACGTTGTATTCTCGTTCCAGGGATGAGATTTCTGTTCGGTAAACTACCTTCCTCTCAGAAAGAAAACTTCTAACCAGATTGAATAGGTTTCTAGGGCACTTCATTTTACTTAGACCCAGAAAGATCGAGGGCCACCACAAGCTGTTAAAGGCTCCTTTGATATCCAACAGGACGAAACAACAATCGTTGTCCCGATTTTGACAACCTTCTATTGTCATACGCAGCTTCTGGAATGCGTCTTCCGTTCCCATACTCGGAGTAAAACCAAATTGGCATGGATTCATGAACCCATGTGATCTAGAATGGTAATTCAATCTATTGGTCACAAGTAAAGTTGCAAAGAACTGGTTTATTTCCAGTGGATCCGGTTTATTCCCCAAAAGACCTGGTTTATTCCCAAAAAACCCGGTTAATTCCCCAAAAGACCGGTTTATTTCCAGGTTTAAACTGGGTTTTTTCCAGTCTTTGTAACTCTAGCTCACAAGTTTGTCTAGAACCTTTCTCCAGGCGGGCAATAAACATATCGGACGATAGAAGCTGGCCAGCCCACGATCCTTGCCCACTTTACTAAACAGAACAATTGATTTGGAAAGACATCATCTGCTAGACATTTGTTCATGAAAAATGTTTTATTTGCCCTAAAGAGAAGTTCTACAATCTCGAGATGTATTCCATTCATCCGCGGAGCTTTGCCACGATGACCGCCTCAACCTCCTTCTGGGTGAATTCCGGGTCGTCGTCCCCTAGAGCAAAATCCTGAACAGCGCGGTGCTCATTGTCACTTCAAAAGTGATAATCCATGAGCTCTTCTATTGCCGAGTTAAATTCCTTGGTTCGGCTCCTACCCCGATCGTGAATTGCACTATTTTAAACGGTTCAAGGATTTACCTCGAGCCCAATCAAATGAGGACCAAATGGTTTTCACTGGTCAATGTCTTCAAGATACTGGTAATGATCTCACTTGGCCCGGCGTATCGATTTTCTAAAACGGCCCTGGAGTTTTCAAAAAAGTATTTTGTACTCCTTTCTTTGATCCAGGTTGTCATTGCAACGCTGGAAGCGACGTCTTTTGCCATTTGTTCAAACGGCAGAAAGAACGCTCTTGATCGCTAGACTTTCACTCCACCAAGGAACAATTTTAACCCGAGGTCTTTTATTTCTCTTGACATCTGCACATATATCCTGCAAAATTTCCGTTAATTGAGCGACGCTCTCGTTGACTGACTTCCCATCTAGCCAGGCCGTCTCACGAGGTTCGAGCTCCCATTTGACCAAACGAATGGACTTTACCCACGAATGGCAACAACCGCACCTCTGAGGGTAATTTCCTTCGGAAAAATACTGTTTATTGGACGAAGGGGAAGATGTGTTAAAATGTTCTTCACGCCTATCGGCGCTTTTCTTCTCTTTACCCACAGATGACGTTATATGGGTAAAGTCCATTGGTCTTCGAAGTCTGCCCAGAGCTAAATATATCCAGCTTTTGCCTTGGGACCCGATGAACGTGCCTTCACTGGTGGGGTCGTTCCACACCTCTAAATCATTCTGAGCACAAAAATTTAAGGAAAGGGCAACTGACGTCACTGTTGGTTAAAGTACTGTTGGTTTGGGAGAAAACCTGGTTGTTCTTTACAACTCCTACAGTACACATGAGATGGAGCGATTTGATTGGTCTACGTTAAACTGGTCTGTGATATGATTGTCCTACGTCGCCATGACGATTCCTGTAATGATTGCTGCGACAAAAATGTCGTGGTAGATTAGTTGATGGAACTGTTTGTTTGTAAACAAACATGCCCTTTCCTTATAGAATAAGGTCACCCTGGTCGTCAGACTTGTAAAGAGGGTACCCCCAAACCGAGCTCTTGGTATTTATATATCCAAATATTACAATGGACTTGTCCGTGGGACTGTCAAACAGATCCTGAAGCAGCTCCGTCTGGGAAGTGATGTCAAGGCCATCTCTTTGTGGCGGCAAATAGACCGAAATCACAAGAATTTTTACATCTGCACTTAAGTCAGACTGCACCGCAGCGTCTATTTCCGTCATAACTTCCACCGCTGGAACGATTTTGTTCAAGACGTAGACCACAGTTCTCGCTTGGACCTGAGAGTAGAACACTGTTTCCCCATCTGGAATACCATCAACTTTACCTTCAGCGAACACATATGGTTCCTGAAAACAGCAGGGGCGGACTGGTACAGTTTGGCCCACCTCGCTAGACTTATGCGTTGGCCACCAATCGACAACCCCATTGTTAAAATATTTCAATACTGACTATCAACACGGCTCTTTGCTCTAATTCTATGAAGATGACTTAACCCTAATTCGAATCATATTAGCATCTTTGTAATCGTTAATTATCAATAGGTAGTAATTTTATCGTAAACAAAATCTTGGAGGGAGGGGAGCTTAACTTGGTACAAAGCGAAACGACAAAACGAAAGAATACAGCGATTGGCACAAAACGATGAGCGCGTCGCTTTGCACCAATCGCTGGTCGCGGACAGCCACGATATGTGACGTCATGATAATGAATGAGCCAGCCCAGTATCTAGTGTAGCCCTGCTGTTAGACCGGGAGGCGGCAGCACAGACAATCACCTCATCGAGTTCACGGCTGAAATTCCAGAATTAGTTAAAACTTGATTCGCATATTAAAACGCAATCGGTCTGCCAAGTCATATCTTGGTGGAAAACACTCGAAAACCCGATTTTAGCGGTTGGCTCGTAGGTTTACCATTGTGTTTGCCTGCTGCATAATTTCCCTTTCCACCGCCGATAGACGATTGCGATTATCATGCTTTCTGATTAGTTGTTAAACCGAACGCTTCTTAAGTCATTTCCGGTTGAATTTGGTTTCTTATATAATATCTTTTAATTTCTATATAATCTAATTAATTTATAACTGTAATATAATAAATATTATTAATACAATCTAATTAATTTCTATATATTCTAACCTCTATATAATCTAATATTTCTACATAATCTAATATAATATATATTAATTTCTTATATTATATCTTCATAATCCTCCAAAATACCGGAAATGACTTAAGATGCATTTGTTTTTAGAAATAATCAGAAAGCGTAAAAATTCCAATCGTCGATCGGCGGTGGAGACGGAAATTATGCTTGCCTGCTCCCAGTCCTCCATGTTTTCATAGCTTTGGGTGCAGGAAAACACAATGGTAAACCTACGAGTTAACCGCTAAAATCAGGCTTTAAGGTGTTTTCCACCAAGATATGACTTGGCAGACCGATTGCGTTTTAATATGCGCATTGAGTTTTAACTAATTCTGCAATTTCAGCCATGAACTCGATGAGGTGATTGTCTGTGCTGCCGCCTCCCGGTTTATGTGTCTAAGATGACATTATAAATGTTTGCCTTAAATATTTCGGATGGTTACCTGACAATACTTCTTGTCTCATCGTGATAATATTCACCACATCGACGTTTCACTATAGATATTCTCTTTTCCGATAGAAAACTCTCAATTTCAGTGGAGTAACTCATTTTCTATTAGTTGCATCTGAAGATGTTTCACAAATAAGAAGCATTTTTCCGAACCATATCAAAATTATTTCTTATGTGTAGCAGAATGGATTTTAGAGTTTGGATTTTATTAGCAGGAGTCATATTCGTCGATAGCCACATTCACATGATTCAATGACGTCACAGACCTGCCCAGATTCTGCTGCCCTATGCGAAAATTAACCAGTCTGTTCTTTGATTTAACCTGATTACCTCAAGAGCTCACGTAGGGCAATGGAGGTGGAGCGCGACCTACGTTATACACGGCCGGTGCATGACGTTTAAAACGTCACATGAAGTGGATCATTTTTACACGACGATTGGTGCAAAGCGGCGAGCCCACCATTTTGCACCAATCACTGTGTAAAAATGATTCACTCCATGTGACGTTTTAAACGTCATGCACCGGCCGTGTATAACGTTGGTGGCGGGTAGAGGGGTGAATGATTCAATTTGCCCTCTGGTCGACAGGAAACAATTTGCTCACCGTGACACAATTCAAAAATTTCTTTTCTCCCACTCCACATTTGGGATTTTTACAATGCTTGTCCAACTTCTGCTTGGACCTCCCACACTCCAAACATACTTCCTTATTCTTGCACAACTTGCTTATGTGGCATAATTCCCACATCTATGTCTCTGACTACAGTTGCAAAGAACGGGTTTATTTCCAATGGACCCGGTTTATTCCCAATAAAGCCGGTTTATTTCCAAGTTTATTCTAGTCTTTGCAACTATATCTATGACACTGAGTCGGTCGGAGGTGCTCAGCCAGTTTAGCTCTTGTCCAGCCGATTACCAGCTTTCATAGATTCGTCAGGACATGGAAGGCTCCTGGAGTTACTTCCAGAACCCAGTTGGTCAAGTCTTGTCCCTTAATAGGAAACTTGATCTTAACCGACCCTGCCTCAGCACCTTACTGCTTTATTGCAGTTCCGACTACGTCTGTCCCATCGACGTCGTTAGGTATGTGGTATCGCGAGCAACGATATACACGGCCAGTTCATAACGTTTAAAAGTCACACAGAGTGGATCATCTTTACACTTCGATTGGCACAAAGCAGTGCACCCATCATTTTGTGCCAATCGCCATTTAAAGATGATCCACTCCGTGTAACGTTTTAAAAGTCATGAGCCGGCCGTGTATTTCGTTGGTCGCGGTCGTATGCGATGATACGAGGACTTCGAAGCCTGGGAACAGTGCATTTGACAGTATCCTTCAGGCACCTTCTAGGTCAAGTTGTTTATTTAAGTTCTAGTGACTGCTAGATACAGAGCTTGCTGTACAAACAGAAAGCTCTTCCATAAGTGTCACCTTCGTATCTTTTTCATTTTTGTTTGGCTCCCTTTCAACATGACCTTCATTTTATTCACTATGTATCGTGCTGATACTCGTTTGTCCTACTTCCCATCCTCATCGACGGTGGGGATACCCATGTCGGACAACGTTGACTTATTAAAGTCAGTGGCACCCTCATCTGATTGTGTCATCGTGAATTCAATTCCTTTATGTGGATAGTTCTAACCAACTAAAATAACTGATACCCAATTAATTCCGGCTTTTCGAAAACCGGGCAAGCTTAGCCCCAATATGTTCTGTCTCCTGGAGACCGTTTAGGGACAGCCGTGTGCGCCGGGTCAAGGCGTTGCTCCGGTTCTATCCTATGCTCCCACAAGTCAAAAATCTAATAAAATCGCCGGATTCTGAAAAAAAAAAAAAAAAAAAAAAAAACTCTGTCTAGCCCTCTACATCTATACAGCTCTTAATAAATTTCGCTTTTTAAATCAAAAGTACTGACAACTAGCGTTACGTACCAATAGTACGCCGGAATGTGTTTGCACCCGGTTCCTATTTATAAACCAGATCTGTCAGTCCGGCCTAAATCTAATGAAAGAAAATTAGCCTGGGACTGCCTTGGGCCTGTCTGTGCATGCGAGCTTTTTGAAAAAGTGATTGTGTTGCGAGGAAAGGGTGGATATTAATTGATTTATTTAAATACAATACGCTATAAGCGACTCCCTGCCCTACTCGTTGCAAGTTAAACAAACGGCCCTGCACCCTGGCCGGCAGGTAGGTGCCTATCTAAAGTTACGCACCACGAAGCGATTTTTTGTATTTTTTAATAAGATTTTGTTATTTAATTTTTTATGAGAACTGTAGCGTTTTGCGGTAATTTTTAGACTTTTTTTCTCAAATGGGAAGAACTCACCTATACGTTTTGCCGTCGTGATTCAATTTAAGTTTTGAGAATGCCAAATCGGTTCTTACAGCATCTGAAACAACGATGGTGAACATTTTAACGTATGGCGATATTAAAATTTATAATTCAAGGTTGGCTTGATTCGATACAGGAGCAAGATACAATGTATTAAGTCCAATGATACAATTTATTAAGCCAATACAATGTAATTAATGTACGATACAATTGTTAAGCCAATACAATGTAATTAATGTACGATATAATGTATTAAGCCCGCACGGGTGTACACAGCCGAGGGCAGTGAAGCCCCAAGTCCATGCCCGTTTAGGAGAAACCGATCAGAGAGCCTTCATTAGTAAGTGAGAATTAAAAAAATATTTAAAAATCGATCATATGTTCAAATCTACTTAACGACCTTTGTACAATTGGTGTCTTTTCTTGTCGGATTTTTTTTTTCCACAAAAATTTGGCGCCGTTTCGCTGGCTAAACACTCATTCCGTGCTTTGCACACTAAGCTAATTACATATGAATTCATCCAGGTAAATGTATAAATAAGTGTGGACTGGTTTTTTTTTACAATTCAATAATAAGTAAATGGTGACCTTGTGATTCCGTCTTAGTTTTCTATTAATTCAACAATTAATAACGGACTTACAAAGTAAATTAAACGTGTAAACGCAATTGCTAGAAACCATAAAAATATTTCAGTTTTAGACACATGTTTCCGTTTTAGCCGGTAGATTTAAAGGGTACTATTTTGTCGAGACTATGAAATCTTTCAATAAAAAGTGAGATTTCGTTATAGACAAGTTCCGTTTACACAGTCTTTACTGCATGAATTAACGAACATAAATTATGATTTATATATAAATATTAAACAACAAAATCTGTGAAAAGAGAATAGCTAGGGATCAAAGAAAAGTATGGTTTTAGGGAAGTTTTCGTCTTAGCAGGTGTTCGTTCCGGCGGGACAATGAAAATGTTCCATTTACGGTACAATACTATGCCGACTGTATAAAACTATGTATCTCCCCCCCCCCTTCCCTACAAAAAAGAATTATCTGGACCTGCCCCAGAGTCTGGAGATAATGTTTATTTAATATCATCAGAGATCTGCTGAAAGGCAGCGTTTCAACAGCATAACATTATTATGTCCAAAATTAACAAATATATAATTAATGAATGTTACTGGTTCATGCATTTAAGCAGTTGAAATTAGATAAGTAAAATGGAAAAAATCACATGTGATTGGATTCTTTATTCCTGAAGATTACAGTTTAAAGGGATGATTCATCAATACAGGTTTTCAAATCGCCAATCTCAAAATCCTTTTGTTAGCCTGTGGAGAAATTGAATTAGATGGTGACTCATACCTAATTATCGAAATACGGTTTTCACCACCAAAAAGTAGATGTCTGATGCCTATATGTAGTGCGTTTTTTTAAAGCCTCCTTCAATTTTAAGTATATAAAAAAACTGAAATTTCTACATGCAGAAAAATTTCAAATTTTATCATCTTAAAAATACTTCATTTGAAGAAGGCAATTGCAAACATGAGATTTCGCTATAGAGTGTGTGTTTGGAGGGGAGGGGGGATGGTAAAGCAATAATTAATAAAAAATTAGTAAAATTAATAATGATGTTTACGTAGCCAATATGGTTAATCATTTATCTTTTTATCCTTAAATTGTAGTTATAAAATAAAAAACATTTAAAAATATTACATTTATTATATTTGAACATGGATTATTATTTAACAGTGTATTACTATTTATCTTAATAAAAAGTCACAAATTAACACAATCCTTTGAACCAAGGTGTGCGAATTAGTGGTTTTTTACTATAATTAATTATTTTTTAAAATAAAGTTTTTACGCAAATACTCATATTTTCATGTATCACAGCAAAAAGTTTAAAACTGTAACAGAAACGTATTTCCTTCATAAAACCCCTTAATATTTCAAAAGGTATAAAATATTTTTTTTTTTTTTAAAAAGGGTACTGAGCCCCCTGCCCCATAATTTTGGTGCTTCGTAACATTCCTTTTTTGCAAAACAAATAGACATTACCTAACAGAAATGTGTTATTTCATTTTAAAGAAGTTCACAATGTTTAAAGTAAAGAAAAAGTAATATATTTTTATACTTGAATTCATTTCAAAGAGAAAAAAAGGCATCTTCCATGTTATTCGGGTACCCAAGATGAATAAATCTTATAATAAAACTAATTAACATAAATTCTATTCATTTACCATTTTATAAAATAAAAACAAATATATATGATAATACACTTAAAGGCTGTTAAGCACCTTTTAATAAACAGATCTACTCCTACTAGTTTCGTACACACAATCATTCTCCAGATGCAAAAATTATTTATTATTCTTTTCAAATTTTTGGGAAAATAGTTAATTTATAATTATTGATCTTGAGAATGTTGTTGATTATGTGTATGAAACTAGTATATCTGTTTATTAAACGGCATTTATAAGGTTTTTTAGTGTACTGTTATCACTTTTAGTATATATATATGTATATTTTAATGATACTAAGGGATTTTCTTATAAAATTACTTTTGAAAGATTTAATTTTAAGAAGAACAATTATAATAACACCCTCAACCCTGCCTAGAACCTTTTATAGGTTATTTACAGTGGTGATGCGTGTAGTCATCTTTAAATTTAGAAAAGTAAAGACAACATGGAGCATCTTAAATCTAAATGAGCATATTTAAAATATGTTGTTTAGTTTTTATCAACTTCTTTTTTTCAAATTTCTCTATTTCTTAAAATGTCTAATGTTGTCATCTATCATTGTCCCATTATAAAATTTCCTTGTATCAGCCAGGAATGTATATAATATACAGTATGGAACCGTTTATCTGAAAACCCAGTTTGACATGTTCATTGTTTGAAGCATTACAACATGCATGGTATAACTTGATGCCAACATCTAGGAATTGAAATATATTCAGCTAGATATTATGCGTTTTGATTTTTATGCAGAGGAATTGCTATTTCCAATCGATTATGCAGAGGAATTGCTATTTCCAATTGCCATAAACTGCTTCTTTCAAACTCCAATTAATTTTTTACCTTGATTGGATCTGATTCTTAATCCGAGTAATCTAATAATTAATTTCAAATCAGAAACAATGCCACAGTCACACATATTCTACAAATGTGGTCAAATGGATGTTGCTTTAATGTCCAACCAGTTAGTCAGAAAAACCAATTATCTGGAATACATCTGACACCAACCATTCAGGATAAGTGGTTCTCTAATAATTAAGGTGTTTGATTTCAAAAATAATACTTTTACCAGCATTTGAATGTTTTGTTATAAAATGTCTACATTTTTCATATACATTCTAAATTAACCCATAAAAACATGAATTTGTTTTCCCAGCTATAAAACAGCAAATACAGAATTTATATTTTTTATTTTACCTTTAAAAATACATTTCAGTATTTCAATGTTACAAAATACACAGTAATATTTTATCAGTAAAATTGTACATTTTTTGTTCGGTTATGACTCTTCTGAAAAATTTTCTACAAGCAGAATCTGGAAAAAAAAAAAAAAAAGGATAACATAAATATGAATCTATTTTTGAAGTAACACATTAATATAATAACTTTTTTAGGCTTTTTAAGTAGCTAACAGATGAATGTTGTTAAGTGATACACTGGTGACCGTGACAATTATGTATTTTGACATGAAATACATAACACACATAAGGAACTGATTTTAAAACATTTACATAGTTTTTTTTTTTATTTAATTTTTGCTTTTTAAATATCAAGTGAGTGAAAATGTATTCAAAACATGACTTTTTACATACAATGAAAATGAAAAGATAGTTGAACTTGAAGAAAATGGCACACATTTATTGAGAGATGACTCAAATTGTGACACGGGAAAAGTAACATCAGTCTTAGCACCTGAAAATACAGAGATATGGTTACAAAAGTAAAATATTGAAACAATGCAGAACTTTTATAAGATAAAAAATGACCAAATCTATATTGATAAAAGAGAGTTTTGCTGTGTGTGGACAAGAGCTAGCAAAATACAGCACACAGAGAAGTCTGAAGAACTGAACACACAGTTTTTTGTGTGGTATTTCATAGCTTTATTTTAACATAAATCAATCAAACCATTCAGTACAGTTAAAATTGAAAGACATATTAGAAAGATTGTACTCTTACATCTCAAATGCTGCAATCAATTTGAAACTATATAATATTGTTGTTAACCCTTTGAATTTTTTTTAAAGGGTTATTTTCCCCCTTATGGCAACGCCCCTCCAGAGTGCAATTTTTGTTTGTAGAGGTACCAACAAAACCAAATATATGCTCTTAAAGCTCAAATGTTCTTCTAATTGACACTGCAATTGGTTTTAAAAAATACGAATTTTAACCTTTTCAAAAATACCAGTGAATGCAATTCACTTCGCACCTCATGGAGATGATTTTTTTTCTACACTAACAGTAACTTAGACGTTCACATTTCGACACAATCTTTTTATAGCATTTCAGTAGACCTGATTTACATTAAATACAAAATTTTCAAATGTTTTGGATACAGTTATTAAAAAATCTCAGGTAAAAAAAAAAAAAAAGCAGGGATTTAGCATGGCATTTCTCTGCTTCGACTCATGTTTTTATCATTACATAAGCATATTTTTTTATGAAATTTTAATGAGAGCTTCAATACAGTTATAGTTTATAACTGATTTAAATTTCAGAGAGTTTGGAAGATGAGAACTATTTTTTTATTGTGATTTTAAACAGCCGATGCAAAAACAAACAACAAAAATTAAAAAAAAAGGGAGAAGAAAACATATTTCTTTTACAACTAGATAGCAATGTTTCACAAAATTTTTACATGGACTGTAAAACTGTTATATTTATAATCGATAAAAATTTCCAAGAGTTCAGACAAGAACTTTAAGAAAAAAACTATGAAAAGACCCCACATGAACAAACAAGAAAATGTCTTCTTACAAGCACTTTTATCACTAAATATCAATGTTTTTTCACAAATTTTTATTTAAAAATATATCTTCTTACAAAATCAGGTTAAAAATATAAAATCATACAAACCTGAGGTTTGTTTAAATTTATTATCATGGGCCCGTGTGGATCAGCTAGTAAATAATAAAAATAAATAATGACAGAAAAGATTAATTTTGAAAATGCATCGTTAATGTATGCAAATAAATTTTTACTGTAAAACAGACAGCGGCTTTCTTTAGTAAGTGAAAAAAAATTAAACAAGAAATATTGTCCTCAAATATGCTCAATGAAACAGAAAAGTACTGAAAATTTTCACAAGGTAGTATTCAGTAGTATGCCTGTCTCAAAGTGATGTCAGGAACGAACTAGAGCACATAATTTAATCAAAAAATTGGAGAAGAGATGCATAAAAAAAACAAAAAAAACTGTGATTGGTCTTTCAAGATGCATTTTTTTCATTGAAGGAATGCTCAAAAGAGGCATATTTTGTATTAAATGCATTGCTCGTTTAAAAAAGCAGGACCCACTTTTTGAAAAGTGTCTGGGTCCCAGGGACACAAGATTTCAAAAGCTTATTGACATTGCTGGCTCACTAAGAAATTCTTTAATAACATCAAACTTACGGCTGAGAAACCACATCTTAGCAATTTGAACTGAGATACTATCGCAATTCCTAATTGACTTAGGAAAAAAAACTATTCAACCAAAGGTAACTCAATGTTGAGTTGAAAAAACTTCATGTCATTGGTCAGAGGAATCACAAATTTAGTCCCTTGTATAAATTCAGTTCTTGCCTGGATTTTTTTTTTTTTTTTTTGGTGTTTAAACGATGACTGAAAGTACCGTTTTATTAAATTATAAAAAAATATTGAAAATAAATATTTTATTAAATTTTTAAATTGTATTTTAACAAAATAGTCATGCAGTTTCATCAGATACCACATAACTGCTCTATGTTTAAACAGTAGAGATGGGAATGCTCGGAAAAAACTCCGGAAATTTTGGAGAAAAAACTATCTTTTTTACAACGAGGTTCATTATTTATGCCTACTATGAACACTGGATTCAAGACGCATGGTTTCAGCAGGATGGATCTCCTCAACATTCAACAAGAGACATCCTGAACTTGATCAAAAGTTACTATGACAATCATGTCATCGCAAGAGGCTACCCAAATCGCTTTGGCTATGAACATTTTGGCCCACCCCTATAGCCTGACTTATCGCCACTAGACTTCTTTTTATGGGTCTACAGAGATCAACCAAACACCATAGGAGAGCTGAAAACAGCAATAACAAGTGTGATAAGGTTGATTCCAACAGACCAACTTAAGCAGGTTATTGCAAATTTCAAACAGATTTTGTTTCATTGTCTCCTCAGATGGCCAACATTGTGAGAACCTCATCTTTTAATTTCCTTTATTCTCATGTGTAAATCCTGAAATAAGTAAGTAATATGTCCAAAATATACCTATATTTACATCTAAAATGATAAAATGCCAATATAATTATAGCGTCATATAACTCAGCAATACTCTTGGTCACCACAATCTTTAACAAGGAAAATCCATATTAAAAATTTTGTTAAACTATTCTAGAGTGACATCATTCAAAGAACAGACTGCAAAATTGGTGATTTTCCTGTGTTAAACTGAGTGTCTTCCTAAACATTTTTTTAGAAAAAAGACCTGATTTTACTCATAAATTAACTTTTCAGCGTACACACTAATTTTTTGTAAGAGTAGGCACATGTACTTTTTATGTATAACAGTTACGCTTTGACAAATACGTGATATTTAACAATAGTAAAACTAGTCGGATGTGGCAATCCCAAAACTTTCTTCTATCTCACACAGGTTTCGCATACACTAAAAAGAATCGGCACCAATTTATATCAAGGTCTAACTGAAACTCAAGTTTTATTAAATTCCGTGCAATATTTCTTGAGATATGACTATTGCTAAAATCGTGTAAATCCTGCAAAATGCTGCATAGCAGTGGCACCTGCAGGGCGATTTTTACCAAAAACTAATCAGCACCAATTTATATCAGGGACTAACTGAATCTAAAGTTTTATTAAATTCTGAGCATTAGTTCTTGAGATAGAGCTATTGCGGAAATCATGAAAAATGCTGCATAGCAGCGCCACCTGCTGGGAAATTTTTACCAAAAACTGATCAGCACCAATTTATATCAGGGACTAACTGAATCTAAAGTTTTATTAAATTCCGAGAATTAGTTCTTGAGATAGAGCGCCCACAAAATTTGTGTCGCATACAGACAGACAGACTCACAGACAGGAATAGCCCAACATTCGGCATTCCTGTATTAAATTCCGAGAATTAGCTCTTGAGATAGAGCGCCCACAAAATTTGTGTCGCATACAGACAGACATTTTCTAGAAACAGTCAAATTGTGTTCAGGACCTTCTAAAATGTATAAATCCGTTGAAAACCGAAAGTCGAAAATTTTCATGAATCCAATACTTTCTTCTTGTAAAGATAGAAGAAAGTAAAAAGTGACAAATTAGAAGAAAATTACAGTAAAAATTTAATTTAAACTCCATGCAATATGCGAGTACCATACACTCCCTCAAAACTACATCATTTGGGACTAGAGATTATGTAGATTTTTGGTCACTGTTTTGGTTATATTTTTAAAACAGTAATTTGAATGTATATAATGCACTTAAAATTATAACATATGCTTATAATAAAGTAAAATGTTAAAATAATAAAAATTAAGAAAATTTAAGAAATGGTTTAAATATTAAAAGTACATAATTAATAATGCATAATTTAATAATGATGAGATGAAACTTTTCTAATTATTTATTCGATGAGATTCGTCTCATAAAAGGTACACTAATAATTTACATAAAAATCTTAAAATAATGAAGTTTTATTTTATGTTTAGCCAGACTAACTAAAATAGCTTGATTAATATACAAATGTATTTGGTAAAAAGATCATAATCCCAACTGATATCAGCGCTATCGCGAATTTTGTCAGAATTAAATTTATACTTCCTTCATGAGAAAACATGAGTTGTCATATTAACCAGAATAACATTAAAATGTGTACAGAATGATATAAAAATAAAACAAATCTTGAATTTTTTCCCCACATTTTAACCAAGTTTCAATGTTTACTTCTGCAACAATGTGCAAATTTTAAGCATTTGTGGATGATTTTAAAGTTGTGGATTTGAAGGAATCTACTGTATATAGTGTAAGAAATATCACAATTGTTGTAAAATTTACAATGGTACAGTTACTAAAAAATTTACATCAAGCATACTTTTATTTAGTGTTTAAAATCAATGAAAGAAATAAATGTAACACGAATGCATGAATAGAACACATATTTACAGTCTACTTGGGCCAGATATAAGAGAGAGCAAGAGGGCCTTATGAGCTATGCAACAATATTTAATTAATAACAAACACATACTTTTGGTAAAGCTTTCTCCCTGCTAGATGAGTTGCTGAACAGAGCTTTCTCAATTTTACTCGCTAGCATAGATTTCTCCAATAGTCGAAAAAATATTGCTTGTGTATATGATTCAAATAGACCCATACACAACATGCAATATTTATTCAACTTGCCACAATGGCATATAGAGGCAGTTCCCATCAGAACACAGCAGTATCAGCTGTGCTAATACAGTTCCTGGCAATGTCACATGCTGGCGCACAAAATCAGTGGTGTGGAGAGTGCTCCCATTTGGAAGGAAAGACTGGTGCCCACACAGTGTCTCGTCAAATGGAAGCTGCACACTTCGGCGAACCCAATGCCTCCAGGACTTGGTCTGATGCCTACATCCTTCAAGGGGCATAAAAATTAACAACAAAACTGGATCTAAAAAATTCATTAAAAAAAAGTTTAAAATAGAAATAGATTATAAAATGTTCATTTAATAACAATACACAAATATACTACACATGAAGTAGATGATCCTTTCAGGATCTCTCTATAAAATATTGTTCATTGAATTAAAAATATATTTGCACACTTTTCATATTTATTTCAAAACAATCTTTTGTGTTTTTTTAATACTGAGTAAATAATTATAAAATTGTTTTCTTATCTATTACTAAAATAAAACTATACTTAATTATCTTTAAGAATAAATAAATTAGAGTGGATCTGTTTTTCCCATTGGGAAGTTTACACCACTGATGATTGTTGGACTTGCATAACTAAAAAAAAAAAAAAAAGCTACATAAATTAAGCTACTGTTCGGTTGATATTGAATATTTAAAATTCACATCATGAAGGAGTTTTGATGATGTAAACATATACTAGAACTTTTTTAATTAATATATTGTTTAGATGGATAGAAAATAAAGATCCTGGGCTGAAAAGTAATGTAATATACACACACAGTGTATCACAACCCATAGGTTAAGTGAGAAATAATTATCTTCTTCAATCAAAATAGACCTTACAAATTATCACACAAACTATAAAAGCAAGTTGGAAATTGTACGTCAAACTTGACAAATGAGATGCGTTCGTACTATAACTAGTTACATAAATATTCAGATCTTTTCTGATTTTTAATTCTGTGAAATGAATTATATCGTCTGCAGATTAATTTCTGTAATAAAATAAGTATCTTGGTCACTTGACGATTAAACCTCGGAAGCTCCTATAACAAGAAAGCACCGATTTAAAAAAAAATAAAATTCAAATTTCTTAATATTATTATTAATATTTCCTAAAGTTATGATTCGATTTTAATAAAATTTGAAATGTCTCGACAAAATTCTGCAAAGATAATATATTTTAAATTGCAACCCATTCGGTTGGGTAGTTTTTGCGTTGTTATATGCAGACGGACGGACAGACCAAGCGACGACAATAGGTGCTACGTATTTATATAATTACGAACGCACCTAAAAATAATGTGCCAGATCTACATTTGGCACACTGACTAGAATATCAGGAGTAAAATAATGTGATAAATGGTGAAAATTTGATTGCTTTAACTGCTTGCTATAAAAACAAGCTATCACTGGCATTCAAAACAGAGGCATTTAGTTATTAATTTATATTAGGTTGAATAATTCAAAAGGAATTAATACAAATGGTAATTTTATTCACTTTTAGCAGTTTCATGGGCCAGTCATTTCTTCAAAATATTTACTGCTGCACTGTTATGCTAGCCATTTTGAAATTTCTTGATGTAGTTTGATTATGATAGTAAGAAAGTTTGGATTATTCAAATAAGAGGTGAGTTTTAGTTCAACATATTCCATGCAACAATTATTCTGAATAAATTTTCTACATTTTTCTTCAAAATAATGTAAAAATTGTATACTTTTTTGAAAAACAAGACCAAATAGGATAAAAGAATTAGACAGCTAGGCTTAACAAAAAAAAAAAAAAAAAAAAAAAAAAAACTATGGTAGATGTGTCAGTAAGACACCCTAAGGGAATTTATTTTACATTCCAGTTTTATTTATATTAATCTATCAACAATATTTAACCATTCTTTTACACATCCCAATGTCAATAGAAAATTAATTGTGAATAACAAAAATAAATCAAAACACCCAAAATTCCAGTAATGGGCACCACCAAAAAAAAATACAGGGTAATTGTTTTTATGATTGTATTTAGAACCAGAGTTTAATGAGAGTACACCAATGAAACAAAATTAAATAGTCATTTTAAAATAAATTTAATAATTAGTATCCATAAAATATTTAATGAGAATAATTCATTGTTTAAACTAATTTTGTCATTATTACAAGATCTATACTTTAACTAATTTAAATAGAAGATTTTAAATTACTAAATTTTTTAAGTATTAAACTTTATCAAAGTATTGCGACAATGGGAGGGGGAGGGGGGCTGTTAAAGAAGTTAATAAATTTTGCAAAAAAATTGTCTGAGAACTAGTGAATGGAATCTTATTTCCCATTATTCTTAACAGTTAAACTTCATCAAACTACTTGGTATAATACCTGTAGTAATTAGCATTTCAAATATGAAATAAATGAAACTGTGGGTTGAATGTTTTAAATACTAGTAAATAAAATGATTAAAATAAAACTGCAGACTTGACATTTGAGGCCCCTGATCTGCAGATTAACTAGTTTTATTACTGTTGTAAATTTAATTAATATTATAGTTGTTGAAATAGTTTCTCTTGTACACTAAGTATAGAACAAAAAATTTACTTACTCTTTCTATTTCGATAACTATTTGATCTGACATGAACCTACATTTTGAATATTTAAATGGGTCATTCCATGGTAACCTGTGCTACATTTAGAGTAATTAACTTCAGTAATTTTAATAATATAACACCAGAAAGTATTCAAAATGTAAAGTTGAAGTGATTTTTTAATTAAACCGATTCAAACCGAAATTTGGATGAAAATTACCCAAATTTAGTGTTATTTCTTGAACAGCGGCAATTAAACTTATTATGATAACTTACGTTCTTTTTTCAGTAACGTAAGTTACCACAGTAAATACAATTTTCAGAGTTCAAGAAATAGCACTAAATTTAAGTAATTTTCATTTGGATAGGTTTAATTGACAAATTACATCAACTTTACATTATGAATATTTTTTGGTGTTATATTACTAAAATTACTAAAGTCAATTATTCTAAATATAACGCCAGTTACCATGGAATGACCCAAATAATAGATGAAAATCATTTTGTTTTAATAAATTCTACAAAATATTTCACTTGCTGAGACTAAGTACTCAATACACCACAATTTAACATGTAACAGATCTGTGAAATTAATAAAAAAGAGTAAGCAATTCAGAAAATATAAAGGCCGATAAGATATGCTTCACATTCATTTGTGTTGGTATAATCATCATTCATGTAAAACAGCATACAATTTCTAGGAATTTACTTTACAAATAACCTTTCTTTGACAAAATTACAAGAAACAAGACAAACTTATTGCAAATTTAGAAACCTTTCTCTTCATATAGATTTGTTTTCTGTGGCAATTTCTCAAACCTCAAACAGATAAATTTATCTGCTGTCACTTTGAAACAATTGATAATACTCATGAGTCATAAATAATAATTAAAAAAATATATGTAAAAATAAAGCACAGTGGTCGTAAACGATAATTATGATTATAATATACTATGCAAGCTTTGATTCTCGCCAACCAAACTCAAAATACTGCCAAGTTAGTGACCTACGTCATCTAAAGTAACTGGGAGAAAAAAAAATCACCATTTTAATTTTCTTCACATGCACTACTATATTAGCATAGCTAATGAAGCAAACAACAACAGAACATGTATCAAGGGTGGGGAATTGCAATTTTTTACTCGCCACTGGTGAGTGAATTTTCTGACAGGGCGAATAAATTTTTAGAGAGTTTTAAAAACTGCAGGCTATAAAAAGGTATGCCGCCAAAAGCTTTTTTTATTTCATTTGTATACTTGTTAGCTGAATTTTGCATTTCTCCACATTATCACAATATAAACATGGTGATATGTTCTATCCTAAACTTTCCTCTGTTGTACGTATTTCTTAATTTTATAGAAAATAATAATGAAAATGCATTGTAGCAATGGTAATCATATATTTTTGCAATCGCGTAAATTTTGCTATAGCAATTTTCAATTGCATGTTGCAGCCTGCTAAAATAAATCCTTGGCTGGTAAGATTTTATGAAAATTCTTCAACCTTGAACATGCATAGACGCTAAAACAGAAAAACTGAGCAATTAGCATGGCAAAATACAATTTAAAAATTCATTTGCATTTTTGTAGAACAATTGCTTTTTATCCCCTTATTTGAATTCCCTCCCTCTTGATATTTTAATCCGAAATACATGGTAAAATTAAGAACAGAATAAGGCACATTCTAGAACCAAACATTTTGTTATTTTATTTAACAGGGTCGAATTCGGTTCAAAACGCCGACTTTGAAAGTACTTTCTGAATGATTTCCCACCTTTACCAAAAAATTTAAAAACGTGTTTCAATTACACAAGTTTCTGAATATGAAACGTACATTATTAGTAAAACTTAGCAAACAATAACACGTGCAAGACAGAAATGTCTTTTTAGCAACACTAACACAGATTAAAAGAATTGGTAACAAATATACAATTTATCAGATAAATATGTATACATATATATTTGAAATCTACGTGATGATAATAATAATAAAAATAAGATAAATAATTAAAGACAGCTGAAGGTATACTGAGATAATTAACAAAAAATAGCACGTGTAGGCAGGATAAAGAAATATCAAAATACAGAAAAAATATGCTAATCATTGTTACCTGAAACTAAAGAGAATATTGAGAAATTGATTAAATTACATAAGCATATGCAATAATAAAAATTAAATAAAAAACTAGTAAGCGAACGAGGAATCAGTACAGCAAAAGCATAAAGCAACAACTAGCGATTCGATTATATTATTTACGATTACGCCAACGACGCGCCGTTTTGCTTATTCGCTAGCCAAGACAAAAATATCGCCAAGTTAGTTACCTGATGATATCACGTGATTGATCACGTGGGTAACTAACCTCTGGTCTAACCCAGAGTCACGCTTCGCAGTTTTCTGTAAAACTTGTCTAGGCTGCCGGCTGGTAGACGGCAGCGTAGACAACAGGGATAAAGCACCGGCTGGTTGAGCATGCGTAGTAAGCGCGTGTATTCCCCGCATTCCCCTCCCTTCGTTCGCGCTTCATTTTCATTCATTTTCAGTTCAACCTTTCCTCGTGTTGTGTCTGTTGTTAATGAAGGCAAAAAGAGAAAATATGCCAAGTAAGTGTTTTGTATATTGTTTTCTGTTTAATTATCTTTTTTGTTAAATCCTGTTATTTGAACTGTTTTAGCTCAGTGTTATTTTGTGTTGAATTTTAGATATAATTACGTGTATTACATGTGGATGTGGTAGGATATACTTTCTAATCAATCGCATTCGTTAGGCGTGGAGAGGTCAATGAAGAGTACGTGGCAACCGAAATAAGTGGTAAAATATGTATTCAATTACTTTTATTTAAGCGAAAGTCATTGTAACTAAAAAGCTGTACCCTCCCTCCCCTACCTCTCAAGAAAAAAAAGTTAGGTACATGCTTAAATTAATTCATTTATTTTGAAAATGAGCTGGATGAAATTGCAATAATGAGTTCAATTACAATCATAAACAGAATTTTTTTTTTCTCTCAATGCTTATATTAAAATTAATTTTTTAAAAATCTGCTTTTGAGGGGGAAGCTCTCTCTGAGGGGGAAGTAGCCTCTCTCTGATTATGTCCCTGATAAATGTTATTGCATATATCCCATCAATCGTTTTTACTTTTATGACTTGTCAAATTTTATGTATGAGGGAAATATGAGTGTTTGAATATATGCCGTCCTACTGTTTTAAACTGTCACTGCTCTTCTTTCTACATTTGGTTTGTTAATATTAAGATCATTGACCTTCATATAGACAGGTTATTACTCTTTTTATACCCAAATTTCGTTAAGGTAATGTAGCTGAAAACTGAAATGGCACCTAGTGTGTAGTATGAACAGGGATGTAGTGAGTAGCTGCCCGGGTACCCATCCGGGCTGGGTTTAAAAAAAAAAAAAACTGGGTTTTTTACAACCATAAGGGTTGTACCCAGCCCGGGCAGGTAGCTGCTCTGGTTGGGTTTTTTATTTTTAAAAAACGGGTTTTTCACAACCTTGAGTATGAGCAACAGTTGTGTAGTCATTAAAAAAAAAAAAAAATCAAAGTATATGCTATATCTTTGTTTCAGAAATAGAGGGTATACGGAGTTTCATAACAAGTTCCTTAACTAAATCCAAAAGATATACAGCATATGCCCTGGTAAACAATTGAATTAAAAAACTAATGAAGTTTGTCTGATGCAGTGTTTGTGTACCATTCCATAATAAAGCTTTGACATAACTATTATAAATTATATGCTTAAACTGATTTTCTTTTTTTCCTATCAACAGGGCAATTTTGCGAGCTTTTGTTCCAGTTCATCTTTGATCCTATGAAAAGAAGTGCTTAGACGTTTCAAAGAAAAGAAAGTTTGAATTCACCTGAGAGATTCCTGTTTGAAGATTTAGAGAATAAGTTCAAAGCTTAAGTCTGCAGGTTAGCTGAACCCTGGAGCTATTTGTGAAATCTTCAGATATTAAGAGCAATAGCCTGGTGAAAATCTCTAGTGCACAGAGCTCTTTTTATTGAAAGGTGGCCGTGCACTAGGGACTCCCACCCGGATAGTTGCTCTGAAAGAATTAATGATCATACACACTATGTTCTAAGTGTGCAGCATCTCTCATGTGGTAAAGTGCTCCCTTTCCTCTTTTATGACTTTCTTTTAGCTTAGCATATCTAAACGTCAGAGGTCAAGAACGGGAACCATTGACAGGTTGAAAAACACCCATTTCTTTTGTCAATTACCACAAAATGATTCAAGAAGAATGGGAAGGAAGGACCTATCTCAGTAAGACTTGCTCAGGAAAGCTCTGAACTGACCTTTAGAAGAATCAGTAAACAATTTTTATTTCGATCTCTTAAAACTGCCTTTTATATTAACTTCCTCATTTAAATTCTTATTTCGTTATTATCCGATTGTCTAAGCTAATTTTTTTTTTGTTTTTCTTCAAAGGGTTTTCCATTTTGGCAAATGCTCAAATTTTATTCTTTTTTATTTTATGTTCAGTGTACCACATGAAAACATTAACTGGAAAAACAGATAACATAATCTTATTTCTTCAGTGGTCGATAAAAGTTTTTTTTTTTTTTGGGGGGGGGGGGGGGGGGGGGGGCGTTTTCTGAAAAGTTTAAGTGTTATTTTTGTGAATTTATTAATATTTGCAAAAAAATAAAAAAATTTAATGAAAGATGAAATCCATTTTTCAAATTAGAACCAAGATTTTATTAATAAGTTCTTTTGCAAAAGATTTCTTTTCTGGTGAATTTGTTTTACTTGCAAATAACACATTTTAAAACCTAACAAAATAAAAATAATTGATGAAGATTATGTTTTTATGGAATGTAAATAATGTGAAGTAGCTTATTTTATTAAGAGGAATTTTATGACTGGCCCTGTTATATTTATAAAAAAAATGTGAAAGTGTGTGGTTTATTAAAAAAATTTTGTGAAAGGACCTGTTTTAATAAGAAAGAATTTTGTGAAGGGGCCTATTTCAGTAAGTTGATTTTTGTAAAGGTGTCCTAATTAGACCCCAAATTTTACCTTATTACCCTTGTTCTTTTATTAAAATTTTTTAATAAAAGTCAATAATTCCAATTAGTGGAAAGGGTAAGGCAGGAAACAATATAATACAGCAGGAATCTGTTTAGAAAATTTTTAGGTCCCCTTTATAAAAATCCTCATCTTAAAACAGAACATTTTATAAAATATTTCATCCCAAAACAGGATCCTTCATAAAATTTGTTGTCTTAAAAATAGACCTTTTCACAAACTTTTCTGCTCCGAAACTGAATCTCATAGATTAATAATAATTCAACCTAAAAATAAAATAAACTCTAACCTGTCGCAAAAGAACTGAACTTGTCAAAGAAGATATTACTTGGTTTCTTTTTATACGTCAAAAAGCTCCTGTGTAAAGGATATACACAGAAGCATGAATGTAGCGATAGTTGCAAATTCACAAATATAAAAACTTCTCACAATTTCACAAAAACAGGACCCTGAGAGAAAAATCTGGATCCCTGTTATAGTATCAATTGAATTTTTTAGTACCTGCAGTTTAAAATATTTATTTTCTGTTTTCCACTATAGTCCTTTTATTGTGAGCAATCCCATGTATATTTTTTTCAACTTTTGAACATTGCTATTTCCAAAGAGATTGTGGAGAGGGAATTCCAACACTGTAAAATTTTAAGACTACCACCACCTTTTTACTGAGCCAATGTATCATAGCATAGGCCTTTTTCTTTCCCCTTCACTCAAAAATTCTTGATTGTTTGTTTTCTTCTTATTCCACATGTAAATGGAGAAATCAATAATAGTTATTATCATGGGTTTTTTTATGAGTAGGTAATAGGTATACACATCACTAAACATTTTATAAATGTAAAGAGAAAGGTAAAAAAAAAAAAAAGTTAGCTAAACCAGCTTTAAAAGTATTATGTTGCATGTGTAATTTGCTGATAATAAAGATATTTGCATTTACTACTCATGTACTTTTATTTAAAAGAAGTGTAGCTAAAGACTTACAAGATCTACCCCCCCCCCCCCCCCCCCAAAAAAAAAATAAATAAATAAAGGGAGAAAATTTGAATATTTTACTCCTTTACTTATTAATATTTACTTAAAAAACAAGACAAGCATTATTAGTGAGCAAATAGGATTGAGCAAAAATTAAATTGTATCGTACACTTCTAATGAAATTGTAATCATGCTATAATTTGTTCTTTACTTTATTTGAAATATTGAGGAGGACCCTCCTTGTCCTTGAGTTAATGATGACTCTTGATAAAAAAAATGTTTATGAAAATCTTCCTGAACAGAGAAGAAATGTTCTTATAAAAAAATATATGTTAATTTCTCAAAACCTCATGGGGATGAGTGTAGCGTGTAGCTATGCTTGACCGCGCCAAATATGGCGATAAAACAGTTTTAAGAAAGCGATAAAGTCTTGGGGATGGTCAGAGCGATAACGTGCGCTGGCTGGTCTGGTTGTTGAAGTGTTTCTGTTTCCAGGAGTAGGAGGGAGGTAAAGAGAAACATCTGTTGGAAGTGATAGTGAATTTCTTAGAAAGGGCGGTGTTTCAGATCTAAGGGGGTGTTGGATTTTGATTGATAGACGACGAGAAATAAGGGACATGTTTTACAATCCTTTAAATAAACAGATTTTTAGACACGACAATTTTTACTATTAGAAGAATTTCATTTTATTTTGAAATGCGACTTTTAGATGAACAAAGCACTTAAAAGTTAGTTTATATTAAAGTAATTATGATAAAAATGGCTAAAAGATTTCAGACAATCAATATTCAGAAATGATTTTTATTTCGTTTATTGGAATAATTTAAAACAAGTTTACTCACTGTTTTAGACATTTTTCATTTAATTGCTTTAAATTTTAATTTATATAACTTTTTTTATTGTATTCGGGAAATATATTTTCAAACAATAACAATTTTTAATATAATAAAAATTTCTTTTCTTGGCTATTATTTTTGTTTGTTGAAAATGCATTACTAAAATAAGTAAAGCAAACGCATCCTCGGATATGGAAGACTGTTGATTAAATAGGACTTTTTTTTTTCTTTTCAATACAAACGAATCTATGAGAAATCAATTAAATTGTTGAATAAAATGTATTTTTCATTTAAGGCCGTTCTCGAAAAATAAAAATCTGCACTTAACAACAAGAAACTTTCTGACACATTCACCGACTCATTTTTAAACGCAAAAGCATGAAATTGAACTATTATAATGATTGAAAATCGAATAGGGTTTTTCATTTTTCGATAAATGTATTGCATTTTAAGTTGTAAGCAATTGTTGTCTCATGACGACCTTTCTCAGACTGTTGCATCTGGAAATTCAGTTCATAATGCCAACTTTGACTGCATTTTTCGAAAATCCCGTGCTTTTATCGAAAAATGAAAAACACTATTCGATTATAAATACATCTGCCAATGAATTTGAGGACCGCCTTATGATGTATCATACTTTTCTTATGTCATAAAGACTTACTTTTTTAGATTAATATTTGAATGCACTTTCGTACCAGTGGAGGACTTTGAGCCAAATAAGAGAGAAGGCTGTAATATACAACAAATTGCGGAACCTCTTCTGCCCCTTTCCCTGTGAGAGCGACTAATTTAGCAGTTATTAATGGACACTGTTCACAATTGTATTTTAAAGCTAGTGTTGGCAGTTCCACTTTGACAAAATGGCGGGACAGCGACTTCTAAATCAAGACATATAAAATAACTAAATTCTACGAGAACGGAACCTATCTATAATGGATTTCTGATTTAAACGTAAAAAATTCATACTCTCTTTCGAAAAAATACCCCAAAATTATACTTTCTAAGATTGATACCTCTCCAAAACGGAATATTTTTCTGATGGTTATTTGAGATTTTCTCTTAGTAGGTTTTACTATTTTAAATAAACATATTAATCTTGGACAGTTAAAATATGTGAAAGTGGAATTGCTTCGGCCCGAAACAAAATTCAGTTTTGGAGAGGTTTTCTATTGAGAAGTTATAATTGTATGGTTATTCCTGCACTAGAAAGTTTTTTATTTTTATTTTTTTTTTTTTTTTAACGTTTAAGACAGGATTTCGTTATAAACAGTTTCCGTTATCCCAGGTTTTATTGAACCATGTACATTAAATTTGCGTAATAACTGAATCGTTAGGGACAGTGACAGGAAAAATATGTTGTTTTTAGACAAGTTTTCGTCTTAGCCGGTATAGATTTGTACTATATTCCTTTCGGCAAGAAAGAACGTAAAAGTTTTCTGTTATACACAGGTTCTGTTTACACAGGTTTTCTTTTTCAGTTCCATTCGATGCAGACTAAAGAACACCATGGTACTAAAGAAAATTTAAGTGAATTTATGTATCAAGGAAAATCGGAACTCCCCAAATAAATGATCTAATTTTAGTGATTATGCTTAATATGTGACTATTCTAGTATTAATCGCTTATTATTATAACATGTTAACAGCACTGAGACTGTGAGGCAATTTTTATTGGGAAAATAAATAAAATCAGTATGACATACGTGAAAAATTGCATGGCGCACAAAGAAATCATATTGTAAAGTAATAAAATGTCACAACGCTGCGCTAAAAAGTACCTCACATAATCGCCGGATATTTATATCTGTGTATCTTATACATTATTACAAAGAGACTTCAATGAGTATTAAAATAAAATATGGTTAAAAATATTAAAATTATGATTATTAAAAAAGTGTTATGTGATTTTGTAAAATATTTTCACTAGGGGAAAATTTGTAAAGAGTCAATAACAATGTTTTATATGCTAACATACTCTTAAAATTTTTATTCATCATTTTGTTATTAAATATTACAAATGAAAAATAAATATTAAAAGCAACCATACTTTCTCTCTTTAAAAAAAAAAAAAATGCATATACAGAGCACTTTAAAAAAGATGGGACAAACTGTAAGAGGTGGTAGAGCACACTACAATTAACAATTTTTGTATCGTAGTAAACTAGGTCGCAATGCATTTTAGTCAAAAATATAGGGTATAGACTTTAAGCCAAACCCAAATATTTATTTAGAGGTTAATAATATGACGATATTTTAACGAAAAGTTCAACAGATTTTCATTGCTTTATGCGGAGTGCGATATCAAGAAAAGTGCTGGATGTGCACAGTAATTCAGTCGATGACACAGTATGTAATGTCAACTACATTCCGAAATATGGAGCACCTAATTCAGCACTGTTTGGATGCGAGTGATAATAACTTTGACCAATTCTCGTGATACGTAAATATTGTTACATTTGTCGCTAAACAAGGTAAGTCTACCGAGATTTTCGCTAAAATAGATTCATCATTTTAACAAAACAAGAATTAGGGTTTGGTTGGAGCGAAACATTCTGTATATTTGACTGAAAAAATTCATTGTGACCATGGTTTCATATACAAAAATTGCTTTTCTAGTAAATAAACTTAATTGTCGAAAATTTTAACAGTCAACAATCTGCATCAAGCTAATATTATCAATCTCATTCCAGTTTAAAATTTATCAAATTTCAATTTTTTTAAAGGGCTAAACGTTGCAGGGTCTTCCTCTATGTAAGTTAGTTAAATGTTATTATGTGCCGTAGAAAAAGTTAAGAAAGTCAAAAAATATCAAGCATCTATTTTTCCTCAGAGTTAAAGCTATATGTACTGAAGAAGTGTGGGGTTGAACGGAGGGTGATTTCTGAGTTAAAGACTTTCCCATAGCATTTAAAGATAATCAGATGTATACAAAACCTTGTGTTAAGATTGATTATAATGTGTAAAAATTAAAGTAAAAAAAAAAGCATAAACAGCCTAAAATTTTATTGTTATCTACAGGGCTTAATTTCTAAGGAAAAAAGTACCGGAGCCCTAATATTCTGCAGTACTAACACCCGTAGCGTACCCCTCAGCCACCCCCCCCCCTCTCTTTCTGCCGTCACTCCAATTTGCATATTTATATTTCATACATTATTTTCAAAATTCAAAGCATTGTTTTTTTATTTAGAAAAATAAAAATTTTAGCTATCCACTATTCCACTTTTTAGTTATTACTACTTCCAAATAGAAACCTTTGCCTAATCTTAATGCTAATTAATTGGAGAATTCTGCGATTAAATAAGCTCAGGAGTATGATTCAGAAATAGTGTTAATACAAAAAATTAATAGTTCGCAGCTATGCAGAATATAAAAAGACTATTTCTGTTTACTCTTTATTCTGATCAAAATAGCATTAAAATGATTTGAAATAAATAAAAATTGAATTTAAGACAAATTGAGCTGTAGCTTGCCCAAACCCGAAGGCTGGTATAAAAATCGAGCCTGTTTCATCTCTATCTCTTACGTGAGCGGCACATTACGTCACTTATAAGTATTTTGATACAAAAGAAAGCAAAGGATTGGAGATAGGAGGGAAAGAAAAGGGTAATTTAGGATTCGTTTTTCGGAAGCGTTATTGCTCTGGAGCGCAGTGTTTATAGCTCCGTTGATTTATGGCCAATATTTAAATATTTACTAAAAACAAAGAAGTACCGGAGCTGGGCTTCGGTGGGCTCCAGCGCATATTAAGCCCTGGTTATCCAATATCTATATCTATACTATTATATAAAGAGAGAACGCCTGACTGACTCATCAATGCCCAGCTGAAATGACTAAAGTTAGGATCACGAAATCTGGAAAGTAGATTGCTATTATTATCTGGGCAAGCAATAAAAAAGTATTTTTTTAAATTCCCCCTCCCTCTCCTTGAAGACGGTTAAAGTAGGGTCGAAAGTTTTAGGTCATTTTTTTCGTCATATCTTAGCAGAAGTTAGGTAGGAACATGAAATTCAGCATAACATGTCTACTAAAAAAAATAGTTAGACACGTATTTCAGCGATTTTAGAAATTCACCAACTAAGGGGGTTAAATGGAGGGTCGAACGTTTTAAGTCATTTCGTCATATCTCAGCAGGAGTGTTAGGTAGGAGCATGAAATTCAGGATAACAAATCTACTAAAAAAAAATAGTTATGCACTTATGTCAGCGATTTTAGAAATTCACCCACTAAAGGCGTTAAACATCATATATGAACACGATTATGGGAAGTTAGACGAATAAGACAACTATTGCTGATTTTTGATTAGATATTTTACGTAAGATATTTTTAAAAGAATTTTTTTTAATTATCATTTATAAAGCTGAGGGACTTAGTATGATTACGTCAAAATAGATAAAGTTTTTCTTAATATCATTTTGACGGATTATGGACGCGAGTGCGTTGTTGTGATTGGCGTGTTTTTAGGATATTATATTTTTACTTATGTTACCCGGAAGACCAAGGTTAACTCGGGCGAAGCCGGGTGGTTCAGTTATATTAAAACAAATTTATTAGTTTCAATATGTACATAAACAACAACAAAAATATATTTATCAAATTTTTACAAACTTTTATTTAAAGTTTAAAATTTGTATGTACTGCAATTTTGTCTCACTCCCGCTTTTATCCGATTTAGAAATTTGTTGACTCATGTGTGACTAAGTTTTCAACCCTCCACCCTACCGCGACCTGCGTTATACCAGGGCTACACTAGATATCGGGCTTGCTCATTCATTATCATGACGTCACAAAAGGTGGCTGGCCTCTACCAGCAATTGGTACAAAGCGAAACGACAAAATGAAAGACATACAGCGATTGGCACAAAACGATGGGGTCGTCGCTTTGCACCAATCGCTGGTCGCGGCCAGCCACCTTTTGTGACGTCATGATAATGAATGAGCAAGCCTGGTATCTAGTGTAGCCTTGGTTATACACGGCCGGTGCATGACGTTTTAAACGTCACATGTGGATAATTTTTACACGGTGATTGGTGTAAAGCGACGCACCCCCCGTTTTGCACCAATCACCTTGTAAAAATGATCCACTACATGTGACGTTTTAAACGTCATGCACCGGCCGTGTATAACGCAGGTCGCGCCCCTACTTCCAATACGAGTTAAGTTGAAATAATTTTGCCAAAGTTTTATAACGCTATAATCAAATATGTATCTTTTGACCATATTTCCAGAGTTTTACCTAGCGTTCCTAAAGGTTTGCCCATAGTTTTTACAGCAGTAACTGGTTTTCTCAGTGTCCTTGGAAATTTGCTCATCGTTCCTACAAATTTCCATTTTTCCACTCACATGGGTAAAGGAGGACTATAATACAACCCGGGCTGACTCACGCCATCATTTAATTGCCCATTAGGAGCAGGAGGAGAACGATTGGCCACGCAGCGTGGCAACAATCGCGGATTGGTTTAAGTGAGCATCAAAATGCTTGATGATTCAGCCTGTATTATAGCGCGACCTACGTTATACTCAGCCAGTACATGACTGTTAAAACATCACATGGAGTGGATCATTTTTATATCGCGATTGGCGCAAACTGGCGCGCCCCCCACTTTGCACCAATTACCGTGTAAAAATTATCCACTCCATGTGACGTTTTAAACGTCATGCACCGGCCGTGTATAACGTAGGTCGCGATTACAGTAGCCCTACATAAAACCCATGTCACATTATCTGCGGGTATAAAAACTGAGCTGCGCCGTGAGGCACCTGAGTGGCGACTGTCAGCATCTCAACCGCCATACACATGTCCTGAGGGACGTATAACGCGCACGAACAGGGTCTGCGCCCATATGCGCTACGGCGTCGGAGCATCACCTCCTACGCATCACTCCGATTCTACGAAGTGGGGACGACATAGGTCGTTACGATACGTGGAGGTTCCCATAATCAGGAGACTTCCACGAAGACAGCCGACGGCTTCGTCGCCGGAACTCCATGAGGGTAGCCGGGTTCTAAGCCATAATGCCGAGTTCCCCCGACGATCCTTGCTTTCCCGCGGCGTCCGAACATCGAGTCCTAGGGAAGGAGGAAACGACTAGTTCATCTGCCGCGATTATTGCTTGTGCGATAGAAGGAATTTCTCGCCAACCCGGGACCACAAAGAAACTTGGCCCTTGACGCCTTAGGTTATCCTCTCTCGATGGCTTTGCTTCCGGTGAGCCCTACGGTCAGAACGCAGGTGGTATCCGATGGACTCCATCAAGAGGATCATCCACATGTAAAAACAACACATGCAAACACAAAACTTAACATATCACAAAAATGTTAGAAACAACGGAAAATTAGGTTTAGATCCACTACCGAACTCTGATGGGCATGAAAAATTCCTTCAAGAACGCTAAAGAAACAGTCTCGGTCGAGGTTAGTTGCGTGAAAATTAGGTGAAGACTACCGCTAATACAACCATCGGGCACGGAGAGTTCCAATTACGCAAAGACACGCTAGATTGGTTTTTGACCCGAGGCACAGTGGGGCGTTTTGATGATCTAGGTGGACAAAATTCATTTTTCCGATTATCTCGGAATTTAACAAGACCGCGTATACTGGTAGATGAATGTCTCTTTTTTCGAGATCCGTACGAGGTTTGTCGAAAAAATCCGATTTGTCGATTAACTACGACCGTAAAAAAGGCAGTTGGTTTGAGATAGTTTCAACAGTTGCACTATTTTTCTGTAAGTTCTAAAACAAGTCGTGACTTTTCTGTTTTATTTGAAAGCAGGAGTTTACTGAACATATGTCACATGTTTTTCACAAGATTAAACCTATTGTTGTTTGAAAATAAGCGCCATCTTGTTTTCAAACTTCATCTTGACTTTTAATACAGTATTAAGCATTATTAAAAAATAAGCATTTTTTAAAATCAAAGTGTCATTCCTAAAGTATTGGAAACTTTAGAAAGCTCCTGCGAAAGTTTGCGAATCATTAAATTATGTTAACTTGAAGTGTATGTATGAGTGTTTAATTCTAATCTTGCAAGTCAATTTTAAACCACTTTTAATTATCCGATTGAGCTGAAACTTTGAATACATGTGTAGTTTCAATGACAATACAATATTATAATATAAATAAATAATAATAATATAAATAATAATAATAATATAAATAATTAAATAAGCCAAATATTTATCACTGTTTGATTATTTTATTACTGATACATTCGAAAACCCAGCAAAACCTAATTAAACTTCAACGCAATAATTTTGTCCACCTAGATCCTCAAAACGCCCAAGTTTTGGCTTGATCGCCGTCGTGTTAGTCGACGAGCCTCCGGCCCGGTTCCTCGTAGTTGAACAACACGAGGAGTAGGTGATCCCATCACCAAGATATGGTTTTCGTCAGGGCTACACTAGATATCGGGCTTGCTCATTCATTATCATGACGTCACAAAAGGTGGCTGGCCTCTACCAGCGATTGGTACAAAGCGAAACGACAAAATGAAAGACATACAGCGATTGGCACAAAACGATGGGGTCGTCGCTTTGCACCAATCGCTGGTCGCGGCCAGCCACCTTTTGTGACGTCATGATAATGAATGAGCAAGCCTGGTATCTAGTGTAGCCTTGTTTTCGTCCACAGCGACCTGAGGAGCCGCCTTTGGATTGAAACTCCATCTGGTTTTGGAACCTCCTGCGCTGTCCACCATTGAGATTGGCTCCCAACTGCTTCAGCTGCAAGGGATGACGTGGTGGCTGCGGGCTATGCGCCCTATACGCACGCACGCCAGTAGATATTCCACCTCTGATGCTGGTACGGTGCAGATAGTTTTTGAATGCCGTATCTCCCAGCGCGCTACAGAGTCACCACGCATCGTGCTCTACAAAACCAAAACCTGATCTCGCCGCCGTCAATTCCTTGGATAAGTTTGTGGAGATGGCCCAGCTACCTTTTGCTTGCCTTTCCCCAGCGTCACCTACCTCGGCACAAAAGAGAAGGACTAGTCTCCTTAGTGAGCCCCTTGCCCAAGCAACTGGGATTGGTCTACGGGATGTCCTTCCACCACCTACGGAGGAGACTCCGAGCATTGACCTAGTCCTGGCACCACGGAGAATCTGCGCTTACGATAGGGGGACCCGCAGGCCCTAAGGGACCTCGTTGAGGCCCCACAATGGGTCTTCTGGGTATCTCGGATATCCCTTTTTCACCGGCGGACCACGATGAAGCGGTAGTTCGTCCGTCTCTGTCTTGTCGACGAACATCTCACTATATCGAGTCCGGTCCTCTTCCCCACTTAAGGGGTCGAGTCGGAACAACCCGACGGAGAGTCGCAAAATGCTTGGCTTCCGGTCATCTTTCCCACTTAAGGGGCCAAGTCAGGGCCACCAAGAGGGACCCGCCAGATCATCTGCGGGTATATAGCAGAAAAACAGCAATAGGCGTGAAGAACATTTTAGCTTAGCACAACTTTCCCTTCGTTCAATAAACAGTCTTTTTCGGAGGGCATGTACTCGCAGAGACGTAGCTGTTGCCACTCGTGGGTAAAGTCCATAGCGTTGTCCGGTTTTCTAGAGTGTTCGTAGCGTTTTTCCCAAAGTTCCTAAAGTTATATCAGCGTCCCATTTGCGGTATGTTTCGAAGGAGAGGGTGATTCCAGATTGACAGTTTGAGAGTTTGACAGGGTTAGAGTTTTCAGATTTGTCTAGTATTCCTAGAATTTTGTCCCGTTTTGTCCAACGTCTAGAGTTTTGTTCAGCGTTACTAAAGCTTTGCCCGTGATGCTATATCATTACCACGTGTTGCCCATTGTTCCTAGTGTTTTCCCAACAGTCTTATGTTTGTTTAGCTTTTTTAGAGATTTCTTCGGCTTTGCCTAACATTCTTGCAGCATTTTCCAAGTATTTATAAAGTTTTGCAGACTTTGCCTGTTTTTATATAACATTGGGCGCGTTCACAGACCGAACCCCGAGTTACATAGAGTAACGCATGGGGAACCCGAAGCGTTCAGAGATCAATATCACGTGACTTTTTGAGGGTTTCCAGTAGCATTCGGAGCCGGAAATTACCCAGACTTCGGGTAACCCACATTACCTGAAGAATTTTGTTGGGTAAAGTGATCACGTGGTTGGGAAATATTATTTGTTTGTTTGTTTTATAGCTAACTGCAATTGTCAACTGTTGTTCTTTATGACTCCTACTGTACACTTGAGTCCTGACCATTTCATTGGTCTACCTTAAACAGGACTATGATATAATTGGCCAGCGTCGGCTAGGATGCTTCCTGCAATGTTCGTACAATCAAAATGTAATGGTAGATTGGTTGACGGAAGTGTTTGATTGTAAACATGCCCATAACTTCACCCAAAAGCGTGCACAGCCGTTTTAACCCAACTTTACCCCGACAAAATCGAGGCTAACGAAAAACAAAGGCTACCGCGGTGTTTTACGCATATCTTTTTTTACAGACCGCCGGAGTCACATGATGCTCGAATCCACCAATGCAGGTGTACGAAAAGAGTATCACGTCACTCTAGCGGTCTGTAAAAAAAGATAAGTGGAATGCACCGCGGTAGCCTGTCTTTTTCGTTAGCCTCGGACAAAATCAGATGACGTCATTTCCCAATTATACGAATAACTCGCGTTTCGGTCTCTGAACGTGCTCATAGTGAAATTATGCTATAGCATTGCCCTGTTTTGCTCAGTATTTTACAAGGGCTTTGTCCAGATTTGCACAACGTTCCTAGAATTTTATCCAGCGTTTCCAGAGTTTTGACTAGAATTTCTAGAGTTTAATCTTGCATTTCAAATTTTTTACCTGACTTTACTCGTTTTCCTTTAGCATTACTCGGTTTTGAACAGCATTCTTAAAGTTTTACGTGGATTTCATGTGTTCCGATAGCATTCCCAGGTTTTGTCTAGTGTTCCTATGGCATTGTCCCGTTTTGTACAGTGTTTCTAGAATTAGCCTAGTTTTGGCCAATGTTTAAAATTTTTTGCCCGGTATTCCTAATTTTTTGTCTGGCTTTGCCCTTGCAAAGTTTTGGTCAGTATTCCTAAAGTTTTTCAAAACGTTCCTAGAATTGTGTTCAGCAGTTATGACTTTTACCCGTAATCCTATAGCATAGCCCAGTTTTTCCCATTGTTTCTAGAGTTTTGCCCAACAATCCTAGTTTAGTCCATCGTCCCTAAAGGTTTATCCGGCTGAGCATAAATTCTTTTATAGCACTGCCCAGTTTTCCCTCTTTTCTTAGAGTTTCGTCTAGTTTTGTCCAGTGTCCCTATAGTTTTGTCCAGCATTATTAATGTTTACCCAGTCTTGCACAGCCTTCCTGAAGTTTTGCCTAACGTTACTAAAGTTTTGTCCAGCGTTCCTAAGGATTTGTCCAGCTTTGTCCAACATTCTTGTGGCTTTGGCCGTTTTTTCCCAATATCCTAGAGTCCCCCCCCCTACAGTTCCTAAATTTTTGACCTGCATTGCTCGTGACCATATAAAATTGCCCTGTTTTTTACAGTGTTCTCGGAGTTTTGCCAAACGTTCTTCGAGATTTATCGGCCGTTCTTAAAGTTGTGCCAGGATTTAGCTGATGTTCCGAAAGTTTTTCGATGACTATAGGGAAGTTGCAATCAGCTGATCAACCCATTGTACTTCAACTGGAGGTCAGTATAGTTTCATCAATCAGAACTGCCTATTTGTAGTGTGTGACCTCCATCATGACGTCAATTGCAACTGCCCCGAGGCTAACGAAAAAGACAGGCTACCGCGGTGCATTCCACTTATCTTTTTTTTTACAGACCGTTTGAGTGACGTCATGCTCTTTTCGTACACCTGCATTGGTGCATTCGAGCATCACGTGACTCCCGCGGTCTGTAAACAAAGATACGCGTAAATCACCACGGTAGTCTTTCTTTTTCGTTAGCATCGCAACTACCCTATTCCCAATACAACTGTAAATTAAATTTTATTTGTTGACCTATTTTTCTTAATAGCATCCCCCAATAGGAAGTAATGGGTGGGCAAAACTTGAACAAAATTTCTACGTAAATTATATGCCCTTATTCATATTGAGGAGTGCCTACTTCACACTGGGTCAAAAAATAAAATTTGATTTACAGCATTATAAAAGATGTGCAAAAGCAAAATTTTTACATTTTTACGTAATTTAAATTACGTAAAAATGTAAAAATTTTGCTTTGTGCAATTGTATGGCTATATTGAAATTCGCTGGTGCCAGCTGGACATGTAATCAAAACCATATTTTTTTAATTTACAGCGTTATAAAAGGTGGGCAATATTATATAATGGGTGGGCAAAACTTATGTGTGTAAGGCTTATTTCGTAATGGGGGGGGGGGGGGGGTGCCAACTTCACACGTGGTGAACAAAGATATCTTTGATTTAGAGCGTTAAAAATTATAGTCAAAATTAAATAATGAGTGGGCAAAACTTCTACGTAATTTGTGTAGCTATATTCGAATTGGGCGGTGCCAGCTGAACACGTGGTCAAAACCATATTTTTTAATTTACAGCTTTATAAAAGGTGTACAAAGTTATATAACGGGTGGGCAAAACTTCTATGTAATTTGTAAATCTTAAATCGTAATTGAGGGGGGGGGGGTGTGCCAACTCCACACGTGGTCAACAAAGATATCTTTGATTTACAGCATTAGAAATGGTGCGCAAAATTAAATAATGGGTGGGTAAAACAGTAGCACAATTGTTCTTTTTAATTTCGTATTGTGAGGTGATGGGTGCTAGTATGAGAAATGGGTCAAAAAATAAAATGTGATTTACAGAGTTATAAAAGGTGGGCTAAATTAAATAATGGGTGGGCAAAACTTCTACGTAATTCATATATTTAAATTCGTAATGGGGGTTGCCAACTTCACACAGGACCTTTTCTTTCCATCTAAACAATTTAATTTTAACGAATCTCCATTTGAATATAATTGTCTTATGTGATCAGTAATATTATAATTCCGTATACCATGACTTGCGAATATATAATCTGAAAAAAGCTTCACTTTAAAGTGTTTGTTTAAATATGTATGCAATATTCTCTTAAATAATTTTAATTGTAGGCTAATAATGACTAAAAAATACCGGACATTTTTGTAGGAATTGAGCCTGTCGGGCCTGCATGATTTTAATGATTTTTGCTCTGCTCAGACCCCCCCCCCCTGCACACACACACAAATCCCCGCTCTAGAACGCCGAACTTTCTGGCACATTTACGAACTCATTTAAAAACATAAAAACACGACACTTGTAGGTATAACATTGCAATGATTTGTTGTCCAACTTTTTTTTTTGGATAAATGAATTCCATTTTGAGTTATAAGTAATTGTTTTCTCATGATGGCAGTCTTTTTTCTGTGCTGTCGCATCCGCAGGCTCGGACTGGCCCGCCGGCCCACCGGCCTGCGGGCCGGTGCGCCCTCGGCCAGTAAATCTGCGCCCTCGTCCAGATGATGTTAAAAAAAACACAGATGGAGTTTAAAAAAATTGCCCTTTACAAGCACTGTTTGTTTTTGAACATTTCTTTGTTTCAGAAGAGCATCCAATCCAAATATTTTAAAACCTAAAGTATATTCAATCTGTTACCAATGGCGGCTGTCTCCGTGCAATAAATTTCAGACTGTCTGGCACCAAAGAGTGTCTCTTCTATTTAATTTTTTATTATCATTATTGAGTTTGCTGAAAAAGCATTTATTATATATATGTCGTATACTTATCTGAAAAGTGTAGTGTTCCTGTATTTGTAAAAATTCAAATGTGTCTTATAATTTCTAGTAAATGTTTATAAAATAGGTTTCAGAGAATTTTATCCCGGCAATTGGAAGGTAATTCAAACTTTGTTTTTTTGTTAACAATTACATTTTAATATGAAAAAAAGAACTGTTTCAGAATTGTCTATAAATGTAATAATAACAAGTTGAAAATTGTACGTCAAACATGACAAATGAGGTGCGTTTGTACTATAACTAGTTTAAGTAAAATGATTTATATTGTCTGTTATTATGATATGATTAATTGAGGGGGTCGTGGCAAGAAAGTGCCAAGCCACATTTTTGGTGAAATAAATCTAACACTGTAATCTGTTGCTTAATATTGTAAAATGTAATATCCAACATATAATTTGTTTCTAATGTCACTTGGTGGCAGCATATATATGACAGGTTTTGTTTTTGCCCCAGATATTTATGCCCTCAATGAAGATAGCTAATTTGCAATAAACGTAATAGTAATATCATTAAAGTAATGCCATATTATTATTCAGAATATCTCAAATTTTAGTAAGACATTGGCGAAAACACTTTAGTTTAGGTTATATATCTTGATTTGAGTATTTGATCAAATTTTCAAATAGAAATATCTCAGAAGTTCAAAAACGTGGCTTGGCATTCTCTTGCCCCGATTCCTTCAATTTTCGTAGAAAAATAAGTACTAATAATAAGTAAATTTTAAGTTTGCAACATTTTATCTTTTGTTGACATTTACTGAAAGTTCCAATGGGAAACTTAAGCCTAGCTTTGTAAATTTCAGAACTTAAAATCCATATTTAGTCTCTTTTTCCATTTAATGTATATTTACCCGGAAACATCTATCCAAAAAACTGTCGGTAGATTATAGGATTGCTATCATGAAACGCTTTTAGTTTACAAATTCGGTTTTTAAATTCAGTAATACGGAAATAATAGGACTCCATCTTAAATAAGACGTCATCACCATGGCAACCTACAATCATTACCTATCATGGGGTATCATTGAATTAATTACGTATGATAGGATTTAATAGAATGAAGAATGTGATTATAACTTGGTCATAGAGATTATAAAATGTCATGTATGTCATATAGGACTATAACGTCATACCTGGTTTTTCGCGTTTTTTTTCGAAAATTTCTCAGATTTTTTTTTTTTTTTTAATACTTTTGCATGTCCGAACGTTTTGAAAATTTTGTAAGTTATGTAAATCTTGTCTACCAAGATGCTCTAGAAATACTGTGTTGAAATACGGACGTTTAGATACTTTTAGCATAGAAAAAAGATCGTCTCCGTGAGGCGCGAAGTGACCTGCGTTCGCCGGTGTTGTTGAAAGGGTTACAATTCGCATTTTATAATACCGATTTCACATTGATTAAAAGAAGGATTTAGCTTTTAGAGCTTATTTGTGTTCTCCGGTACCTTTAAAATTACACCCTAGAGAAACGTTAACATAAGGGAGCAAAATGTCCTTCGGGAAAACTACCTTTCTGAAAAAAAAAAAATCCAAAGGTTAACAAAGATATTTTATGGAATATATTGCAGCATTTGAGACGTAAGAGTACGATCTTTCTGAATATGACGTCCAATTTCAATAGTACTGATTATTTTTGCCGATTTAAAACTATGAAATAATACACACACACACAAAAGAAAAAAAGAAAACGCGTGTTTACTTATTCACTCCCTCCCGATGCGTAAATCGGCTTCTGGGCATGCGCAGATGCTTTTGCTAGCTCTCAAAGAAATATATGAATTTTTGATTAGTTTTTTATTAATATCTTGGCTAATTATCAAAATATTAAAAATCTGAGCCATAAATCTGAGGACATGTCTTGCACTGCCTAAATCGAAATTTTCAGACCTGTGCGAGCTGTAGATTTCGCTAGCCATCGTCAACAAACACACAGACAGACAAAAACTTTCTTTTATTTATATTATTACTATAGGTAACAGAGAAGTTTACGAAAATTGACTGTAGCTTTTTAATTACGCACAGTTCCATAACTCTTTTCCATGTCCCCAGAAATCATTTGGAAAAGAACCGACCAGAAACTCCCGAAAACAACGGTTTTTAGAAGTTTTCGGCGATGTTTATGGAAAAAAAAAGTTCCTTTGTTTGTCTATAAATTTTGGAAAAGAGGTTTCTGTTGATATCGGAAGCTTGTGGTTGGTTCATGATTGCATGGTCAATTAAGGACTTGCAGACAAAAATTTACAAATAAATTTTCGTTTTTTTTTTTTTTTTTTTTTTTTTTTTTTTTTTTTTTTTTTGGCATCAGAAAACATTTCTGAAATTTTGTACAGTGTAGAGATCTTTATAAATAATTGGAAATTTCCAAAATTTAACACAGAAATCAAATTTTTAAAATATTGATATTTCGGATTATATTTTTACAGTCTATTAATTATTAATGGACATTATTGGCTTTCTATATAAAGGTGGTAAAATAATGAGTTTCTTTAGAAAAGTTGCGCCCTTCGAAAATCCAAGGTCTGCGCCCTTTACAAGGACCCAGTCCGACCCTGCGCATCCGGAAATTTAGTTCAAAACGCTAACACTGATAGTATTCTCTGAAAAATCTTCTACCTTTAACCCAAAAGGGAAAAACTGTTAGCGTTCGTAGTTTTTGAATAGGAGCATCTGTCCCTTTGATACGTTTGAGAACAAAATTGTGTCCGAAAGTATCCAGTTTGGATTTGAAAACCGCCATAAGTCTAAGAAAATTTTTAAAACAGCAATGTTGAACGCATAATCTGAAACATGCCTTATATGAAAGTAAAAGGAAATACCTTGTACGATTCTCAAAAAGTTCACACTGCAAAAAATAAGTGTTGATTTTACAGTATAATACTGGAACCCCAGCTGCCAGCATTATACCGTAAAATTAACAGTAATAAACAGTAAAATAAGCATTAATACGCTACCGCGCATGTGCCGCAGCGTATTACTGTTTATTTTACTGTTTATTACTGTTACTTTTACGGTATAGTACTGACAACTGGTGGGTTCCAGTATTATACTGTAAAATCAACACTTATTTTTTGCAGTGCAGAAGAATATCGGAAAATTTTATGCATGTACAGATGGAAAATAAATATGTTACGCTGTGAGAATGTCTTTACGTGTAAAGTGTGCCATTTATACAAAAAAAAAGATTGAGAAATACTAATATAGAAAGTTCAGTTATTCATACGTATTGATTATAAAATTCAAATATCTTTGCTTCTCAAGCTTTGTTCAATGATTTGAATATGAGTTAATATTAATTTATTATATTCCATCAGTTTTTAAAACTTTTTTTCCTCCTGGGTTTTATTCAGCCAAACCTAAACAAAATATGGCTGAATATTATATTTTTTATTTTTAAAATCATTTCTGAGTTTTTATCGTGTAGTTCGAACTTCGAACGTTATTTAATAAAAAATATTGAAATAAAAAAATTATAGATATTATTATTGCCAAATTGTGTAATATATATATATTATTATTATTATTGTAAATTAGAAATGTGAAATTTCCTAAATTTTCCAAATGGTGGGGGGAAAAATGTTTCTACTTTCCAGTTTTCTTTCTAGATAAATTAGAGGAAAATTAAATTATTAAGAGGAAAACGATAATAGTCCATTTTTTGTGAAATTTGCGGGGTGACAGTTTCATTTAATGGTTTGAAATGCGTACTATCATTTGGCAGAGGAATAAAATGAAAATAATCCTTTGAAAAAGCAGTTAAAGACAAGATCGATACATAGTGCTGAAGCTAAGATATCCACGCCGGTAAAGAAAAATAACTCAGAATAACATAGTTTATGACTATCATAATTTTTCCCTTTCGTCCCATATATATCCTATTTTTATAATATGTCTTTTAAACTGTATTAAAACCAGATTAATGAGACTACTTGCTAAATTATTTGGATTTTATCATTTTTCTTAATACAATCAGTATTCAAATTTTCTATTTCTTTAAAAACTGATATTATTTTATAATATAATATTTTTACAATTAAAATATAATTTTGATTTTTCGAAAATCTATATAAACTCAGAATTCCAGTTTTGGCATAATGCTTAAATTTCTGTTATAATTCTATTCCCTTTGTGTTTTACAACTTAATATTTGGTAATACAGGAAATATATTTAATTAATAAGCTTATAATTGAATACTTGTAAAAGTAAAAATAGTTTTTTAAAAAGCATACTTTCATTAGTGCATTTAAAAGTAGAAAATACGCCAAATTTAAAATTCCTGTTTTATAAATGAAAATCTGCTTCCTTATACGACGTTGCATTCCCATGTAAAATTCATTATTATAGGTTAAAAATAATGGATTGATATAAAAAAATTAATTTTTGCGCAGTTTTCTTAAGGCAGTTCTCAAATTCAAAGGAGCTACTTTTTGACACATTTCTGAATTAATTTTCGTTCAGAAACACATGAAATTAATAAGTGTTCCTATTCAGAAACTATGTCATTGAATGACATTTTTCATTTTTTGGAAAATGCAGAAGATTTTTTCAGAAAACACTGTCAAAGTGGGCCTTTTTAATCGAATTCCTGGCGCGACAGCACGAGACTGGGGAAAGTCATCACGTGACAAGAATCGCTTATAACTCGATAATGAATTTATTTATCAAAAAATGGAAAACGCAGTCGATTCCAAATCGCTTCAACAATCAGACCTGTCAGTTTTATGCCTTTACGTTTAAAAATGTGTCACAAAGTTTCACATATTGTTGAACAGAGAATTTGAGATTACCTTAAAGAGATATGGCAACTGGCAACTGACAACATGAAAGAAAAACAGCACTCTTTTATTACTGCAAATATTGCTTTACATTATTGTAACACACAAATATTTGTTCAAATAAGCAGTATATTTTTTCCATCACGTTTTAACAAAATCTTTAATGGTATAATCGAATTACAAGTAAAAATATTTCCCTGCTTTTTTCTTTTTTGCAGAAAAGTAGAACATATTTTTCTTCTTTCATTCTAAAAGGCTGTTTGCATGTACATTATGGGAAGAGAAAAGATCTCTTGACTATGACTGTATTCCTTTTCTTTAGTATAATACAACTTCCTGCGACTCTTCTGGATTATGTTTAACGTTATGTTATGTTACGTTTATGTTAACTGGATTATGTTTAACGTCCCCTATTACAAGACACCAATTAACACAAAAAATCCCTGACGGCTCGGCCACAGGTATAGATTTCGAAGGCGCAGACCGCGGGGCGCCTGTTTGTCGGGAATTTCGGAAGAAATGACCTTTCTGCCATGATGCGACAGTTGGAACCGTCCACTTCGAAACCTAACTTGTTTGCAGGCGGAGCCGGCAGGGTTTTTTTTTAATTTAATTTTTTTTTTTTTTTTGCTATAAGGGTTGGTCCTATAAAAAACTTGTCAATATAAAAGTTTTAGATAATATTAAGAGGAGTTATAATAAATTTAAGCGGATTTGATATCTTTTGAATTGACGAAGTTATGATTTTTTTTCTTCTAACCCCCCGCCCCCTCCCCACTTGAAGCCATTTTTAATGATATCAAAACTCTGTCATACATTAATTTTCGGCCCTTTTCCTAGAAGTAATAATAACTTTAAACGGATTCGATTCGTATCATAATTAAGACGTTATGGGTTTTTTTCTGTTTTCACAAAAAGCCTCCCCATTTCCCCCCTCCTTGGTTCGATTTTGCCCGTTAACGAACCTGACTGACTTTTATGCCCCTTGATTTTATGTATAAGTTTGGAAGAGATTTGTGAAGAATTATTCGAGTTATCGTGTCCATAAAAAAGTGACATAGATAGATAGAAAGATAGATAGATAAAGTTTTGAACTGAGGGTGGTTTTGGGTTCTGGGAGTCATGATCGGCGTAGATCTGCAAAATTTTTTCAAAAATTCCAACTTAGAGGAGAATGTAATATGTAGTATTTCTTACGAAATCTACCTAAAATGCATATATTTTCACATAATTTTATTTATAAACGATTAAAATTTCAGAGAGATCGAACGACAAATACTATTTTTACGCAAAACCGTTATATTTAAGGCCATTAAAAATTTCAAAATGCTTGGACAAGAAAATCTATTTTTTTAACTATATAATGATCATACTTAAAAAAATAAGTAAATGTTTTTTTACGATTTTGCGATTTCGTCATTAAAGATATAAATTCATACAAAATCGAGTAAAATATATAAAATAATACAAATTTAGGGTTTATTTAAAGTTTTATCACGGGCCCGGGCAACGCTGGGCGGGTCAGCTAGTGTTTATATAAAATTACAGGTCATTCCGCCACGTAAGCTCTGGAGTTATACTTAAAAAAAAAAAAAAAAAAAAAAAAAAACTACACACGTACCAAATTTGTTTGCAATTACTTACAAATGGATTTAACATATTAGGGGTTCTAAATTTTAAACCTTAAAAAAAAAGTCACTTGTGACAGCTTTGCTAGTGTTAAATTAGACAACTGTGTATTCGAAAAGTTTTGAAATGTATTCAGAGCAATACTTTTGCATTATCTGCATGCCAGAGGTTAAAAAGCCATTGAAATCGACAAAGATTTTACTACTTAGAGCAAATTGATTAATTCTAATTATTTCAGCCCTAAAACACATATATGTTAAATTTGTATTATAATTATCTATGTGTAAATGATTTTATTAAAGTTCCACTAGTCCCTTGTAGCTCCCTCCCTCTAACCTTAATAGCTGATATATTACTTTAAATTATATAAAACAAACCGATTTTTAAAAAAAAATACTTGTCAAAATACAGTTTTTATGTGTCTGTAAATATAAAAGATTGTTAAGTCAGTTCTATAGTCCAACCAATACTTATACATTCAAAACTGTCACAGGGGCAGGGGGATTTAGATGATCTAAATTCCCCCATATTAATTTATAATAATGATAATATCTATTTATTGTTGTTACGAAATAACAAACAAGACAGCAAAAAAATATAAAAAATACTTTATTTCTTAATCCCCCCCCCCCCCCTGTTTTATTTGTTATTTTGTATTATTATACAAATTCAATGTAACTAAAAAACTATACCCTACTCCCCTTAAAAAAATAAATAAATAAATAAATAAATAATAATAAAATAAATAAATAAATAAATAATAATCTATACTAATATTATAAAGGAGTAACGATTGTTTTTTTGTTTGTTTGTAGGGGGTAATCTCTGGAACTACCGAAGCGATTTCAAAAGTGATGGTGGCAAATTGATGCTAACAATCCCTGCACCAACATAGGCCATATTTTATGTCGGTGCCACAACCCCCAGGGGGGTGCAGGGGCAAAAAACGTTCTAAAATTTCGATTTTTTTTATACTGAAGGTGTTAGAAACATGAAATTTGGCATGGTAGTTACTTATAAGATGTAAATGCTCTCTAAGAACAAATTCTAAACAAAAAATCGAAATTTAAAAGGGTGAAATGAGTGAAAAGCGTTCTAAAAACATTCTAAATTACAATTTCTATGGAATCTCTGGAACTACAGAACCGTTTTCAAAAGTGATGGTGGCAAATTGATGGTGACAATCCCTGAATTTTATGTCGGTGCCACTACCACAGAGGGGTGCAAGAGCGGAAAACATTCTAAAATTTCAATTTTTTTTATACTGAAGGAACTAGAAACTTTAAATTTGGCATGGTAATTATTTATAAGATGTAAATGCTCTCTAAGAACACTAGATACTTTTTTAGGTAAAGATGGAGCCCGTTTAACAATGAGAAGCTTTCTGACACATATGCGAACTCATGCAAAAGGATATAACGCTTGGAGGCATGATTATTGAAGTGATTTGTAATCGAACAGGACTTTTCACTTTTTTGATATTGAATTACATCTTGGGTTGCAAGCGATTGTTGTCGCATGACGACAGTTTTTTCTTTTCCCGCGCTGTCGCGCCCAGTAATTCGATTCATAACCACCAATTTCCCAGTATTTTCTGCACGTTATACCTTTACAGAAAAAAGGAAAAACAGTTAGATTACATAGTTTCTGAGTAAGATCATCTGCCAATTCCATGTGTTTGCGAACAAAAAAGAATTCAGAAATGTGTCAGAAAGTTGCCAGTTTGGATTTGAGTACAGCCTTAAAGTTAATTAATAAATATGAATGCTTAACCTCCTACATTAAAACAAAACTATTTTTAATTGTGGAAAGTGTACAGAATTTTAATACAACATTTTGATATTTTTAGAATTTAATTATAAATTAATAAATTAATTTTAAGCAATTTTTTTGTTAGCAGGGCGCATATAATAAATCATCAAATATTGTTTATGGTTACAACTGTTTACGCGTTACAAAAACAATGGACTACACCACTTTCGCCAAAATATTCCAACTGTCTGTGTGAAACTGCAACAAATTCTCTTAAATTTCTTTTAGACCACAGTATCATAGTTTTAGTACCATACTGCGTAGAGTTTGACTTTATACAGTAAAACCTGTGTAAACAAAACTTGTTTATAATGGGAAATCTTTATGGTAATGCTGAAAGGGATATCGTACAAATCTACATGCTAAGTCTGTAACCTGTCAAAAAAAAAAAAAAAAATCCGGTCCCTAAGCGATTTTGCTTTTACACGTTTTAATGTACATGAATCAGTATTAGAACTTGGGATAACGGAAGCTGTTTATAACGAAATCCTGTCTTAAAAGCATAAAAAAAATTATAGCGCCTACTGAAGGAATATACCATACGATTGTAACTGTTCAATTGGAAACATCTCCAAAATTGAATTTTGTTTCCCTCCTTAGCGATCCCGCTTTCACGGATTTTACTGTGTAAGATTGTCATGTTTATTTAGCACAGTAAAACCTACTAAGAGGAAAACTGAAACGACTGGAGAGAGATTCTGTTTTAGACAGGTTTTCGTCTTAACAGGTATAATTTTATGGTATTTCTTACATAGAGACTAAGAACTTTTTTACATTAAAATCAGGATTCCGTTTCAAACAGATGCAGTTTTCATAGAATTTAGTGTATTTTTACGGTCCGATTTCGAAGCCGCCGTCCGGCTTTTTATGGATGGGAAAATGACAGCACTATATATATATATATATTTTTTTTTTTCTAAATGTAGAGGTCTGCACGGGCACGAGCACGACACGCGTTCGAACCAATTTTCATTCACAAGACTCGGTCCAGACCGGGCATGTTTTTCACTCTTTCCGGGACGGTCATTACTTTTCCCTGCAGACACGGGTAGGACCAAAATTCTTTTATCCTAGTCGAGTCGAACCTGGACTTCTTTCTAGAAGTCCGAATAGGTTGAAAATTTCAGGCCCGGTCCCAACCCATACTGATACCACTGCAAAAATCAGTAAAATTTCGCTTGGCTCAACAGTTTTTTGCGAAAAATGCATGTATTTTTAAATCGCTATTATTGTACAATTAAAATTCTTTTTAATGAATAGTAATTTCTACATAAAAAACAATAACAAAAATCATGCGTCAAGCATAGATTATCTAACACTTTCCAATGCTTCCAAAATAATTTTACAAATCATTACCGTTTAATAAGCTGAAAGATAACATTTAAGTAAACAATTTGGAAAACGCATAACCTATTTAAAAACGTAATTTCAGGAATTTCCAAGATATACAATATTCGGAAAATTATCCGAATACTTTTATTCAGCCCTGTACAGGATCTACAGATTTGTATATATACTACATAGGATGCTAAATTTTAGTTTTGTTTGGAAACGCGCAGCACAGTTTAAAATTCTACTTCTGTAGTTTCTGTCCATAAACAGAAATGTGTTCGAACTTTTGTGCTGCCCTGTATATGAAATACAGAATTTATACACACCAAGTAATAGACAAAAAGTGAGTTAAATTTAAAATCGCGTTCAGCAACTTAAAACGCACTTCCAGGAATTATTTTTAACAGGCGGTAGAGAATTTTTTTGTGTGTCGCTGTAAATGAACGATGACTGCTATACACACAATATTCAGTAGTAAGCCTCTTGTAATGCACCTTAGTGATATATATAAATTTCAATGCGTTTAAAATAGTGAAACATTATTTAATTAAACCGCAAACGATTTTTCTCCATAGACGTAATGTAACGGAATTCTTTTGACTGTCCCTGTAAAGTAACTATAAGTGCTATGCACACCCTATTCCATAGTAAGCTTCTTGTAATGCACCTTAGTGATATATATCAATTACAATGTATTTGAAATTGTGTAACATCACTAAAATAAACCGCAAATGATTTTTTCCCATAGACCGTAATGTAACGGAATTCTTTTGAGTGACCCTGTAAAAAAACTATAACTGCTACACACTTCAGTTGAAATAGGGAACATGCTATAGTTAACGACAATAACATATAAAAATTGCAGGGCAATCCTTTTTTACGGGAGTTAGAGCTCGGACAGACGGCAGACAAACCGAAGTCATAAACACTTTTCAACTAGGTTGGAAAGTGTTAATAAATTTATTCATAAGTAATGATAATAAAGTACAGTAAAACCTGTGAAAATAAATCTGTCAATGACGGGATCCTGTCTTAAGCGGAAAAAGTGTTGATCTTTGCAAAATGTACATAATAATACGTGCGAAAAGAAGCATTTACAGCAGACGATGTTCCTGTTAATAAGGGAACCTGTCTATAACGGATTTTTCTTTCCTATGCGATTCCGACTTAAAAGATTTTACTGTATAGCATTTATCAGATTTTTATGTCTTCAAGCCATGGAATATGGATTAAAGACATTAATGATAACACACACAAACAATTATATACAAATAGAGATTCATTAAAAAATCAATATAGTTTAAATAGGCACAGGAAGAAAGAAATGTAGGGAGGGGCAGTATTTTATAACGGACGTGCCTATGCAATGCATCACAGCGACAGCTCTGGGTACTTTTAAAAAAATAAACATTAAAAAAAAGGCTGAAATGAGTATTTTCTATCAGAACCCATCGCACAAGACAATTTCTAACCATAGAGGCGCAAAAATCTATGTTTTGTAGAAATTCAGTCGGGTCGAACCGAGCTGAGCTCGGCCGTACTTTTAGCTTTTAATACAGGGCCTGGCCAGACCAATAATTTGCACGGGCCGGGCCGGTCCGGTCCAAAAACTTTCTTCTATGCGTCAGGCTGTTCCCGGGCTTGGAAATTTCAACCTATGCAGACCTCTAACCAAAGAATATTTTCTTTATATTCTTTGCTCTAACTACACGGATCTTATGCCCAGAAAAAATTAAACGAAAGCCATTCTGTTAATCCACTCTTATGCGCAAAAAAGAAAAAAACAACAACAACAAAAAAACGGATGGAGAAGGTTAGAAATAATAAGAAAAAAGCAATGAGAAGGCAACTTTTTAGTAAGACGCTAGTAAGACAATGACGAATGAGTTTTGTACAGGGTTGCTTTGCTGCAAAGGCTCTTCCTTCGAACACGCCTATCATCCAGGCAATCATCTGTGTCTTTCGCCAAACTTTGGCTACTTTTAAAGGAAGGGTCACACTCACACATATCTATCTACACTTACATTCATCGTAGGATTTTTTTTTCTAATTTAGTGAAAATTTCTTGAATGACGTCCCCCCCCCCATCCTTTGCATTGGACATAATACAGAAACTAATAATACACTCCTCAAATTTTCTATTTTTTAAAATGAAAATAATATATCTAATGAAACAGCTGTACTGCTTCTTGTCATTCAAATGTAGGATGTTTATGATGATGATAGTAGCATAGAAAAAAAAAAAAAAAAAAAAAAATATATATATATATATATATATATATATAGGAGGTGTTTCAAGTAGTCATTTTTAAGTTATCGACAGATTGCGATTATCAATTGTCCAGACTAATGCTATTATCACGAAATAGACATTTTAATTATCTTATATAGAAGATTAAAAAAAAAAAAAAAATTATACAGAGTTTCGATTATCAATCATATTATGAGACAACTAGAGTAGAAGGGGCCTCTTTCATAAAATATAAAGTTTTAACAGGTTAAAAATTTTGATTGATAGTTTTAAATATTAAATAAATTGTAGTATAAGCCCTTTTCTTTCCTACGTCTCTGGATGATAATTATTTTTAATCACACTTCTATCTCAAAACATCAAACTCCAATTGATATGAATTAAAGTAGGCCATGATTTTAAATAAAATATGCTTCTTAAAGACCAATGTTCTATTCATAACTGAAAACTGCTTTTTATATGATGTTATTGTTATATTGGTACTAAATTTAACAGATATATGTTTGATGAAATATCATCAAACAGAATTTGGGATTTACTTTTTTACTTGTGGAGTTTTAACCATCATCTTTTATTTACCTAAAATCTTAAGTCAAGTATGAGGAGTACTTGATATCACCTAGATATTAAAAGTTACTTCCTTAAGTTAATTAATTTAGTTTTATGTGAGTAATATTAAACTCGGACCAATTTTTAGCATACAGCCTTCCAGATTGTTCATATTTTGGTGGATATTAAAATTTTACTTAGAAAATTTGAAAAAAAAAAAAAATTGTTTTTTATTTCATTAAATAATAACAGTAATAATAATAATTACAAATTTTATTTAATTTTTAATATTAACTTTTTTAAATACTAATTTTGAATATATATATATATATTTTAATTTAAAATTTTAATTTATTTATTTTAAAAGTAATTTTTTTAATTAAAATTAAATTTAGCTCATTTTTACAAAAAAAAAATCGAAAACGCAGAGCAAAATAAAATTAAAATATAGTAATTGTATTAATCTCTAATGTCCAAATAGATATATTTGTCTGTGCTTCTTTAAACCAGCTAGTTTAAAAAAAAATGTATATTACAATTTTAATATATATTTTATATTTCATATTTTTAGAAATGATAATTTTTAATACTTTTTAAAATAATACTATTTAATATATTTTAAAATTTAAAAATATTTATTTATTTAAATTTAATTTAATCCATCTTTAGAAAGAAATCGAAAGTGGAAAGCAAAATAAAATAAAAATATAATCATTGATCATATAAATCATATAAAATATAATCATTGATCATATAAATCATATAAAAATATAATCATTGATCATATAAATCATATAAAAATATAATCATTTCTCTGTGCTTCTTTAAACCAGCCGGTTTCCAAATCTAACCACAACAAAACAACCGTATATTGCCCGGCAACCGATAGAGGCCGCTGATCCGAATAAACAAAGCAACATTGTAAACAAACTCGTAGGACGGCAGCGGAGTGGCCAGTACTAGGAAACCGACCAGCCGGCAGCGTAGTCACGGCCCTAGATTCACTGTACCAAATCGATGTTATTAAGAAAATTAACAAACCTGAATTAATGATAGACATAGTTTTTATTTATCTGAAGTCCGATCGGGGAAATTCCCCTTGCAACAATACTGTGATGACATATATAGTAAGAGCTGATTTAAAGCAAAGTTTTAAAAGCTGAAGTAAGTACTGCTTCTATATTTTAACTTATTACTGTACTCATAACATGTTTTAACATTTAAAATGTTGCACTAGTAGATTTGGGGCTTGATTTCATTTTTTACTGTGCTAAATAGAAAAAGCGTGTAGTAGATACTTTCCGTATAAATTTCACCATGTTATTTATTTTTCTATTATCTGTTCCTTATATTTAGCTCTCATTTACTGTTTGCGTTTTGATATTTTTTACTCTAATGTGTGAAATATAATTAAAAAATATTTTCTTGCATAATTCTCGTATGTTAAAATTCATTATGAAAAGCTTCGATGCTGTCAATCTCAATATTGTTAGAAAAATCAGCATAACTTACACGTTTCCAAATGAATATTTGTATCTTTAACAATTCCTGTAATTAATGGTTTTAACCTTTTGTATGTTGATCTTACATCAATGAAATGATCTGAGATGTTGATAAACTGCAAAGAGTCGATTTTTCAGTTTTCTAAAACATTTGCTGTCTTGCTCGTACTTACTTTATGCGGTCTGGTCGTGAGTTTTTGTCCATCGTAAAGTATAGATAAAGATGTCCCTGTGACCAAACGACGGGGATTATGGGTTAAAATAAATACCTAGTAGTTGCATTTTCAGTTTTTTGAACTTATAAAAATGTAGACATTAGGAGATAATAAAATCAGTTGCATAAAAAGTTGCTCTGTAATTTACATATGCTAGTCAGTGGCCTGATATATATTTTTTAAATCATGAAGTATGCTTGTTCTTATAAAGGTATCAATCATTATTTCTGAATCATTTACAAAATGTGAATTGATAAAAGCACAGATCCTTTATGTAGATGTTCTACTAGTTTTAAATTTTGAGGGGGGGGGGGGGATTATTTATAATAGAAAATAATGAAACTAATGTTAATCATCGGTTTCAAAACATTTTGCTCTCTCATTTGTAATTGAAATGTTTAAGGGGCTACTTCACTCAGTCGAAAATACCCGCTCGCTAATGTTAATCCTATAGCGGAAATAATTTACGATATCTCATTCGCATTTCAATTCTTTTAAATGATTTTTTTTTTTGCATTTGATAGCTGAGGTCAATCTCTAATCTCTTTGCACGTTCCTTTGTACTTTTTCGATTTTGATTACAAGTTTTTTTTTATTAAGATACTTTCACTTTCGGAACCGGTTTCGAAAGTGAAAGTATCCTCAATAAAAAAAACTGCAACAAAAATCGAAAAAGTATAAAAGAGTGTGCATACAGATTGACCTCAGCTGTCCTATGCAAAAAAAAAAATCATTTAAAAATATTGAAATGTGAACGCGATATCATGAATTATTTTCCCTATAGGTTTAACTTGAGCGAGTTGGTGTTTTCGCCTAAGTGAAGTAGCCTCTTAATAATAAAATAGAACATATTTCTCCTCTTACTTGCATAGAAATGTGCCAGCATTCTAGAATTTAAGTGATATTGCTTCATTTTTATAATTTTATTATTATTTGTTTTTGCAGCTTTTTGTATTCATTTTACAAATGTAACATAAAATTAAAAATATATCATTCAAGTATTCAAATTAAATATATTTATAAGCATTCTTGTCTATCAATGTGAGGTATTGATTAGTTGCAAGGTTGAGGAGATTCATGGATATGTTTCAATGGATTTCTGCTTTTTAAAATGTTATCTCCTCTAAAAGTTTTGCTTTTTCCTTTTATAGCAAGAGCTACAGTATAAGTTAAAAGAATGTTTTCTACTTTTGGACTCATATACAGCAAATAAATAATTCAGTTACGGATAAAAAGCGAAGCAAAAAAAAAATATAATAATAATTTTCCCATACAAAGCACTAAATACCTATAATACCGACTGTGTGGGTAATAATGTTGATATTTATTATTTTGATAAGTTAATGTTGATTGTAGGTCATTCTTATTATATATTTACTCAATGTGTATGTATGAACTAAAAAAAAGTAATTTAATTTCATAATATCTTTGGTCAACATCAGCATACATGTGTGTAAGTTTAGATTTATGTGATGACAGTTAGGGCAAGAGGAGCTGCTATAATATCTATCATTTGTGCTAAGTGCTATTAACTAATGAAGTTACTTATTTGCAGTCTTTATATTATTTCTGTAATTCTTAATTATAATGTTAATCGATTATAAAAATATAAATTATGCTCTTTAATCAATGAGAGTGCTCACCCTATATGTTTACTATGAAGAGAATTAAAGCAATTTGAGCAGCAGTGGGTAAAAGCAAAACACCGATCTCGCTTTGCTAATCAATATGCAAAATTGTTTTTATTTTTTTATTATTATTCTTAAATTCAGCTATGCCTACATCTTATAGTGCTTATAATTGCACAAACACATTCCAGAAAGTTTTGGGAATAGCTTTATATATTTTTTAAATATTTTTTCGTGTTTAATATTTAAAATTTTATTTTCATTCTTGCCTTTAGCCTCAGAGTGATGACTTTTTGTTTACAAGCTTTAATGCATAATTCAGCACGCATAACTTACAAAATTTCTAAAGTACTTTTCATTATTTCTAAATGACTATATTTTGAGAAAAAACTTATTTGCAGTAAAATTTTATCATTTCAGTCAATTTAATTAATGTAGTAAATCTGTTAGTTCCTGGCATTCAAAACAGAAATTTACATATGTATGTACATATATCTCAAGTTTTTGTGTTATTTGTAATTAAAACTTTTATGACATTGATATTTTCCTTAAATAATATAGAGAGTTAATGCTTTCTTGAATCCATATGAAAGAAAAAATATCTTTAAAAGGAAATGCTGTTTCTATAATATCCAAAGCATTGTCATTATTTCCCTATTTATTGGAATATATTTTGATTAAGTCAGATAGTCTAGTTGGGATGATCTCTGTAGCTGCTTAGTTTTCACAAAAAGTAATCATTTAATTGGTTCAGTAGAAGTCCTTGCTGGACATTTAACTGTAGACCAGGTGTACATTTTTTATTTAAAGAATCTAAAGATTGTTCCAGACCCAAATAATAAATGATTAAATTATATATTGTATATATATTTCTTAAGTTATAGAATTTTCCCTTTTTTTTTCTGTTAAATTGCTCTGTTTCACAGTACATGGTGTATTTTAGACTTGTATGTTTTATTTACTTGTGAATAATGATATGATGCATTGGAATGTCTATATTAGGAATGTATCTAATTTGATTCGTTTAAAAAATATCTAGCATATTATACACTTCTTAATGGTAAATATTTATAGAAAAACTACCAAAAACTTTTATATACTTTTATTTGTTGGCCATATTTTGAGCTACTCTTCCAATTGCCACAATGTAAACATGGTACTAAATTTAAATTCTATTCTACACAAAATTATTATTATGAAAATGCATTTTAGTGATGAATTACTTTTGTATTCGCATAAATTTTGTCACAACAATTTACTGAGTGCTGCATCTCTCTGGCTGATTGATTAAAAAAAAATTCTTGGCTGGAGACTTGTTGAAAATCCTCTCTCCCTTTCCCTGTGTATGCATAAATACATTATTAAACTTCTGAAATTACATTTAAAACTCTAAAAAAAAAGTGTGGTTCTGTAAGTAAACTTGCTATGTTACTTTTTGTTTATTCCGATACTGTTTTATTAAATCTGTATTAAATTATCTGTATTAAATCTTACATTATAAGTTAACTAAGTTTACTATAATTTTTTTATTTAAACCTTGCACGTGCTGGTAGCATAATATTTTTAAATAACTTTTTAGATTACTTAAAGATGAAAACAGAAGGAAACTATAGATTGAATTTGTAAAATATTCATAATGATTAAGTTATTCAGGTTTTATTTACTTCATTGAAGAAAATTAATAACTTAAAAAAAATAAATGTATTATTTAAAAAAAATTATGAATGCTTGTGTACTATCCTGTAAGGTGTGTTTTCAGGGTGGCTACAGATGCTGGAAATCAGGGAGGTTTATCAATGTGGAAAAATCAGGGAATTTCTTGAAAATCAGGAAAATTTGTCTATATGCAAAAATATTTGTTTTCACATGAGACTGATTCGTTGACAAACAGGTGATATTTAAGCCAATAATAGTATGTGATAAAGAAAAGTAAAATTATTATATATTTTTAAAAAGCACATGATATATGAGTTTCTGGTGTTTAACACAAATTAAGGTGATCAGATGTCCTCATTTTCTGTAGATAGTGCTTATGTTGACCAATGAACCATTTTTGAGATTTTTTGATGCATTTGTATAAGCTGACCGAGTGACCAGCTTAATCCAATTAGCTAACCCGTCAGATATAGATATGTCTTAGAATTGAACATTCTTCAGGAAATGAGGATATTTTCTGGTTGCCATACATTCATTGGCAACTATATAAAGTTGTTGGACTAAATTTTGAGTTTGGTTTTATGAAACTGTGAACCAGAACTTTATGAATATTGTACAATTTTTATGTTTTTCATTTGTTTTACCTTCCAAATGAATCCACTGCAAGAGGGAACGTGACTACCTTTGTAAGTTTTTCACACCCCTCGAGTTGTGGTAAAGCAAGAGCCGGTCTCCCCCTATGGGGTTTCGCGAACGAAGTCGTCGGGGGTTACTATCGTGGCGACCTATGTCATCGACCTTGGTAAAATGACCTGGGGGTCCGCAGTGGGGAGCGGCCCCAGGCCGATCGCAGTGCCGGGGCGAGACAAAGCCCCTGGAGCGTTATAAGCCCTTTAGAGGCTTGGGCGCGATGGTCGTATTCGTGACGCATGCGACCCCCGTGGGCGCCTGCGGCGCAGGCTAGTTTTACCTTCCAAATGAGGTATTAGTATACTGGATAAGTGTGTCATACAAGGAAGTGGCATATATTAAAAAATACTGTTTGTGTATCGTTAAAAATGGAAATCAGGGAAATCTGATAAAGATAGTCAGGAAAATCAGGGAACTTTTTTTCACAATTTCTGTATCCATCATGGTTTTTATTAGTTCTTTAGTGTGTATTCAAAGTAGGGTTGACAAAAACCCAATCCGAGTGAGGTTTTTTAAAAATGTATTGGATTTTTCAGGGTTTTTTTTTTTTAGTTTTTTGGGGTTTTTTGCTGCACATGTTTTTCACGGTACCAACTGTGTATTATTACTTATTTGTTATGATTCTATTATATATATATATAAATAAGATAAAAATTGAATTAAATTTATGTTTTTAGACATCTTTGCATAAAAAATTAAAAATTATTTGAAAACACTTCAAAACCCAAGCCTCACCAAATTAAAATAATCCAAAGAACTTGTATTTTTTATTTTTTATTACCGCATAGAAAAAATGACTATAGTTTATAATTCATTCTTTTTAATAGGGCATAAAAATATGTTCATAATGTATCATGTATTTTTGCAGTTGAGATGCATTTAATATTTCAATTAACTTATATGTAGAGTGTCTAAATTAAAGAAAAAGTTTTCTTATTCAGACAGGTATAAATGACAAATGCTTCCTTTATCATTTTCTTATTTTCATTGTATCTGTTATCTTAAGTTGTACCCTCTAATAACAAAAATGGGAATATTTTGGCAATAAAACTTCCATTATTAAAATATCCCATGTCTTTTTGAACATTTTAGTGAAAACTGCAAAGTGTTACTGAGCATACTTTTTGAGTCATTGAATTATTATTTATTTTTTGACATTTGGACACTCACCTGGTATATATATATACAGTACAGAACCATTTATCCGGAATGGTCGGGGCCAGATGTATTCCGGATAACTGGTTTTTCTGGATAACTGGTTGGACATTAAACAATACCTGTTTGATGAGATTTGTAGAATATATGTGGCTGTAACATTGCTACTGATTTTAAATTAATTACTAGATTACTCTGATTAAGGCTCAGATCCTTTCAGGATCAATGATTAATCAGAATTTGAAGAAAGCAAATTCTGGCAATACCTTGGAAACAATAATACTGCATAAAACTCAAAATGCTCAATATCAAACTAAACAGGCTTTCATTTTAAATCCAAGATATTGATCAAGTTGTACAATGTATGTGGTTATCTATCAAGCAATGAACATGTCAAACTGGCACTGCATGGCACTTTTTTCTGGAAAGATTCTGAAATCAGTCAATTGGAAATATCATTCCGGATAACTAGTTTTCCGGTTAACTGGATTCCGGATAAATGGTTCCATACTGTATATATATATATGAATGTATATAAATAAATCACCAGAAAATAATAATTATGATACATAAACAGTAATTTATTGTTTAAAAGTTAGCTATTGAATTTCCTAATTGAATGCCTCTAATCATAACATAATCTAATGGGGATTTCTAATCATAAAGTCCAATGAACATCAATGATTCTATGTTGAGATAAAGATGTTACAATCAATGAATTTTCTTACATGTTTAACAGAATCATAAGAAATAAGTAGTAATTAAAAATAAATGGCACAGTGCAGGAAAATGTGAAGCAAAAAAATTGGTACTTTTCGGTTAGCCGGGCGCCAATGATATATGTGCATATATAAATACATATGTATATACATATTTGTATATATATGTGTATGTATATATATGTAAATGTAGATATGTGTATATATATATACATGTATATATATCACTGGCGCCCAGCTAACCGAAAAGTACCAAAAAATTATTATAAAACCAAAAAAGTCCTTCCGGCCTGTACCGGGAGGAAAAGGTAGCTTTCCTATATCTACGTTTTAAAATTTTAGCTAATGTTACACGAAAACAGCAAGCTAAAATGCAAAGAAACGTTTACAAAAGATTCGTTAATACTGAATTTGAATAAGAAATTCGTCAAATTATTGAGCAATAGCCAAATTGGCTTCATTTATGAAGACTTATTTTGATCGCCAAATTTCGCGATATTTCGCCAAATGTCGCCAATTTTGGCGCTAACGGATATGAATATATAGTTTTATGCGTATGATTGGGAAAATTATTACAACAATGAAAGAAAATAATTTGCGAGTAATCGCGTTAATGTGCTGTTTTGTTTCAAAATGTCAGCCACCCTAGAATTTCAAACTGCTCTATCTCAGCCATTTTTTAAGATAGAGGTAAACCAAAAAAAGCTCTGGAATCCTTGTATCAAGGCCTAACACGTAATTAAAAAATAAATTTGAATTTTTAACTTTTTTGTATAGTTATTTTAGATTTTAAGTTAATTTAAATCTTTAAGTGGCCGCCATCTTGAAACAATATGGCGGACCAAGCTGGCCAACGAACTCGGTCGAGACATTAGTGACCTTAATACACACAATTAGTTTCATCAAAATCGATTCATAAATACGGGCGTTATCGTATGACATAGGTCAGATATATATATATGGATATATCTATATATATAAATCAACATTTGGACGGAGGGTGGTTTTGGGGTCTGGGGGTCATGATCGGTGAAAATATATCGAAATTTTCCGGAATTGCTTTCCTCCGAACGGCTGCAATAGGTAGCTTTATACTTTTTTGTATTGAAAGCTACCTAAAAGCCCACTTATATGTGGATTTTTTTTTTTTTTTTTTTGGGGGGGGGGGGGGTAAGTGTTTTTTTGTTTTTTAAACCTCACTCGGATTTTTTTTTTGGGTAGGTGGGTGGGTAGTCAGCCCTTATTCATAGCTTTTATTTCTAAACATATTTAAAACTTTGCCTGGTGAGTCTTAAACATTTATCTTTTCTTTTCAGAATCTTATTCTTGTGATCCCAACAAGTCCTCCATCACCTCTTGTGGCTAAAATTATGTCACCGAGTGAATGTTGATCATTTTTTACATCACATTCTTCAGTGACATTGCTCTGGCCAATTTTTCTTCTTGTCTGTTGATGCCTGATGTACCTGGTTTTTATCAAGTAATATGTAATGTGCTCTATAAATCATACTCTATTGTAAGTATACATGTATTAAAATCTATTATTCTGATTTTCATGACAGTGACTCATAACTCCTAAGGTATGTCTTAAAATATTAATTTATGTTACTCAATTTGGATTTTAAAGGTTTTTTCATTCTGTTATGTTTAATTAATAGGTTAAATAATGTAAAGAATTAAGTATACATGGTAAACATTTATTTGATTAAAAACATTAAACATTTATTTTTCAACTTATGATTTTTTTTTGCATATGAAAACTGTTTTTTTAAATTAATCTTTAATGGACTTTCTCCATGTGACATCAGTTGTGGGTATATAGAAATAAACACGAATAGGCATGAAGAATATTTTAATATTGCCTATTTAACATTGTCCAATGAAATTTTTTGGAGAGTATATTAAAAAAGCATAAATACTTTTGATAGTATTAAGATTCTTATCCCTGTGATTACTGAAATGGTCTTTCTTGTATAGTTAGTCAGTTGAACTCCTATTTATATAATATTTCATTAAAAGTATTACCTGTACGAGGGTTGGTACAGGATTTTTTTTCATGAACCCTATTTTGTGAAAAGTGAAAGTTATTTTTGTGAAATTTGTTATCTTTTAGTGAAAAATAACATTTTCTAATGAAAGATGAAACCTGTAACTCAAAGTTGAACCAAGCCTATATTATTAAACTGCCTTCTGCTAAAGTTTTCATTTGTGGTGAACTTGTTTTGTTTTTAAATTAAACTTTTTAAAACCTAACAAAATAAAAATAATTCATGAAGATAATGATTTTATGGAATGGAATTTTGTGAAAGGGGCCTATTTTATTAAGAAGAATTTTGTGAAGGGTTCTTGTTTTATTGTGAAGGGGTCTTGTTTTATTGTGAAGAGGTCTTGTTTTATTAAAAGGAATTTTGTAAAGGGACCCAAATTTTGCCTGAAATGATCCTTGCTATATTTCTGGACTTTAATAATTATTTCTTGTAGACAAAATATGATTTAAAAATTTTTCTTCAATGCTGTTGGTACTAGAATTTGTTTTTATATGTCATTTGTGTTAAAATGCACTACCATATACCCGAAATTTAAAAAAGAAAGAAAGAAATATAAAAAAAATTCAATGTTTTAAATTGAAATTTTAAGGTTTTTATTATTATAAACATTACTTTTAGCATTTTTTTATGTTAAACTCATATAAACGCTTAAGGGTTCGTGTTAAAAAGCACTCTTGTTTATTGAGAAATGTAAAAAAATAAACATTTAAAAAAAATCCTATGTTTTTTACCAAAATTTTAATGTTTTTATCCATTAAAAACATTAAATTTTTGGATTTATCCTTGTTTAACTCATATAAATGCTTAAAATGTACACAAGATGTTTATTTGTAATCCACTATAATGTAAAGGCAGTCTTTTAACATCTTTCTGCCTTTATCATGACTGCTTGTGTCAGTGTTTAAATATCCTCAAACATGATGGCCATATGTGCACTCTATTACGTATATATCATTCTCTTTAATATCACCATCCCCTAAAAAGAGGTTAAATTGTTTTTGGAAACCTATAATTCTTGGTAGTCATTCAATATTTTAAAGCATGAAATTATCATAAAAATATTATTTTAATTTTTAAAAATCCGATTTTTTAAAACTTTTTTGCATTTTAATACTTACAGTCAGATACAATATTTATTAGAAAAATTTACTATGGCCTGAAAAAGCTGAACAGTTATTTTTATACCACAATCTGGTAGTATTTAAACATGCTCCTTACCAGCAAAAAGGAAAAAGAATTATATAAAAATCGTAATGTTTTAAAAATACCAGGAGACTCTTCTCGGGTTACAGAACATACAACCCGGTGTTCAGGACATAGGTAAAAATTATTCTTAATTGAAAACTAATAATTTTTTTATATTTATTATATATTTTTTATATTGCCCATACCAATTAGACGAAAAAGAAGCTTACAGGGAAAATATCAAATTGTAAAGTTTTTACATTTGCTAAAAACTGTGTTACTTTCATATTAGTCACATACCGGCAGCTAATAATAAAAGATTTCACTATTTAAAGCAACTTATTTTATTCTAATTATTTCATTGATTAAGCACATAGTTCAATTGCACATCTGTTAAACTTGTGTTTTATTTGTTTATTTTTTAGTGAAGTTTTCATTTTGTTATGGAATATTTTCAGGAAACAAATGTTGAACTATTTACATTATTTCAAATAAAAACATGTTAATCTTCTGCAATCGGATAATTTAAAAAGAAATCATGCTTGAAAATTATTATACAGTAAATGTGCTAGTAATGGACAACCTCCTGAATTTTTGGCCTATAAAAAAAAAATCTTAATATTTTTTTTTATAACTGTCTTGCATGTTTTATAATTTAAGTTATTGTTGACAATTTTTATCAGAACCAATTCGGAAACAAAAACTAATGTTCATAGGTACACTGACTTTTAGTGAAAGCTTTACTGAGTAAGATATGATCTGATCTTACTTAATTATACCTTTATTAATTTTGCAAAAATTGCATGTTTTTTGTTTTGTTAGTATAGAAAACTTTAGTAATAGAAAACTTTAAATTTTATATACTAAGGAATGTATGAAATTTCATTTATTTTTGGGGTTTAGAATCAGTGTCCAGAATATTTCATTATTTGTTATCCTTATATATTATTGCTCCTGTCAACATCCCTTTTACTCAGAAAATATGAAACGCAGAACAACGAATGAGATACCATATGAAAGGTTTTAGAACAGGCTTCTGACATAGCCCACTTAACAATTTGTTAAAACATGTTTTAGATTAAAATTTGCTGAAATTAAAAAATTAAATCGGCATTGTTTTCATGAAAGAAATGAAAGGTTTTCCTGAAATTATTGTTGCCAAAAAAAAATAAAATACCACATTGTATGATGCTCATAGCAATTATTATAAAAAACACCGCACGGGTTTATTTTATACTTATGATTAAAAAGCGAAATTGAAATTGAAATTTTTAGAATTATATTTCTAAGTCCCATGGTTTTCCCGAAGCGGAGGACGTCATCCTCTAATGCAGTCAAAATACGATTGTTATTTTTTTTTTCTCGCGCGTGCCTTTAGCAATCTTGGATCAGTTTTTAGTCTAACTTTGATGGAATAAATTAGATGATATTCTGGCTTGACTAACAACTAAATATTGTTTGCAGATATTTTTATCCTTGCTTTTTCCTTAGAAGTTTAAACCTGCATCTAATAAATATTACATATTGATAAAAAAATGATACTTCTCTATTATCCTGTCGACCATTTTTCATAACAAAAAACTATCGCCAAATAAACGGGAGAACGTTGCCATTGGAATATCAAAAAATAAATAAAATATAAGAATTTAAGGACACAATTGTTATTTTAATTAATAAAATAACTACTAAATCAGTAAAACATAATGAAAAATACACGCAAATGTCGAATGTAATACCACTAGATGATGTAACAAACACGCATATTGATTCTGACATCAAGTAAATGGGACTGCATTTTTGGAGTTTAATCTTACAGTTTGGCGGTAGTTTTTTGTTATGAAAAGCGGTCGACGGGTTAATAGAGAAGTACCTAAAAAATATTAGATTTCAGTGCGAAATCTTCGCACGGGCCCTCTGGTTCAGTACTAAAAGTGTACATGTGAGTAATGGTCATAGTGCATTTGATTGAACTGAAAAGATAAGTAATTAGGTTTATTTTGTAAAATACACCTAAGAACTGTAATGAGAAAAAAAAATTTCTAAATAGCTGCTTTAAATTAACTTCATATAGTTAATAAACAGAGGCGTCTTTTTGGAAGCAATTGGCTCCTTCCCTCCTGAATTTCAGACTTTTTTTTTATTATTATTATCTGTTTATTATTATTCTTTGAATATTTTCTCTTCTTTTTATAAATTAATTAATAAGTGCATGTAAAGAAATTGTGATAAAAATATGTTATGTATGAAAAATTATATATATTTAATTATATATAATATAAATCCATAGTTTGCACCTTCTAACAAGCCAAGTGTAACTGAAACAGTGAATTTTCCATTATCGCAGCTTTGCAGCCCATGCCAAATTAATGTATTGATTGTAATAAACATTACTTTTAAAATTAAACACAAATTGCAAGTGTGAAATTAAGCATTAATTTTTAGATAACTTTGAATGCTTTTAAAAGGATGTTTTTATGAATATCTATTTTTACTTTTATACTTATTTATATTTTAAATGAAATGAGGGTACCTCGTTGTAACAATTCCAAGATATGCATTATAAATGTATGTAACTTATGTATTTTTAAATGAAATGAGTCAAGGATTTATATTTAGAAATTAAATAATGTAATATGATATGAATGATAGTAATTGGAACAATATTTGGCAATTTTTCATCTGTGCCCAGCTAACATAAAAATACCTTACTTTTTGGCTAATTAAAAAAAAAAAAATCCGTTTTTCTAATAAAATACAATTTTATTGAAATAAATAATTTTGGATAATATGTTAAAAACCATGTCATTATTATTTTTTTTCTCATAGTGTCCAAGACTTTGCAAACCTTGGTGTTAAAATTCTAAGGAAAAATAGGTACTTTTATGTTTGCAAAGTACAGGTAGTAAATCACTAACCAGTCAATTCTCCACCAACCTTCAACTCTCAGTTGAGTAACCCCAGGTTCGCAAACGCCAGTTGATATTTCAAATTCTTCGTTAACTTCAAAGCCATGGTTATTCGACTCTCGGTTAGTCAATGGAAGGTTGAAATGTGTTTATCTGATTGGCCGAAGGGATCACATGACGCAGCAATTGCCTTTATCAGTTCTGTCCTCCCTTGAATCAGTTTTCAATAACGAAACAAAACAGAATATTGAAAGAGCATAATTGTGGCGTTTACTTTTAGATAAATAAAATTACAAATAAATTCGAACTAACATTTTGATTTGATGGTTTAGAAATACTGTCGCAGACATAAGACACTCATTTTTACAAAATTTTACAGTAATTCTTTTTCTTTTAATATTTTAGTTTACTTGATTAAAGAAAACAAGAACAATATATATATATATATATATTGAAAGCTTTGTCAAAAATCATTATAATCTTGACTTCACAGAGTTAAAATATTCTAAAAGGGCTAAGAATTAAAAGTAACACATTCTTTCACATTAATTTTTTTTTTTTTTTAATTAACATTTCGTTTGCTTATTGCATCACAAGTACTGTTGATTACAAAATAAACTTCAAAGCGACTGCCATCTTTGCTTCAACTGCACATGCGCGCATCGACTAATGCGAGCTCAAAACTAAGGTTCAGTTAGTCAACTCGACTATCGTTTTTAGATCACATTTCTTCTGATTGAGTTAGTGGAGAATTGGATTTCAGGATCAACCGATAGTTAAGTCCTAACTGCCGAGTTGAAGTTGACGGTGAGTTACCGGGTAAATGTTGTTCCTTTTTTGTTATTCATATTACATTCATTTTATTTAAAATATAAAATTTCTATTGATTTCATTCAAAATACACAACTTTCATTTATAGTACATATATTACATACATTTGAAATATGAGCCTTTCACTCCTTTCATTAAAAAAAAAAGTACCACTTATAAAAACATTTTGTTTCAACATCAAAGCAATGTTTTAAATTAAACTTGCCAAAAATAAAAGCTGCTACTGGTGCGAAAAAAAAAAAAAAAAGTGCTATTTGTCAAGATTTGCTCCTGGTTAACATAAAAGTATCGAAAATTGTTTGCCAAGTTAAATTCTGATTAGGACTTCTAAATTGTCTTTTGCTGTGTATGTCTAAGCTGTTTCCTTTCATATGATATGTTTTGAATACACAAATTGGAATTATGCAAATGAATTGAAATGAATGATTTTTGAAATTTGAATTTATGCATTGGGTTTTATTGAAAAACTGCAAAGATTTTTTAAGAATCCAATGGTTTAAAAAAAAAAAAATACCTGTGTGGGTTTGCTTGAGTGTTATTAAAAAATAAATAAAACCTTGATTTTAAAATCCTGATTTAAGGTGATCTGAAATATCAATAATCTAAAACAGGACCTGATAACAGTTCATTTAAATTAACAGAAATCTTCATTTTAGACAAACATTGGTGTCTCCATATAATAATCCACATATATTTTTTTATAATTTGGTGTTTGTGTTCATGTTCATAAGTTATAGAAAATTCTGCTTTTCAGTTTATTTTTTCTTTTAAAAAATCATTTTTTATTTTCTTCTAGATAATATATCCAGATTAAGAAGAGAAAGTCTATGTCAAATAACCATTTATACCGAAATACAATTTTATGGAGACATTGCATGTACTGTAGAAGACTTCTTTGATAAAATTATTTTATTTGAAACAAGTGGTGACTGTTTAACATAGGCTATACTATTTTTGATTTTTTCTTTTCGTCTTTCTCACACTCTTATTTATGGATAGTACACATATTAATTCTACTTTATCCTATTTATGTCTTTTTGCTGCAGATTTGAAATTAAAAAGTACTATCCCCTGTGTATGTATGCATGTACTAAGATTGTAAATAAATATTTAGCAAGACGTAATTTTTGTTGTAATTGGTATGTGAGATTAGAAAAGAATAACTGTTTTGAATGACACAGAAAATTAATTTAAAAGAAAATCTGCCATCTGTTATTAAAAAATTTTGTTACATATAATACACGTTTCTTGTTATAAGAGTTATGATGAAGCTCAAAGTTTCTAATACTTTGTAATGATGTAGCATATCATGACAGCGTAATATATCGATGGCAATATGAACAAGCCAATGTGGGTATTCAGTGATAACAAAGATTACCAGTATTTAATTTTGCTCTGCTTTAGAGAAACAGATGTTTTCCATATATATATGTCACGGTCAATATGATTAATCTGGTCATTGTTAATAATAACTGGTTATTATTAATAACGACAACTGTTGTTATTAATAACGACAACTGTTGTTATGTTATTAATAATAACTGGCCATTTTGTCCAGTCATAATAATAAATGGTTATTATTAACAATATATTGACCATAACATATATAATATAAGGCATTTTTCAGATTCTTAGACATCTTTTTCATTTTTAAACCGTTTTTTAATATTAAAGTTAAGATTATCTTTAAGTCAAGAAAATGAATATTTAATGGTGAATATATTTTTTTATACAAACAGCAATAAGGTCAGTATGTTTGGATTGAAGGATGAAAAGGATACTATTTTTTTGCTTAATGAGGGGCAAGAAGGAGGAATTTTTTTTAAAACCAAAGAACAGGCAGGATGCAGAACCCTCATGAAACTGCCTGGTGTAAATTCTGCTGTAGAAAAGTATAGTATGTTCAGGATATTTGAAAATAAAAGTTTTAGTTGAATGAAAAAGGTGGGCTTTTTGGAGTATTAAGTAAACTTTGTTTAGAATTTAAGTAATATTAATTGTTCAAAATATTATTTGAAACCTGCACTCCAATATATTTTTACTTTAAGTCCACAAATGTTTAGCCTATCAACAACTTTTTAAAACTTTTATTTATTTTATATTATTATTATTATTATTGCTTTCAAAATAACCATGAGTTTTAATGTTGTTTTTTCATCTATATATTTTTCATTTATCATTTTCATTGCTATTTACAGTTGTTTTAAAATCTATATTTTCAAAATTTCTCATATTGGAAACCTGGTGGATTGATTCTATTCACTTATAACATTAAAAATTGGCTAAATTAAAAAACAATATTGCAACATGTTATGATTTCAACATAAAATACATCTTGATTATATTTAATGTAAAATATGCCCTGGTGATATTAAAGAGTTTTGGCTTAATTGCAAAGGTCTCTTTGATAATTTTCTATCTATTATTTCTCCATTTCTTGATCTTTATTGGTGTCGAGGAGAATTATTGCATTGTGCCTGCATTTTTATGTGTGTTGTCTACAAAATTTATTTAGAAATTTAATACAAACTAGATGGAACCCGTCAAAACGTGACTGAAAAAAATACTATAACAATATCAGTAAAATAAGCTTCTTTATTATTTAAGTAGGGCTTCATATGAAACAGTCTTTCAAATATTTTATTTTAAAAATTCCCCCCCCCCCCCCCAGTGAAATGCTATTTCCAATGCAAACTCCAAATGAACACTCCATAAACAAATGTGTAATGCAAATCAGTTTGACATTACCACCATATTCCCCACAACAAATAAAAAAAAAAAAAAAAAAAAGGTCATGGACCTATAAAGTATTACAAAATAGTCCTATCATAAAGTATCATACAAATTTCCTACTTTCATCTCATATTCAGTAAATAAAAGAACATAGTATAAGCAACCCCCCCCCCCCCCCACTGTGATAATGCAATCGAATGAGCTCCTATGCGCATATGTATTGCATCTGCCCAAAGGCACCGTTGAAATTCGACGTTAAAAAAGTTTTAAAATGTTTAAATTAAAAGTTTTAAAATGTCCTCTTTAATCATTGTTTGTTTCAAATCCATATCTTCTAAAACGCATCCATTGTTTTAAACTAATCAATTTTTATGTAAAAATGAAGAATTTTTGTTAAAAATAATAAATTAATATGCAGATGAGGGAGAATTTTAATGTTTTCAATTGTAATTTATTTGTATGGTTTCTTCTATCCCTTTACATAATCAGGATGATTATTCCTTTTCCATCACAGTCGGTCTCTTATACAGTTAAATATCCTATGGATCTTTAAAAAAATAATAAATAACAGTTCCTAGCATATTCTGATTCAACATATACATCAACGAATTCAACATATCAATTTTATGTTAATCATAAACTAAAAATAGTTTTTTCTTTTCTTTTGACAGATTTTATATTAGTGCCAAAATACTCTATCTTATGTATAATCTGATCTTATGATTTATCAGGTTTTTATTATTTTTTTTTTCACTTTTCATGAAGGTTAGGGATACCTATTTTCAATTGTTGCAACTTTCCAAGGGGCTATTTTACATTATTAAAACAAACGGATGGTCATTGTTGAGATAGAATTGAAAAATATTTCATGCTTGAAAATTATTTAAAAAGTCGTTAAATTAAGCGCAGATTTCAAATAAATTTCAATCGAAAGCTAATTTTTTTTTTCTAATTGAGGATGTAAGAATTAAAATTGTAAAATGTAGTAAAAAAATTAAATTTTTAGTATTTAGAAGTGATGTAAGTGCGATGAAAGCTAAAGCGATAGTGCCGTTTGTTGTCACAACCGTTATACATTTCTAAATATTGCTACTGTGTTTTGGTTGGCGTCCAAAAGTAGACTACCATTTTTTGACATCGAAAGAAACATTCACAGTGAAAGAAATAAGACTTTGCCGCTTATAAGGAACAGTTAAATGAACTTATAACAAACCTACCAAAATAATTCCTATAAAATATTGGCTTTACATTGTTTATTCTAGCTAAAAATACAATCATTATTTCAAGTTTATTTTTTCCTGAAATTCTTTACTTTTGTGAATTTTTTTATTAAAAAGGGAAATCTTAATCATTTAAATCCTATAATTCCTATAACTTAATCCTATAATTTAAAAAAAGTAAATGGTTACATGTAATCATAGTATGAAATCAAGATGAAGCATCCAATAAAGGCTCCAGTTCTAATCTTTAAAATTAAAAATTGAAATATTAGTTAATATTACGCCATGTTGACACAATCATATAAATTTTTCTTTTTAGTTTTATCAGTGTTAAAATGCATTTCAAGCTAAGTATAACGTCATTTTCACCGGTACAAACTTTTCACACGTACATTTATGCTTAAGCACCATGCATACAAATAAAAATATATTTTGCATTTAATTGTAATGAAAAAAATGGCATCAACAAAGTTATAATGCTTAATGATAAAATGAACCCAATGGACAATATTTCCGTGACGTCACAGTAAATATGAATTTTTATTTGCTTATAAAACATACGGATAAATATTTTTACCGAAATACTTAAACATTTTAACTATATTTTAACTTACAAATTAAAAAATTCGGCCAAAAAGTCACATGCTTTTAATATTTAATATTTATTTTTTATGCTCGCAATCATTGAGTTCAGAAAATAAACTCTGTACGTCGCAACAGTGGGCGTTAATCCGATTGCCGACTTTATGACGTCATAAGCAGAAGTAAAATTTTAATTTAAGATTACGGCTAATTAATTAAATTTTCGAACAAACGAATGTACGATAACAAATCTGTGACCAAATATCTTTCATTTAAAAAAAGAATAATGTAATTTGATGTAGTAGTTTGTTCTCACGGATTGTCGAAACAAAACGCTTTGCGTTTGAAATATATAGATATTTAAATTTTATTTACTGATGTTTTTGTTCTATTTTACTTATAAGCATTTTACTTATTCATTTTGCATGTTTCACCCTTTTCATCTTCCGTTTCATCTTCCAACTTCCAAAAGAAAAAAATTAGAAATCATTCTTTAATTTGGTAAAGAAAATCTCTGATTTAAAAAATTAGCAACTTCTTGACAAAACACTTTATACAGAGTGTTTCAATATAACACTTACAAGCTTTAAGAGATGGTAGAGTACAATGAACCAAATAATTTTATTTATAGGAAACCAGCATCACAATTGACTCATTAAGTCAAAATTACATAGTGCTTTGCTTCGATCTGAGCCCAGAATTTTTGGTCATAACTTTAATAATAATGAAAATATGTTTACTATATTTACAAGAGGATTAATAAGTTGTGATATGACAAAATCAGGAAAAGTGCTAGAAGTACACAGTAATTCGGTCGATGCTCTGCATATAATTTTAATTGTATTCTGAAAAGTGATCGCCTAATTTAGCTCAGGTTTTTGCTACTTCTGCCATCTTAAATGAAATAATATCACAAGATGGGCTGAAAATGGTCACCATCTCCATCCAATCAGTTATTAGACAATCCACTTTTAAGATTAAAGTTGACATTACATACAGTGACAGAACTGATATACTCTGCACGTTTAGCATTTTTTATTATTTCATCGTATTTTGCACACAACCAGTTAATTCTGATATAAATATCATTAAAATATTTTCATTATTGTTAAAGTTATAATCAAACACCCTGACTCAGATTGAAGTGTAGTTTTAACTGAATAAGTCGATTGTGATCTTGATTTTCTATACAAAAATTATTTGTTGTAATGTGCTTTACCACCTCTTAAAGTTTATAAACGTTATACTGAAATGCCTTATATAACGTATGGGTTACATCTCTAGAGGAGAAAGAAAATGTTTAAATTTCAGGGCATAAAATATGAGTTGTGTGAGAACCATGAAGCCTGAAGAATAATTTAGACTTTCGAAATATTTCTAATTTAACACTGAAGAGGATTTTCTAAACTTCCTAAGACACTTTTTAAACCCATACTCTCAGTGCTAATACAACTCCTTTACACAAGCCTGCAGATATCGAAAATATCTATCTTCAGATGTAAAAAAGGTTAGTTCTGACCCAGAAAAAAAAATATTTAATAATATTTTCAAAAGAAGATAAAACAAGCTAACATGGAATCACAGAGTTCCATGAAGCCTGTTATGAAAAAAAAATTGCATTTCATGCAGGTTTTCGTCTTTCCAAGTGCACCATCAGTTATAACTAAATGATATTTCTTTTTACTAGGACCAAGAAATTTTTTCGCTTAAGACAAGATTTCATTATAGAGAAATTCCATTTTCATTGGCTTTACTGTATTACCTTATTTTGTCAAGTCCATTATGCACAAGGAGCGTTATTTTCCTCTGAAATAACTGGGAAAAAGATCTATTCATATCTAGAAGGATAGAATGGGTTCTGTGTTCTGTCAGGGTCTCCTATCCTCCTAAATTCATATATTTACTTACAAGCAATGCTTGATTTGTGCCACAGTACAGCTCCAGTACTTCTTTATTTTTAGTGAATGTTTAAATACTAGCCAGAATTCACTAGAACTTATAAATAATGTGCACTGAAGGCCGCAGGAACATATCACTGTATGCTATGTTTTGCTGGTTTAATTTTTAAAAAAAAATCCTTCTCAAGTATGATTTCCTAAAAATTGCCCTTATAAACATTTTTGATATCTGTTCATTTATTGGATTTTATTTACCAAACTATTTCTGTGTTTTGTCACCACTATTTCCAAATAGTAATCTTCGTCTTATTTAATAGATTTCTGTGGTTAAATAATGCAAAGATTACTATTCAGAAAAAAGATATACAGTCGAACCTCGTTAACATGAACCTCAAGGGGAATCAAAATTTTGTTCATGTTAACATGTTCATGTGTTGTCATGATGTGTTCATGTTATCAGTATCAAATCTTTGTCTCGTTTTTATAGGGGACTATGAAAACAATTCATTTTAAAAGTAATTAAGCATGTTCATGTTAACGAGGTTTGACTGTAAAACAAAAAAGCAGAATTGTTAACAACTATGTAAATATGCATAGAGAATATATTAAAACTTTTCTTTTGCTGAAGAAAAAATGCTTTAATTTTGCAAATAATGTATGACATATAAACTTCGGTCGAATAAAATCATGTTACCCGATCCGATGTAGGACTCTAGTCCCTATAAACGGACTATAAATACGGCACACTTCATTATCAACAGAGATAATACTACAGTAAAGCTCAATAACAGATATAAATTACATGGCAATCCGACTGTGTTTATGGGAATTAGAGTGCGGACAGGAAACGGAAGTCGTAAGCATTTTTCAGCTCTATTAAGTTGACTATTATTGATGTTAGAAAGTCTTAAAAAGGTATACAAATATTAATTATTTTAAAACAAAATAACTTTGAAAAATATACAAATTTTTTAAAGCTAGTATTTGAAAATATTCTAAGAGGTACTAAGAAAGCCTTCAAAGGCCGTCATTTGGGTACAGTATTGCACGGCTCGAGTTACTCAATTTTCCCTAATCTGACCCGACCCGGGGTTCAGGTTTGCACTATTTATTTCGATGTGGGTCAGGTTCACTTTAAACGTCCCGTGTGTGGGTCTTTTTCAGATTTTGTTTTGATACTTTCGGGTCGGATTCAGGGGAAAGTTTTATACAATGGATGTATTTCAAAAGAAAGTCCTGAACATTTTTTAATAAGATGGATATTAATGAGTGTATATGTGTTCATTTTTCTTAAAAAAATAAATAAAATTGATATTAGAGATATAATTATAAACTACATTTTCATAATTGTATTTAAAAATATAGATTCATTTTTTTTCACTTTGGGTTTGGGGTTGACTTTAAGCAGAATTTCGAAGTTTGAGTCGGGCACAACCCGACGACTCGTGCAGGACTCCACCTTCAGACCCTGCGTTAATAGTACTGCTGTACAGGCATTAGAGTAAAATGACGCAAATCACATTTAAATATGTTAATTAGGTCAAAAGATATAACGGTCTTTATGTTGTACTGTCTGTAATTGCCGCATCTTCTTTCACGATTTAAATGAATTTATAAAGATCTATCACTTTTTTTAATTGATATTTCTATATTGTTATGAAGTATAGAGTTATGACACTGCATAATATTTTCAATTATATATTCTTTAAACTGTTTTTGAGATTTTAAGTGAAACTTTTGAAAATATTATGATTCTCATCGTAGTGACAGACAGTATACATAAAAATAAATCGATCAAGTGTGAGTATAACTCACACTCGAAGTGTTCCATACATTGAATTTATTAATTACTATTTATTAGTAAACTCCTACTACCCCAATTTTTTTAAGGCAAGTAATTTAATTAATATCTCGGCTAATTACCGAATTATTTATTTGTTTTTTGAAAATCATTATCAACTATCCTTGGATGATTCTGCATCGATAAGTACCTTGAGCGCCATTCAACTTCCCTGCGGACCGCCCAAAAAGTAAAGTTTGTGTGTAACGGAAAAATGCGTTTTTCTCAAAAACTATCTGACCTAGGAAAATCGCTATAGTTTTCCTGCAATGTTCAAATAAACTACTACTACCCCTAATTTTTTCACAATTTTATTTTCAGTAGATTCGGAAATAGAGGGGTGGGGGACATATTTCTGCAGTACATTTTCGACGATATCTCTGAAAATATAATACCTAAAATTAAAACAAATGTGTTTTTGAGTTCGGTGTTACGTGATCTTTCACACAATATTTAAAAAAAAATCAAGTAATTTAATTATTTCCCCTAAAATTTTCCTAAACATATTTGTGAATGGCTAATAATCTTAAAATATGTGGGTCAATAGCAGTGTTGAATTCAGAGACTTTTCTGCAGGAGGGATTTCTGTGACTCCAGGAATGGGGGGGGGGGGGGGGGGGGTACAATATAGATTTAGGGGGGAATTGCACTTTTTAACCATTAAAAGCGTAAGATCTCAAATATTCCGGGGGTGGACATTCCCCCCCCGGGCCACCCTCTGAATTCAACACTGGTCAATAGGCTGTATAACTTTTCCAAGTTTGAACTTTCCACAGTTTACCAAAAAAACGACTGTGACAAACAGACACACGAGTGATCTTATAATGGTTCCGTTTTTACTTTTTAATTGACCCTAAGACGCTTTTTAAGAAACCCAAATAACTATTTTCATCTAAAAATTATTTGTTTATTTTTTTTAAATAAATACAAGGCCATAAGACATAAATAAATACTTATGTAAATCTCTAACACAAATTTATGTTTATTCTTTTCTTATTTAAAAATTAAAAAAGTATGCAAAAAGTGTTATTCTATTCTAGAATAAATATCGAACGAGCAGAGAAGACCGAGCTATGCTCGATCAAAATTAGCTTTGAGTTCAAATATCATGACCAAAATGACCCATTAATCAAATTTTCTCGAACATGTGACCAAGCCCAATTTTCTTCTCGTACCCGAAACGCGTAGGATATAAAATTTAGTCAAAATAGTCTGAGCCGTTTTTTAGATAAAATTAGCTTGACCCAAAAATGACCCACTAATTGGATTTTCTCGAGCATGTGACCTAGCCCAACGATTTTCTCATGCCCAAAAACCGTAGGATACAAAATTTAGTTCAAATCGCCTGAGCCGTTTTTAAGATAAAAATAGCTTGACCTATAATGACCCATGACCAAAATGACCCACTAATCGAATTTTCTCGTACATGTGGCCTAGCCCAATGAATTTCTTGTATCCGAAACTCGTAGGATACAAAATTTAATCAAAATCGTTGCAGCCGTTTTTTAGATAAAATTAACTTGACCCGCGTTGACCCAAAAATAACCCACTAATCGAAAGTTCTCGAAGAAGTGACCCAGCCCAATAGCTTTCTCGTGCCCGAAATTGGTAGGTTACACGATTTAGTCAAAACCATTTGAACCGTTTTTTTAGATAGAATTAGTTTGACCCTTACCCATGGTGTCCCAAAATGACCCACTAATCAAATTTTCTCGAACATGTGACCTAGCCCAATGGTTTTCTGGTGCCCCAAAACGGTAGGATACAAAATTTCGTCAAAAACATTAGAGCCGTTTTTAAAATAAAATTTGCATATATATATATACTCACACACAAATGATTTGCTTGTATTAGAATATACGGCGAACAGTAAAGACCGAGCTATGCTCGGTCAAAATTAGCTTACAGTTCAAATATATCATGACCCTTGACCCGAATGACCCTCTAATCAAATTTTCTCTAACATGTGACAAGCCCAATTGTCTTCTCGTGTCCGAAATTCGTAGGAAATAAAATTTAGTCAACATAGTCTGAGCCGTTATTTATATAAAATTAGCTTGACCCACAGTGACTCAAAAATGACCTACTAATCGGATTTTCTCAAGCATGTGACCGAGCCCAACGATTTTCTCATGCCCAAAAACCGTAGGATACAAAATTTAGTTCAAATCGCCTGAGCCGTTTTTAAGATAAAAATAGCTTGACCTATAATGACCCATGACCAAAATGACCCACTAATCGAATTTTCTCGTACATGTGGCCTAGCCCAATGAATTTCTTGTATCCGAAACTCGTAGGATACAAAATTTAATCGAAATCGTTGCAGCCGTTTTTTAGATAAAATTAACTTGACCCGCATTGACCCAAAAATAACCCACTAATCGAAAGTTCTCGAAGAAGTGACCCAGCCCAATAGCTTTCTCGTGCCCGAGATTGGTAGGTTACACGATTTAGTCAAAACCATTTGAACCGTTTTTTTAGATAGAATTAGTTTGACCCTTACCCATGGTGACCCAAAATGACCCACTAATCAAATTTTCTCGAACATGTGACCTAGCCCAATGGTTTTCTGGTGCCCCAAAACGGTAGGATACAAAATTTCGTCAAAAACATTAGAGCCGTTTTTAAAATAAAATTTGCATATATATATATACTCACACACAAATGATTTGCTTGTATTAGAATATACGGCGAACAGGAAAGACCGAGCTATGCTCGGTCAAAATTAGTTTACAGTTCAAATATATCATGACCCTTGACCCGAATGACCCTCTAATCAAATTTTCTCTAACATGTGACCAAGCCCAATTGTCTTCTCGTGTCCGAAATTCGTAGGAAATAAAATTTAATCAACATAGTCTGAGCCGTTATTTATATAAAATTAGCTTGACCCACAGTGACTCAAAAATGACCTACTAATCGGATTTTCTCAAGCATGTGACCGAGCCCAATGATTTTCTCTTGCCCAAAAACCGTAAGATACAAATTTTAGTTCAAATTCTCTGAGCCGTTTTTAAGATAAAAATAGCTTGACCCATAATGACCCACTAAACGAATTTTCTGGAACATGTGACCTAGCCCAACAGTCTTCTCGTGCCCGAAAACCATAGGCTGATAAATTTAGTCTGAGCTGTTTTTCAGATAAAATTAGCTTGACCCCACAGTGACCCAAAAATGACCCACTAATCTGATTTTCTCAAGCATGTGACCTACCCCAATGATTTTCTTGTGACCAAAAACCGTAGGATACATAATTTAGTTCATATCGTCTGAGTCGTTTTTAAGATAAAAATAACTTGTAAATAATGACCCATGACCGAAATGACCCACTAATTGAAATTTCTCGAACATGTGACCTAAGCCCAATAGTCTTCTCGTTCCCTGAAATTGTAGGATACTAAATGTAGGTCAAATCCACTGAGTCGTTTTAAGATGAAATTAATGACCCATGACCAAAATGACCCACTAATTGAAATTTCTCGAACATGTGACCTAGCCCAATAGTCTTCTCGTTCCCTCAAACTGTAGGATACTAAATTTAGTTCCAATCCTCTGAGCCATTTTTAAGATAAAAATAGCTTGACCCTTTATGACCCATGACCAAAATGACCCACTAATCGAAATTTCTCGAACATGTGACATAGCCCAATAATCTTCTCATTCCCTGAAACTGTAGGATACAAAACTAAGTTCAAATCCTCTGAGCAGTTTTTAAGATAAAAATAGCTTTACCCATGACCATAATGACCCACTAATTGAATTTTCTCGAACATGTAACCTAGCCCAACAGTCTTCTCGTGCGCGAAAATCATAGATTGCAAAATTTAGTCTAAATAGTCTGAGCCATTTTTAAGATAAAATTAGCTTGACCCACAGTGACCCAAAAATGACCCACTAATCTAATTTTCTCGGACATGTGACCTATTCCAATGATTTTCTCGTGCCCGAAACTCGTAGGATACAAAATTTAATCAAAATCGTTAGAGCTGTTTTTTAGATAAATTTTACTTGATCCGCGTTAACCCAAAAATGACCCACTAATCTAAAGTTCTCGAACATGTGACACAGCCCAATAGTCTTCTCGTGCCCGAAAATGGTAGGATACAAAATTTAGTCAAAATCGTTTGAACCGTTTTTTAGATACAATTAGCTTGACTCTGAACCGTGGTGACCCAAAATGACCCACTAATCAAATTTTCTCGAACATGTGAAATAGCCCAGTTGTTTTCTGGTGCCCCAAAACGGTAGGATACAAAATTTCGTCAAAATCGTTAGAGCCGTTTTTAAGATAAAATTTGCATATATATATATATATATATATATATAACCACACATATATACACACAAGATATGCTCGTATTATTAATCTGGTTTCCTCTTTAGATAGTCCGAAACGGTTTATAAAATCTACTACACTGAGATTAAAAGGATTAGCCCGATCTTTTAAACGCCATAAGATGCGGGCTTTACGTCGTTGTAATCGACGAATAATAAAATATTCTGCTATAGTTGTTACACTGAAACAGGACCGTGCGAAGAAAAAACTGCGCTCGGGGCAAAGTTTCAATTTCGCCCCCCCCCTTCTTTTTGTGACAGGTAACACAAAACTGATAAAGTACAGAAACAGAAATAAATTCTATTGAATAAACATTTCGCGTTTATTTTGGAATTTTAAAAGTTTTAACTTTAATTCAGAAATTGCAAACAACTAAATAACATAAGAGAAAATTGCACTTATTCGCTGGAGAGATCATGCTATTTTGCGACAGAAAAAACAAAAAAAGAATGATGAAAAGAGAAAAAGAAATTCCCCAGAAAATGATTGATGATTAAAAAAATTAATAAATAAATCAATTAAACCGTGGTTGGTTGTATAAATTTCACGCCTTCTCAATTTCCGTGCCCGGGGCGAAAGGCCTTCGCCCCCCCCCCCCACCTCTTCGCACGGCCCTGCACTGAAACTTACAAATGCAACGTCGATCAAATACAAAACTCTCTCAGAAGTTTCAGTCGAAATTGCGAAAATATCGCTGCGAACTTTTCGCTTACGCTGTTTGCGGCAACTCTGAGTACTCGCAGAATTTCATGCGAGATAGCGAAAAACTAGCTGCGAAGTTTTCTCTATTTTACTGATCGAGAAAAGTTAATTGCGAAAATTAACTTTAAACTCCTCCTTCAACTGTCACTCAAGAAGAAAATTGCTGAGCTCAAATAAGCCTGGAGAGATGATACAACTTTCAGTTGCTTTAGGTTGGTGGCGTGATACGTCTGGGAAATATTTCTACTAAGAAAGGGATGAATCATCAGTTTTGGATAGTAAATATTTTTATTTTTAATTTATTTTTATCTATTTTTTACTGGTTTGCTTCTGAAAACAATTACACGGCCTTGTAAAAAGAGAGTACATTTACAGAGAAAACATGTTAAACGATTACAAAAATGACCGTTTTATGCATTAAACTGTATATATCAGTTTTAATCAAAAAATTGTAACTTCTTCACTGTGAAAAAGTTATCAGCGCACTGATCTATCCACAATAATTAAAATAAATTATTAAAAATCAAATATTACTTGAAAATTGAATCAGAAAAACTGAACACGTCAGTTTGACGTACACTCCAGGTGTATTTTTTAGCTTATTGCGAAAGGCGGAGTTTATAACAGCATCTGTATAGCATTTTTGCGAAATTTTCGCAGTTACGGAAATAAGCTCCGCCTTGACGCCTGTCAAAATTTGTTTACTAATAAACAGCGAATGTTTCGCAAAAATGCAGGCTTCTGATTGGTCAATCTCGTCTCGCTAACAGCGCAACTTCTATCTGGATCCCGGCCATTATTCTGTTTAAGAATGAGTTGTATACAGCTAAGATGACATGTGCTAAAATTATTGTTTGAGTACTAAAATAATTGCATTTTTCAACACTGTCGATGAAAAGAAAACTTAAAATTACATTATTTAATATTATTTAAAGGGGTCAGTCAGATCTCAAAGTCCCTCGCTATTGTTAAACCTTTGGGAATGTAATACATTCTTATTTTCAAAATATTTCATAAGGGAATTAATATTTTTAATTTCTTTTTTCTGTGTATTCTTCTTGAAGGATGTCTCTTATTTTTAGTTGTCAAAATGTTTTGATATGCTTGGGATGCTCTCAAACGTATTTTAGTTTGTTTTCCAGTTATTAAAAATGAATTAAGCAATAGAAGCTCAAAATCTCTATAATAAAAGCCTAAGTCATGTGACTGTCATCAACAGTTCCGGAATGTCCACTTCACTTTTTCATATACCAGACGGCCATTTTTATTCAAAATTATTTTTTCGAATAAAACTGCATGAAAGTTACATTTTTAGAAAGATCATTCACAATAAATAAATATTTGAGAGATGACTTACGTTCAATTATCTATATATTCTGCAATAATTTCAGTTAAAATTAGGTTCGCAGTTCAAATTCTCTATCCATGAAAGTAAACAACAACAAAGAAAAAAACATTCATTCGCCATGAGCGTTTAAAATATTAAACCAGGGAGTTAATCGTTCGTAAAGCAAGTTCTCCGTGAATGATTTTTTGGACTGCCGCCTGGTGTCAAGAAATAATTCGCACCAGTGAGGCAGTCAAAGTTTACCATAATTATGTGCTATACAACTCAACTTCCTTCCGTATCTTTTCTTGACGTATGCTGAATGTAAACAAATAAAACTCAAGTAATAATATTTAATGAATTAAATTTCGAAACGAATTATCAGTTATTTTGGTATTTATGTATTATACTTGCCAGGAAAAGAGATCACCGAAAATGATTGTTAATCACCAATCATATTTATCATTGTTAATGACCAATCGCGTTCAAAACAGTAATTTAATATACATTTATAAGATACATAACACCATTAAACACTTTTATGTTATTTGGGCGCAATACTCGCCAATAGCATTTTTAAAATCGCCAATACCAGCTTTTATTTTTCGCGTGTGCAAATTAGAAACGATGATTTGATTTTGAAATCAAATGTTTTGATGGAACAACTGTCGCAAACGCACTGGGGTTGGCGCGATTTATGTTTTGCGCCATTTTGGCGAGAAAACCCCATTTTCAAGTGCCGGTTAGAAATTGCTAAAACAGCATGTTACATTTATTTTATTATGAAATAGTTTATTTTATATTAAAAAATGCACAATGATATTATAAAACACACACAATGATTACTATATTATAAAACACACAATATTTAATTTATTATAAAACATATGCTCTACCGGGTTAACATACGAAGTAAAATCTAACCGAAACAGCCGGTTGCCCAGGCATAAAATCGCCATTTCGGAGCCAAAATGATACCCCGGTTTGCCTGCGACAGCTATACCTAAAAGCACCCATCATTAAAAGTGGTAAATAATATAGAATCAAAGTAAAATAATACAAAAAATAATTTAGTATACATTTATTAAACACATAAAATCATATCGACGGCTATTAGCATAAAATCATATCGATGGCTTTTTCTACATATTTACGAGGGGAGTTTTATTGGCGGTATGTTATAGCCATCGTCGGAATGAATATGAGATATATATTCTAATCACATGTATATACCTATGAATAATAGGTTACAATGCTTAACATACATTTAAGGGAGACCAAACTGGTCGCTAGTGTTGTATCTTACCTCTTATTAAATTTACACACAACAAGATAACTAAACTAGGATTTCCCTCAAAGGGATTAGTCTGAGTGATATTGTTAAGAACGTAGGATTAACAATTACGACATAATGAAAAAGAGAAAATTAAATGATAATATTACAAAATATCATACATAAATCCATATACACTGTTAAACAAATAGAAAAGAAGTACCGTCCATCAAATTTGTTTTTATAACATTTGGCAAATAATCCCATTTTTTTTTTTTGCTTGATCTTATAAAACGCCAAGCTTTTTAAAGTTACGTAATCAGATTTCCAGCCAATAGCGTATTTTAGCAAGCGTGGCTTAACGCAAATTTAATTTCATTGTTGCAACATTTTCCTTGTGACAAATATTTACATTTGAATTAAAAAATTTTCCTGTACCCAAACTCTACCCAACTCTTTACCTGTCTCGCTATCCATCTGCCAATCCGTCTTTCTACCTGTCTTGCTTCCCGTTTAATTACCAGTCTCTCGACACGTCTGCCTGTGTACATACTCCTCTCTCTACCCGTCTGTCAACTCGTCTCTGTGCTCTTCTGTCTGCCCGTCTCTCTATCCACCACGCAACCCGTCTCTCAACCTTTACTCTACATGCCTGTATATCGGTCTCACTACTCGTCTCGTGACCCGTCTCTCTATCCATCTCGGTACCCCTCTGTCAACATTTTTTTTACCTGTCTCGCTACCCGTCTACCTATTCGTTTCGCAACCCGTTAGCCTATCTCTGTCACTACCCGTCTCTCTACCCATCTCACTATCCGTCTGTCTACCTCTTCCCAATAGTTTCACAATTCATTCAATATACAGAAGCCGTTTACCGTTATTAAATACAAACAGAAGTAATTCATCTAATATCAGATGCAATTTTTAAAAATACATGCGTAAACCAGCAAAATAATTCATCAGTTTTAGTTTCATAGTTGTTTATATAATTTGGCAATAAATCTCAACTTCTTAAACCCGAATTGTGTCAAGCTTTTTAAAAAAGCCTAAAGGTCCGTATAACTGGGAAGTATCCTCAGGGCTATTAGATACATGTTATAGTTAAGTGAAAGTTTCATAATCGGGTTTGCAGTTAATTGCTTAAGTCAGAAAGCGTAGCTTAACGCCATTTTAAATTCAATGCTGTAACTTTCTTTTTATTTTTCTTATTTTTTTGAAGAGTTGGTGGGAGGGGGAAAGATTAACAAATATATACATTTGAATTTAAACTTTTGCTTCCATGTTTATGTCAGTGTTGTTTGTATTATTAAGTATTACTTTGTTCACCGAGCTTCATTCGAAACAAATGTAAAAGACTTCTTCTGCAGTTTTTTCCAGGGGAAACTACCGTAATCGGGGCCAACACCAATCGGAGCATTTAATATCATTATTGTAACTGTTATAGAGTTAAAACAATGTTGTTGCTAGCTTTATTGTTGTTTGAGACCAGCCTTGCCTGTGTATCTGAATGGGGAAAAGTTCCGTATCCTGTGCCGGTTGGCGCGATTGGCGAAAAAATTAAACATGGTGCCAAAAGCATCTTACCGAAGCATCTACTTTAAAAAAAGCATCTTATTAAAAGCATCTACTTGAGCATCTTACCAAATTTTTCCAGAGAGCGGAAAAACATGTTTTTCAAATGTTTACAAACGTACTTTTATTAAACCATGTTTTGGAACCATCTTAAAAACATAAATACGATGCTAAAATAAAATTTTATCGCCATTTTCAAAATTTTAATAAGTAATGAAAATACATAAACAAACATATTTAACAAACCTAAGAGGTATTTTTGGGATAAATAATTGTTATTGTCAGGGGGCAAATTGTAAAAAATTAATAAACGAACGAAAAACATACCTAAATTAACTTTTGGGAACCTCAGGAAAAAAATATGGTACTTTTCGGTTAGCCGGGCGCCAGTGATATATGTACATATATAAATACATATGTATATACATATATATGTATATATATACATGCATATATGCATATATATGTGTATGTATATATATGTATACGTAGATATGTGTATATGTATATACATATGTATTTATATATGTACATATATCACTGGCGCCCGGCTAACCGAAAAGTACCAAAAAGATCTGATGTAAATAGCATTTAAAATCTTTAAATGGAGAAGTGTTCCGTATAAAAATGCAAAACATTATACGCTTGATATAAATATTTTTGGAACAGCTGTCGCTAGCGCACTGGGATTGGCGTGATTTTTGTTTGCGCCATTTTGGCCAGAAAACCCCGTTTTTGAGAACCCGTTAGGCCAAGATTGCTAAAACAGCATGATAGTTTGATTTTATTATGTTATAAAACACACACAATTTTTACTTTAAGCACACAGAAATTATTTTAGGCACAGATGTCATATACGCACCACATTGGCGCGATTTTTTCCCCGCCAATTTGGCGAAAACTTTGTTTTTGAATATTAGTTACAAAGGTACTTCTCTATTATCTCGTCGACCACTTTATGAACTATTTGATGACATAACAATCACGTATATTGCTTCTGACATCAAGTAAATGGGACTGCATTTTTGGCGTTTAATCTTACAGTTTGGCGATAGTTTTTTGTTATGAAAAGTGGTCGACGGGATAATAGAGAAGTGCCGTTATAAAAAGCATGCAATAATAAATGAACAGTTACAAATAATAAACATAATAATATAAATATCACAATAAAACGTAAATATTAACACTTATTAACACATAAACAAAACAACCGGATTACCATGTTTGCCATAAAATTGCCATTTTGTTGCAATCGCACCAATGTGGTGCGTATATGACATCTTTACCTTATTTTATTATACAACACACACAGTGATTAATTTATTATAAAACACACAATATTTAATTTAACATAAAAACACAGAATTTGCCCTAACGAGTTGCTACACGAAGCAAAATCGCCAGGTTGCCCACACATAACATCGCCATTTTAGTACCAAAAAGATACTCCGGTGCGCCTGCGACATCTGTATTATCTTTTTTTAATGTTTTAATATTTTCGAAAGCATAGATAAAAAGGTAAAAATCTCATTCCCAACTGCCATTACAATTAACATATATATACAAAAAAAAATATCTACAAAACATATGTTTACATAATATTACATCTGCAAAACATAACTTTAGAAAAGGTAACCGAAAGACTGAAGATCACAACAACCACATCGAAACACTTATTTAGAAACTTTGGCATGTTTCCAATTTGTTCTTACCGGGTTTCAAACTTCAAAATGAAACATAGTAAAAGACTCGAAAGGCATAAAACCAATTCCTTTCATCACACAAAACCACAAATATTTATTTCACATACCTACACGATATTATAAGGATCGCTCCTTCAATAAGACCATATGCCAGATGCATATTAATTTTTAGCTTTCGTTTTTAAAGCTTTTAACATAACATCATAATCATTGCATCGTTTGTTCAGCATCAATAAAATGAAATCATTTCACTACACTTCACTGGTGAGGAGGGTGCATTTGCAGCGACACCTGGATTTTATTTTATTTTAATCACATTTTCGAAACTCCCCACCTGATAATTTTCAAAATTATCACTATAAATTTATAATCTAATTTTTACTAATAATCAATTTCAATGTTCAATGTCTATTCAGTACATACAATATACAAATATGAAGTTATACAATATGCAATAATTCAAACACACAAAAGATTTTATAAACATTTACCTTTTAGACCTGAAATGAATCACCAAATAAACAATCATAATATATGTATATATATTTTTTACCAATATGTATCTAGTTAAATATACCTGGCCAGGATTTTTTGCAAGAAACTCTTATCAAATATTATAATAAATGCAATATAAGTAACATTAAGAACATTTATAGTATAGCTAAGAATATATAAATATATACAGCAATAAATACAGTAAAATATTATTTACATATTTACACATATACAATATACTAAAATTATCATTATATTAATTCAAAGAAAATTTTATTTACAAAATATTTAGTTAATTAGCAATTTCAAAAGGATATATAAGTTGTATAGGTCGTCTTAAATTTCCCTTTTTGGTCTTGACGACACAAGACCTGACTAGACCATCACGACCTTTATTAACCTCGATAATTCGTCCTAAGTTCCATAAGAACTTTGATTTACTCGGTCCTTCAATCAAAACAATGTCATTGACTTTCAAGTCCTTTTGAGCATTAGGAGTTCCAAAAGAATGTAAACTTTTAGTCGCGAGCAAATACTCAGATTTCCATTTCTGCCAAATTTGACTCAGAAGTTTTGTCTGATACGCCTTTCTTTTAATTAAGCTAGTTTTAGTAATGGAGGTATTAAACACTTCATTAAAGTTAAATGGGTATTCTACCTTGTGTCCAGCAAGCAAGAAGTGGGCAGGTGTGAGTGGTTCAGGTTCAGAGGCGTCATCACAGACATATGTTAGAGGCCTGTGGTTAAGAACGTTTTCAACCTCTACAAGCACAGTCATAAGTTCTTCAAAAGTCAACAAAGCTTTTCCTAAGATTTTTCTTAGGGGATCTTTAATACTTTTCATGAGCCTCTCGTAGAAACCTCCCCACCATGGGGCAAGTTCAACGATGAATTTCCATGTTATTCTTTCTGTAGAAATAAAATTTTGAAAGTCTTGGCTCTTAAGGATGTCAAAGAAATATTGAATTTCTTTGTTAGCACATTTAAAGGTTTTGGCATTGTCTGAGTAGAATGTATGACAGTTCCCTCTTCGACTAAGGAAACGTCTAAGTGCCAATATGAACTTCTTGGTTGATAAGTCTGAAACTAGTTCAATGTGAACAGCACGTGTTACAGCACAAGTGAATAAAGCTATGTAAGCTTTATCGGTGTTATCCCCATTTTTTATATAAACAGGTCCAGTGAAGTCTACTCCAGAGACGGAGAATACTGGTGTTTCGGCGATTCGATCTCTGGGAAGTTGCGCTGTCAATTGTTTTGCTGGCTTCACTGTATATTTTCGGCATATGAGGCATTTGTTTATAACCCTTTTAATTGCTTGCCTCCCCTTAGGAATCCAGTAATTTTCTCGCAATTTACATAGTGTTGCAGCAACTCCACTATGAAGCATTTTGTTGTGCTCACGTAATATTAGCAATTCTGTGAATCGAGAGTTCTTTGGGAGGAGAATTGGATGTTTTTCTCCATAAGTACATTTACTCTCGTCTAGTCTTCCCTTTATTCTCAATAAATCATTTTCATCAAGAAATGGTGCCAATGATACTAAGCTAGACTTCTTTGAAAGCTCACTCGTCGATTTAAGCATGTCGATTTCTGGCTTATAAAACCGTTTCTGCACTGACTTAATGCAGAATATTTCCGCTTCTTGAATTTCACTCGCACATAACGGACCATCGACTACAGGTAATTTTCTAACTTTCCTTATGAAACGCTTCACCCATGCAATTGTTCGAAGTAGTTTCAGCATACTACTAAAGTTTCTTTCCAATTTTACAAATTCATCGTTCTCAATAGTGCATTCATTAACTATAATATTTTTACGACGTTCTGATATGTTATTCTTATTTGAAAATTTTTTCGATTGCACAGGCCAATCCGTGAAACACTTTAACCAAGGCGGTCCTTGCCACCATAACGAATTTTCGTTTAAAGATTTTAATTTCAATCCTCTGGTTAATAAATCCGCCGGGTTTTCCTTGCCCAAGCAATAGTTCCAATTTTTTGGATCTGAAATGTTTTGTATTTCGGTTACTCTGTTACAGACAAATGGTTTCCACTCTTTTGCGGAGCTCTTTATCCAACTTAAAACTATTTCTGAATCGGTCCAAAAAGTTGTTTTAGTGCAATAGACATTAAATATTTTATTCAAATATTTATAGGTTCTCACTGCAATTATTGCTCCCATTAGCTCCAGACGAGGTAGTGTCAGACTTTTAAGAGGAGCAACACGTGATTTTGCCATTATAAGGGATGTATTCACTTTTCCCTTTTTGGTTATATATCTGAAATATGCGACAGCTCCATAGGCCCTTTCACTAGCATCGCAAAATATATGTATAGTTACTTCATTTGGATCTGCACCTCCCTCAAAATACTTTCTTTGTATTGATATGTTTTGCAACTCTTTAACTTCAGCTAACCAGTTTTTAAACTCCATTTCTAGATTTTCGGGAAGTTCCTCGTCCCATTCTAATCCCTTTAGCCATATTTTCTGCATTAACAACTTAATTCTTATTATAAAGGGGGCTATATATCCAGCGGGGTCATAGATTTTTGCTGCAGCACGCAGTACTGATCTTTTAGTGGATAGACTGGTGCTAGTCGAAACATTTTGTAATTCCAATGAATCAATCCTTATAATGTCTTTATTAGTGTCCCATTCCAGTCCCAATAACACAGACCGCTCAGACGGGTTACACGATATGCCATTTTGCTGCCACAACTCTTTTAACTCTTTTGAATTTGAATTGAATTTACGCAAGTTCATGCTCGCGTCCTTAAGTACAGTGCTAGCACTAGATGAAAGATTATAAGCATTTTCAGCTGTATTTGCTCCATAATAAAGATCATCAACATACATTGAGTTATTTAACATATCAAAAACCCCAGGACAAAAACCTTTATATTTTTTAATGTGCACTTTAATTGTGGCAGCTAAGATAAAAGCGCTACACCGAATTCCAAAAGGTAATCGTGCCATATTCATTACCCTGAAAGAATCAGAGTCACCGCTATTAAACCAAAGAAATTTTAAGTATTTCCTATCTTCTTTTGCTATCTCTATCATTAAGTATGCCTTCTCAATGTCAGAGGAAAAAGCAACCTGATATGTTCGAAATTTAAGCATCATATCCAATAAATTAGGATTTAAATTTGGACCTGATACCAAAAAATCATTTAAAGATTTCGAATGATTTTCCTTTGATGATGCATCAAAAACTATCCTCACTCGCGTAGTTTCTTTGTCTGGCCTTAAAACAGCCTTATGTGGCATATAGTATCCAGACAATAGCTTATCATTTTTAGATTCTTCCACAATGCCTTCGCGAACTTGCTCATCTATAACTTTCTTATACTCTTCGCATATTGCTTTATTTTTATTAAATTTTTCTTTCAAATTATCGAATCGCCTTTTAGCAATGTAAAAATTATTATTAATTTCGTTTGGACTTGAGTCCCAAATAAGATTAGTCGTGTATCTATTATTCTTGTATTCCAACCCCCTTTCAAAATCTTCTATTAACATTTTATCCTTTTGAGATAATTCCTCACTCTCGTCCGATATGCCGATTGAATCAATTTCCCAAAATATTTTTAAATCGTTTACCTCAACCGCATTTTTCATTACTGCTATATTTTGAGAACAACTATTTCCCTTTTTCAATTCCTGTCCCGTAATTACCCATCCAAAAACTGTTTTAATAGCTCCCGAGTCATTATTAATGTATATTCTTTCGTTTAAAATAAATTCCCAAAATAAGTCTGATCCAATTAGTATTTCAACACTCATCAAATCTTTCCCTAAACAAGCGTCAGCCATTTCCATTTTATTATCTCTCATAAATTCCCTAATTTGAGCAGACGGTTCGTACATCTCGGCGCCTGATATCTGAGAAACAACGAGTGCTTTAATTTTCGCTTTGAAAGAATGATCTAAGCTTTTGATTTCGACTTCAATTATTGGATATACTTTTTCTACTGCACTTTGCATTCCGAAAGAATACACTGATAAGACTTCTTGACCTACTGGTTTCAAATTTAAAGCATGCACTAAATTTTCACTCACGAATGTCCGCTGACTCCCATTATCAAGGAGTATTCTAGTTAATTTTGAATTGAAATTAGAACTCGCGACAACTTTACACGTCTGTAAATAAACATTTTTAGAATACGTCAGATTATTATTACATTGTGAAACCGAACTAACAATTTCTGAACTAGAATTGTTTGTACTCCCTGTCGCTTCAACTTCATAATTACGAGAATCAGGACTCTCTTGCTTATTGCTTATTCTATTATCTCGAACAGTATTCGACCCTCTGTTATCTTTCGTACAAATAGAACCATGATGATATTGATTCTTACATTTAAAGCATGAAAATTTACTTCTACATTTTTTACTGTTGTGAAAAAATTTGAAACATTTAAAACACCGATTGGAATTTTTCAATATCTTAAACTTATCCTGTGGGGTCAGGCTACATTTGAATGAGTCATGAGGGGCAGAACAAAATATACATGATAAAATTTGTGCATTAAGAGCACTAGCAGAACTTGAACCCTTGAAATAACTTTTGCTACATTCCTTATCGGGTGTACCTGTATTCTTCCGCTTAGTATCCTTGAAATGATTAAGCATAACAGAAGATTCCCGACATTCAATTTCGATTTTTAAATATCTCAATAGTTCTAAAACATTAAATTCATTTTCATCCGATTTCTCTAAACGTTTTCTATTAAAATTTAGAGCGAAATCATCTGGGATTAATCTAATCAGAATGGGATACAAAAGGTGACCGTACATTTGAGTCGTCACATTTAATGATTCTAAACTTCGAATTTGAATTTCAACAACGTCATACAATTTTCTTAACTCAAATATATTAGTAGAATCCTTAACGGGATTAAGATTTAACAATTTCGACATATGAGCATTAATAACTAATTCTTGCCTACCGAATCTTTGTTTTAGTAATTTTACTGCTTTTTCATAATTTTCCTCCGACAGAGCAAATCCGTTTACAACATTGAACGCAACCCCTCCTAAAAGAGTTTTTAAATATGAAAATTTATCAATTTTAGACAAAGTTTCGTTATTATCAATAGTGCTTTGAAACTGATTCCAAAATTCCATCCATAAACACGGATCGCCAAAATATTTCGCAATTGCGATTTTAGGTAACTTTACTGTTATATTATTAAAATTAACATTCTCATATGATTTATTAACATTATTCGCAATGACCCCTTCCGGCGGCGTGTCGGGACTGGATGATGTAATTTCCTTTAAATTTTTATTACATTTTATTCTTGCGCTAATTTTACTGAGCCATATCGTAATTTTTTGATTATATTCAATCGCATTCTGCACTTCATTTTCGAATTCCGTTTCTTCATTAATTAATGTTTTAATTTCATTATCAAGGGGCTTTAAATCTTTGCTTACTTTATCTAAGTAACCAATAAATTCTTCCAATGTGCCTTCTGCACATTTTTCTAAATCCTCACTTTCCAATTTATTCAAATATTTAGTTACGGCTGTTCTCAAAACAGACCGTTCTTTTTTTAGCTTTGTCAATGTGTTCATGTTTATTATCTTTTAGCAGCAAAACCAACCAGAATAAAAAATATATCAATTACAAAATATTAAATTCACTGTTTTTCTTTCTTTTTCCATTTCACATTATCAATACAAAACATCACTTTCGTTTCTCATTAATCAAATAAATAAAACATATTTTTACGTATCGTCATATCAAACTGAAGCTTTTTTTTTTTTTTCTTTAATCATCACATGAAATATACTTTCGTATTTTATTTTAAATAAAATATTTCACTTTAAAATATAATCAAAACGATTAATCTCTTACTTCCCGGCCGATGCACCATTTAGAAACTTTGGCATGTTTCCAATTTGTTCTTACCGGGTTTCAAACTTCAAAATGAAACATAGTAAAAGACTCGAAAGGCATAAAACCAATTCCTTTCATCACACAAAACCACAAATATTTATTTCACATACCTACACGATATTATAAGGATCGCTCCTTCAATAAGACCATATGCCAGATGCATATTAATTTTTAGCTTTCGTTTTTAAAGCTTTTAACATAACATCATAATCATTGCATCGTTTGTTCAGCATCAATAAAATGAAATCATTTCACTACACTTCACTGGTGAGGAGGGTGCATTTGCAGCGACACCTGGATTTTATTTTATTTTAATCACATTTTCGAAAACTTATCACCAAAAAATAACTCGCCAAATCTACCGGCACAGGAGATGGATTTTTCCCTCTGAATGCAGAATATTAGTTTTTTTTTTTGTACGATGGGTGATTATAATAATTTCACATACTACATACCGTTTGATATATTGGTACTTTTATGTTATCCTGGCGCATTTGATAAATCGCCAAATATTGTTCCTATAACATTTTCATATTGAGTTCATTTCACTTAAATATAAACCTTTCACTCATTTAATTTAAAATACATGCCTTTCATTAATCCCATTTAAAATACTAAAAAGAGAAAACAAAAAGAAATAATGCCATAAATCGAAACCTTTTCTTTAAACACCAAATAATTTTTTTTAAATTTACACACGCGAAATAAAAAAAGCTGCTATTGCTGAGATTTGCGCCAAATCTCTAATACCAAGTCTACCAAGTTATTGCGGGATTTTTCTTTGAAACAGAAAAAAAATCCAGATTAATTTTCGATTTCTACTAAATTGAAATATATTTTATTGTGCTGAATATTAGTGGTTGCATATTATTTTGCTCCATGTACTCCATGAACTTTTCAATTCCGATTGTCTACGAAAATCTCCCGCATGTGAAAATGACGTACGCACAAAATTTAGTGACGTATGTACTTTAATTGTGCTTTTTTATCTATTTTTTTAATATAATTTCCAAACGGTTTGACATTTATTCTTGGTAATAAATAGACGTCGTTGTCACCATTATAGGTACCTGCTGTAAAAATTTGAACGAAATCCGTTAAATATTTTTTGAGTTATGCTTGACGAAAGGTTTTAATATCCATCCTAGCTATATATGGGGCAAAGTAATACTGCGCTGTGTATGAGTCTTCGTTGCACTCAGACAATTACATAGACATTCATTTAAATTAATTAAACCTTACACAATTAATTAATTTACTTCTTCATGAATCTTATCCCATTTTAACATTTACTCTTAAATTTATCTTATTTACTCAAACACTGAATTTACTTTATTATTTTACATTATAAATTTTGACTACTTAGATTTGACATTTACATTTAAACAAAATAAATTACATTGGCCATAATTACAAAATTAAGTTAATCACTAAAAATCATATGGAAGTGCGTTGTGTTATCAAAATATTTAAGTTGTATTAATTCCAACAATAACTCCAAGTGCGTGGTCAAAGTGAATCATGACTTAATAAAATCTTTATTCAATTGTAAATTCCTCTCTCTAATTAAAAGTTAATCTTCCTCTCTTCAATTACACACAATTAGTAAGAAATGAGACGATTTTAGTTCAATAATTACAAATTCAAAACAATTCAACTAAACAATTTGAAAGTTAAAACACCTGAAAATTCAATCCAAAAAAATGTAATTTAAACTCTTACGAACTTCAATGGTCTCATTTCATTAGCAAACTCAAAATTAATCTCCATCATAAATCTTCTTCCTGAAATAAATCTTATATCTGAAAAGTAAAATGTTCTCCTGAAACATAACGCGATGGAACTAGTTGATTCAAAAAAATATATAAAAGGTAAATCACCATTATCTTACAAATTCAATATATCAAAAATATCTCACAATTCTCCATCAAAGATAAAAAACCCAATTTACCTCAACTCCATTTCAAAACATATACATTATCTCCATATCAACCAGTTCCAACGGTTATTCTCTAAAATCTGATTTATTGAATACAGACAACTTCTTAACTGAAAATCACGCGAGAGATAATTAAAATTAGACTGTACTAAATTTACATTCTTTCTATTAAAATTTATACTTAAGAATTAACAAAAATTTAGACCTTACATAAGCTGTCTCTATTCCTTTAAATATTAAAATAATTCTTTTTCTAAGGCTGAAATAAAATAAATAAAAAGGGATACACGCAAGGTAAATGAAAATGCATTTTATACAGGAATTAAATATTTTATTGCACATATAATTATTTTACAGCAAACAAATTCCGTTAACTTAGTTAATCTCAAAAGGCTTCATCTATAACAATTAATCACCACTTTATCTTATATATAAAATTATTTCCATAATCAAATTCACAATTATATTATAATTCAAACAATTAATATATTCAAACTAATTCCTGTAATATTTTGTTAATGTGATAATTTTGGAGCTACTGGCAATATTTACAAAAAAGGATTATCTAATTGGAGTCATTTTAGAGAACTTAAGTTAAAGTGAATCTTAATTCACAATCTAGAAATAATAAAATAAAATAAAATAAATACCGGTAAGTTAATTCATGCATGATGAAAATTAATTAAGATTAGAAAGGAAAGAAAAAGAACTTAACATCTTTATGACAGCTCCGGAGCTGATTCACCTTTCTTAGCACCTTACATGTTCGTTTCTCATCTCCAAACATCCCATAATTACAATATGTTTTAACAGTTAAAAAATGGACAAATTAGAAATAAATTAAATTAATTAATATTTAATTTTAAGTTGTGTTAGCGACACAACACCAGTGGCGGCTAGTTTTACATAGACATAATTACTTAAATTAATTAATATTTAATTTTAAGTTGTGTTAGCGACACAACACCAGTGGCGGCTAGTTTTACATAGACATAATTACTAAACTAGTGCATCGAAGGACTTTCAATTTGATATTCTAATATAAAAAATTTTGAGAATTACAAATATGTAAAAATTAGGTTTTATGTATTGAAAATTTTAAAGTTTGTTACAATTGAAATATAAAGACGGCTCTCTAAGTATATAGCTTTAAACCTAATTGAAAGCAGAGGTTTTTCCCAGTCAAAAGATTGTTTTCTCTGCAACAATTAGGCGAATAATATACATAATTTAACTTGCGACAATACAAAGGTATTTTAACCTGTATGTTACGTCGTATCTACATATTTTATTTTTGTAATTTTTTATTGTGACTGTGAACCCCCATTTAAATAACCCACGAGCCGCCATGGCGGCTCGTCTGTTATTTAAATGGGGGAACAGTGCACTGTTCTAATCATAAATTTATTACCTATTCTTACCAAATCAACCCCATTTATACTGTTCAATGCAGATTTAATACAAAATTCGATAATTTAAAAAAATTACCAAACTAATCAAAGCTCAAACTCGCAATTAAAAAACCTTCTTAGACAACATCACTATAGCACTATCAATTGAATCAATTCACTGAAACCTTGGTTAAGGCAATTTAGTGCTATGCGCTCATCTTTTCGCTTAAAATCCGTTCGCAAAACACCGACCTTTTCATTTTGGACACCACAATTACGTTCCCCCAAAGAAACAAATTGACAGCTCTTAGGTGCATACTCCGAATACTTTAACTTCACAATCATTTATTTGCAGAAATTAAAAGTCTCCAATTATCCTATTATAAGCACGCTGCATTGTACAAACGTGGTGTTCTGGAGACCAAGCGCAGAGCTTGGACATCGTTTTGTTCTGGCCAAAAGAATTCCTTTGGAGCCGCACAGAAAATATTCTCAGGAAAATTATTCAGACTAGATGAAACCCTTCTTAAGTTGCCTTCAGGCCAGGTTTCCCGATAGAGATGCTTAGAAATCCTAACTGAACATTCCTTTAGCAAATCTGCATACCCAGACTTCGACAATTATTCTGACCTAATATTTCCTTCTAATAACGATTTCCCGTTTACTAAAGCAAAACTCCGGGCCGTACTTGGCAAGTTTAAAGACGACCAGGCCCCTGTCCTGGGCTCCATTGATTTTCGAATTCTTAAACGTAATTTTAACATTATTCCTGAAATCTTTACCCGCTGGGCCAACCTTTGTCTTCACTTTCATTACTTTCCTCCTCTTTCTCTGAGGCATGGGGATATAGTAAACATCCTAGCAAGGGAATACACCCTCTGAGCACAATTCATATCGTCGGATTTGCCTGGTGCCTTCAATCTATTGGTAATAGAGATGCAACGGATGTCAATTTGGCCGGATATCCGGCCACAGTGTGTTTCGATATGTCCTTTTAAAATTTTTATTTATGTTTAAGGAAATTAAGCGTATTGGTCTAATTTTTAAATTTTCTATTAACAGTTATTTTTATGATAATTTCAGTTTTGGACCCAATATTATAATTACATTATTTAAAATCTTTAGTTATAATAGTATCAGCTAAATATTTTAGTAATAATAAATTTATTTTATGAGAGAAATTTACTACTGAATACTTTGGACAGACAATATTTAATACTTTTATCTTCCCTCCCTTTTTTAGGTGCGTTCGTAATTATATAAATACGTAGCACCTATAGTCGTCGTTTGGTCCGTCCGTCTGTCCGTCTGTCTGTCTGTCCGCATATAACAACGCAAAAACTACCCAACCAAATGGTTTGCAATTTAAAATATATTATCTTTGCAGAATTTTGTCGAGACATTTCAAATTTTATTAAATTCGAATCAAAACTTTAGGAGATATTAATAAAAATATTTATTAAGAAATTTGATTTTTTTTTTAAATCGGTGCTTTTTTGTTATAGGAGCTTCCGATGGATGTTAAATCGTCAAGCGACCGAGATACTTATTTTATGACAGAAATTAATCTGCAGACGATATAATTCATTTCACAGAATTAAAAATCATCAAGATCTGAATATTTATATAACTAGCTGATACATATATATCTGAATATTTATATAACTAGTTAAGATATTTGTATGAAGAGTGTCATAAAATATATACTTAACTAGCTGTTTAACCCGTTCTACGCACGGGATATCATGAATTTAATTCTAAAACGTGCGTACGAACGCACCTCGTTTGTAACGTTTGACGTACAATTTCCAACTTGTTTAACAGTGTAATGTTCAAGCTGTAAACTCCCCTTGTTATCCTTTATTGTTTTAATACTTAAAATATTTTTGTGATGTGATAAAAAAAAACTTGTTCTTGCTAGTTGCTACTAACAGAACAACTGAGTTGCATACAACAAAATTAGTAATTTAATAGTTTAGTAATAGCAGACTATTTTCACGGAAAAAAAACTTAAAACTGAATATCTTTGTAGCAAATAACTGTTTTGTTGAATATCTTCTCTTTTTTTCTGATCTTCATTCTAATCTATACACCATTTTGCCTTATAAAAGCAAGGGTCTAGTTACATTTAACAATTTTAACATTTTTAGCTGTACCGGTAGCGTTTAATTGCTGTTTTATATAGAGAATACCGCTATTTTAAATCTCAGCTAATAGTGTTCCGAACTTCTCCAAACCAGTTCCATTTTTACTAAATTATCTTAAAAATCAGCATTCATAGCTTCAAGGTGTATTTCTAGAAAGCAGTTACCAGAATTTCCAAATAATAGTCTAAGCCAAATTTCAAATTAAGTTCCTAGCTTAACCAAATAAATCAATCTTTAAAGATGCATAAGTGGTCCTCCTAATTAGTCATTTTCTAAAGTGCACTTGAACAACCCCCCCTCCCCCCCCCCCGGCCCTTCCTTCAAGGTTTTTTCTCTAACTATGCTCCGTTTCCATATCTCAGCAACTATCTTTCCGATTTCAACGCAAGTGATTCCAAACATTATAATTAACTTAATAGTCACCCTTTATAACATTAAACTAAATTTATGAGTAGCGGTTACCACTATTTCCGAACAATTGTTTAAGCCAAATTTGTAATTAAGTTCAAAGCTTAAGCAAACGAACGAATTTTGAAAGATGCATAGTGGTCCTCCTAATTAGTCATTTGCTGAAGGGCACTTGAACCCCCACCCTCCCGCTCTTCAAGATTTTTTCTCTAATTATGCTCCGTTTCCATATCCCAGCAACTGTTTTTCCGATTTCAACGCAAGGGATTTCAAACATTATAATTAACTGAATAGTGACTCTTTATAACATGAAACTAAATTTATGATTAGCGGTTAGCACTATTTCCGAATAATAGTTTAAGCCAAATTTGTAATTAAGTTCCTAGCTTAAGCAAACGAACGAATTTTGAAAGATACATAGTGGTCTTAATAATTAGTCATTTGCTGAAGGGCACTTGAACAACCCCTCCCCTCTGGCCCTTCCTTCAAGGTTTTTTTTTTCTCTAACTATACCCCGTTTCCATATATCAGCAACTATCTTTCCGATTTCAACACAAGTGATTCCAAACATTATATTTAACTTAATAGTCACCCTTTATAACATTAAACTAAAATTATGAGTAGCGGTTACCACTATTTACGAATAATAGTTTAAGCCAAATTTGTAATTAAATTCCTAGCTTAACTAAACGAACGAATTTTCAAACATGCATAGTGGGCTTCCTAATTAGTCATTTTCTGAAGTACACTTGAACATCCCCTCCCCCCGGCACCTCACTCAAAGTTATTTTCTCTAACTGTGCCGTATTTCAATAACTCGGCTAATAATGTTCCCATCTTCTCGAAACCAGCTCAATTTTGTAGCACGCCTACTATACAGTGACGTAGGCAACGGGGACCTGTCTCAGAAGTTCGTTCGGAAAGAGGTTTGTTTAGAACAGAATGCTCCCCTGTCGGTGGTATGGGGAAAAAAGATTTTCCGGAGCGTACGAGCATGCCCGGGTATACGGTGCCGAAGCCATGGTAGACCGTGGCCAGAGTTTCATTTTTTAAGAGATTTAAGTTTATTACAGGGCTCGGGCAACGCCGGGCGGGTCAGCTAGTAGTTATAATACAGTAAAACATGCGAAAACAGGATCGCCAGGAACTGAAAAATAATTCTATTTTTGAGAGGTTTTTATCTTAGCAGGTACAATTGTATGCAATTCCTTTTGCCGGGATTAAGAAATTTTACGTTTAAGACAGGATTTCGTCATAGACAGGTTTCCCTTTATAAATTACTCAATAAATATTACAGAAAATGTTTTGAAAAGTAAGGTTAATGCTCGCTTTGAAATGTTTGGAAAAAACTATTACCTCTACGAAAGTCCGCAACATTATCGAATGGTAATAAAATACAATAAAACTTGTTAAGACGGAATAGCTAGAGAGTAAAGAAAAGTTGCGTTTAAACCAGGTTTCCGTCTTAACCTTTAATTGTTTAATTGTTTTTTAACCTTTAATTGTTTAATATTCCTTCCGAGATGTGAAAGTTGAATCTGTCTTTTATGGAATTCTCTCTTTAACAGAAATATTTCAGTCCCGACTGAAGGAATACCATAACAATCTACCTGCTAAGACGGAAACCTGTCAAAAACGGATTTTTTCCGGTTTGCAGCGATTTTGTTTTCACTGATTTACTGAATTGCTATTTGTAAATCATTAAAACTACACATAGTAAAGTGAACAAGTACAACCATTATACCCATCGTACGTATACTAATCCAATATTGGGGAAGCTTTTAACATAATTAAAATGTATAAATTTATAGAGGAAGGCACATACCCCAAACCTGATCTTATTTATGTTTAAACAATTATCGCCAAACAAAATTAAGTTTTTTAATGTTAGAAAATATGGTTATAATAACGTCATAGTTTAACAACAAAAAAGTTGGGGGGTAGGGGTAGTAATAGAATAGACTCTTTAATTTATTTATATTGTTTGGATATCTTAAAGGGCAGGGGTCCGGTTTAGTAACCACGGCGCACTAGGCGAGGTTTTCCCCCGCGTCTCCTATAAATATAGTTTCTAAAGAAATTATTGAGGTTTTAATGAGGACGTTGTTGAGGGTTATTGAGAACATATATATATTTTGAGTATTTGATGCCCCTTAGTTTTTAGCACCCCAATCCCAAAATATGCTTTCTTCATATAAAAGTGCAAATTTATTAACCATTGTAAAATACAAAAAAGCTCATTTCCGTATATATTAGCTAATATAATGAGTGTAAGTGTGCGAAATATTTAACGAAATTATTTCGGGAGCACGTTTAGTACTTCTGTTACTCGGATTTCTTCTAGTAGGTGACGCCACTACACGGACTGTGATTTGACCTTGCTTATGTCATAAGCAGGAGTTGCTATGTGAATAATTTATCAAGATGGAAGCTTTTTGTTTATAAGTGTAATTGTTACTTAATATCTTATTCTACTGATGATGGTCATAGAAGTTCACCGAAACGTCAATTTGATGTAATTTTATAGTATAATTTTACATAAATATTTATACACCATTCAGTAAAAACGTGTGGTTTACTATACAAAATTTTTTTTATACAATATAGTTCAGATAATTTCGAAAAAAAAAATAAAAAATGACGCGATAATATAACGCCTGAAACAAAAGCTTCGAATCTGAACAATAATCTGTTTATCCGTATGTCACCATTCTCTTACTCTACAGAACAGCAATGCTTGTGGGACGTAACACAAATGAGAAAAAAAAACGAGAAAATGTTGATGTGTTATGTTATGCTTAGGATACTTTATTGAGCAAATGAACATTTTAAGGAATGTAAATTTGTGATTTCAACATTACAATTGCTACTTTAACAGTTGGTTCACCAAACTCAGCAAAATTTAGGTACCGGTTCTGCCGAACCGGCTTAATCTCACCACTGCCCCCACCCCAAAGAACTCTGGATCTGCTCCTGTCTAAGCCCGCATTGCGCCTTGTGCTATCAGAATTTTAAAATGTCCAAGACCCCTATGAAAAAGAAGTACCAAACTTTCTTTACTGAAATGTAAAATCAGATAAAAAGCTTTAGGAACATACTAAATTAAAAATATGTTTATGAATATGCAATGCGATTCCTTCCCTCTTCTTGGTGTCTCAATATGTTTGTTCATTTTTCAAACAAAATGTTAACAACCAATCATTATATCTTTAAAGTATTATTAATAACTATACATTTTTCTATAGAACTACCAGTTTTCATGTTTTTTAAAAGCAATAGTTTTTTTATTATGAGCCAGGAAAGTCAAAAGGTCACAATAAATTTAACTATGGCAGTAGTAGTATTAGTAAAATTTTTTTAGAAGAGATTTTTTTGCACGTCTCATAAGAAATCTGTTTTGTAAAAGCTTTGTGTAAACCATAGGCGTAGCGTGACCGAATTTTTTTTTTTTTTTTTTTTGGGGGGGGGGGGGGGCACAAATGTTTATCACACACGCGCGCACGCACATCTACCCATGTATATACAGTGGTATCTTGGTTAAAAACGGCTTCGCAGCAATTTTATCACATTCGATAAAAGGAATTCAGTTTCAATTTTCTAGCCCAATATAAAACATTTTGTCTTCTTTTCAAAAAAGTTTATTTTTCTTAAACATTCGTCGTACAGCAATTTTTGAATTTTTTGCGAAATGTTTATGTGATTTTTATCATTTTTTCGCGTTTTGCGACAATTTCTTTACATTTGTGTTAGGAATTAAGTTTCAATCTTTTACACAATATAGTAAAAATTGTTCTCTGCCTTTTTTAATTTTTATGTGATTTTTAGCGTTTTTTTTTTTTTTTTTTTTTTTTTTTAAAAAATCTCCAAGGCAATTTTTTTAACATTCGTACGAGAAATCTGGTTCTATTTTTCAGCAGATATAGTACATTTTCTACTCTGCGATTTTTAAATTTTTTGCAAATTTATTATGCGATTTTTGGCGGTTTTTTACATTTGTAAAGGGAATCCAACTTTAATCTTTTAGCCCAATATAGCAAATTTTGTGATCTGCGATTTTTAGATTTTTCACGAATTTTTTATGCAATTTTAAGCGTTCCCCGGCGATTTTCTCAAACTTTCGTAAAATACATCTTGTTTCAATTTTTCAGCCTGATGTAGTAAATTTTGTCCTCAGTGACTTCTAAATATTTCACAAATTTGTTATGTGATTTTTAGTGTTTTTCCGTGTTTTGTGGCAATTTTTTAACATTTGTGATACGAATCTGGTTTTAACCTTTTAACCCATTATTGTAAAATTTGTCCTCTGCGATTTTAAAATTTTTCATGAATTTTATATGAGATATTTTGCTGTTTTTTCTCGTTCTACTGCGATTTGGAAACATTCGTATTAAAAGGAATTCAGTTTTAATCTTTCAGCCCATTATACTAAAGTTTGAACACTGAGATTATATTTTGTACTCACTGATTTTAATCGCGAATTTTTCATGCGACTTTTTGCGGGGATCTTTTCGCGTTTCATGGAAGTTCTTAACATCTGTAACAGTAATCCAGTTAAACCTTTTAGCCCAATTAGTAAACTAGGGGGATCAACCCCCTACTCGCTAACGCTCGTCAACCTCCGTGAATTGCTAAGCAATTCACATTAAGACCGCTACGCGGTCCCAGTTCGCTTTGCTCGCTCGCCTCTTTTCGTTTTTGCAGCAACTCTAGGCGGAATAAGTACTACCATAAATCATTTTAATATATAAAATTGACAATTTTTGTTAATTTAAAAAAAAAAAAATGAAAACTTCTTTGAAAACACAATTTAAAATGCATTTAGTTGGTGCTACCAATGGGCATAAATAATTAAAATACTATGAAAAAATGATCTTGGAAACACAATTAGTTTAAAACTCATTGCATCTATAATATTATACAGCATGGCTTAAATCATTTTAAAAAATACTACGTGATAGGAAGATAGTTTATATATATCATCAATCATTGTTAAAATTTCGTTCGACATTTTACTGTTCTAAATGATTATAGATTTTTGAAAGAAAAAAGAAGGAAAAAAAAATATTTTTAGCTTTATTAAGATAGCAACAGATGGCAGCAGGTACAATCAAGACAGTTGATATTTTCCGATCTCTCCGATTTTCTTGTGAGTGAAATTCGTAAATAAATTCTAAATAAGAGTTGAGACTTCGTTTGAAATTAACGATATTACTCATAATTAAAATGAGGAATCATCTCAAGCGCTTTGGATTACGTACATGTTATTTTATTTTAATAGTTGCTAGTTTGAGTTTGACAGCTTTCACACTGACCGCCATATTGGAGACAGAACTGATCTTATGCAACACGGAGGAAGATAGACCTTTCTCCGTGTTATGCAATCTAGGCTGTTCATTGGTCTGAGCTCTAGAAACTACGGTTGTTGCCAAACTGTAAGCTAGAAATTCAGCCGTATTTCCGCACCACGTAAGAGAAATATATATATAGAAGATGTTGGCTTCTTTTCAATAATGTTTAATCGGATCTCGTTATAGCGAATTTGTTATGCGGGGTTTAGCGTTTTTTCGCGCTTTGCGACGATTTTTTGACTTTTGTAAAATGAATCCAGCGAATCCAGCTACAATCTTTTAACCCAATATAATAAATTTTGTTCTCTGAGATTTTTAAGTTTTTCGCGATTATTTGTTGCAATTTTTTACGTTTTTATGCGTTTTGTGGTGATTTTTCTACATTCGTAAAGAAAATTCGTAAAAGCGATTTTTTTTTTTTTTTAGTTTTTACGCTTTTTGAAGCGATTTTTCTAACATTCGTAAATTTTTCTAACATTCGTAAAATAAATCCGGTTTCAGTCTTTAAACACAATATCGTTAATTTTGTCCTCTGCGATTTTTTAATTTTTCGTGAATTTTTTTATGTGATTTTCTTTTAACGTTTTGTGGAGATATTTTCACATTCGTAAAAATAATCCGGTTTTAAACTTTTAGCCCAATAGAGTAATTTTTTTTCCTCTTTTCAATAAAGTTTATTCGGAATCCGTACAATGATTTAAATTTTTTATGCGATTTTAATGTCTTTTCGCGTTCCGTGGCGATTTTTTGACATTCGTAAAAAGAATCCAGCTACAATTTTTTAATCCAAAGTAATAAATTTTGTTCTCTGAGATTTTTAAGTTTTTCGCGATTATTTTTTGCAATTTTTTACGTTTTTATGCGTTTTGCGTCGATTTTTCTACATTCGTAAAGGAAATCTGGTTTCAATCTTTGAACACAATATAGTAAACTTTGTCTTTTGGGATTTTTTAATTTTTCGTAAAATTTTCTTTATGGGATTTTTTTTTTCTCTCGTTTTGCAGAGATATTTTCACATTCATAAAAAGAATCCATTTTCAATATTTTAACCCAATACAGTAATTTTTTTTTCTCTTTCCAATAAAGTTTATTCATAATCCGTACAATGATTTTAATTTTTCATGCGATATAAACTTTTTTTGTGTGTGTGTGTGTGTGTGTTTCGCAGCAATTTTTTAACATTTGTTTCAGGAATCGGGTTTCAATCTTTTAGCCCAATATAGTAAATCTTGTCCTCTGCAATAAAAAAAAAAAAAGAAAAAAAGAAAAGAAAGAAAAGAAAAAGAGATTTTTAGCGTTTTTTCACATTTTGCGGTGGAAGGAATCCGGTTTCAATATTTCAGCCTGAATACAATAAATTTTGTCCTCTGAGATTTTTTAATTTTTTGCGATTTAAATCGCATAAAAAAATTGTACGCGATTTTCTGCAGTTTTTCGCGGTTAACGGCAATTTTTTAACACTTGTAAAATGAATTCGTCTTCAAGCTTTTAGACCAAAATAGTATATTTTGTTCTCTGCGAGTTTTGAATTGTTAGTAAATTTTTTAGTGTTTTTTCACTTTTTGCGTCAGATTGTTGACATTTTTCCCCCCCGAAACGAAAAGAACTAACTCTGTTAAATTTTGCTTTCCTGCGATTAAATTAAAGATGGAAGAATACAAAATCATCGTCGTAATGTGAACTACGATGGTCAAAATATTAAACTAATTTGGGTCGAACTAAAAAACTAAAAAAAATCAAGGTTAGTTTGATTCGAGACCAGATCAGGCGTAGCCTGATCTGGTCGCAGTTGGACCCCACTACCAGGTTCATTTAATTCGAGGTTCACTTGCGAAAAAAAACGACCAAGTAAATGAGGAAAGCTCCGCTAGATCATTTTATTGAAATCAATATTTCTGTAACAAATATAATAAACAGCACCGCAACAACTGTATCTGGCGCCTGGTGGAGGGGGGGGGGGGCACCGCCTGCGGTACGGCCCTGATAATAAATAAAAGACATTTATCAAACTTTTAAGACATTTGAAATAAGTTTAAACGGCACTTTTAAGAAGTAATTAATCATTTAACCCTTACAGGACCAGATATCCAAGACTAAATATGCCAATACAACACAATATTTTAGCTATTGTGGGTGTAAAGTAAGAGAATATCACCATGTCTCTGTGATACGCTTTAACCCTTTAACGGACATTGGTTTCCCTATGAAACCACAAAATTTTAATTACGAAATTCAACAATGACAGCAGAATTTTAATAGAAATGTTTTCCATTTATTATGAATGTGAAATATCGCTTTTTTCTTATATACAAATAAATTTGTTCATAATTTCCGGTGTCAATCATTTATTTCAACATTTTTGTAGAAGGGAAAAATATTTCCCTTGAGCGTGAAAGGGTTAAGGTATGTGCGCTTGCAAAATTGCATGGAAAATTGCACGTTCGGTAGCAACGGTTTTGCTTAACAACGGTATTACTGGAACGGATTACCATCGTTTACCAAGGTACAACTGTATATTAACTTTAAAACAGCTCATTCAAGAAGGCTTACATTTTGAAAAAAAATCATAACCATTGCATCTCAAAAATGCGAAGGTATAGTAGAAGATTAAGTGCTGTCAATAAAAAAAATAATAAGTAAGAGAGAGGAACATATTTAAATTTAATAACTAAATGAAGGAAATATTAATTATTTTTTATAATCTTTGTGATGTGTGGTTGCCTTCCATTGGTAAATAACTCCAGGGACACAGCTTGGAAAAGCAGGATATTTATGACTTGATTAAATTATAATAAAAGTTATAACAAATTAAATTAAATATATATTGCAGGTTAACAGAACTCCCACTCTGATAAACACAACTACATTTTCTAAAGTCTACAGACGGAATGAGAAGAAAAAAAAAGTACATGTGGATATTAACCGCAGACAGCGGAAAAAACAGCTGACACATTGAAATTGTCCGCAGCTGTAAGAGAGTGATAGTTCAAACTTTCGTTTAATGAATGTTATCAGGGTTTGTACTGCACAGCACAATTTTTGCTACCAAATTCATTACTTCAAAAAAAAAAGAGCTGAGCTATCTATACTGATCTGACATCTGATTAAGTAAAAAAAATGAAAAAATATAAAATAAAAATTAAAGTAGTTATTTCATTTCCATTTTGGGTCAATACAAGACAAGTCTTAATTGACTGTATCATATTTTAGAAATTGATGTTCAGAAAGTTGGGGGGGGGGGGGGGGGGGGGGGGGGAGGGGCACGTGCCCCCTCGTGGCTACGCCTATGGTGTAAACAGTTATTTATCTTTCACGTCATAAGACTAACATTCACTTTAAATTAAAAAAATATCTATATTTAAATAATCATTAAAGTTATTTTATTCCAAATTTAAATAATTTTTTTTCTGATTTTCTCTTTCAATACTCTCTTTCAAATCCCCTTTTCTAAATTAATCATTTATTAATGTCATTAATTATTATTAATAATATTAATATTATTATTATTATTATTATTATTATTATTATCTAAATTAATCACATCATTAATCTTATTAATTTATTTTTAATAGATCTTTAGTATTACTGTCACTTTTATACTTAAATCAAATCAGTAGAGATAGAACAGTGCTTTTGGAACATTTTTGGCATTTTAATGTCGGTGCAATGGTGAAGTGATGGGCTCTGTCAACACCGGCTCTATTACAAAGCCAGGTTTCAGAGGAAATAACTTGCTCATAGGAATAGTACCGTGCGTTTCAGAGACAACGTGTTGGGAAATCAATGTGTTTTGAATTCTGATATTAATTTAAAGTAGTTCAGTTCAAGATCGGATTGCTTTTAATTAAGGTAAGTACTTATTTACAGTATATATGTGTAATTTTATGAATATTAACAATGTTGATCATTGTGTATTAAAATATGTTTAATTTGTCGTTTCTGCGCGAGTAGGCTTAACTCCATAGCTTTGTCCGAAGCTCATGTTGCGAAAAATATTTTATTACGTTTGCACTATTTATTTATTAGTAAGTAATCTTACGCAACAATTTTTATGCATTATTCAATATTCAATATGAATTTGCTTCATTTGTAAATTTAATACTTTTTAGTTAACACCTACCTTTTTTTTCATACATATCAATGGAAAATTGTGCATAAATAATTTCACATACTTCGTATTTGTACGCTTATGATGAAGAAAGACTAAATTTATTTATTATTACTAATTTTATTTACATTAAGTCTAATCTGGATTGGAAGTGTAACTAATATCATAACGCCTTTCTTATGCCACTAAAAAGTAACATAAAAAATTAATTATATGTAGTTTTAACTAACTTAAGTAATTTTGTAAATATTTATTCAAGAATTAGTATATAAATTGTGTATTTCAGAATAAATATAATTAGTCACACTTAATAAAAGATGCACAAAGTAACTAAATATTTCATTTGTCATTACTGACCATGATCTTTAAAGTGTATAGCAAATAATCTATTCTCTATCTTACGAATCTAGCAATTTTTTTAGAGCTATCATTTAAAATTTGTAATAATTTTAATGTTAAAAATAATCAAAAACTAATTAAAAGTTTTTTATGCAAACTTTAGTTATAAGAATACGTTTTGATAAATTCATGATTGTTTCATTCTCATGCTTTTCCTTTTCCCTTTTATTTATTTTTTTCATATTTAATATCTTCCATTGCTAAAATATTTATTTTTTTTAACATACAGATATTACGTTGAAAATTTCTGAACATGAAAATATTAACTTAATTAAATGTTTCTTATGATGTCACTAATTCACATGCAAAATGTTATCAATAATATCAGTTAGTAAAACTGTACTATAATGTACTGTCTATCATACGATAATTACATATTCGATTTATTTTGTACACATTACATAGTTTATACATATATATAATCTACAATAAAACTCACCAGAGGTGGTTTAATAATTATTAGAAAATATTAAATATATCAAGGGTAATATACCAAGAAAAATTTGGTGAATATTTAGGGCTACTTCACAACATCCTATTTAATAAAACAGGCTCCTTCACAAAAATCAATTTAATAAAATTACCCCTTCACAAAATTCTTTATAATAAAACAGGATCCTTCACAAAATTCCTTTTTATTCCATAAAAACTTACTATTTATTATTTATTAATTATTTTGTGACATTTTAAAATGTGTAATTTGCAAACAAATAAGTTCACCAGAGAGGAAAACTTCAGCAAAAGGATTTAAAAAGTATTTTTTAATCCTGGTTCGAATTTGAGTAACTGGATTTTAACTTTAATTACAAAATGTTATTTTTCACAAAAATAACCTTTACTTTTCACAAAATTTTATTTAAATCAAATATCATATTTAAAATGTGTAGTAATAATTAAATGTGTAGTATTTAATTGATAAAAAATATGTTATAATGATAAATGTTATATATTAAAAATGTCTTTTAAAAGACCCTTTTTTTAATTTCAGAACAGAGGCCTTCACAAATTTTTTTTATCTCAAAACAGGACAACTATATATTTAATATTTCCTAATAATAGTAAAAATCTCTGTTTATTGGTGATTATAAAAGAAATGCATATATGGAAAAATAAATCAAATATGTAATTAACAAATGACAGACAATGCAGTATATTAAGTTCTTACCTTACACTTTTTACTAACTGATATAATTTTGCATATGGATTAGTGACAGGAGAAGTATTTAAGTTAACATTTTCACGTTAACACATTTACAATTTAATCTATGTATAAAAAATATATAAATATTTTAGTCTATTTATGTAGCAACGACAAAGTAAACATATTTTAATAGATAATGATTAACATTGCTAATATTCTTAAAAATGCATGTATATACTCTAAATAAGTACTTACTTTAATGGAAAGCAATCCAGTCAATCGAAATATTATTAATTTTCTTGAAAATGTGCTAGAACTCAAATATGAACTTTAATTTGCACATTAACCAAAAGAAGAAAAAAAGTGTCTTTCACGAAGTGAAAATATATTTATAACACATGAAGAATATAAAATATTACTTAATAGAAAATAAAAAATAATGAATTAGATGAATATTCTTCTTAATATTAAATTTAAAAAATAAAATAAGACTCTTATACTTAGAAATTATACATTTTATATATAAAAAAATACACCATAAAAAAAAAAGAGTTTTTTTATGTTTATATATTATATTTTATATAATATGAATATTTTTACTATATATTTTATGAATTATGAAATATATATTTTATGAATTATACGTATTTTATTTCTATTATAAGACATAAAAAGAAGCGGAGAGAGGGGTGGGGGAAATGAAATATTTTTAAAAAGACAATATAATGAAATCTTTTAAAAGGATTAAAATGAAAGTGTCTTTAATAAAATGAATATAACATATGAAATGGTTACATGAAGCAAATAAAATGTAACTTAAAAGAGAGAAAAAATAGAGAACTACATTTATATTTTACTTATTTAGTTGTTAATAATAATAAAAACTCTGATATTTATGAATTATTCATATTTTATTTTTATTAAAAGATATAAAAAGGAGGAGGGGAGGGGGGGGGTTAAAAAAGATTTTTTATCTTTAAAAAGACACTATAATGAAAACTTTTAAAAGGATTAAAATGAAAGAGTCTTTCCTCAAATGAATATAATATTTATAACATGAAATGCATGAACGTATATACAAGGTTATATACCCTGTACACTCTAACTTATGGCTGAGATAAGTTTTGGAACGAACTCGGAAAGTTATGATGACGAACGTAAAATAAACGAGGTTTGTCATCAATGACCGAGGTTAGTGACGTCACTCTGAGTGTCCCCGGGCTTTCTTAATAGAGCCGGTGTTGGCTCTGTTGATGGAATTTCTGAAAGAAATTTGAATGGCCGGCGATTTACAATTTTGCGCTCTTGATTGCTTCCGCTGGAAAGTCTCATCTTCAAAAATGTTTCATATTATTCGCTGTGTTGGAATGATTATTTGAAAGAACATAAATTTATGACCAGTGATGTTACACTTTCATAATATGAAATGGTAAAATACGATGAAGATTCTGGAAATATGGTAATATGCCTTTTTATGTTAAATTGAAGTTCTTGATACACAGAAGAATTATCATCTCATCTATTCACGCCCAACTGTCAAAATGTTTATGTTTCTAGAGAAATATAATTTATATATTTTTCAAAAGCGGAACTGTATTCTTCAAAAAGTGTTATGAATAATTTATTCTAATAAGTCATGTAGAGACATTTTTCTAGATCTTTCTGGAAAAACAATTTCTGCTGAGTACTTAATATACATCTGTTAACTTTAAGTATTTAATATATTTCTTAGAAATTCCATGGTGAGAATCCTGTTATCAAGCTGTTATATAATTCAATATTACTTAATTCTGTTAAGGGTGTCTGCACAGATTTCTCTAATTTTATTCCCAGATTCATATAATGCAATAAAAATAAGTTATTATTTATCTTATTTGTTATTTTAAAGTGAGGCATACGTCAATTATTCAGAATTCTGGGGTTTTAAATAAATAAAAAGTGTGGCCCTATAATTTTAGTATGGGGTTGTGAAAATTTTTATTTGTTATAAGATCTGTATCGCGATAAATAATTTTCGAAATTTTGGATCTGAATTTTCTTATGTAATAGAAAGAATTCTTTTCAGTATGTGAATATTGTTTCTGTGTTCACAAAAAAAAAAAAAGTTAATTCAGAAATTTCATATCTGGTTTTTGAGATTGCAAATTATGTTGATGAATTTCACCACTAATATGGTGTAGCTCTATTAATTGAAGGAACAGGATGTGGCTCTTGTGTTTTACACTCAAACAAAAATTCAGCTAATGAAATGAAGACACTGTATGTACATATACAGTACATTTCAGTAGACGAATGACCTTCAGGTAACAAAAATTGCTTGAGGAGTAGGATTTGTAAGAACTATGGAACTGATGATAACAGGTAAGTGATTCTTATATTTTTGACTCAAAACAACACTTGAATTGAAGGGACACAACAGGTACAGTACTTTTCAGTGGAGCAATTTTCTTAATATGGAATATTATTATATATTTTAATCCTACATATTCTCTGAATAACATGCAGAAGTAGAGGAAAAGTGGGCTTCCGGCCCGGGGTTGCGGGCAGGTGGGCACGGAGGAGGGAGGGCTGCCCACCGCTCGAAGTGTCCTCCTCCCGAAGTGCCCTCCACCACCTAAGATAAGATGAGGGATTAATTAAGGATTAATGTTAATTAATTTTAATTGGGGAACTTAGAAATTTTTCGAAGCAAATTTTTTTTTTCAACTATAGTAGGGTGGTAAATATTTTTTTCGGTTTGTGAATTGCATTTAAAAATATGAAATAAAAATGGTCATTAATTAATTTTAATTGGGGAACTTAGAATTTTTTTTTTTTCTAAACGAGAGTACGCAGTTTGAATATGAGTGTATGCAGTAGAAGTGAATGAATAATTAAAAATGGTCATTAATTAATTTTAATTGATGAACTTAAGAAATTTTTTTTTTTTAAGTCGCTAAAAATAGAATTTTTAGTTTTAAAAGTCCCCAAAAGTAGGATTTTCAGCTGAAAGTAATCTAAGATATAAACTCTCAACTGAAATGAATTTTGCCTTAAGGTGTGAGCTTTTAGCTAGAAGTGACCTAGAGTCAAAACTTCCTGGTCCCAGGAATTACCATGGGGAGGTGGATCACACGAACGATTCCCAAAAATATTTTTGGAAGATTTAGATATCTTCATGTTTTTTTTTTTTCTCTCAACAAGGAGTACGCAGTTTGAATATGAGTGTATGCAGTAGAAATGAATGAATAATTAATTAAAAATAGTCATTAAAATATTAATTAATTTTAATTGGAGAACTTAAGAAATTTTTTGAAGTAAATATTTTTTCAACTAGAGTAGGCTATTTGATATACATGTTAGAGTATATTTGAGGTGAATTTTAAAAGTCAATAATGGTTTAATTAAAAATGGTGATTAAGAAATAATGAGCGTACTTAAGAAATTTTGACGAGATTTTTTTTTTCTCAATGAGAGTATGCAGTTTGAATGTATAGTAGAATGGTGGACGTGAATGAAAAATATTACCGTAAAATCCCGTTAATCTGCCCCCCTAAACACGACGGAAAATCGTAAAATAAGCAGGGGGGGCGCTTACACGGTATTAAAACTGTAGTATATGATATTTATGGGTGGTGGTGGTGGGGGGATAGATGCTAATGGCTGGTCATCGCAAAGCATGCGTTATTTTAATAAAGTAACAAAAGAAAAACATTTTGAAAAAAAAAAAAAAAGGATAGATAAAAAAAAAAAAAAAATTATAACTTCACGATTAATGGCGATTTCAGATTATAGGAAATTCTGGATTTCAGGAGTTTTGAAACTGGAATGCATTTAGATAAATAATAACACTAATATGTCATTAATATACTATATCTGTCATTAATATGGTAACAGAAAAATAAAAGGAACTTAATAATTTAAAATAATTAAAAAACACTGAGAAATTGCAGTTGAAAATGTCCTGAAGTAATTTCGAGAACTAGTAACATTTTATGTGGTGTCGCCATCTATTGTAAGTTAGGAAGATTAAATAACCGTTTTTTTTAAAATCATGATTTTGTATCTATAAATGCTAAATAAATAATACAAGTCACAAAAATTGAGAACATATAGAACGAATTGGTAGAGTTGCCAGATTATTAAAACAAAAAACATTACTACCACAAAGATAGCACAAATTACGCTACAAATTCGACTGTGTATCGACAATTCGATTGATCTGATCAATCAATCAATATTTTTTTTGTGATTGGTTTTCAAAATAATGTTAAATACGACTATAAATTCTTTAATAAAATAAATAGATTCTCTTTTAATCAAAATATTTTCTACACAGCATCAAATACACATTTTTTTAACTTATTTCATAAGAAACTTTCACTATCGATATTTTTATTACCTTCATATCGCCATGGAGATAAATTTACAGCAAAACTAATGTTTGGTTATATTGCTTTTTCAGATCGACAATGTGTTTGTACATGTTTGCGATATATCAAAGAATCGTCACGCCTTTCTGATCTGTCGGAAAAAAAAAAAAAAACACTCGGGAGATAAAATGTTTGGTGTTGATCTTGATGTGATAGGCGCTTTCTCGGGATTTTTTGAATTTTCCAATTTGCTTACAAAGTGGGAAGGGGGCGCTTAATCGGGAAGGGCGGATTAACGGTATTTTACGGTAATTAAAAATGGTCATTAATTAATTTTAATTGGGGAACTTAAACATTTTTGGGGCAAACAGATGGGTTTTAATGAATTCGAAACATGTTATGGTAAAAAATACAGGGTCCCGTATGAATTATACTGCACTAAATTTAATAGCTCCACCCTCCCCGCTCCTTTTTTTTTACTCAGAGAGGCCCTTCGATAGAAGTTAGGGTAACAATACACACTTCAAAAAATACAGAGTGGTACAAAAAGAAGAATTTTAACATATATATAAAATAGTAAATAAACAAGTATGAAAAATCATGCGTAACGCCATAATTCATGAATCACTTTCCAACATTATCGAAATGTTATGTGAACAAAATGTAATTTTACCATCTAGTGCATAGTTAATTAAAATAGTGAACAGAACCCCTTTTGGAATGAAAAAGCATCCTTCACAAAAATCCAATTATGCATAAGATCCCTTCCTAAAATCAGATAATTTACAATTTACCCTTTTTTTAAAAAATCAAGTTAGGCTAAAAATACAGCTTACGCATCGATATGTTCAAAATACAGGGATCCTTCGAAAGAAACTAGAAAAAGTTATAGATATTAAGCTACCTTCACAAAATAATGTGACGATTTGTATCCCAGGATTTAGGCTATCAATACACACTTAAAAAATATATACAGAGTGCCCAAAAACAGGGTAGAAATAAATGAAGAATTTTAACGTAAATTATAAAATAGGATCTACAGGAAGTGACAATAAATAAATATGAAGGAAAAATCATGCATCATGGTATACTTTCCAATGCTATGCGACTATTGTTAAGAATTTGAAATACTACTGAAATAAGTGAATTAGATTTAATAATTTATACTGGAAATGTATTTAAAAAAATTACAGTTTTTTTTTTTTTTTTTTTTTTTTCACTTAGATATAATTATAAGGCTTCTTTTACAGTAAAGACTTTGACTGCTGTGGAGAGATTGAAAACTAGCATACTTATGAATCGGTCTATATATGTTGGGTTTGCTATATTAGAGGTCTCTAAACTTTGTATTTATGACTTCCATTATAACTTTATAAAGTATCTCTAACTTGCCATATTCAAACACACACACACAATATTTATAAGAATATGGAACAATATCGTGATTTCTTTAAATTCTCTAGGTATTCAAAATCCCATTGTCTAAACCGCACAAGTTTCGAACCCACAAACATATAATCAGACTTGTCATTTTATAGCCACCATGCTAACCACAGGGCTAAGTGAGCCCCCGCTTATTTTATACTCACCACGCTAACTACTAGGCCGAATGATCCCCATGTTATTTTATACCCACCACGCTAACTACTAGGCCGAGTGAGCCCCAGGCTATTTTATACCCACTACGCTTACTGGGCTTAGTGTGCCCCCGCTTATTTTATACCTACCACGATAACCACAGGGCTAAGTGAGCTCTCGCTTATTATATAGTCAACACGCTAACTACTGGGCTGATTAAGCCCCAGGTATTTTATACCCATCATGCTAACTACTGGGCTGAGTGAGCCCCAGGTTATTTAGTCGCATGAATATGATTTCCAAAGTATATGTCCTAATTTGATTTAGACCACTGCCTATGGTAAGATAAAGCTGGGAAGTAAATTGGTAAACTATGTTCATTTACCTCGAAAACTCACTTGTATTTTATTAAATATCTGCAGAAATCAGCATAGTTTATTAAAATTATATACATTCTCATTAGTTTATGAATCTACTAACTTATAATATCTATATGGTAACTTGAATTATTAGTATTCCCACTTAAAAATTTCTTTTGTAGATTTAATATGATAAACACTATATGAGTCTGAATAAACTTTTACTATTTTCATTTCAACTTAGTTTTAGGAAATTTATCTACATAGCTTTAAATTTTACTGTTTAGTTAGTCTATTATTTCAAAGTATTATTTTTTAGTTCTAATATTTAAAACATATTCATATCGTTTTACATAGTAGGTATCAAATTAATTTAAAGTCATATTAAAAAAAATATATATATAGATACTATTCTTACCTAATACGCCAGCTAGCAAAACACCCAACCGTCTCACACCAAGACTCTGAGAAAAGTGAATGTTTGTTCAGGGCCTTATCAGCTAATATAATCACTGATAAGATTTGATCACGTGATATGTGACGTCACAGATTAAGTGATATCACGTGACCATGTGGTATCATTCAATACGTCACCAGTGATGTCAGAGATCACATGACTAGGTCATAAAAGAACCAATTACTAATTGCAATTAACAAATTACCTCTAATTGATTTGTATAATATATATAGATAAATTAATACATGATTTATCTATTATTTTGTAAAACATAGTACATATGCTATGTATTACAAAATAATAACTCAGAAACTTTAAAAAATATTATAGAGGGTCCTTATTACTTTAATTATGATGTTTGGAATCAGTTTGGTGGAAATCCGTAACATACAGGCCTAGAAGTGACATTTTGTGGAAATATTATAGGAAATATAGGAATTTAAAAAAAAATATATAGGAATTTTTATACATGTATAAATACATATATGCACATAATAAAATGCATTAATTATAGTGCATACAATATGGACATATTAACATACAATGCAAACAACTTATATTTTAATATTTATCAATTTAATTACTATAAGCAGTTTACAGATCAATTTCTTAGAAAAAATATCCGTTCAAATTAGAAAAGATCGAAATGCAATTACAATGAATCTAAACAGCACAATTTACTCAGCAAGCAAGAATTCTATATTTATTGGTATAAAAAGTTTATTATTATTTCTATTCATTGGAGAGTTCACGGAAGTTGTATATTCATAAAAAAAATAGATGTTCTATTATAAAAGCAGAGTGGATGATGAGAAAGATCAAATTAAAAGTATGTGCTGGGAAAATGATCAAATCATCTTTAAGGGAAGAAATTATGCAGCAGAACTTAATTTTGATTTTTTCCCCTTTTCAGCTGAAATTCAAATATCAAATGCATTCATTGAAGAAGCAATTCCTACTCATTTTTTTTTAATCTTTGTTTAAGTCCTTTTGTGAATGTCCATTGCCTTTATTTAATAAGGATTATACAGTATTTCAATGATTTTACAGAAATTTTTATACTTTTTTTCATTTCCCTTCATATTTTTTCCAACAGTTTTAATTCTTATTGGACACATCTTCATGCGCTTGTTGTCTAACAGCTTCTTCTTCCCTTTTTCTTCTTTATATTTAAAAATTTTTAGTTACACAGTTCAGTAATTTTCCTCTAAGAGCAATTAGAGATCAGACAAGTTCAGCCCAAGCCTGAAAAACGGCCTCTGTTTATATACCAGTGTTCGAGCTCAAAGTGAATATATTATTTATTCCCACTTTGAAGAAGGGGAAAAAACTTGCTATTTGAAAAATAAGAATACAGCTTAAGTTTCTTAAAGTGTTTTACAATCTTTAAAATCAGTTTGAAAGGGAACTGAATTGTAACGGGATAAAATGAGAAATATTCTTTCTGAGGCCTTTGCACAATCAGTGTTGTTACCATAAAGAAACCATGTAATATCCCTTGTCTTTCTGTTAAGTCATTTTTCAGAATTGCTGGAAAACAGGACTTGTGTCTTTCTGCCATAGTTGGATATTTTGAAAAAATAAGAATTGTGAAATTTTCTGATTTCTGCCAGTGGGTGGGTTTAAATAACAAATTTGCTATTTTAAAGAGATTTCCAGGGACATTAAAATTACAAAGCGTTGTAATAAGGGGATATTTAGAATTTAATTCTATGAAAAGATTTTTAAATGAGAAAATCATTTTTGAACAATTTTAAAATGTTATTAACAATTTTCTACTATGCACTTTCTGATGATACCCAATTTTTCAGGCTCAGATTTCAAATTGTTGGACCAAACACATTTCTAATAGGAATGTTTAAAATGCGTTCATGTCTGTGAACAACATCTTTCACTAGTCTTAATTTCTTATAAACTTTTCTTTAAAAAAACATTTATAGAGAATCTTGTTCAATATATTCATTGCTGCGAGATAATGACAAAGTAGATTTTATTGTACAAGTAATTTTAGTTGACCAAAAACACCTACAGTTGAACTAGATGTATAAATCAATGCAGTATTATAATATTATTCATCCAAAGTGGTTGGAACCAACTAGTTTTTTAGAGAACTTGTTGGGAATCAAAGCAACACTCATTCAATAAGATTTGTATAATATGGTGTAACTGTGTCATTGTTCTTATTTCAAATTAATTATTATTATGATACATTAACCAGTTTAAAGATTAACGAAATTATAGGAATCTTTTAGAAAAAATAATTCTGTATAAAAATAAAAACACCCTATATCAAAATTGTTCCATTTCAAATCCTAGATGTTGTCATCAAGTTATGCCATGCATGTTTGATGTCTATAACAATGCACATGTCAAACTGACATTGTATAAGGCACCTTTTTCTGGAAACATTCTAAAATTAATTGATTGGAAATATGATTCTGGATAATTGGTTTCCAGACAAATGGTTTCAAACTGTAGTACCATATTTTAATGAAATGAGGAAACAGCTTTTGCAGCTATAATTTATGTCTCTAATGCTGTTTTATCAAGGAGACAACCAATAAATGAAGAAAAATGAATATATATATATTTATTCTTATAAAAGTATAACTATAGCTTTCCCATCCAAAACAATTACTCTGGTCTTTCTTCTGAAAAAGTAAGTATAGTATATATCTGAACCTGATCAGTACAAAATCCAAAAATCAACGCAAAACAATGTCAACTTGAGCCATAGCAAAAAATAAGTAAATAAATAAAAAATAAATAAAAATTAAGCAAATACATGGGGGTCAGATTGGGCTCAGGTAAAACTAGCTTACCTAACCCAATGCAGTATTCAAGGCAGAGTTTTTCCGAAGTAACATAATTAGAAATATTAAAAATTAGTTAAACTAATTAGGTTACTTCATAGTTTTGTAGTTCTAGTCTTATGTATGTTCTTTTGGATTTCATTATATTTCAAAATGACTCTCCTCGTTCAAATTGCAATATCCAAAACCTTAAATTTTAAGACAACTACATACCTCCTTCAAAAATTATAGGAAAAAATAGGAATTATAGGAAATATAGGAACTTTTAAAAATTTATAGGAATTATAGGAAATATAGGAGCACTTCTAGGCCTGAACATAGTTTCTGAGTTATAGAAACGGACCATAGTTAAGAGCAAAAAACCTGAAGGGGGGAGGAGGGAGGGGGAAGACACTGCTTTTCCTCAAACAACTGATTTAGACTACCGGAGTACTTGTTCAAAGACTTTGAAAAGCTTAAAACTGAAAAAAAAAATCTGAATTTACTATTTGAAAATAGTGGTAATTTTTCTATACATATAATCAAACATTTAAAAATGTTAAATTTGTTAAATTGAATTTGTCCTGTCCAATGCCATTTCCTCAAAAATATTACAAATGTACAAATATTTCTTAATTACATTGACCGTCCCGATCCGATAGCGGGCAAAGCCCGCTTTTCCCTATCATATCTGGTTGCCACTCTAAAAGAAAAACTTAAATTACCCGTAATGCAGTTTTTTGACGCTGCCAAATTCTTAAAATCATAAAATCTAGCCGGCACTGTAATGGAAATCTTTAATTTGTTTTAATTATACAATATATCAGCACGTAAATAATATATCAGCTCGTAATGAAGATATAAGAATAATTTTTAGATATTCTGAAAGCAGAATCTATTTTGCGTCGTCCTGTGAAAGTTTGGAATTACTGCACCCCTTAGATTCGGAGATGGGGCCCCTCTCTGTAAAATCCCAGTTAAAAGTCACGTGACGCCTGGAAAAGAAATTGCGCTTTTGAAGGGGTGTTGAAAATATCAGGTCACATGCTGTTTTTCCTCAGTGATTACAAATGAATAGCTTGATTAGAAATAAATTGCTACATTAACCGATTTTTAAATGATATCTCCCGATTTTACAGGCTGATTTTTACGATATTTTTTTTTGTTGAAATCATCCAATAATATGGATTTTCACCTGGAAAATCCTTCTGCATTGCTAAATATGATGTGAATGCCATTGCTTTATTATATTATTTTATGCGTTATAGAAAATTCGGGCTATTAAAAAGAAACTCTTTAATTTGATGATTTATATTAGTGTTTGGTAGAGAAATGTGGCCGTTGTGACTACAGAAATTAAAATGTTCTCTGAGTCACCACAGAGAGAATTACAATCATTGCAGAGATGGACCATTGAACTTAAATAATGTTCGGGTTATTATTTTTTTTTTGTTTATCAATTATTGAACTCCGGGTCTCTCAGCTTGATGCTATGTGTGGTTCTGGTAGCTTAAATACAATCTCCCTCTAGGTTACGTTATATTTCGGAATATACTGATCTTCTGGCAGGTCTGCTACAGTTTTCTATCTTTTGAAAAATATAATAAATTACTTGGACACAAATAACAGTGTTTAACGTTAATATTTAGAAGAAATGTGAATCATAAAAAAGTGGCTTTTTAAAGGTGAATTGTTTGAATAAAGTTAAAATAACATTATTTTCACCGCCTTTTCATTTTATATACCACTTGCAATCATGTTACCATTAACCTGGGAAAAAAAAAAAAAACCTCGATAAATGATTCTGATAAATAAAAATAATCCTCTAATATGCATCAAATAAAATATTCTTAAACTTCCTTAATGGGGTCCACAGCCAAATTTGAAGTCAAACATTAGAAGTTTTTGCAACGATATACAGTAAACTTCCGATTATCCGCGAGTGTAAATTTCTTTTTTTTTTTCCTTTTCTTTTCTTATCCTTGAGAAGAAACTTATTTCTGCGATGTAGGATGAGTTTTCGATCCTTTTTACTAAATATGATTTCCATTAGAAAACGTGGAACAATCACGTGCACAAAGCAGGTGCAGCTAATCTTGAGGGTGTCGCAAGACCACACACCTGTTGATAAACAATGTACGGGTACTGAAAGTCACCCCCGCCCCCCTGTTATGATTTTGTTTCTCCCGTTTTTCATAAAGCACATCAGTTTGCTTGTTTTAGCTGAGTTGTGAACACGTGTCTTACAGAAGTTCGCGTTTGTATTTAAATTTTATAGTTTTGGATTTTCAATATTTGAAAAATGTCACAAAAAAGAAAAAGAGTTGTGTTAACGATTCAAGATAAATTAGAACTGATTAAAAAAATTGAAAATGGTGCTACACAAAAACAAATAAGCTTGCAATATGGAATTGGAGAATGCACAGTTAGGGACATTTTAAAACAGAAAAATTGATGCAATTCTCAGCCTCATCAGACAACTTTTCATCGATGAAAAAAAGAAAAAGTATGAAAAGCAGCACTTTTGAAGAACTGGATGCAGCACTTTTACGTTGGGTAAGACAAGTGAGAAGTTAGGGAACGCCTGTTTCAGGGTATTGTTGCTGCAAAAGCAAAACAATTTTTTGAAATGCTGGGATTAGAAGGGATCATTTGATGCATCGTCAGGATGGCTGATAAGATTCAAACAACGCCACAGGATAAGAGAAATAGGTCTTTACGGCGAGAAATTAAGTTGCGACGAACAAGCTGCAGAAAATTTCAAAGAAGATTTTGTACAATTTCTTCAATCAGAAGGAATTTCTTTCGAACAAGTATACAACGCCGATGAGTCAGGACTGTTCTGGAAATGTTTGCCTACATGAACTCTGGCATTTCAAAGCGAAAATCAAGCTCCAGGACATAAGTGCAGTAAAGAGCGTCTAACAATATTGCCTTGCAGTAATGCTACAGGATCCAATAAACTAAAGTTAGTAGTGATTGGAAAATAAAAAAAAACTGAGATCTTTTAAGGGAACGAGCTGAGAACCTCCCAGTACATTATTTCAACACAAAGAAAGGTTGGATGTATCAAGCAATATTTATAAAATGGTTTGAAGAACTGTTTATTCCCGAAGTTAGGAAACATCTGGCGTCGCAAAATTTACCCCAGAAAGCTGTGTTGCTAATTGACAATGCCCCATCTCACCCTGGAGAACTACAATTGAAATCAGAAGATGGAAATATTTTTGCAAAATTTTTGCCTCCCAATGTTACGGCTCTTATCCAGCCTATGGACCAGAGCGTAATCGCTTCAATTAAGAAAAATACAGAACGAAATTACTGAAAAAAAGAATTGAAGAGGGAGATGATCTTAAAAGCTTTTTCAAAGATTACACGATTCTCGATAGCATTTATGATGTAAACAGTGCTTGGGAGTTGGTACAGAAATCCACATTAATAAAATCCTGACGGAAGATTTTGCCAAGTATAGAAAAATCTCTAGTAGAGATCAGAAAAGGAAGAGGAAAATTTCCGTTCATAATTTAGTGAATTTAGCAAAATCTGTTGTTGGTAGAGAAAATGTCGATGAAGATAATATCATTGAGTGGATTAATTGTGATGCTGACGATCCAGGCTTCGAACATGCAACTGATGACCAAATTATTGAAGAAGCGTTAGGTATGAATTTGGAAGAGAGTGACGAAGAAGATAAGGTACAAAAGAAAATGAGCCACGACGCAGCTTTAGCTCACGTTGAAGGACTTATCCAATATATAGAGGAAGAGGATGACGCGTCACTTTGTGATAAAATAGTACTTAAAAAACTTCAATCGCAAATAAAGAAGTGTTTCAGTACAAAAAAACAGACACTTTTGACGGATTTTCTAAAGAAATAAACCTACAAGTTTGTAAGTAATGAATAATTTTATTATTCCTGAAGTAATAAGTATCTTTATGTTACCCATTGTGCTTAGAAACTGTAAAATGTATGCTTGTGTTACTTATTATGTGTATAAATTGTTCAAGTACATATTTGTGTTGATTTGTTCCCATTTTTAAAAATTTTGTGGATTATCCGCGAAATCAATTATCCGCGATAGTCGCGCCACTCAATTCCGCGGATAATCGAGAGTTTACTGTAGTTACAAATGTACCAGAGTTAGCTACAAAATGATGTTAATTACGCGCCAAACTAAGTTCCATTAAATAATGTCAAATTGCTCTCTACTGAATTATAAATCTTTCACCAATAAAACTCCTTGAGAATGATAAATAAAGTTAGTTATGCAAAATGTTTAGTAATAATCTTTTTTGTGAAGTCTTAAACCAAAGATTTTTGTGCCTTTCTTTAATGAGCATAATGACTGGGAGAAATAAATAGGCTTGCTATTTCTTTTAATTTCCATATTACATTATTCTCCAGTCTGTTGTCTAAATAAACCCCATAATGTACATAATCCGTTACTTTGTCACTAAGTTTAGCGTTTTAGGGCTGTGCGCTAGCCGAAATTGCTTTATAATAATCAAAATTTTATCTAATCTGAATTCCAGGTACTTTTTGTCCTATCTAGGTTAAAATGATTAATCAGCAAATATTGTTCCTTGGTCACCATTGGCATTTCAAAGTATTTTTCGTACATTGCAAATATTGCTTTTTTGGTGATAGTAAAATAACTGTAAATGGAAAATATGAAATAGTAAATATTCTTTTGAACGTTTGCTTCATAATGAAAAACCATAAATTTACTAATCGCCGAGTACAAAATCACTGTAATTGGATTCACCAACAAGAGTCCCTTCAAATATAAAAGAAATTTCCAACAGTATAGTAAATACACCAATTGGTGGGTGACCCGATTACAGAAAATTAGTGCAATATGTTTAAAAACCTTAAAAACGAAGAAAAGATATGCAAAGAAAATTAAAAAAAAAAATGAATAGTGATCGCGGTCCGGATACAGGGACCGGTCTAAAAATAGAATTAAATTGAAAAACAGAGTACGTGGTAGATTAATGGCTGAAATTGGCAAGGTAGTGACTAAAGTGTTGAAAGTAGATAATACACATTGATAACACAGTTTTTAGGTTTAAATTAAACTAACGTTTATTGAGACATATCAAAAAAATAAAATAAAGATGAAAAACATGACAGACAATTTAATTAAATAAAAATATAATGGCATATGGCAACAAAAACAACACAGGTGGCAAAAATAGGAGTATGAACATCAGATAAATGAAGCCTTCAAAATATACTTGTAAAAAAGTTCATTTTTAACTTACATGATAATTAATTGAATGTAACGACACACCAAATTAAAGCAGGCCCTTTTTTATTATAAGTCACCATTGCGTTGATGTGAAGAAAACGAGTTGAAAAGAAGTCCACACATTATTAATCTTTGAAAATGAACATATATCACCACTAACAGAAGAAAACCGGGACTTGAGCAACCGAAATAAAACAAACACTAAAAAAAAATGTTTAAAACCACCACTACACTCAAAAACTTTACTACGCCACTAACATAGTTTCTTCTGGCAGCTACAAATATCATTTAACTAATGCTGCCTCTCTCTCTCGCCCTCCAAACTGCCTTTTCCATCCCTTTTAAAAAGCATCAACATACCGCTTTCCGAAAACGCCCCCTTCTTAATGTGCAAAGTTGAGGTCCTTAAACTGCCTATTGGCAAAGTAATTTAGAGTGCCTTTGAAAACCGTGTCACGGCACCAGCGCATGCTCCTCTATAGTGTTACGAATGAAATGATATCGTAGCTGGCAGTTGCAACTGAATCCGGAAAAAGGCTGAGAAAACGATAGTCGATGTGAGAAACGATATCGAGAACGAACAGTTTGGAAAATAAACATTATCGGCGGTTTGAAAAACGAAAAGAAAGATTTGAACGATACCAGAAATGAAAAACGATAGCGACTGAAGAAAATGAATACAGGATTGAATGGGAAAATTAGACAAGTACGATAAGGTGACATTATGTATAAGTTTCAAGGCCCAAAATATATATATATATAGGGCTAACAAATAGTGAAAATTTTTTTTTAATGTGTGATAATAATTAATGTAAAAGACATTTACACTAAAATTTAAATATTTGAGTCTATTTTTATAATCTCAACTGTTATTAATATAATTCACATTTGAATAAAAAACCCTATTCTAAAAATGTCGTATACTTGAAAAAACATCATTATTATGAACATGAATTATTGTGCCAATATTGTGACCGATGTCATGCTTATGCCTTTTTTAGCTTAAAATCAAGTTGTTTGGTGACAAAAGTAAAATCAAAATCGTAACAAAACAAATAACATGTGACTCAAAATTACAGTCATTTTTATAATTTCATCTCCTAGTTTCTTCTGTAAGTCACATGACGCAAGAGTTAAAAAATAAAAATTAAATTAAAAAATAAAGGACAACTCAAAAACAACATTGTTACTCAGATTTTATCTAAGGAAATTTTCTGATGCCTTTGTCTTAACCTGACACAAACGATAAATCGCCAAATATGGTTTCAATTTCAATATTTCACATTGAATAATTTTTTAAGCATTGCGAACATTCCCTTTCATGTATAAATGAAATATTTTTGTTTTATAACATTCTTTTTCATCAAGACTGTTTTGCTTATTTTATTTAAAATAAAATTAGTAAGTTTTTCTTTTATTTTTGAGGTGTTTGTATTTGTTACATACTAACACCTAAAAGTAACAAATTCAGGGGCGTAGCGAGCGGGGGGGCAGGGGGGGCAGCTGCCCCTCCAATGTTTGGTAAAAGGATTCAGTCGGCTTATCAGCAGATTTAATTAGTGTCTCTGTAGTATGTCAGTAGGCCGATTAAAAAAAACAATTCGGAAAAATTCTGGTTGACAGGAATTTAAGTCTTCAGAATGCATTTCACTACATCCTTACAATCATATGGCAAAAGCTAGTCGGTCTGTCAATAGATAGGTTATGAGTAAAAAAAGTAATGGTTTCAATAGATCTATCTGGTCAGCCGGTAGGAAAGTCACGGGTTCTGTCACATTTTCGAATCACATAAATAGCTAGTCGGCCTACGCACTGAAAAAAAAAAAATTATCATGTATAAATCTTGTCTGCAGAGCCGGAAATGTTGGACATATACTATACCTTACCCACACATGGTAAAGCTAAGTCGACCGTCGATACATAAGCCAATAGGGAAAAAAAATGAATCTAATCTATTGATTTGAAAATATCAGAAATTTGTCCTACAGTAACACTCGCAACTTACATAGATAAAAACTATCAATATATAAACTAGGTCGACCGAATGCGAAAGTCGCTTAAGAAAATTCAAGAAATTTTATACTTGATACATAGTAGGTTCTAGCAACGATATGATGTTTACGCCCTTTGGAACTGTTTTATGAACGTTTGGAAAATAAAAACAAAGAATTTTTAAACTATTTAAAAAAAAGAAAATGAATAAATTTAAAAAATATCCGTGCATTTAACATTTAATACCTAAAAACTTCTTACTTTTTTTTTTTTTTTTTTTTTTTTGATAAAACTAAAACTAAATTTATATGCTTGTGCCAACATAACATAATTACATAATTTTCACTGATTTTTCACTTGTTATTATAAAAATTAGCATTGGAGCCTTTATTAATTACTTAATATTTATTGTATACCCTGATTACCGTAATTTCCGGCGTATAATCCGCGGATCAAACAATTATGTTTCGACCCAGAAGTTTTATTTTATATAACGGAACATACTAGATCGCTGTAAATATTTTACTTCAATTATTAAATAACATTTCTGGGTCTAAACATAATTGTTTGATCCGCGGATTATATGCCGGAAATTACGATACATGTTAGCGATTACTTTTTTTAAAAACTAAATCATACGTAAGAGGAATTATTTTTTTAATAAAGAATTCCGAAAGTAGAGGATTTCAGGAAAAATTTAATTATTAAAAGTAATTTTATGGTAAACAAAAACTTGAAGCGATTGCGGAACATTAACACGTTTGCACTTAAAACAATATAAATAGTTCAGCGTTTCAGGCCCGTAACTACCGCCGGGGCTTCAAACTGATGGTTAAAAAATTATTGTATTTTAATATCTAATCTAACTTTCTATAAAATACCCAGCACCTAGCTAAAAGTTAATAAAAAAAATCCATCAAAGTGCTAGAGTAAATGTTTTTGCGCGTCCGTTCAAATACTCCATACGCTTCGCATGCAAAAGCATCTCTAGAGCAGACAGCAGAATATCGAGTCGAATGTGTCATGTCGCGCCAGGTGCCTGCCGAGTGATGAGTCAAGTGCAGGCTAGGACGTGCAGTGAGCTAGTGCTATTCATGATGAGTCATTCGTTTACTAACTGCTCATCAATATCGGACTGTCAGAGCAGTTGAGAGTCGCATAGTAGTGATAGTACGATAGTTTATTACTTAACCCCTTCGTGACGAGCGTCTTTTACGGAATTTTTAATCTTTTACCACCGGTTTTTCAAAACAGAAATTTTCGCCTAATTGAATCGCAGAAATGCTGTCATTAAATAAGGCAAAGCTTACAATAAAAATTAACTGGTGGGAATAATCGAGGATTCCGAGCATCTTATGCGTCACGTATACGTGTCGCTCGTCCCCAAGAGGTTAATCTTACTTTGCTTGTGTTGAGATAATAGTTTATATTATGAAACGAATTCGGCACCAGCGAAGTGGAAATAAAAAAAGACAGACTCTAAAAATAAGAAACTTGGAGGCTGCAAAAAGTTCGAAGAAGTTATCAACATGGCTGGACAGTGGAAACCACTCGACAGGGAATGGTGATAAGAAAGGCATGAATGGTTTGCTTTATTCAGTGTGATGTGTAATTCATGTAAAAATAGTACAGTCAAACTTGAATAATTCGAACGTGTATAATTCGAAATCGTGGATAATTCAAATGCTTCTGTCGGTCTCTTGACATTCCTATAAAACACAATCAGTGGTGGATTAAGCACTCAAGAGGCCCCAGGCGCAATAAAATTTTGAGGCCCCTCCAAATATTTTCAGTACCCCTATAGTGTGCATTTTTTAGTTTTACAATTAGAATTACTGAAAGTGTATGTTGTTCGTTCCACACGATATTATCTCTAATTGGAATATAAAGTTAAAATTATTTTCTATCGCATGCTAATAAAATATTGAAAGTACTTCCCATTCATTATATTATCATATTTTTTAGAACTAAGAGATCACATTTTTATTTAGCTTTATTTTGAAAATCACTACGATCTATTTACTAAACTATCACGTCATTCTATCATTCTAAACAAATGTGTTTTTCACAAATATAACTGTAGGATTTTTTCTTATCAATACATATTCTTTTTTTTTCCAGTAAAGTTCTTGGTAAATCTTTTAAATAATTACTGAGTAATATCAAAGAAACATTTTAGTAATACAAAATCATATATTTTATTTTTAACTATCAATTATAATTAATCAGTTAAAATTAATTGTAAAAACTATTAATTATGAAATAATGTAACAGATTAACTATTTTACATTAGTCGGTGTTTTTGCGTTTCTGACTACACACACACACACACACTGCTGGTTCTTAATAAAAAACACACAATGGACTGTAAAAGCGGTTTATTCACAAATAAAGAAAAGCGAGCCATCACATGGCTTATTCTATAACATCATTTTTCACATTCCAAAAACAAAAAGAAAACAGAACACTGAGTGTTGCCAAACGCGGGAAGTAAGAAAAAGAAACTTACATGAATTCGGAGTACATGAAACCAAGGAACATGCAGCCAAGGAACATTTTTAACACTTTCCAACCTAGGTGAAAATTGTTTATGACTTCGGTTTGTCTGGCATTCTGCCGTATGGCCGTCTGTCCGTGCTCTAACTCCCGTAAATATGCTCGGATTGCCCTGCATTTTTTATATGTTATTGCCGTTATTTATAGAATGTTCCCTATTTCAACTGAAGTGTGTAGCAATTATAGTTTTTTTACAGGGATACTCAAAAGAATTCCGTTATATTACGGTCTATGGGGAAAAATCATTTGCGGTTCATTTTAATGATGTTACCCAATTTCAAATACATTGTAATTGATATATATCACTAAGGTGCATTACAAGAAGCTTAATATGGAATAGGGTGTGCATAGCACTTATAGTTACTTTACAGGGACAGTCAAAAGAAGTCCGTTACATTACGTCTATGGAGAAAAATCGTTTGCGGTTTAATTAAATAATGTTTCACTATTTTAAACGCATTGAAATTTATATATATCACTAAGGTGCGTTACAAGAGGCTTACTACAGAATATTGTGCGTATAGCAGTCATCGTTCATTTACAGGGACACACAAAATAATTCTCTACTGTCTGTTAACAATAACTCCGGGAAGTGGGTTTTAAGTTGCTGAACGCGATTTTAAATTTAACTCACTTTTTGTCTATTACTTGGTGTGTATAAATTCTGTATTTCATATACAGGGCAGCACAAAAATTCACGAACACATTTCCGTTTATTGTAAGAAACTCCAGAAAGAGAATTTTAAACTGTGCTACGCGTTTCCTAACTAAACTAAAATTTAACATCCTATGTAGTATCTATACAAATCTATAGATCATATACAGGGCTGAATAAAAGTATTCGGATATATTTCCAAATATTGTATATGTTGGAAATATATGTTGGAAATTCCTGAAATTACGTTTTTAAATATGTTATGCGTTTTCCAAATTGTTTACTTAGATGTTATCTTTCAGCTTATTAAACGGTAACGATTTGTAAAATTATTTTGGAAGCTTTGAAAAGTGTTACATAATCTATGCTTGACGCATAATTTTTCGGTCTTGTTTAGTTTTACAATTAGAATTACTGAAAGTGTATGTTGTTCGTTCCACACGATATTATCTCTAATTGGAATATAAAGTTAAAATTATTTTCTATCGCATGCTAATAAAATATTGAAAGTACTTCCCATTCATTACATTATCATAATTTTTAGAACTAAGAGATCACATTTTTATTTAGCTTTTATTTTGAAAATCACCACATTCTATTTACTAAATTAGCACTTCATTCTATCATTCTAAACAAATGTGTTTTTCACAAATATAACTGTAGGATTTTCTCTTATCAATATATATTTCCTTTTTTTTCTCCAGTAAAGTTCTTCGTAAATCTTTTAAATAATTACTGAGTTATATCTAAGAAACATTTTAAGAATACAAAATCATGTATTTTATTTTTAACTATCAATTATAATTAATCAGTTAAAATTAATTATAAAAACTATTAATTAAGAAATAATGCGACAGGTTGACTATTTTACATTAGTCGGATTTGAAACATTTTTGAGTCGGCCAATCTTGCCTTTTGCCCCCCCAAAATTTTTCTTTCGCTACGGCCCTGAACAAATTTAAACTATCAAAGTCTACCCGACTCTGACGTTTCAGATATCATAAATAAATTCCCCTCATTTTTCCATCCAGAGATAAGTGAGATGCTATCCAGCCACATTTAAATATATTTTTGAAGAAATAAACTTCTTACCTGGGTAGTTCACTTTCCGTGTCCACTAAATTAATTCTTGTCATCTTCATAATCCAGTGAAATTCATTTTTCGGGGAAAAGAACTTCTTATTTATTATCCAAAGGCATGAAAACAACGAGAGAACCCACTTCTTACAAATCCAGAATGGTACTGAATCTTTTCATAAAGATCCACAGTTAACAAAAATTACATCATTAACCATAATTACCACATCCTGTGAATATAATACTTATAATTTCCCAATTATAACACATTAAATCACCAAAAATCGTTATAAAAGTAATAAATCTCTATTATGAGGACAATTATATGTTTTATAAAGTAAACAAATTGGGGTTTTTTTTCAGGCTTGATTATTTAGAAATTGAAAGTATAAACAATTAAGGATTATCATTTAGAGAAAGTTGGCAATACCCCAAAATATCATGAATGAAAATTATATTTTACTGAAAAAAGAGGAAAGAATGATGCATTAGTACAAAAATTATAAAAATAAAATAAAAGATGATTGCACTTCACAGATGTAAAGATGCCTTGATATAATAAATAGTTTCTTGATTAGAGTAATGTTCTAACATCCTCCCACCTTTTGATTTAGTGGGAGGTAAATCAAAATCTGGTTAAACATCTGGGATAGAGTCCTTAGCGCAAGAAGAAAGTTCCAGAGGATAAAGTTTTCTGACTGGTCGAATTACATAACCATTGGCAGTTTTCAATTTAACTGCCCTTACTCGGCCATCTCTGCTGGGGCAGAGTTCTTCAACTTTAGCAATTGGCCAGTTCTGTCTCTTTACGTTTTCAGAACCCATCATCACGACGTCGCCGATCTTTATAGTGCAGTCGTCAGTTGTAGCCTTTTGAATTAATTGTCCGAGATACTCCTTGCGGAATCTACTTCTTAACTGATCTCGAAGTTCTTTACAGTATCCTTGTCGTTTCAGAAGTTTATCTCGGTGTAGAGCATCTAAATCGGGTGTCCCAAACTCCTTACTGTCGTGGAGGAACATCGAGGGTGTCAGCGGTGAAAGTTCCTCGGAATCGTTGGAGATATAAGTAAGGGGACGGTTATTGATAACCGCTTCAATATCGCATATGATATGTCACAGCTGCACGTCCTAGAACCCTGACCAATAGCTCCTTAGTGGTTCGAATTAGTCTCTCCCACCATCCACCCCACCACGCTGCAGTGGGAGGTATGAATTTCCATTTGATCGGGGTTAGCATATGGTGAGTGACGATTCTTTCCCAATTCACCTTTTTTAGTGCTGCTGATGTACCGACGAAATTTGTCCCATTATCAGTGTTGACCACGGAAGGACGGCCTCTCCTTTCTATAAATCGTCTCAAAGCTAACAGAAAATTCTCTGTACTAATAGCTGTGACTAGTTCGAGATGTACTGCACGGTACACTCCACATGTAAATAACACTACCCAGGTTTTGGTCTTGTTTCTGAGAATCAGAGGGCCACACAAATCAATCCCCGTAATTTCAAATACGCCTGCATCTCTAACTCTGTCTAGAGGCAACTGAATTGGAGCAGTAGATGGGGCCTTTGCTTTGAATCGTTTGCAACGTATACATTTGTTAAGAATTGTACGTATAGTACGCCTGCTAGAGATTATCTAATATTGCTCTCGTACTATTGTCATCAATGTTTGAATGCCCGCATGGGAGTTGTTTAAGTGATATTCCAAGATAAGAAGGTTTACAAGATAATGTTTTGAAGGCAGAAGAATGGGATATTTAAATGAATAATTATCTTCTCTTTCAATTATACTAGTTTTTACTCGAATCAAGCCACTCTGATCTCTGATCACTCTTAAGCCAGCTATAGAATCTGTGGTGTTTGGAAAGCTCTCTCTCTGGATAAGAAAACAAAGGGTATGAACAGACTCCTGTACTTCCGAAGCGGAGAGTAATTTATCTTTGTTTACTTCCCTCTTTCGGGAATTTTTAATAAACCTATAAATCCAGGCTAAAATTCTGATTACTCTAGAAAATTTCGAAAATTTCTCATACCATTTAGTCTTGTTAACATTTACACTGGTAATAACTAAAGTGGCACTTTTCTTACGTTCCGAATTAACTAGGTTTTCATCCGGATTGATCTCAAGAATTGGCCAGCTATCCCTTGGATTTTTTAACCAATGGGGTCCCTCCCACCAAGATGAATTTATAATTTGCCGTGGAGTGCATCCCCGGGAGGGTAAATCTGCAGGATTTAATTGGCCCCACACATGAAACCATTGACCTGAAACTGTGAGAGAGCAAATTTCTTTCACCCTATTACCTACAAACGTCCCCCACTGCTCATTTTTCTTTATCCACGATAAAGCAGTAGTAGAATCTGACCAATAATAAGTCTTAATTTCTCCGAGAGACATTGCCTCTACAACATATTTAGAAAGGCGAGAACCTAAAACGCATGCCATTAGTTCTAACCTAGGAATTGTCATTCTTTTTAGAGGTGCAACACGAGTTTTTGCCATGACAAACCGCACATAAATTTCATTCTCTTCTTCACATCTCAAGAAAATTACGCTAGCATACGCCTGTTGACTCGCATCGCAAAAGACATGCAAAGACCATGAATTTTGGTCGCCAAAACCTATTCGTCGAGGTAATTTAAATTCAGACATGACTTGTAACTCATTGTACCATTTTTTGAACTTTAACTGAATTTTCTCTGCCAAAGGGCTATCCCAGTCCGATTTTGTCACCCACATTTCCTGAATCAGTAATTTAGCTGGGAGCAAAACAGGCGCGAAAAATCCTAACGGATCAAAAATCCCCTGTGTCAAGGAAAAAATTTCTCTTTTTGATAAATTTTCTGAAATTGGTGTTAGTTTCACGTGAATCGCTAAGCAATCGCTTTGTCTATTCCATAAAATGCCTAAAACGGTAATCGGTTCTTTGGATGTAGAATCGCTGTTTGAATCATTTATTACTATGTTTGCACAACTTTCCAGTGGGCCAAATTTCCACAGACGCAAGTCCATTTTTGCTTGCGCTAATATTTTCACTGAACTATTAATAAAATTCTTTAATTCTACTTCGCTATCTACAGACGTCACACAATTGTCGATGTAGAATGATTTGTTAAGCTTTTGCGCAACAGAGTTTTGTTCTAACGGCACATTGGATAAATGAAACAAAATAACAGCTCCGAGGAGCCAAGGACTTGATGTAATTCCAAAGACGACTCTAGCATGGCGGTATATTTTAATAACATTATTTTTCTCCCACCATAGAAACCTAAGATAATTTCGATCTTCCTTCTTTATTTCTATCTGCAAAAATGCTCGCCTGATATCGGATGTGACTCCAATACTTTTTTCACGAAATCTCAATAATATGGAAGGTATTTCCTCTATTAAATTTGGACCCCTTATTAAGCAATCATTTAAAGATAGGGATTTATTGACCTTACATGACGCATCAAAAATGGCCTAATTTTTGTCGTTTCGCTATCCGGTTTAAATACTGGATGATGCGGAAGATAGTGCCCTTGAATTTCTAACTCTTCATTCGGCACTGCCTCAATAACCCCCTCCTGAAGCCACTCTTTAAAAATTGTATCATATTCTTCAAATTTGTTCAAAAATTTAAGCCGCTTTGTTACATTAAAGAGCCTTTTTTAGGCAGCGTGACGATTGGACGGTAACTCGAAATTATTTTCCATCCAAGGTAAGCCTACACAATAACGGCCATTGTCGCTTTTTCTAAGAGAACTCAAAAAATGTTCTCTGGCGAAGTCTTCCTCAGCAGCCTTCGTGAAACTGCTACATGGATCTACTATCCCAATCGTTTCTAAACGCCAAAGATCGGAAATATTAAAGTCCTTAATAGCCAAACTACACAAAACCGAGGTATTTTCATTTTTCTCTCGGAAATACTCAAATTTTCCGCAAACAGTCCATCCCAATTTTGTATCAATTGCTGTCAGACCTCCTCGAAGTTGCCTTACCTGCCCAGTAAGTATCTTCCCATATACATCGCTACCAATTAACATCTCAATTTTTGGACATTCTGTTCCCAAATCCGATAACCAAATTTTGTGACGGCTTAACTCTCTCATTAAATGTCCTTTAGTCACACGAGGTATGTTTCCGCAAATTGTCTCCTGATCTAAAAATTCAAATTCAAGTTCTGATGCTTTACGTCAATCCAAGGAATACAATTTTATGCAGTACTTATTATGCAGTTTAGGATCGGTCCTAGTTCCGCCAAACAATGTATGAGTAATATTTTCTTTTGAAACCACTGGAAATCCCAATTCTTGAGCTGTTGATTTTAAGACATACGATTTTTGCGACCCACAGTCTAACAACGCCCTTATACTTCTCCCTCCGGCAACTCTCACCTGTAGGGTCATCAGAGCTACCTCTGCAGTGCACACCTGTCCCGCAGTGGTAGCCTGTAAATTTTCGGTAGTGGTCTTTACCCTTTCCTTTTGACTTATTAACTCGGGGCAAAGAAGCTCAAAGTGGGCTTTGGAACACACCAGACACTTAACAAAATTCTTACAGACATTCTGCCTGTGCCCGACGCGTAAACATTTCAGACAGCAATTTTTTTCTTTTATTTTTCCTACTCTCTCTTTCAGAGATAGTGCTCTCGCAGCAAAACAGTCTTTACTCTCATGGGATTTATTACAAAATAGACAGCTAACTTCTTTTCCTGCAAATAAACTAGCCGCCGTGGGAACCCGGGTATCCTTTTTCCTCCACTTTTCCTTGTGATTATCTCTTATGGGGGTAGCCTCAAAACCCGACCTAGCTAATTGTAGGCGTTCCTCACCTTCAACTTCCTTTTTTAGGAATTTCATAAGTAACTTTAAATTGGATTGGGTTGTCACATCCTTTTCATCCCCACCTAAAACTGAGTACCTCTGCCATGCCTTCAAGACATCTTCTGGAAGACTTGACTCTACCATGGGATATAACCATGCTGAATTATTCTCCATATTCAAACCCATGGACTCCAATGACCTTAAATACGCCTCCACTTTCATAAATAAATCCGGAAGCGGTAACCTGTCTTTACTAGAGCTACGGACATTGACGATTATTAATTTCAAAAATTACCTCACGTAAACTTCCGTCAAAACATCCTCTCTCCCAAACCTTCCTTGAAATGCATTAACGGCCTTTGAATAATTTTCTGAAGTCAAGGGATAGCTTTCCAAAAGTTCCCTGGCCCTAGTACCGTACTGCACAGATTGTATTAAATATTGAAACTTATCACAATCATCTAACTCACTATCTTCATGGATCTTTTTAAATTGCGACCAGAAAGACAAATAATTAAAGAACCGTCGTAAGGTTTTATACTTAATTTAGGCAATTTGTAATGTTTAGTTTGGGTAACTGTACTGACAGGCTCGGATTGATGAGAAATATTCTGCACTGACGAATTCAGACATTCATAAACATTTCGTTTAACAGATATATATTCGTCCGAATATTTCTCATTATCCTCTATCAAGGCATATATTGTATGTTCAGTACTTTCTCCAACTTCTGACGTTAAATCTACAATAGTGTCATCATATACCTTTAATTTATTCATTAATTCATCTAATTTCGTTGTTGTATCGAGAACAACGCCTTTATTAATTTCAGTCTTTTCTAGTTCCGATTTTAAGCTATTCAAAGTCTTTGTGAAAGACGTTCTCAGCGCCGCACGCTCCTTTTTCTGTTTTTCAATCTTACTCATATTTATCTTTATTCTTTCAAATTTAATTCTCAATAAAACCAAAACAAAAAATAAATTCTAAAGCATATATGAAAGTAAGCAAATTATGAAAAACGATAAACAATGAATTCAGTAATCAAAGTTAAATCTAAAAAATAAACAAGCAAACATCTTAAAATTTATCTAATCAAAACTAGAAAATATAATGAGTCGAAAAAAATTGATTGGTCCTGTCGCGGACGCCACTTTTGTTACATACTAACACCTAAAAGTAACAAATTTAAACTATCAAAATCTACCCGACTCTGACGTTTCAGATATCATAAATAAATTCCCCTCATTTTTCCATCCAGAGATAAGTGAGATGCTATCCAGCCACATTTAAATATATTTTTGAAGAAATAAACTTCTTACCTGGGTAGTTCACTTTCCGTGTCCACTAAATTAATTCTTGTCATCTTCATAATCCAGTGAAATTCATTTTTCGGGGAAAAGAACTTATTTATTATCCAAAGGCATGAAAACAACGAGAGAACCCACTTCTTACAAATCCAGAATGGTACTGAATCTTTTCATAAAGATCCACAGTTAACAAAAATTACATCATCAACCATAATTACCACATCCTGTGAATATAATACTTATAATTTCCCAATTATAACACATTAAATCACCAAAAATCGTTATAAAAGTAATAAATCTCTATTATGAGGAATATAATCAATTATATGTTTTATAAAGTAAATAAATTGGGGTTTTTTTTCAGGCTTGATTATTTAGAAATTGAAAGTATAAACAATTAAGGATTATCATTTAGAGAAAGTTGGCAATACCCCAAAATATCATGAATGAAAATTATATTTTACTGAAAAAAGAGGAAAGAATGATGCATTAGCACAAAAATTATAAAAATAAAATAAAAGATGATTGCACTTCACAGATGTAAAGATGCCTTGATATAATAAATAGTTTCTTGATTAGATTAATGTTCTAACAGTATTATTTTCTAAATGATATAGCCGTTTCAATTCTTTCATCAATGATAATGGTCGCCAAAAAATAACCAGTGGTAACCTTTTCGTCCAAAATAATGGAACTTTCCATCATAATTCTATAACTAACCTACAACTAACCTTTACTAACACTACGTAGAACGTTGTGTTATATACTAAAACCTTCCCTGAAAAATTATCTATCGAACAGTGCTAGTTCCATCAAAATCCATTCAGCGGAATTCGAGTTATAAAGGAATGGAACAAAATTTCCATTTGTGTTTTATACATATAGTAGATAAACAATAATTTTTGTTGATTATAGAATTTCTTCTAATAACAATCAGTCAGAGCGAAGCTTTCACTATGACAGCCATGCACATAAACTGGGATATGATCATTCTATTTTAAACATAAATGAATTGAACCTCATATGAATATAAATTCATTAATCATTTTGTATTCAGAACAAATTTTTATAGATTGATGTATAGAAGACACCCAGTAGAATATTCCATATTTTCAGTCTTATGACTGCACATCAAGTTTTGACAGCTTCAAATCCTTTTGCTGAATTAAATAACATTACACAACTTTCTATTATCTACTTATAATAAAATCTGAAGCCAAGAAAGTGTCTGTAAGAATTCCGGGCAGGACCACTCTGGTCCGCGAATCGACCGTAGTTAAACGCCATGTTAGGCTTAATGAAAAACCTATGCTAACATATCACAGCTAAATGATAATATCTTCTTCTTGAAATCATGTCTGTTCAGTATATTTTTCCTATAAAACATGTATATCATATCCTACTATAATATTTTAAGTTCTTAATTATAAATCCAGAATAAACAACCCTAGGAATCCTAGACGAACACTGTTGCGAACAATATTGTTTTGGCGCCATCTACAGGCTTTAAAATGTACTTTTCTACAATACAAACATTTCATGCTGTTTGTATGAAGTCTTATGAAAATGGAACGCAGATCAGCAATCCGTCATTTTTGACGGGGATTATATACTAGCTTTTTACAAACTTACTGTACTTAATTTTTTACAAGCATAAGGAATTACGTTTAGAAATAATTATTCAAAGCTTTTTTTTGTTTATTCATAAGGTAAAATATCCATAGAAACTTTCCAAATTATGTTAATCTTAGATTTTATTATTTTTTTTAATGTCATTTTAAACATTTAGTAAATTTATGATTAAAAAAAAACAGTTGATTTAATTCAATGATTTAATCCCCAATTTAAATCATCTGATTAAAATCGTTGACACCTAGATTGTTTTTACAACATCTACGGGCTTTAAAATGTACTTTTCTATGAAGCTTTATGAAAATGGAACGCAAATCAACAATCCGTCATTTTTGACGGGGGTTATATACTAGTATACAAATATTGTAATGTAATTAAATTTAGAATATCAGCTGTTGAAACCCTGACCTTCATTATGCATACGGAATTATAACATGTTATACAGGGTGTCTCAAAAAGATTAAAACCCGCTAAAAAAAGTAACTTTTGAAAATTAATGGCAGGAGTATTTCATCAACATAATTTTAATTCCTGCTTTATTTCGAATACTTTTGCAATTTACACTATCTATGTACCTATAACAGGTAATATAATTAAAGCAGGTTTTAATCTTTCTGGGACACTCTGTATGCATTAATAGATTCTTAAACATGCATTATTTTTTAATGAATACAAGAATATATTTCATAATATTCAAGGCTTAATTTCTAATAAAAAAAGTACCAGAGCTCTAATAATCTGCAGTACTAACACAGCGTATGCCCCCCCCCCCCTCCACCGTTACTCCAATATGCATATTTATGTTTCATACATTTTCAAAATTTAAAGCATTGTTTTTTTTTATTTAGCAAAATAAAAATTTGAAATATAATCTGCATATACTTAGGTAACAACTATTCCACATTTTAGTTATTACTACTTCTAAATAGAAACCTTTGCTTAATCTTAATGTTAATTAATCGCAGAACTCAGGATTATGATTCGGAAATAGTGTTAACACAAAAAATGAACAGTTCACAACTATGCAGTATAAAAAATGACTATTTCCGTTTACTCTTTATTCTGATCAAAATATCATTAAAATGATTTGATATGGAAATAAAATTTTGAATTTAAGACAGATTGAGCTCAAGCCTGCCCAAACCCGAAGACTGATATAAAAAATCGAACCTGTTTCATCTCCATCTCTTACGCGAGTGACACATTATATCAGTTATAAGTGTTTTGATGCAAAAGAAGACAAAAGATTGGAGATGAGAGGGAAAGGAAAGGGTAATTTAGGATTCATTTTTCGGAAGCGTTACTGCACTGGGCTCCGGAGCGCAGTGTTTATGATCTTCGGTGAATTCTGGCCAATATTTAAATATTTACTGTCAACAGAGAAGTACTGGAGTTGAGCTCCGGCACAAATTAAGCCCTGATAATATTTATGCCCTCGTAAATTTGAAAAATGTATCAATTTTGTAAAACATTTTCTTTTCTTTTTAAGCCAAAAATTTGAAGCATAAAAAAAAGTAAATAGACAATAGAGAATGTATTTACGGAAATGTGTAGAAAAACTATTATTTAAAAACTGTTGCAGTACTGAATTGAAACTTTTTTTTTGTCTGAATATTTTTATCACAAATATTTGGTACTTTTGATTTCTTCACTTAATAAATTCGTTTTTTTTTTTTTTTTTTTTTTTTGGCATAGCTAATTAAAAAAAAATCCTTTTATCCATCATACTTATTTAATTACAATAAAAAATCTTGGATTACAATAGAAATTCAAGAATTCTTGTTATTCACTAAACTTCAATACAAGTATATTTTTCACAATGTATGTATAGATGATATCCAATGATACTGTTTTTCATTAATTATCTTATCAGCTGTCAATAAAGAAGATACAATTACATTTTTTTTTTCTAAATTGCCATATGCATAAAATGTTTAAATCAATAAGTTTTCACTCTGACACTATTCTAACACAACTGCAGTGCAGATATACCAATATCATCTAAAACATTGTACTGATATTTACTGTAGCAAATACATGTTTTGAAACAATAAAATTATTTAATGAATTGTGTCTTGTTCCTATGTGGTTCTTGTTTAATTCCATTTTTTAAAGAAAATTTCTGTTTTATAAACAGGTTTATTTGATCCAGGACAAATTGAGACAATGCTTCAGAATATAACTAGCAGTCATGTTCTAACAACTATCACAAAGACAAAGGAAAATATGCAAATGAAATAAAAAACTCTAAATAAATATCATAACAAAGGTAATTTATTGAAAATTCTTTAAAATATTTTTTTTTTTTACCATTGTACATGTCAATTATAAATACTTAAAAAAAAAAATACAATAAATGAACATAGAAAACATACTTTTTTTTTTCTCTACTAGTTTCATTCTAATAAAAGAGTAAATAATAAACACATTAAGAATAATATTTAATGGTACAGATATGAAAATTATAACAAATTTAATAATGATAATAATAATAAAACATTTGGAAAACAAATTAAATAATTTACTTCCCCCCCCCAGAAAAAAAAGTGTAATCAGTGAAATGTCTTTTTACCCTGAGAAAAATTATATAACACAAAGATATATTTATAATAAATAATTTTAATACTATTTGTGAAGAAAATTAAGAATGTAATGGATCACAGATCATTAAAATCAAATAATGTATGGTGATATATATATATTTTTATCCAATTATAATGATTGACAATATAAATACATAAAAGTAATCGAAAACTAAATACTAATAAAATAAGGAAAATGTAAAACTATTTCACAACATACAAAAAACTAAAGATTTTAAGTTCATTTTCTTCTTAATTTACAAGTGGATACCAAATGAGATTTCGCAACAAAGATTTAACAACAAATTATACAAACAATAACAAATTAATGATGATAACAAGTAGAAAAACGTTTAAATCTGACAATTTTAATTTCCACAATGCTTAGTTACTTTTGCTTGAATTGAATGCAATGCATATAGAAAATTAAAGTAGAATGCATGATATTATTTTTCAGGTATAACTTTTAATATATAATCTTTCATGATTTAATAGGACAGTCTTATTCATAGAATTTCTTTAGTCTTAATCGTAGAATTTCTTTTTGTAGGACATACAAACACATTATTCCCAAATTACTCAAAATTTCTGAAGAAGAAAAAGGCCATTTTTCTTTTATTTTTCACTAATATTTAGGCAATCTCTCTCCCCCACCCACCCCCTATTTTTTTTTCACAACAATTTAAAATTTTTAAAGATAAAAAAAAATTAAATAAATAATAATTAATTCATTTAAATATATGCCTCAAATTATTCCATAGCCAAATTTTTCAACTGTTAGGTTGGTCAATAACTTGCTATAACAGCAACTATAATGCATCCACCATGGACAATACACAAAATACAAATTTGTTATAACACTTGTAAGAAACACAGATATACCCATGAACCTCTATACCAGGACTTCTAACGCCGTGTGATAACATCGTGCCGAGACTTCGGCATGAAATGGCAGCTGCACAGCTACGCGCACCGTTCTGCGCAGCTGGCCAGAAACCGTGCTGCACTAGCGCCATGTCACTGTCAGTGTCAAACCAAAGATTCTAACGGTGAAGCAGACGAATTTAGTGACGTAGGCAGAAACCATCCTCACATGCGCCACCTATTTGAGGCTTTTTTCGAGGAACGATTTCCTTCTTGGAAAGGCTATTTCGTTAGAAGTCCAGGTATATAGGTTCATGGATATACCTGTAGAATATAAACATTCATATGTAGAATTAATTTTTGTACTTTGAGAGGAAGCATAGATACTGGAATGATAAAAATCACAGGCAGCTTTTTAAAAGCAAATTTTTGTGAATTTGTTCTTGCAAGCACTAAATACACTTAGATATACATACAATCCACGTTCGATGTTTTTTAGTCAAAGCTCGTTCTAATAATTATACAGAAGAAAATTCTACGTAAATTACGTAAATTTTTTAGTTAAAAAATTAAACTAAACTTTATATGAAGGTTTTTAGATAAGATTTTTCTTTAAATAAATATATATATATATATTATGAATATTAAGTACCTAGAGATACAACTTTGAGATTTTTGAAAGATAATCACAGTTTAGCTTGCTTTGATAGACTGTACATGGGGTTTATCTGAAAATTTTTGTCACCAAGCAGGTCTCTCTAAGGCACAAGAAGTGTTTAAAATGCATTCATACAAGTTGTTATAAATCTGAAATGTAAGAAAAGATTGCAATAAATCAATTTAACATAAAAAACTTAATTGCATAATATTTTATATTAAGTAAAAGTAAAATTAAAACAACAAAATCTTAAACAATTCTTATTGTTGACCAATAGTTAATTCCTAAAACGTTGATTTTGGTTGAAAGTGCAACAATATTTTTTCATCATATGAAAATCCATTTATGCTAGTTTTGATTTTTATACGGTCTTTATGTCCTATAAGTCATATTTAAGAGGTTACTTCACTCACGCGAAAACACCTGCTCGCTAATGTTCATCCTATGGGACAGTTATATATATTATTTCTGTTGTCAACATCTCTTTTCTAAACAAATACAAAACACAGAATGATAAATGAGATACCATTTGAAAGTATTTTGAACCAACTTCTCACATAGTACACTTACATTTCATTAAAGCATGTTTTTTGATTAAAAATTGCAGTTAATTAAAAATTAAATCAGCATTGTTTTCATAAATGAAATGAAAGTTTTTTTCTCCAATCAATGTTGCCACAAAAATAAAATACCGCATTATATCATGCTCAATGATTATAAATTGTTTTTTTTTTTTTTGTAAAATAAAGATAAAATGGGATGTTGTTGCTGCATGGGTTTATTTTATATTTATGATTAAAAAGCAAAATTTAAGTTCAAATGCTCAATTTATTTTTCTTTATCCTATTTTTTTTTTTTTTTTAAACAGAAGCAGTTAAAATACGATTGATAATTTTTTTGCCTTAGCTATCTGCGATCAGTTTTTACTGTAACTTTGATGGAATAAATAAGATGATATTTTGGCTTCACTACTGTTTGCAGATTTTGTTTAGCCCTTATCTTTCTTTATAAGTTTAAATCTGCATGTACAAAAAATATTAGACTGCAGTGCGAAATCTTCACACAGGTCTACTGGTATATATTATTTCTGTTGTCAACATCTCTTTTTCTATGCACATACAAAACATACAATGATAAATGGGGTACCATGCGGCTTCTGACATAGTACACTCACATTTCATTAAAATGCATTGTTTGATTTTAAAAAAATCAGTTAATAAAAAATTAATGTGAAAACATACCAGGAAATAATCTCAAAGTTTGCAGTGCAAAAGCTTTGCACATGTCCTTCTGGTTTAACAATATCTCGTTGGCACTTCAATATTTTAAAATTATTTTTTTTTTGCATTGGATAGCTGAGGTCTATCTCTATGCAGGCTCTTTTTTATTTTTTTGAATTTTGGTTGCAGTTTTTTTTTTCCTATGAGGATACTTTCACTTTCGAAACTGGTCCCGAAAGTGAAAGTATCCTCATAAAAAAAACCTACAACCAAAATCAAAAAAGTAAAAAAGGGTCTGCACAGAGATTGACCTCAGCTATCCAATGTAAAAAAAATCATTTAAAAATATTGAAATGCAAACGAGATATTGTTAAATAACTGTCCCAGAGGATTTACATTAGAGAGCAGATGTTTTCGCGTGAGTGAAGTATCCTCTTAAGAAAACTTTTTCCATTATCTAACAAGTAAAAGAGTAAAAATTCCACTCTTCTATGACCAAAATTCACTGAGTTATGATTCTTTGAATTTTTGGCAGTTTCAGACATTAAAAGCAGAAACACACATTTTTAGTGCCACATCAATACACTATACTGATTTATTTTGTTTACAATGCAGTAGCAAAAGCACTTGATAAATCAACAAATAATTGTAATTCCTTGTGAACAATCGGTTGAGAAATAAGTGACAAATGGGTCTAGAAGAAGTTAAAGTGAATAATTGTCATAAAGAAAAATAGTTATAGTTTTAAAATACATACTTAGAATTCATTTGAACTATTCATTTTTTCTGCCTATAATATAAAATTTATAGTATATATATGATTTAATTTATAACAAATGTAAGAAGAAATCTAGGGTAATGATAATCAATATTTTAATTTAAAATAATTTTCTAAAATTGAAACCGAATGATTTTAAAGTTTGGGAAACTTTTAAGGAACACAATAAACTAAAAATTATTGTGCCTTACAAGTATCATATATTCTAATATGAGGAAATCTTGTGTGTGGTTATATATATATATACAGTCGCCTCTCAGTTATACGCGAATTTCGTAAGGTCCCGCTATGAGGAATAGGAAAATAATGCTATAGATCTCTCATTTATAAGCGCCACTTCACTGTCTCTCTCAGTTATAAGCAAAAATAACAGTGCATCACTTTTTTTTTTTAAATCGATAAATAATTTTCTGCACCTGTCAAGGTCAAAAGATCATTCTGAAAAGCGGGATGGAGAGGATGTTACAATCCGACTTTACCCCTCCCCCCCAGTTCTAATGGTTCCTTCTTTACTTTCTGTTTTAATTTTATCAAGTCACGTGCATGTTACATTTCGTCCTTGCCTTTACAGTAGCATCTAGATATATATATACATATTTTTCAATAAAAAGAGCAAAAGAAAGTTAACAATTTTGTTCAAATGGAAGTTATAAAAGCAGCAGAAAATGATCCTAGACTGTCAAAAATAAGTTTAGCTCGAAAATTCGATTTGCCAGAATCAACACTCAGAGGGATTTTAAAGAACAAGGACTCGATCAAAAAAATGAATAGTGAATATTCTACACAAGTGAAGAAACAATCAAGAATTCAGAATGGAAATTTTGAGATTTTAGAAACCACTTTAATTCAGTGGTTCAGAGAAATGAGAGCTTTTAATTTACCCATTAGCGATGAGTTATTTAAAGAAAAGGCACTCACTTTGTCATCCAAAATGGGAATCGAAAAATTTTCAGCTTCTTTGGGATGGTTAGAAAAACTTAAAAAAGACACGGTTTAACAAATTATTGTCTGAGTGGTGAAAGCGCAGCCGTTTCAGATTCAACTGCTAATGAATGGATCGCAGACCTTCCAAATTTAATTCAAATTTTTGATCTTAAAAACATTTTTAACTGTGATAAACAGGTTTATTTTACCGTCTTTTACCAAACCAAACGATGGATTTTAAGGGAGAAACATGCCATGGTGGCAAATGCTAATAATTTTTCTTAAATTTTTTTTTTACACTAGTTGAATTTTATTTTATTTTTTTCCTCTAAATAATCATTTGTTTATCTTAACGTCATCAAAAAAATAGCGCCCCCCCCCTACTAAAACTTCCTATTTACTTTCTTAGGGCCGTATTTTTACACTTTACTGCATTTTTACTAAAACCTGTTAAGGTTTAAAAAAAAAACAATTTATCTGCAAGGATCCAGTGCCCATAACCAAAAATGTGGTGTATGAGACTACTCATACAACAAGAATGCTTCAATCTGATATAAATAAATTTCACTGCACCCTTTTCTTTTACTTCCTATTACTAAAGAGTATGCACTGTAAAAGCCTTTGCTGAAAAATTATCCTTGTTTAATTGCAGAAAGTAGTTTATCTATTGCAGTAAGTGTTTAAAAAAGACTAAATGATGACAAAAATATTTAAATAAAATACCAGCTTTATTAAGATAAAAAATATAGAAGTATCGTTATATGAGGAAAAACTAATGCATTAAAAATGTTTAATATAAACAAAAAAAAAAAAGATTGGCCAGCAATATATTTCATAACAGAAATTAAGTATCACTCAGGAGCTGTACTGGGAGTTCATTTATTTAAAGGGTATATCAAAAATACACTAATCATATGTAATTTTTATTTATTATCTTGTAGCTATTTTAAACTCCATCGATGCATCTTTCAAAAGTCATGATTCAGATTACATTATTTTAAAACAAATAAACTTCATGAATGTAGGTCTTCAAAACGATGTATCCAAGTTAAAAATGGTCTTACTTAATTATGCGATATTAAAAACAGAGTACTTTACCACGAAAGTCATCTCATCATTATATCGGCGAAAACAAAACGAAAACGGACAGGAGCAAGATAGACTCAGCACATCACATCACATCAGCCGTAGTTGAATATCGCGGCGTTCTATAAATAGCTCGGCCGAAGGAGAGCACACGTCGTGGAAAACCGGAAGTGGGAAACTCCCCCCGTTCTAAACAACGTGACTGGATGAACGAGCATCGCATACGCCGATGCGGAAAAACATCAGCACGTGAGACGGTAGCGCCATCTCATGGCTAAGTGAGCTACCTCTCATTCAAAACATCGTTTATGATGAAATGTGGTGTGAAAAAGGCTTGTAAGCAAAGATGAGAAAGTCAACAGCGAAGATGACAAAGTCGGCAGCGAAGATGACAAAGTTCGCGAGAGTGAACTGTGGTATAGTTAAAAGACTACTAAATAAAATAGCTGAAATAAAAAAGGTAAGAAAAGTATATAGTAATAAATGAAACTAATAAAAATAAAGTATTAAGATATTATAAGTGATAGGAAAAATTGGGATATGGCTAACAAGGCCTTTTCCCGCAGGGGCTTCTAATGTCGGTTTACCGACCCTTTTTCAGCCCAAGGGGGGGGGGGGCGATCGCCCCATCGCCCCCCCCCCCCCTTAGATCCGTCATTGATATAAAGGACATAATGAATAATTTTAATACACAAAATCTTTACAGCAACATTTAAATTAAATAAAAATTACAAACATGTGTGTATACCTGGTCATCTGATTTTCCTAAAGCCGAATTCAAGATAAAATCTGGAGGAGAAATGGCATATGCAAGAGAAACTGCCTGATCCTTCAGTTATTTGAAAAACTTCAAGATGCCTTCCTTGGTGAGTCTACTCTCTGTTAGACTGATGCAAAAGTATCCTTAGGAAAAAAAAATGCATTTAAGAACAAATAATTATACATGACAAGTTGCACAGTAAAAACTTTATGAGCATGAATGTCTCCCTTTTTTTTTTTTTTTTAAACGGCCAAATAAAAAATTATTTGATAATTTAATAAAAACTATTAATTAAATAGACCTTAATAGAACATAAATTTTAAAGGACAAATTAAAGTTTATAAAACAAAGATAACCCCCTCATCATGAAGTCATCTAGTCAATGATGAAATATTTCACAAGATGGTCTTAAAGTCTAATAACATGAAGGCGAAATAAAAACTAACACACACCAATAACTTATTTTCAATGCTGGAGAGAAAATTATTTATAACCACAATATGCCAATGTTCAAAATAATTTTGACCAAATTTAAATACTAATATACAAAATAATTTAAAATTTTGTTATCACCTCAGGAAATCAAACATTAATTTAGAAGGAAGAAATCTGTAAAAGGGCATACATAACATTATCACTTTAGGTAGAGGGGGGGGGTCTGGCACTTGATATCGTAAGATGTCTCTAGGGGGAGGAGGGGGATTATCTTTTGATATCGTTATCATTTTTAATCCAACCAAAATTTTCTTTCTTTTAACTTTTTCACTACTTCAAAATAGTCATATCTTTTTTTTTTTTTTTTTTTTTTTTTAAAGTCCTATCTATTTTTAAGAAAATACAAAGTTAACAAAACCATTAAATGATTATACAATTATTTCATTCCAAAATATGTAATAATATTTGGCATTCGTATTCTATCATATGCACATATAATATGCTGTTGGATAAACAAGGCGTGAAGTATGTTTGAAATGGTACTTGTGTTTACAAGTAAATGAAATAGAAAGAATATTGTCCACCTGTTTTGTTGATAAGAAGCTGTGCTTGCTCCCTCCCCATGCAGGGAACAAGTGCAAGAAGACAATATGACTGTTGAATGCATCATGTAACAAAAAGCTATTATTAAATACTCTTAAATAGTAAGTATCTCTTTTAAGTATTATTTGATATACAGTTATAGTGATATTTTATTGACTTATTTCCTTCATTTGAATCAGTAAAGTATGTGAATAATAAATGGATAACCAAATCTGTATATCACAGCAAACATATAAAAAGAAAGAAAGAAAGTGTAAAAATAAAAAGAATTTTTAGACACTGATAACAATATCATTAGGGGGAGTGGGGATTCCTAGGAATGATAACGAATATCTTTAGGGGGGAGGGGGGTTCAAAATTACCAAAAAGTTGATAACGTTATACATGTACAGCCCCAAACACTTAATTCTGAGAAGTATGTAACGATTCGAAAAACATTAATCCGAAATAATATTAAAAAAAATTCCCCCTTTTTTTTCATTAAAAAAAAAAACTTCTGATTTCATGCACAAAAAAAGAAAAAAAATTGTTGTTTATTTAAATTATGATATGTCCAAATCTAAACGAATAAAGAAGCCCTTAAAATATGTACGAGTTATTTGTGGAGTCGATAATATTAGCAGAGCTTAGCAGCTGGGAAGCTCGGTTCACAAGCAACCAATCAGAGTGCGAAACGGTAAAATTTCGCCTTTCTGCCACGTTGGTGAAGCGAAGCCTCCACATTCTTTCATTGTGATTCGTTTCTTTTGAGCGGAGCTTCCTAGCTATTAACGTCTTCCTATTTCCTTTGTTTTTTTATCGTTAGAGAGCGTGTGAATATGAGTGAATTTAATGTATGATGTCTTGATATTTCAGCTTAAAATGAAGTCAAAAGAGTACATTTTAATTAGTATAAAACTATTCCGAAATGTGATTTGAATATTTATATTTCAAAGAAGATTTCAATGTTGTATTTATGTATAGTAAATAGATAGCATGGTATAAATACAGTGAAATGAAAAAAAAAATTCTATTAAGAATGTATTGATACCTTAGAGAAAGATTGAAAAACAACATTTCTGCAGCATCTGTCATCCATTGAAAGCTATTTAATTACAAGTATACTAGCATGACATGAGGCATTAAACCAATTTCAGTTCTTGCTGTTGCTTTTTACTTATTTTAATAATATTAAAATCAGCAACGTCCTAAATTTAAAAACATTTTATTTTAGTTTATTTTTTTATAATATTCTCAGTTATACACGAGGATATTAAATAGTTAAAATAGTGCATAAAATAGGTAGAATAGGGAACATACTATTTTGAAAGAAAACCATTATCCAAGCAATGTTATAAGACCAAATAGCTATCGATCAATGTGTCCTTTTCCTAAAATATTTCTGTTTTGTATAAATATGAAACTATAATATTTAAAGGATGCTGTGTGAGCAAATAGGTATAGAGAATTGATTCGTTGCTTTCTACACCTGTTTGTACTTAAATTGGTGCTACCATACCATTTATCTTTGGAAATCAACAATTTTTCTATTACCAAACACTTTAAGGTAGTTATTGCGAGATATCACCAATATCAATATTAATTCGTTGATATATTGCGATATTAAATTTCTGATATCGTCTAGCCTTAGTTGCCACAAAAATAAAATACCGCATTATGTAATGCTCAACAATGATTATAAAAAAATAAATAGTACAAAATACATGACAGTATGATACAAAATACAAAATTTGGTTATACAAAATACAAGTATGATTTCTCTGCACAGTTTTATTTTATATTTATGGATAAAAAGCAAAAATGAAACGTTTAGAAGAAAAAGACAACATCGATCAATCAAAGCAGTGGTATTTCACATGTAAAATAAAAGGTATGCTTTGTTATATTAGATTAAATTGTATTTTAAATGCATTCAATTTATTTTTCTTTGTTTCATGTTTTTCAAGAAGCAAATGATCTACTAATGCAGTTAAAATAGGATTGTTAATTTTTTTCTTTCTCGCACATGCCTTTTGCTATCTTCAATCAGTTTTTACTTAACTTTGATGGAATAAATAAGACGATATTCTAGCTTGACTAATGTTGTTTGCAGATATTTCATTCTTAATTTTTCATTAGAACTTTAAACCTGCATTTATTATATATTGCTAAAAATTATTAGACTGCAGTGCACAGTCCTCACATAACTCCACTGGTAAAAAAAAAAAAAAAAAAGAATTTAAAGTTGAACAAAACATCTGTAACACCTCGATTTTATGATTGATTAAAAGACCATCATAAGGTAGACTTCCCAATCAGGCCAATTGTCTAGAAGTGCTCCACTCCAACAAATTTTCTAGAAAAGGCTTTCCATTTTAGGTAGATTTCGTAAGAAATACTACCTATTACATTCTCACCTAAGTTGGAAATTTTGAAAAATTTTTGCAGATCTACGCCGATCATGACTCCCAGAACCCAAAACCACCCCCAGTTCAAAACTTTATCTATCTATCTATCTATCTATCTATCTATCTATGTCACTTTTTTTTTACCACGATAACTGGAAAAATTCTGCATAAATCTCTTCCAAACTGATACATAAAATCAAGGGTCATAAAATCTCGGTCAAGTTCGTTAATGGGCAAAATCGAACCAAGAGGGGGGTGGAAATGGGGGGGGCTTTTTGTGAAAACAGAAAAACCCTCATAATTTCTTTATTTTTATACGTATCGAATCCGTTTAAAGTTATTATTACTTCTAGGAAAAGGGCCGAAAATTTATGTATGACAGATTTTTGATATAATTAAAAATGGCCCCAAGGGGGGGGGGAAAGGGGGGTTTTAGAAGAAAAAAAATCATAGCTTCGTCAATTCACAAGATATCAAATTCGCGTAAATTTATTATTAATCTTCTTAGTATTATCTAAAACTTTTATATTGACAAGTTTTTTATAGGACCAACCGTTATAGCAAAAAATAATTAAAAACAAAAAAAATCCCTGCCGGCTCTGCCTGCAAACAAGTTATTTTTTGAAGTAGGCGGTTCCAACTCCCGCATCTTTTCGATACTGATACATAAAATCAAGGGGCATAAAATCTCGGTCAAGTTTGTTAATGGGCAAAATCGAACCAAGGAGGGGGGGATGGGGGGGCTTTTTGTGAAAACAGAAAAAAACCCCATAATTTCTTAATTATGATACGTATCGAATTCGTTTAAAGTTATTATTACTTCTAGGAACAGGGCCAAAAACTTATGTATGACAGATTTTTGATATAATTAAAAATTGCCTTAAGGGGGGGAGGGAAGGGGGGTTTTAGAAGAAAAAAATTCAGAACTTCGTCAATTCCCAAGATTTCAAATCTGCTTAAATTTATTATAAATCCTCTTAATATTATCTAAAACTTTTATATTGACAAGTTTTTTATAGGACCAACCGTTATAGCAAAAAAAAAAAAAATTAAAAACAAAAAAAACCCTGCCGGCTCCGCCTGCAAACAAGTTATTTTTCGAAGTAGGCGGTTCCAACTCCCGTTTCTTTTCGAAACTGATACATAAAATCAAGGGGCATAAAATCTCGGTCAAGTTCGTTAATGAACAAAATCGAACACCAAGGGGGGGGGGGGGGGGCTTTTTGTGAAAACAGAAAAAACCCCATAATTTCTTAATTATGATACGTATCGAATCCGTTTGAAGTTATTATTACTTCTAGGAGAAGGGCCGAAAATTTATGTATGACAGATTTTTGATATAATTAAAAATTGTCTTAAGGGGGGGGGAGGAGGGGGGTTTTAGAAGAAAAAAATTCATAACTTCGTCAATTCCCAAGATTTCAAATCCGCTTAAATTTATTATAAATCCTCTTAATATTATCTAAAACTTTTATAGTGACATGTTTTTTTATAGGACCAACTCTTATAGCAAAAAAAAAAATCCTTGCTGGCTCCGCCTGCAAACAAGTTTGGTTTCGAAGTAGGTGGTTCCAACTGCAGCAACATCGCAAAAAGGTCATTTCTTCCGCAATTCCCGACAAACAGGCGCCCCACGGTCTGTGTCTTCGAAATCTACCTGTGCCTGTAGGCCGAGCCGTCAGGGATTTTTTAAATTTTATTTCTATCTGCCATCCTTCAGAGTATGTAATTAAATCTACAGCTGAATTTATTCAAATAATTAAAGATATAAAGCTTGGTGGCAAAAGCATTCCAGCAAGCCTCGACATCACATCACTTTACCCTTTATAGATATATAGGAAGTTCAGGACTATATTATAAATTCAATTAACAATAATCAAGAATTCAGTGATAATATGAAGAATACCATTATATCATGCATTTCATTCAGAACCTAGGCATGAGGCTAGGAGGCTTTCACAGGAGGCTAGTGCCATCCTGTTGCACCCATTTTCATCCAAGGAATTTGTTGGTTACAACACTGAACAAATTATTGTCTATAGAACAAGAATTCATCTCAAACCTGGTTGAGTGAAAAAAAAATGGACCTGATCCACTTTGGTTCTGAATGTTTCACATAAAAGAGTACTTTCTTATGTTACTCTCATTTATGCAGTAAAGCAGATCCATCTACAAAAAATTTAGTAGAAAAATTTAAAGATTCTTTAACAATAACAACAAATTTCAAATTCAGATTACGGTTTTTGAAAGACTCTTGTGGTTGTTCTTTCAGAACCTTCAAGAGCTTATAAATGACACAACACATAAAAACAAATGACAGAACATCAGAATAAAAATTTGTAAATTGTTTCCACATACATTAAAAGGAGTAACATAACAACCATCAGGCGTAACATCTCCAGTTCTGCTCAGGAGACTTTCTCTGGGAATTTGATAATTTATGAAGGACATGAACCTAAAAGTGCATTCAAGATTAATTCAATAAATAATAAAATATGTTTTTCAATTAACAGAACAGGATTTGTGCTAGGAAAATACAATAAGGTGGGATTTTCAGATACTAACCAAAATTGTAAGTGAGATCATGGATCATAAATAGTCTGATATTTTTCAAAAGCAAACCAAAATTATTTGATATTTTTATATGTACCTGATTTTTTTTTTAATGTATATCTGATATTTTCAATGGATTAGTCAAAATATAGTTAAATTTAAATTATTTTCCGGCTTGATAAAAATTTAATTTGGAATATTTTAAAACCTTCCATGTTGTTAATCATACAATATTTTTAATTCGTTTTTGTATTTAATAACAAAAACAACAAACACAAGACAAAAATATTTAAACACAAGTAAATAAATAAATATATGTATATGTACCTATTCACAAATTACAAGATTTATTTTAAGTATCAAGCTATTTAAATAGCAAGGTTTTCAAACATAAATCACTAATAGTGTTTCCCAATTTTTCCTGTTCTAGGTGTTTCATAAATGTGCAGTAGGTCAATACAGGGATTTTTTTCTTGGGGCCCATTTTGTGAAAAGTTATTTTTGTAAAAAATAACATTTTGTAACGAAAAATGAAATGCAGTTACTCAAATATGAACCAAGCATTTATTAATAGTAACTTCTTTAAATCCTAATGCTAAATTTTTCCTTTCTGATGAACTTGTTTTGTTTGTAAATTACACATTTTAAAACCTAACAAAATAAAAATAAATAATGAAGTATATGTTTTTATGGAATGGAATTTTGTGAAGAGGTCTATTTTATTAAGAGTAATTTTGTGAAGGGAACTGTTTTACTAAGGAAAATTTTGTAAAGGGGCCTGTTTTATTTTAAATGGATTTTTGTGAAGTGGCCCTAAATAGGCTCCAAATTTTGCCTGGATTGACTCCTGATTATTCACAATATACTGCTTAAACAATGATAGTAAACATTTTATACTATACTTAAATTATTTGATAAATTTTTATCTATACCAGGGATTTCCATATCAGACTGAAAAATTTAACATATGAACAGTACAGTCATTTAATTTTTCAGTTTTAGCTCCTATTCTTTTCCCTCGCAGTATCAATGTTGCAAATATATACATTATACATTTTTTCACATTCCAAGATAAATTGCTTTGCTACACAATATAATTTGCAGTATTAGAATGTTTTGAACCACCAATACATGAAGTAATGTAAGCATACATGGAAGATGTTATGATTAAGCTAAAAACAAGTGATTCATTGTGAACATTATTCTTCTCTAGGAAGTACTTCCTTAGATTCTTTCACAAAAATATCAAATATCATGATATTTTGAAAATAAATATTGGATATATATCACCAAACCCTGAGTGAGTTGTTTGAAAAGTGGGAATGTTTTAAGTAAGATTCTTAAAAATATTGCATGGATCACACAAGCATTGTCAACACATAACACAGTCGAAAAGCAGGGTTGGCAAGTTTTTGACAGAGTGACAGTTTTATCCAGTTTTAACCATGGTTTTAACTGTCATGTCAAAAACCCCTTTTTGACATAGTTTTTGACAATGACTGTCAAAAACCTAAAACAGAGTTCAAAACTGTTTAAAGTTATTTTTACAACAACATTAAATTTACAATTTTTAATAATTTTTAGTGTTAGACACATGGTAAACTTTTTGGCAGTTTTAGACAGTAAAAACCACATATTCTGTATAAAACTAGGGGTAGATCCAGGAAAAAGTTGGGACAAAATCGATTTAATAAATCAGGTCCCTTCGCAAAATTTCTCTTAATAAAATAGATCCCTTCACAAAATTCTATTCATAAGAACATACTCTCCATGGATTATTTTTATTTTGTTAGGTTTTAAAATGTATAATTTACAAAGAAAACAAGTTCACAAGAAAGGAAAGAAGGACTTAAAGAAATTATTATTATTAAATGTTTGGTTTGAATTTGAGCAGCTTTCATCTTTCATAACAAAATGTTAATTTTCACAAAAATAATTTTTATTTTTCACAAAATGGGTCCCAAGAAAAAAAAAAAAAAAATCTTATTGACCCCTGAAAACTTAAAACATGATTTTGGTTTAACAAGTTGCTTAGAAAATAGGAAATAATTATAAGTTAAAAATAAAAAATAATTAAAAGTAATATTACATTAAAAATATAAACTAATCAAACTATTAAATACTTGTATAATTTAATGTATAAAATTTCATATAATTCTTATATTGTTTTAATGTTTGCCCCAGGTTAATAGAATCCAAACAAAGAAAAAAATGTTACACCTGTTCTTTGCTTGTAAATGCACATTCCACAAACAAATGATCAAGGTTAGACCTACAGCTACAAACTTGAAATAATATGCTCCATAAAATAAATTAATTAAAGGGCACTATTTTATAATGTATAAAAATTAAATTTAACATAAACAAATTGTTCTAAATAATTAAGCTGAAACTAACATAATAAAATGAAGATATATTATATACGAGGGTGGTTTGATAAGTTCTCGGCCAGTAAAAGCACAAGAATTTTGACATAATTTCGTACTATTTTTCAATGTTATCCCTTGCAACTTAATACATTTAAGACACACTCTTGTGTGCGAATTCTTTAGTGCGAACCTGTGCGAGGATGGTTTAAAAAGTTCTCGGCCAGAGAAAGAAAATATGAGATTTTTTACAATATTTCATTTTATTTTGCAACTTGCAATATATACATTTCAGAAGACACTTGAGAAATGTTCATTCTTTGGCGTTTTTGGTCGACGTTCAACAAACGTGGCCATTGAGCGGAAAGCTTTTACATACCTAAAACTTTGTGATGTAGTGGATACGGTCTATCGAGATGTTTGCAATGCCAGCAAGTTCCAGTATCTTCAATCGCAAATCATTCAATACGGCATAGTGAATTTTTGAGACAATTTCGTCAGTCATAGCAGTGTTTGGGCATCCTGAGCGTTCATTATTGTGAATTGATTTCCTACCATGTTTAAATTCAGCAGCCCACTTTTTTATCGTAGAATATGAAAGACAAGAATCTTTTAAGATGGAATATAACTTTTTTTGTATGTCCGTGGGGGTTAAATCTTTTTTAACAAAGTATTTTTTGACAGCTCGAACTTTAATTTTTTTCATTTTTAGAAAATGTCAAAACTTGTTTACTTTACTTTATCGCTCAGCAATAACGAATAAACTCACGCGTCTGAAACTCGGTAGCATGTCATCTAAAGAATCACACTTTGCAAACATCATTGTCATTTGGTCATACTTGTTAAACTCTGTGTCAGGCCGAGAACTTATCAAACTACTCTACTATGTGTAAATATTGAAAATAACAATCCATCTTCTTGTAAGTTATTGATTTAAAGAACGTTCAACTATACTGATTTCATATTATAATTCATTTAATAACTCAGAGAACATTTGTGTTGCAATTGTGGTTTATATCTAATGTTTATGTACAAGAACAAACATTTATAATCATTAAAAGATTAGCTAACTTATGATCAGTTATTGGATAGTGGACACTTAGCTTTACACAAGATTTTTAAGCATAAATTAGATTGCTAAAATTTGGTTATAATAAACTGAACACTTAATAGTAACAAAGATATAAATAGTACTTTGAAAATTGCACTTAATAGTAGTTTCAATATTTTTAGCTATTTTTCCTAGCATAATAATTGAGAAATAATTTGAATTATGATATATAATTTTATTACAACTTAATTATAGCATAACTAAATAAAAATTATTTATATAACATATAAATTATTATTTAACCAGTTTTTAGCTTGATTTAATATAAAATATCACTAATGATTGCTACAAAAAAATGTGTAAAAGGTTTTTGACACTTTTTGACAGTCCTTGACACTTTTCGACAGGTTTTTGACATGACATGTCAAAAACCCAACCCTGTCGAAAAGTCACCTTCAGCAATTTCCGCCAATCGACAGAAACAGGCAAGCAACTGTAATAATGCTTTCAAAAAAGTGAGGAAAGTGACAATAAATAAATAAAAATAACAGAGAAAAGATTAAAACATGCCAAAAAAGTGATGAATAGAATACACAACGTACAGATTTTTTTAAATTAAAAGCACTTTTCCTAAGCAAAATATTTTTTAAATATGTATTTTTAATAAAGGATGCACGCTTATTGTCAGCAATAGTAATTTTTATAATTATCAGTAATGACTATGTAGCATAAGGAAAAAAAAATAGCTTCTTATTTTTTTTTAATGGAAGCTACCTAAAATATATGTCACAATGCTATGACCAGGTTAAATAGACCTAGACACAAGGAGTAATACTGAAACATAATCAGACTTTTCCCCCACCTTTAGTAGCAAAATAAATTTTTTTTGGAGTAACCACAAACCTTCATCAGAATGTCTTCAATGTTAAAAATCTCACATTAAAATGAAACAAATAAAAAAATACAACATTACATTATCTTCAAATTTTAAAAATTTCAGTTTGTGCAATAAATTTATGAAGAATATTTTCTTTGATTTCAGTATATAATGATACAAAACTGGGAAAGTATAATGAAAGTTTAATGGAAATTGTATTAAAGTTATACCCATTATTGACACCATTGAGACCTGGCTTGGGACCCATGTCACCAACAGTTACTCCAGGGAAACGTAAGAGTTTTGTGATCTATAATGGGAACTGTGAAAGTATGTAATCTGTGACATTTTCCATCAGGTATGCATAGATGTTTTCCATCAGATATGCATAGATGTGTATACAGTCACGGATGAGTTGTAGTTTGTCCAAAGCTCCCAATCCAACACTTTGTTGCTTAGTGATCAGGTGTATTCGAAACAAACTCCTGAAAGGAAAGAAATTTATTTTTTAAAGAAAATAAATGCAATATAGGTAATTTTTTAAGCAGAACTGAAAAATTGCATAAAATGAAATTTTGGATTCACATATTTGAAGAATATATTCTAGAAATCAATGTATGCTAAAAAAATTCGTAGGTTACAAATCATATTTACCTCAAAAATTAATTTAAAAAAATATATATTTTGTAATTAATTATCGAACAAAGTATAAATTAATAGTATTGAATTAAAAAAAAAAAAAAAAACATAAATAGATGTCTAGGAGCTTCAAATCATGCAAATGCAAAGTTTCATTTCATTTTCATTCTGCCTAGTAGTTTTTGAGTTATGCTTATAAAACTACCTGCATTGCAGCTTATTTTGCAACTAAAATTGAATTCAATAATAGCAGTTCAAAATTTTACATCAGCATAATTCCTAAACTACTTCACCGAATGACTTCCCATTTGGCATCCCAAGGTAAAACTTGCTAAAAAAACTCAAATATGAGGTGTTCAAATTGAAAATTTCAAAGATTGATACAATTTCACCATGAAGATGGCTCTCTGAGCTTATTTTATTTTTGTCATACATTTGGAGAAGACATAATTCATTATCAAATGGTTATTTTCATTTTTCTCTGCATCTATTTTGTGGTAAAATAGATTGGGGGAGGGGATCCCATTTTATTTTTTATTTTTTGAGAAACAGTACTGAAAAGGGTAATTTTTTTTTCAATTTTTAAGTAAATAATCTGAAGGTCAAAACAAAAGTCTCAAAAGCAAGAGGCATTGATAGAAATACTCTATGTAAATTGAAATTTTAATCCCATTCGTATTATATTTTAATATTTAATGAATATTTAAGAATTTTCTTTTATATGAAATTCAATGTGACTTACTTTCCTTATCATGTTTCCAGCATCTTAAGATTTTACGAGTTTTGTTTTGATATCCAGCTTTTTTTTAGTTATTTTCTATATAGTGAAAATTTAATTAAAATAAAACTAGTTAAGTTCTTAAAATATTAAAATGTTGTATTGTCAGCAGTTACACACAACTGTGCATAATTTCAGAACTCTTTACACATTAGCAAGGGGTGCAGCAAATATTTAAAAAATTTAAGGATTAGACAATAAAATTTTAGGGCTAATTTACATCCACCATCCCCGGTGAATTTTCAATGCACTTGTATTATAAAAAAAAAGGTAATTTAATTTAAGAAACACAGCAAATAAATTCTTAGAAAATTCTTGATTAAAACTTTTTGTCATGTTCAGAATTTTAAAGTAAACATTCAGATGTTCTAAAAATGTCTCAAATACAGAGCAAATAATAACAATAACAAAAAAGTAAAGAAATTGTGTTAACTTAATTTTTCTATATCTAACATCTTTATAAGATGTTTCTTTAATAAATCTTATATGATTTCTTGCAATTTTGTTCGGTATTTTCACAAAAAACTTTTTTTTAATACTTGAATTTTATATATTTGAATGAAAAACAAAATTATTTAAATTTGGATGAGACTAAATGTATTCCTTGCTAAATTTTTAATATCTTAAAGGCATAGTTAAATGAAATACAAAGAATACCCAATTGTTAAAAAAATAAATTAATTAAAAAAAAAAAAAGAATATCCATAATATGCTGTGTTGTACCATAGAAAATAAATTTCGAAATTTTATTTTGTTTCACGTTTAATTCTCTTCATCAAAAGTTGGGCTTTCTCAATTTCAATTACTTAAGAAGATAAATGTATTCCTTACTAAATTTTTAGCATCTCAAAGGTATAGTTAAATGAAACACAAAGAATTTTCAATTGTTTAAAAATAAATAAAATGCTGTATTGTATCATGGAAAACAAATTTCGATTTTATTTAGTTTCACATTTAAGTATCTTCTTTAAAATCTAGGCTATCTCCATTTCAATCTCTAAGCTTTTCTTTTTATTTCTGTTTTTGCACGTATACTGCTGATAAGCTTTATGTGAATTCTTAATATCAATTAACAAGGAAGTTGAAATAGGCACTTTACTCACGCCTCCATAATTTTTAACAGCATCTTTTACAAATCTCAAACTTTTTATCATATGTTCATTGAAACCACTTTTTAGCATAAAATCATTTAAAGAAAATCCCTTTTCAGGATCAGCATTACCATAAGGCAATTGCAATTTTAATTAAACTTAAAAGTTATGATACTTTATTTGTTTGTTGTTGTTTACCCCTTACTTTTGAATAACCGATGAAAATATCTAACAAGAATCATCTTTGGTGATCACGATACAAAGCAAAACTGACATTGTTTGTCAGTCATTTGTAAATGGAAATAGTTATCAGAAGCAAATTTTAGTAGAATTTTAGGGCTATAAGAAAATTTTAGGAATTGTAGGAATTACAAGGCGACTGTGATCCCTGCATTAGGAAGTGAGTGAAAAGTCTATTACAAAATTCTATATCAAACAATTTAAGTTAATAAAAAGCATGCCATTATACAAGGCATAGTAAAATCTATTTAAAACAATTTCCTTAAAATTTATAATTTTGTGCAGAATGGGAGTATTTTTTGATACTTTATTCATGCAATGTGATATTTTATATAGTACCACTGTTTGAAGCAGACTTTTGGGAATCAATTTTTTTTAAAAAGAGGAAAAACAGTTTTTTTTTTTTTCTAAATAAATCATAAAAAAAGTAAGGACAACATTTTTTTCCTCCGAAATGCAAAGAAGAAAGAGAGGGCGAAAATTCCAGCATTGGTTTTCTAAACCCGCTTTTTCACCCAAAGCCATTACCATGATGCAAGTAACTTCACAGCCAGATCCCCCCCCCCCCCCCCACATGCGAGATACATATATTTAAAGCAATAGTCCTCATCTGGTGTGCCATAAGAGCAGGATTGGGGCTTTTTCCAGAAAAACCTAGTTTTTACCAGGTAGCAGGACATGGGTTATTGCCAGGATGCCAGGAACCCCATTTTACATGTTAAATCTCTATCTATTTATCAAATTCAGAGATACAAATATGCAGACGCTGGGAATTGAAAAAGGTGTTCACTGAATAGAGATGTCTGTTATTCAGGAGTGTCCTTTATGGAGGTTTTATTATACTGTGCAGTGATGCTGCTAAGCTTTTGAAATCCAGGGTCCCTGGGACCTAAACACTTCCAAAAATCGAGCCCTTTTTATACAAAGGGCACCCTCTTTTAAAAGTAAGACATATTTAATGTATTTTATGCAACACATACTTCTTTTGCGATCTTCCAATTAAAAAAAAAAAAAAAAATATGCATCCTGAAAGACCCATAAAAATTACATTAATGCATTCCTTCTCCCATTTTTTGTTTAAATGATGCACTATAGTACATACCCATCATCACTGCTGTGTAGATGGTATGCACAATACAGTTAAAATTTTCTTTCAAATTGTAGTGATAGCAGAATGTTGAGGGAAGGAAAGGGTGGGGGCACTGCACTTCTACATCATTAATTAGCATAAAATTTCAGATATTCTGGGAGGGAGATTTCGATGTTCCAGGAGGGAATACTTCCCACCCCACCCCCATTTTTTGTTTAAATGATGCACTATAGTACATACCCATCATCACTGCTGTGTAGATGGTATGCACAATACAGTTAAAATTTTCTTTCAAACTGTAGTGATAGCAGAATGTTGAGGGAAGGAAAGGGTGGGGGCACTGCACTTCTACATCATTAATTAGCATAAAATTTCAGATATTCTGGGAGGGAGATTTCGATGTTCCAGGAGGGAATACTTCCCACCCCACCCCCAAATTCATAACTGATAGCAAATGAAAGTTATAAGATTTTTTTCTCCCCTTTAAATTTTAAAATTAGTTTTAATTGCATGTGAGATAGATGTATTTAAATCCTTAAATTAGAAAATGTAACTGAAATGATTATTTTAACAACTGAATCATATATTACAAAGAATGGTGTAAATTAAGCAATAAATACTTCTGTGGAAACTCTGAGACCTGAAACTGAAAGACTAAATTTTTAACCTTAAAAATTATTCACTTTATTTAGTATACATTTATTTATATTATTGTAATAAATTCCTGTCAAGTGAAAATGCTTTCTTACTGTGTATAAACCTAAAAAAATGTTTATTTGATATTCGCAAAGAAAATTTTTTGCCAGAAAAGCTTTTATTTGCAATATATATATATATACATATTAGGGTTGGGCAATTTGCCGGCAAAATGGTATTTTTGCCAGGACAGTGGCAAAAACTGGAAAAAACCAGGTAAAAACCGGCAAAAATTGGCAAAAAAGGTTGGATTTAATAAATATAATAAAATAATGTAATTTTGTATATATTATAATTGAGACTTAAATCAGAATATTAATTACATATTTCCCTAATATTAATTTGATTAATTAAAGTAATTTTCATTGGTAATATGAATAAAAAAATATCAATAATCAATCATAATCAATTTTGTAGATAAATTTATGTGATGGTGACAGGTAAAAACTTTTTACTTTTCTCAAATTAATGTAAATGTAGTAATGTTACCTTTAAAATGAATATAATATTAAAAAAAAATTTAAATCAACAGTTTCTACATTTAAAAAATCTATAATAAAAAACAATATTATTGCATAAACATTTGCTAAATCAATCTTCATTGTATCTTTATTTGCACCTTTAGGTATAACTTTTACAAATACTGTATAGAAGTAAATAGTACTACTTGATTATCCCGTCGACCAATTTCGCCAAATTAAACAAATCGCCAAACTATTCACCAAATTATACAAATGAAAAAATATTGCCATTCTAAAATTTTAAGTTAGGAAAATGAATGAATTTCACTTTAAAAAAAAAAAAATCTAAATAATAAGGTTACTTTAATGATAAAGTTCACTCATGTCGTAACGACATAGCAAATATAAAATTTGATTTAACCAGATTATTTCTGTCAAAATAATACTAAGAACAGTTTACGTGTTTAAATGCAGAATTATTAAATTAAACTATAAGCAAACCGATATTTTTAAGATATTGAATTTGTCAATTAGTTGTAAATATTTTAAGTGTAATAATCAAATTTATTAAGGAACATAATAAATATCAATGATAACGGAAGATTGTAAAAAATTCAATCCTCTTTATTTCGTCAAAAAATGCAGAAAAAAAAACTATAAAATGTATGTAAACATTAGATATAGGCTTGAAGTAAATATAGAAAAATAAAAATATTTTGTGGACAAAAATTTGTGACGCCAGTTGAAACTAATCTGTTATATATTTTTTCTTTTAATATCATGAGGTAATCATTTATTGACATAATTTTCATTTTAAATAACGAAAGAAAAAACAAATTAGTAAAACCTTAATAAAAATTCAAATATAAATTAAAATTCACATGATAACGTAACAAACACATGTAATGTGTTTAAAATGTCAAGTGAAAATGACATTTACAATGATCCATAATTGGCATTTAATCTTATAGTTTGACAATAGGTATTTGGTCGACGGGATAATCAAGTAGTACCAAGTAAACTTTTAAAATTCCTACAACTTTTTTTTTTTTTTGAGGGGAAGGTTATAAAAAAATGCACATGGATTGGATGAAATTAATATGTATAAGAGAGGGGAGGGTACAATGATTTTAATTGATTATTTAATGTTACAAATATAGGCAAATTAATCTTTTAGGTAATTTTTCTTACCATTTTCCTCATTGTCATTATACATGCTACAGACTTGAACTTTGATTTGATCATAGGAAATGAGAATGAATTATCTTGCAAAAGGTTTTTTTTTTTTTTTTTTTTTTTACTTTGTAACTTCAAATAACTGTTGTTCTCATAGCATAGCAAAATTGGTAAGTGTTATTTCTCTCTCAGACTTTGCTACAAAATTAACTGAAGCATAAAGATTGATTGTTTAATAATTATGAGAGTTTAAACCAAAGCCAGTAAGTTATTTACTTGAAAGTAAAACTGATTACTAAAGTATTTTACTAAAAAATACAATCTACTTAGACTAACTGTTTTAATGATGCATTGATTATTCTAAGGTAAATAAAAAAATTAAATTACGTATTATTAGGGTTGAAATTATTAAAAATTAAAATATAATAATTACATCGCTGTAAATAAAACATACCTATTTTTGCCACTTTGGCAAAAAGTGGCAAAAATGTATTTTTGCCAGGACGGTTTTTACCGGTTTTTTCCATGGTTTTTACCACCTTTGGCAAAAACGTGCCAACCCTAATACATATTTATTTTTTTTATTATTTTTTTCCCCAAAAACTTCTAATTTGGCAAGAAAAATCTCTTTCTATCACTTTTTAAAAATTTCTGGAAATTTTACATACTCTACAAATACATTTTCAAAAATATGTCACTGAAATTATCCAAAAGTATTGTATAAATGGATAAAATATTCTATTTAAAAAAAAAAAAAAAATCTGACAATTTTCTTTTACCTTTTAAAATCTAAAACAAATTTCATTCTGCAAATACACTTGAAACAGCTTCATTTACATTATTTTCAGATGATCACCTTTGATTTGATAACAGCAGTTCAGAAACAAGCCCTAGGGGTTTAAGTAGACAAAGTGTCTCAAAATAAAATTTCCTAGACATTTCCCTCCCTATATGCTTCCAATATTTTCTTTGCATTGATTCACAGAATGAAAAAAAAAAAAAAGGTTTTAAAAAAGTTGACATACCACCTGTTGGAGGCAACTCTTCCATGCCTGATCTTGAAAGAAATTTACTACTATCATGGCAGTCATCTAAACTAACTTCTTAAATACGTAAAAGAGCAGATTTTATTATTTTTTAGAGATAGTAACCCTTTGCCAAAATTTTAGTCAACCTTGGCTTGAATTCTAATTACAGTAATTAGACACTAACATGTCCCCAGTAGCCGAACTTTTGGTACTTACATATTATATTATCAGGGTCAGGAGATAGATCACCAAAAATAGTTGCCAGTTGCCAATCTTGTTTATCGGTACCAAACATGTTCAAAACAGCAATTTAACATTATTAAATGCATACCATTGTTAAAAATGGTAAATAATGTACGATAAATAAATAAAAAATAAAAATAAATGAACAATAAGTAAATAACAAGAAACTATAATTTAAAAAAAACTATAAATTATAAAATAAACTATAACAAATAAATGAACTATACATAGTTGTCAGAAAATAAAGGTTACTGTAGCTAGTATAATTGGCACCATGCTTGGCGCGCTTGTGTCTGACCTGGCCCGGATAATATGCAAGTGCCGAGTTTTCTATGTCAATCTGCAACAAAGTGAAATTTACATGGCTGTTTGTAACACTTGGTGAAATCCCATGAAAAAAAAAAATCTTCATCTTTGAAATAAGATGTAACTTATAAAAGTATACGACTCACAAACAACGATTAACTTTAAAAGGATCCTATGATCCATTACATAAAATTGCCTCTAATTTGAAAATCCCTTATTATTTTGTGGATCTTTCCCTCTAATTATTTATACATTATAAAAACACATAAGTGTGATAGCTCCACCCATTCAGGAAGAGAATGTTTAACACAATCTTTCAGATTCTCGTTATCTGAGACGAAAGCCTGAACAGAATATTTTGCAATGCCCTCCCCCCACCTTGCTGACTGACAAATTTTGCAATTATTTCTCACAAAAGATTGATTAATTTCACGTTAATTTACCCATGACTGATTGGCAAATTTCGAGATATTTTCCTTCTACCGAGTGGTAAAATTTGCAGCTTTTTCTTGCGATCAACTTGCAAAATTCACGGGTTTCTTTTCCCGACTGATTGACAAATTTCGCATTCTTTTCCACAATCGGCTGAGGAATTTTAAGATTTTTTCTCGCAGTCGACAGATGACTCTCATGATTTTTTCCTACGACCTATCGACCAGGACTGTGGAGTCAGAGTCAGGCCCATTTTTGGGCAAAAGAGTCTGAGTCACTAAAAATAAAAAACAGGCCGACTCTGACTCCAGCTTGTTTTTCAGACAGTTTGAAGTGAAATTAAACCAATTCTATGTAATTTTAAATTTATAAACTGAATTATTATTTTTACATTTGGACTATATATACAAGGAAACCCAAGTTAAACAGGCCCAAAATACTGGCCAGTGTACAAACTGTTTTTAATTGAAATCTATAGTTTATATTTAGTATATAGTGCTTTCTCTCGGGGTTTTTTGAGTTTGCAGAACCCGAGGTAATGCGAAAATTTGAAATTTCTGCTTTTTTGGAGTCCATGAATCCAAAATATCATTGTAATAGACACCAAAGCAGAATATGCTTAAAAGTGCGACGTACGTCGCAGAACAATGGCCTTCCCTGCAGAACATTTCAAATTATCATTTTCAAGAAAAATAACCATTCAATCTAAGGAAAATCGCGATAGTCAATCATGGAGAACAAATCATGAAATTCTTCCTCCTGTTGTGCAAAAACATGCAAAATTTGATGAACAGTCACAGAAAAACATCCACGATTTTCACCAATCGGTCGCAGGTAAAAAACACTCCAAAATTCGCCAGCACATTGCCAGAAGAAACTGCGACAAAACCCACGATTTTCTTTAATCTGTCGCAAGAAAAAGCCTTAAAAATTGGCTACGGTACAAGGAAAAAATTGCAAAATTTGCAATTCGGTCGTCGTTAAAAAATCGCGAAATTCATCGAACATTAGAGGAAAAAACTCACGATCTTCTCCAATTGGTCTCAAGAAAAGGCTACAAAGATTGCCAATTGGTAAAAGAAAAATATCACGAAATTTAAAAATCGGTCGCAATTAAAAACAAGGAAAAAAAAAACACAAAATTTGTCTGTGGATTGTCGGAAAAAATCAAAAATTCATCAATTAGTCGTGAAAAATCAAAAATTCATCAATTAGTCGTGAAAAATCAAAAATTCATCAATTAGTCGTGAAAAAATTCAAGAATTGGCCAGATTGCAAAAAAGCGACAAAGTTTTCCAATCAACAGACAGAAAATATTGCAAAATTCACTGATCTGTCGTGGGTAAAATGAGAAATTGGTCGATCGGTCGCAGAAAAAAGCATGATTTTTATCAATCATTCGCAAGAAAAAGCAAAAACAATTAGCCAATCAGTAGAAAGAAAATGTCGCAGATTTCGCCAATCGGTTGCTATTAAAAATATGTGAAATTCGTCGATTAGTAGCAGGAAAAAAATTGCAAGATTTTCTCCAATGGGTCGGAAGAAGCTGCTGCAAAATTTGCCTATTGGTACAAGGAAAACTTTGCAAAATTCCCCAATCTGTTGAGAAAAAAAACGCAAAATAAGTCAGTATTAACGTTAGAAAAAAATCTGAAATTCGTCGATCAGTCATGGAAAAAATCCACAATTTTTGTCAATTAGTCAAAAAAAAAAAAAAAACGACAAAGTTTGCCAATCGGTAGAAAGTAAATATGGCAAAATTGGGCTATCGGCCATTGCTAAAAAAAAAATTGTGAAATCTTTTAGTAGATCGTTGGAAAAACATGGAAATTCGTCGATCCAATCACTCGCAAGAAAAACAGTAAAAAATTACCTATCAATAAAAAGAAAATGTAATGAAATTCGTCTATCAGTCGCGTGTAAAAAAAAAAAAATTAAAACGGCAGGAAACTAACGAAATTTTTCCATCAGTCGTGGTAAAAAATCCACGTTTTTTTCCAATCTCTCGCAAGAAAAAGCTGGAATATTAGCCAACCAGTCGTCGGTAAAAATCACAAAATTTGTGGATCAGTTGCATGAAAAAAACTATGAATTTCGCCATTTGGTCCAAGAAAAATATTGCAAAATTTGCATTTCGGTTGAAATTAAAAAACCCAACATTCGTCAGTGAGTTGTTGAAAGTATCTCGAAAGTCTTCAATCAGTCGCGGGAAAAAAATATTACGAAACTAGACAATTGAGTCCGAGAAAAAAACGCGAAATTTGCCAGTTGACATAGGGAAAAATCTGCAATATTGCAAAAATAATCAATGGATTGTTGGAAGAAACCACAAAATTCATTATTCGATCAGGTAAAATCGCAAAATTCGCCATCACTTTCTTTCGTGTGTGTATGTCAGCATTTTACAAAATGGCTTTTGCATTTCTATAAAAGATGCAATTGCACTTCATATATAAGAAAATATCCCTGTGTCTTTATTTTTTAATTCCTGCAGAACATTTTTTATCAACCGAAGTTCGTTGCAGAATATTGCAAAGTATTCTGCTTTTGGGGTAATAGAAAATTTTTTCCTTTTTTTTTTTTTTGTTTCCCCTTAGATTCTTCATGTGTGTGGGACCAGGAGTAATGCTGTAATTGTAAATTTCCTCCCTCTTTTTTTCGTGTGCATAGGTCCTCCAAAAAATGTGAAATTGTAATTTTTTTTTATAAGTAGTAAGTAGATAGTAGTTTTGATAGTAAATGAGTCCTAGTCTTGACTAACTATCACAGCTTATACCCATAATTCATCATAAAAAATGAAACGTGAAAGAAAAAATTATCGGTTGATATACACATCATATGCTTCAAGGTCAAACAGTAATGTGCCAACAGGTTGCAGTGTTGCCAGTTTCTTTTTTATTATTTATCATTCCATTTGCTTGATTGTTGCCACTTTTTTTAAATAGTAATATTTCCTTTATTTAATGACAAATTTATTAAAGCGACTATTACTATTTCAAAACAAATGACAGCAATGAAGCAATCTGAATAATAGGAATCAACAGGCAATACTAGTACTTTAGCCATCCCAGAGTCGGAGTCAGAGATGGTACGGTTCCTTTAAAATTTCAAGAGTCAGAGTCGGTAATTTTACCCACCGACTCCGCAGCCATGCTATCGACGATTATTTTTAATGACTAATTGAAGAATTTCGGTAATTTTTTTCGACGATCCACTGTCAAATTTAGTGTTTTTGTACCCGTAACCAATTGGTGAGTTTTGAGATATTTTCCCTCTATCGTTTGGCAAATTTTGTGGTTTTCTCTTACAACTGATTGGTGAAAATTGCAGTGGTTTTTTTTCTGCGACTGATCGACAAATTTCTCAATTTTTCTCTTAACTTGCTAAAGAATTTCAAGATTTTTTTTCTCATGATTGACTGATGAATTTCATGATTTTTCCCATGACTGATTTTGCAATCTTTTTAAATGAAAAATTGAAGAATTTCGCATTTTTTCCCTCCGACGATCGACTGAATTCACACTTTTTCCGATGGCTTAATGACGAATATTGCTGCAAATAAGAGTTTGAAATTTTCTGCAGAGAAGCTCATTGTTCTGCAATATACGTTGCACTTTTAAACATATTTTGCTTTGGGGACAAAAGCTTCATACAAAAGTAAGAAAAAGCATAACTGACAAGTCATATGTAACTCCGGAATTTCTGGGCCCATTTCATCAAATTCTCGGAATTTCCAAGAATACAAACAGGTATGAATTTATCTGTAATATAACAATGCTGGACCAAGCATACTATCATAAAAAAAAAATAACCCATAAAATAAGCAAAAGTTGTGTTTATAAAGAAAATATAATAAAAGGATACAACAAATCTAGAGATTTAAAGTAAATTTCAGCAGTTTTTTTAATTCCAGCATCTTTTTTCACACTGTTTCATTAAGGTGCAAGGTCTAAAATAATCTGGCAGTGCCCACTATTGTATCTGCTAATGGGAACATGACTTAAAAATAATAAATATATATTAGATGAAAAGAAAATGGATATGAAAAAATGTTACTTACAGGAATTTCAATTTAAATGGGATGCAGTACCAGACAAATGAAAAGAGTAGTCAGAAAAAATTAAGACTTGACAAAAAAAAAAAAAAAAAATGTAAATTATGGCAAGAATGTTGAGGAGTTTTAATGAGGGAGAAAAAAAATTGAAGCCGAAATCTAGAAAATAAAGATGTAGTATAACAAAATAAAAATAATAATAAAAGAAAATTCTTAATAAAAAAGAAAAAGAGGGGAAAGAGCCAAACAGAAGGGATAAATTTGGATAGTGATTGATATGTGATGAAGAATGAAAATAAAAGTTGGACATGAATGTTAGTTATTTATTCCACAGATTCTTCATCTTCCCCTCCTGAAAAGGCATGCCAGTCAGCCCAATTAATATGTCAAACAACATCCAAAAATTTAACAAAGGGATCCAAATTCAATGAAGAACATATATTTCTGAACATGAACCACGCTATATAACCTCCAAAAGGTCCCTGTACTGGCAAAGAGGTTTTGAAGTTACGCAAAGTTTCTTCTACATTGGGAGTATTAGCATCAGATGCATAATTTAAAAAGTGGAGAAAATGGTTAGCTATTAGATGGTTATAACCTTCTTCACCTAACCGGTCAGATGGATCCCAACATTTCGAAACTATTTCGGTTCCTGGTTCAATCCACTCCTCTATAAGACTGAGAAGAGTTTCCGCTGATTCGTCACGAACAGAAACTAGAAAACAGCGCCCCGATCCCAGTTCTACGCCACCAAATACTTCCTGTCCCTCATAAAAGTTACCCCGATTAAACTTTTTTCTTCCCATTTTAGATTCAATAACTTCCACAACTTTTCCCAGCCCCCAACCTTCTCTGTATTAGTCTCGATAAAATCTACCAAAACGTCCGTAATACATCGCCGCCAGTTGGCAATGCAATGCTGAAAAATACCGAGGTCTTTATGGATTGAATTTACCGAAGAACTTTGGAAAAATTCGTAAGATAACATCAGAACAGTGGCTATGCGAATGCGACTGTTAGTGAAAAAAGAGCCATGGCGGACAGACTTCGCCTTGCTGCAACGACCTGAAGGATTACTTTTCCCACAATACCATTCACGGCCATCCAGGGATTTCTTTTTAATTATCTTCATGTCATTACCGCAATGATCACACTTCATAGAAGAAGAAATTAAAGAGGAATCCATCAAAAATTCAAAAAAAGTATCTTTGCTACCATGAAACAAGTGATAGAAAAAAGCTCTATTAGGAATGCCAGGTGTACCAAAGAAATTCCCTAATAAATCTCCTTCTTAGGGATCCCTTTCTGATTGCTCTGAAAAAAAGCTCTGGTACTCAGTTATAACGGCTTGCATTTCTGTATACGACTTCACTCAAATTTTAAAATAAGATCCGATACAAAAAGTAATATCTTCATAAAAGTAATCATGAAAGTAATTCAAACTTAAAAACAGATACCACGTGACTGCCAAATCGGTAAACAAAGCATTGTTGTTGCCATTACCATACCAGATATCATGAAGTAAAAATATAGTTTCATTTTCTCCAAAATAATTAGGGATTCAGTTAAGTTAATTCGCAATTTTCGAAAACACAAGAAGTTTGTATATTACGTTTTTGGATAACCAGTTTCGAAACTTGTGAGAAATAAAACTGGATCCCTGTCCTAAACTCTCAGAGATAAGTCTGTGCCTAAACTCCTTGTTTTGTTTTGTTTTTCTTTTCAGCTGCAGGTGATAGACTGCATTGAAAGTCTTCCTAATCTTCCATAATTGGGTACACAGCCAAGTTTGAAGTCAAACATTAAAAATCTTTGGTACGATATGGTTACAAATGTGCCAGAGTTAGCTACAAAACGAAGTTAATTACGCGCCAAACTATGTTCCATTAAATAATGTCAAATTGCTGTTGACTTAATTATAGATCTTTCACCAATAAAATTCCTTGAGAATGATAAATAAAGTTAGTCATGCAAAATTTTTAGTAATAACCTTTTTGACAAATACTTGAACCCAATTTTTTTTTTTTGCATTTCTCTAATGAACATAATAACACGGAGAAATAAATAGGTTTGCTATTTCTTTTATTTTCAAGGTTACATTATTCCTCAGTCTATTGTCTAAATAAACCCTATATTGAACACAATCGTTAATTTGTCACTAAGTTTAGCGACTGGTGCTGTGTGTTAGCCAAAATTGCTTTATAATGATCGAAATTTGATCTAATCCGAATTTCAGGTACTTTTCTTCATATCTAAGCTAAAATGATAAATCAGCAAATATTGTTCCATTGGCCACCATTGGCATTTCATGTTTTTTTTTGTACATTGCAAGTATTGATTTTTTAGTGATAGTAAAATAACTGCAGATGAAAAATATATCATAGTAATTTCATTTGTCTGTTTGCTTCATAATGAAAAACAATAAATTTACTATAAGTACAAATTTCTGCAATCGGATTCACCGACCAGATACCCCTTCAAAAAAAAAAAAAAAAAAAAAAACTTACCCGATTACGAAAGATTAGTCCAATATATTTTAAACACCTTCAAAAAGAAGCAAAGATATGCAAAGAAAACTAAAAAGAAATAAATGGTGAATTTTTTTGAATGTGTGTTAATAATTTGTGTGTGGCAGACATTTACACTAAAATTTAAATAATTGACTCCGTTTTTATAATATTAAATGCTATTTATAAAATTTACATTGAATATGAAACATTGCTCCAAAAATGCTGTCGTACTTTTGAAAGAACACAATTATAGTGACAATCGCTCAGCCCGATTTCTTACTTAATGCCTTTTTTGGTTTAAAATCAAATAGTTTGGTGACAAAAGCAAAATCAAAATCGTAAATAAACAAACAATATGTAACTCACAAATAAGTCATTTTTACAATTACCTCTGCTAGTTTCTTCTGTAAGTCACATCATGGAGGGGTTATAAAAATAAAAATTTTAAAAAGAACAAATCAAAAACAAAATTCTTACTCAGATTTTATCTAATCAAATTTCCAGGTGCATTTTTTTAATCTAACCCAAAAGATAAATTGCCAAATATTGTTTCAATTGTAATATTACACATTGAATCATTTTTTAAGCATTACGAGCATCCCCTTTCTTGTTTAAATTATATATTTTCGTTTTATAACATTATCTCGCATATAAAAACTATTTTTCTTATTTTACTTTTTAATTTTTTTATTATTTTTTAAATAAAATTAGTAACAGTTTTTTCTTTTATTTTTCGAGGTGTTTGTATTATTTTCTAAATGATATAGCCATTTCAATTCTTTCACTAACAATAATGGTCGCCAAGAAATGATCAATGGTAAAATTTTCGTCCAAAATAACATAACTCTCCATCAAGGGCGGATCTAGAGAATCTTCAAGGGGGGGGGGGGCGATATCAGAAATTTGGAGGTTAATATCCGACCCGCAATCTTGGTCGGGTCGGGCCTAATTTTTTTTAATTGCGGGTCAGGTTTACTTCTACTTTTTTGCTACGGGTCGAGTTTGGGGCGGGTTGACTCCTACTTGCTTACTGCGGGTCGGGGTTTGGGTCGGGTAAACTTGTTATTTGTAGGAAAAAGGTTCGGGTTGGGTTAATTTTTACTTTTTGCGCTGCGGGTTGTGTTGAATTCTACATTTTTTCTTCGGGTCGGGTTGACTTACATTATCGGGTTGGGTGTTTTCCCTCTTGCGTGTCTTGTTCGAGTTGACCCGATTTTTAAAAGAATGTCTAAAATATTTTTCCGATAAAATCTATATGCAGTAAAAATTTTGTAACGGAAACTCCCAAATAGCGGAAAACTTTTTGTAGGGGATACATTTTAAATCTTTTATTTAGTAAAACCTCCGAAATACGGACACCTTGGAGCCGTCGAATTTATCTGCAAATTCAGAAGTAATAGTATGCACAGTAAGACCTCCGTACGGTCACTCTTGAAGAGCGGAGTGACCCCAGGACAGGAGCAGTCCCCAATACAAATATTTGCATATTTTTGCGCCCGCCTCCGAGTAAGAGATAAATTCGATGGCTTCGAGGTGTCCGTTATTTAAATGTTTTACAGTATTTTAATATTAATGAGTATATATATATATATATATATATATATATATATGTTCATATTTCTATATAAAAGAAAATTGAAATTAGTGATATAATTGCATACTACATTTTATAATTCTATTAAAATATGGATTATTTTCTTTCATTTCGGTTTCGGGAGAACGAAGATTTTTTTTCCGGGGTTTGGGACAACCCGATCCGCGCAGGTCTCATATAATTTTAAATTGTATGTTCAAAGGTGGAGTTATTTTTTATGGGATTTTTGTAGTATCTTAAAAATTGCCCAGTGCTCTAAATTTTTTAGGAACTCCAAAACCTCGCTGTATTAAAAATTACTGTATAAGAAACGACAGTAGTCTCTAGGGAGCGAGAGCAAATTTTTGAATTGCTACGGGTGCTTAAAACACAGCCTATGCTACTGATCTTCTATTCTTATATGTATGTGTATAAGTAGGATGATTTTATTTTATAACTGTGTCAGAAGAAAGCGAGTTTGTTTTTGAGAACTAAACTTACAATTAATTAAGGCTTATGGTCTATAGTTCCGAGCCCTGTTATCTTTACTATGGACCCTGGGGTGCTATAGAGCATATGCCCCTGTCAGGTTGTCAGCCTAACGCGCGACCATCAATGTTTAGTTCCCAAGTAAGCTTGGTACTCAATTTATAGAGACCCCGAATGGATAAAGGTCTGAGTTAGCCTTGATCTGTCCACAGTCAAACTGGAGACCTGTAGCGTGGTAGCGAGAAGCGCTGACCATTACACTACTGAGCTTACTGTTGTTAAGAGTATTATTAACGAATGTTGTAAATGCCCTTACCTTTTTAATTTTTATCACCCTTTTTTAAGCCTATTTTTTTTTTATAATGGAAGCTGCGCAATTTACTTCGAAATTTCGTTCTTTGTTTTATATAATATGATCCTTGTTTTTTCTCTCAAATTTCTCCTGAATCGCATATGCTGGAACGCTAGTTTTTCTCACTTTTCGCAACAAACACCTCAAACTTTGAATGTGAATCTGTGTTATTTATCACTTTGCCCATTTTTTTTTTTTTTACTCTCACTGCAAGTAAATTATGGAAAGTGGGGGTAGGAGAGAGCAAAGATTATCGGAGATGCGAACTTGAAAGTTGTCGCCAACCAGACAGATGTAGTGGGGGGAGGGGGTATAGTGAAACTGGGCGTCCTCCTTGTAAAATCGCCTATGACTCAATGGGCGAACTGGACATTGTAATAAAACGCCCAAAGAAACAATGAACACTTCGGAGATAGAAATATAGGGAAGAATGTTATCATATTACAGTACTAATAAAAATTATTGTTCGGATTTTTCTTAGAATTATATAGTGGTAGGACGAACAATATACAAAGCATTCATACAAAACGTTTTTTAGTGGAAATGTGCATGTCTGGGCACTTGGAGAGATACCTTCCAGAAGTCGCACAAAGGCTCAATTTTTTGAAGGCTCAATATAATCATAGAGACAATTTTAAGCTTTGATTGATCGCCACATTTCAGAATTATGTAAAAAAAAAAATACTAACTGGGTATAAGACTGCTTGTTTCTTCATATCAAAGATCAGTTCTACTTCAGTAAAGACTGTTTTGAAACTTATTAATGAAACATATATTCAGTAGCTAATAGGACGCTGGCTGAAAGAAGCATTTAGAAAAAACACTAAAATTAGCTTAGATACACTCTAAATAAGAAAGAGTGACTATTCACTCCGGAGGAGTGGATATTCACTCTATCGCAGAGTCAAAATTTGCCCAACCTCTTTAGAGTGACTATTCACTCTAGGCAAAAGTGAAATTATTCACTCTATCGCAGAGTCAAAATTTGCCCAACCTCTTTAGAGTGACTATTCACTCTAGGCAAAAGTGAAATTATTCACTCTCTGAAAGAGTGAATACTCACTCCCGAGAAGTGAATAGTCACTCTAAACAGGGGTGGATACTCACTCTTTCAGAGGAGTGACTATCCACTCTTGCAAAAAGAGTGGGTTTTTTCACCCTGATAGGAGTGAATAGTCACTCTTTCATAGGAGTGGCTATCCACTCTTTCATAGGAGTGACTATTCACTCTGGCAAAAGGAGTGGATTTCTCACTCCTAACAGGAGTGTATAGCCACTCTTTCATAGGAGTGAATGTTCACTTTTTATGGAGTGAATAAAATTTTTTTTTATGTTTCTTTTTTGGGCATTTTAAAAGAGTCATATATTTTAGAGCATGCAATGAAAATAGACACAAGCATGGTAAAGATTGGACTAAAATACTTTATTGGCAATATTTATTTAATTCAGTTTGTAACAGTAATTGAACTCTTAAGGAAAAATTCAATTAGAGTTACATAATGAATTAAATTAGATTACTGACAAAAAACTAAAATATTTTATTCCAAGCTTATCACTATTGTGTTTTCTTTCATTGCATGCCTTATAAAGATATGATAGTTTTAAAATGCCCATAAAGGCAAGTAATTAACCAAAATCTTAATCAGTGTATATTATTTCTTTCCTTTTCAAATACCCATTAAGTTTTACTTACACTGTAAACTGAAATGTCTGAAATTCAGACACTTAAGTGTCTGAGACGGATGGTTAAAAAAAGAGACACTTTAAAGTGTCTTAAAAATTTAAGACACTTAAATGTGTCTGGATTTCAGACACTTGAAATGTCTGAATTGTGGCCGTTTTTGTGCTCTGATTTGTGAGGAATATGCAGATATTTCTGACCACACTTTTTTTAGCATTAAATACAGCCATGTTTGACCACAGTGAATCCTGGATAAATTGGAAAATATTTGACCATAAAGCAGGGCTGGGGTTTGTTCCGGAAGCAGAACCTGATTAAAGCAGGGGCAAATTGGGTCCTCCCCCCCTCCCCCGATTTGAGGGGGCCCCAAGTTTGGTATGAAATTTTTGTAAAGCTGATATTTTAAATCTCTTTCGACTTTGTACTGATTATAATCAATATTTTGAACTTTTAGAGTAGGATACGTTTAAAAACTAAAAATATATTTATCTAAATACAATAAAATCTTTCAATAGTGGACACCGCATCATCGTAGAATTTGTGTGCTATTCGGAGAAAGCGGACTCTTCCGAATAACAGACAAATTCCGTCGTCCTGGGGTGTCCGCTATTAAAAAGTTTTACTGTACTTAGATAAATATATTTTTGGTTTTTAAACTTATCCTACCCTAAATGTTCAAAATATTGATTATAGTCAGTGCAACGTCGAAATAGATATAAAATATCAGCTTTATGAAAATTGCATACTAAATTTGAGAACCCTAAAATCATAGTGGCAATGGCTAACGGCCCAGTTTGCCCATGCTCTTATGGAAGAAATCGAATCTTGCTTTATGGCCAAATATGTATTCTAAAGCATGAAAGTGTTTAATTTTTTGTCATAGTATAGAAGATGTGCACTAAAACAATTCGAGGGACAATGACTACTCCCCCCCCCCTTCCCACCCTCTTTACATACTATCGCAAAAAATTAAATTCATTCGATTACTGAGCATATAAAAAATATGTTTTTATATAATATTTTTTTTATTCAACTTCATTCTATGCTAAAAGCATGTACAATATTGATTACAACTTTTCTGCACCGCCCGATTACACGAATTAAGTCATTGAATACTGTTGTCGGCAACGACTTCATTAGCGGCGCACATTAAAATGGCCAGCCATTAAAAAAAAAAAAAAAAAAAAAAAAAAATCATTTTAGAATGAAAATTTAACACTGCAATATTAGATTAAAACTGTAATGTTGTTTTAGAAGAACAATGCAACTTTTCATCAAAATTGACTATTTATTTTAGATAGAAAATACTTCTTTTAGAAAAATACTTCTGATTAATTGTTTTAAAGGATCATCAAATTAAAATTGATATAAAATAATTTTGTACCATATAGTTCGTTTTCTGAGTGTACCATATAGTTCGTTTTCTTAGAAGAAAGTACAAGTTTATTTCCATGAAGTATGCTTTGAATTGTTTTAAGACTTGAATAGAACAGTTCAATAATGATAATAAAAAAATAATAATGGCAACTATAGTTTTTTCATTCTCTGAATGTTTTATATATTTTTTAAAATACTAACATATATAAAAACCAGGTTTATGCTATGGGAAACTTTATATATATATATAATATGTGTGAAGAAATATATTTTTTCTTTTTAACGTAAAAACATATTAAAATTTACTGAAAACCCTGTATTTTAGATCTTATACAACACAGTTAAACAATCTAGAGTTTTAAAAAAATAAAAAATAAAGAAAGAAAAATAATAGAACCAGTAAATTTAGATCTCGAATTTTATTACAACAATGAAAACCATTTAGAAAAATATTTGGACCAAAATTATGCAAAAATGTAAATGTCTAGCTTTTTTTTATTTTCCATTTTCTATTTTTAACCTCTTTACTAAAAATATTTTTTTAAAAATATTAAAATTTGTTTTCAATAGCTCAAGTTTTGCAAAACCGAAAGCTAAAGTTTTGAGCAATAAATCAAAGTAAGTAATGATATATTTGTTTTACAATTAAAATTTGCTTTAAAACCAAGTAATATTATGTGTAACTTAGAAGATTTTTTTAAATTCACATTCTCAAATTAAAAAAAAAAAAAATGTTCTGCCAGTTTGCCAATAAGTTTTTTAGGTTTAACAAATCAGATTTGACAAAAATAAATTCACCCCCCCCCCCCCCCAGAAAAAATGTAAAAAGATTTCTCGAAGAAAATTGTACATCTCTAATTATAAAATATAAAAAATAGGTCACCACAGGAATTTGACCGCGAAAGAAAATGTTATAAGTATTCCGCATATTCATCAAAGCAACATTAAAAATTCCTTTACATATCAAAGTGTTAAAAAAAATTATAAACACAGCATTTTTTTTTTTCAGCATAAGGTTTGATAACTTTCTGTTATTGCTTTTTTAAAAATACATATTTTAAAGTACGCATTTAAAAAAAATATATATATTACTGATATTTTACAGTCATAGTAATAACATATAATTGCATAATATATATGTATATATATTTCTGAACTTCAATAAAATCAATGCTGTGAGTTATAATCCAGATTCTTTACAATAAAAAACTTTTATTGATAAAGTGGAGATCTAAAGATATATTAAACAAATTTGCTAATTTTGAAATTGATATGAATTTATTTGAAAATCATAAAAAATACACAAATATTTTAACATTAAAATATATTTATTTGGATTTAAAAAGATACAAATATAACAAATACATATTATTCTTATCAAATTAATTTAAATAGTAATTAAATAATCTTATATAAGCAATTATATTCCAACAAAAGCTTTATTTGAAAACGAAAATTAGTAGTTGTTTATAATCCTACCTACCTTTGATGAGTTAGTCATAACCATAATAGTAAATTATTTTAAACAAATATAACACGAAAATAAATAATTATGAGATTAAATGTTGATTTTATAATATTTATAACTTGTCAATGGAATAGTCAGAATTGAATGAATATTATAACAAGTTGTTGAGCGTACTCGCTCAATTAAGGTAGTTGCACACTTCTGGCAAAACATAAAAAAAAGCACTGTTTTGCAAACCGATTTGTAAAAAATATTCATTGAAAATAAATCGCACATATTTTCCTTTCGAAAAGGGGGAAAAAAACACATCCGACTGCAAAAAAAAACTCACCAGTCGGATTTTATAAAAATAATATTCAAAAAGTACAATACGAAAATAGATAATTCTCAGATTAAATGTTGATTTTATAATATTTATAACTTGTTAATGGAATAGTCATAGAGCGTACTCCCTCAATTAAGGCAGTTGCACACTTTTGGCAAAACATAAAAAAAAGCACTGTTTTGCAAACCGATTTCTAAAAAATATTCATTGAAAATAAATCACACATATTTTCCTTCTGAAAAGGGAAAAAAAAAACACATCCGACTGCAAAAAAAAACTCACCAGTCGGATTTTATAAAAATAATATTCAAAAAGTACAATACGAAAATAGATCATTCTCAGATTAAATGTTGATTTTATAATATTTATAACTTGTCAATGGAATAGTCATAGAGCGTACTCCCTCAATTAAGGCACACTTTTGGCAAAACATAAAAAAAAAAGCACTGTTTTGCAAACCGATTTGTTAAAAATATTCATTGAAAATAAATCGCACATATTTTCCTTTCGAAAAGGGGAAAAAAAAACATATCCGACTGCAAAAAAAACCTCACCAGTCGGATTTTATAAAAATAATATTCAAAAAGTACAATACGAAAATAGATAATTCTCAGATTAAATGTTGATTTTATAATATTTATAACTTGTCAATGGAATAGTCATAGTGCGTACTCCCTCAATTAAGGCAGTTGCACACTTTTGGCAAAACATAAAAAAAAGCACTGTTTTGCAAACCGATTTCTAAAAAATATTCATTGAAAATAAATCACACATATTTTCCTTCTGAAAAGGGGGAAAAAAAACACATCCGACTGCAAAAAAAAACTCACCAGTCGGATTTTATAAAAATAATATTCAAAAAGCACAATCTTCGTGATGAACGGAAAAAAAAATTAATAAAATACACACCAATGTTCTAACAATTATAACATTTTATAAATTACAAGCATTTTCTTCAGCGTATATTATTTCTATGTATCGTTTCATGATTACTGTAAATTACTTGTAATCCACATCCACACATAAGGACTGACACAAAATTATAAGCACATAATTTTTCAGTATCAAAGTTACGAACATCTCTTCAAACTACTAAACCGTTGAACTAACATTTTAAATCGAAGTATTAACGCGTCAGCCAATCGTCATAGACGTCTGCCAAGAATGAAAATGGTCCTCGTCAGCGGTCTGTTAAAAAAAAAAAAGACAATATTTACGTCAGCATTGCTAATGGTGCGATCTCTGACCCAATTGACTCATTAAACTTTTTTTTTTTTTTTATCAGCGCAGCGGGCAGAAACTTTTTATTTTCTGGCGTTAAATTTATCAATTATCAAAATATAATTACTACAGTTGTTATATTTTCAGACAGAGGGAAAATAGCTTAAAAAAAAAAGATTGACGTAACACTTGCATATAATATATCGAATTTTAAAGAATTTAAAAGCAATTTTCATATTTCAGATTTTTGCTTTAGATATGAAAATCCAAAACATTATTCATCCATTAACTTTTGAAAGACTTTATAACTTAATCTGAATTTCCATACGTTATTAAAACTAGAGTGGTCACTATTTGTATATACAACTTTGAAATCACTGTTGTTAAACTTTATAGAGACCAATCAGTGTCACATCGTAATTGGAATTTTGCGATCGCTTATGGAAAGTTTAAAAAGACGTTTCTGTTTAAAATGTCAGCTAAAAATTATTATTTAAAAAATATAATATTAAATTGTTTTTAAAAAGGATAATACATATTATTCCCCGGTGAATTTATAATATTTAAACACCACGAAAATAAGGGACTAAGATTTTTTTCGTCAGAGATGGGGTGTGGGGCTCTGTCCCCCTGAATCCACCGTATAAGTCAATTTTTAATTTTATTTATCCTGTATTTTAGTTTATTATTCTAAAATCATACATATTTCTGTTGTCGACATACCTTTTTCCATGAATTTACAAAACACACAACAATAAATGAGGTAACCTCCTTCGAAAGGTTTTTGAAGCAGCTTCTGACATAGTACCACCACCACATTTCGTTAAAAATGGTTTTTGATTAAATATTGCTATTAATTAAAAATTAAATCGGCATTGTTTTTATAAATGAAATGCGATATTTTTCCTCAAATTAGTGTTGCCACAAAAATAAAATAACCGCATTATATAGTGCAGAACAATGATTAAAAAAAAATAAATAGTAGTACAAAAAAGATAAAATATCAATTCGCCACATAGATTTACTTTATATTTATGGTTAAAAAGCAAAATTGATATTGAAATGTTTAAAAGAAAATAAAGACACCATCGATCGGTCGAAGCAGTGGTATTTCACGTGTATAATAAAAGGTATGCTTTGTTATATTAAATTTTATTTTAAGTGCATTCAATTTTTTTTTTCATGTTTTCCAAGAAGCGGATGGATATCTTGTGAATTGACGAAGTTATGAATTTTTTTCTTCCTAAAATCCTATCCCCCCCCCCTTCCTTGAGGCCATTTTTAATGATATCAAAAATCTGTCATACATAAATTTTCGGCCCTTTTCCTAGAAATATTAATAACTTTAAACGGATTTGATACGTATCATAATTAAGAAGTTATGGGTTTTTTTCTGTTTTCACCCCCCCCCCCCTATTTCGATTTTGCCCATTAACGAACTTGACCGAGATTTTATGTCCTTTGATTATATGTTATCAGTTTGGAAGAGATTTGTGCAGAATTATTGAAGTTATCGTGTCCATAAAAAAATGATATAGCTATATAGACAGATAGATAAAGTTTTGAACTGGGGGGGTGGTTTGGGGTTTTAGGGGTTATAATCGGCGTAGATCTGCAAAAATTTTCAGAAATTCCAACATAGGGGAGAATGTAATAGGTAACATTTCTTACGAAATCTACCTAAAAAGAAAAAGGAAAAATGATCATTTCGTTTCTCTCAATAAATAAATATGGACAAAATTATATAATGCCAGGCTTTCACTCTTCAACGGAGTGAAATATTTCACTCTTGTCAAAGGAGTGAGACAGTCACTCTCGACAACGGAGTGAGATATTTCACTCCTTTCTAGAGAGTGGAAAATCCCACTCTTTAAAGAGTGTATTCTTATAAAATTCACTCCAAAAAGAGTGAAAATGCCTCTCACTCTTCCAAAGAGTCAACTTCTCACTCCTCCCAATTTTAGAGTGTATCTAGGTTAGGGGTCTATACTTGCCGCAATTTCCAGTCTCAGGCCAGGCCCGACTCGTACAAAAAAATTCTGACCCGACTCGTACAAAAAATATTGGCCCGACCCGGTATAAAAGCCCGAGCTCAGCTCTGCCAGCTCCACTATAAAAGCTTAAAGTTTCCCCCAAGCCTGGATCTGCCCGTACAAAAACTTGATTGGTTTTACTTGATTGGTTACCGCCAGACTTAATTTCTATAAAACATGCCGATATTTCGGAAGCAACATTATTCTACAATTAAAATTATTCATAAAGCCCACTTACTTATGCGGAGATTTTTTATTTTTCAGATTATGTTCGAAATTCATGAAATACAGAATGACAACAATATTAACGGCAGTTAGATAATTGTGTATATAAACACTCATTAAATTTATAGGAACTAAGCCTGGCTATGGCTAGCAGGTTGTACTTAAATTTGGGGATATTCCGCCGGATGGGGGTTCTGTAATAGCGATTTTTATGCCTATTCCCATTATTGTATCATCGAAAAGTGGATGAAGTTATGTATGGAATTGAACCAAATTTTATTTATAGGTTTTCGACTATGGCCGGCATGTCCAAATTGAATTTAGGGATATTCAGCCGGAAGGGGGCGCTGTGATAGCAATTTTTTGTGCAAATTTTCGTAGATTAACATCGGCTGTTCATGCAGCGAAGGCAACCCGGTGCTTCCCAAGCAGCTGACGTAAAACAGAATTCTGTGATAGCGAATTTTGAAGTATTAACATGCCTGAGATAGAAGAAAGTTTTGGGATTGGCACATCCGAATAGTTAAACTCTCTTTGATTTTTTAAACCAAATTAAATTTCTAAAAATTATGCTAAAAAATGCACAACATCACTACAATTTTTACGAAAACAAATAAATACTAGTATATTGTGGCTATCACAAAACTTTCTTCTATATAAATGAAATCGTCTGCAATAAAAATTAAATGACAATCTATTCGTTCTTAAGATATAGCTAACGCGGGAATCGTAAAAAACAGATCATAGTGGCGACATCTGTTGGGCGGTATATACCCAATTATAATACAGATCTATTTATGTCAAGGTAAAACATAATCTAAAGTTTAACGAAATTCCGTGCGTGAATTCTTAAGATTAGCTATCGCAAAAATCGCGAAAAATGCGGCATAGCAGCACCACCTGTTGAGTAATTTAAACCAAAACCTCATCAGCACCAATTTATGTCAAGGTATAACTGAATATGAATTTTCATTAAATTCCGCGCATTAATGCTTGAGCTAGAGCGCCCACAAAATTTGTGTCACATAGATATAGACAGACATTTTTCAAAGAACAGTCAATTCGAGTTCAGGACCTCCTAAAATGTAGAAATACGTAGAAATATTTTACCAATCCAATACTTTGTTCTTGTAAAGATAGAAGAAATTAAAAAAATGCCACCCGAATATAGGCTTGAGGGGAAGAAGTTAGAGGTATGCACGAGCCAATAATGGTTTTCATACGGTTTGAGTCAGACATGAGCCGAACTCTTAGCTTTTATACCGGGTTGGGCCCGGGTCTGGAAATTTCAGCTCGTGCAGATCTCTAAGAAGAATGAATTCCATGCCAAACTCGTACCAGAAAGGGAAACAACAAGTCTAGCCCGTCCCGGCTCGAGTCTAGAGAAAAACGGAATACCCGGCCAGGAAAGACTGCAGAACAGGCAAGGTCCGAGTTTCATGAATGAAAATTGGGTCGAGATTTTTCTTTGGACGAGAACCTTTCCTGCACAGACCTCTGTGGTCGGTTTGCAGACCTTTTATTAGCGCAAGGAGTGTAGGGGGCGACCTATCCGCCAATAGTCGCAACCGAGCCGAATTTTCAGGTTTTATACCGGGCCTGAAAATTTTGGCCCGTGCAGACCTCTAGAAAGAATGAGTTTGGGGTCGAGCCCGAAAAAGTCTGGTCCGGCCCCAGTCTCCAGAAAAGCAAGACCCGGTCCCGGCCCGACCCATAAAGAGTGAAGACCAGTCCCAGCCCGACCCGCGGGTCGGGCCGGGCATCGTCAGAGACCTTTTCCTGTGAAGGCCTCTAATGTCGGTTTACCTACCCTTTTTTGGCCCAAGGGGGGGGGCGATCGCCCCATCGCCCCCCCCCCCCCCTTAGATCCGCCATTGCTCTCCATCATAATTCTATAACTAATGTACGTAGAACAGTATGCTATATATACTTAAACCTTCCCTGAAAAATTATCTATCTAACAGTGCAAGTTCCATTAATATCCATTCAGCAGAACTCCAGTTATAAGCAGTAAGAATGAAATTTCCGTTTGTATCTTATATATATACTAGCTGTTACCCGTGACTTCGTTCACGCAACATTAAAAGAAGAATAAATACATTAATTAAGCAAAATATTTTACTCCCAATAATTAAAAACGTTAATAATTAACTAACTATTTATCATATTTCATAGGAGACAATACGGTATTTTTTATTATAGGGACCTTGACAAAACTCAGTCTTAAAAAAGTGAAATTTTGTACCAAATAATCGCGTAAATGAAATTGCAACCAATGCAAAAAGGAGGGCCAAATAAAATCGTGGAAATAGACGAATTGGGTAAAAACAAATGTCAATTTTACCTGATAAACAGTTTTACTTTTAACGCCTTTGTGAAACGTTTTAACAGCCATCCTAAAAAAAAAAAAAAAAAAAAAAAAAACATTAATTAGAAATAGTATATGCTTTTTCTTTGAATTCAATTCTGCCTCCTTGGTTTAATATATAGTTGAAACAAATCTTGTTTTCTAAATAACAGTATATATTGGCAGGCAATTTTTGTTCTCCAGAATAAATTGATTCATGAAGTTTGAATGTGTGAAAATATGTTTATATTTTTCGGATAATTTACTGAAATCAAGATTTTGTTTTCACCATCTATTCAAAGTGAAAATAAATTCTGTTTTTCAGTTTTAATGAGAAAATGGTGTAAAAAATATACAGATCTGTTTTATTTCTCCTTTTTATACACAAATATGGAGTAAGTTACTTTCCGTTTTTAGAGAAACTTCGTTAAAAAAAAATGGCATTTTATTTAATTTTTTTAATTCTGAGAGTTTTAGTGACATCCTCGGATCAATTATAACCGGTATTCGCTAAACCGGTAGCAAACTAACTGGTAGTAAATCGCGTTGCGTTCGATAGTCTAGGAGTAGTTGCGAAATACAAACACACGGTCAGATTTTAATATAATAGAGCAGTTGCAATCAGCTGATCAACCATTGTATTCACTTGGAGGTAAGGGTAATTCCACCAATCAGAACTGCCTATTTGTACTGTTTATCTGCAACCTGACGTCAATTGCAACTGCCCTATAGATTCGTGTTCATTTTCCTTTTCTTAAAATTATGATGTGCTTTTTAGCAGAAAACTCGGATACTCATGCGGAACGAAATAACGAAATAACGGATACTCATGCTTAATAATCAGTATAGATAACAAAACATTTAAATTTTTCGTTATAAATATGGCGTGAAACTCATCTACTTTCTATACTTATTGATCCTTGTATTATTAATGTAAGGAATTGATTCACACTCATTTTAAAATATTGGAAAATTCCCGTTTTATTTCAAATATGACGTCTCCTTTTTCCCCAGAGAAATCCCTTTTAATGACATAATTCTTGTTAATTTTCTTTTCCAGGCAATTAATTTCAATACTGGCATAGGGAAAATTATGTTACTTTAACGAAATAATATTAAATCTTTAGGTTTTATCAACAAAAATGGAACTATTAACATTCGTCATTTTTTTTTTTTTTTTTTTTTTTTTTTTTTTTTGGTAATCGAATTATTTTTTTTAGTTTTAAGAATGAAAAATCACTATTTCTCGCTATCCATGACATCATTTACGCCTTTGTGAAACGTTTTAACAGCCAAAAAAACATTAATTGGAATTACATTAATTCCTTCAAAAAAAAAAAAAAAACATTAATAGGAAATAGTATATGCTTTTTCTTTAAATTCAATTCTGCCTCCTTGGTTTAATGTATAGCTGAAACAAATCTTGTTTTGTAAATGACAGTATATTGACAGGCAATTTTTGTTCTCCAGAATAAATTGATTCATGAAGTTTGAATATGTGAAAATATGTTCTTATTTTTCGGATAATTTACTGAAATCAAGATTTTGTTTTCACCATCTATTCAAAGTAAAAATAAATTCTGTTTTTCAGTTTTAATGAGAAAATGGTGTAAAAAATATACTGATCTGTTTTATTTCTCCTTTTTTTATACACAAATAAGGAGTAATTTACTTTCCGTTTTTAGAGAAACTTAATTAAAAATTATCCCCCACCCCCAAAATAAAAAAAAATAAAAAACTCTTGGCATCTAATTTAATTTTTTTAATTCTGAGAGTTTGTGTGACATCTTCGGATCAATGATAACCGGTATTAAGTAAATCGCGTTGCGTTCGATAGTCTAGGAGTAGTTTCAAAATATAAACACACGGTCAGATTTTAATATAATAGATTCGTGTTCATTTTCCTTTTCTTAAAATTATGATGTGATTTTTAGCAGAAAATTCTCATCTGTATATAACGGATACTTATGCTTAATAATCAGTATAGATTTAAAAAAAATTAAATTTTTCGTTATAAATATGGCGTGAAACTCATCTATTTTCTATGCTTACTGATCCTTGTATTTATTAATGTAAGGAATTGATTTACACTCATTTTAAAACATTTTGCAAAATTCCCGTTTTATTTCAAATATGACGTCTCTTTTTCCCCAGAGATAGCCCTTTTTAATGACATAATTACTGTTAATTTTCTTTTCCAGGCAATTAATTTCAATACTGGCATAGGGGAAATTATGTTAATTTAATGAAATAATATTAAATCTTTAGGTTTTATCAATAAAAATGGAACAATTAATATTCGTCATTTTTTTAGATAATCGAGTTATTTCTTTTAGTTTTAATACTGCGCCTAGAATACATAGTGTGGAAATCGGCTATTCCAGTAATGCTTTAAAAAGTGCTAAAAAGTTGTAGTCTATAAATGTGCAATGGTGCTCCAACTGTTCTTATATCGAGTATTGCAAGCAGACACAAAACAATGCGTATCAAGTTTTTTAGCTATGCTTTTATAATTTTAAAAAAGTTTATAAAAATCACAATAAGTCAGAGGAGAAAAGGATATAATTTAAGTATTTAAAATAATTACCACCAGCAGAAACATTCTAATACAATATTTACGTTGAGAAGAGCTAGCAGATGGCACTGCCGTCCCATCGTTTTCTTTTCAGCAACGTTGTACATTTATTGGATTCAATTTTTTAGTACTATTTTGTAGCAGATTTCCACACTATGTATTCTAGGCGCTGTAGTTTTAAGAATGAAAATAGCTATTTCTCGCTATACATGACATCATTTTCGACATGGATAATTTTGCGGAGCATATTATTGACATTTGCTAACCATTTTCTTTTGGAATTTCTTTTTACTTTTTTAAAATTTAAATAAAAAATACGGTATAGTTATACTAGCCGTGCGCAGACGGTAAAACGCCACGTATTGTTACCATACAAAAGAAAAAAAAGAAAAAACCCAAGAGAATTTTATTTCACCAATCAAAGCATATCCGCTTTATTTTCCATGTATGACGTCATATTGGTCTTTTTCGTTAGCCTCGGGCCTGTTTCCTATGGTTACGTATATTGAAACCCTGATTTATTATCAAAAACTAAAAAAAGTACGTTATTTTTCTAATAATAGTATTTAATCTTCTTTTTAATTCTTTAATTTATTTTGTTTCATTTTCATTTTTCACGTGAAAATTTTTCAGTTGAATCTAAATTGTTGAGTAAAAGTTATTATTCCAGGTTTTTAATTAGTTTTGGCAACGATAAAGTATTAGCAACGGTAAAGTAAATCTAACCATTTTAAAATATTATACGAAAAAATGTCCATTTATTCGCTATGAAAATAACGAAATTTTGAATTATTAAGAAAAATATTTGAATAAATCAAACAAAAACCAGTCTATGTTCATTTGAGGGTTATAATCAACTTATGTGCAAAGCTATAGGATCATTAAATGGTCCATTTTGACGCTGGCTTCAGCCTAATATTTGCACACAATCAGATTTATAATATGATTAAGATTAAGATTAGATATAGTAGATTACAGTATATATAAGAATCTATAATAGTCTCTAGGGAGGGAGCTCAATTTTTTGAAGTTTCCATGGGCCCTTAAAAACCAGCCTACGCTACTGATCTCGCCTTTTTATCATAGCAAACGCGGTAGCGTTTGCTATAATATGTTTAAGAAATAGAAAATGCAAACGTTTTTCTGAAATTTCTGGCGAACCAGTTGACATACGACAATGATTTTTTTTTGAAAGATAGAACTCGACGAGACGAATAAAATGATAGCATTCAAAAAATTATTGTAGCTTACTGTAGTTGATTATTTAACTTTAAACGAAAAAATGAAGACGAAAAGTTCAACAAACTGTAGCTAAACTTCCACTGGCAGGATTAACTTCGTTTTTGTTTTATTTTTTTCCTCTTGGTAAAACTTAAAATAGGTTTTTTTTTTCTATCTTTGTATGTTTGACGGTCACTGAGAAAATCGAATTTATGTTGTAAAGCTTCAGTTGAATATTGGTTTTTCTTTTCTTTTTTTATCGTAGCAAACGCGCGCGTTTGCACGAAAGTTTAAATAAATATTATTATTATGTATGTAACAGAATTCATTCAAATTAATTAAATCACGTGACAAACATGCTTATTTGTTTTTATTTTCATACTAGCGTAAATGCCCATTATAGGACAGTAATCGTAGGTAGAAATCGTGGTTTTCACATTTAATTTGAAATAATACTCATATAATATTCATCGACAATGAGGAAATATATATATTGGAAAATTATATCGCCTAACAGGCTCCTGCTATTCACGTTCAAACTCACTAAGCATTTTACATGCTTATGTAAAAGAATTGTGTTTCATAATTTCATCTAATTCACATAAAATATGCGGCAAACAATTTTCGGTACTATTATCCCGTCGACCACTTTTTATAACAAAAATCTATCGCCAAACTGTTACGCCAAATAAAAGGGAGAACGTTGCCATTGGAATATCAAAATAAATAAATAAATAAAATATAAGAATTTATGGACACAATTGTTATTCTAATTAATGAAATAACCAATAAGTCAGTAAAACATAATGAATAATACACGCAAATGTGAATTAAAAACCACTTGATGACATGACAAACACGTATAATGCTTCTGACATCAAGTAAATGGGACTGCATTTCTGGCGTTTAATCTTTGAGTTGGCGATAGTATTTTGTTATGAAAAGTGGTCGACGGGATGATAGAGAAGTACCCAATTTTCAATGTCGTCGTTATTAAGTCGTTACTGTACAGCTTGTGCTGTATCATTTATTTTGGTACTTTTCTGTTAGACCAACACCATGCCAAAATGTTTCCTAATGCGCCAATTATTTCAACCCTGACCGAGCAGATGTTGTCTACAAATCGTGTTGTCATGCAAACCGTGCCAAACATTTTGATTTGTTATTTATTGAACTAGCCGCCACTGGCGACCAGTTTGGTCTCCCTTAAATGTATGTTAAACATTGCAACACGTTACATTTATTCATAATTTAATTTTCCCTTAATCCTTCGCCAAATCGGAAGATTCTAATAGACAAATCATGAACTTTTGCGATCATGGTAGCATTTCGCATATTTTTTGGGCACAAATGTCACATACGCACGTTGGCGCGATTCCCCCCCCCCTCCCCCGCCAATTTGGCGAAAACTTTGTTATGGAAATTGTTGTTTATTTACTTTTATTTTTTATTTTAATTCTATAAATTATTTTTGATATGTATATCAATATTTATTTACAACAAACTATCATTTATTTATTTTTATTCTTTTTTTTAATTATGAGTATTTTTGTTAGCCGGGAGCAGATGATAATTCGCCAAATATCGTTCCCATCACCGTCATTCATACTACAATTAATTTAATTTTAAATTATAAACCTGTCACTCATTTCATTTAAAATACTTAACTTTAATCTAAAATGCTTATATTACATAAATTTAAAATACTTCACACTTTTCATTTAAAAGAGAAAATAAATAAATAAATAAGAAATAATATCATAAATCAAAACATTTGATTTCAAAATCAAAGTATCATTTCTAATTTGTACACGCGATAAATAAAAGCTGTATTAGCGATTTTAAAAATGCTAAAAATCTGATTCATTAAATATTATTACATGAGTTCAATTTACGTCAAGAAAAGGTCCGAAAGTTGAGTTGTATAGCACATAATTATGGTAAACTTTGATTGCCTCACTGGTGCGAATTATTTTTTTGACGCGAGGCAGCGGTCCAAAAATTCATTCGCGGAGAACTTGCTTTGCGAATGATTAACTCCATGATTTAATATTTTAAATGTTCACGACGAATCAATCTTTTTTTTTGTTTACTTTTATGAATAGAGAATTTGAACTGCGAATCTTTCGACTGAAGTTATTGCAGAATATATACATAATTGAACGCAAGTCATCTCTCAAATATTAATTTATTTTGAACGATCTTTCTTAAAATGTAACTTTTATGCAGTTTATTCGAAAAAATAATTTTGAATAAAAATGGCCGCTTGGCATATGAAAAAGCGATGCGGCATCCCGGAACTGTTGAGGACAGTCACATGACTTACAGTTTTATTATAGAGATGTAAAACATTTTTCGGTACTTTTCCGTTATACAAAAACCATTGTCGCCAAGCGTAATAGTAAGAGCAAAATGAAATTCCCGTGAATCAAAACACTTGAAAAAAAAAAAACAGCAATGTTGAAACGAAAGTGAGTAATTGAAAAATATAACATTTGAAAATTACAGACTTTTAAGCACTATTTTATAAAAATTAAAACACAAATATATACTGAAAGTAAGAAAACAAATAATTGTTATACAATAAAAGGAAAAATCCTGTGCCGGTAAATTTAGTGGGCTCTTATTGGCGATAAATGTTTGATGTGGTTGTTGCGATCTTGTGAAAAACCTTTAATCATATCCACATTTACACTGTATCCATATTGTTGCTATAATATCTTTTGGTACTTTTCGGTTAACCAGCTGTCAGTGAAGTATATATATACACACACACACATATATATACATACATATATATATATTTCACTGACTCCCGGCTAGCCGAAAAGTACCTAATTTTTTTGTTTCTCGCTAACATTGTCTGTAGACTCGATTACGGAATATTAGAAAATCTATCATTATTATCATCTAAACGGTCATGGATAATGTGCCATAATCAGGCTGCATATTATTACACATAATTTTCATGTATGGTTTGGTGAAACATTGAACTTTAAATTCTGTTAAAAACTGCATTTTATCTCGAAAAGGTGGACACCATATTACAAAGTTATGTGGTTTGAAACGATCAGAAAAACAAACTTGGATCAATGATTATAATCCCGCGATTTTGTTCATGTGAGCCGCCAATATTGACATCCAGTTTGTTGGAGAACCCAATTTGGTGTTAAATCGTTACATTACGCGTTATATAACCAAACCGAAAAAAAAAATCGTAAGGAAGAGATTTGGAAGACCATTGACGAAAACAAAAGTCTCGGTGCCAGATTACGCGCTTTTGCCAGATAAAACTTGATTAGTCGAGAAACTGGAAGTTACGAAGCCGTAGACAAAATTCTTGGCCATAAATGTTTCTATTCATGGGATGCTGTGCAATACTTAAATACCAGCATGAAATAAGACCGACGAAGAAAACTGAAAGTCACCATGATTTGGTTTTATTGGCAAAAGAGGATGAACGATCTACTGAAATTTACTGTCGGAATTTTATTGATGATTATTACATGAATCGACATGACAAATTGGAAAACATGTGTTTATACGAATTGGTCACTAGGTACTAATACGAACGAAATAAACCAAAGTCTGTAGAATATTACGAATTAAAAAAGAACCACAGTTGGTTCAGAAAACGTTTGAAACCAGTTGTTTTGAAAACGCCCTATCATAACACGAAAGCGGGCGCTGGAATTGAATTGTACTATCATCATTCTTTGCTGATGTTGTTCAAGCCTTGGCGAAACGAAGAAGACCTATTGGGAGAATTTAAACTCTACCGTGAATCCTTTGAGCACAATGTGAAAAAATTTTCAGAGATGGAAGAATGTCGCGAAACAAAACAACGATTACAAGCTGCAATCGACTTGGCTGAAAAGTTGCAACAAGAAAGTGATTTGCACAACCAGCTTTAAAATATCGAAGAACCAAAGGAAGACGTTGATATGATTATGATAGTCGCAAATTCTGATAACACTGAAACTCACCAGGAAATTGTTATTAATGAAGATAAATTGAACAAAAAAAATGAATGCTGACCAAAGGAAAATATTCTAATCAATTATAAAGCACATAGAAGAACAAAAGAAAGACCCGTCTATTCCCCCCATAAATTTGATTGTACGCGTAAGTTGCTGGTAGAGGAAAAAGCTTTCAAATTTATTTACTCAGTCAAAAAGTTCGTTTAATGAGTAATCACAATAATGATGCTGCTGCAGTACTAGCATTAACGAGAATTGCTGCCTTCAGCATTGGAAGAAGTACAATTCACACGTTTTTCAAATTGCCCGTCCAACATACGAATGAAGCAGAATAATTTAAGCTTGATTCTGACGATTTGAAATTATTTAAGCAACAATGGAAATCATTGGATTTAGTAATTATCGATGAGTGCAGTATGGTTTCGAATGTACTTTAGCGATGATCAGCTAACGATATGGCGAATGTTGTAAAAACAAGCGAGATTACTGTTTTGGTGGCAAAAACATTATTTTGTTTGGGGATTTATTGCAGCTAGCACCCGTAAAGGCCCAATTTTGATTTCAGGAACTGCCTTTATACAAAGTGAAACAATTGTTTGGTGGTGTTGGTGCATTCAACTTTTGGTACGAATTTGAATACAGTGAGCTAACAATGAACATTGTGTTATATACATAAAAAAAATATATATCGCGGCATAACTTTCTTAAATAACAGTCTCATGCACCAAATAACGATGCAAAATCAAAACTCAATTTTTATAGCATCATCACTGAACTGATCGTTAGTATAATTATCAGGACCTAATATTCGGTCCCATTCAGCGATTTTAAGAAAGACTAAGAAGAGTAGTAAGGAAAGATACCACTAAAAGAACAACTCAGCCTATAGCAGGCGACTTCAGTGCAGCAGAAACAGTCCATGGACAATTACAGAATCCAGTTTCTTTATGATGTAATAGCTATGGAAAATCACCATTTAATTATTGATGTGACGGTCCCCTGACATTTGAGAGAGCAGGTAGACATGAAAAAATGCTACTTTGGCGATGAACAGTCAACGATTTGGCGAGTGTTGTAAAAACAATGTAACAATAAAATTTTGACAATAGCAAAATTTTTTGCTTTTCAAGATATTAAAAAATCTTTAGTTTTTATCAAAAAATTTAAATGACTAGTATTAAAAAATGCTCTGAAGAGCACCAAAAAAGGTTAATATGTTTAAGTATGAAAAAGGGTTGGACAAGTGCTTCTAATTGAGCATAGGAAAGGAAAGGGGTTCCTTCTTGGCTTCAGCTCACTGTCAATGCCAACTTTTGAAAAAATCATATTCGCGCTTTTTCCATATAAATGAAATCACTCACAGTTGCGATAAAAATGTATAGTTTAAAGACGTAGCCAGTAAAGACGCAGCTTGATCAGACATGAATGTAAGGCGACATAGTACCAAAAACCTTAGTTCCTGAAGCGTATCACACTCATGCAGTGCTACCAAGCATGCCTGCAGTGTAGAACTGCGCAGAAAATTGATTTGTATTGCAGTGCAGAGTGTTGCAGCATTCTGAACAGGAACAATTTCACATATGCACGCATTACAGTATAATGCATTCATTGATTGAAATTACATGCAAGTGGCTGTGGCTCCACAATGCAATATGCAGTACAGCAATGCGTATGTAAGTTATAAACGAACATTAGGCGCATATACCTTTAATACGGAAGTACAAAGAAACAGTGCGGATGTGCGCTGAGGCTCAAAAGTATAATAGGAGTGTACAGTGTAGTATAGTCTGTAGATCAATAATGGTACACAGTGCACTGTACAAAGTTGCGTTGCAGACGCACGCACAGTACAACAGTAGAACATAGTGCAGTTGACATATAAAGCACGTTGGAAAGTTTTACTTCAGTACCGCAAATTTCTTTTATATGAAAAAGCGCGAATATGATTTTTTCAAAAGTTGGCATTGACAGTGAGCTGCAGCCAAGAAGGAACCCCTTTCCTTTCTCATGCTCAATTAGAAGCACTTGTCCAACCCTTTTTTATACTTAAACATATTAACCTTTTTTGGTGCTCTTCAGAGCATTTTTTAATACTAGTATGTATATGAATAATAATGATTTTGTAAATGTGTCAGAAAAAAAGCCAGTTTAATAAAAGCCCAGCCTACGCTACTGATCTTGCATTCTTAAATGTATATGAATATGATTTTGTAAATGTGTCAGAAAAAAAAACAGTTTTTTTTTTTGAGAACTTTAGCAAAAACAATAAACAAACTGCTGTGAATGGCTTTACATTTTTCATTTTTATCACCTTTTTAAGCCCATTTTTTTCATAATGGAAGCTGCACAATTTACTTCGAAATATTATTTCTTGTTCTGGTTCTGTTTTTTATAAAATGATCCTTGTTTTTTCTCATGTTTTTTCCTGAATCGCATATGTTCGAACACCAGTTTTACTCACTTTTTGCAGAAAACACTTCAAATTTTGAATGCAAATCTCTGTTAGTTATCACTTTGCACATTTAGGCGATTGCCGCATCACTTAATTCTTTTACACTCATTGCAAGTAAACTACGGGGAGTGAGGGGCGGAAGTGAGCGAAGATGATCGTAGGAGATGAAAACTTGAAAGTTGTCGCCAACTAGACAGATGTAGGGTTGGATAAGGTGAGATTGGGTGAGCTCTCCACCTGTAACACAGCCTATGACTCAATGAATGTACTGGGCATTGTAATAAAACGGTCAAAGATACAACGAACGCTTCGGAGATAGAGCTATAGAGAAAAACGTTATCACATTACAATGCTAGTAAAAAGGTTGTTCAGATTTTTCTTAGAATTACTATACAGCTATAGGACGAAAAATGTACAAAAAACATTCATACAAAACCTTTTTGCACTTGGGGAGATGCCTTCCTTAAGTCGCAAAAAGGCTAATTTTTTTAAGGCCAAACTTCTTCCTTTTTAATATACTTATAGAGACAAATTTAAGCTTTGATGCTTCGCCAGATTTCAAAATTATGTAAAAAAGACTAACTGAGTATAAGACTGCTTGTTCTTTATATCCAATATCAGTTGTGGTTCATTGAAGAATGTTTTGAAATTTATTAAAGAAACATATAATATAGGACGCTGGCTGAAAGAAACATTGAAAAAAAATTAAAACGAACTTAGATATGTCTGTTAGAGGTGTACCACTTGCCGAAATTTCATGCACCGGGGCGGGCCAGACCCGTAAAAAAAACTATTAGCCCGGTCAGGTACAAAGGCTAAAAGTTCCAACCCATACAAAACCTTAATTGGCACTTCACGGCCCGTTTAAAAATTTATTTGGCATTTTCCATCCCGACTCCGATGTTTCTGAACATTTTCTGACGATATTTCATTAGCATTATGCACAAAGCACGCTTACTTATGCACAGCTCTTATTTACAGACTAGCCACCACAGGCAACCAGTTTGGTCTCCCTTAAATGCATGTTAAGCACTGTAACACGTTACTTTTATTCATAATTAATTTTTTTTTAATCCTTCGCCAAACCGGAAGATTCTAATAGACAAATCAAGAACTTTTGCCATCAAGGTAGCATTTCGCATATTTTTTGTTGTTATGTATTTCAGCTTTCTTGACAAAACCGATTAACACATTTAAGCATTTATGCTTCATGACCGTTTGCTTATCAGTTGCAATATGATCGCTAATGCGGAGATTCTTAAACATATTAAGTAATTTTCCGTAATTGGGTCCATTGCCAATTCGCGTATTTTAGTTAATACGATTTGATGCAATGAAGTCTATTTTGTGAAAGTTTTTTTGAAATACTTTATTGTTGCTAATATATATATTTTTTGTTTCTCGCTAACTTTGGCTGTAGATTCGATTTCAGAAGATTAGAAAGTCTATCATTATTCTCATCTAAAGCGTCTTGAATAATTTGTCATAATCGGGCTGCATATTATTACACGTAATTTTGGGTACAGCTGTCGCAGACGCACCGGCGTATCATTTTGGCGCCAAAATGAGGATTTTATGCTTGGGCAACCCGGCAGTTTCGGCTAGATTTTGCTTGGTATGGCAACCCGATAGAGCATATTCCGTATGTTTTATAATAAATTAAATATTGTGTGTTTAATAATAAATTGATCATTGTGTATGTTTTAGAATAAAATTCTGTGTTTTTTAATATAAAATAAAATATTTCATAATAAAATAAAAGTAACATGCTGTTTTAGCAATCTTCAACTGGTACCTGAAAATGGAGTTTTCTCGCCAAAAGGGCGCAAAACAAAAATCGGCGCCAACCCCAATGCGTCTGCGAAGCTGTTCTATTTTAAAAATGCTATTGGCGGGATTTGCGCCCAAATAACATAAAAGTACTTAATGATGGTATGTATTTTATAAATGTATATTAAATTACTGTTTTGAACACGATTGGTCATTAACAATGGTAAATATGATTGGTGACTAATAATCATTTTCGGTGATCTCTCTTCCTGGCTCTCTTCTCATAATACATAAATACCAAATTAACTGACAAATCGTTTCGAAATTTGATTTATAAAATATTATTACATGAGTTGTATTTGTTTACATTCAGCTTACGGCAAGAAAATATCCGGAAGGAAGTTGAGTTGTATAGCACATAATTATGGTAAACTTTGATTGCCTCACTGGTGCGAATTATTATTATTTTTTTTTACACCAGGTAGCGGTCCAAAAATTCATTCGCGGAGAACTTGCTTTACGAACGACTACCTCCATGGTTTAATATTTTAAACATTCATGAAGCCGAATGAATGTTTTTCTTTTTTTGCTGTTGTTTACTTTCATGGGTAGAGAATTTGAACTGCGAACCTAATTTTAACTGAAGTTATTGCAGAATATATACATAATTGAATGCAAGTCGTCTCTCAAATATTAATTTATTTTGAACGATATTTCCAAAAATGTAACTTTCATCCAGTTTTATTTGAAAAAATAATTTTGAATAAAAATGTCCGCCTGGCATATGAAAAATAAAGCGGACATCCCGGAACTGTTGATGACAGTCACATGACTTACGGTTTTATTATATAGATTATGGTCAAAATTTATGAAATACAGAATAACAACAATTTTGATGACAGTTTTGATGAAGTTTGTTTAAATTCCTTGCATTAGTTCTTGAGATAGGGCACCGACAAAATTTGCGTCACACACAGACAGACTCACAGACATATTTTTTAAAAACAGTCAAATCGTATTCAGGACCTTCTAAAACATATAAATTCGTCGAAAATCGGTTGTCGGAAATTTTCACAAATCCAATACTTTTCATTGTAGTTGACATTGCATACGGTGCACCGAGCGAATTACTGTGTACTTGTAGCACTTTTAGTGAATCCATCGAATTTTACACACAAGAAGTTAATTCTCTTGTATATATCTGGATAAGGTGAGACTGGTAACCACCTGTAACACAGCCTATGATTCAATGAGTGTACCTGACATTGTAATAAAACTGCCAAAGAAAGAACGAACCCTTCGGAGATAGAGCTATAGAGAAGAACGTTATCTCATTACAATACCAGTAAAAATGTTGTTCAGATTTTTCTTAGAATTACTATATAGCTATAGGACGAAAAATGTACACAACCTTTTTTAGAGGAAATGCGAGTCTCAGTGCACTTGGGGAGATGCCTTCCTGAAGTCGCAAAAAGGCTAATTTTTTTTAAGGCCAAACTTCTTCCTTTTTAATATACTTATAGAGACAAATTTAATCTTTGATGCTTCGCCAGATTTCAGAATTATGTAAAAAGGACTAATAGACCGGGAGGCGCCAGCACAGACAATCACCTCATCGAGTTCACGGCTGAAATTCCAGGATTAGTTAAAACTCGATTCGCATATTAAAACGCAATCGGTCTGTCAAGTCATATCTTGGTGGAAAACACGTGAAAACCTGATTTTAGCGGTTGACTCGTAGGTTTACCATTGTGTTTTCCTGCACCGAGTTCTCCATGTTTTCATACTTTTGGTTGCAGGAAAACACAATGGTAAACCTACGAGTCAACCGCTAAAATCGGGTTTTCACGTGTTTTCCACCAAGATATGACTTGGCAGGCCGATTGCGTTTTAATATGCGAATCGAGTCTTAACTTAATTCTGGAATTACAGCCATGAACTCGATGAGGTGATTGTCTGTGCTGCCGCCTCCCGGTCTATAACTGAGTATAAGACTGCTTGTTCTTTATATCCAATATCAGTTGTAATTTATTGAAGAATGTTTTGAAATTTATTAAAGAAACATATAATCTGCAGCTATAGGACGCTGGCTGAAAGAAGCATTTAAAAAACATTAAAACGAACTTAGATATGTCTGTTAAAGGCGTACACTTGCCGAAATTTCCTGGCTCCGGAGCGGGCCCTACCCATACAAAAAACTATTAGCCCGATCAGGTACAAAGGCCCATATAAAAGCTTAATTGGCACTTCCGGGCCCGTTTAAAAATTTAATTGCCATTTCCCGGCCCGACTGAATTTCTACCGTACTTGCAGATTTTTTGACAATGTTTCATTATCCTACAATTGAAATTATTCACAAAGCACGCTTACTTATGCACAGTTTTTATTTACAGACTAGCAGACTACGCCCGCTGCGCTGGTCGGTTTCTCCAAAAGAACCTTGAATCAAACGAAATATATCGGTGAATTTAACCTTGTATTTTAAAGTAATCTGTACCTTTACCTGGAATATCCTAAAATAACATAAAAACGGATACTTATTTCACTAAGTTGTGTTTTTTTAATACGGTTTATTATTACGTTTACAATTTATTACTTACTGTTTTCCATTGATTTATATGTTTTATAGCTACATTTTTTAATAACGTGAATTAACCTATATTATTCACAACTAAAAAGAAATGGCGCATCTAATATTTGTCGAAAAATTAAATAAAAATCATGCACTCATGACATAATAATTCACTTTTATATTTTAACAGAATAATACGGCTACTACAATTTGTGACTCGTGCTGACACATTGCTGTTGTTATTATTTTTTTACGCGTGAAGTTTTCACTATATGGTACTCCATTGTGAAATTTGGTAATTTTTGAAATTCAATATTTGAAAAAGTGCATAATCAGTGGATTTGAAATTTATATCAAGAAAAATACAATTTTTTACCTTTCTAACGCAATTTGTCTAACAATTTTCTGACAAATACTTTTCGATCAATTAATTTTTTCAGTAACATCAAACGTTTCATTTTCCGAGATTAATCTGTGGCAACGATTATCGAAAATCCCAGTCGTCAGCAACACGTACCTTTTTATTAAAGAGGATAGCAGCATCACCTGTTGGGCGATATACAGCAAAACCTAATCAGCACCAACTTATGTCATGGTCTAACTGAATATGAAGTTTGAATAAATTCCTTGCATTAGTTCTTGAGATAGAGCACCGACAAAATTTGTGTTACATACAGACAGACTCACGGACAGATTTTCTAAAAACAGTCAAATCGTATTCAGGACCTCCTAAAACATATAAATCCGTCGAAAATCGGTTGTCGAAAATTTTCACAAATCGAATACTTTCTTTTTGTAAAGATAGAAGAAAGTAAAAATGCCAGCCCAACATGTGCTTGGGGTGAAGAATTTAGAGGTATGCAAGATCTGGACCAGTATTCGTTTTCATATGGAGCTAGGTCAGGTCTGGAACGAACTCTAAACTTTTATACCGGACCGTGACCGTGTCTGGAAATTTCGACCCGTTCAGACTTCTAGGAAGAATGAATTCCCCGCCAGGCTCGACCCGCAAAAATGAAGTTTGGGCTCGTGCCGAGTATACAAAAAAAGCAATGTCTTGCCCGAACCAGTGTCGAAAGAGTGGAGACCAGGCACGAGACCTGTGAATGAAAATTGGCCCAGCCCTGGCCGGAAGCGGACTTTCAACCAGACACTTTCCCGTGCAGACCTCTAATGTCGGTTTGCAGACATTTTATTAGCTTAAGGGGCGGAGAACGGGACGATCGCCCCATCGCCGCTCCTTTACATACATCCGCCATTGTCATGATTGAAGTTTCAATAACTTGTAGAATATGCTTCACGATGAGGTCACATGATTAAATGGAAATATATATATACATGGTGTTTCAGCACAATGTTTCTAAACTCTTAGAGGTGGTAGATTACAACAAACAATTTTTATATAGAAAACGAGGGTTGTATAGTATAATCTACTCGTTCAGTCAAACATATACAGGACGCTTCACTTCAATATAAGGCTAAATTTTTGGACATAACTTTAATAATAAAGAAGATATTTAGTGATATTTACAAGAGAATTATGTGCAAAATGCGATGAAATCATGAAAAGCGCTAGAAGTTCACAGTAATTTTGGTCGGTGCACCGTATATAAAGTCAACTACATTACGAAAAGTCTATCGCCTACTTTAGCGTTAGTTGAATGCGGATATGGCCACTTCCATCACATTAAATGCAACAATATCACGAGATGTGGTGGAACTGGCCACCATCCGCTTCGAAATAGTGCTAAATTAGACTATACACTTTTTGTAATGTAGTTGACATTGCATACGGTGCATCGAGCGAATTACTGTGTACGTGTAGCACTTTTCATGATTCCGTCTAATTTTGCACACCAGAAGTTAATTCTCTTGTATTGTAAAAATCATTTAAATAACTTATTTATTATTAAAGATATGTCCAAATTTTCGGCCTCATATTGAAGTGAAGCGCCCTGTATATTTGACTAAACGAGTAGATTGCGACCCTGGTTTCCTATATAAAATTTGTTTGTTGTAGTGTGCTCTACCATTGCTTAAAGCTTGTAAACATTCGGCTGAAACACCCTGTATAGATATATTTTAATGTGGAGCATTTGTTTTGGCTATCGGATATATGTTTTAATTTTGTTACACAATTTCAATGAAATTGATATACACTTCTGAGATGCACTACAGTATGTTGAGTACGTTTTGTTTGTCGTTTATTTACAAAGACACAGTCAAAAGAATACGGTTATAGGACTGACTAGGAGCCATAACTGCTGGATATGCGTTTTCGGATGTGATATGCCGTTTAAAACTTAATTAATTTTTATTATATTACAAGGTGTATAGATCATATACGAAGGTTGAACGAAAGAAATTTCACACATTATCGGCTATGAACAGTAATTTCTGCAAATGAATTTTACTGCGTTGTGCTTTTTAAAAATGTTTATTTAGATATATCATTCTGTTGTATGAACAACAAGAGTTGGAAATTGTACGTTAAACGTGGCAAATGAGGTGCTTTCGTGCTATAACTAGTTTTGCACTGTTAAAAAAAAATCACCGTTATTATTTCATTGAAATAAATAATATCGTCTGTTATGAGCGAAATGAGCATGCCTTTTTTTTTATTTCGTATTCTATGTTTTCAGATTTGAATTTTTTTTCGACACCAGACAGCGGTGCAAAATTCAACATGTAAATCTCGCTTTGCGAGTGATTACCTCCATGGTTTAATATATCTATGACCCACGAAGAACGAATCTCTTGTGTTTATTTACTTTAATGAATTGAGATATTCGGCTCTTAACCTAACCACTGAATTTATCTCAGAATCTATACATTTTTTAATGTAACTCATTTCTCAAGCAAACAATTTTCTTGAACGACTTTTCTAAAAAAAAAAAAAAAAAAAAAAAAAAAAAAAAAAAAAAAAAAAAAAAATTGTAACTTTTATACAATTTTATTCGAAAAAATAATTTTGAATAAAAATGGGCGCTGGCATATGAAAAAAGATGTGGTTTGCCCGTATTTGTTTTCCTCAGTCACATGGCTGCGTTCGTATTATATAAACTAGCCGCCACTGGCGACCAGTTTGGTCGCCCTTAAATGTATGTTAAGCATTGTAACAAATTATTTTTATTCATAATTTATTTTTTTCCTTAATCCTTCGCCAAACCGGAAAAATCTAATAGACAAATCAAGAACTTTTGCGATCGTGGTGGCATTTCGCATATTTTTTGTTGTTATGTATTTCATCTTTCTTGACAAAAACCGCTTAACCCACTTTATAATAAATTAATCATTGTGTGTGTGTTTTTAATATAAAATAAACTATTTCATAATAAAATAAAAGTATATGCTGTTTTAGTAATCTCTAATAGGTACCTGAAAATGGGATTTTCTCGCCAAAATGGCGCAAAACAAAAATTCCGCCAACCCTGGTGCGTCCGTGACAGCTGTTCCAATTTAAAATACATGACGTTCACATTTTTCTTTAAAATAGAAAATAGATAAATAAGAAATATTATCATAAATCAAAACATTTGATTTCAAAATTAAAATATCGTTTCTAATTAATACACACGAAAAATAAAAGCTGACAATTTGTTTCGAAATTTGATCCATTAAATATTATTACATGAGTTCAACCACGGAGTTCAACTTACATCAAGAAAAGATCCGAAGGAAGTTGAGTTGTATGGAACAGAATTATGGTAAACTTTGACTGTCTCACTGGTGCTGATTATTTTTTTTTACACCAGGCAGCGGTCCAAAAATTCATGGTTTAATATTTTAAACGTTCACAACGAATGAATCTTTTTTTTTTTGTTGTTGTTTACTTTCATGGATAGAGAATTTGAACAGCGAACCTAATTGAAACTGAAGTTATTGCAGAATGTATACATAATTGAACGTAAGTCATCTCTCAAATATTAATTTATTTTGAACGATCTTTCTAAAAATGCAACTTTTATGCAGTTTTATTAGAAAAAATAATTTTGAATAAAAATGGCTGCCTGGCATATGAAACAGTGAAGCGGCATCCCGGAACTGTTGAGGACAGTCACATGACATACCGTTTTATTCTAGAGATACGTAGCACCTATAGTCGTCGTCTGGTCCGTTTGTCTGTGTGTCCGTCCGTCCGCATGTAACAGCGCATAAACTACCCAACCAAATGATTTAAAGTTTAATATATGTTATCGTTGCAGAATTTTGTCGAGTCATTTCAAATTTTATGAAATTCGAATCAAAGCTTAAAAATATATTAATAAAAGTTTTCTTTATTCTATTAAATCCTATCATACGAAAATCTATATAATATAAAAGCACACGTCATGTGACTGAGAAAAAAAATACGAGCAAACCACTTCTTTTTTCATATGCCAGGCTGCCATTTTTGTCCAAAATTATTCTTTCGAGTAAAATTGCATAAAAGTTGCATTTTTAGAAAGATCGTTCAAAAAAAAAAATTGTTTGCTTGAGAGATGAGTTACATTAAAAAATGTATAGAATCGGAGATGACTTCAGTGGAAATTAGGTTAACAGCCGAATATCTCAATCCATTAAAATAAATAAACACAGGAGATTCGCTCATTATGAGTCTTAAATATATTAAACCTTGGAGGTAATCATTCGCAAAGCAAGATCTCCATGGGGAATTTAGAAGCGCTGTCTGGTGTAGAAAAAGCATTCGCATTTGTAAACGTGACATACGCAATAATAATAAAAAAATGCATGCTCATTTCGGTCATAACAGACGATATAATTCATTTCACTAAAATGATAAGAATGATTTTTTTTTTTTTTTTTTTTTTTTTTTTTACATTGTGAAACTACTTATAAAACTAACGCACCTCATTTGTCACGTTTAACGTACAATTTCCAACTTGTGTAGATTACGTATGATAGGATTTAATAGCATGAAGAAAACTTTTATTAATATCTTTTTAAGTTTTGATTCGGTTTTCATAAAATTTGAAATGACTCGACAAAATTCAGCAATAATTATATATATTAAATTTCAAAACATTCGGTTGGGTAGTTTTTGTGCTGTTACATGCGGACGGACGGACGAGACAAAGACTATAGGTGCTACGTATTTATATAATTACGAACGCACCTAAAAATGCAATTTCTTAACGATATTGTTGGAAAGTATTTCATAATCTATGTCGTGATGCATGATTTTTCGTTCTTGTTTGAAGTTTAAATAAGTTTAATTTCTTTGAAGTTTTGTGGCGGATTTTAAACCCTATTACGGGTATGTACTGCTAGACTGTAAAATGGTAGGTTTTACATTCTAGTGAACTGAATGACAAGTAATGTTTTCTTGATCAAGATTTTGAGATAATCATCCGGAATTCAAATCCTCTAGAAAGGAAGAACATCCCGGATGAGGGAGAGTGATTAGGAAGAAAAACGGAGGATGTCGTTTTTATTATTTTATCAGCTCGATAGTTATTCATTTACAAATTTACATCGTTAGCCATTTACAAAATGATTCCATTTACTGTTTTCTTTCTAGTGGCAAGTAAGTAAAAAATATGTATATATCGTTAACCGAATTTTAACAAAACAGGTTATGCAAGTCTTTAGTATCTTTACTTTTTTGGTGCGTTCGTAATTATATAAATACGTAGCACATATAGTCGTCCTCTGGTTCATCCGTCTGTCCGCATATAACAGCGCACAAACTACCTAACCGAATGATTTGAAATGTAATTAAGTAAGTCACAAAAGATAATTAAATAATAACTTACAATGATATTCACTTCAAAACTATTTTTATTTCTCAACATATTCTTCACCAATATTTATGCACTTATATCACCGTTTTATCAGTGCCCCAACACCAGCTGCATAACATTCTTTGGGTTGCTGTCTCAGCCACATTAGGACTTCAAGTTGAACCTTTTCATCATCTGTGAGCAGCATCTTGCAACTTCTTCAACAGCCACCATACAGCTTCGATTTAGCACCAAGCGATTTTCATCTGTTTAGTCCACTAAAAAACCATCTTGGAAGCAAGATGATGTTCACAGATGATGAAAGGGTTTAACTTGAAGTCCTAATGTGGCTGAGACAGCAACCCAAAGAATGTTATGCAGCTGGTTTTGGGGTACTGATAAAACGGTAATATATAAGTGCATAAATATTGGTGGAGAATATGTTGAGAAATAAAAATAGTTTTGAAGTGACTATCATTGTAAGTTATTATTTAATTATCTTTTGTGACTTACTTAATGACTTTCCCTCGTATATATAAACGTAGCAGAATTTTGTCAAGTCATTTAAAATTTTATGAAAATATAATCAAAACTTAAAAAAATATTAATAAAAGTTTTCTTCATTCTATTAAATCATATCATACGTAATTAATTCAATAAATATCCCATGATAGGTAATGACTCTAGGTTGCCATGGTGATTAAGTCATATTTAAAATGATTCGTTATTAATTCCGTATTACTGAATTTAAAAACCGAATTTGTGTACTAAAATTGTTTAATTACAGCAATCCTATAATCTACCGACAGTTTTTTGGATAGATGTTTCCGGAGAAATAGATATTAAATGGAAAAAAAGAGTCTAAATATAGATTTCAAGTTCTGAAAATTTCAAAGCTAGGCGTAAGTTTCTCATTAGAATTTTCAGTAAATGTCAACAAAAGATAAAATGTTGCCAACTTAAAATGTTCTTATTTTATTACGGAAATTAATCATATCATAATAACAGACGATATAATTCATTTCACTGAAATAATAACGATGATTTTTTTTTACATTGTCTTGTATTGGATATTTGCGCATAATATAATTTTAATGTAACAGAACTGTAATTAATTGCTTGTGAAAGTGTATTGAAACTTAATTTCATAAAACAAAATAAATATCTATATAACAATATCTCATCAAAAACAACTCGTTGTAAATGATCCCGCCAAGCCACAAACCTAAAACGTCAGCCATAAAAAGAAGTGATATCACATAAAAAGAAACGATATAGAAGTGCATACTCCGAGTCCCGTGTAAAAATCTATCACCACTCATAATGTTTCCAAAGGACTCGGAGTGAGGTACAGTATGTGAAAACTTTTAAGAGCAGGCTTTTATAATGTTCGCGTTTCCTGCAATTACATATGACTATATTATTATTATTATTATTATTTATTTATTTAATTACTTTGCTCCTATAAAATTGTAAAAAGCTGAAGCTTCTGTGTTTGCATGTCTTTTCTTATTTATGAGCTTGAAAAATTAATTTGTTGATTTTATTTACCATTATTTAAACTAGAAACACCACTCTTACAAAGAAGATTTCTTAAGTAAACATGTAAAGATTTTGAGTTTGTAATATATATATATATATATATATATATATATATATAATGATCATACGCATATTAATAACAATGCACCTTATAATAAACGTTAACTAAATTGAGATATATTGCAATAATTCTAGCGTAAGCGGAATCGAAAAGTCTGGGGAAAAATCCGTTCTGTCAGTTCTTTCGCATACAAAAATATTTGTAAAAGTGATATAACAAAAATTAAAAATTTATTTTTTCGATTTTCAAAACTGATATACTGCATATATTATAAAAGTCTGCAGGTCGCCAAGCAGTTTTCACATACTGTACCTCACTCCGAGTCCTTTGGAAACATTATGAGTGGTGATAGATTTTTACACGGGACTCGGAATATGCACTTCTATATCGTTTCTTTTTATGTGATATCACTTCTTTTTATGGCTGACGTTTTAGGTTTGTGGCTTGGCGGGATCATTTACAACGAGTTGTTTTTGATGAGATATCACTCCTTTTTGTAAGGTGTTTAATTTCAATTACACAGATCCCATTTTTATTCAGAAAAGAAAAGATAAAAGAAAGATGAAAGGGGCAAAATAAAAGAATAATTGTGATGCTATAAACAGAATTATACATCAGAATTATACAATTTATTGAGTGACTTATTCCAATGTACATGTCGCTACCATAGCAACGGGAAACTTTTATATTAATTTCCTTACATTGTATTCATCAGATTATTTATGACATGTTTATTTTCCTTTTTCTTTTGTTAATATCACTCTTCCGTTTATATACATTCAAAAAACAAAAAAATAGAAAATTTTACAGTAGTTTACAAAGTAATTAAAATACTGCAGTTTCAGAAAAATGTGGAAAAATAAGAAGCACCTTTTTTTTGGTCAATTATAACAATGAGTTTACTTTACCGAGAATAATCAAATTTGTTTTTCTACGAACCATTGTAATTTACAGGGATTTTTATACTAATATATTAAATATTATTCTTGAAAATTACTGAGCACTAGGGTGGAGCGAAAAAATTGAATTTTTTTTTAACCAAAAACGGGTAGATGCCAAAAGTTGCCTTTATACTAGTACATCAAATATCTAAAATTTTAGCGCTGAAAAAAAATGTCTTGAGTCTGCGCTTTTGGTCCAAATGTCGAAATTTTGGGTAAAATTTGACAATTTTTCAAAAAAAAAAAATATAAATTTTCTGTAGAACTGGTTATGATTTAAAAGTGTCATTTGAACCTTTATTAATAAAGATTTAAAATATTGAAACGATAAAACGATATCTTTATTCTGTATAACTGGAGCAAAACTGACAAATTTCGGTAAAAATGGGGTATTTCCATTCTGGTACAGCATACAACGAATCGTTCTTTTGAATGCAGCTCTTCGCTAGTTGCTTTTACAACTATCCAGGAGTGGAAGTGGGTGCCTATTATGCCCCCCCCCCCCCGTAACCAGCACAACCACCCTACCATCTGAGCACAATGTTTTATTTATACAATGAATTGTGATTTTTTATCAGACTGGCATGAGTTTTCTGTATATCAACCTAGTCTTGGTGTATTCATTTTTTTATTTCGTATCCACAGACTTTGAATGATGCTGGCTGTGACTTCCTTCACGTATCTTTCTACTGCTTGAGTATGAGAAGGCATGCAAAGTAACTAACTCATTGGGGATGTTAGTACGGGAATCTATCCAGCCGTCTATTATCTTCAACAAACTTGCATCCGGTAAATGCATAGTGATTGGGGGTCCTGTTACAGCAATAGTTTTCCAATCAATTAGATTTATATAATCATCTGCTTCAATGTTGATTGTCAGTATTTAAAATTTGCGTATGTCATCATTTATTCTACATCTTGCATTTATTATGAGATGAGCGGCTAGTTGTTTAATGTGATTGCAATCAGAATTTGCTCTGAGTGTGCAAAGTAACCATTATCCTGAATAATTTTTTTAACTATTCGTTTTATGGCGTTTGCTGTGTTGTTTAGTAGCCGAGTAGTTTTCCATAAGGTTTTAGATATATTCTTTAGTTGTGAATTACATTTGATGATAAACCATCCTGGGGAATAAACTTAGATCACATACTTTGTGAGTGAAAATACAGACTCTGACGCGCAATCAATGCGAATAATTAAGGCGAAGAATTCTATTCGTCGTTGTGAGCCCTATTGCGTGGGACAATTTTCCTAGGCTCCTATTCGCTAGTTCTTTAGAGCAATACCCTGATGAAATAGCTTTGCAAATGTCCAGCAGGTATTTCTGGTCTGTGCTGAGTGCTTTTTCATCGATTTCAGGAAATATGTTTTCTAAATTACTCTTTATAGGTTCAAAAACTGCAATAGGGAGTGAATGGCACGTGGACAAGGATTTCCCTAATACATTTGGGCCAGAAATTTTCCCATCGATCATGCCTAACAAATGATGCAGAGGCAATTCATTTAACTGGAGCTGGCATATGATCCATTGCAATGGTCTTGCAAGCTTCTTTTCCATTCGACGGATTACTTCAGTATGCTTCCCCGTATTCACAGGACACCGGACACCATCACAACTCAAGCATGAGAGGCTGGACAAATCAACATTTTCATCTTTTAAAAACTTTGATATGCATTTAAAAACATCTTTTGATTCTCCAGATGAGGAAATGTTAGGCAAAATTAGACCCCAAATATTTGGAGCCAGGCTCTTCTAAGATAGTAACACGTTCTTCTTTCATAATTCTCACGATACGCATGTTTATCACTTCTCTTTTCTATACACATTGTGTAATCTTTTCAGGAATAGAAATATAAGGCTCTTATTTCTGTTTTAGGGTTCTGTTCTTTACGTTGAGACGAACAAGCCGATTGGCTTTCACGCCTTACCTTGCTTCTATCTGTAACGGGTACGGGTACATTATGTTTTCCAGTGTCATTTGCTGTACGTACACAATCCTGAAGAACCGCTGAAGCAAGACCTACAGCAGACTGATCAGAAATTCTATAGCTATCACATGCTCTAGAAAAAGTTTCAAGCTTCATTCGAGTTTCGGTATATGAGGATGAAGATGGAAATTCAATTTTATCTATTACTGAATCATTGCATACTGATTCGTTTCTTTTAATTTCACATGCAACATCTTATAATTGAGGTGCTTCTTTATTTAATCTTCTTTCTATTAATTTTTTTTCAACGAGTCGTTGTATGCTGTACCAGAATGGCAAGGCCCCTTTTTTACCGAAATTTGTCAGTTTTGCTCCAGTTAAAAATAATAAAGATATCGTTTTATCGTTTCAATATCTTTAATCTTTATTAATAAAGGTTCAAATGACACTATTAAATCATAGTCAGTTCTACAGAATTTTTTTATTTTTTTTTGACAAATTGGCAAATTTTACCCAAAATTTCGACATTTGGACCAAAAGCGCAGACTCAAGCCATTTTTTTTCAGCGATAAAATTTCAGATATTTGATGTACTAGTACAAAGGCAACTTTTGGCACCTACCCGTTTTTTGTAAAAAAAAAAAAAAATAATTTTTTTCGCTCCACCCTACTGAGCACCTTAAAAGTTTTTTTATTTGTTAAGTTTTTTAACTCAACGTTTCGAGAATCGGAAAAATATAAGATTCGCAACTTTTGCAAAAGTATAAAAACTATTAAAGTGATTTCAAAATAGAAAATGTTCGTAGGATGACATGTATTCCAAAATTTTGTGTGATTTTGTAAATATACCACAAAGACTAATGCGTTTACATAATAAACCGTTTAAAAAAATGTAAAATTTTATTAAAATTTTTGATCTGATAAATCATAAAGCTTTAAATTAGATTTTAAAAAGAAGCGTGATTAAACCAAAAAGGCTTATATTTACTAAATGCACAAAATACACAAAGACACAAAATACATAATTAATGTTTCTAGTCTGTCCATTCCAATTCGGGGATACTAAAATATAGGTCCTCAATCCCCGGCAGTCCATGAATTAATTAGGACATATGTATGCAACTGTTAAAATGTTTCCAAAGTCGACAATAGAAGCAATAAGTATAGCTCGGCAAATATGAAACACGGCATTGCTTCATCATGACTTTGTTTCGTGAGGTGTTCGTTCTCCAAACATAAAAATCTCTTGAAAGTGTCCGTTAACCGAACATGTGTTCGTTATCCGAACACAAAAATCTCACGCGAAAGTGTTCGTTAATCGATTTGTTCGTAAACCGAACAGTTCGTTACCGATCACCTATTGTATACGAAATATAGCATTTTTAATTTTTACAGGGAATCTAAGAAGATATTTCCTTTTCATTGTGCTCTATAGGCCCGTTTTTAGAGCATTTTAAGTTCGTCATAGCCGGAGATTCGATGAACGGCAAATATTTAAACGCAAAACTTCTAATCTTGGGGTAGCAACATTTTTACATTCTATTACTCAGCGCATGAATGTAAAGTTGGAATTTTTGAATCGCTTTTTCAATCAATTCCTGATACATTTATTAATAAACACAGTTTTTTTTAATCGATGAAAATACTATATTTTAATAGATTTAGAGCTTAAGATCGACGAGCTTTCAGGCGGACAAAATGAACGCGTATTAAATTTTAAAGCAAGATAATAAAACCTTACAGAGATTGAAACAGTATAAAATCATTAAAATACATCTCACTCAGTAAATATACATCGGTTGTAATGTAATCAAGATCTTCTAAGAGACTCTGTAAACGAAACGTATATGGTTCAACAATACAAACAATAGAGAGTTTTAAATGAATAGGATGTAGTAACATATTTGAATATCTTGTGTATATAGCCACTTTGACAAAAAATATGCTATTATACTATTGTTTTTCCTCTGTGTTGAGAAATCAAGTACGTCAACGTAAAAATTCGCTAATTACACAACTATTTAGTCTTATTAAAAAATCTTTTGAGTTACCCTGTAAACGAACAGTAAATTCTACAATTCTGTTTTACAATAGGAAGCTAACTTAGGTCGTTCGTAGTAACATATTTTAACATCCTATGCGCATACGTTCTTTTTAAAAAGAGTTAGACCATTTAATATTTCTTTTCTTCATTTTAGGTATAGGAATAAATCACTTTAAAGTGATATACATAAAAAAACTAATTCATATTTTTACACGAAATATTAAACATTTGAACTATTCATAAAAACAATGCAATTGCTGAAAACCGCGTAAAAATCGGATAATTACACAATTCTTTAGCCCTATATCAAAAGATCTTTTGTGAGAACCTGTAAACGAACCTTAAATGTTACTATTTTTTTTATAATAGGGAGCTTACTTGGATCGATTGCAATAACATATCTTAATATCATGTGTATACGACCATTTCTAAAAGAGTTGGGTCATTTATTATTTTTTTGCTCTATGTTAAGTATAGGAATCAATAACTTTAAACTGATATAAATCAAAAACTAATTAATATTTTTACATGAAATCTACAAAGGTTTGAACTACTCATAAAAACAATTCAAATTACGTAAACCACGTAAAAATCCGATAATTACACATTGCTGTAGCCCTGTCAACAGTTTTTTGCTATATGTTAAGTATAGGAATCAATAACTTTAAACTGATATAACTCAAAAACTAATTAATATTTTTACATGAAACTTACAAAGGTTTGAGCTACTCATAAAAACAATTCAAATGACGTAAACCACGTAAAAATCCGATAATTACACATTGCTGTAGCCCTGTCAACAGTTTTTGGTCTGTACAAGATTTAAAAAGTGCAAAAAACAGCACTTTTAAAATCGCATTTCCTGAAAACCTATTCGACAGATCTTGCTTTTCTTTTGATTTTTTAGTCACGTGGCACGCCCCATTCCATAGAATCAAGAATTTTGTTTCTATCATAAATAGAACGCGAGATATAGATGTGTCAAAAACCCGTTTTGTCCCGTCCGCAAAATATAAACTAGACAGAGTTAAAAAAAAAAAAATTGTAAAATCGTTTGGCATCCATTGGCGGAAATTCCTTTCATTTACGGTTCAATGCATTGCGATTTCTTATGCTTGGCGAGAAACTCTGTCGAGTTTCTATGATAAAATCTGCGCATAAAATAAATTTTGTATTCATGCAAGATCTGAATATTTATAAAACTAGTTATAGTACGAACGCACCTCATTTGTCACGTTTGACGTACAATTTCCAACTTGTTTAATGTATGCCCATGAATAACTTTTCAACGAATGTTCCAATTCGGATAATTTTTTTAAACTCTTTTCTAGATTAGTTGAAAAGTGTTTACGAATTCGGTTTGTCTGTCTGTCCGTGCTCTAACTAGCGTAAACAGACTCACATTACCACGTCATTCATATATGTTATTGAGGTTTACCATACATGTTCAGTTTTGAAAATGAAGTGAGTGCCATTTATGGTGAGTTTACAGGGACCCTCGAAAGTATTCCGTTTACACTGCGGTCAATAGGAAAAAATCGTTTTCAGTGCATTTTAGTGATGTTACACTGTTTGAAACACAATGAAATTGATATACATCACTGAGGTGGATGACAACATGCTTTCTATAGAGTATAGATAGAAATTATAATTCGTTTACAGGGACGCACAAAAGCATTCCATTCCACACTGCAAAAAATGACCAATGTTTCTTATTTTATGAAAATATACTATAACCACGAATGAAAATATAATATAATCTTCTGAGTTATCTGAAATTCCGAATAGCGTGTTCTATTGACTTTTGAATCCCCAGAAACCAATACATTTCCAAAATTTAAGAAATTATTTATAAAAACAAAGTATTTTTCACTGCCCGTATTTTTCAGAAACATTTCCGAAGGGTTTTTATAGTGTATTAATTAGTGTCCTCAGCCTGGAATACCTGTTTTTCGAATGCTATCAATTCTAAAGTAAACATTTTCATGCTCAAAAAATATGTTTAACAGACAAGCATGCAAAATTAACAGCGTTAACAATAACATTAAAATTAAGATTATTTCTTTACTCTTTCATGTATAAATTAACTTATGCGGCTGAAAACGTTTACTTGAGAATTGATTACATTCGAAAAATAGGTATTCCAAGCTGAGGACATAATTAATACACAATAAAAACACTTCGGAAACGTTTCTGAAAAATACGGGCAGCGAAAAATACTTTGTTTTTATAAATAATTCTTTAAATTTTGGAAATTTATTGGTTTCTGGGGATTCAAAAGACAATGGAACACGCTATTCGGAATTTCGGCTAACTCAGAAGATTATATTATATTTTCGTTCGTGGTTATAGTATATTTTCATAAAATAAGAAACATTGGTCATTTTTTACAGTGCATTGCGATCTATGGAAAAAATCGTTGCAGTATATTTTAATGATGTTGCACTATTTCAACGAAATTGGCATATACATTACTGAAATGCGCTCCAACATGCTTTGTATAAATTATTGAGTACGTAGAATTTATCGTTTATTTACAAAGATATTCAAAAGAATTCAGTTACAGGAACTGACTATGAGCCATAACTGTTGGATGTACGTTTTCAGCTGTGATATTCATTTTAAAACTTAACTAATTCGTAGTATATTACGAGGTGTGTAGATCATATACAGGGATGCAAGAGTGAATTCAAACACATTTCCGGATATGAACAGTAATCGCTGAAAATAAAATTTTATTGCGTAGTGTTTGTTTTAAATGTTTATTTAGCTATCTCACTTTACCGTATGAGCAAAAAGTAATTTTTTTAATAATATTCCGATACTATTGGAAAGTGTTTCATAATCTATACCGTGATGCACGATTTTTCTTTTTTTGGAAAGGTTCGTATTCTTGGCAATACCTCATAAATTTCATTTGGATTAAAAAAAGGTATAATATCTGCCTGTCTGTTTTCATATATATCTTCTAAAACTTGGTTAGAATTGTTGTTAAAATTGGCTACTCAGTATAATACTTCTTTATATAAAAAAAAATAAAAAAATAAATAATTAATGCATCGGGCATAGTTTATTATGAAGATATACGTAAATTCTGTTTATATAGAATCGTCTTCCGCGTATCAAAAGAGAACGATATTGGCAACATTGTGGTTTAAATTGAATGTAAGGTATCATTGAAGAAATGTCACATATTAAACGCTCTGTTGTGCCAACTGAGCTCCACAATGGTACGGGGACAACTTTCTATTTTGTTACATTGAGGATTAAAATTTCGGAGGAAAACACAGATTTCGTCCCTTAGAGTAGTATGGGGTAGATATTTTCAAATTGGATTTTCTTTTAAAAATAGGGCGAAGTTGCCACAATTTTCATTGATATGCATTTTCTGATTGAAAATATTATGTTCATGTTGTTTTTAATTTCATCGCAAATATTTAATTTGATATTATTTAAAAATAAAATTTTTTATGTAAGCTCAAAAAAAAAAAAAAAAAAAAAAAAAAAAAAAAAAAAAAAAAAGTTAAGTATTGCTTATAAAAATATAAAAAAGTGTAGAAATAATAAAACGTGATAAAAAGTAGGTGGAAAATTTTGAAAAAAATCCGTTTAATATTAAGAAAAGTGCAGGATTCATTACTTGCGCGTCGGTCGCGGCAGAAAGTGGACCGGCGAGTTAGCTCTCTCCGTTCTATTATGTAGCTCAGTAATTGTGCTGGACCACTCTCGTTAAGGCCCCCGTTGACTCACGTGAAAACACCCGTTTGCTAATGTTAATTCCACTGGACAGTTATTTTGCAATATCTCATTTGCATTTCAATATTTTTAAACGATATTTTTTGCATTGAATAGCTGAGATCGATCTCTACGAAGCACTTTTTTACTTTTACAATTTTGTTTGCAGGTTTTTTTTTATGAGGGTATTTTTTTTCGGTTTCGAAAGTGAAAGTATCCTCATAAAAAACCTGCAAATAGAATTGTATCATCTACCAAAATCATCGACGCTAAAATTGGGTGCAAAAATGTGACGCTGTCTCCCGGACTATAACAGTCATAGAAACTCGACAGAGTTTTTCGTCAAGCACAAGAAACAACAACTCAGTGAACATCAAAAGAAATGGATTTCCACCAATTGTTGACAAACGATTTTTAAAGATTATATAGAATTTTGTCTAGTTAACGCAGCCAATGAAGATGAGTGTTTATAGAGTCAATTAGGTGTCATCCTGTTTTGGCAGTGAGTCAATCAGCTAACAGTAGGATTCAACTGTTGTCATGTTTTGGAGGATATTTGAGGACTGTAAGGAGGACATTTTTCAGTGCTTTATTTGATTGATATTAGAGTTGGATGTAAAAAATAAGAAAATTAAAGAAATGGCACAAAGAGTTGACACATAGAAAACGATGTAAAATAGTAAGATTAAGTGAACAAGGTTACAGTAATGAAGAAATTAGAAAGCAAATTGGTGGAAATGTAACCAAAGGAGGCATTTCTAAATTTTTGAAGCGGTCATTTGAAGCCTATATCACTACAAAACCAAACTGGTTAACTAGAAAACGATGTAAAATAGTAATATTAAGTGAACAAGGTTATAGTTATGAAGAAATTATGAAGTAAATTGGTGTAAACGTAACCAAAGGAGGTATTTCTAAATTTTTGAAGCGGTCATTTGAAGTCTATGTCACTACAAAACCAAACTGGTAAAAGCAGAAAAGCCGTACAACAGCCAGTGATGATAGAAGAATTATGGAACTGTGCATAGGTGATAGTAGAAAATCATCTAAATGTACAAGGTGAAACGGCCCAAACCAGTGTGATGTTGCGTGCAAGGACTGTACGGCGTATACAGTAAAGATTTGATTTAATGCTGAATTCCACTAACTTTTTACCTCTCCAACAAAGGTTGAAAAGACTAAGCTGAGGTAAAAACTCATCATAACTGGACAGCGGAACAATGGGGCAGTGTTATTTGATCTGACGAGACCAAATATAAGAAGACCATACATAAGAAGAAGAATTGGAGAACATTTACATCCTAATTGCATTGCACACACCGTGTAGCATCCAAGTCAGTGTTATGATATGTCGTTGTATGTCATCCAAAGGTGGGAATTTATGTGATTTAATGGGAATATGAATGCCCAAAAATATATAAATGAAACACTTCCATCCCAACTGAAGCTTTCCACACGAGATATTTTCGAAGATAATGAAGCATTTATATTTCAACAGTATTCCGGTCTACATCATACTGATAAAGTGTGCATAAAGTGGTTTCAAAATAGTGCTATTCCAGTGTTAGAATGGTCCAGGAATAGCCCAGACCTTAACCCAAGTGAAAATTTATAGAGCCGACTGAAGAAATTTACTTGCGAAGAAGCAACCGAGCAATAAAATCCAATTAATAGAAGTAATAATTCAATCTTGTTATCACAATATTACAGCTTCAGAAGAAAAAGACTTGATTCACTTCATGGAAAGCCGTTGTAAGCCGTAATTAAGAGTAAGTAAGTACTAACTTACAATTTATGTACATCTCTAGATCTGTTTCACTTTTCTTCTTTATAACTGCTTTTCTAATAAACATTCCTTCAGGAAATTTGTTGCATTACTTTTTTAGGTACATGCGTTCGTAATTATACAAATAGGTAGCACCTATAGTCGTCGTCTGGTCCGCCCGTCTGTCCGCATATAACAGCGTAAAAACTACCCAACCGAATGGTTTGAAATGTAATATATATAATTGTTGCAGAAAAGGTGTATTTTTGAAGTTTGGTGATCCATAACACGACTTTCTCCTTTAAGTAAATACCCTAAAATCATATACCAATGAAAATATAATTTAATCAACATTGTTGGAAATTGTACGTCAAACGTGACAATTTCGTACTACAACAAGTTTTATAAATATTTAGATCTTGGTGCAATGGTTGTTGCACTCTTATGCAAAAATGCATAAATATTAAAATTTATTTTATGTGCAGATGTTCATATTATAGCTATTGATTTTATTTTATGAAATTAAGTTTCAATAAACTTTTACAAACAATTAATTACAATTCTGTTACATTAAAACTATACTATGAAATGTCGAGTCATTTCAAATTTTATCAAAGTCGAATCAAAATGTAAAAATATATTAATAAAAGGTTTCTTCATTCTATTAAATTCTATCATACATAATTAATTCAATGATACCCCATGATAGGTAACGATTCTAAGTTGCCATGGCGATTACGTCCTATTTAAGGTGGAATCATATATTTCCGTATCACTGAAATTAAAAACCGAATTTGTATACTAAAATTGTTTAATCATAGCAATCCTATAATCTACCGACACTTTTTTGGATAGATTTTTCCGGAGAAATAGATATCAAATGAAAAAATAGTCTAAATATGGATTTCAAGTTTTGAAGTTTTCAAGGCTAGGCTTAAGTTTCCCATTAGAATTTTCAGTAAATCTCAACAACAGATAAAATGTTGACAACTTAAAATGTGCTTATTTTATTACGGAAATTAATCATGTCATAATAACAGACGATATAATTCATTTCAATGAAATAATAACGATGATTTTTTTTACATTGTCTTGTATTGGATATTTGCATATATTATAGTTTTAATGTAACAGAATTCTAATTAATTGTTTGTAAAAGTGTTTTGAAACTTAATTTCATAAAATTTATCGATATATATAATATGAAAATCTGCATTTAAAATAAATTTTGTATTTATGAATTTTTGCATAAGAGTGCAACAGCTATTGCACCAATATCTGAATTATTTATAAAACTTGTTATAGTACGAATTTGTCACGTTTGACGTACAATTTCAAACTTGTTGATTAAACTATCTTTTCATTGGTATTATGATTTTAGGGTATTTACTTAAACAGAAAGTCGTGTTATGGATCACGAACTTCAAAAATACACCTTTTCAAAAAGTTTTCCATAATTTTGACCACTACTGTGTGTTGCGAAGCATTAAAAATTAACTATTTAGTTTACTACTGAAAATCCAATTATTAATTTTACGAAATACAGCATAAGACCATCCATTAAAAATATCGATTGGAAAGCATATGTTGAAGTTTTAACATTTTGCTCTTATTGATATGATGAAAATTACACAACCTGAGAAAAATGAATTTAAAGATTTCATCTCAAAATCATTTAAATCCAAATGGTTGCGATAAAAGGACATATTTTTAACTATCGGATTTTTTTGAAACTTCGTCACAATTTTACTATGGATGTCTTTGTGCATTTTGATCAAAGAAAAATATATATATATATATATTTTCCCAAAATGAAGGGTCGTAAGAGAATAAGAAATTCTTACCATATTTTTTATTATCGGATCTTTTCGAAACTTCGTCATAATTTTACTATGGATGTCTTTGCGCAATTTGAGCAAAGAAGAAAAAAATATACTTTTTCACAAAATGAAGAGTTTCTTTAAGAGAATAAGAAATTCTTACCGAATTTTTGGACAAAAGCTACAGATCATACACGCAGATCAATTCTCACAACAATTTGAATAAACCATTGTCTATGAACAGAAACTGCTAAAAGGGTAGTTTTTGTTACGGTTGGTTTCAACAATTTTTTTTTTTAATCTACATTAATTATTTAAATCACTTTCTCAACATTTATTTAAAAGCACTCTTTTTTTCTGTTTCTAATAAAAATTTAAATAAATAAAAGTAATTGTAATAATTATAATAAAATCAGTTTTTATTTTTTCTTCTTTCTTTTTCTTTTTGCAAAGTAATTTCAACGTTTATAGTCTAACGTAGCTTCCTGTTTTTCAAATACGAAAAGCAGACAGCAAGGGAGGGATGTTTTGTCAGTAGACTGCACAGGTGGAAAATTTGGAGTCATCTAGTCTGACTTTGATATAAGAATGACCGACCGCCCTGTATAAGAATTACGTTATCTTATGAGTGTACTATACACGCAATTAGGCTTTGTAAGTTTACGTCAGGCTTCAATTGGCTCTGCTATCAGGCGGATAGCTGGCGCCCATGTAAACAGAGGCTAACAGGACCCCCCTTCAGCACACGCCATGGGGGTGATGCATGGTTTCCTTCCCCCATGAAGCGGCCGGCAGAGTGGAGCGGCAAGCTGTAGTCTTCACGATGAGTCCATTTTTCCTTTTGTTTCCATTCCCGTACCCCTGGCAGAGTGGATCGGTCCCGTTTTTCAAGCAGCGCGGGAGAATGAATGTTTACGACACTTGTTGCTTGGCCAAGAGACCTGTCGTTTGACTCGTAAAAAAAATTCGACTTATTACGGGGCTCGAAGATTGGCCTGTGGGCTGGATCGCGAAGTTGTTGAAGGCGGACAGGTTTCTGGAAGATTTTTTTTTTGAGAGTGGGGCATTGATAGCCCTACATTAACCATCCTAAATCATGATGTTATGATGAAAAGAGGCTATAAGGGCATTTTCGAATTGCGGATCTATAACTGTTAACGAGAAATTAAGAAGAAGATATGTGTAGCCTATTTTTTTTTGGCGTAGTGGCGCTCCAAGATTATGACTTCTTAACCATCAGAAGTGATCATAGATATTGAACTAAACCGGTCGTTAGAAGTCGTAGTGTTCTGAGTTACGGTGATGGCTATCTTCGAATAAAACACATGCTTCAGGAAGGTGAAATTACTGACTCCGACGGTGAAGTTCTGGACCGTAGAACGATTTTCCCCTCCGGACTAGATGATGGACCTAGTAGTTGATGGCAAGTGATGCAGTGAGATGAGAGGATTGATGAATGTTAGCTTGAAACCACGTCTGAATTTTTCCCCAGCCTGAATACTCCAGCTTAAGTGCTTCATCAGATTTTGAAAAAGGAGGAAATGCTCCTAAGTGCCCATTGACTAAAATTGTAGAACTCTCTACCTGTTGTAAGTACTATTTGCATAGTTTTTCTTTTTATTTATTTGTACCTCTTTAAAAAAAAAAAAAAAAAAAAAAAAAATATGTTTGCTATACCAGAGTTTAAAAGTGAAATGAATATCTTTGGATAATTTCAATAAGAATAAACATTATGAACAGAAATAGTCTGTAGGTTAATATATAATGTTTGTATGTTTGAACGACCATTAAATGGTAATATGATGGTAATTTTAAAAATATGATGTGTAATTTAAAAGTAACCAGTGAGTGGTTTCAACTGAAAAGATCAGCTGTTATATTGTTTTATTAAGATTATTTTTGATAACTTAGTTGCTTCATTATTTTAAATGTTCAAATAAATTGTGTTTTTTTTTTGTTTATTATCAAAGTTGGTATGTTTTTCTTTGTATAAATCTCTAAATAATTAATTTTTTATATTCACAGTAGACCCATAAGAATGGCCTAACCTTTCTGTGATTAATTAAAAAAAAAAAAAAAAGGGAGAGAAAATTCAACTTTATTAAATTAGGACTTTAAAATTTCTTAAGTTTAAATTCATAACTGACTGTTTTAATGAACATAAATTGAAGTTCACTCAATGTTATACAATCGTATTTTTGATCTTGATTTAAGGATGGATAGATTAATAAGTGAAACAGTAATATTAAATTTAATTTCATAAAATGTTAAATTAAGCTTTAACTCTCCTCTTTCAGAAACATTGTTTTTCTAAAATATACACCAAAATTGTTTTATTTTAAAAAGTAAAAAAAAAAAAAAAAAAAAAAAAAAAAAAAAAAAAAAAAAAAAATATCCAGTCATTATACACCACTATACGATTCTTGGTTAACCGATCGGATCTTGTTCAGAATCTCTATGGTTGTTCTAAAATTTTAGTACATCATCATATCCCTATTCTATTAACGGATTTAACTCTTTCCCCTTTTGGTCCTCATATTGGAGGAATTTCAGGTTGTCTGCATTTTTCCAAATTATATGATGATTACACTTTTGTTAATTTAATGTGTATGGAGATTTGAGCTTGATCGGGTTGGAGTGGAGTTGGGTGTTCTTTATGCAATCCAGTATGCTACTTGATTTAGAAATCTGTTGCCCCTTACTACATTTAATATTGTCTTAAAATGATGAGTTCAAAATTATCATTGTTGTATTAACCTATTCGGATTCTTAAGTTTTGATATTTTGATTAGTTTAATATAATTTGCTACCTTTTCCATGGCAACAGATTTCAGTGGAGCTAATCAGGGTATACTTATTTTTTTCTAAATATTTAATTGTCAAGTGAAGATTGAGTAATAAATGAGCTTTTTAAGTTTAAGTAAGTTGTGTTTTAGAAAGAACCCCAAACTCCACAACAAATGGAGCCGTAACAATTCGGTCTCTGGGTTATTGATTTTTTTTTACTTGTATGTATTTATGTATCAAAGAGCAACTGGGTGTTTTTGCAATTAAAATTTTATTTATATGTTCAAGTGTAAAAAGAGGTCTAGGCTCTCTCTCTGTGCTAGTAAGCTACAATTCCCAGTCAAAATTATGCCTTGTGAGCATAACCTTTTCTTATTTACAAAAAGCATAGTCCTGTACTTAAGTTTTATGTATTTATAAGGTTTTCCTTTCCCCTCTCTTTTTCTCATTTTTAAGTTGTCCCCCCCCTTTTTTCATTTTCTTTTTGGTTTGTTTGTCATTTTCTAACTCTAACTATGGCTGATAAGCACTCGGAAGCAATTGCCACTATTCAGCGAAAAAATGCTTTAGTGGATAATTTGTCAAACATTCCCCCATTCAATGGAGAGGCCAGCTCAGTCTGCTTCTCAGATTTTTCTGAGAAATTTGAGAGTTTTGCCAAATTGTTCGACTGGAATGAGGAGGAGAAAAAATTCGTTTTGTTAGCTAGATTATCAGGAGCTGCTTCTAGGCGAATAAAAATTCACAAAGCAAAAACATCTGATGAGCTATAAAAAATCTTAAAAGAGAGTTATACTTCACAGGCCACACCAGATGTTGCCCTCAGTCATTTTTTAAATTTTAAACAGCCACCCAATATGAGTGTTCAGGAGTTTTATGACAAGGCATATGATATGTCATTAAGAGCCCTTGTAATTGAAGGTATCCAGGGTGAAGTAGTCGATAAAAGCCGAACGGCTCTACTACACTCCATGCTGTTGAGCAATCTTACACCAGAAGTGCGAAAGGGGGTAATTGCGAGAAATCCACAATCCCCAGAAGAGGTCCTCAAAATTGCGCTTCTTGAGGAAAAGGCTTATAGGAGCATTAACCCTTTCTACAACCACCGCGAGGAAATTCTCAACCCTAATTTGACCCAAAACCTACCCTGTGCTGCAGTTTTTCAGCAAGATAGCTCACAAAAGAAGGAGATAGACCAACTAAAATCTCAAATTGATGTTTTAGCAGCTAAGATAGACAGTTTAGTTGATCTTAGGGCTAGGGATGTACAGGAGAAAAACCAAGAGGTAAGACCCGTAACCTGCTATAGGTGCTCCGTACAAGGCCACTATGCCAGAGATTGTCCACTAAATTTTGTCGACTATAATTTTAGAAGGGGAGGTGGTCAAAATTTCAGGAGCCGTGGGCAAAATTATAGAAACAGAGGTGAAAATCCTAGAGGGAACCACAATCAGCGAGGCGGATATAGGGGAAGAAGAGGTGGTTATTACCAAAAAAATAGGAGCACAGCTGCGAACAGAAATGAAGAGCAGGCGGTAAATAACACCCCAGTAGCTAACAATGAAAGTGAGGCTTTAAACTATTAGTGGCCGGATCAGATGTGGTCAAATCGATCCCCAACAGGCCCCTGGACCCCCCAACTGTGTATAGTATGTTTCAGCCCCAATCATATACATTACCAACTGCAAGAATTTACATAAATAAAGTTTGCCTAAATGCATTATGTGACACGGGTTCTGCAATTAATCTCCTGAGTGGTACTGATTGTAACTGTTTAGAGAATTTTGAAATGGAGAATTGCAATATCCCCATTATGACTGTCACCGGTGAGAAAGTTCACCTAAATAAGAAAGTATTTTTAAAATTTGTTTTTGATAATGTTCAATGTCAAGCTGAATTCTATGTAGTGGAAGGTAAATTAGCAGAGGAATTTAATATGATTTTGGGAATGCCATTTTTGAAAGAGTACCGGGCAAGTATAAATTGTGATACAAATGCTGTCGCTCTTAAAGTGCCAGTTTCAGGCCAATGTAAACAAAGCGTAGAAACCCCAAGTAATACTTCAGGGTGTAATACTTGTCTTGCTACTAATTCTGTAAATATTTCTAACTCTGTATATAGTGTAAATTCTAATAATAATTGTATAAATAATGATTGTGTTAAAAATAATTCTGTAAATATAAAATGTGTCAACAAAGTAGGGGAGAATTCAAAAAGTAGTAATGCCAATAGCCCTCCTGAAAATTGTGCATGTGAGAAAGTTCATGACTCAGTTAATATTGAAAATGGGAATCATAGTAGTGAAAATATGGTAGTTCAGGACCCGCAGTTGAGTAATATGGGAAAAGATGTTGAGATAGTCATTCAAACTGAGTCAGATAAGGAAGTTGAAAGTGTTGCGCAGAACTTTTGCATGCAAACAACATCAGGCGGTAGCTCTGAGGGTAATAACACTGAAAATTTTTCAAGTATTCAAAGTGTCGACAACATTCTTTCAGCAGCGAGTCAGGTAACTCAGGGTAATTTAGCTGAAGAGACTACTGAAATTTGTAATATTGGTGAAAGTGAAGATTTGGTAAGTATAGAGGATAAGGTACCTGAAGTCGAGGAGGAGAGCAATGAAGATAGCAGTAGTGATAAAACCAATAAAAATAAAAATATAAGTTTCGCTGTGTTATGTAGCAAAATTTCAATTCCCCCGCAGTCAAAAATGTTAGCCCAGGTTAAAAGTTATAAGGAAAATTTTATTAAGGAAAATGATATTGTTATGTTAGAACCTTTGGCGAAAAATTTAAATCAAGGTCTCCTTACCTCCAGAGCCATTTGCACTAAAGAACATGGCCTATATATCTCATTTGCAAATTTTTCAGACAATAGTATTCATTTAAATAAAGGAACCTTTGTTGCCAAAATTCAAAAATGTGTAGACCAGTCAAATATACCCGTAACTGATAATAAATTAACCTATAATATAAATTTGGCCCCTCCAATTGGTGACTTTGATCACGCTGATCTCACTTGGAGCTCTGAAATTAATTTAGATCATTTAGAACCCCCATTAAAACTTAAAATGCAAAATTTTCTAGACAAAAACAAAGATGTATTTGCAGCATCGGTCTTAGATTTACCCGGCTGTGATACAATCCCGCATGAAATTAACTTAACTTCAAATAAACCAGTTAAAGGCAAAGCTTATAGAGTCCCCTACAAATTACGTCAAGAAATGGAAGACCAACTTAATACTTTGTTACAGGCGGACATAATTTCCCCTTCCATGTCTGAATTTGCTTCTCCGGTTATTCTGGTTCGGAAATCAGACGGTTCCTATCGACTTGCTGTTGACTACAGAAGATTAAATAAAAATCTTGTTAAAGATGCTTACCCAATACCTAACATTACCGACTCTGTTGATGCTTTAAGTGGGGCTAAATTTTTTTCAACGCTAGATTTAACTAGTGGGTTTTTTCAACAGGTTATTCGCCCAGAGGATAGGCATAAAACTGCTATAATCACCCACAAAGGACTTTTTGAGTGGACCCGTAACTGTTTTGGGCTCTCAAATTCAGGTAACAGTTTCCAAAGACTTATGAATGCTATTTTCGGTGATTTAGGCAATCTTGGAATTCTTGTTTATATCGACGACATTGTAATTGCCTCCAGTGATGTTAATTCTCATTTTGAGAAGCTTAGCATGGTCTTTGAAAGGTTAAGACTGCATAAACTTAAACTTAAGCCCAGTAAATGCACTTTCCTTTCGAATAAAATACAATATCTAGGTTTTGAGATTTGTAGTGGCCAAGTATCACCTATTAATAAAAATATTGCCGTAATAGAAAATTTTAAACCTCCAACTACCCGAAAGGCTGTTAGGTCATTTATTGGAACTCTATCTTTCTGTAGGAGATTTATACCAGATTTTACTAAGAGGGCCAAAAATTTAATCAATCTAACTAAAGAGACAGGAAAATTTTCGTGGAATGAAGATGCACAGAAAGAATTTGAAGACCTTAAAATGGCTCTTATTTCAAAACCATGTCTTGCACTCCCTGATTTTGAGAAAGAATTCCACTTATATAGTGATGCCAGTGGCGAAGCATTAGGGGCAGTGTTATCACAATTAGATGAAAATAACATGCTCCATCCTGTTGCCTTTGCCAGCAGAAAATTGAAAGATGCTGAGACCCGCTACTCCACCACTGAAAGGGAATTACTAGCTTTAGTTTGGGCTACTGCCCACTTCAAATGTTACATTGCTAATACCCATTTTTTCATCTATACAGACCATGCGCCTCTAACATTTATGTTAAAAATTCACGACCCTACATCTCGCATGGCTAAATGGATCTGCACTCTCTCAGACTTTAATTTTACAATCAAGTTTGTTAAAGGTAAGTGTAACAGTGTCGCAGATTTCCTTTCGAGGTATGTCAACAATGATAACTCCAATGATACTGTTAATTGTAATTTTTGTATACAAGTCGAAAAGGAAGTTACTTTTATGCCTCATTCTAATCTACTTGAAAAAATTGGTGAATTACAAAAATCAGACAAGAAATGCTGCGAGATTGCAAGAAAACTAGACCAAGGTGTAGAAATTGCTCCTAAATACATGAAATTTTTTTTTAGAGATGACATTTTAGTTTGTGAGGATACAAGGGAGTCAGCTATTTTGAATAAATCTGTAAAGTTAGTCGTGCCAAAAGAATTGGTTACTCAAGTTTTTGCACTAACACATGAGTCCCTAGAGGCTTGTCATCAAGCCTTTCAAAAGACCATTGATCGCATTCGTGAGCACTTCTATTGGCCAGGAATGTCGTCAGATGTCAAGCATCTAGTGGAGTCATGTATTAGTTGCCAGCAGAAGAGAGCTTATAGAGCGAACCAGCTCGCCCCTCTGCAACGTATGCCGACCCCCCAGTTTCCCATGAACAAGGTTCATTTGGATCTCATTGGACCCTTACCGCAAACTTTTTCGGGAAATAAGTATATTGTCGCATATATAGATTCATTTACTAAGTGGCCAGAAGCATATGCGGTTAGTTCAACCACTTCAGATGTCATTGCGGACACTTTAGCTGATTTCATATCACGCTACGGTGCGCCCTGTTTTATTACGACGGACAACGCGAAGAATCTAATTTCAGATGCGATAGAGCACGTATATAAAATGTTTGGTATTAATCATATTAAGACCTCATCTTATCACCCGGCTGGCAACTCGCAAGTGGAGAGACAGAATCGTACTCTTAAAAATGCACTTTGTCACATAGTCAACCAAAATCAATCTGACTGGGACACTAAACTCAAATTTGCACTACTAGCTATGCGTTCAGCTGTCCACTCTTCAACTAAACTTAGCCCAGCTGCAGTTATGTATGGCAGAAATATGAATCTACCATATAATCTCTTTTCTCAACCACCTTCTTTTAATTATAATGATGCACCCTCTTTTTGCGAACTCTTAATCCCAGCTCTTCAAAAAGTATACACTGAAGTACATAGTAATTTAATTAAAGTTTCTGAGCAGCAGGAAAAATACCGTGAAAAGACAGCTGTTGATAAAAATTTTAAAATAGGAGATCTTGTGTGGTTATTTACACCCACAGTCGCCCCTGGTAATACAAAAAAATTAAGCAAGCAAAATAATGGTCCTTTTACTATAATTGAGAAGCTAAATGAGGTTAATTTTAAAATAGCGCTAGTTGCTAATCCCAAAAATTGTCAGGTTGTCCATGTTGACAGGTTGTCTTCTTTCAAAGACAGACTCCCCATCTGGTCCAGTAAACCAAAACAAACAATTGGCCTGGGATCGACTGAAAACGTGACCATCGATTCACCACACCAACCGCGCGATTCTCCTCCTGTACGCAGGTGTAAGCGTAACCGATTCATTCCCTGGGCACCATATGATAGTAACCGCGCACCAGCAGTAGTGAACGTCAACAATAACGAAACTCCGGTAGCGCCGGAAGTGGAGGAAACAGACAGCGACGCGACTGAAATCATAAATCCCTCTCCCCCACCTCCCATTTCTCCGGAGATTGCAGCGGCAGAGAATAACGAGATGTGCGTAAATAAAAATTTAGCAACGGCAGAAGGCAGTGAAATGCGCGTAGGTAAAAATTCAGCCACGGCAGAAAGCAGTTCAACTGCTGAGCACAGCGATTCGCGCAGGTCTCGTTCATCGATTCGTCCAGCTGCTAAATCGAATAGAAGTAGTCGTTCAATATCGATTTCTAGAACCGACTATTCGCTACGGGATAGAAGAGACCGTCCGAGTTATAAATACTAACTACCTTTTTTCGTTATTCAAGCATTTTTATTCAATTTTACCTTGTTTATTTGTATTTATTTATAGTTTAGTTAATGTGTATGTATATTTAATTATTTTTTTTTTGACATTTTTAAAACGGAACTTAGTTTTTCTAGCGTATTAAAGGTTTGTTTTGGTTGTGTGTTGATACTCTCATGTAGGCATTTTTAACCCTTTTTATGCCTATACTTAAGGTTTTTGTCTGTTTTATGGTAGATTATGTGGTATATACCCGTCCGCACCCCGTTTTCGTAGATTTTTTGTATATTTTTGCAAAAAAAAAAAAAGAAACGAATGTAATTTTTGTTACTTTAAAATTTTTTTAGGATGTTGTGTTTTGTATGCCCTTTTGCCGAGGTAGATCTGTTTAGTTCAGTTATTTTTAATGCATCAGTGTTTTGTATATAACTTTTTAAGTATGTGTTTACTTTAATTTCTACATTTTAACTAGATAGATTTATTATTTACTATACAGTTTGTGGTTTTATTTGAGCTTAAACTTTAAGGAGTGTGGGCCCTTTTTCTTTTTCTAGTACATACTGTCTCATGTACATGCCTGTATGTTGTTGTGTGTGGCTAAAAGTGCTAAAATTAACTATTTTATTTATTCTACTTCCTATTTTTGTGGAATGTGTGTTTTCCTTCCTGGTGATATATGTCACCACCCCTGTTTTTTATTTTATTTTGTGGAATGTTTTCCCTGTAGTGCCCAAAAGGCCCGAAACTGCTTTTTGCTATAAGTAGCACAGAGGCAGAGATACTCTTTCCCATGCACATTACTTGTACGTGCATTTGTAAAATCTACATAATATCCCGAATCATTAGACTGTGTTCGAAAACAAACATGTGTTCTCATATAAAATTGTTACAATTGTGTGCGTAATTCTCTAACATGGTCTGTGATACCATAATTTGTGTCTTACAGATGTATATGTATATATTTTTTTTTGTGTGTCACCAGTTGCTCTTGTGTATTTTTGTATAATAGAATTAATATGTGTTTTACAAATTTCATTGACATTTACAGTGTTGTAACTATGATATTACTAGTACTTATTTACATTAATAGATAGTGTTGTAATATACTGTGATGCCAATTATTGAAGTTATGTATATAAGCAGTATAGTGACAATTAATCAGTGGGCACTTCTCTTCTTTTTCGGCTAATTTTTTTTTTTCAAAATTCAATTTATGTATTATTTACAGTTCTGTTGCCAGAAGTCTCAGGAAGGATGCAGTTATGCGTAGGAATGACAGTAGTAGGGAAGTGAGGTTTCACAATCAGGTGGAACATGTGTTCTTTTACAGGTGCAGAAAATATCTTGGTCATTTTAGTGGTAAAATCAGCCTTGTGGTCCCTCCTCTGGTAGTACTCTTTTATGGTCATGTTTCAGGTAATATTTTAGGTAATGGTTTCTACGGATGTGCGAGCTCTGGTTGTATATATCCGGAATATATTGTCAGGGTGGTATTTCAGCGGTGAACTCTCTGGATCCCGTCCCGGATCGATGTATGATCTATGTTTGTGGGTCAGTTTTTTCAGTGTTGAGGTCCCAGCATGCCATGTGGTACCAAGTTACCTTTCAAAAAAATAATTTGTTTTCTCAAAATTTTTTTTTTTTTAATTAGCCGGGGGGAGCAATCTTGTTACGGTTGGTTTCAACAATTTTTTTTTTTTAATCTACATTAATTATTTAAATCACTTTCTCAACATTTATTTAAAAGCACTCTTTTTTTCTGTTTCTAATAAAAATTTAAATAAATAAAAGTAATTGTAATAATTATAATAAAATCAGTTTTTATTTTTTCTTCTTTCTTTTTCTTTTTGCAAAGTAATTTCAACGTTTATAGTCTAACGTAGCTTCCTGTTTTTCAAATACGAAAAGCAGACAGCAAGGGAGGGATGTTTTGTCAGTAGACTGCACAGGTGGAAAATTTGGAGTCATCTAGTCTGACTTTGATATAAGAATGACCGACCGCCCTGTATAAGAATTACGTTATCTTATGAGTGTACTATACACGCAATTAGGCTTTGTAAGTTTACGTCAGGCTTCAATTGGCTCTGCTATCAGGCGGATAGCTGGCGCCCATGTAAACAGAGGCTAACAGGACCCCCCTTCAGCACACGCCATGGGGGTGATGCATGGTTTCCTTCCCCCATGAAGCGGCCGGCAGAGTGGAGCGGCAAGCTGTAGTCTTCACGATGAGTCCATTTTTCCTTTTGTTTCCATTCCCGTACCCCTGGCAGAGTGGATCGGTCCCGTTTTTCAAGCAGCGCGGGAGAATGAATGTTTACGACACTTGTTGCTTGGCCAAGAGACCTGTCGTTTGACTCGTAAAAAAAATTCGACTTATTACGGGGCTCGAAGATTGGCCTGTGGGCTGGATCGCGAAGTTGTTGAAGGCGGACAGGTTTCTGGAAGATTTTTTTTTGAGAGTGGGGCATTGATGGCCCTACATTAACCATCCTAAATCATGATGTTATGATGAAAAGAGGCTATAAGGGCATTTTCGAATTGCGGATCTATAACTGTTAACGAGAAATTAAGAAGAAGATATGTGTAGCCTATTTTTTTTTGGCGTAGTGGCGCTCCAAGATTATGACTTCTTAACCATCAGAAGTGATCATAGATATTGAACTAAACCGGTCGTTAGAAGTCGTAGTGTTCTGAGTTACGGTGATGGCTATCTTCGAATAAAACACATGCTTCAGGAAGGTGAAATTACTGACTCCGACGGTGAAGTTCTGGACCGTAGAACGATTTTCCCCTCCGGACTAGATGATGGACCTAGTAGTTGATGGCAAGTGATGCAGTGAGATGAGAGGATTGATGAATGTTAGCTTGAAACCACGTCTGAATTTTTCCCCAGCCTGAATACTCCAGCTTAAGTGCTTCATCAGATTTTAAAAAAGGAGGAAATGCTCCTAAGTGCCCATTGACTAAAATTGTAGAACTCTCTACCTGTTGTAAGTACTATTTGCATAGTTTTTCTTTTTATTTATTTGTACCTCTTTAAAAAAAAAAAAAAAAAATATGTTTGCTATACCAGAGTTTAAAAGTGAAATGAATATCTTTGGATAATTTCAATAAGAATAAACATTATGAACAGAAATAGTCTGTAGGTTAATATATAATGTTTGTATGTTTGAACGACCATTAAATGGTAATATGATGGTAATTTTAAAAATATGATGTGTAATTTAAAAGTAACCAGTGAGTGGTTTCAACTTAAAAGATCAGCTGTTATATTGTTTTATTAAGATTATTTTTGATAACTTAGTTGCTTCATTATTTTAAATGTTCAAATAAATTGTGTTTTTTTTTTGTTTATTATCAAAGTTGGTATGTTTTTCTTTGTATAAATCTCTAAATAATTAATTTTTTATATTCACAGTAGACCTATAAGAATGGCCTAACCTTTCTGTGATTAATTAAAAAAAAAAAAAAAGGGAGAGAAAATTCAACTTTATTAAATTAGGACTTTAAAATTTCTTAAGTTTAAATTCATAACTGACTGTTTTAATGAACATAAATTGAAGTTCACTCAATGTTATACAATCGTATTTTTGATCTTGATTTAAGGATGGATAGATTAATAAGTGAAACAGTAATATTAAATTTAATTTCATAAAATGTTAAATTAAGCTTTAACTCTCCTCTTTCAGAAACATTGTTTTTCTAAAATATACACCAAAATTGTTTTATTTTAAAAAGTTAAAAAAAAAAAAAAAAAAAAAAAAAAAAATATCCAGTCATTATACACCACTATACGATTCTTGGTTAACCGATCGGATCTTGTCAGAATCTCTATGGTTGTTCTAAAATTTTAGTACATCATCATATCCCTATTCTATTAACGGATTTAACTCTTTCCCCTTTTGGTCCTCATATTGGAGGAATTTCAGGTTGTCTGCATTTTTCCAAATTATATGATGATTACACTTTTGTTAATTTAATGTGTATGGAGATTTGAGCTTGATCGGGTTGGAGTGGAGTTGGGTGTTCTTTATGCAATCCAGTATGCTACTTGATTTAGAAATCTGTTGCCCCTTACTACATTTAATATTGTCTTAAAATGATGAGTTCAAAATTATCATTGTTGTATTAACCTATTCGGATTCTTAAGTTTTGATATTTTGATTAGTTTAATATAATTTGCTACCTTTTCCATGGCAACAGATTTCAGTGGAGCTAATCAGGGTATACTTATTTTTTTCTAAATATTTAATTGTCAAGTGAAGATTGAGTAATAAATGAGCTTTTTAAGTTTAAGTAAGTTGTGTTTTAGAAAGAACCCCAAACTCCACAACATTTTAATTGTTTTACGTATTTTTCAGTTGATTTAAATTTGACTATATTATAGGGTATAAATATAATAAATTCAAGTACAAGCCTGCACAAAAACATATGGATACATTGCCGTTTGTGGATGATGACTGCTCGAAAAAAGCTTTTTCAGCTCTGTTGTGAATTTTCTAGCAGGATAAAATTTTAGTACACTTATGCAGCATTCGTGAAAATCTTTAGATCATACACAGGTCTGTCCAGGACTAGGGAATATATTCTCTAGCCCTGGGTCTGTCTAAAGGAATATGAATACATTACCGTGGCAATAGTTACAGAATAAGACTTTCAACCATGTTATACTATCTCCATGTTGTACTATCTCCCTATCGTCGTATGAAAAAGGAATTTTGTAACAATATTCTGATAGTGTTGAAAAGTATTTAATAATATATGATTGATGCATGATTTTTTTTTTCTTTAAATTAGTTTTAAATCTGGGACTTGCTGAAAAAGAATGCAAGGAAGACGATTTACGAGACTGTCTCAGTAGCTTGCAGCATTCTGTTATCGATCATTTTCACGATCTAGGAAAAATAAACAAAGACAAATACTGTCAGTAAGTATATGTTTTTTATTTAAAAAATACTTTAAAATAATTGTGTAACTTTTCATTTAACCCCTACAAAACCACGCTCTGACCCATAAGCTCACACTGAGCAACAATTCACAAGTAGCACACTGAGTTTTATAGTTGGCATGAAATGCAGAAATTCTTTAATTTATAAAACTGAAATTAACATAGAACTTCTATAGTTGTTTGGTGAGCCACCACCAGCACTACTTACCAAACCTGTCTGTGGATTAAAAACATTTGGATTAAAAATTAAGAATTGTATAATTAACTAGCAAGCTTCTCCCGCTACGCTGGTCTGTTTCTCTAAACGATCCTTGAATCTAACGAAATATATCTATGAATTTGTTATTGCGTTTTAAAGCAATATGGACCTTCACTTAGAATGTCTTTCTGCATTGCTGAAACGATACGAACGCCATTGCGCTATTATGTTTTCTAATGTGTCAGACAAAATTTGGGCTGTTAAGGGCCAACTGTTTCAGTTGACTATTTACAGTAGAATTTGGTAAAGAACGATATGTATTACACTAAAATCATCCCTGAAAAATTATCGAACTAACAATGCAAATCTTATCAAACCCGCCCAGTAGAACTTTTTAAAAAGGCTTATATTTAATAATTGGATCCACCTGATTATTGAACTTTCCCCTATAATTCTATAATTAAGCAACATAGTACGGAGTGCATTATACTAAAACCAACCCTAAAAAATTATCTAACTAACACTGTAAGTCCCATCACATTCCATCCTGTAAAACTTTAAAAAAAAGGCTAATATTTCATAATCGGGTTCACCTGATTATGGAACTTTCCCCTATAATTCTGTAGCGAAGCAATGTAGAAAGATATATTATATACTTAAACCTTCACTTAAAAACTATCTAAGTAACAGTGTAAGTTCCATCAAAATCTATTCAGCACAGAACTCGAGTAATAAACAGTCGGAACAAAATTTCCATTTACATTTTATAAGAAGACTAGCAGGCTAACGCTAAGCCCGCTAGCAGGCTAAGCCCACTGCTCTGGTCCATTTCCCAAATGAAAATTGAATCAAACGAAATGGTAAATTTGACCTTGTATTATAAAAGTAATATGGACCTTCACCTGGAAAGTGCTCCCACACTACTGAATACGATGCGAACGCTATTGCGCTATTATGTTATTTTATGCATTCAGGGGCGTAGCTACATATATATATATATATATATATATATATATATATATATATATATATATATATATATATATATATATATATATATATATATATATTGGGAGGGGATTCAAAAATTTCCCAACTTGAAACAAATTGCTTTAATTTCCAACTCAAATGATAAGCACAATGTCTCTATAACGATAATAATACTTATACGTAAATAAGATTCCGCCCCCTCCCGCCTTCCAAAAAATACTGAAATGAAAAACATAAAAATTCTAATCATTGGTTCGTTTAATAAAAGTTTAAATACACCTTTTCATTTAAATAATTAAAATCAAAACTAAATTAATTTCTACTAGATGGAACCCGTCAAAACGTGACGGAAAAAAATACTATAACAATATCAGTAAAATAAGCTTCTTTATTATTTAAGTAGGGCTTCGTATGAAACAGTCTTTCAAATATTTTATTTTAAAAAATCCCCCCCCCCCCCCTCAGTGAAATGCTATTTCCGATGCAAACTCCAAATGAACACTCCGTAAACAAATATGTAATGCAAATCAGTTTGACATTACCACCATATTCCCCACGACAAAAAAAAAAAAAAAAAAAAAAAAAAAAGGTCATGGACCTATAAAGTATTATACAAATAGTCCTATGATAAAGTATCATACAAATTTCCTACTTTCATCTCATATTCAGTAAATAAAAGAACATAGTATAAACACCCCCCCCCCCCCACCTTGTGATAATGCAATCGAATGAGCTCCTATGCGCATATGTATTGCATCTGCCCAAAGGCACCGTTGAAATTCGACGTTAAAAAAAGTTTTAAAATGTTTAAATTAAAAGTTTTAAAATGTTTAAATTAAAAGTTTTAAAATGTCATCTTTAATCATTGTTCGTTTCAAATCCATATCTTCTAAAACGCATCCATTGTTTTAAGCTAATCAATTTTTATGAAAAATGAAGAATTTTTGTTAAAAATAATAAATTAATATGCAGATGAGGGAGAATTTTAATGTTTTCAATTGTAATTTATTTGTATGGTTTCTTCTATTCCTTTATATAATCAGGATGATTATTCCTTTTCCATCACAGTCGGTCTCTTATACAGTTAAATATCCAATGGATCTTTAAAAAAATAATAAATAACAGTTCCTAGCATATTCTGATTCAACATATACATCAACGAATTCAACATATCAATTTTATGTTAATCATAAACTAAAAATAGTTTTTTTTTCTTTTGACAGATTTTATATTAGCGCCAAAATACTCTATCTTATGGATAATCTGATCTTATGATTTATCAGGTTTTTATTATTATTTTTTTTCACTTTCCATGAAGGTTAGGGATACCTATTTTCAATTGTTGCAACTTTCCAAGGGGCTATTTTACATTATTAAAACAAACGGATGGTCATTGTTGAGATAGAATTGAAAAATATTTCATGCTTGAAAATTATTTAAAAAGTCGTTAAATTAAACGGCAGATTTCAAATTGCAATCGAAAGCTAATTTTTTTTTCTAATTGAGGATGTAAGAATTAAAATTGTAAAATGTAGTAAAAAAATTAAATTTTTGGTATTTAGAAGCGATGTAAGCGCGATGAAAGCTAAAGCGATAGTGCCGTTTGTTGTCACAACCGTTATACATTTCTAAATATTGCCACTGTGTTTTGGTTGGCGTCCAAAAGTAGACTACCATTTTTTGACATCGAAAGAGAAATTCACAGTGAAAGAAATAAGACTTTGCCGCTAATAAGGAACTGTTAAATGAATTTATAACAAACCTACCAAAATTAATTCCTATAAAATATTAGCCTTACATTGTTTATTCTAGCTAAAAATACAATCATTATTTCAAGTTTTTTTTTTCCTGAAAGTCTTTACTTTTGTGAATTTTTTTATTAAAAAAGGAAATCTTAATAATTTAAATCCTATAATTCCTATAACTTAATCCTATAATTTAAAAAAAGTAATTTGTTACATGTAATCAAGGTATGCAATCAAGATGAAGCAACCAATAAAGGCTCCTGTTCTAATCTTTAAAATTAAAAATTGAAATATCAGTAAATATTACGCAATGTTGACACAATCATGTAAATTTTTCTTTTTAGTTTTATCAATGTTAAAATGCATTTCAAGCTAAGCATAACGTCATTTTCACCGGTACAAACTTTTCACACGTACATTTATGCTTAAGCACCATGCATACAAATAAAAATATATTTTGCATTTAATTGTAATGAAAAAAATGGCATCAACAAAGTTATAATGCTTAATGATAAAATGAACACAATGGACAATATTTCCGTGACGTCACAGTAAATATGAATTTTTATTTGCTTATAAAACACACGGATAAATATTTTTACCGAAATACTTAAACATTTTAACTATATTTTAACTTACAAATTAAAAAATTCGGCCTAAAAGTCACGTGCTTTTAATATTTAATATTTTTTTTTTTATGCTCGCAATCATTGAGTTCAGAAAATAAACTCTGTACGTCGCATCAGTGGGCGTTAATGCGATTGCCGACTTTATGACGTCATAAGCAGAAGTAAAATTTTAATTTAAGATTACGGCTAATTAATTAAATTTTCGAACAAACGAATGTACGATAAAAAATCTGTGACCAAATATCTTTCATTTAAAAAAAGAATGATGTAATTTGATGTAGTAGTTTGTTCTCACGGATTGTCGAAACAAAACGCTTAGCGTTTTAAATATATAGATTTTCCTATTTTGAAATCATTCGGCATGAAAATAGAGATACGAGCGCATGTCCACAAGTATCGCACATAATGTAAAAAAAGAAAAAAAGAAATTAATGACAATATAAAACAAAAATGGAAGTATTGTCTATTTATTACCAATTATTTATTTTCACATAACTTCCATGTATATTGAGGCATTTGTCCCAACGATGGATCAGTTTGAAAATCCTGGTCTCATAGAACTCCGTCGGCTGCGAGAAGAGTCACTTTCGCACGGCCCGCTTGAGTTCGTCATCAGAGTCAAACTTCTTACTGGCGAGGAACAGATGTAAATTGGACGACAACGCTCGTCTGTCCCAGTTCGTGAAAATTTGCAGGGATACAGTTAGGAAGTTTTGGAGCACCCAGCATAAAGCTCAGACATGGAACTCACCAATTTCCATCTGTTTGACCCATGAAGAAGTTCCTCGGCGGTAAGAATTTTGACTCTGATGACGAAATCAAACGGGCCGTTGTGAAGGTGGCTCTTCTCGCCGCCGACGGAGTTCTATGGGATCGGGATTTCCAAACTGATCCATCGTTTGGACAAATGCCTGGACGTTATGTGGAAAGTAATAAATGCGTAAAATAGAATGCTATTTTAAAAGAAAATCTCATCAAAAAGTCACCTGTAAAAAAAGCAGCCAAGTCTCGTAACTCATTTACCGTAAAAAGTACTGAGATCGTATAAAGCCAAGTTTAACTATCTTATTAACTCTGAAATTTTCATTCACAAATCACTCCTAGTCTCTACATCTTTAGTTAATTATTATTTTGTGACTTGGCAATTACGTAGCACAAGAATGTGTTGTATATAGTTAGTCTTAATCAAATAATACTATAACATATTAAAGTGTAATAACTTCCCTGTGCGTATATAATTTGCTTTAGTTAAAATCCCATCCCATGACATAGTAAGGTGTAATAACTTTCCTGTGCTGTGTAATTGCCAAGTCACAAAATAATAATTAACTAAAGATGTAGAGACTAGGAGTGATTTGTGAATGAAAATTTCAGAGTTAATAAGATAGTTAAACTTGGCTTTATACGATCTCAGTACTTTTTACGGTAAATGAGTTACGAGACTTGGCTGCTTTTTTTACAGGTGACTTTTTGATGAGATTTCACTTCTTTTTGTAAGTAATCCTGCTTTTCTTGATTTTGGGTTCTTTTTGGAGATCATCCACTGATTTTCGCTAAGCCCACACTCTGTCCCTATTATTTACAGGTATCAAAAATTTGAAGCTTTAGTTTCGTTTGCAAAGTACTGTAGATAAAAAGAGATTTCAGGTTCCTAGGCAAGCCCTAAGTTATGGGAGGGGGAGTGTCAAAAGTACTCTCAATTGCTTCCAGAATAGGTGCTATCCATCTGAGATATTACTCGCAGCCCTAGATACTTGATATTTAACATAAAAGAACTTTTTAGTATAAAAAGAAAGCCAAAATTAAAATTTCCGGAAATTTCCAATAAATCAAACTATATTCCCTTTTTCGATGTTTTTTTTACGTTTTTTTTTTAGTCTTTTTTTATTATTTACGGATTTTTTAATTTTTCCTTACTTTGTGTACTAAACCCTGCCTTTCTGCCAAATGTCAAGCTTCTAGGACAATAAAATCGAATTATTTTCAAATTTTCGACTTTTTATAAATTTATTGATTTTTCGATTTTAATTCTAAGTTACCTGATTGTCATGCCAATATAGTAATTATTTGATCCGTCTTCTTAGGATCATTTAGGTTCAATTTAGAGATAAATCAAGTGAATCTTAGAGTCACCATGATTTTATTTAGAAAGGACTATCAAGCCATAACGAGCCAGGAATATCGGGGGGGGGGGGGGGGGGGGGGTAGGGGGAGCTGTGAAAATTTTTGTGGGGCTAACATCATTTAACAATCCATATTTCATACGTGAAGTAAATAGAGTACAACCTGTGAAAGAAAACAAACCTGTCTATAAAGAAATCGCCTATATCGTAGCCAGTCTATAGCGGAACTTTTCTATAACGAAATTCGTAAACGAAAGAAAAGAAAACCATAATCCGGGAGAAATAACATAAAACAATTAGGGGCGTTGTACTAGCTAATAGGACAATTATCTTAAAACTAATGTTTCTAGCAGTACAAAATCAAATTGTTTTCGAATTTTCGATTTCTTAAAGATATTTCGATTTTTCGATTTTATTTTCGAATTTAACGAATATTTTAATTGTTCCTTTTATTGAATAGTAAATACTACCTTTAGACCAAGTTTTAAGTTTCTAAGACTACAAGATAAAATTATTTTCAATTTTTTTATTTTTTCGAATTTTTGTTTTATAATTTTCTGGATTTTTTAATTTTTTCTTATTTTGTATCTTTATTACAAATTTCAAGTTTCTAGCGCTACAAAATCGAATTATTTTGAAATTTCCGATTATTTTCGAGTTTTTTATTCTATTTTCGAATTTATTGTGATTTAATGTTTCCTTTTTCTCTATCCTAAACAATAAGTTTTCGCCGAATTTTAAGTTCTAAAGCTACAAAATCGAATTTTTTTCAATTTTTCTAATTTTTTTTTCGAATTTTACAGATTTTTTATTTATTTCTTTTTTTGTATCCTAAATACTACCTTTAATCCAAATTTTAAGTTTCTAGCTTTACAAAATCGAATTATTTTAAAATTTTCGTTTTTTTTATTTTATTTTCAATTTTTGTTGTGTTTTTAATTTTTTCTTTTTCTGAATCCTAAACACTATCTTTACAGCAAATTTTCAGTTTCTAAGACTACGAGATCATATTATTTTCAATTTATCTCCTTTTCTTTCTTTCTTTCTATTTTTTATTTATTTATTTTATTTTTTTAAATTTTCGATTTTTTTTTTTGAATTATCCATATTTTTTAATGTTTCCTTATTTAGTATCTTAAATATTACCTTTATTCCAAATTTCAAGTTTCTAGCGCTATATGAAATCGAATTATTTTCAAAATTTCCTTATTTTTCGATTTTTTTATTTTATTTTCCAATTTTATTGCGTTTTTATTTTAACTTATTCTGAATCCTAAACACTATCTTTACCGCGAATTTTAAGTTTCTAAGGCTAAAAGATCAAATTATTCTAATTTTTTTTTTTTAATTTTTTCGAATTTTTCGATTTTTTGATTTTTTTTTTTTTCGAATTTTCTGGATTTCTTAATTTTTCCTTATTTTGCATCCTAAATACTACCTTTATTCCGAATTCCAAGTTTCTAGCGCAACAAAATTGAATTATTTGAAATTTTTCGATTTTTATCGATTTTTCGATTTTATTTTTTAAAAAAATTTGTGTTTTTGACGTTTTATTTTTCTGAATTCTAAACACTACCTTCAAACCAAATTTTAAGTTTTTAAGACTACAAGATCGTGTTATTTTCAATTTTCAATTTTGTTCGATTTTTTTGAATTTTCGAATGTTTTTTTTTTCCGGATTTTATAATTTTTTCTTTCTTTGTATCCGAAACACTAGCTTTATTCCAAATTTTAAGTTTCTGTGGCTGCGGGATCTACCCATTCTTTTTGATGACGCGAGATGGAGTGAGTGTGTGAGTGACAAAAAATCGAAACTTTGAGTTCATATATCGTCTGCACTAATTTATGGGTATTTTTTTAATTATCCATATTTTTTAATTTTTCCTTATTTAGTATCTTAAATATTACCTTTATTCCAAATTTCAAGTTTCTAGCGCTATAAAATCGAATTATTTTCAAATTTTCCTTATTTTTCGATTTTTTCGATTTTTTGATTTTATTTTCGAATTTTATTGCGTTTTTTATTTTAACTTATTCTGAATCCTAAACACTATCTTTAATGCGAATTTTAAGCTTCTAAGGCTAAACAATCAAATTATTTTAATTATTTTAATTTTTTTGCGAATTTTTCGAATTTTTGAATTTTTTTTTCGAATTTTCCGGAATTTTTAATTTTTCCTTATTTTGCATCCTAAATACTTCCTTTATTCCGAGTTCCAAGTTTCTAGCGCAACAAAATCGGATTATTTGAAAATTTTCGATTTCTTTCGATTTTTCGATTTTTTCAATTTTGCTTTCGATTTTTTTTGTGTTTTTGATGTTTTCTTTTTCTGGATACTAAACACTACCTTCACACCGAATCTTAAGTTTCTAAGACTACAAGATCGTATTATTTTCAATTTTCAATTTTGATGGAATTTGCTGAATTTTCGAATGTTTTTTTTTTTTCGAATTTTCCGTATTTTATAATTTTTCCTTTCTTTGTATCCTAAACATTACCGTTTTTCCAAATGTCAAATTTCTAGGACTACGAGATCTACCTAATCTTTTTGATGACGCGTGAACGAGTGAGTGAGTGACAAAAAATCGAATGTTTGAGTTCATATATCGTCTGAACTAGAAAAGACAGAAAGTTGTAATTTTAAATTTTGGTCCTGTGTGCCAAATACTCTAGAAAAACGAAGTTTCAAATTTTTTGAATACTCCAGCGCGGAGATATGGGGGGGGGGGTCAAAAGTGCCCTGAGTTGCTTCCAGTAAAGTATGCTTACGGATGTCCTCTCTCGACTTGGCGGAGGCACTGCCGTGCCTCCAGATTATATAATTGCACGGTCTAATGAAGTTATTATTTGAAACGATATCATTTAATTTTTCACATACTGATTAAAACTACGCACGTTATTTTTTATTTGTACTTGGATGTTTATTTCCATATTTGTAACCATGGAGTACATCGAGCCACAATTTTCATAAATTAAATTATGTTTATCGTTTACACATTGTATTTTTACGTGTTACAAACTCTATGGTTTTTCGGTACTTCTCTATTATCCCGTCGACCACTTTTCATAACAAAAAGCTATCGCCAAACTGTAACGCCAAATAAACGGGAGAACTTTGCCATTATAGTATCAAAATAAATAAATAAATATAATGTAAGAATTTAAGGACACAATTGTTATTTTAATTAAGGAAATAACTAATAAATCAGTAAAACATAATGAAAAATACACGCAAATGTCGAATTAAAAAGCACTTGATGAAATAACAAACACGTGTAATGCTTCTGACATCAAGTAAATGGGACTGCATTTTTGGCGTTTAATCTTACAGTTTGGCGATGTTTTTTGTTATGAAAAGTGGTCGACGGGATAATAGAGAAGTACCGGTTTTTCTTATAATACATGGTTTGTATAGATTCGAGGGGAAAATTATATTACTTTCATAAAAATGTATTTGGATGGTTTCTTGTTAATACAATCTTGCCAAGGCTGTGGTTTTCCTATTAGACTTAATGTTATCTATAAGCTCCATTTTTCTGCAACTAAATTTCCTCATGCCAATATAGTAATTCATTGATCCGTTTTCTTAGGATCGTTTATGTTCAATTTAGAGATAAATCAAGAGAATCTTAGAATCACCATGATTTTATTTAGAAAGGACTATCAAGCCATAACCAACCAGTAAAGTCGGGAGGGAGGGAGAGATGTGAAAATTTTTGTGCGACCAACATCTTTTAACAACAAATATTTCATATATAAATTAAATAGAGTAAAGCCTGTGAAAGAAAATGAACCTGTCTATAAAAAAAAGGTCTATAACGTAGCCAGTCTATAGCGGAACTTTTGTATTACAAAATTCGTAAACAAAAGAAAAGAAAAGCATAATCCGGGGAAAATAACACAAAACAATAACGGAAGGTGTACTAGCTAATAGGACAATTATCTTAAAATCTATCTAAAACAAACTATCCCCATCCTGTGGGATTTGTTTTTCAATGTTTTACTTTATTTAATGCAAAACATAGATTGCATCCGACAACTCATACAAAAGGCCTCCGGCCTGTACCGGCAGGAAAAGGTAGCTTTCCTATATCTTCGTTTCAAAATTTTAGCTAATCTTACTCGAAAACAGCAAGTTAAAATGCAAAGAAACCGTTTACAAAAGATTCGTTTACACTGAATTTGAATAAGAAATTCGCCAAATTATTGAGCTATAGCCAAGTTGGCTTCATTTATGAAGACTTATTTTTGTCGCCAAATTTGGCGAGATTTCGCCAATTGTCGCCAAGTTTGGCGAGAATTTGGCGCTAATGGATATGAATATATAGTTTTATGCGTATGATTGGGAAAATGATTACAACAATGAAAGAAAATAATTTGCGAGAAATCGCGTTCACTAAAACTTATAAATTTATATTAAAATCATTAAAATTAAAGACATTACAATACACTTTCATAAAACATTAAAAACATATTAAAATTGGACGTTTCGGATTTACATGGAAAATCCCTCTTCAACAACAACATTTCACTTAGCGTAAATCATAGTTAAAAAATATCAACAAATAGAAAATGCAACGTATCAAAATTTCGAAGTCAAAGTTACAGTTATAATGACACGGAGTATTCATTCGGGATTGCACCTGCTTGACCATTATTGACCATAAATTTATCGTTGTTTTTTTGTAATGTGCTGCTTTGTTTCAAAATGTCAGCCACCCTAGAATTTTAAACTGCTCTATCTCAGCCAATTTTTAAGATAGAGGTAAAACAAAAAATGCTCTGGAATCCTTGTATCAAGTCCTAACACCTAATTAAAAAATAAACTTGATTTTTTAACTTTTTTGTATATTTATTTTAGTTTTAAAATTTTCCGTGGCCGCCATCTTGAAACAAGATGGCGGACCAAGCTGGCCAACGAACTCGGTCGAGGCATTGGTGAGCTTAATACACACAATTAGTTTCGTCCAAATTAATTTATAAATACGAGCGTTATCGTATCAATTTATTTTCATTTTTTCAATTTTTTTCGAATTTTTTTATTTTTTTTTCGAATTTTCTGGATTTTTTTAATTTTCCTTTTTCTGTATCCTAAATACTACCTTTATTCCTAATTTGAATTTTCTAGCGCAACAAAATCGGATTGTCTTCAAATTTTCGGTTTTTTTCAATTTCTTCGATTTTTTCAATTTTGCTTTCGATTTTTTTTGGTGTTTTTGATGTTTTCTTTTTCTGGATGTTAAACACTACCTTCACACCAAGTCTTAAGTTTCCAAGACTACAAGATCGTATTATTTTCAATTTTCAATTTTGATGGAATTTGTTGAATTTTCGAATGTTTTTTTTTCGAATTTTCTGGATTTTATAATTTTTCCTTTCTTTGTATCCTAAACACTACCTTTTTTCCAAATGTCAAGTTTCTGGGGCTACGGGATCTACCCAATCTTTTTGATGACGCGTGAACGAGTGAGTAAGAAGTGACAAAAAATCGAATGTTTGAGTTCATATATCGCCTGAACTAGAAAAGACAGAAAGTTGTAATTTTAAATTTTGGTCCTGTGGGCCAAATACTCTCTATAATTGAAGTTTAAAATTTTTGGGATACTCCAGCGCGGAGATATGGGGGGGTCAAAAGTGCCCTGAGTTGCTTCCAGAAAAGTATGCTTACGGCTGTCCTCTCAAGACTTGGCGGAGGCACTGCCGTGCCTCCAGATTTGTGATATTTACAGACTGGCATTGACGGCGACGACCAAAGCCTTTGTATAACTGCTCTGGCAATGACCTGTTGATATGGCGCGAATCGGAAGCGATACGAATAATTTGTTGTTCAATTTTCGTTTTTGACAGTTTTTTTTAATTGGAACGTTTATTTATTTATTTTTAGAGATCTAACGTGAAAGGAATATTTTCTTTTGTTTTCAGTCAACCAGCATTAGTTGAACGTTTGCGAATTTTTTGTCTGCTATTGTATACAAGTCATAATCGCCCTTCATATGAAAATAACGTCAATGATTCTTAATAAGAATCGCTCCCGTTATTTTGAAATTTTTCTGAAAGAACCAAAGTTTTGGAGAAAATAAAGGAGGTGGATTAGAGTTATTTGTGGATGTACAGGAGTAGAGAAATTCAAGTATGGTAGACGTATGATATTTTTGTAGAAACCGAGAAACACAATAACAGATTGAGTCTGACTGCTTTCTTGTTTACTGTTTTTGCACTCAGGAACGTAGTGATCAAAACAATAAAAATTTAATATTTTTGTATTATTTTTAAAAAAGAAACGTTTTTCAAAAATCTAATTTCCCAACCCTAAGCTCAGATTTCCCAAGTTCACATATATTGGGGGGGAGGAGGCTCCCCGCCATACCCCCATGGCGATGCCTCTGTATGCGTTAGACAAAATTCGGGCTATTAAGAAGCAACCCATAGTATGATATAGTTGATCATTTATACAGTAGAATTTGGTAGGGATATGTGACCGTTATGATCAACAGAAATCAAAAGGTTCTCTAGTCACCACATAATAATAAAATAGAAAGCATTACAATTATTTCAGAGATTGACCATCGAACTTAAATAATGTTCGGGTTATTCATTTTTGTTTATTATTTCCTGAACTCCGGGCCTCTCAGCTTGGTACTAAGTGTGGTTATTGTAGCTTAAATACATTCTCATTCTACGTTGCATTGTATTTCGTAATATACGTCTTCTTCTGCCTGGTCTTTCTATTCCAGCAAAGTATATACAGACAAAAATGTAATAGTGTATCATTTACATTTTCACACAGAGAACAGTGTTTAACTTTCATCCTTAAAATGAATGTGAATCATAAAAAAGTGGATTTTTAAAGCTGAATCTTTAACACGCATATACACGTACAGAATAGTTTAAAAAAAAAATCAAAATTTAAAAGGGTGCTGGAGAAAAAAAAAAGTAAAGCGTTCTAAACTTGCAATTTTTGTGGTACTGAAGGTACTAAAAACTTGAAATTTGGCACGGCGGTGGTTAGTTTTAAGATACAAATGCTCGCTAAGAATGGTTCCTAAAAAAATTCGAAAATTAAACGGGGGAAATAGGCAAAAAATGTTCTAAATTAAGATTTCTATGAAATTGTTATGCATAGAAACTTGAAATTTGACATGGCTGTTACTTTCAAGACGTAAATGATCGCATAGAACAGCTTAAAAAAATTTCCAAATTCAAAAGTGTGAAATGAGCGGAAAACGTTCTAAAAACGTCCTAATTACAATTTCTTTGGAATTTTACATATTATTTGCTAACAAATTTTATATTCATTTTAAAGGCACACAAATGCCACTTGACATATTTCAACAACTATGCGTGTAAAGATTCTGGTTTAGTCTTTTGTTAGACCGCCCTGCATAATTTACCAGTAAAAGTAAGAATCAAAAATTAAATAACATTATCAATTAGTTTCATGTTGTTACGGTTTCTATTAAGCTTTACCTAAATAAGTTAAGTACTTAATAAGCTTAAATAAATCTTAGATATTATTCGCACTAAAATAACTTACACTTTTGCGATTCCAACAGAGACGTGGACAAAGGGAAGCGGTGTATGGACGATGCTTTGGAGAATTGTGGTGACAAGCACTCGCACATGTCGTACTTAATTTCTTCTTTTTACATCTATCTCAACCAGATCTGCACAGAAAAGGGAAAGAGTAAGTCTTTTCTTTCTTTTATGTTGTTAATAGTGCCATTAAAAATTGCAACCGGATTATTTTGCAAAACATATTTGCATACAAAACAGGTGGGGCTGTAGTAGTGCACAGCCAGATGAGCAATACATAAATGACCAATCGGGTTTTAAAATATTTTATTGAAAGATTTCACCATGAACAATGGCTGATACAAAATAAACGTTAAGTTTCCAAGTTTTTATTAAATCCAAAATCACCACTAATTTTCAATATGGCTTCCTCTGGTAACACGAAATATATGTATGTGGTATTCGAATTCGGTCCATATACCTGCGCCATCATCTTACTAGTAACCATAGTCTAGTGGACATAAATGCATTGGTAAAGTATTTCTTGAGATCAATTAAAGTTTGCAGAAGTGAGGGAATGTAAACAGAGCCTTTAACAAAGAAATCACAAGCCATGAGGAATATCGAGATGTAATGTGGTTTATGAACGCTAATTATCTGATGTGAATTTTGATTAAGTTACATAATTCAAACATATACGAAATTGATGTGCATTTTTCAGATGTAGATGTTTCCTATGGAAAATGGAATGCAAGAAGCACGTATAGTCTATTTACAGGGACAGGGACATACAAAATAATTCTTTTACATTACTATCACTAGACAGTAATTGTTTGAAATGCGTTTTAGCGATCCTGAACTATATTTAATATAGTGCGAAACTGATATACATGCCACCGAGTATCACTGCACCATGTTTTTTAAAGAAAATCTTGTATGAACTAGAAAAACTAAACTCTATGGGGCTACAATCAATTAAGGATTTTGGCCTATAGTGCACCTATAGTGATTTTGAAGATATCAGACCGCAGGCTGAAAAAGTGCGGGAAAATATTTCTAGAACATTACGGAACAATCTAATTCCTTCGAACAAATAAGAAAGAAAAAAAAACGTAGGTTTTACCGAGTATGGGCAGGATGCCAAGATAAGATTTTACATTGAAACTGAAATTAATTTTTATATTTTTGAGAAAGAATATTGTTTTGTCAGAAAACATAGGGAAATAAAAATAAAAAGATATAGGTTGTTATTTCAAGAGAATTAAAATATTTTTAGCTGGGAGATTGATATTTAAAAGAATTAAGTTCTAGGATGTGTTTATTTAATGAAACAAAAAGTGTGTAATTTTAATAGAACAGCGCTTAGAGCCATTTTTTAAGAGAATGAATTTAGAATAAAGCATTTTTAGCTAGGTGGAACTTTGACAATCTAAATACTAGAACGAGAAAATAATTTAGAATAATAGGATTTACACAGAATTATAGCTTTAATGAGGCCAACGGCGAAAAAATTTTTAAATTTGTTTCATCTACTATATATATATAACACAAACGGAAATTTCGTTCTGTTCCTTTATAACTCGAGTTCTGCTGAATGGAATTTGATGGAACTTGCACTGTTGGATAGATAATTTTTCAGGGAAGGTTTTAGTATATAACACATAGTTATACGTATAATAGTTATAGAATTAGGATGGAAAATTCTGTTATTTTAGACGATAAGGTTACCATAGGTCATTTTTTTGGCGACCATTATCGTTGGCGAAAGAATTGAAACGGCTGTATCAGAAAATAAGGCAAACACATAGAAAAATAAAAGAAAAATTCTGTTATTAATTTTATTTAAAATCCCCCCCCCCTCCCCGCAAAAAAAGGAAAAAACTGTTTTAATGAGGCATAATATTTAATTTAATGCTTAAAAATATAAATTGTAATGTAATTTGTAACAGTTTGTAATGCTTAAAAATATTTGCAATGCATGAGATTGCAATTCAGATTAAATCAATATTTGGCGATTTATCGTTTGCGTCAGGTTAACAAAGATGCATCTGATAATTTAATTTAATAAAATATGAGTAATTTTTTTTCCTTTTTTTCTTTCTGTTAATTTTTTTTTGTGTAACTCTCCTATCATGTGTCTTACAGGAGGAACTAGCAGATATAATTGTAAAAATGACTACATTTATGAGTTACATGTTATTTATTTATTTACGGTTTTGATTTTACTTTTGTCGCCAAGCAATGTGATTTTAAACCAAAAATGAATAAGCGTGACATCAGCTTGAGCGGTATTAGCAAGAATAGAGTTTTTTCGTGTATACAAGATCCTTTTTGGAGTAATTTTTGTATTCAAATGCAAATTATATAAATAGCAGTTATTGTTATGACTATGGGATCAAATATTTAAATTTTAGTGAATGTCTGCCACTCAAACACATATTGTAAAATAATAAAATTTTAGACATTTAAAAGTTTACTGCGGAAACATGCCGGTTTGTTTTCACCAAACATATTATTTTTATAGCCTCGAACTCAGACCAGCGAATATTGTCTATTTTTATTTATTTATTTTTATTTTTTTAATATATCGCCAATTTTACATATAGAAATATTCACTGTTTCAAAAGTTAGGAACCAAAGAATATTCTTAAGGACATGTGTGCATTTATGCGTTATTACTATCATAAAGGCTACATTTTGCGATAAAAATTGTTTTCTGAAATAAATTTTCGATGCTCTTTTTGATTCGTCATTTCTTTGTAGTTTTTTCTGCATATCTTTCTTCCCTTCTTTCAGGAAGGTTTTTAAAAGACATTGGACTAATTGTCCGTATTCCGGTCACTTGCCAGTTGGCATTTTTACAATATTGTTGAATGTTTCGTTTATGTTTGAAGGTTACTCTGGACGACGATTCAGATTGCAGAAGATTAGACTACTTTTGAAAATAGCGATTGCTGAATTTATGGTTTTTTTTTCATTATGAAGCAAAGTTTTACCAAAAAAGCAATGCTTACAATGTACGGTTGGTTGATTTTATGACGGCCGATTATCTAAACGAGGGTTATAGACCCTGGCGGGAGTGCCCTCCGTGGGGGTCTTTCTAAGGGATCCTAACCCGTATTTACGGCAAGGCTCGAAGAAAACCACGGAAAACTCCGAACGAGCGCGACAAGGGTTTGAACCCAGCACTTCTCGTATGCCAGCTTTGAGAGCAGAACATCTCAGCCACTGTTTTGGCGCTTTCAATGTACGGAAAAACTTTGTTACGTCAATGGTGGCGAATGGAATAAATAATATTTGCCGATTTATCATTTCTGGCTGGATAAGAAAAAACGAGTACCTGAAATTCTGATTAGATAATTTTTCGATTATTATAAAGCCTTTTCGACCTACACACAGCCCTAGCAGCTAAACATAGTGAGAAATGAATTTATTTCTGCGTGTTATTATGCTCTTTAGAGAAATGCAAAAAAATCTTCGGTTTAAGTATTCACCAAAAATAATATTACTAAACATTTTGCGTAACTAACTTTATCATTGTCAGTTTTATTTAAGGTATGGAATTTTGTTAATGAAAGATCTATAATTGAATTAACAGTAATTTGACATTATTTAATGGAACATAGCTTGGCGCATAACTAACTTCGTTTTGTAACTAACTCTGGTATATTAGTAACCATATTGTTTCAAGCACTTCTAATGTTTGACGTCAAACTTGGATATCGGCAAGATTATGGAAGATTAGGGAGATTTTATTGGATACAAACTAGAGGTTTATTCTTCGACCAGAGTTAATCATTGGGGGTTTTTTTTAGATTAACGGTTACACGAATGCAACTGGTCTACAAAAATGGAAATACAGTGAAAATGGCGTCATTTTAATTTTATTCATATTCAGCTTTAAAAATTCACTTTTTTATGTTTCACCATTTTTTTAAATATGAAAGTTAAACACTGTTCTTTATGTGCAAACAATTTATTACAATTTTCACTGTATTTACTCTGCTGGAATCGAAAGATGAAAAACCGTAGTAGACTTGCCAGAAGAGGACGTATATTACGAAATATAACGTAACATAGAGTGAGATTGTACTTACGTTACCAGAATCTCACATGGAGACAAGAAAGAGGGACGGAGTTCAAGAACTTACAGACGAAAATGAATCACCCGAACATTATTTAAGTTCAATGGTCAATCTATGCAATCATGCTTTCTCTTTTAGTAGTATGTTGACTAGAGAACATGTTAGTTCCTGTTGTCATAATCTCATAATGACCTCATTTCCCTACCAAACTCTACTATAAATGATCAACTAAATGAGTTGCTTCTTTTAGCCCAAATTTTGTCCAATGTATGATATAATATAACGCAATGTCGTTCACATCGTTTACAGCAAAATTGAAGGAAAATCCAGGTGGACGTCCCTATTGCTTTAAAATACATGCTCAAATCCATTGATATAATTCGTTTGATTCGAGGTTCGTTTGAAAATATTTACTAAGGTAGAATCTGTAGGTGAAGATCCCTATTCCTTTACAATACAAAGCCATTTCGTTTGATTTAAGGTACATTTAGAAAAATGGCCCAGCGCAGCGGGCGTAGCATGCTAGTATATATATAAATAAAATATAGAAAGATAAATACTACATTTAAATTTCATTTCTAGATTGTTGATCTCATTGTGAATAATGTCCGACGGATATATACACTGCGGCAATGTCTATCCCGACTAATGAAGACTGTTGGGAATAGACTGTTGGGGGCCCGACTAACAGCCGACAGGGATGGTGGTCTGGTCAATAAGATCTCGAATTCCCCTCGCTAATGTTAAACCTGTGGACGTGGATAGCATTCTTATTTTTAAAATAATATCTGATCAGAAAATTAATATTTATAACTTTGTATTTCTGTGTACTGTTTTTAAAAGATATCTCTTTCTTTTTTAATTCTCTTATATCTTTTTTATTTTTTCTTACAACATATTTTTAAAATATATAACATTTAATTTTATTTGAAGTGTCGAAATCTTACTCACAGCACGTCAGCATTTTAATACATAAAAAAATTAAACTATAAGCATATATTTTGGAAATATTTTGTGAACTAAAAAAGAAAGAGGCATTTTTTGAGAAGAATATACTGAAAAGAGATGTTAAAAATATTAATTTATTGAGGAGATATTTTAAAAATAAGAATGCATTCCACGCCGGTAGGTTTAAAATTGGAGAAGAGAATTAGAGACCTGCTTTTACAACACCATTAAGCGTACAGTAAACTACAAAAGAAAAAAAAACTCTTAAAACTTTCGATATTTTTTCTTTTTAGCATAATAGTAATATTTATGACCACAGCTTTAGATTATACGAAAAAAAAAAAAGATTATGATAACTTTTAATCGAGATTTAGCACTTTCGTGCAGTTGCAAGCAACAACTGTTTCAGTCACGCCCATTTGAAACACCCTTTGCATAGAAGCGTGTTCATTTCATTGTCAGATTGGAATGGATACTTAATCAGCTTCGCTCCTCATCGGTTCGTTGCACTTCAATTACCTCTATTTACCCTATCAGAAGATGACGCTTCATAGCAATATTCTGGTAATGTTGAAAAGTGCTTCATAATCTATGTGTAATGCATGATCGATCTCTCTTTCTTATTTTTTATTATGATATAATCCTTTAAGTTTTCTCCTTATTATTATTATTTACACAGCGTTCACTGCGTAATTCCTTTTATTTCCATCTAATAAAACAATTATGTGTGTACTGTTCGTCACGTTATGAACGCTGTCTAAAGAGACTTGATATTTTTAGTGTACATGGATATTGCTCCCTGTCTTCAGCATCACACTTCTGAATTTGACAAGTGCAAGATGGAGGACAAAGAACACGATAATCCTTTGGATGATATTTGCAGGTAAGTTCATGTCATTTTTAACCGATTTTAGAGAAAAGAGGAGGTCCTGAATTCGACCCCCATGTATACTATACATATACACGGTGTTTCACTACCAGACCGACAAACTTGCAGGAGGTGTAGAGGGCACAGAGACGACTTAGAATCGCATAGGAATGCAGGGTCTAAAATGCCGTAGTGGCGAGCTATGGTTCCAAGAGGCAGAGAAAAAGAACAGAAACAGAACACATTAATGGGACAGAAAACATTTTATTGAAAGGATTTACTACAGAAGGTGTTCGAAATTACTACCAGAAGTCATCGGGCAGGCTTGACAGCGGTGTCGCATGGATTCACTTACGTTCTGGAAGATTCCTGGTGTGTCGCGTATCCTGCCGGCAGCTACAGATATTCAAGCAGCTAGGCAGGATACGCGACACACCAGGAATCTTCCAGAAGGTAAATGAATCCATGCGACACCGCTGTCAAGCCAGCCCGATGACTTCTGGTAGTAATTTCGAACACCTTCTGTAGTACAACCTTTCAATAAAAAAAATTTCTGTCCCATTAATGTGTTGCTGTTTCTTTTCTTTTTCTCTGCTGCTTTGAATCATAGTTCGCAACTACGGCATTTTTCACCCTGCATTCCTTTGTGCAGTCTCCTCTACATCTCCTTCAAGTTTGTCGGTCTGGTAGTGAAACACCCTGTATATATATTATACTTTGTATGTTCACCGATTACTCCGAAACTACGCGACCGATTCATGTAATTTTTTTTAATTGAAAGAGGATACTCTCGAATGGGTCCTATTTAAATTTAATCAAAATTGGTTCAGTACTTTTTTTTAGAAATTCAACAAAAACCAATAAATAAATAAATAAATATCTTTAAAATATTTCATTTTCAACGATTTTCCACAAGCGCTATCTATTTGGCGACAAAATCGCTACCAGGCGATTTTCCTCCCTCTTTATTACGGTTTTGTTTCTAGAATTGTTGTAAGGAAAATCAAAAAACAATGTTTTAATGACGTAAACAATGAGTAAAAAAAAAAAAAAAAATCCAAAATTGTAAAGTGTTTAAATTTATCCAAGATTGCTAATACAGGGTGGGCCAAAAGTCATTAGGAAAATTTTGAATTTAACATAAAATTAAGTAATTAGTGTACGATGAGTTTTTACTTTGTAGTAATGCTTAAAGTCTTTATTTATTTATTTATTTATTTTTTGGTTAAAAAGGTATGATTATCCTAGTTTAGAATATGTAACACAACAACTTTGTTTTGTTTGTTAAATCAATATTAATAAAAAGAAAATAATAGCAAAACCTCCAAAAGTTCGTGATCAAACCTTGAAATGGTACACATAATTCTATTTTTACGAGATCATAGATGTAAAGGTTTATGTAAATCGAATATCGTTATTTTTTTTTAAACAGTAATCTTCACTTTTTAAAATTGTAGATCTTGCAATTAAATAAAAATTACAATTAAAAATAGTGCTATTCAATATAAACATAATTGAAGGGGTCGGGGCAAGAGAGTGCCAAGCCACATTTTTCAACTTCTGAGATATTTCAATTTGAAAATTTGATCAAATACTCAAATCAAGATATATAACCTAAAGTTTTTTCGCCAAAGTCTTAGTAACATTTGAGATATACTGAGTAATAATATGGCATTATTTTAATGATATTACTATTACGTTTTTTGTAAATTAGTTATCTTCACTGGGGGCATAAACATATGGGTCAAAAACGAAACCTGTCACATATACTGCCACCGGGTGACATTAGAAACAAATTACATGTTGGATATTATAATTTACAATATTAAGCTACAGATTGCAGTGTTAGATTTATTTCCCCAAAAATGTGGCTTGGCACTTTCTTGAACCGACCCCCTCAATTAAGTGTATATAATCTGTTAAAAAAAACACATATCGGCATTTATTATTTTAGTAGCTGCTAACAGGAAATCTCTAAATTTGGGTGAGAATCTCAATTAAAAAAATACTAATGTTGCCTCTGTTATTCGTATATTCAATCTATCGTGCCCTTTTCCCTTTCGTGGCTTATCCTCTATTTTTACGATTATTTTTCGAAATATAGTAAAAATGTACGTTTCGACAGTCTAAGAAGACCATCAAGCTAGTCGGATGTGTCAATCCCAAAACTTTCTTCTTTCTCATGCATGTTAATACTTCAAAATTCGCTATCACAGTGCCAAAATTAAATGACAATCTATGCCAATCGTGAGTATTCTAAAGGTATAGGTTCGTCGAATTGTGTTCGTTTAAAAGAAGATATAAGAATCGCATCTTTCAAACAAATCGTTGAATTTCGACAACCAGCCTCTTAGATGTCTGCAACCAAAATTCCCAACCCAAAGAGCATAGAAGCGACACCTATTGGGCAGTATATGCCCAAGCCTAATAAGAATCTATTTATGTGAAAGTATAACAGAATATGTAGTTTGATTATACTCCGTGCATTAGTTTATGAGACATAAGGTGCGTCTCAAAATTATATGGACAGGCGATTTTTCGAAATAACAGCTAAGAAAATAAAGCAATAATCACGAAAAAAAAATTACCATATGGAATCATAACAAAAGTTTATTACGATACAGAAATCTTATGTTTATATCACAGATTGTTTGTAAAAAAATAAAATTCAAAATAAGCTGTCTTAAAAATATATGGACAATGAAACGAATTGCTTTTATTACCACCGTATCAGAAAAATTTGCATTTTCTGCGTTCTATACTTGTGACGTAACCACTTCGAAATATAAAATCACTGCTCTTTCTTCAATTTTCGAATAGTTGGAAAATGCCTCGCAACGTTTAATTCTCTGCTGCTGATATTGCTAAAATTTGGCGTTTAAAGGCTCAAAATTTTAAAGTTTCTGATATTGCAAAACAAATCAAGCGTAGCAGATCTGGAATTTATGCAATTTGATCAAAAAGTGGCAATACGATTGCAAAAACGTATTCAGGTCGATCAAGATAAACATCTTTAAGACAAGATAGAGAAATTTTGCGAGCAATTTCAATCCAAAAGAAGTCTGTTCGTGAAATTGCGAGGACTTTGGCGTTTCCTATTTCCAGATCTACTGTTCACCGTCGCATACAGGTAAGCGAAAATCATAAATATCGCAGAATGTGTCGGACACCTATGCTGAAAGTGCACCATAGAAAGTCTCGAGTTCTTTGGGCTAAAAAACACATGCATTGGACGGATGAATGGTTAAGTGTTTTCGACAGTGACGAAAAAAATTCAATTTGGATGGCCCTGATGGCTGGGCATACCATTGGCATGACTTGCGAAAAGAACCTCGCGAGTTCTTTAGTCGACAAAGCCCTTTTGATGGATGTTCCCAGATTGATTAAAGCTACGAAAATCAAGTATGTGCCATTTTCTGTGTTACTCTGTGATATTCTCTGGCCAATTTCGTTTGTTTACTATTTATACTAAGTTATATGGCTAAATTTTACTAGCCCAATTTTCTTATTTTTTTTCAAAATCGTAATATTAATATTGTATATTTATTTTATTATTGCTCTATCTATCATTTATTTTTAAATTACACTTGCACAATGCCTGGGGACTACGATAGTAGTTCCAATAATCCTACGTCAGAAATGCTTTCTAAAGTTTAAAGTAGCTGTTAAAATCCCCCCTTATGGAAAAGTAACATTTCTGTATGGTTTGTGCAGGTAGAAGCAAATTTCGTCGTTGCACAGGTAATGAATGACGTTACTAAATATAACTATTTATTATCGTCCATTGATACAGACACTCTAAGTACAGTAACAGATTTGATTCTCAATCCACCAGACGATGATAAATATATAGCCTTAAAAGAGAGATTGATTCAGGAATTTTCCGATTTTCAATCGCAGCAAATACTTAAATTGCTATCGGAACTAGTGTTAGGTGATAAAAAGCCTTCTGTTTTACTTCGATAAATGAAGGAATAAAGAAAAATTCAGTTTCTGAAGGCTTTTTAAAAGCAATTTAGCTAGAATGTTTGCCGACGCAGACGTAAGCAATTCTATCAGTTTCAAGCGCCGGTTTACAAGAACTATCAACCCTAGCTAATAAAATTAATGAAATTAAATCAGAATCTGCCATATATGCCGTTCCTAACTTGTAGAATCACCGCGAGCAAATAAAGCGAAGTCTTAAAGCTTCAAACGCAGATCGATAAATTAACACTTGAGATTTACGAATGGACCTTACCCACGAGTGGCAACAACCCCACCTCTGAGGGTAATTTCCTTCGGAAAAAAAACTGTTTATTGGACGAAGGGGAAGCTGTGTTAAAATGTTCTTCACGCCTGTTGGTGTTTTTCTTTTCTTTACCCACAGATGACGTGATATGGGTAAAGTCCATTATCAAAAAGTGCGCTCTATGTCTCGCGGGCGACCTCATTACAGGGAAAGGCGGAAATATCGATAATAACGATATAGCACCTCCCCATAAAGAAGAAGCTGGTTTCTGCTATTATCATCAGAAATTTGGCAGTGTCGCGAACCCTGTTCTTTTCAGGAAACAAACAAACAAACAAAAAATAATGTCCACTGCTAGGACATCAAACAAAAATTCCCTTGGCGTAGCAGCATTAGAACAATGTAGATTGCATGTTTTTCATAAAAATTCGGGTTTCTAATTGATAGTGGTGGTGACATTTCTTGTATTCAAAGCAATTAAACAAGCAAAGTCCTTTAAATTATCTTTATTCTCCAAATAATTCAAAAATTCATGTTTATGGTAACAGATCACTTGACTTAAATATTAGCTTACGAAGAAGTTTTCGTTGGTCATTTGTTATTGTAAATGTCTCTAGCCCCATAACTGGAGTAGACTTTTTAAGAAATTTTGCTTTGCTTCTAGATTTACATAAATTTTGATTAATTGACTCTGTAATTGGATTGCCTACTAAAGGTGAACTTACTTGTACAACTCAGTCACAAATTAAACTGATTCCAGACAGCATATTTTTTAGTTCGACAGCTATCTTTTAATATTCGAAGAATTCCCAGATCTCTTAAACCACATTCCAAATTTTAAGAAACCGCCATGCCATGATACAGTGCATTATATAGAAATTACGGGACCTCCACTTTATTCCAAACCATAAAATACACATATATAATTTTTATCAGTTTATATCAGAATTCACTAGTGATATAGTGTTTTTAAATGGAAATCAAAACAATGCTTCAGATGTACTATCCCGAATCAACGAGATACAAATGCCTACTACAATAGATTACAATAAATTAAGTATTGAGAAAAAAGAGGATGCTGAACTCAAAAAACTTATACAAAGTGGTCAATCCAGTAATAAAAAAAATTCCACATAAAAAGTGGACATAACACATATATACATAAAAATACATATTCCACATAAAATTCCACATAAAAAAAATTTGAAAGGAAGTTCAAAAAGATTTCCAATATTTTATGGATGTAGAAAGGAATATGTCGCCCTTCAAAATCTCCATGGGCATCCCCTATCCATGTTGTACCAAAGCCGAACGGCTCTTACAGAGTTTGTGGTTATCAGAGACGGTTGAATTCAGTAATAGCGCTATTACACGTGAATTACGAGCGACAAAAAATCGCCTCCACAAACTCCTCCCACCAGATCATTCTGCCTGGGTTGCCAAAATAATATATGAATCCGCTCCCGCGCTGCTTTACTCATCGCTCTAAATTGGCAGCCAAGCGAGCGACCGTGCCAATATGATGGTTTTTGAACTTGTTTTGCGGCTTTTAACAAGATTTTCGGTTAAATTTTAATAGCACATTGTATAAAACCGACATTTATTCGAACTTTAGTAAAAAATACTTGTATAACAAAGTTTAAAGATATGATTTATAAGTTCGCTGGTTGTGTTTATTGTTAAAAATGCTGATATATACACGAAATTAACAGATGCGATTAGGCATTAATACAGGGGAATATTTAGCGTTTTTTCGCGGCAAATTTTTGACATTCGTTAAAAGGAATCCAGTTTAAATTTTCTAGCGCAATATAACTCTTTTGAATAAAATTTATTCCGAATTCGTACCTTGATTTTTGAATTTTCACGAAATTTTACATGCTATTTTCAGAGGGGTTTTTTTTTTTCGACATTCGTAAAAATAATCCTGTTTCAATCTTTTAACTCAGTATAATAAATTTTGACCTCTGACATTTTTTAATTTTTAGCGATACTAAGGAAGTTTGAATAGAAAAATTGTATTATATATATATGTGTGTGTGTGTGTGTGTTATCAGCACCAATTTCTATAATATTCATAAAAATATAAATCATTAGCCCTACACCCAAATTAAATTTTATAAATTAGATTTTTAAAATAATCCATAGTGTATACACTATGGATTATTTTAAAAATCTAGATAACACTATTGTTATCTAGATATATATTCTTAGAACAATGCAACCAAATGTACAATTCACAAACCATCATGGAAAGCTCCTTTTAAAGAATCATAAACAGTATTAATGTAATACAGGCAAAACTGGATAAGTGAGAAACTTTTATTACTGCTATTTATTCTGCCACTGCATTTTTAGAAAGAAAAAGCTTTGTTATTGAGCCAATGAAACCTCTACTTGAAATTATTTTATTTCTGTATTAAGTGATTATTACTTTCATAACTGAGATGGTTTTTACTTGTTATTAAAGTCCCACATGATTGACAGTTAAAATTGAGAACACAGATATAATACCTTTACTAATTATAGTAGTTACTATTACTTTGATAACCTCTATTAGTAAAATAAGCACTTGTTGAACCTATATAACAGAGAAACCATTTTAATTATGGCTGGATTGGTCGATACTTCAGTATCCACTTATCGAAGTTCAATTTCATTTATATATTCTTAGAACAATGCAACCAAATGTACAATTCACAAACTAAGCTGTCCCACCTAGGATAGTAACCAGATAGACCTCTGAAAAGATCAACTCGCATACCCAACCCTTAAAAGAGTAAAAAAAAAAAAAAAAAGATGTTTAAAATAATTTATAGGGTGATTTTAATATTTATAAAAGCCATGTCAGATCACAGTAATGCAATAGTGCAAGCTACTATCATTTCTTTTCAAAAAGTATCAAAATTATTTTATGAGAATATTAATTCAATTTTTTCAATAATTCATGGCATCATTAAAGAACATTTTATCCTAATATACATATAAAATATGTAAAGTTATGAAAGCATATAATGTAACAAAATATGTAAAGTCATGATTATTTTAACTTTACCTTTAGCACACCTGTTATAATATAAGATGCACTGTTGCAGAAAATTACTGTACTTTCTGCGACAAACTTTATTAACCGCAAAATCTTTCTTCAGTAACAGTCCTGAAGTCAAACAAGAGTTATATTAGGCCAAACTACAAAAAAGTTTAAATACTTTGTACCTCCACCATATTTAGAAAATCCCCCTTGGAAAATATAGAATGATTTGTTGCCAAAAATATTTTTTACTTTGTATGCTGGGCGGGGGTGGGGGGGGGCATAAACAAGCAGTAGACATTTCAGGGAACAATTAAAAAAATATATTTGTGGATTGTTTATGTAAAAAAACACAAGGAAACTTAAAAAACATAAAGAAATAATTTTAAATACTGTAAACTTTGTTTATTAGGAGGAAGGGAAGCTACAAATTTGGGAGGGGGGGGGGGTGTGTTGGTGATAATTTATTTCAAAGTAATAAATACGGCAGATTTTTATCATTTTTTATTATTATTTTTTTTAAGATTTTAAATTGTGATGATGGAGCAAAGTGGGGGGGGGGGGATTACATGGATATTTATGTATTAGTATTTTAAAGTAACAAGAACTAAGGCAAAACAACATTAAAAAAGGAACACAATTTTAAAAATAGAGACTTTTTAATATTAACAACGTTAACACTTAACTGTTGTTAGCTGTCTCACAGGCAGCTATATATTTTTTTCAATTTTCATAGTTTAACTATAGATACTTATGATTTAACTATAGTGAAATATTGATATACAGTAGAGTCTCGATAATTCGAGTCTCGATTGTTCGAGTTTCCCGTAAATCCGAGTTAGTGAAAAAAATCAGTTTAGCTTCCAAATAATGACGAACATATACGCAACACATGAAAGAATTATTTCGCACCACAAAATTCAAGTATCTGGTTTTTATTGTTGTTCGACGGGTCATATGTCAACTGCGCACCCCGAAGCCACTCTCTTAAAAAAACGGGTGTATTCTTCCTATAAGTGCAGGGGATCCCGCCGGGTAAAATTGGAGAGAATCAGAGAATAGTTGTTCAACGAGCTTCCGCCCCACTCACTCTTTATGTCTACTGCGAACGTATCAGAACAGAAGTAAACTAGAAGCTTTTTCTACTAACAACTGCTCTGATTTATCCTTGGACAGAAAATCCTTAAAAAAGTCTGAGTATGAAAAAACTGGTGAGCCACTTTGTATGTGGATTACACAGCAAAGTATAAAAGTATGCCCTCTTTCAGGTCCGATTCTTCAAGAAAAAGCTTTGCTGTTTCGAAAAGAATTTGAAGAAAGTGATGAAAACTTCACTGCTAGTGTAGGCTGGTTTGAAAATTTGAAAAAATATATCGTATCCGGCAACTAGACATCTGTCGAGAGAAGCTATCTGAAGATTCTGAGGTCGTCGCCGTGCAATTTTGCAAGAAATTGCAGGAAGCCATGACAAATGAAAACCTTACGAACGACCAGCTTTATAATTTCAATGAAGCTGGCCTTAATTTCAAAATGCTACCATCTAAAATAATCGAGTCAAGCTAAGAGAAAAGTACTCCGGGTCTCACATAAAAGCAAAGATAGGTTAACACTTCTTGCTGCATCAAATGCTTTACTGAAATCACAAGATTAAACTTGTTGTTATCAGAAAAGCTGCAAAGCCAAAAAAGAGCATTTAAGCATGTCTCGATATCTTCACTGTCGGTTACTTACATGAACCAAAAAGTGCTTGGATGACTCAAGAAATATTATTATTTTTTTTTTTACGATTTTGTGCCAGAAGTTATAGAGGAATGGATAAATATTCACGAACAACTAGAATTTACGGATTCTGCCAGAATCAGACAGATTCCACACCACTAATGAGTCACAGCAAGGGGCTGTCTGCTGCGCTAGAATCCGCCATGCTATACGTAGAGCAATAGACTGAGTCGACAATATGCTGCTTTGACGATGGCGTGATATTGCTGCACGGAAACGAGACAATGTGTCAAAAAAAAAAAAACAATTGACAATTATTTAAGGATATAATTAACCTGTTGCTATATGCAGTAATGTAATAATTTGTAAGTACATTTTTTATTTAAATATACACTGAAATTTAAAAATTGCTTTATCTTCATTTATTTATTAATTAAATTTTATGATTTCGATAATTCGAGTTTTCGATAGTTCGAGGTAAGCCCGGTCCCGTCCACCTCGAATTATCGAGACTCTACTGTATGTTGATATTAGTAACTAATATGAGTAAATCGAGCTTTTTTTTTCGCCTTTCGAACAAGCAGTCTCAGAGATCGCTCACAGTATCTTATGCAACAGTGTTTGTCACAGAAGTTAAAGGTTAATGCTGGAGAGAGAGGTGGGGGGGGGGGGGGGGGTGTTGCAAAGAAAGAGAAAACTAAAATTTTGTAACAATAAAACTACTGCAAAACCCTATTAAGAAACTGAGCAGAACTTAGAGCTTAACAATTATAAATATTTTAAACTTTAAAGTTTAGGGAGTGTGGGAAGGGACAAACAAAAATTTCGGGGGTGGCGGGACAAAAATCTGCCGAAACTCAGAAGATTTTCACCTCTTACCAATATTGTTCTGCAGAAGCGAAACACATACAGAATATCTTTTTGCTGTTGCATAAATCTTCTCTCTCTCCCAAAAATGTTTTTTTTTTTTTTTTTTTTTTTTTTCCCCAAATGAGAATTATTTCTGCAACTCTTCTGCAATCTTTCCTATTCTGCGACATTGTCGCTGCAATTCTGCCACGGGGATAAGATGTTTATCTGAAACTTGATATTAAGAATTTTAATTATTTACAAAGTGTAGGGATTACATCATTTTACTCCCCACTAGATAAGTGGATTTTCTAACACGGCGAATGGAAGTCCTTTAAAAACTGCTAGATATAGAAGGTGTGCCAAAAACTTTATTTAATAATCATATTTTGCATATTACAGGGTTCGTACACTTTTACAACAATGTTTTAATAATTTTTTTTTAATTTACTATTTAAATAGCAGAAATTGTAGATACATTGTTTAATTACAGTAGTCATAATACTTTTCTACATTTACATAAGGCAAACAATTCTATTAAAAAATTGTGTTAAAAGTGTACGAAACCTGTATTACCATGATGTAAACCTGGTGCTAAGTTATATCCTATACTACAGTTCCCTCCCCCCCCAAGTTTCAGGACCCTGCCTTCCCTTTGGTATAAAAATAAGCACCCTTCTTGCCCCTCAGTTAAAAAAATTTTGCCCATAATGCCTTTGTATTAAAAAATTTATTTGCATAGTAACAACTGATTCATTCTTATCTTGAAGAGAGTGTCCTTCAGAATTCAAAATGTGCAGTTAAGGTAGTCCTTAAATGACCTGTTCAACAATGCGAAACTTTCTGACACAACTTCAGACTCATTTTTAAACACAAAGGTATAAAATTGGCAGGCCTGACTATGGAAGCGATTTGGAATCAAAACGAGTTTTACATTTTATGATAAATAGATTACTTATCGAGTTATAAGCGATTCTGGTTTACGTGACAACACGTTTTTCGCACTTTTCTGGCTGCCGCGTAGGGAATTTGGTTCAAAACGCCAACTTTGGCAGTATTTTCTATAAGATCTTCTTCATTTACCAAAAAATGGAAAACGTGTTTAGATTACATAGTTTCTGAATAAGTACACCTGCCAATTTCATGCATTTGCGAACAAAAATTCATTAAAAAAGTTGTCATAAAGTAACATGTTTGGACTAGAGAAGTCTTAAAAATCTGAAAACTGCTTTTAAGAATCTAAAAAATATACTTTCCTCATCAGCCTCAACATGTTCTTCTATAAATATGGAGGAGAAAAAAAAGCCAGCAGTAAAATTAGCAGAGAAAAGAAAAACATTTACCAGCTTTTTAAACCATTAAAAATATTGTTCTTAAAATGCACAGTAGTTTTACAAAAACTGTCATGTCATCCATTAAACAATTTAAACAGCCATCAGACTTTAAAAACAGGCTTTTTTTCTAAGCTATGTTGTAATACACATTACTTTTAAATGAAAAAAAATATATTAATAACATATTTTTAGACAATATTTTATAAAACGATGTCTAAAACAAACCGTATCTTGATTTTCCCTTCATTTTCTTGTTAGGTTCAAGATAGTGGGTTTGATTGTGCATGTAAATACATCTTGTTTCATATTTTAGTTAAAAGTAAACAGGTGCTTATTCAACAGAATTTTGGTTTAAAAATATAAAAGAAAAACAAACTTTTTTCTAGTTTTTTTTTTTTTTTTTTTTTTTTTTAAATTGTGCGATTTTGATTATTGGAGACCAACGCCAATAAAAGATTTTTCTACCTTGACTGTAGTATATTTTTGCAGTGGAAACTAGCTCACTGAACATTTTAAAATTTTCTTCTTCACCTAATCATTACTTCACAATTATAAACAAATTCATCTTCAAAATGGCTAACTTTGTTTAATATAATTATCGGTATCTGAGATTGTTAAAGAATTTTTTATATTAAAATACTTCATGTGATTTTCTTTTTTGAGTGATAACTCCAAGTCTAGATTTGTGTCCATCAGATTCAGCAAGTAACAAAAAAGATAGATTGGTATTATTGAAATGCTGTAACTAGCACCCAATTTTTTAATGCATTCTTATTCGACTTCATATCTTTAGTTTCTTTGTTTAATTCTTAAAGGATAATCGGTACTTTTCGGTTAGCCGGGCACCAGTGATATATATATACATATACACACACATATATATACATATATCTACACACACACATATATATATATGTACACACACACACACATATATATATATATATATATATATATATATATATATATATATATATATATATATATGCACATATATCACTGGCGCTCGGCTAACCGAAAAGTACCGGATAATTTTCCCAATCGAGAAAATTTTCTTTTACAGCTTGACCAAAATTTTAAAGATCATCTTATGTTATTACTTGTCATAAATAATCTGCAATTTGAAAAGAATAAAGTGTTAAAAGTAAAAATTATTTATATCCAATAATTTATTTATTTTTTGAGAATAAACACACATTGTTTGCAGTTACTCAAAATTTCCTCTAGACAGCTAACATTGAAATATTATTATGAAGACGAACATTAAGCTCGAAGCTGCTGCGGTTGTCCAATGATCTCAGAGCCCCGAGCCCAATCCTTCCCTATTTTCGGTGAATTAAATTTGCAGAATTTAGAGTTTAAATTTCTCCGATATTGAATCCGGTTTTTAAAGAATCTGGTAGAGTGTCGGGAAAGGGCATACGGACATTGGACGACCATCCAACGTCCCTACGCCCTTTACCGTGACATACCTGACCAACATCCAGATGCGAAATAAAGATGTCACTGGTAAAATGTAAAAGCCTGATATGATAGGTTTAATGCCTCGAAAAGCGGGAAGGGTTGGTCCCGGGGCCCTGAAGGCATCAATGAAATTATTGCCTAGAGCAAGAATCTTGGTTTAATGAGAAAATTGACTTGATCTTCTTTGGTTCTGAATGACTCTTACATCAACAAATTGTGCTATATTTTTCTTTTTTTTTTAATTTTATGTGTGTTAAAAATTGTGCATCTGATATTACACACTTCTACCAATATATATTTTAATGAAAAGGAAAAATAAGTCAGAATGATATAAACATGAAACAAGAATTAAGGCTATTAGTCAGTCAACTTCCAAATTCCCCTCGCTAACGTAAAAGTTTAGGACATAAAATACATTCATATATTTAAGGTAATTAATATTTTTAACCTTTTTTCTGTGTATATTCCTGTTGTTCTTATAGGATTCTCTTTTTATTTACTTAGTTGTCAAAATATTTTTAAATTAAACACTTAATTTTATTTGTGAGGTGTTAAAATCTTACTCACAGCTCGTCAGCTTTTAACACATAAAATATTAAATTAAGCATAGATTTTTGAAATATTTTGAGAACTAATAAAAAAAAGAGACATCTTTTAAGAAAAATACAAAGAAAAAATGAGTTAAAAATATAAATTTCCCGAGGAGATATTTTAAATATATGGCGCATTCTACACCCATAATGTTTAACATTAGCGAGGGAAATTGACTGACTAACAGCCTTAACAATAAAATTAATCTCTTGCACAGTAAATAATACAAAATAAATTTATTAAAAGAATATAATGGTACTAAAAATATTAAAAAAGATATTGGCCAAAATAAATTTTAATATCATTTACAAACAGCAATTTCAATTTTTCTGTTAAAATATATATAACTTTATCACTGTTATACACTATACACTGCTAGCTATCTAAAATGCAACACCATGAAGGAATGCAAATAACAGAATGATATTTATTGGACAAATACATTATAATGGGAAGGACAAGCGATTACATTTTCAGAAAATTTGAAGGTATAGATCCTGAGAAAACACTACCCAAAGCAGCCACTTCTGGTTGCAATAACAGCATTTATCTGCCTAGCCATGGAGTCGAAGAGAGATTGGGTGTCATTTACGGGTACATCAGTCCATGCAGCTTCAACACTATGCCACAGTTCACCAACCGTACTGATGGGTGAGTGGTGGCGGGCCAGTCGCTCAGAAGTCATTGACGGGACATTTTCAATTGTTGAGAAATTAGGAGAACGTGCTGGCCCGGGTAACAGTCTGTATCAAGGAAGATCAGCATAGTACGAGCAACATGCGGTCGTGCACTGTCCTGCTAAAAAGTAGAATTGCAAAGGCATCGAATATAAGGCAGAACCACGGGCCGTAACACATCAGAAATATAACGTCTGCTGTTGAAATTGCCAGCAATGCGAACAAGAGGTTACCGAAACAAAAATCCAATGGCACTTCATACCGTCACTACAGGTGATATGACAGTATGACGATTCGAATGCAAGCTGGCAATGTGCATTTTCCACGATGCAGCCAAACATGGATGCTAGCATCATGATGCTGTATATGACACAAGAATGGTATCTTACGTCATCTTTGATGAATTCTTCTCTATTGAAGAACTTTTTTCAGCAGTTCAGTTGTCGTTTAGTCATTCTTAGCTGACCCTCGGGATTACCTCTTCATCAGTATTATTTACGACAGCTTTCTTGGACCTAAAAGGAAAATGAATTATGAGTAATTAGATAAAAATATCAAAATTAAATCAAGTAAATGATCTATCTTCATTGTTTATCTATATGTGAATATTCCATTTTAAAAAGGGTTAAATTTATACAAATTTGAGGTTTATTTAAGGTTATCATGGTCTCGGGCAACGCCAGATGGGTCAGTTAATAATAAACAAAACTTATATTATGAAAACAGAATAATGTGAGTTTGAGTATGAAGTTTAAATAAGATTAATCAACCTTGGCATTAAACATGCTAATGTGAAAATGACATTCACAATGTAACTAGAAACCCTGTCACTCAAATTTTACACTTTTTTTTTTTTTTTTTTAATTGAGTGCTTTTTTTGTTAGCCAGATCACCAAATAATGCTTCAATCCCCATTACTGACATTGTGATGTGATTAAGCCCATTCATCATATGATCCGATTTTAAGGAAGATCAATGGTTTTTGTACTGATATATTCATGTTTACATACTTTGTCAGGATTTTTGTACAGCTATTTTAATTTTTTAACAAATTTTTTTGCCTTTTACATTTTAGATTAAAAAAAGTACATAAAGTTGTTTATAAAATAATTAGTATGTTTTTATGACAACTACTAAAGTTTCTTATGGCCAGCATAATTTGTTTTTCAAATATATCCGTGCTATATAATAATGAACAATGTTCAAAGAAATTTTTTTATGATCATATTAGATATTATTAATCCTATGATCACAAATCTCAATGTTTGTCAAACACTCTTAAATTTATCCCTTTTATAAATATATAGAGATAGGATATCTGTTGTTATTAAAATATTTTTGCCCCTAATTAAAGAAAAACAGTAGTTTTGATCTTTGCATATGGAAATAAGAAACAATGTAAATGTTGAAATGAAATACTTTTGATTCAAGGAATTTCTCATTAGAACATTTTGTTTTTGTTATTTTAAATGAAGGAGTGAAAATATTTTTTTAATGTGTGTGTTTTCCCTTTTAATATAAGAGTTTAAATTCTTTCCATAAGAACTACATTGTGTCCCCCCCCACCCCCCTCCCAAAAAAAATAAAATAAAATAAAATAAAATGAATAAATAAAACTTGTCTAACTGAAAAGTACCATATATTGTGATATTGTGACGTTGTTATTTTCTATTGAATGCAAGCAAACTAAGCATTAAATTTGCTGTTGGCATACTCAAAACAAAATTAGTATTATCTGGAAGATTTTTTGGTACTGACATCTGGGATAGGAGATAGATAGCCAAAAATTGTTGTCAATAATGTGCAAAACAGTTATTTAATATTGTTAAATACATAAAATTGTTGAAAGTGGTAAATAATATAAAATAAATAAATAAATAAAATAAATAATAAATAACAAAAAACTGTAACCTATAATAAAAAAAATCTCTGACGGCCCGGCCTACAAGCACAGGTAGATTTCGAAGACGCAGACCGTGAGGCGCTTGTTAGTTGGGAATTGCATAAAAAATGACTTTTTTGCCATGATGCGTCATTTGGAAACGCCCACTTTGAAACCTAACTTGTTTGCAGGCAAAGCCGGCAGGGATTTTTTTTTTAAATTTTTTTTGCTATAAGGGTTGGTCTTATAAAAAAACTTGTCAATATAAAAGTTTTAGGTAATATTAAGAGGATTTATTATAAATTTAAGCAGATTTAAGCCCCCCCCCCCCGGGCCATTTTTAATGATATCAAAAATCTGTCATCCATAAATTTTCGGCCCTTTTCCTAGAAGTAATAATAATCACGTTAAACGGATTAAATGGTATCATAATTAAGAAAATATGGGGTTTTTCTGTTTTCACAAAAAGCCCCCCCCCCCCCCCCCTCTATACATCCATCATAATTTTCTCAGAACATAGTTTTCAATACTTAAAAAAAAAAAAAAAAAAAAAAAAAAATATATATATATATATATATATATATGCCCCCGTAAAGTGGACCAGTGTGCCCCACTTCTGGGGTACACTGGTCCACCCACCGGGGTACTGTGGACCGCTATTAGGTATTATCTGAAATACAATATAAATCTATTTTTCATTAATCTAATTCTTTTTCATTTCCCCTTTACCTGCAAAATAACATAGTAATATAAATTTACAAGTAACATTTTGAAACAAAAACAAAATTAATTAGATTTTGAAAATAATAACAGATTAATACAGGAACAATTGCAATTTAGTTGAAGTTATTACTTAAGTACAAAAAAATCAGCGCACATTAAAATTTGCAAATGAAATTCCAAAATACTTATGAGTAAGATTGAGCCTGGAATATTCCTGAAATACTTTTGGGTCTGGGAACAACATTATGAAATCATTGATATCAATAACAGATTCATCTACAGTTTTGGAAAAAAAAACTGATTTCCATTCAATTTGCATCTCACAAATCTTATTTGAATAGAATCATCATCAATTAGACTACAGTTACATTTATCAAAGGCAGTAAATAAATGCAGAACAAAATATTTCTTACCATGTTAAATAAATTGTTATTTTTCTTTGTTTACTTTATTTTACTGTTAAATAACTACTTTAAAATATTTCTTTATAGAAAATAAGCATCTGATAAATATTTTGAACATTCTGCATTACAGGAGCAGAGTGGATTGTGAACCACTGTGCCCCAGGAGTGGGTGGTCCATTCTTTTAAACATATTAACTTTAAAGTTAAATAAATACAAGTATCTTAGCTTTGCAAAATAGCTGTTTTATCTTATTTATCTATAACCTTTAATTACTTAAAAAATAAAAATATGATGATGAAAAATTTTACTTTTAGAAGCTCAAAACAACCAAATCAATATAAAATAGTTCGGCTTAGATGCTTTACACTCACGCTAAAAAAAAAAAAAAAATTATCGGTTAAAAAAAAGAAAAAAGTCGCCAAATTTAGGGGATTTTTTTCTTTAATGGCAACCTAGCCATTGTATTAAGTTATTCGTTTGGCGCAGTCTTGGAAATCGCGCCAAACAAACAGTCGCCAATCTTTTGTTTACATTTTAGCGTGATAGTAACACATCTGTTCCGAGAAGCTTAAAAAAAATCAAATAAATAAAATGTTAGGAGGTGGTCCACTATGTACCAGTCTCCCCTACATTTCCACATATTTACACTTTCTGGTTAAATAGACAGCTGTCAAACACCAATAATTGTCATGGTAATTTTAAGCCTCTCCCTAATAATATGTCATAGCGATGGCTCTGTGTATTTGATGCGTAAGATTTTTAAATAGATGCACATTTCTTAAAATGAAGCATATAAATACAAAATAAGCAAAACTAAGAAGTTTTGACATACAGAGAATTTTTAAACATAAAAAGTAATACAGAAATGTAACAAACAAGCAATAGTAAATATCAAAAAGTAAACTTAAACTAGTTTTTTTTTTTTTTTTTTTTTTTTTTTTTTTTTTATGAATAATGAAACAGTTTTTTCATTTGTTATCTTTCGTTAATTTAGATAATTTTTAAACAAATTAACAAAAAATAAATTTTATATTATACAAAATGTTAAGGGGGCCGTGCCCTTTTCATAAAAAATCATTGCTTATTTTCTCTTGTAATACTTCATTACGTTAAGTTAATCGGGAATAATAAATTACATATTTTTTCTAAAACTCATTAGAGAATAGGGAAATTTTTTAAATTAAATTTAAAATTACAGGCATGAGCAATGGCATGTCCTACCCCACCCTTATTTGCATCCATTTTCCAGTTCCAATTGAACAGCTTTTAAATGAGGAAGAAGTAGACATAATCTAAGCTCTTTTACCATATCAAAAACTTCCAAGTACAAAGGAAAATAATAGATTACTACTTTCTTTACATTAAAATTGTTAGATTATTGCTGCGAATGTCAAAAAATGTACATCTGGAATTAGCTCTTTAAATATATCTTACTGTTAGAATTTTTATTTATGTTAGTGCATATTTATGTTATTTATAGTATGTTTACTTAGAAATTAATGTTTGTGCATATAAAATACTGGTAATATGTGCTACCAATTTTCTAATGATTTTAATTTTCTGATATATATTCGGTCTTACAAATATTGGATAATTGGCTAATAGTCAAAATTTTAAGAAATTTCCAAAAATTAAATTTTTATTTTCAACCTGGCAAGAAAACAGTAAAATTGCATTTTTAACATTACATTGACATATATATCGCTGAAACAATCGCTGAATGTAAACAAACAGGTTGGCGAGAAAGTTTTGAAATAGCGCCAAAATATCATTACGGAAATTACGACATTAATAAGAATAACAACAATGAAATAATTTTAATGAACAGGAGAATGAATTAAAGAAATTAATTGTTATTGTATTTAACATTAGATAAAAGATGGTTTAGAATAAAAAAGATAAATAGAAAAGTGACACTTACCAACTATGAAGAGGAAAGCAGAATATGTATCTTGCAACTCTCGGCTTATGTGACGAAAACCTTTCACTATACTTTTCGTTTTGAAGAAATAGATGTGTCTGTGAGGTTTAAAAGATATTGCCTGACAAAATAAATGAAAAAAATGCTCTCCGTCGAGCTGAGACAGAGCTTCGGCAGCCGCCATGTTTTAAGAATCTAGAGAGTGAAATCGTGACGTCAGATTCCTAAGCATTTGATTGGCTGTAGGTGGCGACATGGTCGCGATATCGCCTGTAGCCGAGCGACAAAATTGCTCCGACAGAAAAAAGTTGCTTGCTACCGAGCAACTCTTCTGAAGCCATAGGTTTACATGGGTGTCGCCTGGAAGTGGCGGCGACTTGACGCCTCGTGTAATAGCACTTTACTCTTCCAGATCGTTACCCAATATCCCACATCCATGATCTTATAAATATTTTCCATGGAAAGAATTTTTTTTCCAAATTCGAATTTAGTCTTTGCTTAGTTCCACATTCCTGTGCAAGACAAAGATATCCCTAAAACAGCAGTAATAACCCATTTTGGAAGTTTTGAATGTCTATATTTAAACTTTGGACTAAAATGTGCAGCAAACACATTTCAAAGATTTATTAATGAAGTGTTCTATGATCTCCCATTTGCAATTGCTGATTTGGATGATATTCTAATTTTTTCGGAAAACGAATCTGAACATCTACACCATATAAGAACTGTTCTGAGTAGACTTCCTAAATACGCCTTAACGTAAATGTTCCAAAAAGCCTTTTCAAACAAACCAATGTATATTTTTTAGGGATTGAAATTTCTCCAACCGAAATTCAACCATCATAAACTAAAGTTGAAATTATTAAGCAATATCCACGACCAAAGACTCTTTTGGAGCTTCGCAAATACTTAATTGGATTATTCAGTTACTTTAGACGTTTTTGTCGTACCACTGCAATTATTCTCGCATCCTTAACAGATTTGTTGCGAGCAGCCAAAAAGAAAGATTAAATCCCCATAGATTTGTCTGAAAATTTCTTTTGAAGCTTCAAGAGAGGCGTTTTAACTGATGTAACTCTTGCATTTCCCACCCACGAGGCCAATTAGTACATCATTCTGATGCTACTGATTTCGCTATTGGTTCTATATTAAGTTTAGAAACAAAAGATGGACTAAAAACACTCTCATTTTTTTCCAAATGCTTGAATGAGACGCAGCTAAAATATTCTAGTTTTGATCGAGAGTTGTTAGCGATTCACGAATCGGTTAAACATTTTAGACGTTTTCGGAGTCCCGTCAGTGCACCATCTACATGGACCACAAACCTATTGTTTATGCCTTTAAAAAAAGAACGTATAATTATACTAACCTGCAAAGTCGGTGGTTATCGTTTATATCAGAATTCACTAGTGATATAGTGTTTTTAAATGGAAATCAAAACAATGCTTCAGATGCACTATCCCGAATCAACGAGATACAAATGCCTACTACAATAGATTACAATAAATTAAGTATTGAGAAAAAAGAGGATGCTGAACTCAAAAAACTTATACAAAGTGGTCAATCCAGTTTGGAACACAAATTAATCCCTCCCAAATTCCGCAACAGAAATTTATTGTGACATTTCTAGGGGCAAAGCACGTCCATATTTAACCCCGAACTTCCGAAGACAGACATTTTGGAATTTACATACCAAATAATTTACATACCAATTTACATAACCTTTCTCATTCTGAAACTAAAATTAGTGTAAATCTATTGCGACAAAGATTTATTTGGCCTTCCCTAGCTAAAAATTGTCGAACTTGGGCTCGTGAGTATTTTGATTGTCAACGTTCCAAAATCATTAAGCACACAAAACTGAGTTGGGAAAATTTAATCTTACAATACATAGGAACCATATACATTTAGTTTTAATAGGACCTTTACCCGAATCAAATGGTAAAAGGTATTGTGTAACTGTAATTTATAGAGCAACGCGTTGGCCAGAGGCATATCCACTAAGTGATATTACTGCACAATCAGTTGCTTATGCACTCCTGTCCGAGTGGCTTGCCCGTTTTGGTTGTCCTAAGATCACCATTGATCAGGGACGGCAGTTTTGAATCTGAATCTTTCCAGCAATTAGCCAGACTCCTAGGTGCTAAAAGTACCCACTTTCACACAAGTGAATCAATTTACGGGGAGGAGTAGCACTAAGACGAATATTAAATTTAATAAGAGCATTTTAAAGTTTTTCAAAGTCTTTCTTTAATATCCATCTTCTTGCTATTCATTACAGTAAATTGATTCACTTGCTTTCAATTAAATTAGATCCCATCCCCCAGATCATTTTACAGGATCCACATCGTTTTAAATAATATTAGGATTTTTTACATCGGAATAACCAAACGCAGGTGTTTTGATCGATTAAAGGAGCATATGAGTGACATTAAATTCGGGAGATTAACAACTGCCCTCTCGAAATTCTACGCCAACAATAATGATATTAAAATAGATTTCAACAACGTTAAAATTATTTCTCAGTATAACAACACACTTAAAGCTATGGCTATAGAGAGTCAATCGAAATCACTTTAAGAAATAAAGATACCTATAATGATAATTTTTCATTTAACATCCCAAAAATATGGATAAATCTTTTGAAAATAACTTAATTCTTTTTTCACCGTTTAATTTGTTTAGTCTCACTTGTTCATTGGTCGATGGCTCCAGCATATTATGTGTGTTTTTTCCTTCTTGGTTTCCTTTCATGTTCCCATCCCCACTTCTCACCTCCCTATTACTAGTCTGCAAACATCACCAGTTGTGTCTTTGAATATCCCTGAGGATAGCTATAGAGTTTTAGTCGAAACTGGTGGAGGAATTTGACTTTTTAATAAATTTTTAATGTTTCCATTCTACACTGCTTTTAGCAAAGTATAAGTACAATTATGTAATGTTTATATTTTTTAATTTGTATATTAATCAACAGTTCATCATCAACGTTCATCATTAATGTTTTTATTTGATATATATTTATGTATATATGTATGTGTATATTTTACTTTCAGGGAAACCGATTACTTGAAGTGTGTAGCTTCCCTTGCTAAGAAAGTGTGCGACAAGGGTGAATCGTTCGGTCAAGCCGTAGAAGAACACGTTGCGAAGTTGCATTCTAACGTGTGCTACAACAGCGCCGGAATGCTGGCTGCCAACTACTGGAGGCTCGTCATACTTGTGATACTTGTTACATTATTCTTAACAAGATCTGAGGCTGAAATAAGCTTCCTTTCTTGAACACAAGAGACTTATTGACCGTAGCATTTTATTTTTTTTTTGTAGATAGTTCCAAATTAGATTTAGGAATACTATCCTGTTGGGAAACTGTGAAATAATGAAATAAATATATAATATATTCCTTTGTATGCTTTTATAAGACAGAGCATTTAACACTAGATTCACGGAAGAAGTTGTCAATTTGGACGGATTCTGAATTTCCAGCTTAAATTGTTCGAAAATAGAAATATTATTTTTCTTAGAAATGTGTATTAATTTTTAATGGTTTGCAGACTATACTACCACAAGTTATTTTTCTCAGAAATAGACTAAAAATTTTACGGAAATATGCTTTTTAATGTGTTGTTCAGAATAACTAATTTCAGTTGAATTAGTGCCCGTAAATCTAGTGTTATTTAATTTTATTTTGTGTCTGTGTGCTTTTAAAAGACTAAACGAATTAGAAAAAGAAATACCACGCGATAATGGTAAGGGTAATGTAAAAGAATATTTACAAATGACTGTTTATAATTTCAAATCCTTAGCCTTCAAACTATACATAAAATCTATTCATAAGCTTGTTTGTCGACTATCTCATTTTGTACACACGACTATCTCATTTTGTACCACAAAAATTTTAAGCATGTGGAATGGTGGTTATTTACAACGGTCGTGTCGTACCCTGAAAAAAGTTGGCTGTATAAAGGAACATAGATTAACATAAAGATAGGACAGTTACAGCAAAATCTGTAACTGCAACAATAATAGCGTCACTAGTGACAAGGGGGGGGGGGACTAAGAAGCTTCCGAAATTTACCCACGTATATGAAATCTGTTTATGCTTTATGTTTTTAACGCTTCTCTTGAAATTGGCCGCTGGTGTGTTAAGTTTCTTTTTAAAGGACTTTTTTATTTTACTATTATTGAAACAACAGTTCTTTTCAGAACTGTTTTAGTATGGCCAAAGATGTTAAAATATGTCATGCAGAATCATGTTTGCATACAAATCGGAATTTTAAAACTTTCCTTTATAGCTTTTCCTACAAAGTTGAAAAAGTAAATATGTAGCATTTAAAAGAAGAACGATCATAATAAGATACACGTTCAAAAGGAGAAATATTCCGTCTATGAGACGTTTCTTCCCCCTTGTCACTACAGGCGCTGCGATCGTCATCGCGTTACCGTTACGCCCTATGATGGTGTCCTATGTTGTATATTAATCTATGTAATGGAAAAGCATGTTTACAAACAAACAGTTCCATCGACCAATCTACCACTACTTTTTTGTCGTAGCGATCATTGCAGGAATCGTTATCGCGACGTAAGCCAATCATATCATAGACCAGTTTAACGCAGACCAATCAAATCGCCCCATCTCATGTGTACAGTAGGAGTCATAAAGAACGAACAAGTTTTTCTTGTGAACCAACAGTAATTTAACCAACATTGGTGAATTCGATGAAAAAATAACTCATACAAACAGGAACGGATCCAGCCCCATGGAAGCCCCGGGGAAAAAGACAAAGTGACGCTCTTCATATTACTTTACATTAAAATTAAGATCAAATAGAAATCTTTGCGGTGTAGCATATTTCATTGCTAAGTAACAACTTTTGATTTTGCAACTTTCAGTAATGGAAGTGTATGTTATTTATCATAAAAATGGTTTTATGCTACGGAGGATGAATGTTTTATGACATTTTACGATAAAGCTAAAATACTTAGATTGTATTAAGTCTTGAAGATAAGAGTAATTATTTTATAATATTTTTTATTTAGTAATTTAAGTAATATTAATAATTTTTAATATTAATAATAGTTTAAAACGTTAATGTGTTCTTCTGAGAGTGTTTAATATCACCTTTTAAATTTTCAAACATAAGCTAGCTACAAAAAAGAAAATAAATCAATAAAGTTTACAAAAATGTTTTCACTTCAATCACATTGAAGGAGAAGAAGTGAAACATGAAAACTGAAAAGCTTGTTTTATATCAAGAACATCTATTTTACTAATTAATCAAAACAAAATATATTTATCTCAATACATAAATTAGAAAAAAAGTAGTTTATACCTTAGTTTTTAAAAATTTCAAAAACATCAAGTGCATTAAGAAAATTCTCTTTATTGAGGCAGTAATTTCTATTTTATTATTCTTTAAGTATTTTACATCAAATGAAATGTTAAATTTATTTTTAAAAAAATTGTAAACGGCAAGGAATAGCGAGAAGTTTAAGCAACTGTACACAAAAATGAAATTTAAAAAGTCCTTCCGACCTACACCGGGAGGTAAAGGTAGCTTCCCTGTTCCTTGTTTTTAGGAACTTAGCTAATTTTACTCAAAAATGTGAAGTTAAAATGCGCAGAACCCGACTATAAAAGATTCCCAGTTTTCGTCAATATTGAATTTGGATGGGAATAATAATAATAATAATAAAAATGTCAAGTTGACTTCATTTATGGCGACCTATATTTATCGCCAAATTTGGATGTATTTCGACAAATATCGTCAAGCTTAGCGAGAATTTGACGCTGGCAGATATGACTATGTAGTTTTAAGCGTACGAGTTGGAACAATGGTTGCAACAATGAAAAAAATTGTGAGAAACCACGTTCAATAAAACTCATAAATTAAACCCATTTATGGAAGAATCCCTTATTTACTTTCTTCTATCTATAATAGAAGAAAGTATTGTAATCGAAATTTTTTTCGATTTCCGGTTTTCGACGGATTAACACGTTTTAGGGGTCAGAGATTCCGAAAAACAGGTTTTTTACAAAATGTCCGTCTGTCCGTCCTCATTGTATCATCGAAAAGTGTATGAAGTTATGCTTCAAATTGAACCACATTTTTTTTTCTATGTTTTTGGCTATGGCAAGCAGGTTCTATTAGAATTTCGGGATATTTCGACGAAAGGGGGCGCTGTGATCGATATTTTTGTTCCATTTTCACTATTGTATCATCGAAAAGTGTATGAAGTTATGCTTCAAATTGAACCACATTTTTTTTCTATGTTTTTGGCTATGGCAAGCAGGTTCTATAAGAATTTGGGGATATTTCGACGAAAGGGGGCGCTGTGATAGTCATTTAAAGATTTCAAAAAGATGTACAAAAAAATTAGAAATCCTAAAAGTTTTTTTCGTTAAATGTCATAAAAAATAGCCAAGAATGCCTGAAAGACCTGTATTTAACATTACTACCTGTATTTAACATAACAGCTAACATTTGCTCTTATATTCCTATAACTAAAACAAAAAGGTGTATTCTATCATCTCTTAAAGTTATTACCATGTTTCTTATGGCACCCTGTATACAGATGTGAATAGTACTTGGTGCGAAATTTATGTTTACATACAATATGTATGAAGATTAGTATTAGGCACTTCAGCATAATTCTTGAAAAATTTCAATATATAGATACAAGGGGTGGCCCCCGACTAATGTTTTCCCCAGGGCTGTAGATAGTCTAAGTCGGGCCCTGGCGCGAAACTGGGAAAATATGTGGAGGTCTCCTGAATTCTGCCTCTGTTGTACTACCCTAAATTCGGCCCTGCATACAAATTACAATGTTTCGTTGTTTTAATTAACGCAAAAGCAAAAATTAAACAATTTGCAAATGTAAAATACAGAAATTTCTTATGATCAATATAAATGCATATTTATAAAGTAAAAATAACCCTTGAATTTTAAGATAATCTACCTTCTTAATGCTATTCTAAGGAACGTAACTAAGATATTTGTGTGTTATTGAATCAAAGTGTCTCCAAAAGTAGATAAGAAGAAATGATTACATTTTTTACGATAAAGCTGTTTAGATTATCGATTGATTTTATTTATTTTATTTATTTTACTTTTTTATTTTTTTTTCTATTGGAAACGCAATAAGACTAAAATATCCATTCTACTTGGTATTGAAAAAAAATCAGATACATATTTTGCTATTTTTGAAATGAGATTGACTAAACAGAAGCCTGTATGTTTGTGAAATTTTAGCAGTTTTTGAAAATTTCGCAAAATACAGGCTTCTTATTGGTCAATCTAATTTCTAAGATCACGAAAAATGTATCTGAAACTTTAGAATTGTTTTCACGTTGTTAGACTGCAACTAAAATCTGCGAGTGTCTAAACAAATGGTTGCCAACCTTTATTTCGCCACGCCCCAGCATAGCATGTCTAAAAACATGGTGCCCTACCTTTGTACTATATAATTCTTATTACAATTAAAAAATTGAATCCTTATTCCCACAGAGGAAGCGTAAAAGGGCACTAACAATGGCAAATAACTTTACTTTCTTTTATTTAGCTTATCAAACAGGTAAAATTCTAGTTACAAATATAATTTTAATATTATTTTATAAATAAAATGAAACCATTCATATTCGCCTTTGTATCGCGAAGATTTTTGTCGTTTCTTGCCAACTTATCTCTATGTCAAACAAAAATGTTTTCGGTCTGTATTTTTGTTTTAACATTAATGTCTTGCAGACATTCGCACATATAGCATTAAACATTAAATAGACATTGATTACTTTGATTGATTTTAGTACCCCAGTAATAACAGGTGGGAAATTTTTGGTTGCTACATTTTCCACCTGTCAATAACACAATACACAAGAATTATTTCTGGATTATCAGCTTTATAAATTTTATGTGCTATTTTTCTTTCCTATCATAACACACTTTTGCACTGGCAGTTTTTCTTTTCCCTGCTATTGCCACTTGACCACCGCGTCTAGTCTGATTTAAAATTTTAAAATGAAGGGGAGAGTAGGGTTAAACCGGGTACCCTGTTTTCTCGCTGATGAGTGCTGCCCCGTGGACAGCACCCGTTTTAACTACATTCCTTAGCGTGCCTAGGAGTGTGAAATCGGCTTTTGAAGTGAGCTAATCTCTGTGTCCGTGCAGTGCTATTGGAAAGAAAGTCACCTAAAAAATGTAATTTTTCGCCTTTTTTTCTGCTTTTCAGATAAATTTAGCATGACGTAACAATTTAGATAAGTAAACCACTGTTTTCTATAGCTTTTACACACGATATTTTGATACCAAGTAGAAGTGTGTATGCCCAGCTATCCTGGAGAAGAATCATGCTGATTTTTGGTAGTATTTTGGGGTAAAACCGAGTCCCCATGGTTTTGCACTGAATTCTGCAATTAATTGTTTCTTCACTCAACAGGTTATGAAGGATGGATGCAATTTTCAGTCAGCAAAGAGTGGGCGCACGAAGAGTGCAGCGGATACGGGATGTAAAAGTTGAGAAATTCGTTACATGATAGCATTAAAAATTGCTTGAAAACCTGAAAAAAAAGTTACTCAGCTTAAAAAATGTATATATGTTTTAAAGTTTGATTCAAAATTTATTACAATAAAGATTTTTGTTACTCTAAGTGTAAAAACTTAATTTCTGATTAGTACCCAGTTTTACCCTACCACCAAAATTAGGAGCTGTTTCAGATGGTCCTAGAAAACGTTTTAACCGAAGTAGAGAAGAAATTTCCTGTGGCAACAGGTGTCGTTTATCAATAGCCCAGGTGTCCCCAAACACTTTTGTGGGGTTTTTCGACTTTTCCATCCTTCTAGACTTTTGTCAACAAAGGAAAACTGTTATGTACTCGGTTTTACCCTACCTTCCGCTATGTATCATAATTTATATTTGTATAATGTGTTTGAGGTCTGTTCCAGAGCCATAAGAAATGTACTATGAACCATTTTTTCTATGATATTCGTTAGAGAATTATTAATTTTATTAGGAAGGTAAGTAATATGTCGCTTAGATATTTCAAATGTTTTTAAAGATCAATATGCTTAAGACAGTCAGTTTTAAATATGCACTTAAGAAGGTTCATGTGTAAAAGTTTCTTCAATTGACATATTGCATAACGAGTAAAACTACAGGATTCATTCAATAAATAGTCAAAAAAGTTGTGTAAAATTCTAAAATACATAAAAATAAGAAAAATTGAAAAATAAAACTTTGAAATATATAGTGTTTAAATATGTTTAAAAATTTTTATAGACTTATTCTGGTACAAAGAAGTGGTACGCGCTGGTACTGGTTGTATTTTAAACTTTTGAATGGGAACTTTGTGAAAATAATTGAATTAAAAAAACTTTTATTATTATTATTATTATTATTATTATTATTATTATTATTCTTTTAAATATGAATGTAAAACTTCTATTTTTAGCATAGAACGTAAGTTTTACAAAAAAAAAAAAAAAAAAAAAAAAGAAGGAAAAAGAAAAGAAGAGAAAACTGCCAGAGAATGGGTACATGACAAATCTGGAAATTACCCTTTTAAAAATCAAATTGCCCCACGTCTGGAATCACTGTTCTAGACACTAGAATGCAGTAAACACGCTGCACTCAACGTGATGCCTGACACTTTTAGAAGTTTCCAGATGATAGATTATCTTCAAGCTTATCTATTCATGTATTAAAAATGATATCATCCAACGTCCAGATGTCATATTATTTTTTGATTATACATTTTAGAACATTACATCATTTATAGCAACAGAATGCATCAACAAAATAGTAGATGATGTAGCATAGCATTTATTACATAAACTTTTTCAGAGTGGTAACTTATTTAAGATTCTGTATTGAAATAATCTAATCTACACTGTAAAAATATACAGAAAACTCTCCAATCATTTAAATTTTTAGAGATAAGTATTACTTAACCATAATTTATTTCTATTCTCATAAATAAAAACGCTTAATAATATGGTCAAGTAACCGTTATCTATAAAAATAAAGATGAAAGTTTTTTTGTGTGTTTGTGTGCTGTGTTCTGAGAAAACCGCTGCGCTACAAGATTAGGAAAGTTTGGATTTGAAAACAACCTTAGTTTTTAATGCGATTTTTATCGTTTTTTCGCTTTTTGATGCGATTTTTCCACATTAGTGAAAGGAATATGGTTTCAATCTTTCAGTCCAATGTAGTAATTTTTGTCTTTTGTAAACATTCATCAATTACAACATTAATCAATTTTTCTGAGAGAGTTTAGTACCACCTGTTAACATTTTTAACATATGCTAGAAGAAAATAAATAAATAATAAAAAAATATGTAAAAAAACAACAACAACAAAAAGCCTTTACTACAATTTTTGTTTCATAATGCCTTCTTCTACTCCTACTTGTTTCTTCATTTATATACAGCAGCTCTTTGTTATATTGTGCATGTCAGATTTCAAAGCAGACATGACTGCGAACATTGAGAAAACTGACAAAGGTGATAACTTAAGAAGTTAATGTTTTATATTTTTCTACAAATATTAGTTTATATGCATATTACAGTTTTTTAAAACAAAATTAACAACAAAAAAATTACACTTATTTATTGTTATTTACACCAATTGCTTTAAAAATACGAAAAAATTACTGGAGTGTTTTTTTTTTCTGGTAGACAAAGAAAAAAAGTGATGTATCCGAGTGAGGAAGTATAACAAGGCACGATATAATGGAAGCAATTATGAATTCAGGGGTGAGCACAGGGAAACCAACCCTTTTCCGCCACAGAAACATCAAAATGTCCCCCCGGAAGATTTGATATTTTGTTTTTGCTAATGATTAAAGGATGTAATTTCCACAGTCCTCCACGGAGCTAGAAACCACCACCCCAGAGAAAAAAATGTCTGAATTCAACACTGAATGGGAGGGACCTGAACTTCACGTTGTTTCTCTTCCCATGCACAATATCGCACGTTCCAAAATGGTACATATTCGATTTCTACTCTGATAAAACTTTTTAGCTAACAGTACGATTACAACACCGTTCTATGGAACGTGTTTATAATGAATGCTTAAAAGCTAACAGTATAAAAGGATGCCAGAAAAATTTATTCCTCACTCGTTTACATTTAATCCTCACGTAGCGAACTGCACCTGATCTTTTACTTTTACCAATCAGCTTAGCGGTTAATGAGCTTGATATTGAGTTTTTCAGGGGAATGTTCTAATTGAATATATAAGAGAACAAACTGACGTTAAAGTACTAGTACTTGCTTTCTGAGTTAAATTTAGTTTTTAACAGCAAAATAATTTTGTTTGAGTTCCATGAAATAAAAAAATCATGTTAAACATTCACATTTTTGAGGCGTTTAAAGGTGGTGTAACACACATTTTCTGAAATGTTGAAAAACAAGAATTTTTAGGACGTACTGTACAGATTTCCGTCGAGTTTTTGGAAATAAATGAATTTCGCGTGTAAATATATTTTTAAATTGAAACTGTTTGGAAATATTGTTATTTGAGCATTTTAAATATGGCGTTTTTGCTTTTGCAGCTAGTAATTAATAAATTTATTGTACGGAATCCTTCATATGCGAGTAAAACTCGCACTTGACCGATTATTATTTTTTTTTAGAAATAGTGACTTACACCACTGTATCTTTAAACGCCTCATTTAAAACTATACATTAGTCTGAAGAAGAATCTGACGTTTCACTGCTTGAAATTTCTTCAGAGTCTTTTTCTTCCTCTTCCTCCGCATCCCCCTCTTCTTCAGGGTGTTTTTTCTTGTGTTTCTTGAGAAAGGAAAGTTCAGAAAACCTCTTTTCGCACTTATTGCACTTGTACGGTTTCTCCCGACGCTTGTGTTTTTTCAGATGGATCAGTAATTTTTTAAAGTCGTCGAATTTTTTCCCGCACCTCTCGCATTTGAATTTTTTAAGAATCCCCTTGGTAGGTAACGTGTAGCTGAGCAGGCGCTGCTTCAGAGAGAAGTTTTTGGCGTTTTTACTCGAATCTTTCGACTGCTGCTTTTCGGGTGGAGAGCTTTTAGTTTCTTCTTTGAGAGTATGCGTCAACATGTGTTTCTTCAGGAGGGAGTTTTGTGTGAAGCCAGCCTTGCACCGCGTGCACTTGAAGGGTCTCTCGCCGGTGTGTGTGAACATGTGCTGCTTGAGATGACTCGAGTATTTGGTGGAGTAAGGGCACAATGTGCAACAGTGTCGTTTCTCTACGCTGTCGTCTTTATGTCTTTGCTTGTGGTTGAGCATGGCTTGCTCGGTGGTGAATACCCTTTCACACTTATCGCATTTGAAAATCTCGGAAACTGTAAAATAAAAAAAAAAAACTTACATTACATTAAAATATTGAATAAATTGGTATGATACAATAAAAGCATAAAAACTTCTTAATACCACCATAAAATAAGAAATGGGCTAGCCCTTTCAAAAGAAGTCTGTCTTTCTGCGTCAGGCTCAAAGTAGACGAGCTACCACTTTGAAGACCGCAGCAGAATTGGGCAAACTTGTAATTGCAATTATCTGCAATGTAATTGTAATTTAATTGCATGTAATTGATTATAGTTGCAAATATTCAAGTTCAGAAATTTAGTCAAATAATAGGATTGGGAGAGGGTAGTGGTTCTGGCTACAGTGCTGCAAGAATTTGTTACGGCATGTAATTGTAACTATAATCAATTACGTATAATTAAATTATAATTACATTGCAGATAATTGCAATTACAAATTTGCCCAAATCTGGGCACGAGTCAGTCTTGCTTATGACTTCAAAGTGGTAACTCGTCTTCTTTTCGCCTGACGAAGAAATACAAAGTTTTTTCGAAAGGCCTCGCGCATTCCTTATTTTATGGTGTTATTAAGAAGTTTTATGCTTTTAAAACTTACATTAGTCTTTTATTATAAAAGTGTAAATGAAATCAATATTTTAACCTCCTTCCAGTCTTCTTCGTCAGGCATGCGACCTAGGAGTTTTATGCAAAATTGTATTCACCCGTAGCTTTTTGTATGCACGCGCAAGTAAAAAATTAATATTTCCTAAGTAGCGCGCTACAAATAGCGAAACTACAGTAGCTGCTACTTTTTCCGGTAGTTTGTTGTGTAGCGCGTTACATTATGAAAAATGTACGGCATAGAGATACAATGTAGCGAGTAGGGCGAAATAAAAAATCAGTAGTTTGTAGCGCACACTGGCGCTACTTTAACGCTACTTCAGGTAAAATAGTGCCATTCTACAAATCACATGATCGTAACTTGCTTCTTTTGTGCGGTATGAGATCTGATCAATAATTTGCTTATCTCAGCAACAAATTTCAGCTGCAGTGTTTCGCAATGTAGTCATAGCTTTTTCTATTGACATTTGCTGGTAACATCAAGTGCTGAATTACCAAAGAAAGTATTAATTTTCAAGCTGGAAAGACTATTCATTATTAGATTTTCATATTTTAATGTCGCGTTTCTTCTTTAGAATAGCTTTATTTACAGATATATTATTTTTTGTTATTATGACAGGAAAATGAATACTGAATTGCCCTTGTCGGCATATAACGTGTAATATGTGTTTAAAGTAACATTTTAGAGAATAATAATAAAAAAAAAAACATATTTTTGCATGTTATCTTTATAAATTTTTAAAGCTATCGCTTTTATTGCATTTGTTTGATTGTACCCCTGTAAACGCGATATAACGAGGGGCTATTGTATTACTTAATCCGTGTTTCCAATTTCAAGTATAGGTTGAATCCTTTGACAAAATCTGAAAGTAGCCAAATAGCGACTACTTTTGAAAAGTAGTTTGAAGTCGCTAGTTTTAAAATAAGTAGTACTAGTTGTTGTTAACTACATTTTCGATAACGCAGTTGCAGTTGCATTAGTTACTACAAAAATAAAGTAGTTTTTCCGACCACTGTCCTAAACTGCAAAATATGGCTATACATTTGACGTTTTCAAATTAAAAAGAATCATACAATTAAAATAATTTTTAAACACTGAAGTAGCGAGACCGTTGAGTGATCCATCACATAAATTTAACGCACTTTTTCTTTAAAAGCACCGAATTTAAACACCTACACGTACAGTAAACCGTCAAAATGTTATAGGTATTTAAGAAGATGCGTCAAAACCCTTTCACACTCATAAACGTTACGTTAATGTATGGGAAACATTATTTACAGGATATGTACCAAAAATATTTTCAAAATTCATATGTAAAAAAAAAACTCAATATTATTACTTCTCTACAACATTCTTAAAAATTGGTTTCCCAAATTTTAAGCAATTTTTAAAGGACGATAGATTATTATTTATTATTTTTTAAATAAATGAATTGGAAATTTTTTAATATGATTATTATTTGTAAACGTAGTATACTAATATCAGAATTCAACTTTTTAGCTAGCGAAAAGCTGAATTTCGATTCTATTCATTATTTATCTTCTTTCTGTTCATTCTTATCTTATAATTAAATAGTCCTGGAATAAAAATGTCCCATAGGTAAATGGTGGTTTAATGATATGCAAGTATAAGACCCTTTTAAGGTGATTCGGGACACAGAAATTTTAAAAGAAATTAATTTTTATTTAATTTTAGTTAAAAAAATTCTCTGGAAATTTCTAAAACAACATACATTACATGTAAATGCGATAATTAAACCAAAAGATATGACTTTTATGGTGTATTGTTTGTGCTGTTTTTCAGGATTTAAACCCGCTTATCCAATAATGTGTCCTCATCTTTAAATCATCTATCTAAAGTTCTGAGAAGGATCAATCTATGCAGCTTGTTTTTATAGTGCTTTTAAGTTATACGTTCTTTATATTCTTTGACATGTCTTGTTTTCAGAAATTTTTTTGAAAGTATGATACTCGTAGTGAAAAGCACTATTAAGAAAACATTAACAACACACACACACACACACACACATACACACACACAAAACCCCTTCACATGATTAAATGTTTTAAAATAAATATTTTTGTAAATCCCGAAGATAAATTAATATTTATTCTCTTCTGTACTCAAAAATAATATTAATGTATGTTACAAAAGTTATTCTTTCAGAAGACGTGCAAAAATTTTAAACTCGTCTAAAAATTAAAAAATTTTTGATTAAATTAAATTTTGTGTTGAACTTTTTAAATACGAAACGGTATGTATTTAAAAATACACTTTTCAAGAGAGAGAGAAAAAAAGAGAAAATTGTTTATAAATAAAGAAAGTATAATTTTGCTTGCCTACATGCATGGACTGGACAAAACAGAATACTTTTTTTTTTCTTTCTTTTCTTTTCTTTTCTTTTCTTTTCTTTTTCTTTTTCTTTTTTTTTTTTTGCTTCGAAAATTGCATCGAAAATAACTGTCTAAAAATTATTTTTGATTATCAAAAATAAATAAAAAATAAATTATACAAAATGATCAATTCTAAGTTGAGCATCAGACAGAGCGAACGCTTCAAAAGAAACGTTTGAATTCGCAGTCGTTGGCGGAAGTGCGATTGCATTTGCAAAAATGTTTTAAAATAAGATAAGTACCAGAAGTGTTTTGAAATAATTAAAATGAATTGTTATACAAATATATAAATATTACATACTACACACATACAGTGGTGGCCAAAAGTTTGGACATTTTTTGAAAGTTTCATGTTTTTCAACTTTGTGTACTTGTAGAATATATTAATTTTCACTTAAATACAAACGTTTATATATCAAATTGAAGGTAATTTAATTTCTAATTTAATAATAAAAACAGTATTACAATATATGTATTACAAAAAAAGTTATGCTCATTTTAGTTGAACAAACAAACACAAATCGTTTTGAATAAGGACGTGTTTTGTAATAAAAGCGTACTAGCCAATCACAAACACTGTTCCGAGGTCCAATTAAATGTCTGTAACTATAGTTTAGGTTATTTGGATGGTAAAAGAGTTATTGTTGTGGAAATATTTTGCGGAATGATGCATACTAGTACAATTAAATAGAGTATTGCTGTTTTTGAATATTTAAAGTCCTTTTTTTAATTAAACTAATTTTAAACAATGTCATCAGCAAGAAGAACTAATTGGACATCTATAAAAAGAAGCCGAATTGTCATATTGAGAGAAAATTGCCTCTCTTATGCTGAAATTGCAAGACAAGTTGGTGGTTCAGTGACTTGTTTTGGTGTACGAAAGTTCTGTTTACGTTATGAAAAAACGAAATCAGTGGAAAATAAGGCCAAATCAGGCCGAAAAAATGCGCAAGTGCTACTGCCGATAGAAAAATTAAACGGCTATACCTTCAAGATAGAAAAATTTCATCAGATGCCATTAGATGTGAAATGAATGCAGCGGGTATTGCAGTAAGTTCAAGAACAATAAGAAGATTATCAGGATTTGGACTACAAGCTAGAATTCCAAGGAAAAAAACCATATTTAAATCAAAAGCAACGCGAAAAACGAGTTAAGTGGGCAAAAGAACACATTAAATGGTCAGAAAATCAATGGAAGCAAGTAATCTGGAGCGATGAGAGTAAAATATCGCTCTTTGGTAGTGATGGTAGAAAATACGTGAGACGTAGAGAAGGAGAAGCACTTCATCCTGATTGCATTGAAGCAACTACAAAAAACCCAACAAATGTCATGATTTGGGCATGTATGTCTGCAGATGGTGTGGACCGAATTCAAGTGATTGATGCCATCCTGAATGCCAAAAAATACATCGAAACTGTCCTGGAACCAAAATTGATACCTTCCATCAGGGATTTCTTCCCCAACAACGCACCATTTATTTTTCAGCAGGATTCAGCTCCATGCCACCCAGCAAAAGTATGCAAAGCATGGTTTCAAAATAAAGGCATAGATATATTACCATGGCCAGGAAACAGCCCTGATCTCAATCCAATTGAAAATTTGTGGCGACGTTTGAAAATTCTTGTACGAAAAAAACGTCCGTCCATCCAATAAAAGACAACTTATTGAAGCTATAATTGATTCTTGGCACCATGTGATTACGAAGAATGATCTCCAAACACTCGTTCACTCGATGAAAAGACGCTGTGAAGCTGTCTTAAAAAATAAGTGTTATCCTACTAAGTATTGATTGTGTAAATATCACTTTAAAAAAATGCAAATCTAAGATAGATCTTATTATTAGTAGCATAACCTTTTTTTGTAATACAGATATTGTAATACTGTTTTTATCATTAAATTCTACATTAAATTATCTTCAATTTGATATGTAAACATTTGTATTTAAGTGAAAATTAATATATTCTACAAGCACACAAAGTTGAAAAACATGAAACTTTCAAAAAATGTCCACACTTTTGGCCACCACTGTACATACATATTTATATAAAATATTATTTTCTATAATAATCTACATATAATAAACATAGGTGATTGTGTGTGTGTATATGTCTGTGTGCTATTTTCTGAAGATTTGGCATGAAGGCTGAGGTACGTCTGAAGTTATGGAGCTCGATTTTTTTTTTTTTTTTATCGTTTGATGACATTTTTAATTCAAATTTTTACGGGATTTTTAGGGTTTTTTGGCGTTTTGCAGCGATTTTTCCACATTAGTAAAGGGAATTCGGTTTCAATCTTTTAACCCAATATAGTAAATGTTGTCCTCTTTTCAACAAAGTTCATTTGGAATTCGCACAGCGAATTTTGAATCGTATTTCGCGGCGATTTTTCGGCATTCGTAAAGAAAAAAAAAACGGTTTTAATCTTTTACCTCAATATAGCAAAATTTTTTCCCTGCGATTTTTAAATTTTACCCGAATTTCTATGCAATTTTTAGCCTTTTTTTGCGTTTTGCGACGATTTTTTTTTTTTGACATTTCGTCTGTATAATATAAAAAATCGCCTATAAAATAATATTGGCGAAATAGTGTTAGTATAATATACTTTTAAAATAAAAATTAGATCATTTTAGTACAATTTCCATACCTTCTTTTTCTTTAATTTTCATTATTCAAACTTATTTTCTCGAGTCTACCATTTGTTAGTCCTTTTTTGAAAGCTAATGCAGTAAATTCTTTGAAATAATGGGAAATTTATAAGATGAATAATTTGTATTTTGCTACTTTCTTTTCTGTTAATGTTGAAATTTTTGTGTTTATCTTTGCAATGTGTTTTTTTTTAAAACTGGGAATCTTGATTTTTATATTAAAAAATGTCGATTCTTTGAAATAAATAATTTACTGCATTTAACTATATGATAAAAAAAAATCCCTGACGGCTCGGCCTACAGGCACAGGTAGATTTCGAAGACGCAGACTGTGGGGCACCTGTTTGTTGGGAATTGCTGAAGAAAAGACCTTTTTGCCATGATGCGGCATTTTGGAAACGCCCACTTCGAAACTTAACTTTTTTCCGGGCGGAGCCGGCAGGGATTGTTTTCGTTTTTATTTTTTTTTTTTGCTATAAGGGTTGGTCCTATAAAAAACTTGTCAATATAAAGGTTTTAGATAATATTAAGAGGATTTATAATAAATTTAAGCGGATTTGATATCTTCTGAATTGACGAAGTTATGAATTTTTTTCTTCTAAAACCCTTCTTCCCCCCCCTACCCCTTGGGGCCATTTTTAATGATATCAAAAATCTGTCATACATAAATTTTCGGCCCTTTTCCTAGAAGTAATAATAACTTTAAACGAATTCGATACGTATCATAATTAAGAAATTATGGGGTTTTTTCTGTTTTCACAAAAAGTCCCCCATTTCCACCCCCTTGGTTCGATTTTGCCCATTAACGAACTTGGCCGATATTTTATGCCCCTTGATTTTATGTATCAGTTTGGAAGAGATTTCTGCAAAATTATGTGAGTTATCGTGTCCATAAAAAAGTGACATACGTAGATAAGATAGATAGATGTGTATATATATAAAGTTTTGAACTGGGGGTGGTTTTGGGTTCTGGGAGTCATGATCGGCATAGATCTGCAAAAAATTTTCAAAAATTCCAACTTAGGGGAGAATGTAATAGGTAGTATTTCTTACGAAATCTACCTAAAATGAAAAAAAAAATCTCCTAGCTTTTTCGCTTCTGAAATCTCTGACGCTTGCTTCATCTCTTAAAACGCTATTTAACTTATGCAGTGAATATTTTACCTTTTCTCAGTTTTTAAATGAAAAAATATAAAGAACAAATATTGGATGACTTTCATGCAATTATACATTCTATACAATTTGTATTTGTCTTGATGTGTTTGTTAATGCTAGAGGAAAAGAAACCTGATCAAGATACGCAAATTGTACATACAAAGTTATTATGTAGCAGTACATCGCATATTTAGAGAAATCTTTTTTAATTTCCATTTATAAACGAAACTGCATCATAAATTCAAAGTTCAGTGACAAAAGCAGCTGACGTTGATAGAAATTTATTTTAGGTTACTTAGGTTCAAGAGAACGCTAATTAAAATGTTGGGGATTCTTTCCTTTGGATACTGGGTTAGATGAGAAGGTTGTTGAGTTTAATTTGTTTCCAAGTTCAATTTTGATTACTTTTCTTGGTTTAAAACCATATTCAGGCTTTTATCACCATTTCATTTCTTATAAAAATTTTGCTGTTTGCAATTCTTTCAAAATTTCTTTTCTGATAGCTTTCAATACTAATTTTTGAATTACAAGCTTAAACAATAATGGTGATCTAATACTGTGTGCAAGAATAAAGTTCAAACGGAAAAAAAAATCCTCAATAGGATTGGTGACAAAAAAGAAAAAAATATATCCCCAATAAAAATAAAATAAAATAAATAAGTAATTAAGTAAATAAAATAAAATAAACATGAAACTTGTTTGTAGGAATATTCGTTTGCTTAATATTTCATCATAATTATAATAGCCAAATTGTAATTGTGTGACTGGTTATTTTTACAAAACCTTTTAATAATATTTTTCCACAACAAATCATAAAAATGTGCTTAATTAATATTTTTACCCTTCCTATTTTAAAAATTTGATGGAATTTGTAAGCATAATTTACCTCTGAAATTTTATAGAGAATCCAATAAACTTGGATGTTGCAAATTGAAAAAATTTTCATTAGATTACAATCTAAAATTTCAATAATCTATTTCCGTAAAAATTCGTTGAATTTGTTCGTGATCTTGTACTTACTATTATAACTTCGTTTTCAAAAGTCATCAATAATAGGGCAAAAATTCATTTCTAAATGCTCAAAACAAAGCGTCTAATTTTTATACACTGCATGCATTTAAAATAAAATGTTGAAACTACATTACCACCGATGCAATACTAAATCAGATAAAGTTGCTTTGATAAAAAATGTATATATTTTCTATATTTAAAATTAATTTGACAATATGAACAATAAAAAGACACAAACAGTAAATTAAAAAGAAGTCTATTTACTCTGAGTACGTACCATTCTATAATAAATTAACCATTTTTGATTTCTAAACAATTTTCATGAGAGAAGTAATTTTCAAGTACAGATATTTGTAAAAGTAACAACACAAGTGGGGGAAAAATAGAACATACATTTATTTTAATTATAAGAGGTTGTTGAAAATTCAATCACATATTTTTTCCATTATATAAAACCAACCAATAATTTAAAACCAACATTAAACTTACTAAAAACGTACACAATACATATAAAACTCTCAATAAATTATTTTTCTAAAAATATGAATAAATGTATAAAAATATTTTTATATAAGAAAGCTTTATATTATTTTATACAAATAATATTTGCACATTTACAAATTATGTAATTTAATCTAAATAAATCATGAGTAAAACACTAGTAACATATAGGAAAATATATAACACTTAGTATTTATAACGTTCTACAGTTTATATCTAACTCCTAAAACACTAACGTAATTTATAACTTATGCACACATAAAGGTTCATGTGTATACTACGACTAAAATCTTCGTAGTCTCAGTGTTACCATGGTAACATAGTGAGCCTATATTTAACTTTTTTGAAATGCACCAATGACAAATACTAGAACCCAGCAGGAGTAAACAGAATTTAGCATATGTATCATAAATTTAAAATAAAAATAAAAACAATAACTGTTAAGAGACCATTTAAACTGAATCACCTAACAATACAGAAATGTTAGCAGTTTATAAAAACAATAATAATAGACAATGCATAAACAATTTCATTAATATGTGACATTTAGAAGGATACATTTTGATACAACAATTCAGCCAACATTGAACTTACTAAAAACGTACACAATATATATAAAACTTTCAATAAATTATTTTTCTAAAATTATGAATAAATGTGTAAAAATATTTTTATTTAAAAAAGCTTTATACTAATTTATACAAATAACATTTGCACATTTACAAAATATATAATTTAATCTAAATAAATAACGAGTAAAACACTAGTAACACATGGGAAAATATATAATACCTAGTATTTATAACGTTCTACAGTTTATATCTAACACATAAAACACTAATGTAATTTATAACTTATACACACATAAAGGTTCATGTGTATACTACGACTAAAATCTTCGTAGTCTCATTGTTACCATGGTAACATAGTGAGCCTATATTTAACTTTTTTGAAATGCACCGATGACAAATACTAGAACCCAGTAGGAGTAAACAGAACTTAGCATACGTGTAATAAACTTAAAATAAAAATAAAAACAATAACTGTTAAGAGACCATTGAAACTGAATCACCTAACAATACAAAAATGTTAGCAGTTTAAAAAAACAATAATAATAGATAATGCATAAACAATTTCATTAATATGTGATATTTAGAAGGATACATTTTTATACAATTCAGCCAACATTGAACTTACTAAAAACGTACACAATATATATAAAACTTTCAATAAATTATTTTTCTAAAAGTATGAATAAATGTATAAAAATATTTTTATATAAGAAAGCTTTATATTAATTTATACAAATAATATTTGCACATTTACAAAATATATAATTTAATCTAAATAAATCTTGAGTAAAACACTAGTAACACATAGGAAAATATATAACAAGTATTTATAACGTTCTACAGTTTATATCTAACTCCTAAAACACTAACGTAATTTATAACTTATGCACACATAAAGGTTCATGTGTATACTACGACTAAAATCTTCGTAGTCTCACTGTTACCATGGTAACATAGTGAGCTTGTATTTAACTTTTTTGAAATGCACCAATGACAAATACTAGAACCCAACGGGAATAAACAGAACTTAGCATACGTATCATAAACTTAAAATAAAAATAAAATCAATAACTGTTAAGAGACCATTTAAACTGAATCACCTAACAATACAAAAATGTTAGCAGTTTATAAAAACAATAATAATAGACAATGCATAAACAATTTCATTGATATGTGACATTTAGAAGGATACATTTTGATACAACAATTCAGCCAACATTGAACTTACTAAAAACGTACACAATATATATAAAACTTACAATAAATTATTTTTCTTAAAGTATGAATAAATGTATAGAAATATTTTTATATAAGAAAGCTTTATATTAATTTAAACAAATAACATTTGCACATTTACAAAATATATAATTTAATCTAAATAAATAACGAGTAAAACGCTAGTAACACATAGGAAAATATATAACAAGTATTTATAACGTTCTACAGTTTATATCTAACTCCTAAAACACTAACGTAATTTATAACTTATGCACACATAAAGGTTCATGTGTATACTACGACTAAAATCTTCGTAGTCTCACTGTTACCATGGTAACATAGTGAGCTTGTATTTAACTTTTTTGAAATGCACCAATGACAAATACTAGAACCCAACGGGAATAAACAGAACTTAGCATACGTGTCATAAACTTAAAATAACAATAAAAACAATAACTGTTAAGAGACCATTTAAACTGAATCATCTAACAATACATAAATGTAAGCAGTTTATAAAAACAGTAATAATAGATAATGCATAAACAATTTCATTAATGTGTGATATTTAGAAGGATACGTTTTTATACAACAATTCAGCCAACATTAAACTTACTAAAAACGTACACAATACATATAAAACTTTTAATAAATTATTTTTCTAAAAATATGAATAAATGTATAAAAATATTTTTATATAAGAAAGCTTTATGTTAATTTATACAAATAATATTTGCAAATTTACAAAATATATAATTTAATCTAAATAAATGTTGAGTAAAACACTAGTAACACATAGGAAAATATATAACACCTAGTATTTATAACGTTCTACAGTTTATATCTAACGCATAAAACAATAATGTAATTTATAACTTATGCACACATAAAGGTTCATGTGTATACTACGACTAAAATCTTCGTAGTCTCACTGTTACCATGGTAACATAGTGAGCCTGTATTTAACTTTTGTAAAATGCACCAATGACAAATACTAGAACCCAGCAGGAATAAACAGAACTTAGCATACGTATCATAAACTTAAAATAAAAATAAAATCAATAACTGTTAAGAGACCATTTAAACTGAATCACCTAACAATACAAAAAAGTTAGCAGTTTATAAAAAAAATAATAATAGACAATGCATAAACAATTTCATTGATATGTGACATTTAGAAGGATACATTTTGATACAACAATTCAGCCAACATTGAACTTACTAAAAACATACACAATATATATAAAACTTACAATAAATTATTTTTCTTAAAGTATGAATAAATGTATAGAAATATTTTTTTATAAGAAAGCTTTATATAAATTTAAACAAATAACATTTGCACATTTACAAAATATATAATTTAATCTAAATAAATAACGAGTAAAACGCTAGTAACATATAGGAAAATAACAAAATTTCAGCCAACATAAACTTACTAAAAACGTACACACAATACATATAAAACTTTCAATAAATTATTTTTCTAAAAATATAAATAACAAGTATTTATAACGTTCTACAGTTTATATCTAACACATAATACACTAATGTAATTTATAACTTATGCACACATAAAGGTTCATGTGTATACTACTACTAAAATCTTCGTAGTCTCACTGTTACCATGGTAACATAGTGAGCCTATATTTAACTTTTTTGAAATGCACCAATGACAAATACTAGAACCCAGCAGGAGTAAATAGAACTTAGCATACGTGTCATAAACTTAAAATAAAAATAAAAACAATAACTGTTAAGAGACCATTTAAACTGTATCATCTAACAATACAAAAATGTAAGCAGTTTTTAAAAACAGTAATAATAGATAATGCATAAACAATTTCATTAATATGTGATATTTAGAAGGAAACATTTTTATACAAAATTTCAGCCAACATAAACTTACTAAAAACGTACACACAATACATATAAAACTTTCAATAAATTATTTTTCTAAAAATATAAATAAATGTATAAAAATATTTTTATATAGGAAAGCTTTATATTAATTTATACAAATAATATGTGCACATTTACAAAATATATAATTTAATCTAAATAAATCTTGAGTAAAACACTAGTAACGCATAGGAAAATACATAACACCTGGTATTTATACCGTTCTACAGTTTATATCTAACACATAAAACACTAATGTAATTTATAACTTATACACACATAAAGGTTCATGTGTATACTACGACTAAAATCTTCGTAGTCTCACTGTTACCATGGTAACATAGTGAGCCTATATTTAACTTTTTTGAAATGCACCAATGACAAATACTAGAACCCAGCAGGAGTAAACAGAATTTAGCATATGTATCATAAATTTAAAATAAAAATAAAAACAATAACTGTTAAGAGACCATTTAAACTGAATCATCTAACAATACAAAAAAATAAGCAGTTTATAAAACAATAATAATAATAGATAATGCATAAACAATTTCATTAATATGTGATATTTAGAAGGATACATTTTTATACATCAATTCAGGATCTGTGCTTGCCAGATTTATCTTATTAATATTCTTACGTTCTCCTGAAAATAAATAAATAACAATTGAAAATACTGAAATACTGAAAAAAATAATATTAAAGTTTTTTAAAAATTATGAATGAAAACTATTAAATTCTCTTTGTTGATAGCAATGTGGGGGTGATGATAAAATCCCACTCCCATCGATAGTTAAAAGTTCTCCAAGTCGACATATCTAATTCAACTTTTGTTTTTATTGTAGGGTTGGGTTTTTGACATGAATTGAGTAAAAATCGTAGTTCATTCCGCTAAAATCCATTTTACCTGATTAACAGAGAATAAATATCAAAATTGAAATTTTGCTTGCTGTTATTATTAAAAATAAAAATAAATTTTAATTAAAATTTAACAATAAGTATTGATATTTATATCAATAAAAGGTTATCACAATTAATAAAATATAGTATTTGTGATAAGTAAACTCTTTCCTTATTATGAAAAAGTGATGCTTTAAATGACATGTGAGAATGAACCTTTTTATATTATAAATTAAATATACTTTAGAGATGAAAACGTAATCTTATATGGAACATAAAGTTTAAGCATTGTTGCCCAACTGAAAAAAAAAAAAAAAAAAAGATGTAATGTCATAGTATCTTATTAGATTAATGTTATTTCAGGTTAATATTTAGGTAAGAAAATTTTCCATTTTCACTTTTTTAGTACATGTAATTAAAAATGTATAAAATTTTTATGCATACCTGCAGGACTTGATTTGAGGTAGAATTTCCAGATTCAAAATTTAATAAAAAAGCACAAAACTAATTGAAATTTAACTTAGATAATATTTACTTGTCAGAAATATTTTATTCTTTACTAATTGTAATAAACTTTAATAATTAATATTTAACATTAATGCTTGTTGTTATGATTAGAATTTTCACTAGTTGAGACAGTGGTTTTCAACCTTTAATTGGCCACATCCCAACAAAGTATCTATAAAATTCCGATGCCTCCCCCTCCCTCCTCACTCTGTAACACATATATTTTATTATTTAAAAAGTGAACTTTATTCCAGTGTTCGTACGATTTTACCACAATTTTTTAATGGAATTTTTCTATTTAATATTTAAATAGCAGAAAATGTAAGCGCATCATTTAATTGAAGGATTTGTAATACTTTTCTGCATTTAAATAAGGCGAAACATTCTATTAAAAATTGTGGTAAAAGCGTACGAACCCTGTATCCACAGAGAAAAAGCCTAACAGAGCCTTAACAATAACTATTCATTTCAAAAAAAAATTTAAACTTATCAAAGAGGTGATTTTTTTTGTCACAAATGTGTTTTTAACATTTCTCTATCAATTCAATGAAACTAAACATCTTCACCTTTATGTCAAAAGAGTTTTGTTGTTCTTTCTAATTTACCACAGTGTTAAACAAACGTGTTATATGGTCTGCGTTTTTATCTTCAGAATTCCATTGGAGAAACTTATTGATTAAAATTGATAACATCGATGCATTTTGTAAATAATTTTATTAACTTATTAAGAGTTGGTGGAAAAGCTTTGGATACTAAATTTTCTTTCTATGGATACACTACAGAAGAAACAATTCAAGATTATCTTCTTTATCAATTTTAAATAACCATTATTCTCCATCAAAACATACTTCTATGTTTTCTCTTCCCCATTATCGTTAATTGACTGCCATGTATTATCTGATTTTAATAAATTAAAATGTATATGCTTTAATGTATATTTATTGATTGTGTACGATCACTAAAGTATTGTGTAAGTAAAGGATAAGGAAAGGATTGTGTACAATCACATTAGAGCCATAGATGTTTAGTTTTTACCCATTTCATTTTCTAATGCTATTTAAGATTTATAAATTTTATAAAGTTGGTAGTAACAGATTTAGATCTTTAAAATATTTTTTAGGTTAAATATGTTCCAGACATTGAGTCAGATTTAGATATACTTTTAACTAGTTTCACGTGTAAAAGTTTCTAAGTGTTTCAAAGTCTTCACGTGTAAAAGTTGATGTGATATATAGCAGAGCGCACAGAAATGCAAGACTCATTCGATAAATAATCGAAAAAGTTACAAAATAATAATAATAATAAACAGAAAAATTATAAAAAAAATTTAATTATGTAATAAAAAAGAAAAGGTGTGAAAAGAATATTAAAAATTCTTCATATAATTGTTCTGGTTTTGATTCGATTTGGACATTTTTATTGGGAACTTTTCTTAAATTTAACGACAAGAAAAATAACTTATTTTATTTTATTTTATTTTTAAATTTTGCCTGTATTATTTTTATTTTAGTCTACAACATTACTCCCCCACCCCTCCCAAAAAAAAAAAAAAAAAAAAAAAAAGAAATCTGACGGTGAATGATGGAATGATGGGTGAGTAACAAATTTGGAATTGCCCCCTTAAAAAGTCAAATTGATTCCCGGTGATTGGATTACCAATCAAGTTGAATCACTTCGTCTGTCTTTTTGCCGTCTGTCCGTGCTCTAATTTTCGTAAATACGTATGGATTGCCGTGATATTGATATTTGTTATTGAAATTTATCATAGAATGATCCCTATTGAAAATGGAGTGTCTAGCATTTACACTTCGTTTACATTATGCTCTAGATGTCTAGAATATGTATTAATATATATAATATAGAGATAAATATTTAAAGTATAGTTAAATGATTTTCTATAGTTTCAAATATTACAAAATTGATATATAATGTTTACATGCACTACCACATGTTCGGATTGCAAATAATGAACATAGCATTTGTTGTTCATTTACAGCAGGCATGTCAAACACGTGGCCCTCCAAGCCTTTGCTATTTTACCTACGTTTGATTCAGTTGTTCGAACACATATGCAGAAAATAAATTTTGAAGTAACTTGCACTAACCGTAGTCTTAGAGATATAAACACGAGAAAGTGTAGTGCAGTCGAACTCGCTTATAGCGAGCGTGAAGGGACCGTGATATTTGCTCGTTATAACCAAGTGCTCGTAAAAAACGGGTTCGTAAAAAATTATAAATGTTCATGCATACTTACTTTATTATACATACTTTTTTGTGCAGTACAAAAAAAGTTGTTTAATTTGCTTTGAATTGTCTTATTGTCTCTTTTTTGCGTTATTGTTCTTCGGAGAAGACTCATGACCCAAAAAACATCGTCATTTGCACCCGTGGCTTCAACTAAAGTTTGAAGTTTGTCTGCGCACTCAAAAGCCGTTGACTATGTTGGGATCGGTTCAGCTTGAAATTCTTCACATTTGTCGTTAACATAATTTTTTTCATCTTCTTTAGATTGGATTTCAGCTACAATATCCTCGGGAGTAGGTATTTCGGAAGTGATAACATTGGCGTCAACAGATACATAATTTCCAAATTTTTCAAGTTGTCTACTTCTTCTTCCACAGAGCCCCTCTTGAGAAATGTCTAACCCTGCCTTACGGATTCAATTGGTAATGCATCGTTCATTAAACGTATCGTCTTCCAATATGTTTACATTAGCATTTGAGTTTATTTCTATATTTTCTCTTCTGTCGAGAAGCATCAAAACCAAGTGCTTACGAAAGTTTGATATAAAACTTCTGATGACTCCTTGGTCCATAGGATGGATAACAGTTGTAGAATTCGGTGGTAAAAATTCAATCCTGATGTTTGAGTCCAGTGATTTCGGAATGCGCGGAACAATTATCAATTAAAAGGATAATTTTACGCTTTTCTTTCCTTAGTTGGCTCTTCCATTTTGAAATGAATTTTGTGAAAATGTCTGCAGTCATCCAGACATTCCTGCTGTGGTAATAATCAACAGGATGCTTTTTTACATGCTTAAAACACCTAGGGGTTTTGGACTTGCCAAATAACCAATAGTTTCTTCTTGTCAGTGCTATAGGTACAGATTCTCAAAATTTGAAAGGAGCCAGTGGCTCCTAAACCCAAAATATCCAGTGGCCTCAATTGCGAAACAAAAGCATAAAAACGATAGTGTTTATATGGGGTAAAAAGTTAAAAAAAAAAAAAAAAAAACTCGGGAATTCAAAGTGTAAAGTAATTTATTTAATATACACACATGTACAACAAAATTTGAATATTAATTTAGTGTAATATAAATCTTAAATCAGTTACAGTCAGACGATAAAATTTGGCAAAGTACGCTTTAAAAAAAAACCATAAGCTAAGCAATCATGATAGCGGGGAATATTAGAAAAACAATATTTCTTCTTTTGATTTTGCCATACAAAAGTACATATAAAGAAAATCTGAACGTGTGAGAATATTTTGCACTGTAAAAATCAAAACACACTTCAAGCTTCAAACATTTGTTTTTCTGTAATGTAAGGTAAAGCTAGGAGAGTCTGCGCACAATTCAAAAGAATAACAATAAAAAATCTAAATATGATTTTTTTTGCTAAATTATCCATGAATAATTTTTACTTCATTTGTTTTTATGCATTTCCATTGCTATTTTGTTGTTATGTTGCAATTTAATAGAACAGTTGTAATAAAACCAAGAAAGTTATTTTGCGCAATCTGTCCTTACAGGGTTGGTGTGATTGCGCACATGGATGGGAGAGATTGTTACTAATAATAACTACAATTAAATTGTTAACAATAATAATTACACTTAAATGACATTGTTGTAAGGGTTTTGTGAACAAATATTATTATATTAGGAGAGAATATTTCAACCTAATGATTAAAGAATCAGAGAAAAGAAATAATTTTAAAAACGATTAAAAAATTTTAATTAAAGGAAAAAAAATTAAAGAATCAGAAAAAGCAAGTCCAGATAAGGTTACAAAATAACATTAAGTTACTTGATAACACGTTTAACTTAAAATTAGTCCATTTTCATTTTTCATTTTTTTATGCAAATTTACCAATAAGCTGCGTAGTCTCTCCTAGCATGGAAACTAATGGGAGCAATGCGCCATCTCTCCTAAGTATCAGATGCGCAAACTCTCTAATTTCGGTAGGAGAGATTGCGCGGTCTTTTATTTAAACATGACCGCTACTAAAACGAGCCGTTGATGTTCACATTGTTAGTCTAGATTAGTAGCGTATGAGAAATCGTTTAAGTTTAATATATTTTGTACTATTGTCATTGTATAGAAATTCTGATGAATAGCTATGAAAATTCAAACACTTACGTTGGGAAAACAAAACAAAATAGCAATGCTTTATCTTAGACGCTCAAAACAATCAACGTGCACTTTCAAGTAGACACTCTACTCCTTCCCCCCGAACCTCTATGTGCGCAAGCTCTCCTACCGCGCCATCTCTCCTGGCTTTACCTTAGATATATAACTATGTAAAATTATCTGACTCAAGCTGTTACGAATAACATAGCTATTTGAATATGTTTAATAGTTTGCTGTGTTAAACAGATAATTCTGAATTGTAATTAAAAGATAATGCAGTTTGTAAAGTGCTTTGGTCTTAATGTTTAAAAAAAAATCAAAATTTCACGATGGTGACTGGGAATACCAGAAATTGATCACTTTTAAATCACATGGCGACTTAAACACCGAAAGTTAGTAGCCACAGCAAAAAATTTAGTCGCCACGTGGCGACTGGCAACCGTGAATCTGCACCTATAGTCAGTGCCCGACATATTAGAGCACACTAAAGCTGTCAACCGATTTTTGGAGAGCTTGCCTCCGACGCACTTTTCACCCTTGAATTTAAAAGTCTGCTGCGGTGTTACGAAGGCCCGTTTCATCGAAATTATAAATGTCATCTTTTCTGTATCCTTCTCCGATAACTAGCTACTTTTTACTCATCCATGTCGCGATATCTACCATGTTTGCAGACTTTGCTTCACCACCAATTTTTCCAAATGTTATTCCATATCTATTCTTGAATCAATCAAGCCATCCATTCGAACATACAAATCCAGAATAGCCAAATTGTTCCGCAAATTTTTCTGCTTGAACAATTAAAATTAGACCACTTACATGTAATTCTGCACCACGTTGCACCTTCATCCACTTCAAAAGAGCTTCGTCCAAATCCTCTTTAGCACATTTCTTCAAACGTTTACAGTCATTCTTATTTTGATCGAACGTAGCCATTAATTGTTCGTTGTTCTTTAACAAAGTTGAAACAGTAGAAGAGGATAAATACTCTTTGCAGATTTTGGAATTTTTCAAGCCAGTTTTCTAATTCTCTTAAAATTCTTACTTTTCCGTCAAAAGATAAAATTTGAGGAGCGTATTCTATGAATGCAGATCAAAGAATGACTTCCACACAAGTCCCCTACCATGCCACTCCTACGTAGACTAAACTTCCGTCCAATCAGCAATTCTCGTCCTCTCCGTACGTCTCCTCAAGGTCGTCGTGGGAGGACCTCACACGTGCACTCCACACGATGAAAAATGCTGCCATCACTTGTTCTCAGGATTTATGACTCATCACTAACTTTCGGTTGACTTCGGAATGTTAAAGGAATTTTTCCAAGAAACGATTAGCTGAGCTGGAGAGGTGGAAGTTAATAGAAATTTTATGGCTCACAAAAATATTGCTCGCTATAACCAGGAGTTTCTCGTTAAAAGCGAGTTATGCTCCCATAGACTTAACATTGTACCAACCAAGTATTTCTGATTTCCTCGTTAAATCCATGTTCTCGTTAAATCAGGGCTCGTTATAGGCGAGTTCGACTGTATAGTTCACAAGTGCAGTTCAGCTATATTGTGGATGAAAAATAGCCAATCGGAAATATAACTAAAGCGTGGGTTCTTGAATCTGAAAATTTAAAGTTTTTTAACTTTTTCTTACAACTTACTAGAAACATTCCTGATATAGCAGGAAATTCCAATGGAATCAACTGATATCTATAACTGCAACATACATGAAATTTCAAAATGAAACATTCCAGTACCTATATTTCTAGAAATCAACGTTGGAAATTGTACGTCAAACGTGACAAATGAGGTGCGTTCTTATTATAACTATAGTTTTATAAATATTTAGATCTTGGTGAAATAGCTGTTGCATTCGTTGTAAAATTGCTTGAATACAAAATTTATTTTATGTGCAGATTTTCATATTATAAATATTAATTTTATTTTATGAAATTAAGCTATAATAAACTTTTACGAAAAATTAATTTCATTTCTATTACATTAAAATTATACTATGAGCAAATATACAATACAAGACAATGTAAAAAAAAAATCATAGATACTATGATATGATTAATTTCCGTAATAAAATACGTACATTTTAAGTTGGCAACATTTTACCTTTTGTTGCCATTTACTGAAAATTCCAATAGTAAACTTAAGCCTAGCTTTGAATTTTTCAGAACTTGAAATACATATTTAGATTACTTTTCCATTTAATATCTCTATCTCCGGAAACATCTATCCAAAAAACTGCCGGTAGATTATATGATTGTTATAATGAGACAATATTAGTACACAAATTAGGATTTTAAATTCAGTAATAGGGAAATAATATGACTCCATTTTAAAAAAGGATGTAATTACCATGGCAACCTAGAATCATTACCTATCATGGGATATCATTGAATTAATTACATATGATAGAATTTAATAAAATGAAGAAAACTTTTATTAATATCTTAAGTTTTGATTCGATTTTCATAAAATTTGAAATGACTCGACAAAATTCTGAAACGATTATATATATTAAACTTCAAACCATTCGGTTGAGTTGTTTTTGCGCTGTTATATACGGACAGACGGGCGAACCAGGCGACGGCTATAGGTGCTACGTATTTATACAATTACGAACGCATTTAAAAACACAATAAAGGAAAGCAAGAAACCACCATCATTTGACTAATTGAAAATTTTTATTGAATTAAAAATCCCATTCATAAGCATAATTTTTGTCTGTAGAAACTAGGATTTTAGGAGCTTTTGACATGATGGTATAAAAACCATGGTTAAAACCGGGAAAAAAGGTCATGTGGTAAATAACCGCCAAACACTGTTTTTAAGGATTAATTCTTTTCGCCAGCAGCGTCCACAGCTATATAATAAAATGTTTTCTTTAATTACTTTCAAGGTATACATTCATTGAACCTCAACTAATCTTCTTTTATATGTTGTTAATCTTTTTAGGATGGAGTGATATTATTTCGTATTACTGAATTTAAAAGCCGAATTTGTATACTAAAATTGTTTAATTATAGCAATCCTATAATCTACCGACAGTTTTTTGGATAGATGTTTCCGGAGAAATAGATATTAAATGGAAAAGAGTCTAAATATGGATTTCAAGTTCTGAAATTTTCAGAGCTAGGCTTAAGTTTCCCATTGGAATTTTCAGTAAATATCAACAAAAGATAAAATGTTGCCAACTTAAATTGTACTTATTTTATTACGGAAATTAATCATATCATAACAGACGATATAATTTATTTCAGTGAAACTAGTTATAATACGAACGCACTTCATTTGTCATTTTTGACGTACAATTTCCAACTTGTCGTCATTCACGTATATCACATTTCAATTAAGTAAAAAGTAATTTAGAATGTTTAACGTGAAACATTTAATGTATGTTTTTAAATAATATATATATATATATATATATATATATATATATATATATATATATATATATATATATACAGGGCGTCCGAAAACTATGGAAACGTCAAATAATTCAAGAAATATACATCGGATTGAAAAACCGAAAAATGCATGTTCAATATTTTTGAAAAATCTATTTAGGGATATCAAAGTTGCCCCCCCCCCCCAACTCTTGCGGGGAAAGGGTGGCAACTTTGAAATCTTAACCCCCCCCCCCCTTTTTTATTGCAGATTCGAATTCTACGGGAAAAAATGCGTAACTTTTGTCCTGAACATTTTTTTTCGGAAAATCGTAGATGGCGCTGTAATCGAGTAAAATGCAGTGAGAATCTTTTCCATTGAAAAGTCTGGAAGCGGTCGAATAACTCGAGAAATATACATTGGATTGAAAAACGGAAAAATAAGTATATTCAATATTTTAGAAAAATCTTTTTTAGGTTTATAAAAGTTGATATTCTTATAAAATACTGAACACATATTTTTCCGTTTTTCAATCCGATGTATATTTCTCGAGTTATTCGACCGTTTCCAGACATTTCAATGGAAAAGATTCTCACTGCATTTTACTCGATTACAGCGCCGTCTACGATTTTTCGAAGAAAATGTTAAATGTAAAAGTTACGTATTTTTTCCAGTAGAATACGAATCTGCAATAAAAAAGGGTGTTTATCATTTAAGATTTTTAAATCTCCCCCTCTTTCCCTCCAGAGAGCAGAGTTGGGGGGGTGGCAACTTTAATATCCCTAAATAGATTTTTCAAAACTATTAAACATGCATTTTTCCGTTTTTCAATCCGATGTATATTTCTCGAGTTATTCGACCGTTTCCAGACTTTTCAATGGAAACGATCCTCACTGCATTTTACTCGATTACAGCGCCATCTTCGATTTTCCGAAGAAAATGTTCAGTATAAAAGTTACGTATTTTTTCCCGTAGAATCCGAATCTACAATAAAAAAGGGTGTTATCATTTAAGATTTCAAATTGTCCCCCTTTCCCTTCAGGGGGCAGAGTTGGGGGCAACTTTGATATTCCTAAATAGTTGTTTCAAAAATATTAAACATGCATTTTTCTGTTTTTCAATCCGATGTATTAGTCCTCGAGTTATTCGACCGTTACTAGACTTTTCGGACACCCTGTATATTGTTTTTTACATACAAGTTACAAGTTACTTCTGTTTGTATATCAAATAGATAAATGTCTTCTTTCTGTTAAATAAATTGTATATGTTTGTGTATATGAAAACAGTGAAAAGATTGCCAGAAAATATGTTGGCAATTTTCCTTCTCTCGCCAAGTCTCCTATACTGGAAAAGTACCGAATTTTATTGCTTTGAATAGGTTTGAGAAAAGGGATATTTTTAGGATACGAGAAAGGATTAATTATTTTCCGAAATTTCCTTCGGTGTATCAGAGCTTATTTTGCCGTTGTTTTATTTTCTGAAGTTGATAAAGATTTATTTGTAAGATAAATGACACGATTTATCTGTAACTGATAAAAGAAATATGTTCAGTTTGATTAATTTCTGACAACAACATTATCAAGTATAACCTTCATTGTCTTTGTGTACCACAAATTATGGATAAAATTGCAAATGAAAAAGAAGAGAAAAATCAGTGGTGAAAAGTTTTTAAGGGATTGCTGTATTAACTTACAAGGATAAATTAACTAAAGCTAATTGTTTGTGCTTCTTAAAAACTGTTTTAACAGAAATTGAATTTCTAGATTTCCATCTTTGATTAATGTAATTAATTTTCAATTTTTTTTTTTTTTTTTTTTTTTTTTTTTTTTTTGCTTAACATTATCAAAAAAATATGCTACAAAGTTTTTTTTTTTTTTTTTTTTTCAAAAATATGTGCAATAGCGGATGTAAAGAGAATAGCCGTACTGGGTAATTTATATATTCTAAAATTATGATACATCAGTGATTATGAGAACCCTGATTACCTTTTACAGCCACTATGCCAAGACCTCTCTGGTTTCGCATCCTCGTACCAGGGTTCCCAGTTTTGCCCCATTTTTTATTCAGAAACTGCAAATTCCCATCGAAATTCCGAGAGAATAAATTTTACTCTATGTAATTAGGAAATATCTGTCAATAAATAAAACAAAAATTGCTGTTCTAAGTTTCTGGTATAAATTCTGAATAAAAAAGGAGGACATACTGGCAACCCTGGCTCGAACACTCCTTATTTTGTGGACAGCGTACTATCTACGGTGCTGAGTGTACCCCAAGCTCTTATTATGAAAATCTTCTTGATTTGTAAAATTTTGAATATGAAACATTATCATATTGAAGACAAATAGGACCCATATAAGCGGATATAAGCGGACCCAGTGGACAAGTCAAATCAGTGATTTGATTCAGATATGAAATAAACAATTTATTTAAATCAGAATTTTTATCTAATAAAAAAAATTGAAAAATGCCATACAGAATTTTCATGCTAAAAATCAAATTTCTAATAAAGGTTCTAAAGTCTCACTTATCCAGTTTGATTCCTGTAGTTTGATGCAATGAGCTTAATGTTTGCATCATTAACTGGGTTAAGGCTGTTGGTCATCCGACCCCTCCCCCCCCCCCTATTCCCGTAGCTAATGTTAATCGTATGGGCTGGGATGCATTCATATATTTAAAATATCTCCTCAGGAAATTAATATTTTAACCTCTTTTTTCTGTGTATTCTTTTTAACCGACTCAAAAAGGAGGAGGTTATCAATTCGACGTGTATGTATTTTTTAACGAATGTCTCTCTCATTTTTTTTAAAATTAATTAATTATTTTATTTTTAGTTTACAAATATTATAAAATTATGTACTTAATTTAATATTTAATGTATTAAAAGCTGACGAGCTGTGGGCAAGATTTTAGCACTTTAAATAAAATTAAGCATATATTTTAGAAATACTTTGACAACTAAGAAAAGAAGGAGACATCCTTCAAGAAGAGTACACAAGAAACAAGTAATCTACCCTATATATATAAAATCCTAATGAAACGAATTTGTGAAACGATTTTATGAAACGAATTTATGAAACGATTTTATGAAACGGCTGATTAAACGACTGATTATGTTTCAGGGCTATCTACCCTATATATATAAAATCCTAATGAAACGAATTTGTGAAACGATTTTATGAAACGAATTTATGAAACGATTTTATGAAACGGCTGATTAAACGACTGATTATGTTTCAGGGCTATTTTTAATAAAATATTAAACGCTTGATGGTGAAATTAATACCAATTGTCCATAAAAATCCGCGGATGTCAAAACTGGTAATATAATTTTGAAATTGGAATTAGTTTTTGAGATATTAATTTTTTTCTAATTTTAATGACATTTCTGTAATGATGGCAACTAATTAGACAGTTTTTTTGTGACAAAAAAGGGAAAAAAATTGAACAGGATCCCGATAGGGAATATTGTATTCTTTTTATTCGTCATTTTCAAATTGAAATTGAATTTATCTTTTATTTCTATCGATAATGAAGACAAGATTGTGATTAAATTATGTTTTTCAGAAAAATTTGATAAAAAAAAAATCACATTTCTATCGTCAGGATTCAATCGTTTGTCAGCATTTAATTTAATTTATAAACTGAAAATATTTTGAATAAATTCGTCCAAATGACGTCATTTATGTAAACGCAAAAGAAAGTGGGGAAAAGTAATTAATAGTAATTATTATTTATTGATATCATTTTGTTATTTTTTTGTAAAATTTAATTAAACGAATTTATAAAATCACCAATTCAGATATTTGAAACGAATATATAAAATAATAATTGCCCAACTGAACGGAAGGAGAATAAAATATCCAGCTTGGTTTTCTATCCTGCTTGGTTTTTTCCGCCAAGCTTTTTTAAAAAGCGTCAAGACCCCTATAATAGAAAAGCACCAAAAGTTCATTGGGTTTGTTTTCATAACATTTGGCAACAAATTCATGTATATTAACGAATCTATCCCTTTTTGAAGCTCGAATTACGCCAAACCTAAAAGCAAAGGATCCTATACTGGAAAAGTACCCGAATTTTCCCGATGGACAATATTCAAGTGACATAACATGATGTAAAAGTATCGCGGATAGCAAATTTGTTTAAATATCTCATCAATTGATGCCGAATAAATGCAGGCATGCATGCACAAAATATTTAATTAATTTTGTATGATAAATAATTATTAGAAAATTCGTATATACATATTAATTAAAATAAATAATTTACATATTTAAAATAACATGAAAATATGCATGATGGTGCACTAAAATAGAGAGAAAATAAACCTGTTGCTGAAAATGTCTATAACATAGTACTTTTCAATACCGTGGTTCTTAATGTTATTCACAAGCAGATGGAATTTTCCTCATCCTTAAACGCAAAGGAAGAATAGAAAACAGATCGCTGTTATAAAAGTCCGAGAGGTTACCACAATTTAAACCTAAGCATTTTATACAAGCTGGTGTTCAAGTTGTAATTGATTTTACTTATCAATCCCGAAAACAGTCGTCAGTTGTCGCAACAGCTGTGTATGAGGCCATGATGATCAAAAAATGCCCCATTAAAACGTTAAAAGCATGGCAACCCAATTACAGATTTACCAATATTTTTAAAACAAAGCACGCTGTCATGTTTTTAGAGGCCTCGAAGTCTGAGCGGGGGTTGGCGAGCGTAGCTCGCAGGGGGTAGGCCCCCTAGTATATATATATATAAATTAAGTCAATTCCTACTTGGGGCAAAAATAATTTTTTTCCAGCAGTCTACACGCTTCGCCACTGACGGTATTTATTCCTAAATTTATATCCTGCTAAATATCTTATATAAGAGAAAATTTATTAGACAAACTGCGTTAGAAAGGTAAAAAATTGTATTTTTCTTGATATAAATTTCAAATCTAATGATTATGCCGTTTTTCAAATATTGAATTTCAAAAATTACCAAACTTTACAATGAAGTACTATAGCGCGTAACCTTCACGCGTAAAAAGATAATTGGGCTATTCACGGACGAAGATCAGGCGGCGCGCGGGCGAAGGAGACTAAAATATGGAGTGAGTCTATACTTTTGAACAGAAATGAAATGGAGTTAATCTATACTTTTGAAAAGAAATGAAATATAAAACTAAAATTAATTAATTAAATTTAATTAATTAATTAATATTTGAAAAAACTGTATTAACATCAATTGTCATCCACTACAAGTTTAAAAATATGTATTTGAACTTGAGTGGATGAATAAAGAGTATTTTATTAACGATTGAAATTTTTAACAAGATATATAAATATATAGAGGGTGTGAGCTAGTAGTAAGAATTGAAAAAAAAGAAAAAAGTTAAAAATATTATTTTCCTGAAGAGATATTTTAATAATACCAGTGCATCACACGCTCATAGGTTGAACATTAACGAGAGGAATTTGATATCTCACTGATCAACAGACTAAAGCCTTTTTCGCTGCGGGACAAACTATTCTGTAGTAAGGCGGTTTGAACCGGTTTACAGAATTATGTAAAAAACGTTCTTAAAAATCATTTAGTGCCTTTTCAGAATTATGACACCGTTGATGTCCATAATGTATAATCGGCTATTTATATGAGAAAAACTGAGATGCTATTGTACGTCAAACACAAATTAAGATTATTTTACTGAGAAATGGTTAAAAAATTCCAAGTCTTCCCTATCCGTAAATTGAAGGACTAATAATAATAAATGAGGAATCTCTTTTTAGGGTTCCGTACTTAAAAAGTAAAAACGGAACCATTATAAGATCACTCTTGTGTCTGTACGTCCGTCAGTCACAGCACTTTTTCTCGTAAACTATGGGACGTGGAAAATTCAAACTTGGGAAAATTTTAAAGCCTTTTTACCCACATATTTTTAGATTATTTAGCCATTCACAAATATGTTTAGAAAAAAATTAGGCTGCTAATTAAGTTACTTGACATTTTCTTTTTGTCTATCGTGTGAAAGGTCTCGTAATACCGAACTCGAAAATATATTTGTTTTAATTTTAGGTATTATATTTTCAGAGATATCGTCGAAAATGCACTTCAAAAATATGCCCCCCCCTCCCCACTCTATTTACGAATCTAGTGAGACTAAAAATATGAAAAAAATAGAGTTAGTAGAAGTTTATTTGAACCTTGCAGAAAAACTATAGACATTTTCCCAAGTAATACAGTTTTTGAGAAAAACGCATTTTTCCGTTACACACAAACGTTACTTTTCGGGCAGTCAGCGGTGGAGTTGACGGGCGCTCGAGGTATCTAACGACGCAGAATTATCCAACAATATTTGATAATGATTTTCGAAAAAAATTGTCGGTAATTAGCCGAGATATTAATTAAGTTACTTGAAAAATACATTTCTTTTTATGTATAGTGTAGGGTATAGTTCGAAAGATCTCGTAACGTCGTACTCAAAAATATATTCGTTTTAGTTTTACGTATTATATTTTCAGAGATATCGTCGAAAGTACTGGAAAAATAGGCCCCTTTTTATTATTTAATCTACTGAAACTAAATTATGAAAAAATTAAGGGTAGTATGAGTTTATTAATTAATACATAGTAATTAATAAATTCAATGTACGGAACTTTTTGAGCGCGAGTTATACTCCTACTTGACCAATTTATTTCTGTCTGTTTAAGATATTCACTACAGTTAATCGTCAAGCGACCGAGATAAATATTTTATGACAGACATTAATCTGCAGACGATATAACTCATTTCACAGAATTAAAAATCATCAAGATCAGAATATTTATATAACTAGCTATAGTACGAACGCACCTCATTTGTCGTGTTTGACGTACAATTTCCAACTTGTCAACTAATGTTGGGAAGTATTAGAAAGGGAAAAGTTTTACTTATCCAGTTTGATGTGATACTGCATCTGTCTTCAGCATCTTCTACCCAAAGATTCAACGTTGGAAGAGCCCGTCCACACGCTTATGTGTTGCCTTAACTACTGACCAAACAAAGACTGCTAAAATTAAGGCGACTGCTTATTCTATCCCAGATTCTTGCAAGCGATGCAATTGCATAGCTGTTCGTTTGTTTGTTCTTTGAGCTTTTGGTAACGACAAACATTAAATCTTCCGTACAGACGGACTCGATGTTTGTCGTTTACTTTGCAGCACCCGCTGAGAGACATAAAACAGATTTACACTACAGGCGAGAAAGGCTTCTTACTCCATTCTGTTGCTTCTTTAAAGTGTTGGAATATGGAAGAATGATCATAAATTGAGAAATTCAATTTAACTTTTGTTACATTATTCGAAAATGATTTTAATTTATTTGAAATTTTAAGAGATTTAATTGATACAGTTTATTCAACAGTTTATTTTTATGTCTACATATTTATATCACAAGTCGTTTTCTTTCGCCTGTGGTTTCTAATTAGCCGGAAATTATTATTATTATTATAATTATAATTATTATTATTATTTTTAAATAAGGGTTTTTTTTTTTAATTGGAAAATATGTAGATAGTTCTGAAGTCTGTTCAGTAATTGTTATTTATTATTAAATGTATTAAAAAAAAAACTTAAATGATGAACTATGTATTTATTCCATTGTTGCGCAAAAAGGAAGAAACGAAAACAAAAAATCATACGTCAAGCATAGATTATGTAACACTTTCCAACACTTCCAAATTACTTTTACAATTCTTTACCGTTTAGTAAGGTTGTCTAAGTAAACAATTTGGAAAAAGCATAACACATTCAAAACCCAATACTAACAATGTTCAGAAAAATATCCGAATTATTTTGTGTAGCCCTCTATGTGATCTATAGATTTGTATATATACTGAATAGAATGCAAAATTTAGTTCAGTTAGGAAACGAATAGCACTGTTTAAAATTAACCTTCTGGAATTTCCGTCAATAAACGGAAATGTACTCTAGATCTTTTGTGCTGCCCTGTATATGATCTATAGAATTATACACCCCAAGTAATAGACAAAAATTTAGTTAAATTTAAAAACGCGTTCCGCAACGGAAAACGCACTTCCAGCAATTATTGTTAATAGACAGCACTTTAACCGAATTCTTTTGTGTGTCCTTGTAAATGAACGATGAATGCTATACACACAATATTCCATGATAAGCATCTTGTAATGCATCTCAGTGATATGTATCAATTTTTAATACGTTTCAAGTAGTGAAACATTATTGAAATAAACCGCAAACGATTTCCCTTAATGTAGCGGAATTCTTTTGAGTGTCCCTGTAAATCAGGCATGTCAAACGCGTTTAACGCCGAGAGCCAAATTAAGAATTAATTAAGTATTCATTAAGTATTAAGTATTAATTAGTACAAAGCCGCGGGCCACATTTAAAATAAAAATATAAAGTGGGTGAACCAAAGATGGCCAGTGTCTGTAAGGCTTAAGAGTAGAAGAATTAATTTAATTTTTAATCAGAAAATGGTACTACTGCATTGTCAATCATGTATCTGCAGTGCACGTGGCTGAATTTAAAGAGAACACCTTGATCCTGCGACATTTTATGCAGTGGTTTCACTTTTGAGGAGTAGTCGTTCTAATTTCCAGATCAGAAGATATTTTAATTAACACGTGTTTAAATTCTTAGAACTTTGAGGTATGATACGTTTTCTGAAAGCTTATTTCCTTCTCTTTAACCACATTTACTTCAATTTTAAGAAATGTATCAGCATAATGCTTTTACGTCGTGCAAATGGCGGCCATACGCATGTTCCCAAGGTGGCCACCTTAGAAAACAAATGTGGAAATCAGTGTAGCAAGGGTGATTTTCATAATTTCTACTTAAATATCCGAAAAAAAAAAACTTATTACCATTTATTGTTAACACCAAATATCACTTGCAAGAAGTCAGTAATTCCCAAAAGAAAATCCTTGAACTACCGTTCACAAAAAGTGCTTCAAGGTCTTTTCGTGTCATAAGATAAGAAGATTAAGAAGAAAAATTCGAAAGATATCAAAATAAAGAAAGGTTCATCACAGCATATTAGTAAGCAAAATAGTTTGCCGAGTATGTTTTCACATTTTAAGTGATTTCAATACATGGGCCACCTTTGGAACTCTATGTACTAAAGGTGGCCCACAAGCTACAATTTTGAAAGTGTATTATAAAAGCAATTAAATTTTATTTTACAAAAAGTATACTTAATATGTGTTAGCGATAAGTGCATCATTTTACAAACGGAAATTCAGCCATACACACCCAACCAGAAAATTATAGAAAATCCTCAACGTTTAACTATGACCACCTTTGGGTCACTTACCTTGTACCGTATATTCCGACGTATAACGCACAGCTCAAACGATTATGTTTCGACCTCGAAGTTTTATTTAATTAAATATTACTTATTGCTTCGTCGTAATTATTTAATTTTATTTAATAAATAAAATTTCTGAATATAAATATGTTTGTTTGAGCTGCGTTTTATACACCTGAACATACGGTATATATTATTACTAAAGCAGCGAATAAAATGTGTACATACAAAATACAACCATGTTAAAGAAATATTCATAAATTTCCATAGCTATTATTCATAGTTTATTGTCATTAAATCTCTATTCAAATGATGTAATTTTGAATAAAAAAAAGAAAAAAAAAGTAAAAAGTTAGACAAATTAAAAAAAAATGATTGGACACTGCAAATCACAACATAGTTCAGCATCTGTCTGCAAAAGATGGTTGAATTGTTATGTCCTATTATTGTTTTTATCCTATAAAACCTTTTTAACTGAACAATATTGGCCAATTTCAATATTACACAGCATTTAAAATAATTATTCGATTTAAAATTTGTCTTCTGCAGCGAATTTATCGTATATTTCTCTATAAAACTAAGCAGTTTTCATGTTTCTATATGCAATAGTTTTCTGAATATAAGCCGAGAAAGAGCCCCGGTCAAAATAAATGTAAGTAAGACAGCGCCAGCGTTAGTTGAATTTGTTTTTAGAATAGAGAGAAACAAAAACATATTTTGAACGGGAAAAATCATCTTGGAACAATGGAACAATGCAGTGGCGTAGCCAAGGGGGGGGGGTGTCCAGGGGGTCCGGACCCCCCCGAACGTACAAGTGATTTACTGAATCATGGATACAACAATATTAAAAACTGCTGAAGCAGAATCGCGAAGGACAAATGAAAAATTCCGCTTTAGACAGGTGTTCGTCTTAGCAAGTATAATTTTAAGGTATGTCTTTCTCCGGGTGTGTAAAAATTTTCCGTTAAAGACAGGTTTTTGTTATAAACACGTTCCGTTTTGACAGGTGTATCCACTTTATAGTACACCTCTGAAGAACATAGATGTATTACAATAACATCTGTGAAGATGGTCTTAAACGGGAAAAAAAGTCAAGGTTCGACGAAAACAACCTATTTATACTTGCTAACATTTGAAATCTATATACAATGGAACTTTTTCCAGTTGTGATTCTTTCTTGGTAGGTCTTCTGTGAACTTCGAATCCTCTCGTAAACGGAAACATTTCATGCTCGATGACGGAAGGATAACTATAAAGTATACTGATAAGACGGAAATCCTTCATCTACGAAATTTGTTAACGATCCCTAGCGATTCCGTTTTCACAAATTTTACTCTTTTTAACAGGATAAACGTAAAAAGTCTTCAACAGTGACTTCGATGGGACCAAGTGTTGCCAGCACTTACGGGTAAAAAAAGTTTACACGAATGCAATAACAGCACAATCATCAGCGTTTCGTGATCCTTATCTTGTTCATTTTATGGTTTTATATCGAACAATAGTATCATTTACTTTAAATATGCTGGCTGGATTTTTAAAAGTAAATTTATTCTTGGACTGGTTATTTGTGAATTTTTATTCAATATTACATTGCCACTCTCAAAATACCTGCAAAAATCTGAATGTGCAAATTTGTCTTCTGTTGTAAAACATGCTGATGATGATAATTTTCATCTTTAAAGATGAAAATTATCATCATCAGCATGTTAATGCATAATTATGAACATTATTCATTAATCAGTAAGCAAGGAGCAGGAGACTGGTGTTCAAAAGGTTTTTGACCTATTCAAGAGGGCAGAATCCTTCGCCAAAGAAAACTTTGATACAATTTTCATTAGCCACACAAATTTCTTGTCAAGTTGGCCATCAGATGAAGAGGGATAATACATATTATTCTTGACCGGGCAAACTAATTTCTTTGCTGAAATTTTGAAATAATTGACTGCCACCAGAATCGACGAACAAATTGATTTGAAAATAAAATTGCTTTTCTTCATGTGCATTATAAAAGCAAAATATTTATTCAAAAATTCAACATTTGGTATGATTCGGCATTTAAGAATTAAAATTAAGTGGAAATTATATTCCCACCGTCTGTGTAAGGATTAAAGAAAGAGCAGAGGGATGTTGAAAGGTTTTAAAGTTATTTTGGATTTGTAATAAATGCAAAATAATGACAATTTTTGGTATTGAACTTTTCAACTCGAGCTATTTTTTACTAAATTTTTAATGGAATAATACGTTGTTGTACAGTATTTTGAAGGGCAGGGTACAGAGATATTTAAGGTAGTTACAGAATTGTGGAGAAGTTTGTACGATTTTTTGTACTAATTCAAAATGGTACAAAAAACAGCAGAAGCGGCTTTTTTATCATCTAGCTACAGTGCCGAATTCAGGAAAAGAGGGGGGGGGGGCAATCCACCCCGGAAGATTTGTGATTTTATGCTTATTAATGGTATAGAAGTGCCCCTTAACTCCAGTGTGCCTTCCGAAGAAAAATGGTACCCTCTGCAGAAATCCCTCCCGGAAAAAAATGTTTGAATTCAATATTACATTTGACCCAAGTACTATTTGCGAAAGCATAGTTTAACATTGCTTTCTGAAATTCCATGTTGGCAATGAGAGTTTTGAATATCGAGGATGTGGGTGACATTCTGTCATTAACAAATGAGAAATGAAAGCATAAGTTGAAGATAATCCACGTACCAAATTCCGAGAACTTGCTGCTGATCTTGAAATATGTTCTAAAACTGTTTCTAACCACTTAAAATAAATTGGTTGAAAAGTAAAATAACAGATACCACCATTATTTTTTACACAATCTAATACTTCAAAAAAAGGGCTAATCCATCATAAATAATTTTTTTACAAAAATGTAACATGTTTTAATCAAACCAGATATCAGAAACAACTATGGAGGCTAAATGTTTACTTTGGTATCAAATACGGCACAGCTTTAAACAGAGAAACACAGAAGAATTATATGGCTGTTTTACACCAATGTAACAAAACTGTTTTTCCGAACATCAACTATATTTGTTGCGTGTGTTTGTTACTCTAATAGTTTCTGTAGCCGAAATTGCAAGATATTTTTTCTTAAAGATCAAAACCATATCACAGAAATTCTCATGAGGAATCAACTACTGATGGGATTGGCAATTATGTCAACTCATTATCCAGTACCCTTTTACAGCACAAGTTCGTAATTCAATGACAGGAAATTAACCCATTAAAGGCTGACGATGTGTTTTCGCAACATTATGTTTCTGACACCAGGTTTTAAGGTAACACCAATTTGTGTTTAAGATAAATAAGATAATTCGCTTTATTTGATGCACGAAACACCATGATAAAGCAACTGTTAGGTTGCTATAATATAAAAGTGGTATGAATCGCAATATTTGTATTTTATTGAGAAAAATAATTGGGTCCTTAATGGGTTAAACATGAAAATTGCTGTTATAAACTTAACTATTTGATCGTAACTTTAAGGTAAGCAAATGCTTATGTTATATGAAACTGGATATAAATATATTTAACTCTGCAGTAAGTGCTCAGTTTTTTATATCTTAGTGTTTGTAAAATCGTTTTCACTGGTAATTATTAGGTAATTATTAATGTAACTTCATTGTATTACTAGGACTTCCCTCAAAGGGATTAGTCTGAGTGATATTGTTGAGAACATAGGGTTAACAATTACAATATAAAGAAAAAGAGCAAATTAAATGATAGAATTACAAAATATCATATATAAATTCATATACACTGTTAAAAAAATAGAAAAGAAGTACCGTTCATCAGATGTGTTGTCATAATTTTTTTTAACATGTGGCAAAGGATCTCATTTTCTTAAGCGCGTATTGCGCAAAACTTGAAAAAAAAAAAAAAAAAACGCCGGATCTTTTAAAACGCCAAGCTTTTTAAAGTTACGTAATTGGATTTGCAGCCAATAGATTATTCTATCAAGCGTGGCTTAACGCAAATTTAATTTCATTGTTTGACCTTTTTTGTGTGTGAATTAAAAATTTTTCTTCCTTGATTATATATCTATTATTTGTATAACTGTTTATAAAAACTCTTACACTTCAAACCACATTGATAGCATGTTTTGCTACAAACCAGATTGCAAAACTATAGTCTAAATTACTATTAAAGTATAGAAAAAATCTTTCGATGACTTCTGTAAAATAACTTTTACATTAAATCTCCATATCGGCAAAATTGAAAATTATATATATTACAAAGTTAAGCTTAACAGATACTTCTTGATTATTCTATAGGAGGCTCTGCCCCCTGCGCCTTTAATGCGCCTTTACAGCGCCAATTCGCAGACTTTTCTTTTGCCTGTCTGTCTGTCTCTCCACAATCTGTGTGTTTCCCTATCCGTTTTTCTGCCCGTCTCTCTAACTGATTGTCTATCTCTCTACACGTCTCGCTACCTGTCTCTATATTTCTCTACCGGTCTCGCTACCCGTCTCTATATTCCTCTACCAGTCTCGCTACCCGCCAATCTATTTCTCTAACTGTCTGTCTATCCGTCTAACTACTTGTATGTCTAGCCGTGTCTCTATCCACTTCGCTACCCATTTGTCTATCTGTCTCTCTACCCGTCTGGCTATACGCCTCTCTACCCATCTTCTTACCCATCTCCGTACCCATCTACTGTCTCTCTACTCGTCTGTATACCCGTCTCACTATCCGTCTGTTTTTGTACCCGACTCTTCACCCGTCTCGCTATCAATCTCATTACCCGTCAGTCAACTCGTCTCTGTACTCATCTCTCTACTCGTCTCTTTATCTACCACGCTACGCGTCTCACAACCTTTCTCGCTACATTCCAGTCTACCGGTGTCGCTACCCGTCTCGAGACCCATCTCGCTACCCCTCTGTCAACCCTCTTTTTACCTTTCTCTCTAGCCGTCTGTCTATTCGTTTCGCTACCCGTCAGTCTACCTATGTCGCTACTCGTCTCTCTACCCATCTCACTACCCGTCTGTCTACCCGTTTGTTTACTCGTCTTTCTACCTCTCGCCACCTCTTCCCAATATTTAAACAGTTCATTTATTATACAGAAGCCGTTTATCAGTTATTAAATGCAAACAGAAGTAATTTATCTAATAAGTGTAATCAGATGCATTTTTTTAAAATACATACATAAACCTGAATAATAATTCATCAGTTTTGTGTTCATAGATGTTTATATCATTTGACAGTAAATCTCAACTTCTTAAACCTGAATTGTCTCAAGCTTTTTAAAAAAACCACAAGGTCTGTATAACTGCAAAGTACCCTGAGGGCTATATTAGCTACATGTTATTAAGTTTCGTTATCGCGTTTGCAGCCAATTGCTTATGTCAGAAAGCGTGGCTTAACGCCATTTTAAATTCATTACTGTAACTTTCTTTTCTTTTCTTTTCTTTTTTTTTGGGGGGGGGATAGGGGGGAAGGGTTTCAAATATATACATTTAAATTAAAACTTTTGCCTCCATGCCATTAGTGTTGTTTGTATTATTAACTAATACCTTGTAGACCGAGCTTCATTTGAAATAAATGTAAAAGACTTCTTCTACAGTTTTTTTGTAGGAGAAACTTTCGTAATTGGGCCCAAAGTCAATCGGAGTATTTAATATCATTATTGTAACTCTTATAGAGTTAAAACAATATTGTTGCTAGCTTTACTCTTGTTTGAGACCAACCTTGCATGTGTATCTGAATGGGAAAAAGTTTCGTATCCTATGTCGGTTGGCGAAAAAAATTTTAAATGGTGCCAAAAGGTAGTTTTAGCAACTTACAAAATTTTTCAAGAGAGCGGTAAAACATGTTTTTCAAATATTTACAAACATACGTTTATTAAAGCATGTTTTTGCGCCATCTTAAAAATTAAAGCACGATGCTAAAATGAAATTTTATCGCCATATTCGATATTTTAATAAGTAATGAAAACACATAAACAAACTTATATAACAAACCTAAGAGGCATTTTTGTGATACATAATTGTTATTGTCAGGGGGTTAAATTGTAAACAATTAATAAACGGCTAGTAAATAATAAATAGCATTTAAAATCTAAGGTACTTTTCGGTTAGCCGAGCGCCTGTGAAATGTATATATCTATATATACATATATATATATGTATACATACACACATATATGTATGTGTATATATATATGTATGTGTATATATATATGTTATATATACATACATGCATATATAAATGTGTGTATGTATAGATATATGTATATATATGTATACATATATATATAAATTTCACTGGCGCCCGGCTAACCGAAAAGTACCAAATCTAAAAATGGAGAAGTGGTCCGTATAAAAATTAAGCGCTTGATATATGTAAATCTTTTTTTATTTTTTAATATTTCCGAATGCACAGATAAAAAGGTAAAAATCTCTTTTCCAAATGCCAAATAGAAAATATACAAAATAGAAAAATATCTGCTAAAAATATATATTTACATAATACTACATCTGCAAAAAAATAAGATTTAGAAAAAGTAAGCCAAATCCTTCAGATCCCAACAATCACATCGAAAAACTTATCACCCAAAAAGAACTCGCCAAATCTTACGGCACAGGAGATGGATTTTTCCCTCTGAATGCAGAATATTAGTTTTTTTCTTGTACGATGGGTGATTATAACTGTTTCATTTCACATACTACATAGCGTTTGATATATTGGTACTTTTATGTTATCCTGGCGCGGTTGATAAATCGCCAAATATTGTTCCTATAACATTTTCATATTGAATTCATTTCATTTAAATATAAACCTTTCACTCATTTAATTTAAAATACATGCCTTTCATTAATCCCATTTAAAATGCTAAAAAGAGAAAAAAAACGAAATAATGCCATAAATCGAAACCTTTTATTTAAACACCAAGGAATTTTTTTTATTATTTACACATGAGAATTAAAAAAAGCTGCTTTTGCTGAGATTTGCGCCAAATCTCTAATACCAAGTGTACTAAGTTATTGCGGGGTTTTTCTTTCAAAGAGAAAAAAATCCAGATTAATTTACGATTTCTACTCAATTGAAATATATTTTATTGTGCTGAATATTAGTGCGTGCATATTTTTTTTTCTCCTTGTACTCCATGAACTTTTCAATTCCGATTGTCTACGAAAATTTCGCGCCGGTGAAAATGACGTACCACAAAATTTCGTGACGTATGTACTTTAATCGTGCTTTTTTATCTATTTTTTTAATATAATTTCCAAACGGTTTAGCATTTATTCTTGGTAATAAATAGACGTCGTTGTCACCTTTATAGGTACCTGCTGTAAAAATTTGAACGAAATCCGTTAAATATTTTTTGAGTTATGCTTGACGAAAGGTTTTAATATCCATCGTAGCTATATATGGGGCAAAGTAATACTGCGCTGTGTATGAGTCTTCGTTGCACTCAGACAATTAGCTGCAATTACAGAGATTGATCTTACTTTATTTCACAAAATCTATATTTTCATTTAAGAAATTGAGAAGGATATACAATATACATACATTCTTAAGTCACTCAAAATACTTCTATTGTACACATACACACAGTCAAGACTTGATCGCAAGGTACTGGAAAAAATTCACTTTAGACAGGTTTCAGTTTCAAGAAGTGTAATTAATTATACCTTTTATTAATTATACCCTTATACACTACCTCAAAAAGATGTATTGTTCGCTTCGTCGGGAACCCGAAACTCTTCCGATTGCGATAGGATTCCGTTGTAGAAAGTTCCGCTTTTGACAGGATTTACTGTATTTATAAGTACAGAAAAACCTGTTAAGACGGAATCTAAATCACAAAAGAGCTGTAAAAAATCCCGTTTCCGACAGATTTTCAGCAGGTATAATTGTATGGTAATCCATATCATGTACGTGTAATGCTTCCGTTTAAGACAGGATTCTGTTATGGACAGTTTATATATTGACAGGCTTTACAATACATACTTGTATAAATACTGCATAAGTTGTGGAAACGAAACCTGCCTATAACGGAATGTTGATATAAACTGAAATATTCCTTTGTCCAATAGAAAAGATTGCCATAAAATTACACCTGCTAAGACGAAAACCTGTCTAAAATAAAATTATTTACCACTCTTTGCGATTTATATATATATATATATAACCTGCCGAAAGTTTTTGGACCCCTCCCGAAATGAAATCCTGGCTACGCCACTGGGAACAAGGTGAGGCTGTTATTGGACCTTTTAATTCTTACTCCTCACTCCTTTTAATTTTCACTAAGGAGTGAGTAATTTTTAAAAATTCTCACTCCTTAGTCAATGACTTATCTAATACTCCTGGTTTTCCAAGTATTTGGAAAGCATTAATTTAGTTTCCTTTTTTTGTTTTTCTATTGTTTCTTTCGTTCTCCGGTAGATGGTTCTACTTATCCACAAAGTTGTTTCATGCTGCCTTCTTCTCATTGGTTGCTTTTTTGGAGTTCTCTACCAGCACCGGGTATATAAGCCATCGCCTCTCTGTTGTTTGCCCAGTCCTGCTTTTTAGGTAGACTTCGTAAGAAATACTACCTATTACATTCTCCCCTAAGTTGGAATTTTTGAAAAATTTTTGCAGATCTACGCCGATTATGACTCTCAGAACCCAAAACCACCCTCAGTTAAAAAATTTATCTATCTATCTATCTATCTATCTATCTATCTATCTATCTATCTATGTCACTTTTTTATGGACACGATAACTCGAATAATTCTCCACAAATCCCTTCCAAACTGATGCATAAAATCTCGGTCAAGTTCGTTAATGGGCAAAATCGAACCAAGGGGGGGGGGGATGGGGGGCTTTTTGTGAAAACAGAAAAAAACCCATAACGTCTTAATTATGATACGTATTGAATCCGTTTAAAGTTGTTATTACTTCTAGGAAAAGGGCCGAAAATTTATGTATAACAGATTTTTGATATCATTTAAAATGGCCCAAAAAAATTCATAACATCTTCAATTTACAAGATATCAAATCCGCTTAAATTTATTATAAATCCTCTTACTATTATCTAAAACTTTTATATTGATAAGTTTTTTATAGGACCAACCGTTATAGCAAAATAAATTAAAAACAAAAAAATCCCTGCCGGCTCCGCCTGCGAACAAGTTAGATTTCGAAGTGGCCGGTCCCTTATGGAACCCAACTGCGGCATCATGGCAAAAAGGTAATTTTTTCCGCAATTCCCAACAAACAGACGCCTCACGGTCTGCGTCTTTGAAATCTACCTGTGCCTGTAGGGCGAGCCGTCAGGGATTTTTCTAGCACGCTGTCCTTTGCTCTTTGTCGCACTGAAGAAGAATCTCGCTTGTGGATTCGAAACAGCTGTTTGCTGCTTTTTTGTGCATTATTTGTGCATTTTTAACGTTGGTTTTCTGCCTCTTAATAGTTGAAAGTGTTTATGACTTTAGACTGTCTGTCCGTCTGTCCACACTCTAACTCTCGTAAATATATTCGGATTGCTCTGTAATTTTAATATATTTTTTGGTATTTAATATAGCCCGATCGCTATTTAAAATGAAGTGTGTAGCATTTATAGTTCATTTACAAGGACAGCCAAAAGTATTCCGTTCCATTACGGTCAATGGGAAAAAAGCATTTTAAGTGCATTTTAACGATGTTATACCATTTCAAACATAATGAAATTGATATGCATTTAAAAAGTGCACAAGAACATGCATTCTGTGGAATATAGAGTACAAAGGATTTTTTATTCATTCACAGGGCAACACGAAAGAATTCCGTTGCATAATGGTCTACGGAGAAAAACTGTAGCGTATTTTAATTATAATATACTATTTCAAATATATAATGAAATCGATATACGTTACTGAGGTTTCCTACAAGAAACTTGCTGTAGAATATGGTGTGAATAGCATTTATAGTTCATTTACGGGAACACACAAAAAATTTGGGATACAGTACTGTATCCAAAGTACTGGTCTATTAGCGATAATCACTGGAAGTGCGTTTTCAGTTATGATATACGTTTTTAAGTTTAACTAAATTTTCGCATACTACATAGTATACGTAAATGCTATACATCATGCACAGAGTTAAACAAAAACAACAACAACAAAAAAAAAAAAACGTAATCATTACTGTGTATGAGCATGAATTGCTTAAAGGGGTTTTTAAATTGAGCTATGCATTTTCAAGCTGAATAATACTTAGTATAGTAAGAGATGTTTGTAGAATACAAATAAAATCATATACAGGACCACACAAAGAACTGGATTAATAACCGCTTATTAATGATAATTTCTAAAAGTGGGATTTCAGCAGTTTTAAGCGTGTTTTTTGCCTTAATTAAATTTTAGCTTAATATGTGGCGTGTATAAAAATCCGTAGGTAATATACACGCCTGTAGAAAAATTTCAAGTATGTTTCTGCCTATTGATTGAAATTGCTGACGGTGAGTTTCCTCCCTATTATGCGTTTTGTTACTAAACAAAACTTTAGCATTGTAGAATATATACCAATCTATTGATCAAATACAGGGCTGCCAAAAAAAAAAAAAAAAAAAAAAAAAAAAAGGAGTGCTTTTCCGGTTATGGAAGGTAATTGCTGGGTCCTGTTTTTCAAATTGTTATGCGTTTTCTAAAACGATTACTTAGGTATCCTATTTACCTTACTAATCAGTGACGATTCATTACAGTATTCTGGATGTCTTGGAAAGTATTTCATAACCGATAATGTTTCTTTATTGTTTATTTTTTAATTAATTTTTATTTTATTCTGTTACTACGTTTCAAATCAATTCAGTTCATCCAGTTTTTTATTTTTTTATTTGCGCAGTTTCTGTATAAGAACTAGTGGCAATTGTATACAAAATGAAGTCTGTGTTTTACTTGTTCACAAGGAAACGGGACTTTTTATTATTATTATTTTACTTTACATGCTTTCCACGAGCAACATATTTTGCATGTGAGTCAACAGTAACAATGATGATAACTTTCTTCCGAATGGCCACGTTGCAAGCAGGTGTGTTTGGTTGTATTAATCTCTCCTAGATATCATTCTTAAATCAGATTCAACGTTATATACATTTTTTTGTATGCTTCAGTTCAGGGACTTAAACTAAAGACTGATAAAAGTTAGAAACTAAACGCATAGGACCATAGTATGCGCAGTATGCAAATGTTTGAAATTCTACATTATGCAGAACTTTTATCATGCATAACTTTGTAGTTGGTGAATTTGTTGGTAACATAATAATAATAGTAATAATAATAATATATATTATTTCTGTTGTCAACATCCCTTTTTCTATGCATTTACGAAACGCACAACAATGAATGAGGTATCATTCGAAATGTTTTTGAACCGGCTTCTGACATAGTACACTCACATTTCGTTAAAACAATGTTTTTTTTAATTAAAAATTGTTGTTAATTAAAAATTAAATCCGCATTGTTTTCAGAAATGAAATGAAAGTTTTCCTCAAATCAATGTTGCCACAAAAATAAAATACCGCATTATATCGTGCTCAACAATGATTCTAAAAAAAATATATATAGTACAAAAAGATAAGGTGTGATTTCGCCGCACGGGTTTATTTTATATTTATGGTTAAAAAGCAAAATTGAAATTGAAATGTTTAGAAGAAAAACAAACCATCTATCGATCGAAGCAGTGGTATTTCTCGTGTAGCCTAAAAGCTATGCTTTGTTTATTAGATTAAATTGTATTTTATATGTATTCAGTTTATTTTTCTATGTTATATGTTTTTTTTCCGAAACGGATGGCGTCATCTTCCAATGCAATTAATATACGATTGTTATTTCTTTTCTCGCGCGTTTGCTATCTTCGATCATTTTTTACTGTAATTTTGATGGAATAAATGAGATGATATTCTGACTTGACTAATGTTGTTTGTAGATATTTTTATCCTCAAATTTTCATTAGAAGTTTAAACCGGCAACAAAAAAATATTAGATATTGCTAAAAAGTATTAGATTGTGAAATCCTCGCACGAGTCCACTGATAATAATAACTAGTCGGATGTGCCAATCCCAAAACTTTCTTCTATCTCAGTCATGTTAATACTTCAAAATTCGCTATCACATCGCCAATAAAATCAATATTTTTCGTCATTCTGTTGTACGTCAGCTGCTTGCGAATCGTCGGGTTACAGGGATGCGAACAACCGATGTATACTAAACTACGAAAAGTCCTTCTGGCCTGAACCGACCGGAACAGATAGCCTCCCTATTCCTTGGTTTTACGATTTTAGCTAATTTTACTGGAAAACACGAAGTTAAAATGCGTGGAACCTAATTAAAGAAGATTCAATCCCAGTTCTCGTCAACATTGAATTTGAATGAGAATATCGCCAAATTAGTCCTCTACAGCCAAGTTGGCTTCATTTATGGCAACTTATTTTGGTCGCCAAATTTGTCGATATTCCGCCAACTGTCGCCAAGTTTGGCGAGAATTTGACGTTGGCGAATATAAATATATAGTGATAAGCATATAATAGGATTAATGGTTACAACAATGAAAAAAAATTTGCCGAAACCATGTTAACTAAAACTCATAAATTAAACCCGTTTATGGATGAATTGTGCTGTCTTGTTTGAAAATGTCAGCCACCCTAAAATTTCAAACCGCTATATCTCAGTTATTTTTTAAGATAGAGGCAAAACAAAAATTGCTCCGGATTCTCAGGATCAAGGCCGAACATTTAACGAAAAAAAGTTTTAGGATTTCTAATTTTTTTGAATTTGCACATCTTTTTGAATTTGAAATCTTTAAATGGCTATCACAGCGCCCCCTTTCGTCGAAATATCCCCAAATTCTGATAGAACCTGCTTGCCATAGCCAAAAACATAGAAAAAAAATGTGGTTCAATTTGAAGCATAACTTCATACACTTTTAGATGGTACAATAGTGAAAATGGAACAAAAATATCGATCACAGCGTCCCCTTTCGTCGAAATATCCCCAAATTCTAATAGAACCTGCTTGCCATAGCCAAAAACATAGAAAAAAAAATTCTGTTCAATTTGAAGCATAACTTCATACACTTTTCGATGATGCAATGAAGACACACAGACGGACAGACAGACATTTTGTAAAAACATGTTTTTCGGAATCTCTGACCCCTAAAACGTGTAAATCCGTCGAAAACCGGAAGTCGAAAAAATTTCGATTACAATACTTTCTTCTATTATAGATAGAAGAAAGTAAAAATGAACAACTCAAAGAACTGTTTAAAAGTTCATATTGCAGTTCTCCGGTTTGCGATTTAAGAGCCGGGAAAGGTAAAAAGACTTTTTGACAAAAGAAATTATACAGTAAAACCTCCATAACGGACACTCCCGAATAGCGAACTATTTAACGAACACTTTTCAAATCCCCACTCCCAAAATCTAAATTTTTGTATGTTTAACCTCTGAATAGCGGACATTCCGAATAGCGGACAGTAGTTTTGGCGATCGAGGATGAAAAATGATTTTTTAACGAGAAAGAAAATGGAGAAAAAAAAGGAAAAAGCCTCGAAATTTATCAAGGCAATGTGTGACAAATTTTTTGACCACAGATAAATGTAGGGGGCGGTCTCTGGAAAATCCCCAATGGCCTGGGGAATCCCCCAATATCGTATGTATTTTGTATCGATTACGGTTTGATTCTTCAGATTCAATTGACATATCCAATATTCAAAGCTTCGAAATATGTTAAAGCCATTTTTATCGTTTTCTGGATAGATTGCGTTCTGCGTATTCTGAATTTCGTGTCTTGTTTGTGATTAATGTTTCGAGAATGACCTCAAAACGAAAGCGATTTACTTTAAAAGAAAAATTTGAAATTGTAAATGTAAGTGAATCTGAAAAACAGAAATAGAGTTTACGGATACTTGCCGAATGTTTTAAAATAGGTAAGACACAAGTGGGGAGAGATTTTACGAAATAAAGAATTTGTGGGTTATTAACTCTAACGAGAACACCAAAAATGTGAAATTGAGGTATACTGATTCCATTGAAATTAATTCTATATTTCTGAATTGGTTTATTTCACTTCGTTCAAAAAAATTCCTATCAGTGGGCCTTTTATTCAGGAAAAGGTTTTAAAAGTCGCCAAAGAACTCGGTTTACATGATTTTAAGGGTTTGGGTAGATGGCTGAAAAAGTTCCTGTCTCGGCACATCTCTTTCAAGACAATATGTGGAAAAGCAAAATCTGTAGCTCTGAAAAAAGTGGAGGATTGGCATAAATAATTGCAATCGATTTGTGAAGTTTATGAGGAGAGAAACATTTTTAATGCAGATGAAAGCGGACTCTTTTTCAGAATTTTTTCGAATAAGACTTTGTGTTTTAAAACGGATGGCTGTATTGGCGAAAAAATGACAAAAGAGCGAATCACTATTTTATTATGTTGCAATGTATTACGGGTAATTTAAATTCCTCTTATAGTTCAAAAATCTCTGAAACCCATGTGCTTCTCAAAGAACATCCAATTTAAAAAATTTGGCGCTATAGAGCGAATAAAAAAGCGTGGACAACCAGTTTTTAACACTTTCCAACCTAGTTGAAAAGTGTTTATGACTTCGGTTTGTCTGGCCGTCTGCCGTCTGGCCGTCTGGCCGTCTGCCGTCTGGCCGTCTGGCCGTCTGCCGTCTGCCGTCTGTCCGTGCTCTAACTCCCGTAAATATGCTCGGATTGCTCTGCAATTTTTATATGTTATAGTCGTTATCTATAGCATGTTCCCTATTTCAACGGAAGTGTGTAGCACTTATAGTTTTTTTACAGGGGCACTCAAAAGAATTCCATTACATTGCGGTCTATGGGGGAAAATCATTTGCGGTTTATTTAAATAATGTTTCACTATTTTAAACGCATTGAAATTTATATATATCACTAAGGTGCATTAGAAGAAGCTTAACATGGAATAGGGTGTGCATAGCACTTATACTTACTGTACAGGGACAGTCAAAAGAATTCCGTTACATTACGTCTATGGAGAAAAATCGTCTGCGGTTTATTTAAATAATGTTTCCCTATTTAAAACGCATTGAAATTTATATGAGGTGCATTACAAGAGGCTTACTACAGAATATCGTGTGTATAGCAGTTATCGTTCATTTACAGGGACACACAAAAGAATTCTCTGCTGTCTGTTAACAATAATTCCTCGAAGTGCGTTTTAAGTTACTGAAAGCGATTTTAATTTTAACTCGCTTTTTGTCTATTACGTGGTGTGTATAAATTCTGTAGATCCTATACAGGGAAGCACAAAAGTTCGCGATCACATTTCCGTATTATTTAACTCCAGACGGAGAATTTTAAACTGTGCTACGTGTTTCCTAACTGAACTAAAATTTATTATCCTATGTAGTATATATACAAATCTATAGATCCTATACAGGGCTGAATAAAAGTACTCGGATTACTTAGATGTTATCTTTTAGCTTATTAAACGGTATGATTTGTAAAATTATTTTGGAAGCGTTGGAAAGTGTTACATAATCTATGCTTGAAGCATGATTTTTCGTTCTTGTTTAGTGATTAAATGGTTAACATCCTTTGATAATAGGATGAAAAAACAAAGAAAAGTTCTCTTGGTTTTGGACAGTGCAGCTTCTCATCCAAAACATTTTAAATTGGACAATGTTAAATTTGGGTTTACCCTCCCCCCCCCCCCCCCCCCCAAAGACAACTTCCGTATAACAGCTGCCAGCCTTTTGAACAAGGCGTTATACACAGTTGTACAGCCTGGTAGAGAAAGCTTTTATTAAGCCATATTCTTTCGAAGTTTTATTCTACGAATACAGTTGTGAACAGCCTAAAATTAGTAAATTTTCCCGATGCTTTCAAATTCGTATTTCTTCAGCTGTAAAAAACATATAAACGGAATGCGTGCGACAATGTTTCACAAAAACAGTCTTTATATTAAAAGAAAATGAAACACTTATTTCCGATAGAAATGAAGAACTATCGCAATAAGTGAACTAATGAAATGGATCAGCAGTTAAGAAATGCCGAAATGTCCATCAACATTGATGATGACCTACTGAAAAAGAATCAGTTGACTTAGGCGATTATATTCCTTCAGAATCTTCGACAAAAGCTCACTCTATTAGTGATATGAATCAGATACTGAAACCAGGGGATGTTTCCGGCAATATCGAGATTTTCCAAGAAGCGGCAAAACACAGTTAGCAGTTATACATATTTTTTTCTTTTTCCAAAGAAAGATGATTCAGAAGGATTAAAACTACTGATAGCATTAAAACGTCACACAGAAAAACTAATTACATGCAATCGCAAGCAAAAGCAAACATTTGTAACAGATTTTTTCCTTAAGAATGTACTAAACAGTGGAAAAATGTATGTACAATTTCAGTTTTTCGGTTTTCAGTTCGGGTTTCAGTTTTATTGCTTAAAAGAGTCTTTTTAATTTCAGATTAATCATTTAATAGAAGTTCTCGGACATATAAAAGCCAATTAATGAACCGTTAAGCATTTCTTAGCGATTTTGTGAATCTCTGAAGTTTTCCCAATAGCGGGCACCTCCGAATAGCGGACAATTTCTGCGCTCCCGAGGTGTCCGTTATTTAGAGGTTTTACTGTATAAGAAAAATATAAAATTTTACAAACAAAAATAGTTTACATAATTCTGACAGAGTTATTTCTTGAATTATAGCAGTTAATTTTAAATCTAAATTGCAAAGGATACTTTAAATATCTCTAGAAGCTGTTGAATATTTGCTATCTAAAATGTTTTAAACCCTCTCTCTGACACGCCCGTGTTAATACGTTCACTAAGATCCAGGTTTCACTACAATACAAGCAATATTTAAATTAATATAATTCTACGAATAGAATGCATTTTAATACATTGAATAATATTTAATACTCTCAAGCATTACTTCATATATATATATAATTCAGTTTTTTACATAATGTTGGGATAATTGTCTTTTTTTTAACATTTAAAATAAAATACAGGAAAACAACATTACAATTTTGCCCTTTTGCTGAGCAGTCAGAGTGTTGTTGCAATCTTCTTGAGTATTGAGATATGAGGGAAAACGTTCCCAAATACATTTAATACTGCCAATTTTATTATTTAAAAATATTAAATACTGCGTGAAATGTGGCTAAAATTTTTAAAATCTTAAAAAAGTTAAAGAATCTGCATTTTAAAAATATATTTAATACGTTTTCAAGGTTGGTGCAATAAAAAAAAAAATACTTTTTACATGCTGAACTTAGTATTCTATGGTAGGCGACCTCATTAAAATGAAATCACTAGCTGTAATAATTATTTAATCCATTATTACAGCTATCTTTACGGTCATTTTAATTCTGACTGTTTTTTTTTAAATGAACGTGAAACATACATAATAGGTAACTTTTTAATGTGTGACAACTCCGACTGCTACTAAATTAATCACTCAGAGTCTCGACATAATATTAATCAGTTTTTCTAATTAGGTAAGATATAAACAAAATGCTCTTACCTCCTAATCTCCAAAGGGGGCATCGGGTCTGCTTCTAAGTTAATCCATTGACTTCATCCAATAATCCAAATGAGCTTAAGGTGAGTGTATTCATAATACAGGGAGGCTACTAAATACTGTTACACTCCAAAAAATAAGAATTAATTTTAATCGTTTGGTAAAACTATTTATTTCTCTGTTTCAGCGTTTGGCAACTTTCTATTAGTGCAGACGATTTTTGTATAAAGCAAATATTTAAAATTATTTTAAAGATGGAAGCAAACAAAATGAGGATTAAACAGCTCTTTGATCGCGGATTTTCCGCAGGTAAAATTTTTAAGCAATTGCAATGCCTTGGCTTTAATACACTATATTGCCAAAGGTGATTGGTCACTTGCGATTTTAGACGTTTTGTTAACTATCTAGAAAAATACATGAGGAATTAACCTGAAACTACAGGTGTGTAAACAGTATAGTATAGGTTATATATTTCCGCGAAGATTTTTTCACGAAACCCCATAGGGAACTGTCAACAAATTGAAAAAAACGAATATCTTTTGGATAACCCTGTAAAAACTAATGTAGCAAAGGTGTTCAAACTCGAGATTATTAATAAGTGGCTTATTGTAATATACTGTGTTCATGAGGATAGCATGTATACTCGTAGAGAAATTAAGGTTTTTATAAAAACAGTCCAAAACTTTCGCCTAGTTTTTTGCTTATAATTTGCAGAGTTCTTAATATAAAAAAAAGTTCTTTTCAGAAAATATGACAAACAACATTTTACACAATACTCTGCAATCAGAATTAAAAAATAATAAAAATTGGATGAAAAATGAGCAGATTTACTAAATAATGTTTCACTGCGCATGCGCGAATGCAATCAAAATATAATATGCATAATGTATTAGCTAAGTATATAGAGCAACTTTTGTGAAAGTCTCAAAATCATAGCTTGAAAATTCTGAAAATTATCGTCGATAGAATAAGCTCGAAATCCGTTGCTCCCAAAACGAAGCAAAAAGATGAGGGGTTGTATCCAAATATAGTAGTACGTGCAATATTGTGTACGCTATCTTGGCACTAATCAACAGATATTTGATACAACCCCTCATCTTTTTGCTTGTTTTTGGGAACAACGGATTTCGAGCTTATTCTATCGACGATAATTTTCAAAATTTTCAAGCTATGATTTTGAGACTTTCACAAAAGTTGCTCTATATACTTAGCTAATACATTATGCATATTATATTTTGATTGCATTCGCGCATGCGCAGTGAAACATTTTTTAGTAAACCTGCTCATTTTTCATCCAATTTTTATTATTTTTTAATTCTGATTGCAGAGTATTGTGTACAATGTTGTTTGTCATATTTTCTGAAAATAACTTTTTTTAATATTAAGAACTCTGCAAATTATAAGCAAAAAACTAGGCGAAATTTGGGACTGTTTTTATAAAAACCTTAATTTCTCTACGAGTATACATGCTATCCTCATAAAAATGAACACAGTATATCACAATAAGCCACTTATTAATAATCTCGAGTTTGAACGCCTTTGCTAGATTAGTTTTTACAGGGTTATCCCAAAGATATTCGTTCTTTTTCAATTTGTTTACCGTCCCCTATGGGGTTTCGGGAAAAAATCTTCGCGGAAATATATAACCTATATTATACTGTTTACACGCCTGCAGTTTCAGGTTAATTCCTCCTGTATTTTTCTAGATAACAAAACGTCTAAAATCGCAAGTGACCAATCACCTTTGGCAATATAGTGTAGAACATTTATATATAGAATTATAAATCGATTATTGGATACTAATTGCTGTATAGATCGACCTACAGTTGGCAAAAAATTTATTTGTACACTTCATTTTTTTAAATTATAATAAAATTAAATAAAAGATTTACCAAACAACAGTGTAATACATTAATTTAATGCATTATAATAATATAAAAGCAAAACAAAATAAAAAGAATTGATTTTTTACATTTTAACAAACAAATATACAAAAATATAATGCAAAAAAGTATTTGTACACCATATTAACGTACTATAATTAATGAAAATTTAGTTAAACTAGTCGATCCCGCCCAGAGCATCTGCGCTCTAGTGTCTACTCTTTTAAATATAAGCATATTAGAATACGAATTTCAGCATTATATGTATAAATACTACGCATAAAAACTTCTTCACTTAGGACTGGGTACTTTGAAATTAAAAAATACATCATAAGATACGGACGCCATTTAGAAATATGAAAACAGAGGTACTTTTTCAGCATCATGAATATAAAAACCTTCATATGCACACAATAGTTACGATACTCTTTAAAATAAAAAAAGTGTATACATATTATATTGAAAGTATCTACACCATTCACAGTTATCAAAATATTTTTATCTTTTTTTTTCAGCATCGAAAACTTCTTTATGCACACAATTGTAAATTTCAAAGCTCACATATACTACAGTAACTGAATCAAAAGATCTAACTCTTGAAAGACCAACATACAACTGACCATTAGCTAAAAACTGGATTTGACAAATCTAAGCAATTTCTTTCAAAAGTTTGACCCTGGGATTTATTTATAATAATTGAAAAAGCTAATCGGATACTAAATTGTATACGCATAAATGTAAAAGGCATATTATTCTCTGATGGAATAAGTGGTATTCGAGGGGTAAGAAAAGTTTCATTAATATTGAAATCAATTTATTTTGCTTCAATATCATTATTCTGTAAGTTACTAACTATAAATCTTGCACAGACCTTCAGAAGGTGCTAAAATTCTTGATAACATTATGATGGCCTCTGGCCTTCATTTCAGTTTATGAGGTGGCATTCCAATTGGTGTTAAACTGTTTAAAAATTCTCCAGTACATGCAAGTTGATCTTGTGGATCATAATTTATGATCATGTCAATGCTATCATAAACTCTTGTCGTTCCTAGCATACATTGTAAAACACGATTTTTAATTTCAAGTGACAAATTGTTTGTCGCTGTTAGTATGGCTCTTCCTGCTTTCGAGGTGTCACTGTCCTAAAACCGATGTCACTGAAAAGTTGATGCACTGGATCATGTATATCTGGATATCAAATTGGGGGCAACTTAATAGTTTCCCCACCCTCTTTGACATTCTCCAAACTGTAACAGCCACCTTGCTAACTCTCTCTCTGTTTTAAGGGTACGTATATTTTCTGTAAGTTTCGAAATTTAAAATTTAGAACAAAGTCTATGCATCTTTATGCAACACTAAACTGTTAGCGCGATCTTGAATCTCTAAAGCTGAGAGGTAGGACATGACGGAAATCTCCACTCTATAAGATTATTTTATTCATTTATTATTATGATACAAATTAATACTTTGTGTGAAGTCCTTTAGCTTTAATGACTGCTTCTAGACGTTGTGGCATAGATTCCACCAACTTTTTTGTGACGGTTGAGTCTATGTTATTCCATGACTCAATAAGAGCTTTTTTTAAACTGTTTTTACCTGATATATATATTTTTTCGAATTTGTGCATCCAATAGCATCCGCAAATTTTCTATTGGATTCAAGTCTGGAGAATGTGGAGGAGTTACCAATCGCCTTCGAGCATTGTAGAGTAACCATATGTCCTGGTGATCTTAGCAGTATGTTTTGGGTCGTTATCTTGCTGAAAGTGAAAAGTTTCCTCTAAGCCTAATTTCCTGCACTGTAAAAAGAATTCGGAACGTTTCAGGAAATTATCCTGAAACATTTAGCATATTTTACCGGAATTTCGAATTTCTTTATGTCCCACGTCAATTACGGCAATAATTCGTGTAATATTTTTGAGAGGTTTCACCTTTTCCGTAAAGTACATTCTGCGCATGCGTACTTCATGTTTTATGTTCCATTAGCCATTTTTATAACTAAAGAAGAATAAAATACAGCTGCCTAGGTAAGTAGAGACAAATGCAATCTGAACAAATGTCATTCTTTGTTTGGATATCAACCGATACAGTAAGTAGCTAATTTAAATCTTTTTAAGCTTCATTATTTGAATTTTGATTTTATCAGTAATACGAAACTTTAAAATTTAATTGCTTAAATAAGACACTGAATAAAAAAAGTATATTGATTATTTTTTATAATGTCTAATTATGAAATAATTATTCTTTGAAACAAAAACTGAATGTATCTGCCAATTGAGAAACTGTTTTTTTATTAAAATGCATATATAAGTAATATTTTTCAATTTTCTTTTGAAATAAGCTTCCTACTATTTAATACGAGTAATGCATTAATAAGTTTAAAGCATTATGAAATTCATTTTTTATTATAAACATCATATTTAAGTTTAAAAATTTCATAGAATTGCAGTACAATCAAATTCAGTTATGTTGTTATAAATTAATATTTTTAATAATTTATGAAATAAAGCATATTTAAATATTCCACAAACGGTGTTTATAATTTTTGCACTGCCTCATGAAATTTAGCCTTTTAACACTTTCCAACATAGTTGAAAAGTGTTTATGACTTCGGCTTGTCTGCCGTCTGCCGTCTGGCAGGCTGTCCGTGCTCTAACTCTCGTAAATATACTCGGATTGACCTGAAATTTTTGTATGTGATTGGCACTTACTATAGCATGATTCCTATTGAAAATGAAGTGTGTAGCATTTATAGTTTATGTACAGGGGCAATCAAAGGTATTCAGTTACATTACGGTCAATGGGAAAAATCATTTCAAGTGCATTTTGATGATGTTAAGCCATTCGAAACATGATGAAATTGATATACAATTATGTAGCGCACTAAAGCATGCTTTTTCTAAAATAGGGTGTACAAAGCATTTGTTATTCATTTACAGAGTCACACAAAATAATTCTGTCACACAGATTCTACGGGAAAAATTATTTGCAATGTAATTTAGTTTCAATATTTAAAACAATGAAATTTATATGTATTACTGAGATGCATTATAAATTGCTTACTGATTAGCATTGGTGTGCATTGAGTTTATCGTTTATTTACACGGACACACACAATAATTCGGTTACAGTCTTTGTTCGATAATTACAGTCTATGAGTGATAAATGCGTTTTCAATTCTGGTTTGGATTTTTAGGTTTGACTAAATGTCTGCATAGTACGTGGTGTGTATATATTCTGTTGATGATATACAGGGCTACACAAAGGAATTCGTAAGTATTACTAACTATGAGAGTAAATTGCTTAAGGGTATTTTTAATTTTGTTACGCATTTTCCTGCCCAAGTATATTTAGTATACTAATAGAAGTTTGTGGAATATAAATAAATGCATATACAGGGCTACTCAAAGAACAAGATACGTTGTAGTTTATGGTTGGTAACTGCTGGAAGTGAGTTTTAAATTGCCTTCTGCATTCTTTACCTAAATTGGATTTTAGCTTAATATGAGGTGCGTACAAAAGTCTTTAGATAATATACAGGTCTGTACAAAAGTTTTCGAGAGCATTTTCATCGATTGGCGAAAATTGCTATAGGTGAATTTTCAAACTGAACTAAATTTTATCATGCTATGTAGTATATATCAAATATATAGGTCATATACTAGGCTGCACTATATTATTTGACTACTTTTTTGACCATGGAAGGTAAATGCTATAACTGGATTTTTAAATGTGCTGGATGTTTCCTAAACTATTTAATATGTTCTTTCACCTCATTTAACGGTGAAGTTTCGTTACAGTTTTCCTGATGTGATGGAAAGTGTTTCATAATCTATGCATGACGCAGGATTTTTCGTTCTTGTTTAACCCTTTAACGGATGCCGTTTGCATGGCGCAACACCAAAAATTCACAAATTTGCCACAAGTATTTTCGAATAGAAATTTTTGCTATTATATTTTGGAGATTTTACAGGTAAAAATTATTATAGAAAAATACTGGTTGTAAAACATCGTACTTTTGACATATATCGGTGCCCTTCAAAGGATTAATACATTTGGAAATTAATTTGGATTAATGCATAGGAAATGTTAGTGCTACAAACGTTTTTCTTTCTTTATTTATTTATGTAGTTTTTAAATGAGTAGTAAAATAAAGTCCATGTTCACCTTTTGTTATCTTTCAAAAATTTATATATTTTATTAATCTGTTTTGGTACTTTCTTTAATTTATAAATAAATTAAAATGTCGTTTAAATACATCATTAAGCCTATGTTATATGTAAATAGTTTTCAAAAATCTTATCCGTTGATAGAACCATATATTGTTTTTTTTCATTTAATTAATTATAAACAATGATTTTAATAAATTTGTGTCTTAAGGGCAGTTGAAATAATTTTAGAATTTTTAATGTCCCGCCTTTCCTATTTATAAAATGTGATACATGTAAAATAATTGTAATGTACTATTTCTCTCATTTTATTATGTAAAATTTGGAAAAAAAAATTAACACATAAAAGAAGTTTTTGCACGTTTTATACTTATCTTTTGTATTGCTTATCGAATGTTCTAGCAAGGACGTAAATTATTAAATCAGAAAAAAAATTGATTAAAAGGAAATTTTATGTTTTCTAAAAACTTAAGATTTTAATAAAGGAATAAAAATAATGTTTCATTTTTAAAAATATAATAAACAGTTTTACACTTTATTTACTCGCGTAAGTCCGAGCTCGGAATTCAGTTTTAGCAAATATTTTTATATGTTTAGTCATAAGTTTCAATTAATATATTCTTGTTGTACAGCTTCGATTTTGTTACCTGATAAATTAAAAATAATATTTTCAGAATTAAAAAAAAAAGTTCCAAAAAAGAACGTTCTGTGAAATTGGAATATTTCAGTATTTTAATATGAAAGGTTCCGAAAAAAGACGTCCCATAAAGTTGGAATGTTTCAGTATTTTCATATGAAAGGTTTCAGAAAAAAAAGGGTATCGTGACGCTGAATTATTTTACTATTTTGATATGAAAGGTTTCAGACTATATGGTAACGGAATGTTTCTGAAAAATTGGAATGTATCACTACTTTGTTGTGAAACGTAACAGCAAAAAGCCGTGGCATCTTAAATGCCACCATTTTTTTCCGGAACCTTTCGGAGATTTTTTTTACAGTGTAGCACTGCTTAATAAGTTATGCCACAACACACCAATGTATGTTAAAGCTGTCATTCTATGTGTCCCTAAATTCCAAATTTCCTACTTCATTAGAAGCCATACACCCCCAAACCCTAACATTTCCCCCACCATGCTTGATAGTTGGGAGTATATGTTTTGGATCTAGAGCAGTTTTATTTTTACGCCAAATTTTTCAAATGCGTGGTGGAGAGAAAATTTCAAATTTACTCTCATCAGAAAAAATCACCGTTTTCCAAAAATCCATTGGTTTGCTTCTGTTTGCCAAAGCAAATTTCAGGCGTTTTCGCCTATTTGTTTCACTGATGAGTGGCTTTTTCCTTGGGCTCTTCCTTTTGAACCTGCATTGTGGAGAACATTTCTTATTGTTTGAGGTGTTACTTTGATGTTAGAAGATGTTGCAAGGTCTTCAGCAAATTTTTGAGCTGAACCTATAGGATTTTTTGAAGCTACTTTAACAACACTTCTTCTACCCTCATTTTTAATTTGCTGGGGCGTCCTGGTCTTCGTTTGTTTTCAATGCATCCAATTTCTTCATTCTTTTTCACTATGTAAGCAAAAGTTGTAAATGGTAATTTAATAGCTTTTCCAATTTCTCGGCACGATTTTCCAATTTTATGAAGCTCAATGATACGATTTCTTATGTCTAGAGGTACCTCTCAAGTTTTAGGTGCCATTCTCAATTACTTCAACAGCAAATTTGATTAAATACCAGACGAATATAATATGAAGTTAACAATTATTGACAGCTACTGTATAAATAGTCCTTTGAAGCATGAACACTATAGACGCAGTGCATATCTTGCTATGGAAATGTACAAATACTTCTTTTGCAAGAAACTTTTAAACTTTTCCACTTAGAAATTTATTTTACATCTTTATCGAAATTTTCTGATGTTTAATTTAGAACACACGGTAAACATACTGTATTAAAACTATTTTTGTCAAAATATCTGTTTTTATTTAGTTAAAAATTAAACATATTAGAGTGTACAAATAATTATTTTGCCAACTGTAGGTCTGGTCCAGGGTGACCATTTTTAGCCTGTTGTAACTATTTTAGCCGGCTGTAGGACTTACAACAGGCTAAAACGCCGGTTGTCAGTCCTTTGGACGGAATTCCAGAAGAGTTTTTTTTAAATACGCGTATAACAAAATATATACATGATTAAGGATGATTATCACAGTAGTACATAAGTGCTTATTGCTTCGGGAGGTTCTTTTCTTAAGTCTGTTTCTATATCTGTCTGTCTATCTATCCTATAGCATGTTTTTTCTTGACGAGGGTGAATATAGCATTTCTAATTATTTATAATTAAATGTGGCTAAAATTTTTAAAATCTTAAAAAAGTTAAAGAATCTGAAGTTTAAAAATATATTTAATACGTTTTTAAGGTTGGTGCAATTAAAAAAATACTTTTTGCATGCTTAACTTAGTATTCTATGGTAGATGACCTCATTAAAATGAAATCATCAGCTGTAATAATTATTTAATCCATTATTACAGCTATCTTTACGGTCATTTTAATTCTGAATGTTTTTTTTTTTTTTGTTTTAATGAAGATGAAACATACATAATAGGTAACTTTTTAATGTGTGACAACTGCGACTGCTACTAAATTAATCACTCAGAGTCTCGACATAATATTAATCAGTTTTTCTTTTCTGATTCCTAATGATTCTCGTAAATCAATCAATGACTTAGAATTAGGTAAGATATAAACAAAATGCTCTTACCTCCTAATCTCCAAAGGGGGCATCGAGACTACTTCTAAGTTAATCCATTGACTTCATCCGATAATCCAAATGAGCTTAAGGTGAGTGTATTCATAATACAGGGTGGCTACTAAATAATGTTACACTCCAAAAAATAAGAATTAATTTTAATCGTTTGGTAAAACTATTTATTTCTCTGTTTCAGCGTTTGGCAACTTTCTATTAGTGCAGACGATTTTTGTATAAAGCAAATATTTAAAATTATTTTAAAGATGGAAGCAAAAAGAATGAGGATTAAACAGCTCTTTGATCGCGGATTTTCCGCAGGTAAAATCTTTAAGCAATTGCAATGCCTTGGCTTTAATAGAACATTTATATATAGAACTATAAATCGATTATTGGATACTAATTGCTGTAAAGATCGACCTAGGTCTGGTCATCCACGCTTAGTACGCACAAAAGAGCGCATCAAAAGAATTCGTGAAAAGATACGAAGAAATCCACGATGTTCTGCAAATAAAACGGCTGCAGAAGAGAACGTAAGTCGCAGGACTATGCAATTTATTATAAATGAAGACCTGGATTTTCGCCCTTATCACAAAAGAAAAGTTTAAGGTTTGACTGCTGCTGCACAGAGAATAAAAATATTACAAAAATGCAAGAAATTGCTGAAGCGACATGGCAGGAAAAGTGTTGACAGAATAATATTTCTCCTGAGAAACTATTTTGCACTGAACAATGTTATAATGCTAAAAATGATGTCGTATATTCAGCAACTTTGGGGATATACCTGAAAACCTTCGAACTGTTAAACGCTTTCAGAACAAGAATTCTGTTATGGTTTGGGCTGCAGTGTCAAACAATTGCCTTTGAAAAATTGAATTGAAAAATTGCCTTTGAAATTCATCAATAAAGGGGATAAAATTCAATGCGAAATTTTACAAACAGGACATATTGGCTACACATTTATTGCCACATGCTAACAAGTTGTATCCCAAAAAGAGTTGGATATTTCAGCAAGATTTTGCATCTTCGCACCGAGCTAAATCAACACAGGCTTGGCTCCATGTCAATTGTCCGAACTTTATCATGCAAGAAGATTAGCCACCTTCTTCACCGGATCTAAATCCCTTAGATTATTGCGTCTGGAGGATTTTAGAGGCTAAAGTAAATAGAAAAGAAAACAGAAGTTTGGACTATCTCAAAGCTTCCATATTGCTTAAATGCAATCAATTACCTCTTAAAATGATTCGTGCCGCAGTCGGACAATGGTATAAGAGATTATCTTTGGTAATCGATAAAGATGGCGGTCGATTCGAGTAAAAATTACTTCCAGGTAAAATTTCATCTCTGATGCTCATCATATTAGTGTATTTATCATTTTCTATTTTATATTTGAAAAATGAAATGACTGAATATTTGTAACAGTAATTAGTAGCCACCCTGTAGTTAGCTAATTAATCAACTCTACGAAAAGGAAGGGTCGGGTATTAAAAGATGAATCACTTTAATTACATTACAATTAATATTTAAAACACAAATCAAAATTCTATTATATTTACAAACCTTTTTTAGAAGAGCGAAGTGCTCTTAATATTATCTAAAGCTGCATTTCAGTTTCATCTACTTCTAAAAGAGTAAAAAGTTCCTTTCTGCAGAAACGTTCGATCATCATCGCACGCATGCGCTTTTTGTTTTCTGTTTTTCAATCAGAAGATCGAAAGTACGTTTAACGAGGATACAATACTCCCTCCGCGTTGCTAGGGTGGAAAACTGATGCAAGAATTGCTTCCCGTGTTGCTAATAAAACGGAAAATTTCTAAGATTTCTCAATAATAGAAGGAGTATTAGTATGTATAAATACAGAAAGCAGCTTAATGTGACGTCATTAGAGAATTAAAAAGAAAATTAATCTGACGTCATAACGGATTTTTCAAATGTTTGGGAATAATACAAAGAGAGTATCAATATGAGTAATAGAGAATAGTAAATATATAAGTTTGAGGAACGTATTGAATCATGACAAAAACCCGATTATGGAAATATCGGCATATTTTAACATTTTGAAGGTCTCTATACAACATGTTTAATTTTGAAATTGATTTTTTTAAATTATGGCATTTAGTCCACATGACAGATATTATGACAGAGTATAATAGTGGGCTTCGCCCGCTATCGGGCCGGTTCAGATATTCGATAAAACGGAGTTTGTTATAAAGAGAGTTACATATGTTTTTAACTATCGGGGGTGAAACGTTTTCCTTAATTAATGTATTTATTTTTCTTTTAATGTTACATGAACGACGTCACGGGTAACAGCTAGTAAAATATAAAATAACTAATCTTCCGTAATTTGTGGGCAAGGTTAGCTCCAAACATGGGCGTTTGCTAGCAACAATATAGTTTAAAATAAATGTAGATACTTTTAAAGAACTGTCACATAAAGTCTCACTTTCTAAAATACGCAATTTGACATTAGGACCTGGATTACAGAGGTTTACGCAATAGGTTTAAATATCTATTTTATATAAACTATTTTTTTTTTTAAATATCGCATTTAGTCCACATGACAAACATTATTATGACAGAGTGTAATAGCGGGCTTCGCAAGCTATCGGGCCAGTTCAGATATTTAAAAAAAAAAAAAACGAAAAAAATAGACCGGTAAATTTTAACTTTATAAAAAACAGGATTTTTTTTTTTTTTTTTTTTTTTTTTGCTAAATGAAATTTATTTGGATTTATTAAAGAAAGGATAAAGTGTTTTGAAAGGAATATTAAACGAAACCCTTTGTGCGATCTTATATCACACTTACCCACTTGTTAATAACTTTTCGTTCCATAAAAAAAAAGTAACAGGGTATCGGATAGATATTATTGCTTTATCATCACGTCGCGTCGTGAGGAAGGAAGTCATCAATAAAACGGTCATTGATTTTTAAAATGCGCCATACTGTGGAAAAAAAAAAAAGACAAATGCTTCTTGATCTACAAAAAAATAATAATATAAACATGAACAAAAATGTACAATAATCTCTTCCGAGTTAACCACGATTCCGAAAAGCGTTCTTTACATTTAGAAACCTCAGAAACCAATAGATTTTCGAGATTTAATGAAGCATTTATAAAAACAAAGTTTCTTTAGCTGCCACTGATTGTCCGAAACGTTTCAGAGTAGTTTTTATAGTGTATTAGTCTCAAACCAAAATGCCGTTTTGTAGGATGCTATCCATTCTTAGTTAAACATTTTCAGCTGCGTGACTGAATTTATACATGCAAGAGCAACAAAATAATATTAATTTTAATATTAATTTTAATACGGTTCATTTCTCGTGTTTGTCTGAAAAAAAAAAAAATTCTTGAACATGAAAATGTTTACTTGAGAATGGATAGCATCCAAAACACTTATGTTTCAGGTTGATAAAACTGATTAATACACCATAAGAACTACTCGGAAATGTTTCCGAAAAGCAGTGACAGCAAAAGAAACTTTGTTTTTATTTATGTTGCTTTAAATATCGAAAATTTATTGGTTTATGAGGTTTCTAAAGATAAAAACGGTTTCCGGAATCGCGGGTTACTCTAAAGATTTTATGGTATATTTATGTTCGGGATGATATTATATTTTCCTAAATTAAGGATGTATTCAAATCCAAACTGCTTATTTTGAGACACATTTTTAAATTCATTTTTGCTCTAAAATGCATCCAATTGGCAGGTTCTCTTATTCAGAAACTGTATAATGTCCGTATTGGTCGATTTTTTGAGAAAGGCAGAATATATTTCAAAAAATGCTGTCAAAGTGAACATTTTGAACCGAATTTCCCGAAGCGATATGCGCTGGGAACAAAAAACAAATGATCGTACTGTGAAAATAATTGTTTGTAAATCAATTTCTAATTAATTGAACGAAAAATGAAAACATGGGTCCCTTATAAATCTCTCCATAAATCACCTCACCAAGTTTCATGTTTTTACTTTTAAAAACAAGTAATATAAAAAAATTTTTTAAAGTCAATTCCTACTTTTTAATCATAAATATATAAAATAAACCCGTGCAGCATTAATGTCCCATGTTATCTTTATTGAACATTATTTTATAATCATCGTTGCGGTATTTTATTTCTGTGGCATCACTCATTTGAGATAAATCTTTCATTTCATTTATGAAAACAATGGGAGGAATTTTTTTCTCCCATTTAAAACTAAAATAATTAATTAAATTTAATTAATGAATTAATATTTGAAAAAAAAAACTGTATTAACATAAAGTGTCATCCACTACAAGTTAAAAAAAAATTATTTGAACTTGAGTGGATGAATAGAAAATATTTTATAAACGATTGAAAATTTGAACAAAATATATATAGAGAGAGAGTGTGAGCTAATAGTAGGAATTTAATAATGAGTCTGAAAATGTGTTTCAAAATTTTGAGTTGTTCAGCGTGGAAAAATATTTTTTTTAATACCGCCTAGAATCATCTGTCTTTTATTACAGTGTAATCATTACACTAAAACACAGGATTTTTCAGTATTATAATATGGGGATTTTTAAAAAAGTATATCACATGAAAAATAAATATTATAAAATATAATATGACATGTTGATAAATTTTATATGTCCAACGTGGCTACAAAAGAAATGAATTCGAATGTAACCCTAGTGGTCAATATGTGAAATGATTTTCAAAACCCGTATATCACACTGAGCCGATTTTATGCAGTTTCGCAATATCTAGAGTAGAAATCACTCCAGATAACTCTGGATAATTTTTATGGTAATCCTGTATATGAAATTTAAATAATATACAAGAGCTTTATAAACAGGGGATTGGATTGTTGAAAAAAGACAGATAAAGAGAATGGATTTTATGTTTTCTAATAAACATGAATACTGTTTGCTGTACATTTTAAATAGATTTCGATTAAAATTAATAGACATTTCTCTGTTGATATCTGATGAACTGATACTGCGAAAATAAAAATAAAAATTATAGAAACGAAATGTTTTTGTCTCTTATCTGTCTTTTTTTTTTAATACTTATTTTTATGTTTACCTGAAATCAACAAAATATCATGCATTTTCATGCATAAAAAAGAAGATAAGCGGCGCATTATCCACAGTGAGAAAAATCCATTCTGTTGAAAATTCTTTTATCTTATCCCTTTTTTTAAATCAATAGTTGATAAAACAGTGGCAAATTCAATAGGATGTTATAGGCTTCCATATCAGAATTAAGTTTGAAGTTCAAGTCAAAAATGATATACTAGAGTTGAGTCTGGAAGAGATTGGTTGTGATTTGCCATTTATAATATTTTGTTCTAAAACTGTTATCTTGAAATCCATCAGCAATATATATATTTTTAATTTTTCATTTAATGCCGTTCCTGGAAAAGAACAGCTAGTACTGAGGGAACAGAAACGCATTAGAATCGTCATTGGAATCGTATGTACTTAATAAAACTGGGAAAATCCACAAGAAGTTTTATTTAAAGCTAGATTTTTTTAATTTGTCATTTCTTTGACAGCTTTTTGTCAACTGACTTTACACGATGTTACGCCATTTTATTTCATTTGTAACTCTCTTAATTTTACCGCTGATCAGTGCTTGTCCACCGCAACAGCAAATATACCCCTGTACTTGCTCTAATGAGCAAATTTTCTGTTCCGGCTTGGAAAATGACCAAGTCCTGTCAGACGTTGTGTACGCTTTGAAAACTTGGATGAAAAAGCTGTATTCCTTCACCATCAAGAACAGCAACTTCATTTACATCCCTCACGACATCTTCACGAACGTGAATTTTCAGGAATTCCAGATAGTCGAGTCTTCTTTCATGGCACTGACCGATACAGACGTTGCTTTTGAAGGCCTGGAAGAGAGCTTGGTATCATTGGTGATTACAGACAGCGACATGTTGAATCCTTGGGATTGGATGGCACTCAAGAATCTGAAGAAACTTCTTAAGATTCATATTGATGTGGATTTAAGCATTGTTTCTAAGGATATCGAACAACTTACTTCAGTGAATTTGATGGATATAAGTTTAAATAAAAATCAGATTAATTATGTACACGAAACTGCATTTGCCAATTTCAAACAACTGTTGTCAGTGTCTTTAAGAAGCAACTTAATTACAGAGATAAAGAGATCGATGTTTCCCAATCCTGCCCCATTGCTGCAGAAACTAGATTTAGGGTATGTTCCAATATTTTACATTTCTTCTTCTTCAATATAATATTTTCATATAGCATTGGAACTATTTTTGATATATATTTTAACCCCTTGGCAATGAGCGGCACTTATACGTGCATTGTTAAAAATCTGCAGCAAGCTGTTTACTCATTCGGCCGTTTTTTTAATAAAAAAATCCTTGGTTACTTGACCATATTATTAAACGTATGTGATCATATTATGGTCCGAATAAAGTTAAATTACGGTTATGTAACCGTTTAACATAAAAACGGTCGAATGACTGGACAGTTTGCTTGTGTTGCCAGTAGGCTACTTTTTTAAAAATTCAGATTGCTTGATTGGCACCACTTTTTTGAAATATTATAATTCGTCTTGTTTCCGAATGATTTAATCTGCCATTAAAAAAGGCGAATTCTACTTTTTCAAAAAATTGGTGACAATCAAGAAAACGGAATTAAAAAAAAAGTAGCCCACTGGCAACACTGCGATTTTGCTGCAAATTTTTTACAGGGTGCCGTAATAGGGTACCCAAATCCTTGAATTACAATATCACTCTTTCCGATCTATAATGTTCGCCTTATCTAATCACATAATTTGACCGATTAAATAAGCCGAAAATTATTAATCAGAAATAGTGGAACCCAAAAGTTAAAAGAAGTGTACGGGGGCTCGTAGCGAAGGGGGTTAATAAAATGATTCAGCGTATTATACAATTTAAGCAATCGTAAATTTTATCACCCTCAATTTTAGCGAAGATCTTAAGGTTGTCACAAATAACTAATTGTTTTCCTATAACTATGTTAGATAAAATAAACAAAAATGTTTTTTTTTAGGAATATTTAGGTCTCTGAGTGATATCTGATATTAAGGTCCTATGTAAAAAAAAAGCCGAATAAAGAGAAATTACCAGTTAAATGAGGCAGCAATTATTTAGGCTGAAAATTGTTCTATTTAGGATTTCAAAGCTGAGCTCTTATTATCAGGATGATTTTTCGGTGAACTATTCTTCTGTGATAATAAAATTAGCAATTTACAGAAATACGATTTCTTTGCACCCTATTTAACCTACTACTCTAACGTATTAAATTTACTTCCATAAATTTTGTTGTGCGATCTTGTGCGATTTGTGACCATCTAGAAATGGCTAACGGAAGACTCACTGCGATAGAAAATTTTGAATACTTCAATATTTCCCGAAAAAATTTACAGTTTTTCATTTTTTGCGGTTACGAAAATAATGTACAGCAGATTTTATTATTATTTATCTCAATCATACTAATTGGTAAAGATAACATTCGAGCTTAATTTTTTCAACTGAGTGAAAATATTCATTTCACTCAGTGGAAATGAATTTCAACTGAGTGAAAAAATGCCCAGGCTGGGAGTCGAACCCAAGACCTTTGACTTTAATTGTCAACGCTCTACTTTTTGAACTACCTGGACCGACAGAGCGTTGACAATTTAAGTCAAACGTCTTTGGTTCGACTTCTGACCTGGGCATTTTTTCACTCAGTTGGAAAAAATCAGCTCGAGTGTTATCTTTAACAATCAGTATGATTGAGATTTAATTTTTTTTAAATGCGTAATAAAGTGTATCTACGCATCCATCGTTTAATAGAGTTCTATTACCTGCTGTTTAATCTGTTGAGTTGTCTACCTAGCAGACAAGATGCTATTGGCAATAAAGTTTTCTATGTGAAATGTGTCCTCGTCGGTCCAGGTAGCTCAATAGGTAAGACCGTTGACAATTTAAGTGAAAGCGCGTGGGTTCAACTCCCGGTCAGGGTATTTTTTCACTCAGTTGGAAAAATTCAGTTTGAATTACAGCAGACTTCCGGTAAAATTTTACAAAAGATCATATAATTTACAAAAAATAGTTAAATAATGTTTACAAATGAATTTGAAATTATGCTTTACTTTTATTTTATTTTTTTATTTGACAGAATTTAACATTAATTAATTTTGCTGATATTATCATGTATTTTGTCTTGATATGTAGAACCATGATTTGTAGTTTCGCATTAACTGTTCTAGTAGATTTCGTACGATTAAATTCATGTCTATGAAATAAATATATTTATAACATATACATATGCGATAGCAGAGATGTCGTCGAAGGCCAAGTTTGAGCACACAAGATTTTAAAAAGACAAATAACAAATAACCATAAACAGTAAAAAGAAAAGTGCCCAGTTAAACTGATGGCATTGAGCTCACAGGCTACTCGCGCTAATTGTATATTATACTCTTATTTCAAAGAATAATGCCTCTCGAAAAAAAAATCGACAATAAATTAAGGGGGATTAGCCCCCATTCCCCCCCTTTATACTTAATCAATGAACCCCCAAAACTAATCAAGGAAGCGACTTATCACAATGAAACTATATACAAAATTTGAAGCAAATAAGATAATTTTGCATGATAAACCTATTTATCTAAATTAAGAGGGGATTAGCCCCCATTTACCCTCTTATATTTAACCAATGAATCCCCAAAACTAATCAGGGAAACGCCTTATCACAATGAACTCAAATACAAAATTTGAAGCAAATCGGATAATTCTGTATGCAAAATTCATTTATCTAAATTAAGAGGGAGAATAAGCCCCCATTCTCCGGTTAAACTTAATCAATGAACCCCCAAAACTAATCAGGGAAGCGCATTATCAGAATGAACCTATATACAAAGTTTGAAGCAAATCGGATATTTCTTTCAAGAGTTATCGCGTTAAGTACATACATATATACGTACGTACATACAGTACCTGCGGGCACATAATCACTCAGGCTTGAATTAGGTAATTGAAAGTTTATTAACAAAAGTAAAGTAGGGAGCTTCAATTTAACATCTGAATTGAACTTAAGAAATAAAGTTTGGACGAAATCACACTGTCTTGACAGATTGTCTATTCACTAAACAAAGTTAACCTTTTTATAACGGGATTCAGACACAGGACGTCCCAGCGACTATTTTTAAGACTTTCCAACCTAGTTGAAAAGTGTTTATGACTTCGGATTGTCTGCCGTCTGGCCGTGCTCTAACTCGCGTAAATATACTTGGATCGCCCTGAAATTTTTGTATGTTATTGTCGTTTACTCTAGCATGTTCCCTATTTGAACTGAAGTGTGTAGCAATTATAGCTTTTTTTTACAGGGACAGTCAAAAGTATTCCGTTACATTACAGTCAATGGGGAATAATCGTTTCAAGTGTGTTTTGATGATGCTGCATCATTTAAAACATGATGGAATTGATATATAATTACGAAGCGCATTAAAACAGGCTTTTTGTAGAAAATGGGGTGCAAAGCATTAATTATTCATTTACAGGGTCAAGCAAAATAATTCTGTCAAACATTGTTCTATGGGGAAAAGTTGTTTGCAGTTTAAAATTTATTAGTGGAAATTTTCTCCGGCTGTAATAAATTCACTGAAAATGACTGGAGGATTGTTTATATTGTACCAATACGGTGGAAACGCAGAGCCTGACTACCGTAGGGGCAAACTTTTGACCGGAAAAACAAATAAATGTTTTTGTTTGAATTCTGACAGAAATTTGATGGAAGTTTGTCCAGGCCGTAATCATCCCCTCTGGGACCAGTTACAACTGAAGCTTCAGCATTTTGAGGATATGTCAATTTCTTTTTATTCATAGTTACATGGCAAAAACCTACACGATCAGTGAAAGATTCACAATTTAAAGGAAATACACGTGTAAAGACTAATTATCATATATTCGCAAATAATTACAAACGAATGATCTAATTCGGTCAAATCATCCATTTCTTGGGAAAATTAAAGGGTGATATAATAGGATTCAGATGCACACACAAATGTTAATTTACAAGATAACACTTATACATTTAAAAGAGAATCGCACATTAGCAGAGTACTTTTATGAAAAGTAACGTGGGTAATTTTGCTACACACACATTTATTTATTAGACATATTTTTTAATTTTAATTGAAATATTTTCTATATATGCACAATCAATTTAAAGAATGCTGTTTTCCGATCTCCGACACGATTTTGTGGGATATTAGAAAGAATTTTTAGATGTACTTAAAGCTAATGTATATTTAATGTAAAAATATGAAACTCGTAATAATCCATTTTATACACAATGACACACTTGAAGCACATCTGAAACATGCATCACATGAACACAAAATGCAGAAATGAACATTAAAGCTCACTGAACTCCATAATATTAGGTTGATTCAAAATTTCTGTCGTATTTTAATACCTAATTTTAATATCTTTAATACCGGTTAAAATTTAATACCTGATAATTTTACTTATCAGTTCAAAGCAAGTAGGTATGATAAAATTATCTGGTATTAAAATTTTACCTTTATTAAAGGTATTAAAATTGGGTTTCAACCCTTTCAGAGGCAAGGTACTTCTATTCGTAAAATGTTGAAATGATTGATTGACACCAGAATTTAGAAACAAATTTATTCGAAAATAAGTAAAATCATTTTTTCATGTACTTGATAAAAGGGAAATTTTTATTCCAAAATTCTGGTGCCAATGTAGCATTTAGGGATTAAAATTAAGTGGTCCAAAAATGAACCACCGCCCTTGAAGGGATTAAAATACGACAGAAATTTTGGATTAACCTAATAGAACGGAGGGCTAACTCACTGGTAAATTATCATACTCTTTCTAGATAAAAGATACTAGCTCTACTAGGGAGCCGTGGAAAAGACATATTGGTTATATCGGACCAGTGCCTGTAATTTATCAGATAGAAGAAGCAACAACCTAAATCAACATTAAAACGCATTGAAGTCTGTTGATGCAAAATTTCTGTCGTATTTTAATACCTAATTTTGATATCTTTAATACCGGAAAAATTTTACTACCTGATAATTTTAGCTATCAACTCAAAGCAAGCAGATATAATAAAATTATCAGGTATTAAAATTTTACTGGTATAAAAGGTATTAAAATTTGGTTTTACAATTTCTTAATCTTAGACGCATTTTTTCAAATACTCTGTAATTTTTTCAAATTTCGCATACTCTGTATTACTCTTGGTTATTTCTACATTTTTTCATATTTTTATGAGCAATACTTTTTTTCATTTTTTTACGCAATTTTTCATTTTTTTTTCTGCTGACGTTATATTAAATTTTATTTTTAAATAATATCAAATTAAATATTTGTGATATTACATAAAATCTGTAGTGTTTTCAATAAAAAGTGAAATTTATTGAAAATTGTATCAACTTCGTCCTATTTTAAAATAAAATCCAACTAAAACATATCTACCCCATACTAATCTATGGGAGGAAATCTGTGTTTTGCCATAAATTTTCCTCAGAAATTCTAAGGCATTGTATTCGTGGGAGTACCGCTGGATTGAAAATAATAGAATAGGGAGTTAGCTCTCCTTACTATTGTGGTGCTTAGTGTTAAAGCTATAGAGCTGTGCACAACACGCGACTTTAACCGTAAAACGTGAAAAGTTTTCATAGCTGTATGTGTATGACACACTAATTGAAACAATGTTAAATGTCCCGGTAGCTGTCCTACAGCAGCAGCAAAAACGTCATCTTGCACATCTCTATGTGCTTAGAGCGCCTATACTCGTGACCTACGTTATACACGGCCGATGCATGACGTTTAAAACGTCACATGTATTGGATCATTTTTTCACGGCGATTGGTGCAAAACTGGGGACGCGTTGCTTTGCACCAATCACCATCTAAAAATGATCCACTCCATGTGACGTTTTAAACGTCATGCACCGGCCGTATATAACGCAGGTCGCGCTATACTACCTTATAGGAGTCTTATACAGGGTGATTTTTTTTTTAAAGTTGTGAAAGTAAAACTCTATAACAAAAGAACCACTGATTCAAATGATCTGAAATTTCACCAGTATGCTCCTAAAGCAATGGGGATTTTTTAGGTGTGGTCGAAAAAAAACTTAAAATCTCACCGACAGATGGCGCTGTATATGCAGTAAAGTCGGGAGACGAGCTTGCACACGACACACGCATAGTGGCGATAAAAACGTGAAGCACGCTCACCTCGTGTTCATTATTCTACTGATATCTTCGCAATGTCTGTGCCATTCACGGACCGTGCGTCGTTAGTGAAACTGTATTATTAAAATAATGACAGCGCAGCAACTGCTCTTAGGAGATTCAGGACACTTAAGAATTTAAGAAAATGTCCAATGGCGACAGAAGGTCTACGGAACATGGTTTCTAAAAGTACCGTCCATTGTTTTCCTCCCACTGACGATATTCTTTGTTTCTGTTAACTTACAGTGCCATCTGTCGGTTTAAGTTTTTTTAACCACGTCAAAAAAATTCCCATTGCTTTGGGAGCATACGGGTGAAATTTCAGGTCATTTTGATCAGTGGTTCTTTTGTTATAGGATTTTACTTTCACAACTTAAAAAAATATCTCCCTGTATGTGCTAATGGTAGTTTGTGAGTGTACCATTTCACGTAGGGGGATTTTCAACCTTTTCTTTACTTGATTGTTTATTGGCTAATACACATTTAGATAAAACTTTTATTAATAACATTGGATAGTACTTTTTAAATATGTTCTTTCCTCTTCTCAGATGGTATGAGGTTTTTCGTCATTTTTTACAAAGCATTTTTTAAATAGTTTTAAAATGAGAGTATGAATGAACATGTCTGTATTCGCACAAATGAACAGAATTTTCAATTCGTAAGAATGGGCCGTCAGATCTCGAATAATATCGTACCTGATTTTTTAGCCACACACAGGGTGGCTTATTCTTTCAATCTCTATCATTTTTCATGTTTATGAAAAGTCACAGCAATCCATCGTTGCCACAGATTAATCTCGGAAAATGAAACATTTGAAGTTACTTAAAAAATTAATAACTCGAAAAGTATTTGTCACAAAATTGTTTTACAAACTGCGTTAGAATGGTAAAAAAATGTATTTTTCTTGATATAAATTTCAAATCTAATGATTATGTCGTTTTTCAAATCTTAGATTTCAAAAATTACAAAACTTCACAATGGAGTACCATAGCGAAACTTTTACGCGTAAAAAGATAATGATAAAGGCATTGTGGCTCGACGTGTATCGTGTATACTGGCCATAGCATGAATAACGAATTATAGTAAACTTATTATTCTGTGAAAATATAAAAGTGAATTATGTATATACATTTTTAAAAAATAAAGAAAAATTTTTTATCACAAACATCAACAAATTTTTTTCTTCTATTTATTCCCTTATTCCAAAGCTATCGTTTTATCGTCTGCTGCCATAGCAACATGAATTAAATTTCATTAAAAAAAATGCTCAGTTGTAGAAAAATATTTTTCTAAATCGAATGGTTATTGAACAACTCAACACTTTAAAAGGGGAATTTTTATTTGTTATTTAGATATTTTAAAATTGTTAGTTGTCATTGCGTTTTTATTCTGAGTTACAGCTAGTTTATTTATTTTTTAAATAAAAACCGTGTGTGGCAATCTATATTCGGCCTTATAGCAGAATTTTCCCCTCTTGTTTCATTCTTTCTTTCTTTCTTTTTCTTTTTTTGTTTTAGGAAACAACTGATTATTCTATGGAGTATCAGAATAAATATACAATTATTAGATACGTAGCAATAAAATGTGTTGAAAGAGTAAAATAACTAAACATAAATATTTTCATATGTTTCCATGAAATACATAAAATACAAAAAAGAAGGTATTCAGAAATTAAGAATAGATTTTTCATTTGAGAACTAGATTAAACAACTTTATTTATAAAGTAAAAAAAAAAAATAAATCTTAGTGCACTAGGATACAACACTCTGTTTTTTTAGTAAAGGGTTATAGATAAAATATTGAAAAACAAAATAAAACTATATAGAAACAGGGTGGCTAGTGGTCAGGGAAAAATACAGTCAAAAAAAGTGATGAACACCAGTATATTCTTATAGAAAAATTTATGTTGATTATTCGATCAAATAATCAATTTGAATTTTTCTATAAGAATATACTGGTAATTATCATTTTTTTTACTGTATTTTTCCCTGACCACTAGCCACCCTGTAGAAGTATTATTAGACGTTTTACTTCGTTATTTACTTCTTTTTATTTTTTATTCTGTTGGTATTTATAATATCTTTTATAATTCAAACAGTCACAATGAAATCCAGGCACTTTCTTCGGATATATTTGAAAATATGCCGAGTTTGGAAATCTTAATTGTGGAGTCGAACAAGCTGATGACGCTCAGCGAAGGTACTTTCAAACCTATATGGAGACAACTTAGGCACTTTGATGCGATGGGTGAGTTTTATGTGTTAGTTTTTTCTTCATCACTGTGAGTAAAATATAATGATTCATAACCACATCTTTTTCAGTCACCACCGAATGTTTTTTAGACCATACAGGGTTCGTACGGATCAAGGAATTTTCCAGGAGTTGTACCAGTATTTTTTTTTATAGAAAAAGAAATCTAGGTTAAACTCGCGAAACTTCACTTTCTTTTAAGCAGAGATTTTCTGTAAGAAAATACTGGTACCAAAAAATTTCCTGGTTGCAAAATTCCAGGAGCCGTACGAACCCTGACCATGATGAGGACCATTCTACCATGCTTTTTATTTAAGAGCCTACGCTAGTCACGCGAAGAAACGCTCAAGCTAATGTTAAGTCTATGGGAAGGTTCTTGCGCGATTTCTCGTTCGCAGTTTAATATTTTTAAATGATACTCTTTACATAGCATAGCTCAAGTCGATCTGTAACGTTGTTAGTTTTTACTTTTTTGATTTTGGTTACAGTTTTTTTTATAAGCGGACATTTTCAATTTTGGAACCGGTTGGAACCGGTTCTGAAAGTGAAAGTACCCTTATATAAAAAAACTGGAACCAAAATTTTAAAAGTAAAAACTAAAAACGTTAGAGATCGACGTCAGCTATCCTATTCAAAAAGAATCATTTAAAAATATTAAAATGCGAGCGAGAAATCGCTCAAGAACCTTCCCGTAGACTTAACATCAGCTTGAGCGTTTTTTCATGCGAAGGCACTCGCAAGCTAATTTTAAACCTATGGAAGGAATATCTCGATTGCATTTCAATATTTAATTTTTTTTTTGCATTGGATAGCTCAAGTTGATGTTTACGAAAGCATTTTTTTACTTTTTCGTTTTGGTTGCAGTTTTTTTTTATGAGGACACTTTCACTTTCGAAACCGGTTCTGAAAGTGAAAGTATCCTCATTATATTGTGCGTTGTCCTTGCATTAAGTTACATTTTACCATAAATCTCAATTTATTCTCAATTACCACCAGTACACATGATAGTGTCAAAACTTGGCCATACATTAAAATTCTGCAAAATTTAATAAATCAAAACATTTGCATTACAATAAATTTTACTATTTTAGATTGCTAGTGTGAGGAACAATACAGTATAAACGTTTAAGGTGAAACCCGTGGTGTCATTGATTTGCCCAATTTTTTTATATCCGATTCGACTGATGATAATTGCAGATCATTGTCTGACGTGAATTTAACCTTTTCTGGCACAGACAAATTCTGTTCGTGAAATGAGAAATTACTGACTGACACCGGAATTTACAAACGACATTTTTAGAAAATAAGAACTCCTTATTTTAAGCTTTCATTATAGAAATAAAATTTTATTAAAATATTTTTGGTGCTGTATGCAAGTTTGGAATTAAAATTAGGTGTGCCCTGAGTGGGATCACTGTGCCGGAAAGGGCTAAAAGGCGTATATACTTTGCCTGCGTAAGCAGGGAATTTCGCTTCACAGAGATATGTTATTGAAAAAGGCAGTAAACAAATTTTTCTTTTTCATATTTAGAATACTTTGAATTCAATTGTCAAATGAAACCAAAACGTATAATTCCAATCAAATTTGGAAACGAAAGTCTGGTAGACTTTGGTTACCAAATATGATTATTAGTAATGTGACGATCAAGGCCTCCTTATCATAGTATCAGGCCTCACAATCAGCAAGTTTCCTTTGACCGCTATATTCTCCTGCCAGTAGCGCCATCAATCGTCAGTAATAGGAGTATTTTCGACATGAAATTTTTTCACAGCTCCATTTGTTCTATGCATTTGCTTATGAACTAGTATCGGTAGCATAGCTGCCAACTTTTACGCTTAATTCCTACCACTAAAATTTTATACTAAATTTTATCTTATTAAATTGACAAGATCGTGTGATTACATAGCGAAAAAAATTCTATTAAATTTTAGTGGTAAGAAAAAAGCGTAAAAGTTGGCAGCTATGCGGTAGCAGAGATGCTAGATTTTTCTATTCTCTTTTTGGATATCAGTTTTTTAGTACAGACAATTTTGTTTTGTTTGATCGGAGAATTCTGGGATTTAAAAGAACAACATTTTCTCTAAAAATATACTGGTGTTCAAAAAGCCGGAGACTTGACAACTCTGCGGTAGTATCCACCAGGCGGCGATACTTTCCGGAGAAAGTCAATTAATAAGTGGCAATTAACGCGGACATTTTCTCCCATAGACTTTCTCCGGATTGTCAAGTCTTATCTATTAAGGGAGTCTTGGTGACGATGTACTTTGTCAAATCCTGAGTACCTCTTATTCCGCTGAATTTAAACTGGTAGATTTCTGCTGTCGCCGAAGGACCCATTTATTGTCGTCCAACGTCTTCTATTGAGCTTTTGGAAAATAGCGTTCTAACGAATCTTTCAAAGCTTCAAGATGCCCCTGAATGTTTTTCTGTACTTTTTCTTAAAGGTGGATGTTAATTTTATTTAAGAATCTTTCTGTAAAGGAAAACAATCGATATCTATCTTCCCCACATACTTCAATGAATGCATATCACCTTTTTAATGAAAGCACTTTGTAATTTCCATCGAAAACTGTGACAGCTTTTCCTTGCAACAATAGATTCATTTCGTTCATTTTGGTAAACATGTCGGTGTATGAAAATACACCAAATCTTCATCGTTTAAAACCTTTGCAAGTTAAACGTTATGATCCATCAAAAATTCTGCTATCTCTGCGCGTAGTTTCATCAAGCGTGTAAACGCATGAGTTAAAACTTTTACTTCAGTATGCAGCAGGAGGGACTGATTGTGACTTCCTATATCTGCACACATTAGTCTGAAACGAGCTGCTTTAAACAACTCGTGATTTTATGTAGTTTATTATTTTGATGTCGTCATTCATGACGATCATAATTTCAGAAGACAATTTTCTCGAGGGTTGCGCGTGTCTACGAAGAACTCAATGGCTACTGCTACAGTTTTCCTTTTTAAGGTTTCGTACATCTCATGAAATACCATTCTTCTTGCCTCTCTGTCTGTTCGTCACAAAGTTCGTTCTCGGAAAATGTATAAGTTAGAAACTGGAAATTTTGTGTACTTACAGCCGAATACCTACTGTCACACTGGAAATCATAAAATTTTGAAAATATCTTCATTAACGGGAGATATTAATTAAAACCTCAAAAACCCACTCATAGCTTAGAATTTAATCAAACCGCAAAGAAAATTCATTCTGAAACTCCAGAAGAGGGGGAAGGGTTTCTATAGTCGGGATACCGGAAAGTTTCGGTTTCGGTCAGCCACGAAACCGCAATTATCGCCTTTTCAACCCCTTTTTAAACAGATAGAAAAAATAGCCCAATCCACGCGGAACTCGGGGTACGTAGGTAGAACAAAAATCGCGATTTCAAAAAATTAAATTTCGAAAAATTCGCACCAGGGAAACCCGAGATACCAATTAAAAAATTTTAATTTTATGTGGAAATTTTTTTTATCTCATTAAAAGCGCAGGTGCGAGAAAAGAATGAATCAAAACTGCGTTTCTTTATAGTGGAAGAATTCTGGCTCTATTAAATTTTTCTGAAATACCGCATTTACTGATTGGAAAATTATACATATGTACGTATTTTTCAATGACGAGTCCAGAAATCTAATTTTGATAACGTTGATATTGTTAGATCCTGAGATATAATTTAAAAAAAATTAATCAGATCGCTTAAAAATAAATCTTTTTTAACATGTCAGTTTTATATCAGACATAGCTTTCTGCGGAAAGGGAAGAATAGATAAAATGAGGCAATTTATTTGGATTTATTGATTAAAGGATAAAGTGGTTTGATAGGAATATTAAACGAAACCCTTTGTGCTATCTTCGATCACACGTACTTACTTGTTTTAAATTGTGGTAATGGATCCAGCATTGTTACCCAAAATTGCCTTCGCATAATAAGTAAGTATATATGTAAATTTTTACTTTCATTTGATGATAGGATTTTATTCAAAAGTTTAAATATCATATTCATCCCCTGATGTGTTGGTTTGTAGTGACCTGTGAAAAAGAAGATTAGTTTAGTAGTTTTTTAAGTAAACCTAATGGACAAATAGTATTAAAACTGCCAATATAGCGACGTCACTTGATTTACCGATTTGTAGTGCGATTTGAAGACATCTACGGCGACTAATAATTTTTTTTTATATATATTATTGCGTTATCAGCTATATCGCAAAGGTATTATTTGAAAAGGAATATTGAAGACGATTGTACTCTGAATTCATCATTTAGTCTTTTCAAATTTTTCATCAAGCAAATTCTGGAAAGTATCGAATACACGAGATCTAATAAGAATCTCTGTAATGATATGAGCTCCGGCAATACGAGATACTCGGAAAAATATCAAATAAGAAGCTCCCAGTAATTGTTCGTTATTTGTTTTAGCAAGTGTTGTATCCTAGTTTTCCTTTAAGCAAACATTTCGTTTCACTTCCTTTTCGAAACGTCAGGTTGTTTACCTGTCGAGCCACGTATGGATACCTATGGATATGTCACAGAGCTGCTAAAGTTATTTCTCTCCTGTCTAAATATTCATTATGTTCATTTAAATATTCATATCTTTCAAATCCTTTAAAAAAATTTATATATTCAACTTCGTTTCCAGAAACCTATACTGAAAAGGGGCACTTCTGATTTGATTACCGTAAATATAACTGGAAAGCACACATCTTAATTGACAAGAAAATTTTTCTTCATTTTGGGTCTCTTCGGTACAAGGTAAAAAAAAAAAAAATCAATGTTTAAAACGCCTTTTTTGTGCAAGATTTGCAACTATATCTGCTGTAGAAATTGATTCTAAAAATGTCTCTGGAAATCGAAAAGATTGAGAACACTGCAGTAGGAAAATAATAACACAAAAGTAAGTGAAATAAGTGGGTCATTCTATGCCAGCTGGCCTACGTTTTGGAGTGTTCTGGGTGAGTGCCCTCTGGCTGGGTGCAAAGTAATCTCTAGGTACACTCAAATGTCTCTTGAACGGATAAAACTAGAACAAGTGATTGTCTTTTATATTGACTATTGATATTATATGAGGGTGTTTTCAGCGATTCCTAGCAACGAAATTTGAAAACTGTAGACAGTAGCTCGAAAAATATCATAGAAAGCGAAAATTGTCAATTAACACGTTGACGGACACTTGCGGCTATAGCCGTCTAAGCGAAGTTCACTATGTGGCATGACGGCAATAGCCGTCCAAAACAAAACGGTCGTTTTTAGACACTATGGCTATAGCAGCACAAATGCGGATTTACCGGCGTACAAGTAGAAGCCCAGTGTGATGTTTTGGAAACAATTTTTTAGGTTGAAGTTCGTTTTCCACCTGTTACACGAGTTGCAGCTTCAGTATGCACGTGCAGGGTGGCTAGTGGTCAGGGAAAAATACAGTAAAAAAAAAATGATAATTACCAGTATATTCTTATAAAAAATTCAAATTCATTATTTGATCGAATAATTAAGATAAATTTTTCTATAAGAATATACTCGTTTTTATCACTTTTTTTTACTGTATTTTTCCCTGACCACTAGCCACCCTGACGTGGTTGTGAAGGGAGTAGTGCAACCTAATTAACCCTTTCATTGACACGCCCGTGTTAAAACATTCACTAAGCTCCAGGTTTCGCTGCAATACAAGCAATATTTAAATTAATATAATTGTATGGATATAATGCAGTTTCAGTAGATCGAGTAATGATTAATACTCTCAAGGATTCCATTCATATATATAATTAAGTTTTTTTTATATAAATTTGGAATAATCATCTTTTTTAGCATCTAAAATAAATTACAGAGAAAACAACATTACAATTTTGCCCTTTTGCTGGACAGTCAGAAGGTTAGAGGTGCTGAATTAAATCAAAATTAAGTTTATTTAAGCAGAAAGAGTAGAACTATACTTCTAATATTCTAAAAATTACAAAAACATATAGTGTCAATTTTCGAACTTCACTTGTTCCTACTGTCCGTCAATGTCTTAAGAAGTATATAGCATCCTCGATTTAGTATGAAATGACGTCTTACATGTAAAAATAACTTTATTAAAAGCTCTGAAATGTTACTTTTTCGATAACCAATCACCATCTTAAATACGCCACTAATCACTTCAATATTTTCAGAACTTCTAATGAAGTTATTTTTACATGCAATACGTCATTTCATACTAAAGCGAAGATGATCTGCATTTTTATAATTGAAATTTTTTCGCTATCTGACATTTTTCGAGATAGAGTCGACAATTTCCGCATTTTGCCACTAGGGAACACTGTAGCCACTGTCATATGATATCACATAGTCATTTTACTATAGGTAGACACTGGTTCCACTATTGTAATCCGTCCAAGAGAATTTTCAGTGCACTGGGATATTACTTTGAACTCAGCCAGGACCCCCTAGGCCAGTTGACACGGAATGACCCACTTATTCTGATACTTTCGTGTTAGTATTTCTCTACTGCAATGTTTTCAATCTTTTAGACTTCCAGAGACATTTTAGAATCAATTTCTACTGTGGATATAATTGCAAATCTCACACAAAAAAAGATCGTTTTGAACCTTGCTTTATTTACCTTATACGGAAGAGACCCCAAATGAAACAAACGTTTTCTTGTCAATTAAGATGTGTTCTTTCCAGTAGTACTAACGATAATCAAAACAGAAGCGTCACTTTTGAGATATAGACTTTTGAAAATCAGGTTGAATTTATGAATTTAATTTTTAGGGGATTTCAAAGATGAATAAATTAATGAGAATGTTTAAGCACGAGAAAAATAACTTCAGCTGTTCTATGACATATCCATAGTTAATCAAGTGGTAAAATGACAAACTTTTAGAGTAATTTGTTCTGTAGTTACAGCTTGTTTAAAGTAAGGGTAAAATCCACGCGACAGGCTGTATGACTACTTTTAGGCCAAGTCATGATGAATGTGATGATTTCTGATCTTTAATGCTGCAATTATGTTTTTCAGCACAAAAAGTTGCACTAGATCACACATTTTCAATAAGCATAGGTGCCAACCTCTCATTAATATTCCGTAATATGCGGGTTAATTTGACCCAGTTTAACAACTGTTCAAACCAGAAAAATTATTGGATGAATCTTTATTTATTCAATTTCAGGTTTCTAAGTGGAATTTATTTAATTTCATTTCTTAAAAAAAATTCTGGTACGAAACCTGTTAAACCTGGGTCAAATTAACCCGCATATTACGGAATATTAATGAGAGGTTGGCACCTATGAATAAGTAAGGCTTCTCGTATCATGAACAAACAAAACAAACTTGGTTATTTGATCGTTTTCCTGCGACTGTGAAACAGTGTATTTTACAGATGGACCCAACTCTTCTATTTCTGACTCTGGTAGTTTGCAGATGTCCATCTTTGACTTATATGTGTTTTTTTTTTTTTTTTTTTTTTTTTTTTTTTTTTTTTTTTGTGATTTCATAAAAATTGAAGGGGGTCGAGCAGGAACCGTATCCAAATTTAGGCCGTTTGACATGGAATAACTCATAATAAACAGCTTTCTAATTCAAAATTTTGAATTTCCCTATGTTAGTCCTCCCTCCTTTTTTTTCTTATCCATACTTGCAGAATGCGTGTAAATGTTCGAATGGGTGACTTGGATCAGTGCAAAAATTTCTGCATCTGGTTCTGAAGATAAATTTAGTTTTAAAAGTTGTAATGCATCTATTTTAGTTTATATTGCATGCGGCATATATTTTAATAGCTCCTCTACTCTTCTTTTTCATTTCAGATAATCATCTTAGATGTGACTGTAGGATGGACTGGATGACAGAATTAGTATTTCCCAAAATAACGAATGGTGTGTGTGAACAACCGAAGAACTTGCAATGGAAAAAACTACAAGATTTAACTGAAAAAGACCTCTGGTGTCTCCATTATCGGAAGTAGAACTGCTTTTGTATAATAGCACTGAACTGTAAATAAAATTTGTTTTTAATATCATACGAGTAATAATGCTGCATATCAGTCTTTAAAATGACTTTTGATTAATCTACGAATCACTATTTCTTTAATTGCGATGAATTTATAACTTTTTTAATTACTTGATTTATTCTTCTTTACCTGTTTTGTAAGTGCTACAGGTAATTTTAAGTTCAGATGTTCCTAATAGGATCGTTTAATGCATCACTACTATTGAAATAATAAATTGAACATAATAAAAGTCTTCCATTCCTTGATGTTATGTTAACAAGAACAAATAAATCTATCGACAGAACTGTTTTCCGGAAAAACATGGCTAACCAATCTACCATACCAAATAACGCATGTTCTCCCTTTACATACAAAATTTCAGCCTACAGATTTCTCATAAAACGAGCCTTTATAATATGTACTGAAAATAAATTGAATAATGAATTAGATAATATTCGTAAAATTGCCTATAATAATGGTTTTACAGTACACCATATTAATAAATTAATCATAGATATCACCAATAATAAGTATTCAGAAAAGAAATTTGATTCACAAAAATACAAACTTTATACTCTGCAATATTATCCAAGCTTTTTCGAAAAATTAAAACACAGCCTTAAACGTTTCAATATCTGCTTAATAGCCAAACCACCTAAGAAATTAAAGAATATCATTTGCAGTAAAATTGACCCAATTAATTTTGAGAATTATTCAGGAGTATATGAAATACCTTTTATTAAAGAAGACGGATCCAAGAATTACTACATAGGCATGACCAGCAGGAAATTTAATTGCAGAAAAAAAGAGCATATAGCTGATATTAAATACAATAGAAAAACTACAGCCCTAGCAAGATTATATCAAGAAGAAACCATCCAAATAAATTTCAATGAAAGTAAAATAATATTTCCCTCCAGTCTACACTATCCATCCATAATAAGAGAAACCATAGAGATACTCACGCGCAAAAATACAATATGTAACGATGCGGCGTCTTTTAATTTACCGAAACTGTGGCTAGAATTACTCCATGCTCAAAGATATGAAAATAAACAATCAAGTAAAAATAATAGATAACGTGCGTAATTTTTTTAAAAAGTATGTGTAAATAATAACTTCAAAGCCCGTGCAGCTTTAGAATATTCTCATTTTGTTTTTGAAAATGACTCAGAAGAGTCGAAACATGTAAAACAACTAATAAAAGTTATTTTAATTTATATTATAGTTGTTAATTTTACACCTTTAGCATTTAAAAGTAATATACTATTACAAGGTGTTATATTTTATTATATTGTTGCATCACTACCGTTTATTAAAACGAAAATTTTTATATCTATGCTGAGTCTGCCAGAAACATTAAATTAAAAAAGGTAAAATTGTCCAAATGGTTATATTTTGCATTTCAAAATAAACAAGAAGGAAAAATCATGTGTCAAGCATAGATTATGAAACAATTTCCAACACTTCCAGACTACGTTAACAAAACTTCGTTGTTTAATAAGGTAAAGATACCTAAGTAAACATTTTAGAAAACGCATAACACATTTCAAAATCAGATTTTAATTACCGTCCATAGCCGGAAAATTTATTTCAATTATTTTGTGCAGCCCTGTATTTGATCTATAGATTTTTATATATTCTACAGGGTAAAAAAATAATTGTAGGCAAATGAAATACAAGAACATCTTAAACGCGTGAATATGGAGGAAGTTTCACATTTAAAATCGCCTGAAAATGCTAATGGAAGAAGTAAGGTATCTGATGCAAGAAGTATTCCACCTTTGAAAAAGATTAATCCTAGAGTATTATTCATAAATATAGACACTCACTTTGGTGATAAAGATGATTTTCAAAAAAATATTACAGTCTAGAAGAGTGCTTCTCAAATTTTTTCCGCCACGCCCCACATAAGCATTTTTAAAATCACAATGTCCACTTCCGTGGTAACATGTAAAGTTTTATTATTAATAAAACTTAATGCAGTTACAACTGTGATTTTGGAACCATCACACCATGTTCTTTTTCTAATAGATGTTCGCGTATCACAGTTTTTACATTTCATTGCTATTATTTATCCGTTTGCATATAGTCTATTATTTATAGTCTATTATATTGCTATTATTTATCCGTTTGCATTAAATCCATTAATGGACGCTTTTCATGGCAGAATCCTATAATCCTGAAAATAGCTTATCGTATCAAGTTCTATAGATGGAAAATCCGAGATCTTTATAATTTTTTCTTAAAACTCGAGAGAAAGCAGAGAAATAACAGTTACTAATATCTCATCAGAAAAACTAAACTGACTTATACGTACATCACGTGGTAGCGCTGCATTGGAAATCAAACGTGACGTTGCGTTTATGTATTATTGACTTGTTAAATCCGATAGTTTGGCGATAGTTTTTTTATGGAAAGCGATCGACGGGATAATGGAGAAGTACCAAATTGTGTTATTCTTTGCCAATTTACTTCACTGCGAAACAAACATGTTTTATGTTCGCCATAACTTTCACAATTAACAATAAACTTGAAATCATTGTAGCATTTGATAAATAATAATTGATTGAAGTAATAATTTATTTAAATACTTCATTAAGAACAGGTGGAACCTAATTTTGGATACTAAGATACTAAACTTGTATAATTCAATTACCGTACTCTGGCTGAAAACCAACTGTTTTTTGTCCATTTCATTGATGGTAATTCATTTGACGAGTCATAAATAAAACTTGATGCAGTTACAAATGTGATTTCTCTGTGAATAACACAAGAAGCATTTCATGGAGCCTGTGGTGTCTGAACAGTGACTCCATGGTTTATATCGATGGACTGAATAAACTATATTATAAGATACTGTAAACGAGAGTATGGAATATACGAGTTGTGTTTAATAAGATGGCTATGAGTAGTTGTATGCCGATTGAGCATAGATTGAAAATGTTATACTTTTGCGTATATAAATGTTTGTGTTGTTATAGTAAAGTATGTGCATCGTGTCCGATTTCAGTTTCCATTATTTAATGTATTTATACCCACGCAAACACGACAAAACAGCTGGCGACCAGTATTTAAAAATTGAACTGTTTGAAGACGGCTCAAGGTAAAAATTTTTTTTTCATTTTTTAATTACTGTTTTGAATTATGGAGAAACAAATTCAAGAGTTATTGAAGCAGAATCAAGAACTGATTCTTGCTCTCCAGAATAAAGAGAGTAGCTCTCACAAAGTAACTGTGCAATTTGAAAAGTTTAATGAAGAATATGAAAACTTCGATAGTTTTTTTGAAAGATTTCTCACATATTTAGATGTACAAAAAGTCCCAGAAGACGCTAGGGCTAAAGTATTTATTTCTTCTTTAAGTGCTAAATTGTATCAGTTATTAAAAAATTTGCTGTCTCCAGAAATTCCTTCTGCGCAAAGCTTGGAAAAATTGAAAGATGTTTTGAAAAAACATTTAACCCCAAAGCCATTGGTTATACCTTCTCAACATAAATTTCTGAATCGTAAACAGCGGGAAGGGGAGAGTATTAATACATATATTGCGGAACTCCGAGCACTAGCAATTAATTGCGATTATGATAGCAATATGTTAAATATCATGTTACGCGATGTTTTTGTTAGCGGATTACGCGATAAAACAATTCTGGATAGATTATTTGAAGAAGATAACATAGATCTAGATAAAACCTTGCAAATAGCTTTAGCCATGGAAAAAGCATTTAAAGGGGCAAATGATATTATGGGTCGAGGAATAAATGCAGTTCATGCAGTAAAAAAACAATGGAACAGGAAATCAAATTATGCTGAAAAACAGCGAAAATCTTTATTTTGCACGCGATGCACCGGCACAGACCATGTCAAAGCTAAATGTAGATTTATTTCCAGTAGATGTGATTTTTGTTCAAAAATTGGTCACATAAAAAAAGCATGTTTCGCAGCAAGAAAAGCAAATGCTAGACCAGTTAAGCAAAAACAAGTAAATTTTAAGGATGTGGTTGAAAACAATAACCAGGTCCCATTATTTGAATTAAATTCAAATAACGGTACTTTACGTGAGGAAGAACCGAGACGACCTCCAATAATGGTTAATTTAAAAATTGATGGAAAAAATTGCTCAATGGAGTTAGATACTGGCGGGGCAGTCAGTGTTATGAGTATAAGGAATTTCAGGAAAATTTCAAGGAAGAAAATTCAACCCACTAATATAGTTTTTAAAACCTATAATGGTGAAGCATTAGTACCTATGGGTTATGTTACAGTTAAAGTTGAATATAAAAATCAAATTTCGAATTTGAACTTATACATTGTTAAGGAGGACTTGGATACCATTTTTGGCCGTGAATGGCTCCATAAGATAAATCTAGACTGGAACGCTATCAAGGCATTAAGAGCTACAAATAAATTAAACTTAAAAGATCTCTTGGAAGAGTATAAAGATATTTTTGATGATAAACTCGGGGAAATAAATAATTATGAAGCTAAGCTCGAACTTAAACCAGATGTTAAACCTGTATTTTGTAGGGTTAGAACAGTGCCATTTGCTTTAAAAAGCAGAGTTGAAGATGAAATAGAAAGATTAGAAAAGGAAGGTATTATAGAGAGAGTTGAAAGCTCTGAATGGGCAACGCCAGTAGTACCAGTCGTAAAATCGGATGGCAGTATACGATTATGTGCGGATTATTCAGTAACCTTAAATCCCAATTTAATCGTGCCACAACACCCTTTGCCGAAGTTGGAGGAGATATTCTCTAGTTTAAATGGGGGAAAACAATTTTCAAAATTAGATTTCAAACATGCGTATTTACAAATGAAGATCCATCCTGAAAGTCAAAAACTGTTGACAATAAATACTCATAAGGGACTCTATATTTGCAAGAGGCTTATGATTGGGTTAAACGCAGCACCTGCAATTTGGCAGCGGTACGTTGATGGATTATTCCAAGGTATGGAATGGGTAAAAGTGTTTATGGATGATGCTAGAATAACAGGAAATGACGAAATGTCACATCTTAAAGCTTTAGAGCAGTTTTTCAAAACGTGTAAAGAGCATGGCCTGAAACTTAATCTAAGTAAGAGTCAATTTTTTCAAAATGAAATAAATTTTCTAGGGCATAAAATTGATGCAAATGGCATACATAAAACTGACGAGAAGATTTCAGCGATTTTAAATGCTCCTGTACCTAAAAGTGTACAAGAAATAAAGAGTTTCCTTGGATTAGTGTAACGTTTTATGGTAAATTTTGTAAAAATTTAGCGACTATTGCAAATCCTCTTAATAGTTTGACAAGAAAAGATGTGAAATTTAAATGGTCGAAGAATTGTCAAGTTGCCTTTGAGAAGATAAAACAAGAAATTTGTTCAGAAAAAGTCTTAGTTCATTATGATCCGAAACTTCCCTTAATCCTGGCAAGTGATGCATCTCCAGTTGGTATTGGTTGTGTCTTATCTCATCGATATCCAGATGGTTCTGAACGGCCAATAGCTTTTGCATCCAAAACCTTAACCAAGACTGAGCAGAAATATTCTCAAATCGACAAAGAGGCCTTAGCAATAGTGTGGGCAGTAAAAAAGTTTTACTTATACCTAAAGGGAAGAAGGTTTACTTTAATAACTGACCACAAACCTCTAGTAGCGATTTTTGGATCAAAACGAGGGTTACCAGTATTAGCAGCCACAAGATTACTACATTATGCATTGATTTTACAATCATTCCAATTTGACATAGTATTCCGAAAAACTAATGATCATGGAAATGCAGACATTTTGTCAAGATTGCCTAAAACTTCTGAAGAATTGGAAGTAAAAGATGACATTACAATATTCCAGATGTCACAAATTGAAACACTACCAGTTACTTCAAGGGAATTACGGCAAGAAACGTGGAGAGATGAAGAATTGGGTCCACTATTAGAAGCCTTACGAAAAGGTCAGAATCTGCACGGAAGAGAAGCACAATATACTATTGAAGATGAATGCATTATGTACGGACAAAGAGTGTGTATTCCGAAGAAATATCAAAAAAGTGTTTTGGAAGAATTGCATGAAGGGCACTTGGGTATGGTTAAAATGAAAGCAATCGCAAGATCATTCGTCTATTGGAAAGGGATTGATAATGATATAGAAGAAGCAGCCAGAAATTGCGCTGACTGTGCCAGACACAAATCAGATCCTACAAAGGCAAAAGTTCATTATTGGGAATATCCCAGCATGCCTTGGGAACGTATACATGTTGATTTTGCCGGTCCTATATTTGAATATATGTTTTTGGTGATAGTTGATGCTCACTCGAAGTGGTTAGAAGTTTATCCAATGAAGGTGACCACAGCGAAGAAAACAATTGAATGTCTACGAGACAGTTTTGCGCGATTTGGATTGCCATTAGTCCTGGTCAGTGACAACGGGCCACAATTCTCATCTGATGAATTTCGGAGATTCATGCGAAGAAACGGTATCAAGCACAAAACTAGCGCACCATTTAAACCATCAAGTAATGGACAAGCTGAACGTTATGTGCATACAGTAAAACAGTCGCTGCGAGCTATGCAGACTTATGAAGGAAGTATACAACAAAAATTGAGTACATTTTTGCTACAATACAGAAAAGCACCCAATGCAACAACAAGTTATAGCCCAGCAATGTTATTCTTAAAAAGAGATGTCCGAACCAGAATTGATTTACTAGTACCTCAACTGAAATCGAGGATTCAAGAAAAAATACGAAAGGGAGTATTTGAATTCGCAGACAGAAAATTTGACATCGGTGATTCTGTAGCGGTGAGAGATTATAGATCAGCCAATTCAAAATGGAAGTTTGGAAGAATCATTAATAAAGATGGTGCTCTACATTACACCATCAATGTTCAAGGCACACTAGTAAGACGCCATGTTGATCAAATCCGTTCAGTGGGTGAACAAGTACAAGAGAATGATTCTATATCAAATGAATATCGAAGATTTCCAACAACAAGGTCTAAAGACACTCCTTCAGAGCCGGAACATTCCAATGCTGAAAGTATCACTCCCCAGATCTCCAATGAGAAACCAGTAGCATCAGCTTCAACGGATGATCCGACTCCAGACTTGACTTCGCCAACTGAACAGCCAAGTAGTTTGTCAAGAGTTCCCGCTACGACAGCTACTCCACCGGTTCAAGCAAGCCCGACTGTAATACCCAGACGATCTCAGAGAGTTCGCCGACCACCCAAGAAGCTTGACCTGTAAAGGGGGAGGAGATGTGGTGTCTGAACAGTGACTCCATGGTTTATATCGATGGACTGAATAAACTATATTATAAGATACTGTAAACGAGAGTATGGAATATACGAGTTGTGTTTAATAAGATGGCTATGAGTAGTTGTATGCCGATTGAGCATAGATTGAAAATGTTATACTTTTTGCGTATATAAATGTTTGTGTTGTTATAGTAAAGTATGTGCATCGTGTCCGATTTCAGTTTCCATTATTTAATGTATTTATACCCACGCAAACACGACAAAACAGAGCCCATATTTATCAATTATAAGTAGCCATTTTTTTATTCCATCATAATACATTCCTCTATTAGTGAGCTTTCCTTTCCCCAATATCGCCAGTTGACTGTAGAGTATAAATGGATTTAAAATTTTAAAAGCATATGGGGCATATTCGGCAACCATCCGGTATTTTTAAGTCAGATGTGCATACTTTGAACCAGAATGTTTTTAAATAAAATTTTCTGAAAAAAAGGAACGTTGGCAGCTATGCTTATGTGATAATGTAAATTTATATACTGTGTATGAGGCCTGGACGAGAGTTTTAAGAAATTTACAATTCATTCATTTCCGTCTCTGATGCCCATTTGGGTATTTATTAATTTTAAAATGTTGGTAATGCCTCTTTTAGATTTTTTTTTAGATTAAATAAGTCAAAGACAGTCAGTTTTATTTAGATACAGATTTAAGTAATTTCAGGTGCAGAAGTTTCTTCATGTTGAAGTATTGTAGAGCGATTATAAATACAAATCACATTCAATAAATACTAATCGAAAAAGTTGTACAAAAATTCTAGAATAAAATTAAACCAGAAAAACTATAAAGATTTTTTCTTTTGAAAAAAAGATGTCAAAAATTAAGAAAATTTTTCAATGCAAATATTCCGGTATTTCATGTTATTTGAAATTCTGTATAGGACCTTTAAAAAAAAATAGTTTTATTTAAAAAAATACGCCCGCATTACATTTATTTTTAGTTTACACAACATATCATTTTTACCAAATAAATAAATAAATAATAGACCGGGAATGGATTAATAACTATTCTGGAATGGGAAACCACTGGTCTAGACAAAAGGGTATATTCAAGAGCTTCTATTGGACTGATAGAAAAATAAGAGATTTAGTTTATGGCTTGAAACAACATGGTTTTGAGATACGAAGAAATTAATTGCTGAAGTAAAGATTTAGACTGAAAGCGATATTAAGAGGCTACTTCACTCAGACGAAAACACCTGCTCGCTAATGTTAATCCTATGGTGGAAATAATTTACGATATCTCGTTCGCATTTCAATATTTTTTAATGATTTTTTTTTTTTTTTTTTTTTTTTTTTTTTTTTGCATTGGATAGCTGAGGTCAATCTCCATGCACGCTCCTTTGTATATTTTTGATTTTGATTACAAGTTTTTATTTTTATTTTTATTAAGATACTTTGATTTTCGGAACCGGTTTCGAAAGTGAAAGTATCCTCAATTAAAAACACTGCAACAACAAGTGGGTAAGTGTGATCCAAGTTCGCACAAAGGGTTTCGTTTAATATTCCTTTCAAAACACTTTATCCTAAAAATCCAAATAAATTTCATTTTCTAAAAAAAAAAAAACTGTCTATTTTTCTCGGTTTTTCGAATATCTGAACCGGCAGGATAGCGGGTGAAGCCCACTATTATATTCTGTCATAATAATATCTGTCATGTGGACTAAATGCGATATTTAAAAAAAATTAAACATGTTGTACACCTTCAAAATGTTAAAATATGTGAATATTTCCATAATCGGGTTTTTATCATGATTCAATACGTTCCTCAAACTCATATATTTACTATTCTCTATTACTCATATTCATACTCGCTTTGTATTATACTGAAACATTTGAAAAATCCGTTAAACTTGCGATATGACGTCAGATTTTCTTTTTAATTCTCTAATGACGTGTAATTAACCTGCTTTGTGTACATGCACACATACTCATACTCCTTGTATTATTGAGAAATCTTTCTGTTTCATTACCACTATGACGTCAATCTTTTTTATTTCATATTAATCTCTTTTTTTTTCAATTGGTGAACCTTTTTATTTCATTTTTATTTTTCACGTGGAAATCGTCTGATAGAAAATTGTAGATAGAATTTCATCATGGATTTTTGGCATAATTTTTGGCATCTGCTATAAGGGAAAATGTTCAAATTTAATAAGAAAAGGCTGTTAGAATTTTGGTTTTTTATCTCTATTTATTAAAATAACACGAATTTTTCAAATTTTAATATTTTCAGCTCTTCGCAGCTGATATTCTGATTTATAAACAAAGTTTCAATTCTGTAAGTTACACAGTTTTCGAGAATGGCTCTGTGACAGACACAACGGAGCGGGAGCAATAGGGTTTCGTGAGATGAACGAAACCCTAAAAATCGAAAAAGTACAAAGCAGCGTACACAGAGATTGACCTCAGCTATCCAATGCAAAAAAAAAAAAAAAATCATTTAAAAATATTGAAATGTGAACAAGATATCGCAAATTATTTCCCCCATAGGATTAACATTAGCGAGCGGGTGTTTTTGTCTGAGTGAAGTAGCCTCTTAAGCATACTTAATTTGATTTTCATATTACAATAAATTTTCCGTTGTTCACATGTGTTAGTTTTAGTACTGAATGTGCATTTGCCTCATAATTCCACGCTTCTACACGCGAACAGTAAATTATTTATGTCGGTGTTTGTTTATCGAAAATATACATTTCACGGCTTCTAATAAAAATAATTTCACTTGTTAACATAATTTCACATTAAATTGAGGACACTCTACACTTTTGTATTTGACTTTCTTTCACTATATTTCATAGTGTTCGAGATAAAGCCATTAACTACCAAATTTACCCACTAGGATTGTTGCCATCATTCTCATATGATAGTATAAAGCCATTTTACTGTATAAATAGACATATATTCTACAGTTAGGGCTTTATTCAGTCAAACGTTATTTGAGTACGAGTATATTCAGATTTTGATTTGCCCCCTGCTTGTTCAATAAAGAACATAGACAGGGAATTCAAAATGACTGCTTTACTAAAGTAAGATCTGAGCTGAAGTTAGATCTCTGAAGATTTCACATACAAAGTACTCATATATGGGACATGGACAGAAATAATAATCTGTATCGAGCGCTCAATCTTTGTCCCTAACCAATGATACAAAGTTTAAAATTCAAGATGTTCTGAGTCTGAGACTAGCATCTTTCGCCTAATAATTTCTCAAATCCTCCCAAAACAGATCTGAGCATTTTCTCGCGCATTACTGCTACTTTAGGGTTTTGTTCACATTTTCGTGGTATAAGTGCAATTTTGATGAAAGCAAAAGCAACCCATGGACGATAAGCGCGGCAAGACTTGTAATCTTAAGGTTTTAAGTTTTGTGCTCGCTGATGTTTTTCTTTTTCTTTTAAAAAAATATTTTTTAGAGTTTTGTTTTGATTTTTATGGAATTAGTTAATAAAGATTATTTACTTGACATAAAGATCAGTAGATCTTTATTATCAGTTGCTTTGTAGTTGTTTATTTTCAATTAGATAATTAAATTAATTTTTAATGACAATTAAGTTAAACAATAATTATAATTAAGTTAAATAAAATTTTATATACTTTTTTTTATTAGATAAAATAAAATTTAATTTTTAATAAATTTCAATAATTAAATTAATTTTTTTAATTCATATAAACTATTTTTAAATAGTTAAACGAACATTTATTAAAGTGATCTTTAATAAATGTTCAATATCTTCTAAATTTACATTAAAAATATTTTTTTATGTTAGAACTTTAGAAACAGATAAATATGAAATTAGCAGAATTAATCTATTAAAGTTTTCATCTTTTAAAAAATTAAGCATTATCCTTCATATATAAAAATCTCTATGAGGAGCCGATATTTAACTGATACCGAAGATCCATAAAAAAAAAAAATATCCTGTTTTATTATTTAGGCCATCCTAACCAGTCACTATAGAAACTATAGATGGACAGTTAGACCACATGACATACGAACACGGTAGCATAAAGTACCACAATATTTTTATTTTTATATTACACATCTTCTTTAAATTTTCCGGTATCAGAATTTTTTAAAATAAATTTTTTTAACTATACTCGACTTCAAAGTTTACTTCCTTGAATTGCAATTATTCATTCCGGTATATAAAAAAAATAAAAATAAAATAAAATATAATTTAACAAATTACAATAACCACTGGAAAAATGTTCCGAAAGCTTGAAAAAAAATATATATATACCGTACTTTCGTGTTATAGCGGACCTCACAATTATGATTATGCCAAGGCTGCAGTTATGATTTCGCCAAGATCATCGCAAAGCTTATATATGCATCCTATATACGCATATATATATTCCAAACACTCCTATATGTGCCATATACGTCATTATACATATATTATTTACGTCTTATATATCGTATATACATTCAGAGGCTTGGGTGCGATGGTCGTTTACGCGCGTCGGCGACCCCCGTGGGCGCCTGACGGCTCAGGATAGTTTTATATCGTATATACATCATATACACATGTCATATACATACATCATATATGACTATAACTTGGCCACATACGTCAAGAAATGTTATATATATATCATATATTATTATAATGTCATACATGCTTTATAATTTGGCGATAAATCTTGGTCGCTTGGCGATTCATCCTTGGGGGCCTCTATAACACAAAAGTACCAAATTTACAATATATGAATGAAAACAGAAACAAAAATATTTCATCCTTGGGGGCCGACACACTTTTGAAGTTTTGTAAAACATTTCCAGTGTGTTTAATTTAGGTTATTATATTTGAAATTTTTACATGACACCTGAAGAAAGTGGCAGTTTCAGAAATGGTGATCAATATTTCCGATAGAAATAATTAAATGATTAGCTTGGTTATTCAGTGCCCATTGGCGGTGTTATTACTTTCTATTCATGTCCATATAGAACTTAGACATAATGCTTGGTTTATCCATACACAGTTTTTAAGATGCAAGGATCGTAATGAGATAGCAAAGGAATAATAACATATTGCACAGAGGACTACTTTTATTCTTTTTTCTTATCACCATTTCTGTATAGAAAAAATTGTCTTATTTAATTGTTTATTTCTTCAACTCAATAAAACACATTTTCCAATTTAAAAATAGTGGTAACAAAAAAGCATAAAAGTTGGCAGCTATGCATATTGGATCAGATTGACTCACGTAAGGATTTAGTTTCAGAACGATATATATATATATATAAATGTATAGTAAGCAACCTATAAAATATTAACACAAATAGATTTTTAGAAGCTTCAAAGAGGTCAATGAATACCTGCCAACATCGCACGAAACTTCTGTACAATGTAGGTTAATTTAACAGAGGTTAAATACGTTTCAAACCAGAATTTTTTTTTTTTTAATGCAATCAAATGGTTTCTACGTAAGAACATGAAACTAAATATATATTTTTTCAGATATATTTTCTGGTTAGAAACGTCTTTAACGTAGATCAAATTAACTCACATTGTACAGAAGTTTAGGTGAAGGTTGGCAAGTATGTCAATCCAAAATTTTAGATCAATCCGCCAAGTAGTTTCTGAGTTATACTCAAAAAACTACAAGCATTGAAGTTTGTCGAAGTTATTAAAAATGGAATTAACATTAGGAGTTCAAAACTGCATAATTCCTATATTACTTCACGGAATGACTCCTATATCGGTAATTCACTGTCAAATTTTCTGAAGAATTCAAATCGAGTGTCAAAATTAAATGTTCTTATTTAGGATTTCAATATATGTTGCAATTTTAATATAGATGGGGCCCCTAAGCTTATTTTTCAACATAAATTGAAAGAAGACATAATTCCCAGTCGAATGGCTATTTTCGCTTTTCTTTGCGACAGTTTGGCCATTAAAATGTATGAGGTGAGGTATATCTCTCTCTTTCTCTTCTTTTATTTTTACGACTTAACGTGATTATTTCATGTCGTTCAACAGCGATCAGTCGGATTCGTTCCTGTTCAAATTACAATCAGTGAATGACACTATTCCCAACGAATCTTCCAGTTCTTCGATCGAATGCTATATCCAAGTCAGTAAACTTATACGGCTCAAAACAATTAAAAGATATTTTAAGTTTTATATAAAATAACGGTATAAGCGATTTTTTTTCTTTTTTTTTTTTTTTTTTGGCAGAAAATAGAGAGTTACAAATGCAAATGTTTCTCATTTTCAAACTTCAGAGAATGCAAATTTTGAGTTTGATGTCAAAAACGACGCTTTAGCGGCAGCGAATGAAATTTGGCTTTCAATTTACTAAAAGACAAAGCGGAAAACAATGATCGACATTCAGTAAGTGTTTTGTTTCGATGATTGCGATGTCTTAACGAAGTCATTTAACTTAATCAGAAGCTTGAGGAGTTGTTGGTCGGTTAGATGGGGGCCAAACACAAACCAAAGTAGCAGAAGCCACTGGAATTTCACAAAGTGTGATTTCCAGGATTTGGAATCGTTTTTTGGAGACTGGAAATGCAGGCCGAAGACCAGAGCAAGATCGTAGTCGTGCAACAAGATCGATATTTAACGCTAACGGCTCGGAGACACCAAAATATGAATGCCATTCTTCTTCAAGAACACCTTCGCTCGGCTACTGGCACCACAGTTTCGATTCAAACTGTCCGAAACCAGCTCCACGCTGTAGATCTGTATGCTCGCAGAACAATGATATGTGTTACGTTAACAGCAAGGCACCGTGACGCCCGCATGGAGTGACCAACAGAGCATGTAAACTGGAGGGAAAATGAATGTCGCAATATTCTTTTCTCTCACGAGTCTCTTTTTTTGTTCATCCTGATAATAGGCGTATTTTCATCTTGAGGGAACGTAGCACTAGAAATAATTCTGCGTTCGTGCAAGGAAGTGTCAGATTTGGCGGTGGGGGAGTGACGGTCTATGCTGGCATCTCCATTGATGGGCGCATCGACCTCCACATCATTCGAAATGGAGCTCTGACCGATCAGCAATATAGAGATGAGATCCTAAGATTTATTGTAGTCCCTTACGCTACAGCCATTAGAGATGACTTCATGTGGATAGACAACAATTGCAGGCCACATCGGGCTCACTTGGTGGATGATTTCCTTTATGAGGAAGGAATCATACGAATGGAATGGCAAGCGTGTTCTGCGGACATGAACCCAATAGAGCATGTTTGTGACATTCTAGGCAGACAAGTTGTTGGTCGCCTACCACCCCCATAAATTCTCCAAGAACTGGAACGAGCTCTTCTGGAGGAGTGGGACAGAATATCCCAGCTCCTTATTAATAGCCTCATTGACTTCATGCCTCAAAGGTGTTCAACGTTGCTGGTCATCCCGGGGAGACCATACACCCCTACTGAAAACGACTTCTTTGAAAGAAACACCTTTTTTATTCGTTTTTTCTCTTAATATGCACAAATTGTGTTTTTTTCCGTTTTGCGACCAAATGCTCAATACAATGCATTTTTTTCGGCCGAACATGTGTAATTTTTTCTCATATAACTTACCATGTCTGTCGATCAGGTATCAATCATCTAAACTAAACAATTCCCCAGCCGCAAGATCCATCCACAACCTCAATATTCTTTAATTGTTTTGAGCAGTGTACATTATATATGAGAATGAAAAATGCAATAAGTAGTTCCGAACCGCGTTCTTGTAGTGTGAATGAGTAAACATCCTTTATTCTTTGCAATGCAGTGGCAGCCTGTAATAAAATAGCACTATTTTCTACGCCTTCGTATGTAATACATCTAGAGTAGGTACTTTTCCAGTACAGGGGCCTTGGCTGGATAGAAAAAATGGCCTTGGCGAGAGATGGAAATTCGGCAACAAATTTTTTGGCACCCTATTCGCTGTTTTATATACTTAAGCAATAATTTCAATATTTGTACAATTTATTCAATATAAAGAAGTAATTTATCTATTTTTAGGTGCGTTCGTAACTATATTCGTCGTCTGGCCCGTCCGTCCGCATATAATAGCACAAAAACTATCCAGCTTAATGGTTTGAAATTATATATAATCGTTGCAGAATTTTGTCGAGTCATTTCAAATTTTATGAAAATCGAATCAAAACTTAAAAGATATTAATAAAAGTTAAAAGCGCAAATCATGTGACTGAGGGAAACAACGCGGGCTGACCACTCCTTTTTTCATATACCAGGCGACCATATTTATTCAAAACTATTTTTTCAAATAAAATTGCATAAAAGTTACATATTTAGAAAGATAGTTCAAAAAAACTGTTTGTATGAGAGATGAGTTCATTCTATACATTCAAAAATGTATAGATTCTGAGATAACTTCAGTTTAATTAAGGTTAACAGCCCAATATTTATCCCAATAGCATTAAAGTAAATAAACACAAACGATTCGGTCATCGTGAATCATAGAAATATTAAACCATGGAGGTAATAATACGCAAAACAAGATCTCCACGGTGAATTTTGCAGCGCTGTCTGGTGTCGAAATAAAATTCGCAGCTGTAAACCTGGCATACGTAAATAAGAGAAAAGAAAGGCATGCTCATTCCGCTCATAACAGACGATTTAATTCATTTCACTGAAGTAATAACGATGATTATTTTACATTGTAAAACTAGTTGTAGTAAGAACGCGCATCATTTGTCACGTTTAACGTACATTTTTCAACTTGTTACATATAGAAACAGAATTAAATTGTATATACATAAAAAATAACAATATATATATAAATAAAATGTTTATATTTAAACATAAATAGATATACTATATACAAGCATAAAGGTTCACTAGATTTGTTTTCATAGCTGTTTATATTATTTGGCATCAAATCTTACTTTTTGAAGCTCGAATTGCGAAAAGTTTTTACAAAAAGTGTCAAGCCCTATAATCAGGGGTCGCAGCGTCCTATATTTTTTAAATAATCCCCACCACTATTTTCAAAATATAATATTCACAATATCCTTCTATTGCACATTTTAAAGAAATCTACCATGAAATTTATAGTTTGAAAATAGTGGTATCAAATATATAAAAATATATAGGACGCTGCGACCCCTGCTATAATGGAAAAGTACCGTTAGAATAATTATAAAATTTAAATGGATAATTTTTTTTGTTGCAAGGGTTAGAAATAGCTTTTGAAAACACTATAATAAACCAAAAGAAACTCGATAAACATTTTTGAAGGAAATTATTTCATTCAAAAGCGGAAAGTTTCAGAATCATGGCATCTTAAATTGAAAGGGCATCTGGTGTTTAAAAACGGAAACAGATGTTTCTTTTCATGTGACAACTGTACTTTGCTTATTTTAATCACGTTTTTATAAACTTGTCATATAAGTTATTTTAGGTGATAGAGTGAAAAATGACAGAATGATAAGACAACGACGGAAATAATATACGGGATTGGGTGAAGGGGTTGCAATGAAAAGACACAAGGTGTCTCAATGAAGTTGTTCACACGCTTTGACTGCTAAAAATTTTAAAACTTTTTTCATTAAATTAAATATTTGATCTTAATGGGCGCTTATTAGTCTTATGATGTGCTAGCTGTTACCTGTGACTTTGTTCACGGAACATTTAAAGAAAATTAATGCATTAATTAAGCACCATATTCAGTTAACAAACTCTTTATCATATTTTACAACAGAAAATACTTCTGATAATCCCAATTTGCATATTTTTGTTTTCACATGTAGGACCATTTAAATTTCTTTCACGAGCTTGAAATTTCACAATCTTTCACTAAGATTAAGTGTGGATTGCATTTATTTCTTTGGTACTCTATTTTAGCATTTCTATTTATTCTATTTTACATTTATTCCATTCATGGAAATTGATTTAATTTATGTTTTCGTGTCGAAGAATATTGCTTAATGTTAGTAATGTTAGTTTTTATATATATGATTTTTAAAAATATTATCTCATATTAGTAAATATTTCTTAGGAAAATTGTTAATTAATATTCTATTTTAGATATTAGTTTGATTTGATTAGAATAATCTAAAAATTAACATCATTATGTTTCTATTCCAAAACAATTCACATCTTGAAAAAAAAATGGAAGTTATATGATAGTTAAAAAAGAATTTAAAACTTGGTGGAGCATAAAAATTTAAAAATAAATAATAAAAAAAATACCTTTAACTCTCATATATTTATTGCATTTTTATTTTACAGTGCCACACTTTTAACAGATGTTGATCTGCAAACAATATCAAAATGTTTATCACTCTCCAAAGACTTTCAAAGCCTCAATGCTTATTTGTTAAGAAATAGAGTTGCTCATTACTTACAATGGCGAAAAAAATCTGAAAAAAGCATCCCAATTATGGATAAACATTGTCATATTGATTTTTGTGTTGTAGTTTAGGATTATGGGAGTTTCGAAATTTGACAGAAATATATTCCAATGAAGAACAAAAATTACCCTGCGGAGATATTTTAAACTATAGATTTAGATATTTGAAAATTAAAAGGAATTATATAAGTATCAGAGAAGTCTAACTGACAATACCTAGATTTTTAATTGGTTTTTCTCTTGCGCTTTTCCAGAATCATGGTGCCTTTAAAAAATATGAGTGGGGAATTTCTTAATTCTGTCTTAAAAAAGAAAGAAATTTGTGCCAAATAATATAAACAATAGCGAAAATGAAACTGCAGCCAATTAAAAAAAGAGGGCCAAGTAAAATCGTGTAAATCGACGAATCGGATAAAAACAAATGTCAGTTTTACCCGATAAACCATTTTGCTTTTAACGCCTTTGTGAACAGTGTTGAATTCAGACACTTTTCTCCGGGAGGGATTTATGTGGCTCCGGGGGGGACATTATAGAGTTTCGGGGGGGGGGGGGAAATTACACTTTTTGACCATTGAAAGCATATAATTTCAAATCTTCCGGGGGGATATTTCAATGCTCCGGGGGGGACATTCCCCCCCGGGCCACCCCCTGGATTCAACACTGTTTGTGAAACGTTTCAACAGCCATCCTTCAAAAATAATTTATTGAAAACAGTATATACTTTTTCTTTAAACTCAATTCTTGTGATTAGGGGGTAATTATATTGTCCACATAAATGCAAAGAGCTTAAATCTGCCTATTTGGTCGAATCTAAAGCTGGAAAAAAAACTGAGATGTAATGATTTCTTAATGACAATACGTTGACAAACGACTTTTGTTCTGTAGAATAAACTGATTCATGAAGCTTGAATATGTGAAAATATTTCTCGAAAAATTTACTTTAATTTAGCTAGATTTTTGTTCACTATGTATTCAACTTGAAAATAAATTCTGTTTTCAATTTTAATATATTAATCCGTTTAATTTCGCCCTTTTTATCCACAAAAATAGAATAATTTAGTTGCCGTTTTTAGAGAAACTTCGTTTAAACTTACAAAAGAAAAAAAATAATATCTTGGAAACCAATTCAATTTTGTTAATTCTGAGAGTTTATATGACATCCTCCGATTCAGTGATAACTGTTGTTAAGTAAATCGCCAATCGCGCTGCGTTTGGTATTCTAGGAGGCGTAGTTGTGAAATACAAACAGGCAGTCAGATTTTAATATAATAGATTCGTGTTCATTTTTATTTTCTTGATAATCGTGATGTGATTTTTGGCAGAAAATTCTCATCTGTAAAAAAAACTGATATTTATGCTTAATAATTAGTATATGCAAATAAAAAATATTTCAAAAATTTCTGTTTAAGTATGGCGTCAAATTCAACTACATTTTATACCTACTGATCATTGTATTATTAATGTACGAAATTGGTTATACTTCTTGCATACTATACCCGGGAGAAGTCGCATGGGGTATGACATACCCCGAGTGCGTACGGATTTTACAATTATCACCACTATTTTTCTAAAAGTAATCTTTAGCGTATTTTATCCTACAATTTGTAACAGTTGTCACTGACTAAATAAGTTGAGAATTATTGTTTGTATTTATTGGTGACAAAGTAAAAACTATTCATACCCTAGATATGCGCGATTCCTCCCGGGTTAAAACATGTTTGAAAATGCCCTTTTTATATCAACAATGACGTAAATTTTTTCTCACCGAAATATATTTTCTCTTAATGTGAATCATGACCTGAATTTTGGCAGAAAACTCTCATCTGTGTGTAAATGATATTCAAGCTTATTAATCAATATCGATTAAAAATATTTCAGTTTTTCATTTTAAAATGATGTCATAATTCATCTACTTTTATTACTTACTGATTATTCATGCTCCTTTTATTATTACAAATATTTGAAATATTTGTTAATTTTTTCCTTCAAATTATGACGCAATTTTCGACAGAAAACGTCTTCTCGCAACGTAACCGACATTCATACTTCATGAATAATAGCAAAGGTTCAATTTTTTCGTTTCAAATGTCACGTCATATTCGTCGTCTATTGAATTCTTTTTAATTTAATTTTTTCTTGTGGAAATCGTTCAATTTAAAATGAATCATTGTAGATAAATTATTATTCAAGATTTTGATTTTTTTGGCTACTAGAAAGGAACATGGTTAAATTTTAATGAAAAAAATGTTTATTGATTTTCTATGAAAATAATGAAAATTTGAATTATTAGGAAAAATATTTGAATAAAATAAATAAAAATTAGCCTATGTTCATTTCTGAGTTATAATCCATCTATATGCAAAGACACAGAGCCATTAAATCATCCGTTTTGGCGTTTATTTCAGCGAAACATTTACACACACTTTCACATTTATGATTTTTACGCTAGAAGACGATTTCATTTTGAAATTTTTTTTTTTCCAAAACGGTTGCTGGACATGCTTTTTATAAACATAAAAATCTTTCCAATAAGCCTTCTGATATCTCACGGGCATTAGATTTTGGAGATCTGGATGAATACAGGGTATACACAAGTCTACATTTTAAGGAGGCCATCACTTGGCGATTCTATTTGAATTTATTCAATGCCTGTGGTCGCAATTGATTTCTTCATATCCAATGCGACTTCTGTGTAAAATTCTGTTTCATAATGTACAAGGTAGTCATAATAAACTGACAGTACTCAGCGTGTCCTGTAGCGCAATCGAGTTGCGAGAATGGAGCCACATTTCGCAAGATGATTAAACAAGATAGTGGACGAAGGATTCCTCAAAAGAGTTCCAAAAGTCACCGCTCGGGGATTATGTGGCGCTGTGTAATAGAAAAGAGAGCATAAAAAATTGCAGAATCAATCTAGAAATAATTATTACCTTTTATTTAGCACATTTAACGATTTAATTCAAGCTCCATGTGGAAACAGTTTTGAGCAATATCAATATGAGCAATACCGATTTTGAGCAATATCAATTAGATTTCGATACTATTTGCGCCGGAGAGAACAAGCAAAAGGTACTGTTGCCATGGAAACAGCGACTTATTTAATATCAAAATTTATAATGGGAGCGTTCTTAATCGGGCAGTTACTGTTAAAATACACTTAAAACTTATCCAGCCGGTGAAACCGTGTAAAAATAATAACTTAAGCAACTACTTGTATATATATATATATATTATGTAAACTTATAGAAAAAATAATAAATCGTTTAAGTTTAAATTCATAAAGTACTGTGCATTAAAATAAACACTCATCTAACCAGGAATTTCCAAATGCATTTAAATAAACATTAATTAAAATGGAATTTCCAAATGCATTAACTCATTGCGCTCTAACACTGTTAGCGGATGTATGTCACTAGCCATAAGATTTCGTGCCAATATGAACTTTTTGACAAAAACTGTGTTGGCTATGCAAAATGATTACGGTATGATAGCTATATGTCATATGTGTTGATGAGTTCGTAAAAAAAACAAATTTAATTAAGCAAGTTTAATTAATTAAACGAATTTAAGTAAGATATATCACTAATTTCCAGGCTACTGCTCTCACTTTCTGTATCGGGTACATAATCCTCGTCGTCGATGCAGTCATAATCCATATTCAATTATGCATAAAAAACAATTAACGTTTTAAAATTACATAAATAAACAAGCACAATATCCAAGTGGCGCTAACTGATAAAAACTACGCAGTTACGATTCCTTCGTTTCGAATGCCTTCTCAAATTACCTTTCTAGCGCCCCCTAGCGGATACAAAAACGAAATAAAGGTCATTATCCACACTTACCAACGAGTCTTCATTTATGTCTATCTATTTTAGGACAACGGATGTAAGGGAATATATTTTCAAACCTATTGCATGACGTACCCTGCGTACGTCATTGTTGGAAATGACTAAATTATCATGACGTACGCTGCGTACGTCATAGAGCGCAAGACGAGGCTAACGAAACAGACAGGCTACCGCGGTGTATTCCACTTATCTATTTTTACAGACCGCTAGAGTGACGTGATGCTCTTTTCGTACACCTGCATTGGTGCTTTCGAGCATCACGTGACTCCCGCGGTCTGTAAAAAAAGATACGCGTAAAGCACCGCGGTAGCCTTTCTTTTTCGTTAGCCTCGGCGCAAGAGGTTTAAAATCTATTGCATTTGGCGAGTAAAATATGTTGCTCTCTAAATAGCGTCATTTTGTGCCAGATTCTCGAAAGTATTTAATTTTTTTACAGATTCTCTGCTGGGATTCCGCATCTAAATTTGACTGATCCTTTATAACGCACATGAGTAGTTCCATTAACACTTTTCTTTTCAAAATATTCTGAGAAGGCGCTTTAAGTAGACCTTCCTTATAAGTCCCATAATAAAGAAGAAGAAGCCTCTTTATTCTAATTTCATGTTACATCTTTGGTACAGTGCCAGCTTGTTGTGCTTTAAAAGGCAATGCGTTACTTTTAGAAACAAATTGATCCAAAGTAATGTGCAATATGTCTCCTTCATGAGTCGTGCGTGCGTTACTTGTCAAATTCTTTTAAAAGAACCCCGTCAGCCGCAGTTCGTGCTTTTATAATGTACAGAAAAATGCTTAAAGGTTGCCTAAAGTACAAGGTCTATCTCAGAGATGTCCCAGACCTGCCTACCGTTCAAGGTATAATAACGTACCACGGGCTGTACAGGACATTCCTGCAGAAATGTTTCTTTCTGCTGTTGTAAATGCTGTGTACATAGTGCAATATGTGGCCAACAAAAACGATGGCCACGTTGAACTTGAATTGAATGTGCTAAATAAAAGGTCATTTTATTTCAGTATTGATTCTGCATTTTTAAAATATCTCTTTTCTGTTACACAGCTTCCATATCACCCTGCCAATGACTTTTGGAACTGAGTTTTATTTCGCGGAATCCTTCGTTCCCCGTCTTATTTAATAATTCAACAAAATGTGGCGCCATATTCTCGCAATAAGATCGCTCTACAGAATACGCTGAGTACTTACTGTCAGTTTAATTATGGCCATCTCGTATAATATCATTATTGAGTTGAGCGAGCGAACATCTTATGCGTTCACTCCAATGATACCTTTATAACTGTACTCCTCCTAAACTGTTCAGCCAATGACTATCTAATTCGGCACAGTGATACATGCACTGTTAAAAATCTTCAGCTTTTGCTGCATAGTCACTCGACCGCTTTTATAGAATATCGTTATTTTGACCAATGAAAATGCTCCATAATATAGTAAAGTAACCGTTTTCTCCAAAAGCGGTGGAGTGTGTCTGCAGCAAAAACTGAAGATTTTTAACAAGTCGTCATGGTTCACTTAGAAAAAAAATCTGGCAAAAATCGTACCCTTGAGGAATAATTACAGAACATGTGTATCATAGGCTTAACTTTAAAAATCACTAGTTGTAACATTATGTAATCTATTTATCTCTATATAAATCAGTATGTGTGTGAATGTTCCTTATCCAAATCTGTAATTTTTGATCGATTTGCATGAAACTTGATATGCATACTTTTAGATCCCTGAAAAAATTACTGCCAATTTTACAAATTTCTCAGGCCACTCTTTATTTCCTTTTTTAACTACCTGTCACAGTTTATCCATATATAAATATTTTTTATAAATATTTTACTGCATTTTCTTCTTTCTTGTTGGCACACAGTAAAAAAAAAAATCGCAAGAAAATTTTAAAGTGATAATTCGTGTATATTTTCTTTTTATAAGCCAATAAAAGTTCAGACCCACTCGCTGTGTTTCTGCATCCGAAATTAACGTCATTCTGAGCAGATAAATCGAAATTTTCGTATAATTTTTTTTTTTTAAATTACCATAAGCATAGCTGCCAACGTTTACATTTTTTTCCTACCACTATAATTTTATAATAAATTTAAATTTATTAAATCTCCGAAATCACGTGATTCAATAAAGCAAAATTTTCTATTAATTTTTAGTGGTATCAAAAAAGCGTAAAAGCTGGCAGCTATGCATAAGAGTGTTAAAATGGCGTAGTACCTTCGTTTAAAATATTTGGAGTTAAAACAATAATACAGATATTTAAATTTTAAGGAAAATATTCAGGGAGGACAAAAACAATAAATAAAAAATATTTTTCTAAATATAATGTACCTTTCTATGAGACGCTTCAGTACGACGTCAAATTTACTCTAGAAAACGGTTGCAATGTTTTATTTCCTATTTCGTTTGTATATTACAGCTGTATCATATAGCTAAGTGTTTTAATATTTTAAATGTAGCGGTAACATTTTTTACGGTTTATATTTTACAGGAAATGAATTAGCAATCATTTTTATAGAGTCAGTTTATTTGCTTTTCAAACAAAACTTCATGACTGATGACACGACTGAAAGCGTCTAAAAAATGACGACATTTTTATGTAATGATTGTAGATTTAATTTTCATGAATGGAAATGTAGGTTTTATCATGGATGGAGGCTATAAAGCAGGCATGTCAAATTTGTTTACCGCCGCGGGCCAAATTAAACATTATGTACAAAGCCATGGGCCACATAAAAACGTAGATAATGTTATTACTAATCCACAGAATAAAATTTGTACGTTCAAGACAAAGCCATGTTAAAGAATTATTCACACAAAGTTCCAAAGTTATTATCATACATAGTTTATTTCATCTTATTTTTGAAAAAATACTCAAAATTACTTTTCATCAACGAAATCTATAAAATTTAATTGAGTTTTCTAAATTGTATCTATTGTAATAATTGATTGTGTACACTGGTCTGTAAATCTTGATCTAGCAAAGACATAGCTGTTACTCTTCCGTATTTTCTTAAAGTAAAAATTAAAAATAAACATATTTTGAATCCGGAAATGCATTTAATAAAACTCATCGTATTTATGCGTTACTTATTTCCTTTCGTTTATTGAATACATTTTCTGGTTCAAATTATTTTTATTTGACTTGAAAAATAACAAATGTTGGCAATAAAAGATGTCGTACACAAAAGTCCTCACCGAACATAGCTAAAATATGTCTAATTGCATACTATAGTTTAAAAAATCGATCGATTGGTGAATAATTACAGAAATTTGGAAACCCAATATCCAAATATTCTTGCTCTAATATGGAATCGCACTGAACTTTGATTAAGTGCAGCAATAAATTCTGAAGAATAATTTCAACACCAATCACTGTAGGGGAAATAAATAGATCAAACTAATTTTCATATTTCTTGAAATTCTAAAAAATTGATTTTGAATTGATTTTTAAATATATTTTTATTATATCCTAAAAATTTCTACTCCGATGGCCAAATGCCTTTTTTTTTTAAACTGTTTTATCGAAGTAATAAATTATATTTGAAAACGTTAATACTATCAAATAACAAGTAACATTATGAAATTTACCTTGAAGTTAAAGTTTACTCAAATGCTTTGTAATTTAAAATGAAAACTCCAAATACTTTGTCTATTGGTGGTCTTTTAATAATCCACATTCATAACTTGACGATTTAAAATGAAAATTGTAACCTTATTCAACAGTTTGAAATTAACAGTTAGATTTTTATGATGGAAAGCTGTCAAATATCTGTATAAGAAGGTAGATCTGTTTATCTTCACTACCCACATTTCCAAGAAATTTTCTAGATTGACGATGATTAAGCATGCGTGTACAAATACAGTATAAGTTTATAAGCGTAAGTTTTAACCCTTAAATGCATAGTGATACAAATTTGCATCACTTGTAATTGAACTTTTAATAAATATCAAGTTCTTCGTAACCACTATATTTATATAAAAATATTAATCTTTTTAAAAACACATAAACGTGCTACTAAATAAAGTTAAAAATATATTTTAAATTTTCTGGTGTCCAATCCTTACTATAATTATAAAAAACACAATTCTAAAAGAAAAAAAATCATGTATTTAAGGGTTAAGCACATATCCAGTTTATATAAATACATCTGCTATTTAGAAATCTTTTTAGCAATGGTACTTATGTTCATAGTATTTTCAAATTTCTTTAACTGCTCTAGACATCATTTCTTCAATTTCGTAGTGAATGATTTCGACTTGCGGGACATTTAATATAATAAAGACAATAATTAGTTTTTTAAAGCAGATGTGTTTTCTTCAATAGGCTTAGTGAAAACACTTTGATTCTCTATTAAGTAGTATCAGTTTCAACTATGATAGTTTATCTTTCTGATGTTTATCCAGTATTTTATGAGGTTTCTTTATACTTTGTGTTCTAGCGCCTCTTAATGTTATATTCTTTCAAAACTTTAACAATATCTACATATCAAACATAAAATTTCAGTTTTCCTTTGCATATAATTATATTGAATGTAAATTACCTTTAAAAAAAATCTGCGATGCTCATTTTCAGTTTATAATATATATTCATAGTGGTAAAGAGCTTTAACATATTTTTTTATAAATCCCAGGATGTATTAGTATGTCAATAAAATGTGTGTATATCAATAAAAAGTCCTTCCGGCCTGTACCGGGAGGAAAAGGTAGCTTTCCTATATCTTCGTTTTAAAAGTTTAGCTAATGTTACTTGAAACAGCAAGCTAAAATGCATAGAACCCGATTACAGAAGATTCATTAATATTGAATTTGAATAAAAAATTTGCCAAATTAGTGGCCTATGGCCAAGTTGACTTCATTTAAAAAGCCTTATTTTAATCGCAAAATTTGGCGATATTTCGCCAAGTGTCGCCAAGTTTGACGAGAATTTGGCGCTAACGGAAATGAATATATAGTTTTATGCGTAATGATTGGAAAAATGATTATAACAATGAAAGATAATTATTTGCGAGAAAAAGCTGTAGTAAATATAAGTGATGGTGGTGACAGTGAGGGACTTTCTTCACTACTTTATAAATTAGAAGGTCTTAATGCTTTAGAAACAGTTCAACTGCACATTAGGTCCATTTAAGGAGCGACAGATGAAGAATCTGTAGAAAATAGTTAAATCCGAAAATCAATGCACATTTAAAATACATTTAAAGAAGTACTTTATGGCGTAGAATATTAACACTATCTCTAACGTTGCAAATGACACCTTTTAAAATTTTCATTTATGTTTATTTTTCTTGCCATTTTTAAAGCTAATAAATATAAAAATAATGCATCAAAATGTATTTGTGATTGTTTTAATTTAAAATTTACAAATAAAATAACCACAAATCGAAATCTTTTAAAATGTGTCATTTGGCAACAGTAGAAACAATGTTAAATGTATATAATATGCTATACAAATAAATGTACGTACGTAATCAGCGTAAATTTGCGGTTTATTATTATATTAGTAATATTATGCTGTTGCATTCATGGAGCAAAACTAAGAAACACAAAGTCAATAAAACAAAATTTTAAATTTAATCTTGTTTTATATAAAAACAAAAATTCGTCTTTATTTTCTTTTAAATTTAAATACATTACGTGTTACTTCTTTATTAACAGTGTATGAGGTCGTTTCAATTTTTGTTTTGTTGTTGTTGTTTAATTTACAATTATAGAGAATTATACAGTTAAAAAAATGAACTATGTCATACAAAACAAAATCCAATACACACATTGTATGATAATTTGAAAACATGTAAATGCTGTAAAAATCCATATTAAAATGTGTTAAATATTAACTTTAATAAATAGGAATAAAATCATTCTCTTGCTTCAGTTCATATTAAATAGTTTTTCACAACAATTAACAACGGGTGATATATATAAAAGCTAAAAAACGTAAGTAACCAGTGCTTCCAGCGCACATGTTTAAAAATTCTAATTGCACAACAAGCAAAATCCATAGAAGTTACAGATATCAATGATTTCTTTTTCAAATTTAATAAATGTATACCGTCTTATACCTATTTCGTTCAACGGATCAAATCTAATTTTAATCAGACCCTCATTTAGTATAAATAAGATCCTAAGCTAAAAACATTTTAAAAGTTCTTGTTTAAGAAAAAAATTGATTCCATAGATAATTTAATATTAACCAAATATCTGAGACTTTAAGAAATAGTCTCTCCAGCCTCTGCATTAATTCAGCCATGGTTGTACATTTAGCCTTTAATTTATCATTGAAAGAACGTCATTTTGTGCAGCGCATATAGTCAACGCATGTTCTATTTTATGCAACGCATAATAATCATATTTCACATTACAGTCCATCATGATGAACGTGCTGTTTATTTAAATATAACATAAATGACTTTAAACAGCGTATGTTGCAACATGCAATCCTATATCATAGTTTTGATATTAATCCTACATAGGGGCTTTCTTTGAATTAGTGGGTGGTAATTCACAATGGAATGCAATAATCCTTGATGAAACACCTGCAAGTGAAAGTATATCAAAACTGTTCCTCTTACTCTTTTTTGAAGAACTCCATTGCAACCTGTTTTAATAAGTCACTGACTTGAGAGAAAGTTTGTAACTACAAACAGTAAAGATTTTTCTGGCTTCAAAGAATAATTGGTTTTGTCTAATTAACATCTCAGTTTTCTTATAACATCGTGTCTGTTTACTTGTTCTTGGGCTCACTTACAGTTTATTGTTGATATTTACAACAATTATTCGTAATTATAAAAAGCTTTCAACTCACTCATCGTGTGCATTTAAAAGAACTTATGTATTAAGAAGTAGAAAAAAAGTATATTTTATTTTGTTCTTTGTAAAATCCAAAAAATCATGACAATTATTTATATATGAATATCAGCAGAGTAAAATGATTAGTCATTATCTGTGTTCTGTTCTTGTATATACACTCGGTCAATAAATTAGCACAGTTTTTCGTAAAATCATCCAATTCTGTCATGACGTTTTTCCTATATTGAGTAGATTATACAAGTATAAAAACATGCTAGACGTTTCTTAATATTAGTCTGACATGAAATGACTTCGGAGCTCTCGAGATATTCTGTACAAATATTATATGAAAGAAACAAAAATAAATAGTTTTCATTTAAACCTTTATCGTTTAGAACATCAAATCTTAAATGCATGTAGTACTGCAACACTGGTTCTTCCAGTAAAAATAATAACTATTTAAATTGCAACTCTCAGGTAACGATGTTATTTTAGCTTAATCACTATGACTATAGTGGAATAGGATGTTCAAAATCAGCTGCACAAAGAAGTTTGAAACACTGAAGCTCAAGATTCGCGAACTTCTGAAAATTCTTTTTTGGATGCAAGAAGATTACAAGTACTCATCACCTTTGGCCAGTTGGTACCCATTTCCATAAGCATAATGCAGAGGTTCTTGCATCTGATCTTCCACTCGTCGTCGACGGAAAAATCCAAGCTGCGCAGGAAATAAAAAAAGGGATAAATTTGAAATTAAGTCAAATACAACCAAAACGAAAAAAAAGAGACACCAGACATAGATTATGAAACACTTTACAACACAAATAGAATAGTATTTAAAATTTTCATTTTTTTTTCACACAATGAAATCGATTATAGTCCGTCCGGTAACCGAATTCTTTTGTGCATGCCTGTAAACGAAGGTAAATGGTACGCACTCCTTAATCTATAGAAAACATGTTGTAGACATCTCAGTGATCTTTTCAATTTCATTATGTTTGAAATATCATATCATCATTAAAATGCATCGCAAATGATTTTTTTCCCATATATCATAGTTTAAAGGAATTATTTGGTGCGTTCCTGTAAACGGATTATAAATGCCTACTCTATACTCCTGAGATAGCATGTTGCAGTACACCTCAGTGACGCATATCAATCTCATTATGTTTGGAGTATTGTATGTAGGGGAAGGTCGGGTAGTAGCGGACAGTGGAATTGTATCGGACAAGTAGTGTTACCAGCATTGGTCAATAGTATCAGCACCTGTCACGCTACTGTCGTGTTTATTTAGTCAGAAGAAAGACACACACACCATTTTGGACCAACTGGTCTGTGCATTTGCAAGTTATAGTAAGTTATTAGTTTTTTGCGAGTTTTCTAGTGCATAAAGATAACTTTCCAGCTACGTAGCTTGTGTAAAAGCAAATGGAATAATGATTTTAGTGTTTTGTTAGTTGTAATGGTTAGTGTGCTTTATACTGTAGGTTGTAATTATGTCTAGGCCTGGCAATACGCATGATAGGTAGTCAAAGCGTCGGAGTGTAGTGTTCGAGTTGTATCGGAGAAAAGTTTACAGGTTTAAAAAGTTAAATTATTCCCTGTTTTATTCTAGAGAAAATACTTCATAAGTGGGATGAAAATCACATGAGGAAAGCTACGGAAAAGTCTGACTTCATGAAGTGACAATCAGAGAAGCTAGTGAAAAATATTGTGTAACTAAAAGCACCTTAGGGGATAGACTCAAAAAAGTTAAAGTGAAAAGGACAAAGTAAAGTCCACAGCAAATAAACAACAGAACGAAGAGTGTCCCTAATTCTAAAACTGAGGAAAACCTCTTGAAGCAAAAGCTAGAAAGTCTTTGAACTTTGACAAAGAATTGCGGGAAGAGGTTGAATTGTCTCATTGTATTCTTTGCAATGAAACTTTCTAAGAAGGCTGGATCCAGTGCAATATTTGCAAAGGTTGGGCCCATGAAAACTGTGCGGATCTTGAGCTTGAGAAACAATTGTACTCCATAGACCATAATGCAACGGAATGAATTCTTTCTAAAATGCTACACACTTGATTTCCAATATAAAACATCCTATAGTAGACAACAATAACATATAAAATATGACAATCCGAGTATATTTATGAGAGTTAGAATACGGACAGACAGACTTTTCAACTATGTTGGAAAGTGTTAAAAACAAGCAAACTAAATACGAACCTGTGGTGCTACAAAAGAAAACGTGTCATATAAAAACTGACAAAAAATTAAGCAGATTTTAAAATAATCCATTAAAAATATATTTGTTTTTAAACTTTATTTACTTTTTTACACAAAATGTTATTCACCATTTGAAATTACTCCAGTAAAAAAATCTGGAGAACAAAAAAATTCGAAAATGTTTTACGATAAATGAAGATTTATATTAACAAATTAAACAATTATGAATGCATAAAAAACACATGTGTTTCTAAAATATTTAAAATGTTGTATGCGCTCATTAGATCGTGTAAAATAATTGAGAATGAAATACAGGGTTTTTCAAAATGAATCATCCGATTTCAAAATGCTATATTTTCATAAATAAACGACACAGGACGATAAGTAATACATGAATACAAAGGAAAAATATTGAAGCTTTTTTTACAGGTGTTCGATATAACTTCCTGTAGTTACACGTATAATGTCAAAACGGTATATAAATTCCTGCCAAACACGTTTTAAAATGCTACTGGTAATTGATTATACAGCAGAAATTCGTTATTTAAGTTCACATAAATTTGCGGGTAATGGTGGCACATAAACTTTAACTTTTACAAAACCCCAAAGGAAAAAAGGGAGTCATATCAGGTGACCTAGGTAGTAAGCTGCGTAACATCAAGAAATCTGGTCCACTGCGACCGATCCAAGTACCTCTGTAGCCACGTCAACCAAGTGGGGTGGTGCCCCATCTTGTGGTGACCATCTTGGAGAGATCTTCCTTTATTTAGGAGAAAAACCAGCTTCTAAAAGAGCTTTCGTGATACAGCTTCAAAAATCATGAAGAACACACGAGTGCCATCTATTGTCCACAATATAAAACTTCCATATTTTTCCTTTGTATTCATGTATTACTTATAATTTTGTGTCGTTTATTTTTGAAAATATGGAATTTTTAAATCGGACGACTCATTTTGAATAACCCTGTATTTTAGTTCAACATAGTTTGCAATTCAGGGCAATTAAAATATTTGTATCTCTTTCAATGCAAAACATTTCTTCTTTTTTCTTTATAACGAATTATGCTTGTAAATTTTAATATTTATATTTCGTATTTGCCTTCCAGAACTGATTCATAAAAGTGAAACAGTTATCAATTAAAAAATGAAGGGGGAGGGGGAAGCAAAATAAGTCGTTATCAAGATTTTTTTTTTGATTAATTTTAATTCCGCAGAGTTTATAATTAATTAATTTCTCATCGTATCTTTATATTTTTTCCGTACACTGAGTTGATTAAAAAATATACATTTTTTTTTAGTTATCAACTTGTATTTTTTGAAAAAACAAACTTGATTTTCTTTACAAAAATACTAGAATTACATAACCTTTGTAAATAGAATACTATCATTTTCTTTGAAAAAAAAAATAAATAGAAAATAGGTTGGACCCATCAGGCTAGAAAAAAATTGGTATAAATTTAATTGGTTGTTTTGCGCATTAATGTAATTGATTCACTTGCGCATTTACTTTTTTATATGAAATAAATGCAGTAAGTGTGCGTAGTTTTATTTGCAAGCTATTTAAATATGAAAATTAATAACGTATAGCATTGTAGTGACTGTTTGTGACTCTTTAGTACACCACAAAATGTTACAAATGAACTCTTAATTTATCTAACTTGCTCATTTCATAGAAAACTGAAGATTATTATTTTTTTTTTAACATTAATGTACAATATATGCACGTGCAGGATATGCATGTTTTTAGTAAGACATGAATTTAAAAATCCCCCCCCCCCCAACCCAATATATATATTATATTCATAAATCACTTATTTGATTAGCTTCTATATATTATACATTGTTTCGATTCGATCTGATATATATAACATATACACGATATATATGTTATATATATATATATATATATATATATATATATATATATATATATATATATATATATATATATTTGTAGGATTCCAGTTTGAACACTTCATGTAAATGATTTGAACTGACACTCTAGTGCTATTATCCATGGTTAGACACTTCACTTCATCAAATGAACTAACTACTATTATTATCCATGGTTAGACATGCGCGAGTTGTAAATAGTTGGAATCGCGAGATTTGGCTAAGAGCCAGTCTTCTAATTTTTGTTATGAAGCAAGATATAAAAGGAATATAGCCGGTAAAGGTGTTATTAGGCCTGGCTGGATTATTGTAAGCTAAATTGTTGTTATATAGTTTTAACCAAAAGTGTATTAGTTGAAATTAAAGTTCGCATTTTGTTGTTTATCGATTTTTGGTTCAGTAAAGCGACTATTTACATATCATTTACTTACATTTTGGGGGCTCGGACGGGATTATTAAAAGTAAAAGCCACTAGTAGTGAAATGGAAACCAAACGTAAAGTGTTGTAAAACGCCAGTATCAAAAGTTGGGTTACGAATTAGCAAGGTGAAACCGTAATCGTATCACTTCAAGTACAATTTTTGAAAGATAAGCATGGGAACTCTCAATAAAGCTAAGAGAATTGATCTAATAAACCTCTGCGGAGAATGCGGAATTGAAGCACCAGAAAAACCGACAATACCTGTCCTAATAAAGCTGATCAAGAGTTGGGAGAGTTACGAAGAAGATTTTATAAGAGATCGATTGGAAGTAGTGATAGATGGTAGAAAAGAGAAAGAAGAAAGATAAGAGAAAGAGAAGAAATTACAAGCAGAACTGGAAGAGAAGAAGTTACAAGCAGAGATTGAAGAAAATAGATTGAAATTGAAAATGGAAATGGAAGAGAGAAAATGGAAAATAGAATCGGAGCAAAATTTTGAAATTAAGAAATTGCAGATACAAGAAAATTCAAGAGAACACATTAATGAAAACCCAAGGACAAATCCAGGTAAGCAATTTGAATTGCTTAGATTATTAACTAAATATGATAGTTCGAATGATATTAGTTTATATTTGCTATGTACGAAAGGCAAATGGCGCAAACGGGCATTGATAAAAAAGAATGGGTAAATTATTTAATTAATCTAATGCCGTTAGATGTGGTCAATATAATAACAAGGGAAAACGAACCTGAAGTTCACGATTATGATTATATAAAAAATATTCTACTAAAACGCTACAAGCTATCACCAGAGGAGTTTAGGCTGAAATTTTTCTCATCTAAAAAGGAGCTATCAGCCAATTGGCAAGATTTCGCTTATGAAATAAAGATGTATTTTCAACAATGGATTGAAGGTCTTCAAGTAAATAACTTTGAAGATTTAGCAGAATTAATTGTTGTTAATAAAATCAGGCATAATTTACCTACGGAAACAAAAACACATTTCATAGAGGAATTATTAGTAATAAAGAAAATTGATGACTTAGTTAATAAATTGGATATTTACGAAACGGCACGAAGGGTTTGCAATAAACAAACAGTTAGGAATACAAGCGGACATTTTGAGGACAGAAGATCGAGAGTGGCTGATTACGTCAATTTGAAAAGACGCCAAATTGACAATAGACACAGTATGAATCATGTAAGCAAAGAGTCGCATATAATCTGTTTTGCGTGTGGCAACCCTGGTCACGTGACTGCGAAATGTGCCATGGCATTTAATACAGAACGAGAATATTCAAATTTTTACTCGCAACGTAATCAAAATTGGCGAGAAACAAAATACCAAAATGAGACCCAAAACACGCAAAGAAAAATAGTTAATATGGGCATATTAAATGGTAAAAAAGGAAGAATCTTAAATATTAGCGGAATAAAAACAAACGTAATAATCGATACAGGAAGCGATATTTCAATCGCCAGTTCAAGATATCATACTGCAATAAATGCGCCAAAACTAACCAGCGACAATATATACATATCAGGCATAGGTGGTGAAGAAATTAAGCCAACACGTTTTTTCTGGCATAAAGTCTACGTGGATGAAACAGAAATCCAGGATAAATTTTACGTGGTACAAGAGACGGACTGCAATTTAATAATAGGTAGAGAAGCAGTAGAAGGCATGACGTTAAAAGTAACGGAAGATGGTGTTAGAATAATAAGCGGCAACAAAGTTCGAGTAGGATACATTAAAATTAACGAAGTACCGACAAAAATTGATGATGCAAGTATAAACAACGATAATCGAGGTTGGGAAGATATGGTTAAAATCGACTGCGGAAATGACGGGATGAATTTAACTCATGTTACAAATTTAGCAAACAGAGAGAAAATAAGAAAATTAATAAAACCATATAAGCCGAATAAAACAAAAGATACAGGATTATCTGATGAATGGAATGTTGACTATCCATCTCCAGAAGAAAACTATGAAAGCAGTAGTCCTGCACATGGTAGAAAAGACTATGTGAAATATCACAATAGGAATTTTGATCATAAGGGAAAGAACAGAAATTTTAATAGACCATTTGATAACAGAAGCAATAATAGATATCGCCAGAGATATTTTGAACAGTCATTTAACCGTGGAAATTACAATAAATATAGATATGGGAAACAGAGTTCTTTGAAACCTCAAGACATAACAGAAAATACTTCACATAATTCAAAAGCATGGTACAATCCAGATTTTTCCCCTAGATACATGAATAGAGGCTACTATCATGGTCAAAATAATTATAATTATGGTGGCCAACGATCGTGCAAGGCTAGTTATAATGAACAAAAATATTCACAACCATCACATAAGAATAATTCTCATCATGGATTTAAAGGAGCTGATAGTAGACGAGATGATTATTCAAATTCTTATCATTCTAGAAGCAATAGGTATGTAGCTTCTAAAGATAGAGAGAAATATCCAGAAAGAAATAAAAATCTTTAAAAAATAACTGTTAGGCATGAAAAAACATAACAAATCAAGATGCTGATGTCGAGACGCCATCACGTCAGGATGACCGATTTGTAGGATTCCAGTTTGAACACTTCATGTAAATGATATGAACTGACACTCTAGTGCTATTATCCATGGTTAGACACTTCACTTCATCAAATGAACTAACTACTATTATTATCCATGATGGTTAGACATGCGCGAGTTGTAAATAGTTGGAATCGCGAGGTTTGGCTAAGAGCCAGTCTTCTAATTTTTGTTATGAAGCAAGATATAAAAGGAATATAGCCGATAAAGGTATTATTAGGCCTGGCTGGATTATTGTAAGCTAAATTGTTGTTATATAGTTTTAACCAAAAGTGTATTAGTTGAAATTAAAGTTCGCATTTTGTTGTTTATCGATTTTTGGTTCAGTAAAGCGACTATTTACATATCATTTACTTACATATATATATATATATATATATATATATATATATATATATATATATATATCAGTTGCTGTAACATTCACTTTAAAACAAATCAGCAATCAAAAAATTATTACACCACGCACATTACCCACAATTCATAAAGAATTCTGCAGTTTTATGTCAAGAAATGTCATTACCTGCCAAAGAACAAGAGCTAGTAATCCTAGAATTAGCAGTCCCACTGAAACAGACAGAATGAGGATCCACCAGGGAACCATGTGGTGCTGAAAGGTTATGGTTTCGGGGTTTACTTTGGTCGTAACCTAAAATAAGAAAAATACATATATTCATACTATACATACATATTACATACTATTATATACATACTATTATATATACATACATATTACATACTATTATATACATACTATTATATATACATACTATATATACTATATATATACATACTATATACATACTATATACATATATACATACTATATATACTATATATATACATACTATATATACATACTATATGATATACATACTATTCATACATATAAATACTTAAAAATGGTAAATACGATCTTGAAATTATTAATGTATTCGACGATAAACATCGTAAATAAAAATTTAGATTTACAACTCTCATTTCAAGTTAGAAATCATTAAAATTTTCGAAAGCTAGCTTTTCTCAGATTATTTTACTACTTTAAACAGCGGAAAAATAAGCTTTTATATTTAAGTATAATTTATAACATAGAAACTAACGGTATGTATAAAATATGCTTTTAAATGTCCGCTATATATTTATATATATTTATTTATATAACAAATTAGCTATTAATTAAGGAAATTAGGACTCATTTCATATTGTTAAGAAACCAATTTATATATATTAATAATAAATTTTGAAATTAATTTTTTTATAGTTCTGTATAAAAATCGTTCAAAAATGTAGCTACATATTGTATATTATATTTTAAATGCTCTAAATATTAAGTATTTTAATTTTAATATATACTAAAACGTTTTATTTTTGTCGAAGTTTTCCTGTAAAAATAAAAAAAATTCGTTTTGTTGACAAGGATAATTAATTTAACTCATTTTCCAAAGTAGGAATTTTACTGTATGCACGTGGATAAACACATGTAGGATTGATATTGTTACACAATATATACAGATGCGACGTCTTAAATAAAAAAATCGAAAACAAGGATGAACATTTGTATACAACAAATGCGATTTATACATACATTGTATGATCGAAAGTTACCACACACTTTCAATTTTATACTTTTTGTCGAATATATAGAGAAATATTTGACAAATTCTCCTGGAACTGCATCCAAAATTTCAAATGATTATAAAAACGGAAAAATGGTCGATTCGTTTGCGGTTTTCGCTAAAACTATCCTTTATGTCAGTATTTTCTTGAAAATAAATTTTAAAGATAAAGTTCAAAAATGCCGAAAGAGGGCGCTTTAGACTTAACGAACAACTATTATTTACCGTTATTTTTTTAATCTCATTAAATGCTTTCAAAAGCTTAGATTTAAACTTAAGTTTTGAGCTCAAAATCTGAATAGTTGGGAGTGGTATGTAGCGCAAACTGAACTGTGTTCAGGAGTTGAAATTTGAACCCCCCCCCCCCCCTTGAACACAGTTCAGTTATTCCCGACCCTAGTGCCGTAGACCCGGCAGAAACTACTACCGCCTACACGTAAAATAAACATTAGACGGATGACAAAATTAAATAAAAAATTTATTCATGACAGACATGAGCAATTTCTCCGCGCAAAATAACAAGAAATAATTTACAGTTACATAGCCATTACGTAGCAACGGTCCGTGACTTCGATTGGCCGGCAATGTGTAGTACAGAAGGATGTAACCTTCAGATGGCGCTGTGATCGAAAGTGCTATTAAAGCACTGGTTGTCCGCATTCATCGTGTTTTCGTCTTTGATGGCTGTAAGGATGACCAGCTACACTAATCAGGAAATGGCCGATATGCATTTCATTTACGGCGCTGCGGATGGGAATGCCCTGGGGGACCAGCGATTGTACTGGGAGCGATTCCCTTTGAGACGCTTGCCGGACCGAAAAATTTTCGAATGTTGGCATCGGCGTCTCGGAGAAACCAGTTCGTTTGTCAGCGGTATGCACGACACTGGAAATACCAGGAGTGCGAGGACACCAGAACTTGAAGACCATGTGGAATTCGAGGAGCAACCGGAGACGAGCACGCGAGCTGTATCCACCGCCGCAAATGTGAGCCAGATGGTGGTTCGGCAAGTGTTAGGAGCCGAAGGCCTTCGACCCTATCATGCACAGCGTGTGCACGCCTTGAAAGCAACCGACCAACAGCCACGTGTCAAATTTTCACAATGGTTCCTCTAACAATTGGATGCACAAATCAAATTGTTTCTTTTTATTTTGCGCGGAGAAATTGCTCATGTCTGTTATGAATAAATGTTATATTTAATCTTGTCATCCCTCTATCGTATTTTTTACGTGTAGGAGGTAGTAGTTTCTGCCTGGTCTACGACACCAAGATCGGGAATAACTGAACTGTGTTCAGGGGGGGGGGGGGAGTTCAAATTTCAACTCCTGAACACAGTTCAGTTTGCGCTACTTACCATTCCCAACTATTCAGATTTTGAGCTCAAAATTTAAGTTTAAGTCTAAGCTTTTGAAAGCATTTAATGAGATACAAAAAATAACGGTAAAAAATAGTTGTTCTTTACTTCAAAGTCTAAAGCGCCCTCTTTCGGCATTTTTTGAACTTTATCTTTAAAATTTATTTTCAAGGAAATACTGACATAAAGAATAGTTTTAGCGAAAACCGCAAACGAATTGACCAATTTTTCCGTTTTTTATAATCATTTGAAATTTTGGACCCTAAACTTTAATGGCGCCTATCTCCTTCGGAAGACGTTTGGGACCCTCAGTTTCCTATATAATATTGTTTATCTTGATGTGTACTATCACCCCTTAAAGTTTTGCCCAAGAGTTTAGAATCACCCTGTATATATCTCTATCTCTATAAAAGAGTAAGTGTCTGTCTGCCTGCCTGCCCGCGGATTTCTCCGTAATTATAACACCTAGGACTCTAAAATTTTTGTCATGTATAGATGTTGTCACCGGACAGTATACCTCGGGGCCGGATTTTTAAATTTTAATTTAGATTTTTTTTTTTTAAATTAAAACGTGTATATGGAATTTTGGGTTCGAGGCTATTTCAAGCTCCTCCCATGAAATAGCCTCGGCAACGCTATCCGTGGCAACGAAGCAGCCAGCCAATGAGAGCAGTGTAACGACCGAAGAAATCTATGGCCTAGCCTGACTCGTGAGTTGCTGGCCTAGAGTTGTCCAGTTTTTGTCCATGGTTTTGTCGCCTAGCTTCGGAGGTTGACTGCCGTGTAATCGAATCGAAAGGACAGTTTTCGATATGCAAAGAGACTGCAAGAGATGTTAGTTGGCAGGTCAAAAAGAAGTGAACCGAGCTACGCTAAGAGAGATGCAGAGAGTGTTGAACAGACGAAGGTGAGCGGAAAATGATGCGTGCGCGTGAACAGTCTATGATGGTTGTGTACGCTGGGGTTTTGATGGCAGAGTGTAATGTTTTTTAATTGTTCATCTTATTTTAACTTGTATATCAACGATGCCTTATAAAAAGTGCTGGATGTTAATCATCACCTTGGATCACTGGAGTTCGTTAAGTCATTACAGTATGGCTCTTTCCACCCGACATCAATAGAGCTTACTGATTTTAGTTCGGATTTTCACCACAGGGGCGCTTTCGTATCTTTGGTTCTATGGGCTGGATCATGACGGGGTATGCCTCATTCGACTCGACATCGATAACCTTAATGAATTCAGTTATGTTCGTATAGAACATATTGTGCCCCCTGGCGGTGGAAGGTGTAACTAAAGGATTTTGCAGCTAACTCGGGTTCTATGGGTCACATCACCACACGGTTTGGCTCATTCGACACAACATCAATAGAGCTTACCTATTTTAGTTCTGAATTTCACCACCAAGGGGTGCTTTCCTATCTTTGTTTCTATGGGCTGGATCACAATGGGGTATGGCTCTTTCCACTTGACATCGATAGAGCTGACTGATTTTAGTTCGGATTTTCACCACAAGGGGTGCTTTCCTATATCTGGTTCTATAGGCTGGATCACGACGGGGTATGGCTCATTCGACTCTACATAGATAGAGCTTATCGATTTTCACCACCAGGGGTGCTTTTCTATCTCTGGTTCTATGGGCTGGATCATGAAGGGTTATGGCTCTTTCGACTCGACTTACGGTAATATATGGGAGTGTGTATGACACGCCCAGTGTTTGCTGTCTAAGGTAGTGGGGCCCCCAACATTAGATTTGTTTAAAAATAAAAAAAATGTTCAACACTGATTTCAGGTATATTTAAGGTTGTTGGCACGGGCAACGCCGGGCGGGTAAGCTAGTATATATATATGTATAATAGAAGAATATACTACAGTGTATGTGAAGTCGCATTTGTTGCATACAAATGTTCATCCTTGTTTACGAATTTTTTTATTTAAGACGTCGTATCTGTATTGTGTAACAATATCAATCCTACATGTACTTACCCTGTAAAATGAAATACTCCAAATGATCTGTAGTTGTAACAAATGACTGTGTGGATATTGTCCAACATTTACTTTCATTTGTGTATGAATAGCATACGTATATTCATGGAGATATAAAGGTTTCTTTTAAAAATTGAATAAATTTCCGCATATTTTTGTAATAGAGGATGCAGGTTTTTCAACTAAATTTAAAGCCCTTTTAAAGCCCTTTTAATTGATGTTCAAATATAATTTTTTAAGAATTTCTCTAGATATTCGACAAAACATCTACAATCGAAAAATTCCAGTGAATTTTGACCATATAGTGTATCTTCTAATATTTTGGCGTAATACTTTCAATTATTGATATTGTTTTTCTTTTTATGTAAAACTGCACTTCAATGTAGTTTATTTAATTTAGTATCAGTACGAAATGTACACTTTATCACAAGTAGTAAAGTTGTTACTTATGCTGATTTAAAACAAAGTTTCAATAAATTCATATTTAATACTTTGGAAATTTTTCCATATAAAATTTCACGCGCCTTGCATTCATAATAATCAAATTTTAATTGCTTAATAGACGTCCCGGTTTGGGTACTTTTTCACTATGTTGGCTTTACGCCTATTAAGCAATTAAAATTTGATTAAAGTGTCAATTTAAGGATTTTTTAATTAAAATTAGGCAAATAGTTACGTTCAGTATTCAATTTTGTTAACATTAGAATGCTAGCACTTGTTCCATGCCCATTGATTTGCAGCACGGAAAAAAAAATATAAAGTGTGTGTCTCGAATATAATGAAAAAGACAGGTATTGCACTACCTTTCGCTTTAAACTAGAGTCATGTGAGGCTTTTTTCGTGCACTTGCATTTGTACATTCGAGCATCACGTGACTCAAGCTGTCTGAAAAAAGAGACACGTGTAACGCACCGCGGTAGCCAGTGTTTTTCGTTAGACTCGTGTGTGTCTCTTATGATGCATCCCTACCCTAAAACTACTATGACCCGAATGTACCAAAATGTGAAAGTACAGTGACCCAAATACAATTATTACTGCTTACGTTGTCTTTACGTGAGAACGTCGAAGACATTGTGAAGTTGGTATGTCTCAATTTGTGACGCGGTTCGAAGCTTAAAAATCGGTGACTGTATAACTTTACAGCGGAATCGCAAAGGAAGGATCACTTGAGAGTCATAACGTGAGGAAATAAAGATGCCACCTGTTGAGCACCGCTGTGATTGTGTGTGCATTTATCACCATAAATGTTCATTTAGGGTGATAAATGACAGTAATAACCACCAAATTTAGACTGATCTGCGGATTGTGGCCTGATTAACAAACCTTGTTACTGTACTCAACCACATCTGAAAGTTTTTACACGACCCTTAAACAGGTCTGATCACTTCTATGTGGGACCCGAGGCACACAGGCCATTTCGGGACCCCGTTTCTCAAGAAAATTGCATTATAAAAAAGTCCTTCCGGCCTGTACCGGGAGGAAAAGGTAGCTTTCCTATATCTTCGTCTTAAAATTTTAGCTAATGTTACTCGAAAACAACAAGCTAAAATGCAAAGAAACTGTTTACAAAAGATTCGTTAATACTGAATTTGAATAAGAAATTCGCCAAATTATTGAGCTATAGCCAAATTGCCGACATTTATTAAAACTTATTCTAGTCGCCAAATTTGGCGATATTTCGCCAAATATCGCCAAATTTGCCAAAAATTTGGCGCTAACGGATATGAATATATAGTTTTATGCGTATAATTGGGAAAATGATTACAACAATGAAAGAAAATAATTTGCGAGAAGTCGCGTTCACTAAAACTTATAAATGAATCGTTGGATTTTTGTAATGTGCTGTCTTGTTTCAAAATGTCTGCCACACTAGAATTTCAAACTGCTGTATCTCAGCCGTTTTTTAAGATAGAGGTAAAACAAAAAATACTCCGGAAACCTTGTATCAAGGCCTAACACTTAAGCAAAAAATAAATTTGAATTTTTACCTTTTCTGTATATTTATTTTAGTTTTAAATTTTTAAATGGCCGCCATCTTGAAACAAAATGGCGGACCAAGCTGGCCAACGAACTCGGTCGAGACATTGGTGAGCTTAATACACACAATTAATTTCATCGAAATTGATTTATAAATACGAGCGTTATCGTATGACATAGGTCAGATATATATATGTATGAATATATATATATATATATATAAATCAACATTTGAACGGAGGGTGGTTTTGGGGTCTGGGGGTCATGATCGGTGAAAATATACCGAAATTTTCCGGAATTGCTTTCCTCCGAACGGCTGCAATAGGTAGCTTTACACTTTTTTGTATTGAAAGCTACCTAAAACGCAAACAGCTTAAAATTTATACCATAACTTTATGAAAAAACAATATTATAGACATATGTATTCATGCATTAATTATATGATGTATGTATACATGTAAAAATCTTCTGCACTATATGCTATTTAGAGTGAGTAAATTTCTAAACATAAAAGATTTAATGAAATATGTTCGATGTAACAACCGTTCTTCTTGGAATTTCGAAGTTTACATTACATTTCATTGTCGTTAAAAACCTACACTAGTCACGAGAGGAAACGCTCACGCTAATGTTAAGTCTATGGGAAGGTTATCGCGCGATTTCTCGCTCGCATTTTAACATTTTTAAATGATTTTTTTTGCATAGCATAGCTGAGGTCGATCTCTAACGTTGTTAGTTTTTACTTTTTTGATTTTGGTTACAGTTTTTTTTATAAGCGGACATTTTAAATTTTGGAACCGGTTTGAACCGGTGCTGAAATTAAAAGTACCTATATATAAAAAAAAACTGGAACCAAAATCGAAAAAGTAAAAACTAACAACGTTAGAGTTCGGCCTCACCTACCCTATGCAAAAGAAATCATTTAAAAATATTAAAATGCGAGCGAGAAATCGCGCGATAACCTTCCAATAGACTTAACATTAGCGTGAGCGTTTCTTCGCGTGACTAGTGTAGGCTCTTAACACTGAGAGAGTTTAGTTTACATGAATGGGAAATATTAATTTTTTCTATGAACGATAAATGGAAATTTCATTAATTTTTATCTTCAGAGAGTGGATAAAATGCATTTTGGGGCCCTTTTGAGACTGTGGCCCCGAGGTACATGCCCCGTGTGCTTCTTTGATAATCAGGCCCTGCCCTTAAATACAACAAGTATTCATTACTCATAAATTGATCATACAGTAATGTAAGCATAAAATCTTGTCAAAAAATTATTCGTACTGGAGTTATTTTGCATACGTATTGGTAAGGACAGAAACAGAAACAGAAACCTCCCACTCGTGGACTGCCAACCTCTCGGCATAGGACCTATGAGTCCACGAGGGGAAAACCTATAACTACCAGAAACCCCAGTGTCCAAAGACCCGGAGTCCCCAGCAAGTTTAAAAAAAAAAAAAAAAAAAAAAAAAAACAATCACACGAGCTACCCAATATTGCTTATTGCTGGGTGAGCCCAAAGTTATTACATGTATATAAGTTCTATATGAATATACTGATAAGATTACATAATATTAAAGATAAATATTTACAGATATTTACAATAATAATATTGTACTGAGAATTTTCAATTGTATTATGCAATAGTCTATTAAGTCTTTTAAAACATAGTTTTTAAAATCTATAGATCTGGAATTTTATATAGGTTATAATAATTCTTTGATATATGAAAAGTTTTATTCAGGACATTATAGTTTTTATCTAACTTTTCGTAATTGGAAGCGTCTAATAGCACACGTTGTAGCTTTCTCTTTAATGTTTTATTTTTATTGAAGTTAAAATGGTATTCCATAAGAGGGCAGTTACCGAGGATGTAGTGTATAGGAGTTCCAGGGGTTTTGTCACAAGGACATCTATCAGTGGTTCTTTTACCAATTTTATATAAAAAGCTTGGGAAGCTTCCATGGCCGCTAAGATAATATGCTGCTGATTTCTGAACACATAAAAATTTAACATCTACCTTATTAAGAATTTTATACGTTTCTCTTCCTTTCGTGGAGTTGGTCCAATCATTTTGCCAATCTGTGATAATTTTGTTTTTAAAATAACTCTTTAGAATGGATTCTGGAAATGGCAAGACAGAGATGTCATCATAATGGTCTTCTGTAATTGCATTTTTTGCGAGAAGGTCTGCTCGCTCGTTACCAGTGGTGCCTAAATGTGCTCTAATCCACGCTATTTTGATGAATTTATTGGGGTTTTGTAGTAAACTATTGTAGATATTTAAAATTATGGAGTTTCGAGGAAAAATTATCTTGAGTGCATCTAAGGATGAGCGACTATCTGTCAAAATAAGGGCTGATGTAAATTGTGATTGTGTTAACCAAACTATTGCTTCCTGGATCGCATATAATTCAGCTTGGTGAATTGAGTTAATTGGGTGTAGTCTTACTGCATGATCATGGATGAAGTTATTATTAAGAGAGACTGATATGCACTTGCCACTCCATTTCCCATAGATGATCCATCTGTAAAAATTTTTAGATGATTTTCCAATATTATGTTTTCTGTCAGGATATCTATAATTTCTATATTTTTCAACTTGTAATATTCTGGAAATTTATAAGTTGCTTCCCGTTGCATAAGATTATTGTGTATTATTGTATTGTTGATGTTAAGTAATCTGTTTCCTTTCTTTATCTCATAGACTTGGAATTCGTTTGGTATTTTGATGGTAATTGGAGGCACTCCAGTTAAAATATTTAATGCGTCATTTGAAATACTTCGGTAAGTTCTTATGATGTTTAACAATGCTATTCTTTGAATTGATGTAAGGATTCTGATGCCGTGGCAATTCATGTTTGGATACCAGAATTCGGAGCCATAAAGAATCTGTCTTTCAATAACTGTTTGATACCAGATCTTCTTGAGGAAGGGACTGATTCCCTTGTTGTAATTGTGGAAACTTTTAAAGTCCGAAACAAATTGGACGATCTTAGCTTTTAAAATACTTAGGTGCGATTGAAATTTTAATTTTTGGTCTAGTGTAATTCCTAAATATTGTAGATTTTTAACAATTTTTATAGATTTCTGTTTTATTTTGAAAATTGGCTTTCGATTATTAAGGAGGTTCCTTCCAAATAGGAGTGCTTGGGTTTTTTCTTCTGAGATAGTTAGATTAAGCTCTGAGCATATATTGACGAATGTTTCTATACGACTGTTAGCAGTTTGTTCCAATGATGATCTGGTATTGCCTTCAGTGAGTACGACGAAATCATCTGCATAAACGATAATTCCAAGAGCCTTTAATTTGTATCTTGTAATTATGTAATTGGCTATTAGTAACCACAATAGTGGTCCTAAACATGACCCCTGCGCCAACCTTTATGTGTCCTGAACCACTCTATGAATGTGTAATTATTTAAACCGATTAATCTCTCACTGATATAATTTTTTAGGAGCTTCTTTATGTAAGTTGGAAGTGGAGAATCATCTATTATTTCAGTAATTTTGTGCCAATCAATGGAGTCAAATGCTCCCTGGATATCAATTGAGATCATTCCACAGTATTTATATTTATCTAAGTTTTCCATAATTAGTGATTTTAGTTGTTGTAAAGCTGTTAATGTACTTTTTTTCTCTCTAAAACCATGTTGTTCTGGTTGAAGAATGGATTTACTTTCTAAAAATGTTCTTATTTTTATCAGCCTTTCTAAAACTTTTCCCAACATCGGATTCAGAATGAATTTTGGAAAAGATATTTTACACTCACGCACCGTTGTTTGGCGATTTTTTAGTTGGCGTGATTTTCAAGCCGCGCCAAACCAATAACTTAATACAATTGCTAGGTTGCCATTAAAGGAAAAAATCCCCTAAATTTGGCGACTTTTTCCCTTTTTATAACCGATAAAAAAAAAAAAAAACTGTGCGTGAGTGTATGACATCATAGCCTGAATTTTTAATGTGGAATTTTCTATCGTATACTCACAAAGTAAGCTTTGAGTCCCAAATACGATGGGTCTACATCGTGGGGCAGAGCAGTCACTCGAGTGACTAGTTTCGAGGATATCTGAATATCTTCAAGGCCCATCTAGACAGAAAAAATAATTAGAAATTAAAAATTAATGTTATTCTAAAACATAAATAGGTCAACAGGGAAAACAAAATTACTTTGAATAAGATTTTATCAAAATATGATTACGTATGTTACGTTTATTTTTAGGTGGTTTGTTAACTAAGAAAAAAAAATACTTACGTAAATAACTATCCTTGCAGGCTTAAAATGTAAAGAACAAATACTTAAATTAGTTTTAAGCCTAAAAATATATAACTTTTTTAAAACATGTAGTGAAATCACTACATATTCTTAGTGCTCTTTAAATTCAGATAAAAAAAAAAAACTACGTACCGTAAATATACGTAAGAAAATTTTAAAATAACAATGCAGGTCTGTAATATTATGTAGATAGTATATACTCAACACTTAAAGTGTTTTATCCTGACTATTTTCCAAAAAAAAAAAAAAAATGTGTATCTCGTGTAGTTTAGGAAAATCATAGTGGTTTGGGTATTTATGAAAATTTTGTTTTACATGAAACGCTTGGCGTAATATTTTGCTCAGCATTTATTTTATATTATTACATAAAAGAAGTTTTAAACAAGTCTACAATAAATTTAATTTTTCGAAATCACTCACAAATTTTTGAAAAAAAAAAGAGCATGGGGATTCTAATAAACTCATCGATAAATACTAAAAAAAAAAAAAAAAAAAATCAGAGAAAATGTTTGTATTTCAAGACCTTAAATTTGTCTAACTAAAGTAAAAGAACAAAAAAAAATTGTAAACACTAACCCTTTATGCTCAAATTGTGAATCAAGAAATTGCTCCACCTCAATAAAAATATTCCTCAATATCTGAATATACATTAGAAAATTTATATAATAATAATATGAAATTTAAATAAAATTTCATTAAATATGATTTCATAAACCGGTAGTTATAGCTCTTTTTTGTAAATTATTTACAAGAATAATCAGATTAATTAACAAAATATAGTGTTGTGGAAATCTCGCAATTCTTATAAAAACAGTGTAACTAAATGTATCCTATCTGTAAGTGGAAATATTTTTGTAATTGCAAAATTTCCATGTAACATTTTTATTTTTTTAATAAGAGAAAAGCTAAACCTGTGTCTAAACCTAGTCGCTATGTATAGTGACTTCTAATTGTGGCTGAGCAATGCATTTTGTATAAAAAGTAAAATCTACTTTTATTAATAGACGGATTCAATAAATTGCATATTAAAATTTCCTCAGTAATACTTAAAAGTAGAGTCAGAACATAAAGAGTGAACATAATATTTTTACTGTTTGTTATTTTTTTTAAACTTTTTAAATGTTTTCTTTTGCATTGCTGACATGGTATAACAAAATACAGAAAAATAAGTACAATAAATAAAATCAGATTACCTCGTCCAGAGTATTTTTCCACAACCTCGATCGGATGGTAAAAAAAACTTGATCTTCTTTCGTTAAGTTGAACACAGAGCACGTAATCTTTGTACATTTTGTGGGACCACAAGACTAAATTTAAAAGAAAATAAAGTGAAAATTATTATTATTAATACTTTAAAAAGTGTTTATATGTTTAAAATAAGGGGGAAAATTAAATGAAAATACTTATCATCACTATCAAAATTTAGTAATCTTCAAATAAAAATCGTGCAAAATCTGTTATTTAAAAAAATTTTGTATATTTATCTACCCTATATATATAAAATCCTAATGAAACGAATTTGTGAAACGATTTTATGAAACGAATTTATGAAACGATTTTATGAAACGACTGATTATGTTTCAAGGCTATTTTTAATAAAATATTAAACGCTTGATGGTGAAATTAATACCAATTGTTCATAAAAATCCGCGGATGTCAAAACTGGTAATAGAATTTTGAAATTGGAATTAGTTTTTCAGATATTAATTTTTTTCTAATTTTAATGACATTTCTGTAATGATGGCAACTAATTACTCAGTTTTTTTGTGACAAAAAAGGGAAAAAAATTGAAAAGGATCCCGATAGGGATTATTGATTTCTTTTTATTCGTCATTTTCAAATTGAAATTGAATTTATCTACCCTATATATATAAAATCCTAATGAAACGAATTTGTGAAACGATTTTATGAAACGAATTTATGAAACGATTTTATGAAACGACTGATTATGTTTCAAGGCTATTTTTAATAAAATATTAAACGCTTGATGGTGAAATTAATACCAATTGTTCATAAAAATCCGCGGATGTCAAAACTGGTAATAGAATTTTGAAATTGGAATTAGTTTTTCAGATATTAATTTTTTTCTAATTTTAATGACATTTCTGTAATGATGGCAACTAATTACTCAGTTTTTTTGTGACAAAAAAGGGAAAAAAATTGAAAAGGATCCCGATAGGGATTATTGATTTCTTTTTATTCGTCATTTTCAAATTGAAATTGAATTTATCTTTTATTTCAATCGATAATGAAGACAAGATTATGATTAAATTATGTTTTTCAGGAAAATTTGAAAAAAAAAATCCCATTTCTATCGTCAGGATTCAATCGTCTGTCAGCATTTAATTTAATTTATAAACTGAAAATATTTTGAATAAATTCGTCCAAATGACGTCATTTAGGTAAACGCAAAAGAAAGGGGGGAAAAGGAATTAATAGTAATTATTATTTATTGATATCATTTTGTTATTTTTTTGTAAAATTTAACTAAACGAATTTATAAAATCATTAATTCGGATATTTGAAACTAATATATAAAATAATAATTGCCCAACTGAACGGAAGAATAAAATATCCTGCTTGGTTTTTTCCGCCAAGCTTTTTAAAAAAGCGTCAAGACCCCTATAATAGAAAAGCATCAAAAGTTCATTGGGTTTATTTTCATAACTTTTGGCAACAAATCTATGTATATTAACGAATCTATCGCTATCCCTTTTTGAAGCTCGAATAAACTCCCAAACCTAAAAGCAAAGGATCCTATAATGGAAAAGTACCCGATTTTCTTATGGACAATATTCAAGTGACAGAACATGGTGTAAAATTACCGCGGATAGCAAATTTGTTTAAATATCTCATCAATTGATGCCGAATAAATGCAGGCATGCATGCACAAAATATTTAATTAATTTTGTATGATAAATAGTTATTAGAAAATTCGTATATACATATTAATTAAAAAAAATAATTTACATATCTAAAATAACGTGAAAATATGCATGATGGTGCACTAAAATCGAGAGAAAATTAAAACCTGTTACTGAAAATGTCTATAACATAGTACTTTTTAATACCGTGGTTCTTAATGTTATTCACAAGCAGATGGAATTTTTCTCATCCTTAAACGCAAAGGAAGAATAGAATAGAGATTGTTGTTATAAAAGTCCGAGAGGTAGTCACAATTTAAACCTAACCGTTTTATACAAGCTGGTTTTCAAGTAGTAATTGATTTTACTTATCAATCCTGAAAACAGTCGTCAGTTGTCGCAACAGCTGTGTATGAGGCCATGATAATCGAAAAATATCCCATTAAAATGTTAAAAGCATGGCAACCCAATTACAGATTTACCAATATTTTTAAAATAAAGCACGCTGTCATGTTTTTAGAGGCCTCGAAGTCTGAGCGGGGGTTGGCGAGCGTAGCTCGCAGGGGGTAGGCCCCCTAGTAGCAATATAAAAAAGTAGAAACGTATGTTCTAAACTTTATTTACTAAAAATAATAGTAAAAATTAAATAAATCATCGCAGACCGAAGAAATAATTTATAAACAATATTTAAATTTTTTTTTAGCGTATTTAACTTTTAAAGGAGCTCGAGTTTTTTGTTATATAGACATTTGCAAGCCAATAGAATATGACCACGTTCTTGAAAAAAAGTTCATTTTCCACACCTATAATTCATCTCATTAAAGATTTTGTTAATATATGAGAAGTGACCGGGGGTTCCCTAGACAATCTACAAGCCCAGTTAGTGATTCGAATGAGGACCCATAAGTATAATATTGTATTAAAAAAGCATGTTGAATAATATTTTAAAAATTAGTACATATTTGTTTAGAATTTAAACGTTATTATATTAACGAATTATAGAAAAACATTAGTGCCCGCTGTCAAAAGTCCCCTTTTCCATATTAATGTACGTTTAAAATTTTTCGGCCGTTAAATGGTAAACAGTAAAAGTTTAGAAAAAATGAGTGAAAACGAAAAAAAATTATTCAAAATATGGTCCGAGGTGTTTGCTACATGTACTTGTAGAATCAAGATAATTTTTTACATCTTTATCCATTTGAAACAAAAATGAATGAAATACTTAGGATTTTGCTTTTTTACATATTTTTACTTGTGACTCACAAGTTGTGAGTCATTTTATTTGAAAATTTTACTTAACCCCTTCGCGACGAGCGTCCTTTAGAGAATTTTTAATCTTTTACCACCGGTTTTTCAACACAGAAATTTTCGCCTAATTGAATCGCAGAAATGCTATGATTAAATAAGCTTACAATAAAAATTTACTGGTAGGAAATCGAGGATTCTGAGGATCTTTTGCGTCACGTATACGTGTCGCTCGTCCCCAAGGGGTTAAGCTCTTCGCGGCGGCAAGTATTTATTATAGTAACATACAGAGTGCGTACAATCATAAATTTTCCAACCAGTATATTTGAAAAGAAATTTTCACCTTAATTAAATAATTAAAGTGCTTTGATTAAATAGGACAAAAAATTTTGTTTGAAATTACTGGTGCTACAAGATTAAAAATTATGCGCAGGATGAAATTGAAAAAGGTACTAGAGTTTGTTTTTCTAATTTTCTTAAACATTATAAGAGACAAGTTTTGATAATTGTACCAACTGTATTCTCTCTTTGTAGCCATAGACTAGAAACAAATGTCTGGCAGTTGCCACAGATTAGGAGGAAATTTGAGAGCTGTTTTCTGCCCTCCAAACAAATCAAATGTACTTAATAAAATTCCTTTTGGAGATTGCTCATAAGCACATCAACTGTACTTTCTCATCATGTTCCTCAAACCAATATTACACAATTTTAGCTACGCTACGCAGAGTGTTTTTTGTTGTATCTTGTTTGAAGATTTACCTCCTGTTGGAAAACATCGCCATCGTAAAAGGATACATATATTTTGTAGTTAGGGTGTGATGGTGCACAGCTCTTTTATGTCTGGCTCAAAATATTTTAGGAATCTTAGTATTTTCTAGAAAATGTTTATAACTTCATAAGGTTGTCCCCCCCCCCTCCCCCTTCACACACTAGCGTCTTATGTAGATCCTGTAATGCCTGTGTTTGTTTGGAAGATGGTGCGCTTTTACACACTCATTGATTTGATTAAAATAAAGTTATGATGAATATGGCATTATTTCATTGTTTCGAGTTTGAATCACGTCCTGGCTAACTCATTAGAGATTTAAAAAGTATGATGCTGGGTTGGCACAGACACGTTCAGAAATCGTTTGGTAAGAAGCTTTACATCCAGGAAAGTCGGCTATGAAGGCTTATACGAGGACGTACATTGCACTTAACTGTTACTTGAAAGACTAACAATTTTCTATTCTGCTGTTTTAAGCAGTAAAGTCTCCATTCACAGTTTTTATAAGGCATGAGTGTTTGACCCTGCATAATTTATCAGCAGCTTCATTTTTAATCTTCCACAATTTATAAGTATTAATAATTTCTTCAAAATCCCTGTTGACGTACAGGTTTCGAGATAAGCACGCCAATTAGAAAGGTCTTAATTTTTCTTGTGCCAAATTTGTTAAAACACTAACCATTTCTATTCTTTGCAAATGAATGTTTCAAAATTATTACTTAATGTCAGCCGCCCTGAACCTTTCCAAAAATTTTTATACGTCTTTACACGAATCACATTTCTAGTAATGCATAAATGGACTTACAAATTATCATAATACATCAAATAACTATTTTTTATGTATATGTGTCTAGTTTCCCTAAAGTTAATGTTATTTGTGGTGGGGGGTGGGGATATAAGTATACTACCTATACACTAATTTACAAATTAGTGTTTTTAATATCATACCATAGAAAATTCATGGTTAAATAAACCTCATTTACCATTTCTTCCAAAAATGCCAGGTTATCTTCAGAGGTATTTTGCGAAACCAGTCTCTTTCTTCTTAGAAAAGGTGTTTCTTCTTCGGGTTCGTCGTCAGAATCCAAAGACAGAGCTTTCTCCAGGTCTGAGATATTGATAGTAAAACCACTACTGCGAGGTTTCTTTTGTTCCTTCTGCATCGGAAATTGCACAAAAATTAAAATTCATACCCATACAGCATTTAAGTAGACAAGTTAAATAAATAAATAGGGAAAAAGGCCTATGAGCCGATAATGTGTACAAACATTAAATTTCCCACCCATACAACATTTAAATAGACAAGTTAAATAAATTAATGGGAAAAAAGCTCTATCAACCGATAATAAGTACAAACAACGAAATATTAGAACTTTTCTTTTGTTTACTACGTAAGCTTTAAAACTTCATAAGTATAAATTATCAGACTTTTAAAAACTTGCAATAGCAAGTTGTGAATTCATGAAAAAAAAAACACAACGATTTGCAAATGTTATTTCAAAATAATTACCAGTAACAAAAAAATTTAAAAGACCTCGTTGAAAATGTTTGATTCACTATGACGTGCGATGCCCATCACTCCCCTCCTCTTCCATACTGTTTAAATCCAGTTAAAATTCTGCCACCTCTCATCGTTACGCCCTCCCTTTTATCTTCTAGAAACGTTTAACACATTCGCATCGGGAATCGACAATTCTTGTTTTTATTGAAAAAACATCATTGACTAAAAGCGTGGCCTCTACCTTACAAAAAATACATTTATATCATGTTGGCCATATTTTTTTAGATCATAAGACATTTTATAATAAATGCGTACTCTCAATGATATTTACTGATGCATAAACTTGAGAAAACTATATAGGAAACAATTTACGACAGACTTTCAGAAGAGGAAGGGGCTTGTGTTGTTTTAAAACCCGGATTTCAGAAAAACATATCGATGCGAATGTGTTAATATTCGCTGGCAGGGCTGTAGTGCAAGGTATGCGGAGGTATACGCCGTATACCACCTTGATTTTTTAAACCTCCGTATACCACCTGTTTTTCAAGTAAATCTATAGCGAATATTCTCAAGCCTATCGCTCATCTATAAGAAAAGTGACACAACTCAAAAATACTACATTTCACAGGAGAGGCAAAAAAAGATTTGCATGTTTTTACTGTAACATAAAACTATAGCACTTAGCTCTACATGCAGCTGTAAAACCATACATAACATCCTTAAATCCTTAAAAATGAAAACGTAGAAGAGGTTTGGAGGTCTTGTCAATTTTATCCCTCCATATGATTTGCCCCCCGCCTTTTCTGTGGTGGCAAATAGGACAGATAGTGTAATTTAGCACTTTTCCGGATAACTACAGTTATGACACTTTTCCTGCAGCAAGATGTACCTAAGTTAAACTACAGCGCCTAGAATACATAGTGTGGAAAATGGCTACAAAATAGTACTAAAAAATTGAATCCGATAAATGTAGAACAATGCTGAAGGGATAACGGGTCGATCGCAGCGACATCCTTTAGCAGTGGCGTAGACAAGGTGGGGGTCCAGATGGTTTGGATACCACTAAATTTTATAAAAATATTTTTGCCTTACCTAATTGGAGAATTTTCTGCGATATTGAAGGCTAAGAAAACGTTATAATATTACTGGTTTCCAGAGCATTTGGATTCCCCCTCTCTTACGACGCCACTTTCTGCTAGCTCTTTTCAACGCAAATATTGTATAAGAATCGAACTGAGAAAACGTTTCAGCTGGTGGTAAATATTTTAAACTAGTATATACCCCCCGTCAAAAATGACAGGATATTGACTCAATATTCAATTTTTGAAATAGTTCAATGAATGGACAAAACATTCAAATTAAACATTAAAAAATAAATAAATAAATAAATAAAAAATCCATGAGTGAAATTTTCTGTAAAAAAAGTGTTATCAATGAGTTTCTAAAGAGCTTGACTCACCACATAGCTCATTTTTTGATTATATAAGCAAAATTAAATGGAAATTACTCGGTACTATTTATTCCTTATATTTTAATTACGTTTCATAAGAAATTTTTTTTATTTACTATGGAAACAAAATTTCAAACTTTGTTTGCATTATCTACCAGTAGATGGCGCCATTTTCCCTTATGCGGTCCATGAACTTTGAAAGGGGGGGTGGGGGTTGAGACCTACAGCTGCACGGCTGTAGTCCCGAATGATCCACAACCGCGTGTTTAAAACAGCATTTAAAAGATCAACAAAGATGTTAAAACAGTATAAAACACACGTTGCCAATTGGCAATCTGTACAGTACAAATAATTTTGATGAATGATTCTCAAAAGTGAATGACTCGCCACTTTTTTTTTCCCCAAATAATAATAATAATAATTTAGCAAAGTGAAATGTAATTTCTGAAAAATTCACATTAAATTTTAATATGCTAATTAATGCAAATATTAACTTGTATTTTTAATAAAGTTCGATTGTTTATATTAATTGACGAAAGATGGCTGCAAAAATAGTTTTTGAAGGTTTTAAACAAAATTAAAATATTTAAAGACTTTAATATGCTTTTACAAATATTTTAAGAACAGAATCAGATAATTAACCTATATTTTTTTACTGAAGCGTTCAAAGAGTCATTCATTTGTTTCACGATTCGGAAATTCCGAATGGCAACAGTACTTGTTTGTTTATATTTAGTAATCTGATGTCTATAACAGCTTATTTTTAATTTGGAATTTAATACATTATAATTGGATAAGATATACATGTTATATGTGAAAATATGAAGAACAGACATGATTTCACGTAGAAGAAATTAACATTTAGTTGTCATATGTTAGTATATGTTTTTCATTAAGCCTAACATGGCGTTTAACTACGATCGACTCGCAGACCAGAGTGGTACAGCCCGGTACCGTTACAGACACTTTCTCGCCTTTGGATTTTATTATAAGTAAGATAATTAAATTATACCCTATTTCCTTGGACTTGGATAGTGATTTTCATAAGCTTTGAAAATATGAATGATATTGATCATGGCCAAAAAACGTGATACGCGTTTTTTTGTGCCTTTTTGCAGTACTCGATACAAGACAGCAAACTAGAAACTATAGCATAGGTACCACCCCATGAGGTACCAAAGGATGAATCTCTGCTAGAAGAGCGGAAAAGATTAATTCCCTGATATGATAAAAAACTAACTTCAAAACAAGTTACACCTGAAAGATACACTTACAAGAAGATTTTATTAACAGAAATTATGTTCATGTTGTCAATAGTGAAACGGTTACTCTTGCTAGAGGTAAATCTATTTTTAAAGCAGATGGCGCTGTGATCGCCCTATTATTGTACCGCATCGTTGCACGTTTATCGGCTACAATTTTTTAGCACTTTTTAAAGCATTACCAGTTTGTCTTTTTTTAAATTCCGGAATTTCGCATTCATACCAGAAATTCCCTATAATGTTCTTTTGGTTACTTAATTGGAAATATTTCGTGACTTCTTAAAGTAAAAACCTTGTTTCAGAATTTCCGGTTTGAAATCGAAAATTTTGAGTTAAAAAACGGTAAAACCGTTTACCACGCTATGTATTCTAGACGCTGTAGTTAAACTTAGTAGTGCAATAATACGAAAAATAAATTTTTTTGAGTCACTTTTCTTGCAGGTGAACGATATTCTCGCTGCCTATAGCGTATAAGTTGTATTTTTCCAACTGGGCGAAAAATGCCCAGGTCAGGATTCGAATAAAATAGATTTTATATTTAAAATAGCATAACGAAATAAGGGAGCACGATGTAGGATATTATTTAATTTTGAATATATTAAATTACAAATATATGATCTTGCATCATAAAAACTAGTCTTATTTCGAGCGTTGCTTTTTTCGGCAATCCATCTTTAAAAACAACAACTATACAACTGCTTTTCGTGTTTTCATAATTATTTAATATTTTGGTGTTTTCTGCCATTACTAATTTCACGTACCCTTGAGGTACGCGCACTTCTACTTGGGAACTACAATACTGAAATAAATAAAGATAGAAAAAAAAACATACTTTCAGTAGAAGCGGGTTAACGTCTGGTATTTCTTGGCATTTTCCTTTTCCTTGCACTTCTGGCTGATCCATGAGGTAGAGAAGTGGTTGCCCCTGAAGAGTGTACGTTGGCCACAAGATGTCGATCTCGGCTTCACGAACCATGCTGGGACCACGGTTCCCAACCTGTTCAACAAACATCACCTAATTATTAATCTATGAATTCTGAACCTTTTCAAGACATATTCAACCGCATTATGATTTACAGTAGTTTATAAAACATAAAAAACTACGATAATTTGTTTGTTTGGCAAATCTTTTTTATCATTGAAATGATTTTCTTTTCACAGTTTCTTGCATATACCGAAATCCTAAAATGGACTGACTGATTTTAAAATTCAATAACTTCGAAATGGTGACATATAGTTAAAAAAATTCTTGCAGGAGAGTAACATAAAATGTAAGTAGTTTTTTTTTTTCGATTCCTGATTTTAGTTCTAATTACCAGCAATAGATGGCGCTGCGAGCGATAGGAGTGCAATCCAGGCCAAAACTAAAATCACCCAGCATTGATGGGAAGGAAGGAGGTTCAATACATGGAGTGGGTCTCATTCGCTAATACAATCTTGTTCTTTGGACCCAATTCTGAATAAGATTTTATTGGTGAATGAGACCCACTCCATGTATTGAACCTCCTTCTTTCACATCACTGCTGGGTGATTTCTGCTTTTGTCTCGATTGGATCGCGACCTACGTTATACACGGCCGGTGCATGACGTTTAAAACGTCACATGGAGTGGATAATTTTTATACGGCGATTGGTGCAAAATGAGGGGCGCGCCGCTTTGCACTAATCACCGTGTAAAAATGATCCACTCCATGTGACGTTTTAAACGTCATGCACCGGCCGTGTATAACGTAGGTCGCGATTGGATGTCTATTGCTTGCAGCGCCATCTATTGCTGATAATGTGAACTGAAATCGGGCATTACTTTACATAAAATAACTCCTGACATCTACATTATTCTCCTGCAAGATTTTTTTTTAAATATCTGTCACCGTTTGGAAGTTATTGAATTTTAAAATCTTATCAGTTCATTTTAGGACACCCGGTATATATATATATATATGACACAAAAACTTTTTCCTCTATGTTTAATAATTAAAAACTACTTTATATGGAAGAAAAACTACTTTAAATTAAACGAACATATCGCATTATAAAACTCAAGCTATGTAATTACACAAGCCTACAGTGAGAATTTTTCTTCCAAACTAAAGACTGTTTTTTATGATTTTTTTTAAGCTAATTTCGAAAAAATTATCCAGAAAGTTCCATCACGTAGACTTGAGACAAAAATCGAGAATTTCTCTCTGGTTCGTAATTAATAAATTTAGCCATAAATACATCAGATTTTCCAATTGGTAAATTATAAATTTAGTCATAAAGACATTAGACACCAATAAACATAATAGAAGACTACTGCTCGTTGCTGCATAAGAAGTCACAGGCAGTGCGCAAAAACAAAAGTTGAAAAAAAAAAGTGGAGAAGAAAAAGCATTAAAATGATTATCTTCACTTTGTCTATGGCAAACGTAGCAAATTAATGAAAATGTAATATACAGATTATTTTAAAGTGTTTTTTTTGCATAATTTTTTTTATTCTACTTGATCTTCCATGTGATTTACCTATACCTTTCCTATACTTGTTCTCAATTTGAGGAAAACCTTACGTGATAGATAGAAAAGCTTGGCATTTTTTTTACAGTCTTTTACTTAACTCAACCTGATTTTTGTATGTAAAATGTAAAGATGAAATTTTGTAATCAATTTTAACTCATTTCCTGATTGGCTAGAATTATAAAAAATTACTTTCACAGCTGTGTTTCCGATGACAATACAACATTTTAATATTTTTAGAACTTAATTATAAATTGATTAATTTTAAGGCATTTTTATGTTAGCCAGCCATAGGTGATAAATCGCCAATTATTCTCTTTAACTCATACAATTGTATACGAGTTGAAGCTACAATGGATATAATGATACGCCAATAAACGCTCGACAACATATGCCAAATGGCTGTGAAACTGCAAGAAAGGCTAAATTATAAAGGCTAAAATGTAGAAAAAAAAATGAATACTTTTGAAATTGTGTAATTAAAAAAATAGCTTTTATCAATTAATGATTTAATATTAATTAATTTACATGCATACGTTAAGAAATCAGTTTAGAAATCATAAAAGGATAGTTTATATAATGTTTCATTTTTTCTTTCTTGTTGTGCCCTATCTTAAAAATGAAACAGGGTAAAAATTATACATTTTTTAAATAAATTTACTTGCTTGCGCTTTTTACCAAGCGAGAAAAGCAGTGAATTTTTCATAATCACCATGCCAAATTAATGTATTGTAACAGAAATGTTTTGGAAAAGACATGAATTGCAGTAAAAAAAACTAGGCATGCCTTTCAAGATGAAAATTGACTGCTTATAGAAATGTTTATTTTATTTTTATTTTTTTATTATTATTATTAAACTTTTTTTTTACTTTTATACTTTTATAGTAAGCGTATCGAGATACACTAGAAACACCTGAAACGGATCAGAAAAAAAAAATAAAAAGCATTATTTTGTATAGATGGTGTTATATATATATATATGTATATATAAATTGATTTTGAGTATGCAACACAAATATGTGCATTTTGTTTAACATATGTGAAATACATTACAGCGTAAACATGGATGACTTCTGGTCCAGCCTCAATTTCACTGGTCTTCTCTGCAGGCAACATTTCAGATCTATTGTAGGCAATGATTTGAGGCTCTGATATTCTGAAAAATTAATTGTTAGCATTTGAAAAATACGAGAAAAAGCATTCTGAATGTAAAACTTAAACTTACACTTCAGCAAATTATTACAATTATTTTTTGTATTAATCTTACCCATGTATTGTGATGTTAACTTCAACTCTCACTGGAAGTTCTATCATGACGTGATTGTCGAACATCGTGAATTCATTTTCTGCATTTGTACTGTAAAAAAAAAAAGTTTAGAATTTTTCTGAAGTATTATCATTATAAAATATGTTTAAAAAATGATTAAACTTTTTTAGTTATAATAAACATAGGACAAAGAGGTTTTAATCTCTAAAAGTTCTTAAATATGAAAATAATAAACTGGTGGCTCAGTTTAAAAATTTAAGCCCTAATTTTAAACAGTGCCTGCAAACTTCTCACTTAGATTTACACACGTGATTACTGCTGATGATCAACTTGTAAATATGAAAATGACAAACTTCTGGAAATCTTTAAAACATGCAGTTATAGAAACTGGCTCTGGAAAGAATGTTATGAAATCAATCGTAAATAAAATTAACAATTACTATCGATAAATACTTTATTTAAATTTTACGTTTCTGTGTACTAAATTTATGCATTAATAGATCAATATTTAGATTTGAATAAACAAACACTCACTAACCAGTGTTTCATAAACTAAAAAACTATGAGTCATTCTTCACTAACGTGGAAATTTAGGTCTCGGAGGAATTCAGACTCGCCGATGTGTTTGTTTGTTTTTTGTGAAATGGAAGACCATTTACCTGCTGCTCCAGCTAAAAAAATGAGAGAAACAAAACAATTTTAGGGTTAAATATGCACTCAAAGTGCAAAATTCTCACTCGTGTGCGCGATCTCAAACCCTGAATACCACACTTTGGTACATCATTCTATGCTATTACCTATTATCCGCCAATTTTATCGCCATTTGTTTCACGCCTGTAGTGATCCTTCTTACCACTTACCAGCATAGTTAAATTTTAGAAAGATGAGCTAGTCTCAAGATAGATCCTCAAATATGTGTGTCCTACAATTTTCATTTCAACCTCTCGCTAAAAATTAAAATTGCCCGCCAAGCAGGAGGAGTGCATGTTTCATCACAGCCAAAGGTGCATGTTAGTACTGCTTGTTTCCTGCATGACATCGCGCTCATTCTGCTGTATAAAACTATCTCTCATCAGCTAATATTTATAAAATTATGTCTTCAAAATATGTATCTCAATACTATTACCTATTTAACTTTTCACACGATTTCAACTAGTATAAATTATTAGTTTTATGCATATGCGTCTTTTAATTCCTACTCATAAGATACACTGTAAAAGAAATCTATCATTTTGACAGAAAAATGTTGTATTTTTTACAGAAAAAAATGTGGATTTTGTAATTTTTACAGAAAAAAATCTATATTTTTTACAGAAAAAAACTTTTAATGGAAATATACAGATATTTCCTGTAAATTAAACGGTTTTCCACTGGTGCCAAAATTGACAGTTTTTTTCTGTCAATTTGAGATTTTTTTTTTTTACAGTGTATTTTGAGTGTCTGTAAGATTCAGTTTGAAATGTGAAATGTTGTAAAATTTGTTATAACCTTTTAAAATGTCATACAATGTAACTATAATATTTCGTGTTTCAGCTTACGCTGATATCTAAGATGTATAATTTTTTTAAAATTTAAATGTTTTTCCCTGGCAGAGTGAATAGGTGAAAAATGTTGATAGCTCTGTTTAGCTGACCCAATATTCCGTTTTTTTTTTTTTTTTTTTTTTTTTTTTTTTTTTTTTTTTAAATCATTGTTGTCTTTTGTGCATTAACAGTAAGTGATATTTTATTAACTTTGGCGTAACACAAGGCGTTTAGATCGGTTATCTGCCAGTGAAATCACGTTACTGAGGGAGTAACCAAATAGACTTTATTCGTGTATATGAGTACGAAAATCTCACTCCCGTGGTTAGTTATTCCGTCATGGAAGTGAAGGTAATACTTGCCATAAAAATATAATTCTAAAAAAAATTTATATTTAACAAAAACGTTTATTTTTAGTTTGCATTTATTTGAACTATTTTTCACAAGTAAAATTTCTGGTGCGGAACAGCTTTATTTGATCTAATCTAGCAATAAAACGAGTGATTCACAATGTGTTAATCCCAACTTAACACATTGTGAATCTTTTTTTTCTATTTTGTTTCTATATAATTTTTTTTTTTATTTTACTTAAAAAAAAACTACATGATATTATATAAGAGTGCTTTTACTTAATTTTTTAATGCAATATGAGAAAATGAATGGTTCTGATATGATTTTGCTGATATGAATGATATATAAATTATATTTCTTGAGAAAATTTAAATATTTAGAGAACAAAGTATCTGGTTAAGCCACCTTTGCACTTACATGCTTGATAAAGCGTTCAGAACAGTCTAAAATCGTGGAATCGTCAAACTTTCGCCAAAAAACAATGAAAAATTGTCACTCGAAATTTGCACGTTAGTGAAGAATGACACAAATACAGTTGAAATTGCGAAGATAGTTTTAGACTACAAAAAAAAAGGAAGAAACGGACAAAGCAAAGTAAATAACTGAATATTTTTAAAAAATCAACTAAATAATAAGTGAGGACACTTATCAGGGCCGGAATTCCCTTTTATGCGCCCATGCAATCTGCCGCCTGTTAACCTTTCATGCAGCTTTTGAAACTCTAGAAAGGCAATGCAGAATACTAATGAACACTATTTGACACACTAAACACTATTTTGACAGGACATGATTATTGGTTTTGTAAAATACTTCAGATATTTTCCTTTTTAAAGAAAGGGATCATTAAAAGACTTTCTTTAATTTGTTAGCTCTTGACTCGTAGTAGAATAGAAGAAGTCTTATCCAGGCTTTCTGTTCAGATTTAAGAGGTTTGTTTTTTCTTTAAATTCTGCAATAATTTATAATCTATATCATACAATTTCTAATACATGATAAGCCGAGCATTTTATTTCCGTGTGACCATTTGAAGATATCTGCAGAGGCAACAGATGACGATAACAGACTAACTTCCAGACGATACAGACGATAACTTCCTAAGGAATACGAATGGACTACTCCTCTACGTAATCATATCTCTTTGATAGTAAATCAAGTTTGCATTGAAAAATTTGCCATATTTACGAAATTAAAACTAATGCTTTTGAAATTTCAGTTGCAGTCCCTCCTCCCCCTCACCCCCTATTTTTGCCCGGGTTCATGTGGTCCATTCTTGTAATTTTATATTATTTATCGTTTTTAAAGAGTGGTTTTAAAGAAATAAAATATATATTTAAAAAACAACTTACCTGTTGACATCTAATGTAAACAGTAGATCTCGTGTGGCCGATAATGATTTAGAGGGTGCAAAAAGAATCTTAAATGTAAGCTGAAAGAAAATTAAAATTAAAAACATATACAGGGTATCCCAAAAAGATTGAAACGCGCTTTAAGTTTTTACCTGTAAGCGATACGTAGGCAATGTAAATTGTAAAAATAAGGTAGGAGTTAAGATTATGTTGGTGAAATAGTTCTTACATTAATTTTCAAAAAGTTACACCTTAAAAAAATTATACGGTCAGTGGGTCATATAAGTTATATTTATAAATTTTTTCTTCATGCTCTCATGAGAGCAACAGTAAAAAAATTCTATTCTTTATTAGCCAAAACTCCGAGAGTTATGATACTTTGAATTTTGTGAAATTTTGGAGTTTTTCGACGCTAACAGAGAAAAACTCTTTCTTTTTTTGTTGTTGTTGTTTTTGGGGGTGGTGGAGAGCTCTAAATATAAGTTCAAGGGACAGCATAAATTTTTTTGTAAATGTAAATTTTTGAAAATTAATGGCAGTGATGATTCAGCATTCTTACCTTATTTTAAACACTTTTGCAATTTTTATTGCCTACGTATCTCCAACAAGTAAAAACATTAAAGTGCTTTAATTAAAATGTAATTTAAACTATAGCTTTATTTAACACACATGAAAACAAATCACAGTGTAAAATTTTATTGTATTGTATTAAAATCGTGTGAACATGATATGAAATATTATGTTTAAAAGTTTAACTTATGAAAAAGTATTAACTATGTGAAGTATTATTTAAAATAAACTGATTCAAGTGGTCGAACGGTCTAAAATTCGATCGCATAAACTGTAGTGGAAGGAGGGTAGTTCAAGTCTTGTACCTCTCTCACTGAGAAAGTCTCCCGTTGGTGGGGTTTGTATATTATGGGAGATGGGGTATAGAGTAGATCCATGATATGTTATTTTTTAGGATCTTAAGCGCAGCCTTTATAATAGTTTTCATAGTACAAGCATATATAAACAAATTTTTATTTTTAATGTTTAAAATGTTTGCTATAAAATAAATAAATAAATAAAAATAATAAGAATAAGAATTTTTAAATATCGCATTTTTAAAGATTAACAATCGTTACATTGAGAAATAAATTGGTTCACGATACCGTTTTACTAAGTCTTAGTAATATTAACTATTATTATATATATGTTGTAGAAAAAAAGAATCTGTTGATTTAAAGAAAAAAACTGTCAGCCAGGAAGTTGCCAGTATAAAAGTGTTTGTTTTAATAATAATCAGTGAATTAAGCTTAGAAAAGCAGGATAAAAATTCACTGGTTATTTATTATTCATTTACAGGCGCAATTCACTACTGAAAAATGAATTAAAATTAACTATGTGTTTATATTATATTTTAAAAAAAGATGCATTTTTTACAAACTATCTCTTATTTTACAAACTTATTCTGTATCTAAACGTTAAAACATATTATTATTATTATTTTTTTAATTTAATAACATTATTTTATTGGCTTCCTGATGAACATTTTTCTTCTCTTTTTCTTCTTTTTCTTTCTTTCTTTTTTTTTTTTTTTTTTTTGTAAAATGGACATTTTTTTTTTACAATATAGAAATTTTTGCCAAAACTTTTGCCAAAATGTTGTTTTTTTGCACCTGTTTAAAACCATGATTACTTTTTTTCCCCAAAGAATCACAATTGTAAATCATACCATTTTTTTCTCAACTTCTCTCTATGTGTACTCACGTTGGTAACGACAATTTATTTTTTAATAGATTCTGATATAAACAGGATACCTACTATTCCAGATTTTAAAATGTGATTTCATTAAAAAATGTATTAACCCTTGACTGCTGTTAGCGGTCCCACAAACCGCTGCTTTTCTCTATTTTATAGTGTAACTTGTAATTTTCAGTTTAACTGTGTAGATACTGATACAATTTTGTTTCCTTTGCAGCCTTAGAACAATCGCTAGAGATTTCAGAATGGATTAATTTTACTTATAATAGTCCTGTACATAAAGTTTAGTACAGAAACAGTATCCCATGAGTTAATCGAGCCTTTTATTCATCTTTCTATGAAGCGGTCTCTGAGACTGCTCACAGTTGTTATGCAACCCTTTCTGTCACATCAGTTAATGGTTAATTGCTAATTAAAAATATATATATCATGATGTGACTAAGCAGGATGGCTAGTGGTCAGGGAAAAATACAATAAAAAAAGTGATAAACACCAGTATATTCTTATAGAAAAATTCATTTTAATTATTTGATCGAATAATCGACATGAATTTTTCTGTAAGAATATACTGATGTTTATCACTCTATTTGACTGTATTTTTCTCTGACCACTACCCACCCTGGACTACAAAAGAAAAACCATAAAATATGCTTGAAGTTAAATTACTGCATTAAAAAATTAAACTGACTGCTATATTAGTCGCCTATGTTTCAGTATAAGATAGAATAGTAGATGCCACTTAATGTGATCACGGTTATTATTATCAATCGCTTAATGTTATCGAAATCAGCCGGAACTGTTTGCCTATTTTCAATTTTACATTAAAATCAATCGCTTTCTGTGATCAGTTTTTCCTTTAATGTTATCGTGTTTTCAATTTCTCCACAATGTAACACACTGTAAAAAGAAAAATGTTTCTAGATCTAGCAAAACTTTACTAAAATGTAATATGTCCTCTTCTGAGTTATCCACGACACCGAATAGCGTTCTTTTTTCTTCAGAAATCAATAGATTTCCGAGGTTTAAAGAAGCATTTCTTACACAAATGCTTCTTTTGCTGCCCTTTTCCAAAAAATTAAAGAAACCGAAACGTTTCCGAGTACTTTTTACAGTGCATTAATCAGTTTTCTCAACACGAAATAATGATTTCTCGGATGTCATCCATTCCCAAGTAAGCATGTCCAGCTGCGTAACAGAATTTATACAGGCAAGAATAACCAAATAATGTTAATTTTAATACTAATGTTAATGCTATAAATTCAGCATCTTTGTGTGTTGAACATGTTTGTTGATCATTAAAATACTTACGTGAAAATTAATATAACCCGGAAACCGATATTTCGTTTTGAGAAAACTGATTAATACACTATAAAAATTACTTGGAAACGTTTCGAGTTTTTTTTTTTTTTTTTTTTTTTTTTTTTTGAAACGGTCAGCAAGAGAAGTATTGGAAATGTTTTCCTAAATCTGAAAAATCTTTTAGTTTCCGGTGTTTCTGAAAATAAAGGGATGATTTTAGGGAGCGTGGATTATCTCAGAAGAGGTTATATTATATTTTCGTAAAGCTTTGCTACATCCAGAAACATTTCTCCTTTTTAATAGTGCAGTTTCAGAAAAGTGTTCAATTAAAGTTCTGTTATAAAGCCCAATAAAATTAAAGAATCGAATGTGCCTGAGCAACAAATATAAATTGCTTTTAATATTAATAGTATTTTCTAAAAAAAGATGAGCACGTTCGATGATATGACGAAAGAGAAATTTAAGGCCCTGCCTGGCGATCGACAAGCTATGTTTGTATAGCTGCAAAATTCACTAAAACTAAAATTTACCAAAACGTTTGAGAAGGAATACAAAATAATGATGATAATCAGGATGGCGACGAGAGCAAATCTTTTGAAAATACACCTACAAACCCAGACATGAGGAAAATGTTAGAAATTTTGAAACGGGCATCTCTCGGAAAACTTTCTAAAGCAATAGGGGTATCAACCCTTCATTAATGATTCCTTGACGGAGAATTTTAAACGAATAAGAAGTACCGATTTTTTTCAATAAATGTTTTCTAGTTTTTTTTGTCATCATTTCATCAAGGGTAAGTTTTTATTTTCTTAGCAATGCTAGATGTTATGTAGTTTTCTAAATCGGTTATTGTTATCAGCCGTATATTATACCAACAACTCGTGATCCCAAGGTGATTACATTAAACGACATCTACTGTATTTGTAGAAACTTGAAAAGAAGACAAAAAATGGATTTAGAATGTACCGTTGTGTTGGCCGGCAAAGGATTCCCAACATCACAAATCAGTTTCTTCTCTTCATCCTCTATCGTTTCCGTACCGCAACTGACAGGGATATCCTGGAAAAATATTATGCAATTAATAAACAATTTAACATTGCGACATTTCTCTAAAAAGAAATTTAGAAACAAATTGAGAGGTTTACTCCTAATTGTAAGAATTCTTATAAAAAATATATAGACGCAGCATTTCCACTATATCTGATAAAAGTCTTCTGCCACCTCCTCCGTACGTTCTGCTGTACTCGATCGAAGAAGACAATAACTAATTGATCCCGAAATTAAATTAATATATATATATATATATATATATATATATATATATATATATATATATATATATATATATATATATATAGTAAGTTAAAATATTCCTCATCATTTGAAAGTATCGATACTTTTTTTAAAATAGCTTTTTTAAAGGTATCATGGCAATATCAGGTTGCGTTGCTTACAGCTTGACAACAATTTTCGAATAGAATTTTTAGCCTTAATTAATAGTAGAAAAATATTACAAATTATGCGATTATTCGCAGAAGGAGTTTTAATCTGAAGAAAAAGTATCAGACAAAGTTTTCTAATCTGAAATAGTAGTGCCATACTTCTTGGAAATTCTAAGGAGTGTACACCTTGCACTATAATTTGAAATGAATTAAGTATTTTATAGTAACATAACAATGACAAACAAATAGCAACATAGCTATAGCTGACATTTTAATCTCCGAAAATTCCACTACCCAAACATAAATTGAACGATTGATACTACTGTTTCGGTTGATTTCTTTGCAATTTTATTTGCTAGCAATATGTAAATTTTGATGAAGTTAAAAAGTCCTATCACAAAATGAATCATTTCCATTCAAAAAGTAGATAATGGAAATTGCTGCAAACACTCATAATTTTCTTATTTCCGAATTTTCATAAAGATTGTTAAATGCACGGATTGAGGATCATGGAAAAGACAGGCTGCTGCATTACATTTCGCGTTCGTCTTCCTTCGGACCGTTAGAGTCACGTGATGCTCTTTTCGAGCACATGCGTCATGAAAAAAGCATCACGTGATCCAAGCGGTCCACGTGTAACCCAGTGCAGCAGCCTTTTTTTTTTTTTTTTTTTTTTGTTACTCTCGGCACGGATGTTCTCCAAAATTATTTTATTTGTCAAAATACATATCAAAAACCTTTGAACAACCAGATATCATTCAAAATATAGTGTAAAAAATATACCAAGCGATCACTAGGTGCATTTTTTATTTATTCAGTTTGTACGCGTTTTTTTATACGTCTTTTTCAGCGACGTACAAAAAGAGCTTTTCTGTACGTACATTTATAAACTTGTCAGAGGAGTGCACAAAATTCATTTGTGTAGAGTGGCATCTGAAAGGAGTTCTTGGTTCATAAGTGGCTGTTGAATTACTTTTAACTCAGAACAAGTATGCTTATTACATGAAATTATATTATCTATGTATATAATTTTATTATTTTAATAAAGCAAATCTGTTTTTTGGAATTCGAATCACAATCTCATAAGTTATTTCTTGAATAAAATAGTAAAAATTGCTTTTACCGTAGGTCTCACTCTCCCTATATTAACATAGTCCACGTCCAGAGGCATGTTCATGTTCAACATGGATTCGAAAGCATCTTCGCCAGAGTTGATCAGGATTATGTTCAGCTCTAAGCGCTTCTGACTACCAATTAAAAATTGTTCCATATTCCTAAAATAAATTAAAGATTGTAGGACTTATATTCGAAACTTTTTTTTAACACTTTGACGAGTAATGTCGTATGTGGACGTCACTAGTCCCCCAAAACCACTCGTTAAAGGGTTAAAAACAGTTTAAAGCGTATAACTGCCTATTATAAAGCAGTTCAAATTTTATAATTATGCAGTACTTACGGTACAACTTGTAATTTGAGATCGGGTATACAAATATTATCTTCTCCGCAATTTTTCTGAATATTTACCTGTAAAAGGAGTAAATTTATGAGTATACTAAAGAAGGGCGAAGATAAAATTTATAATACCGTAATTCCAAGCGTATAATTCACAAATCAAATAAACATATTTCAAACCAGAAATTTTATGAATAAAGGATAATTGACTTTTTTGTGACCATTTTCTTGATAGCTATTATTCAACATTTTATTAACAAGCCTCTAGTTCGAAATTTGTACTGCTGATTATACGCCGGAAATTACAGCACTTATTCAGAAAAATAATAAAGTTAAAAGATGTTTCTAATTTATTAAAAAATATATAACTTTCATTTTGTTTAGTTTTAACATAACAAATGAAAAGAGAAAAGGTCCAAAAAAAAAAAATGTTTGAGCAAATAGGGTAAAAGCAAGCAGTTTATTACATGAAATCAGTTATTTGTAAATATATATATCCAAATAAATTTCAACATGAATCTTACTTGTTTCGTGATATTATTTGGTAAATTTTGATCAAGGACCGGCTTCAGATCGTAATTATTAGGATGAGGATCGTACAGCTGGTAGGTTACGACCACAGATATGGGAGTCAACTTGTCTCGTACATTTTTCTAGAAAATATCAATAGTATTGATCATTATGATATTGCTGTGCATAAAATAATATCTAATAAGCAAAATTATTCCATTGACAACAAACTGTTTTGTATACTTTAGATTTCTGCAATAATGAAAGAAACAAACAGTTTAAGTTCAGAATAAATATCAGAAAATAACAGTTTGTTTATTTCTAAATCATATTTGGAATGATTGATGTACGACATTAATATATCATCATTTTTATAGTAAACTAGTTAATGATTATGTAACTAATCGAATTGTTAAAAGCCGGTACTGACTATCCAGAAAAAGGATAAAGTTGTCATGGTAAATTATACGCAATTTTCTTTTTATAATATTGAGAAATATTATTATTCCAATATGATTTTTAAAAAATGTATATCGAGATCCTTGAGACGACCTTGAGACCTACAAACCCGTGAGAATATTAACCGTTACTCAATGTTTTAAAACTGTGATACATCTGTAAAATTATATGGATTTAAATAATACACGTGCTGCAATGAAAATCGCAGCTCAGTGAGTGCGTTATCTCGGGCTTGACAATGAGAGATTTGGAAGATACTTTATTTGCTTTCATCTTTACATATCATAGATGATAGAAAGAAGAAATTCAGAACGAGAATATTTATGATTAGATCAGTTTGCATTTAACAGATCTAACATTCAAAAATCTGTAATTATAAAGTATTCATTTATCCTATCAACATAATTGTACTTAAAGCTCTTTTAAATCATAATGAACAGAGGAAAGTATATTCAACTATGATACTCCAACCATTGGGTATAATTTACCTAGTTGAATATACTTTCCTCTGTTCATTATGACCTAATTACATGGTATACAGGAGTTTCCTTGCTATTTCAGATTCGTCATGTAAAATGCTATAGTTATAGCTCGGATGAATGAAATTAGCGCTGCAGTTCGCAGTCTTGTCCAACAAATAAGAGTGAAATATACCAGCCAAGATATCGTCGGGATAGCTCAGAAGGGAGAGCGTTGGTACGGCAAACCAAAGTACCCAGGTTCGAGTCCTGGTAGCGGCATATTTTTGCTCTGTTGGAAAAATCTCAACTATGATACTCCAACCAATATAGCTCTTTTAAAGTTCGATTAAGCAAACAGTTACAGAATACTTTGTTACCCTGCAGTTCAAATCATTTTAGATGTATACCATTTAGACAGATCTATACTTGTCCGATTTCTGATTATACTTTAGAAAATAATATGAGGCTTAACACATTTACATCATTAGTCTATATTTGCGCGGAATTTTTCTGATCTGTGTCACTAAAAGCGCATGTTTGCGCACAATTCTTTTTATAAGATACTAGCCAGAAATCATCTGTAAGCTGGCAGTTAGTATTTGAGACATATTTAAAATTTTATTTGACACTTATTTGACACATTTATTTATTATATTTATTTATTTGACACTATTAGACATTAAATAGCTTTGTATTTAAATTGTTTAAAGCCCAAACTTTTAAAGTAATATGGGGAATGTTACGAGAGATAAATATTTACCCAATATTTATCTCTCGCAATATAACAACATAGATTTTCTGAAACATCAGCTTCATGTCTAAAAAAAGAGAATTTTCATGTGTCGCAACAGAAAAGTAATATATATATATATTTAAGTGTGAAAACTATAATTTAGAAAATCGATGCTGCTCTATTACGATAGATAAATGCGCAGTAAACATAAAAAAAAAAAAAAAATTAATTTAAAAGTTTCAGCTTCGAACCATTTAAATACAAAGCTAATTTTTGTGTTAAAGTGCCTCCATACATTTGGAATGTAAGAACTATATTAAGATAAATAAAATTACGAATTGTTTGTTTACGCCATTTGATTTTTAGTTTTGTTTTATACGTTTTGAACTATTTCCATTTTGATACAATAAAAAAAACAAAAACATTTTGGTGATAAGGACCATTTTTCTACTTTTCCAAATGATGGAAATGGATAAAAAAGCAATACTATTTGAGCGGGTTTTTACCGAGTTTGTAAATAGTATGTAAATAAATATTGTATATGTTTAAACAGAGATGTCTCCTTGCTTCCAAATAATTACAAAGATATATTACAATTAAATCTTCTTTTTCCTTCTTATTAAAAGAAGGAAAAATTGAAGTTGGGATTGTTAAAAATTTTAAATGTCCATCATGTGTATTGTTCAACGTACTCGGGAATTTTTATATAAAAAATTATCACACTTGGATAGGAAAAAAAATGGATGAAAAAAAAATTGTCGTTGGTTTGGGAAAATTGTGAGCTCTGTAAGTGATAAAACTGTGAGAAAAAGAGTTATAACAGCTTGACTGTAAGGTTGTAAAGGTAAAAAGAAGCCATGATTTCCAGAAAAAAAAATTAGATTAAAATGGAATTAATCGCACAGGGGAAGAAAGGACAAATATTCTTTCTTCTGATGAATCAAACTTGCAGGTAAACTTTGTTTTATTTCTGTTTCACATATAAATATCTTTTCAAGCATGTCAAAAATACTTCTGATAACAAACTTGTCTTTATTTAATTTAATTTTTGTTTGTTTGTTTATTTCAAAATTCTTTCAGAACGAATGCATTATCATAGTGTGCAGATATAAATCCCTGTATTCATTGTAAAAATTGCAGTACCATAATAAAAAAAAAATTATAATGCGTCAATCAGAATTTTTCAAATGTGGCTTACCTGGAGGTAGACATAAATGCTTTTGCAATATTTTGAATCTTTTCTCAAGTTAACCGATACCATTTGTTCGTTTTGATTCTCATTTGTTAAAAAGAACACTCGGGAAGCTTGGTTATCTTCATCCAGAATCATTTTGTATATAAAACCTGTAAGGAAAAAAAATATGTATTAATACTTATTAAAAATACATGGGTTTATGTACACTGTATCTTTCGGTCTTTTCTGTTTTAAGCAATTTATTAAATCCGAATTTTTGAAAATAAAATACTTATAGATTTTTTCATTTTTATGAGTCAACTATTTTTTATTCTACGTGATGATTCTACAATTAATGATTCTTCAGTTAATGTATCTAGGAAATAATTTTACAAGTCAAAAACAAAATTCTTATGAATTTAATATATTTACTTTTCTAAATTAAGCTACAGTATAACTCAAAGATTAAAAGTTTTTGGATATTGAAAAATCTATAAATAGGGGCAGCAATATATAGTTTATATTTGCGAAAATTCGTAAATCCATAAATGATTTAGTACTTGGTACAATACCAATTTTTGTTCTCCAGTTGTTATAAATAGTCTCTATCGCTATATTTGTTTAAAGAATATTTAGCAAATAACAGTTTAATATATTTAACATTTAGCAAAAAAGGGGGAAGATAAACGCTATAATGAAAGTGTAATGAATATTTTAATTTTAAATAATTGTTTTAATTTATGGAGCATATAGTAGCAAGGAATGCTTATTTTTTAAAGAAATATTAAGAATGTATAATTAGAAAAAAAATTGCGAATTTTAAAAGCACAGTTATTATCAGTTTTAAAGGAAAATACATTTTTTTTTCATGTTTTATCGAAGTCTTAGCTCTTTAAATATTTCTAACCCTAAAATTGGCGATTATTTCACACATTTTTTTCCTCCATAAAGCATGTTTTGAAACGGTTCAAAATTTATTATTTTCTGATTCTCAGAATTTCCTATTAATATTTTAACTATTAAAGATTTCATTGTTATTTTTTCCGATCTATAATTTACGCATGTGTAAGTCAATTAGAAAGGTAAATTATATCATTACTTACCCAATGTTGGAGGCACGCCAATTCCAGTATATTCAAGACAAAAAGCAACCACAACGCTGTCGAAATAAATTGCAGTGATTATAAAAACTAGTGACTATTTTATTCTAAATCTTATTTTAAATTTTAGATGAACTTCAAAATAATTTTTTTATTAATAAAATATATAATCAATTTATAGGTTTCATTTAATTAATCTTAACTATTTGAATGACTATATTATCCTAAATTTTATTTAAATTTTTACAAGAATTTCAAAATAAAATTTGTATTAATAAAATACGTACTCTATTTATAGGTTTCATTTAATTAATCTTAGCTATCTGTGATTGAAAAATCTTAAAACAATATATTAATGCGTGACACAAATGAAACTTACCACGAAACGATAGTTCCGTCGTGTAGCTTGCAGCTTGTGGTGCTTTTGTCATCCAAATTTATTTTCTCGGGATTTATTTTTAATACAGTAGATGTCTGTATAACAGGACGAGATCTGAAAAAAAGAATTATTTAAAATAGTCACGATGAAATATAAAAGTAATTTATTTTACTTAACACATTATCGACTTTTTGTGAAATTCGGATTTGAAAACAGTAAAAGCTCCTCCCTCTTCTGAAGGTCTTTCGAAATTTATTTCCTTGATATGTTTCTCAAGTTTATGTATCAGCAAACATCTTTCAATGTACGGATTTTTAATATAAAATGTCTTACAATCTAAAAAAAAAAGGGACAGCATGATATAAATGCATTTTCTGTAATGAAGAAGCCACGCCCTTAGTCAATGATGTTTTTTGAATAAAAACGAGAATTCTCGTTTCCCGTCGGTAAAATATGTTACCAACATTACGTCATATGCATTATTATTTATATTCATATTTTAAATAGAATACACGGTATTTAGTTTTGTAACCTGAATAAAGACTTAATACTAAATTCACCACGACGGGTCAAATGGTTATTTTTATACTTTCCGGCAGAATTTCTTACATACAACTAACGTTTTGAATTTATTATTATAATTTATATCCAATGTATTTTTCAACATTTATTTATCTCTAGCTTATATTTTTTTGCAGATAAATAAGTGCAAGTTGACCTACCTACCGCGACGGATCGATCATTTAACCCGTGACATTGATTGTTTATATAGCTGCCAACTTCAACGATTTTTTGTCATCAGGACAAAGTGGGGATTTTCTCTTATTTTTATGCAAGTTTTAATTGAATAAATAAACAAATTTGAATCGCTGTTTGGAGAAAATTGTTTCTTTGACACACAAAATTGTACTAAACAGCCTATTTTTGTTATCTATCGTAAAATACACGATTTTTTTTAAAGACGGGTCATTTGAGCCGCTGTGGTAGTAATAGGTATACGCGAAATATCGGTAGGTTTAAAACTTATGATGTTAAAAACCGCATTCTAGAGGTGAATAATGTTAGATATTTCTGTATTTCACAAAATGATACTCAACGAAAAATTATAAATAGTGATAATCTTCCGTTTTGCTATTATCACAAATGATATCAAATACATAAATTCATGGATGATTAATGGATTCATGTCCAAATTGTCCTAACCGTTTAATTTCATTTTTAAGTAAATCATGCTTTTTTAAAAATGAACAAAGACTTTTCTGATTAAAAAGAAGTACTCTGAAGATTCAATACTACATGGCTTTGTTATGTGATATATTTTTAGAATGTCGTGAACTACATGTATTTTTAAAATGAATCACATTCTACTGAATGCGAAATAAGCGTTCTTAATCCTTGTAACATAAAATAATATAATTAAAATCAGTACTGAATCTCGAATATTCTAGATTCTTTTTAACACATAACTGCGCACTGATGCATGTACGAAATGAAATAAATTAAATTTAACTTATAATAAATAAATTCAGTTCCAGCAACCACCATATTTAAACAACAATAATTAACTTAAGTAAACAAAAATTTCTGAAACTAATTGAGGTGGAAAAATCCTCTGTAAAATTTCTGGTATTTAACTTTAAATATGAGTATAAAATAACGTACTTCTAAAAAAAAAAAAAAATCGTGCTGTCTTGGGTTAAAGAGTGTACAAGGAGGATTGATTACGGTTTGGGACATATACGTCCCAGTGTACTAGTTTTTATTCTATTCGTATCACTGTTTGAAAAATAATCTTTGACACACACTTACTCTCAAGAGAAAACCACAATATATACAGGGTGTTCCGTTAAAGGGGTCCAATATTAATAGGGGTAATAGAGGAGATCACACGGAGCATAAATCAGTATATAATGCCTGGCCGGATCTCAATAATTTTCAAGTTACAGCAAATAGAATGAAAAATCGGAAATTTGTAAAAAAACCCTCATTGCTAAACTATCGATAATGCTATATAAAAACGAAGCACATATTTAGAAAGAGCAGAAAAAATCCTACGAAATTTCATAAGTTGTTTTAGAATATTGAGAATTAATGGCGAGTTACAAGCTCTGAAACAGTGAAAAAATACAAAATCAAATATTTAGCAAAATAGTTAATCGTTAATTCCAAAAATGCAACTCTACCTACATCAAGGAAAATGTTATAAAATTTGGTCCATTCCGAAAGCTTTCGAAGAATCTGACAATAAACCATATCAGTTTAATTGTATGGGAGAAATCAAGCAGTTCCCTAGTTACAACTCTGTACTGTTGCACGCTCGGAAAGAGCGAAACTCCACCCATGACGATTGTAAACACCCCGTTTTAATATCTTTCAATTATACATTTCTGATCAACCTCTATCAATACCCTTTCATTATTCAGTCTGGTCAAGTGAATGACATATTGTGCAGCTCTCGCCTTGTCTTAAAGCAAACTCCGTGACTGCTGCGTTTCCTCCATGAACTTTCAGGATGATGAAGAAGAAGTACTTTTTATGCAAATTTTCTATGTGTATAGGAAGAAAAGTGTAATAAAACAGCAGTCATCAGTGGGCGTTATGTTAAAGGGAGGCTGTTGTAAGTGGGATTGTAGTAAGTTGATGTATAATAATTATGCCGGAATACTCTAACGAAGAATATGCGGACATGCATCTGATGTACGGGCAAGCTCATGGAAATGCATGTCTAGCACAGCGCATGTACCGTGAGCAATTTCCAAGGAGACGTTGCCCAAGTTCGAAACTCTTCATAAAAATCGATAGACGATTACGGGAGACTGGATCGTTTAATACAGCAAGCATTGATGCAGGGAAACCTCGACATGTACGAACACCTGCAATGGAAGAAGATGTACTGAATATTTTTAAAGATAACCCCTCCACGAGTACACGAGCTGCTGCGTCTGAAGTCGGTGTTTCTCACCAAAGTGTGTGGCGTGTTCTGCGTGCAGAAAACATGCACCCCTTTCATGTGCAGCGGGTACAACTGTTATCAGTAACAGATTGTGCTCAGCGGACAGAATTCGTACGCTGGTTGCTTAATGTAACAGAAAATAATCCACAATTTCTGGAAAATATTTTATTTACTGATGAAGCAACATTTACGAGAGAGGGCGTGGTAAACACGCACAATATGCACACATGGTCATATACAAATCCGCACACTGTTTTCCCGTCGAACGCACAACAAAAGTTCAGTGTGAACATATGGGCAGGTGTCCTCGGCGATTATCTCATAGGACCATATTTACTCCCAGATGTACTCAATGGCAGTACGTACTTGGTTTTCCTACGGGATATCTTACCGCAGTTACTGCAAAATGTGCCAGCAACATTGCGCCACAATATGTGGTTTATGCACGATGGCGCACCGGCACATTTTTTCATAGGTGTTCGCAATCACCTCAATTCAACATATCCTGGGAAATGGATTGGACGCAGTGGACCTGTTGCTTGGCCTGCACGCTCTCCAGACCTCAATCCGTTAGACTTTTTTGTTTGGGGACACCTTAAATCGCTGGTGTATGAAACGCCTGTGGATACACCGGAGGATTTACTAGCGCGAATCGTTGTCGCTGCAGGAGACATTCCCAACTCCGTCGGAGTTTTTCGGCGTGTTCGCCAATCTTTACGACGTCGCTGTCGGCTGTGCGATTCTGTTAATGGGCGCAACTTCGAACACCTATTATAATAATGTCCGTTCGTCTGCCTTCCGACATTGAACTGTGCAGCGCAGGCCAGAAGACTACGCTTCACATATGTCATAAAGTACGTGGAATGTAATTCTTTATTTGTCATTTTTCTTTTATTTTCAACACTTTTTGGCACAGTATTTTGTAAGTCACAGACCGTGGTGTACTCAAATTGTAAATTACAAAGTTTGTATGAATTAATTTAAAATTTAGTGTCTTTTTTAAATTTATAATTAATAAAATTATTATGCTATTTGTTATTATTATTTCCTATCATAAATTATGATGCACATATACATACAATAATTGTCCATGTAAAACATGTACTGAAACTTCTTGCATAGTTACAAATCGCAATATTTTTAATTATTTCCGAATTTTCACCACCAGTTTAATTTTAAGGAATTTAACTTAAGCTTTATATCAATAAAAGACCACTTTAAAATGTAGACTATTATTGTAAAGTTATTTTGGTTCATTCAACTCTTGAATAATTAAAAATGTTGCATCTCAGAAGAAGCATGATTGAAAATGTATAGTTGAGAGTAATTAAAAAGGCGGTGTTTCCAATCGTGATGGGCGGAGTTTAACCTTTGCTAGTGTCAAAGAAAGCGGAGTTGTAACTAAGAAACTGATTAATTTCTCTCACACAATTAAACCGATATGGTTCATTGTAAGCTTTTTCGAAAGTTTTCGGAATGGACCAAATTTTACTACATTTTCCTTGTTGTAGCTAGAGTTGTCTTTTTGGAATTAACGATTAACTATTTTGATGTATATTGGATTTCGTACTTTTTTCACTGTTTCAGGGCTTGTAACTCGTCAATAAATATTGCTATTTTAATACAATTGATGTCATTTTGTAGGTTTTTTTCTGCTCTTTCTAAATATGTGCTTCGTTTTTATGTAGCATTATCGATAGTTTAGCAATGAGGGTTCTTTTACAATTTTCCGAATTTTCATTCTATTTGCTGTAACTTGAAAATTATTGAGATCCGGCCAGGCATTATATACTGATTTATGCTCCGTGTGATCTCCTCTATTACCCCTATTAATATTGGACCCCTTTAACGGAACACCCTGTATATATATATATATATAGGGTGGCCATAATTAAATGACCCTACTTTAAAGTTGTCTACAGACGAAACTATTGGTCTGAAAGTTGTGAAATTTTGTGAAGAACATAATGAAGGAATGGGAATTTGTTTAAGCGAAAAAAAAATTAAGTTCAAAATTTCGCCACAGAGGGCGTTTTTTAATAAATTACACATTTAGCATACATTTACGATAGGTTACAAATTTTATTACAACAAAACATGTTGAACAAAACTTTTTTCACGACATGTTTTTAGTATTTCCCAGAATACACAGCGGTCAACTGTGGAACATGCTATCTTATGATTCAAGATGGTAGATGAAAAGGATGGCCGTCATGTGGAACATGTTTTGTTGCAATAAAATATGTAAACTATAGTAAATGTATGTTAAATGTGTAATTTATTAATAACGCCATCTGGTGGCGAAATTTTGAAGTAATTTTTTTTTCGCTTAAACAAATTCCCATTCCTTTATTAAGTCCTTCACAAAATTTCACAACTTTCTGACCAACAGTTTCGTTTGTAGACAATTTTAAAGTAGGGTCGTTTATTTATGGACACCCTGTATATATATATGTATTTGTAAATTGTAGTACTATAAAAATAGTCGCCAGTCTTTAAAGCCTTGTACTAAGCTGAATAAAATGACACATGGCTTTGAAATTTCGTTCAAATCACTCAGTTAATTTAAGCTGTTATGTGGAATAAACATAAACACAGACAATGACTTCTATACGTGAAAAAAATATTTATGTTCATCTACATACACTATAAGACACAGAGTATATAACAATTTAAATAAAAGATATTTGCAGATGGTTTCTGCAATAATATTCATAAATTTTACCTCAGGAAAACCACTTTGTCTTGCTCATAAGCTCCAATCATAAGATCTGTAAAATAAATACATTCATTTCATTATTAGGAAAACCATAAACTTTTCATATAAGTTGAAAAAAAATTGCAAAAATATAACATTTAAGTTAAATTCTGAAAACGAAAATACCTTATCGGATATAATCTAATATTTATGCATTTGTTTTTGCAATGTTATTCATGCATTAAAATATCATACGTATTAATGATATACCGCTTACAGAAATTTCTGTTAAATGAAATATTACAAACTATTTTTTTTTCATGTCATAATAAAGCTTTACAAAGACTATTAAATAGTAATAATGAAACAGATTAGTTTAATTTTTGGTTATAACAATGTGTTTCTATTTAATTTATATCGTACGTTCCAGTAGATTATTATTCCTGTTAATAAGTACTATGTTTAAAAGTGCAATTTTACACCCGTAAAATAATACAGGGTTCGTACGCTTTAACCCCAATTTTTTTAATGGAATTTTTCCTGTTATTTAAATGCAGAAAAGCATTAAAAATCCTGCAATTAAACGAAACGTTTACAATTTCTGCTGTTTAAATATTAAATAGAAAAATTCTATTAAAAAATTGTGGTTAAAGCGTGCGAACCCTGTAATACATCCTAGAAGCGCATTGTTTAATAATTTGAACACTATAGTTAATATTATTTAAATATACTATAGAGACTCTTATTATCCTAAGTAAATTACATACGAAGCAGATTAAAAGATGAAACTGCAGATAATACAAAGTAGCGTAAAACAAATCGTGTATAATGCTTAGAAATGTGAAACATTTATTTTTCCAAGATGAAAATAGAAATATAACTTGACTATGACTATAAAATCTTAAGTTCATTTAGTCAATTCCATATACTTACTTTATGATTAAGATCCTTGTTGCTGATTAAAAGTTGTTGAATTCAATTCTTTAAACCGGGAATTTTCTATTAATTATTCAAAAACCTATTTACATTTTAGGTTCTTGTTTCGTTAACTTTCGTATACGAAAGATAACATTGGAGCTCCTAAAATCTACCCGCTAACCATTTAGCAATAAATGACACCAAAATTCTTGACGTTATTTAATAAAAATAAAAGTTAAGAATTTTGCTTGATACCATAGAATTACAGTATACAACACACGTTTCGCCTGTCCAATAGTCAACGTGTCGACAGAGTGCAATTACAGTCATGCATCATATCAAAATGTATTTACACTAGAAGAAAGAATGACAGAATAATTATTTTTCTATCATAAACGTGCGTTGCGTATTAAGTAATTAAAGGGTTAACAAAATCAGATCTTGTTTAAAAATCGCGAATTTGAACTGTGTTATTCTCGACACTCATTACACCAATATGAAACCATTTAACTAAAAATCAAGAATTGGTTTCGTTATGAGAAATTTAAGTTGAGAAATTTAAGTTTTCATATATCTCATAAAAACGCTTGCCAGGAAACGTTTTTACTTCTTTCAAATTGTGAATTTTCGACCAATCTTAATTTTCTTTTATAAAGTTATAATCAATTAAATAGATAAATCACCCATTAATTCAAAAGAAGCAAAGTCTAATAATAACGTAACTAATCTTCATTTCGGCTCTCTGTGGCATAATAGAAGACATGATAAGCTGCAGACGCAGATAAATAAAACTAGAGTTAATGCTCCCAGGTAATTTTATGTAATTTTATTCATGCGCGTTGTTACAGAAGCAGAGGAAACACATATCTTTCATGAAATTTTACTTTGTGCTAACAATCTGACCCACCCACTGCTCGCATTTTCACGCCCTCATTTATAGCATGTCAGCCGGTGGCTACCGAAAGTAAAAATTAAATCTACCACGATTACTGACGTCTAATATGGTTCACCCGATAAGAGAATTTAACATAATCGAGGTCTTGGTGTGCTCGATAATAGTAATTTTGTATTATGGTAAAATAATTTTTCAGTAAAGTACTCCTGTTTTGATACCTGGATATTCATTGTTGTCTAAATCCATTCCTCCGGCAAGTGAAAACCCAAATGTCGTAAATCCCCCGGAAGATGGAATGTCAGAGGAAAATATGACCTACAAAAAAAATTTACAAACAGCTAATTATGTAAGCATTAAAGAATACTTTTCTTTAAGTAAATTCTAAATGTTACTCAGATTTTAATAACTTCGTGTGTTCAATTTTACCTGTGAAGGCTTCGACTGGATTCCGGAATGTGAACCATGGAAAATGAAAACGACGCCTTCGCCATTTACTCCTCCATAAGGACAGCCAACAGCAACATCTGAAGGGGACAAAGAAACACGTATTACAATAGATCCCGGTTATTTGCGACACCGTTCAATTGGGGCAGCAATTTTAAATGCGGCAACATGTGAAGAACAAAATCGAAAGATATCATTAACTTTAATTCTTTTCCACGGATTAAAAAAAAATGTACCGGATAATACAGAATTCGGAAATGATAAGGAAGAAGGGGAAAAGGAGAGATAAATCCGTGACGCAGATGTAATTCTACTTCTTTGTGAGCCAGGTGTCCCGGGTTCGAATCTCGCAGATGCAAAGCTTCAGATAAATGCAAACTGCAGTGCAAAACACAAATTTTCTACTTATCAGGGATTTTTACTGACGCTTCCTTTTGACTGGAAATTCAGTGGCTTTTAATTCGACTGGAGAACAACAAAACAGCTCCAATTTTACCACATGCAAGTAGCACATGCATGGTGGTAGAACAGTAGAACATGCAAGTTTGATACAGTGTCGGCATTTTCTGCTACTTTCGACTGCTTTATTGTAAAAACTTTTACTTTCAATTAGAAGTTTATGTGCATGATTAATGTGTATCTAATTATTTTATCGGATCTGTCAAACTATGTTGAGCTTTAAAATTATATAGAAAAAGGATTGAATCTTGCAAAATAATATTGTTCCGTTTAAGAGAATCATTTTTAGTCTTTATTGATATTACTTTCAAATTATTAACTACTGCGTATAAAAAGAGCACTTTAAGCCTTTCTTTAAAATATACCCCTACTGAATAATCTCAGGATGACAAAAGTCGTAACTAATTTATCAGGTAAAAACTCGACCCATTCGTTTTTTAAAAGGATCAGAAAGATTTGAAATGACGAAAATTAACTGAAGTTTGATCATAGATTAACACAAAATGTACCAACGACTGGTTATTTAACCGGTACCAAATGAAAATATTTCAATTCGAATCAGAATTTTTTTCTCAAAATAAATAAAATATAAAACAAACATAAATAAGTTAAAGTATTAAATAGTAAGCTAGTATTGAATAAAAATTCTGGTGTAAAATATTTTTATAAAACTTGAGTAAAATTCCCGGTATTTTCTTAACCTGTAATTAATTTAGATTGTTACTTCTTTTCGAATTTATTTATTTATGTTTTATTAAAGTAACAATATTTGTTAAATTAACAAAATCAATAACAAAAGTTTTAATATTGCGCGACAAAATTAATCTTTCAAAACTAGTTCTGTCACGATTTTAAATTCCAGGTTCCATATTTTTGAGTCGTCATTTCTTCTTTATGCTCTCGATTATATCTTTAAAAAAAAAAAAAAAAAAAAAAAAAAGATTCTTATGGATTTTTAATTTTTTATCATACATTTAAATTTTTTTACGATTTGTTTTGTTTGTTTTTAGGTATAATCGAGAGACAACGTAATAAGCAGCACGAAGAAGAAAATTAGTTTTGAAAGATTAATTTTATCGTATAATAGTAACACTTTTGTTATCGTTTTCCACAATTTAACGAATATTTTTAATTCCTTTAAATAAATAAATACAAAAAAAAAACATAAATAATAGTCTAAATTAATTACAAGCTACCTAATTCACAATCAAGCTTTAGTCAATTTTCGACATTTCAATTGTTTCTGTTACCCTTAATTTTATACGTTGCAAAGACATTTACGAAGTTACACATTTAAAGCTTGATATTCATGTTTAGCTAAACTTAGATTTACTTAATACTTATTTCATGACTATTCAATATTCATCCCATTAGCATGTCATTATTTAGTGCATACAGGTGTGTTACCTGCGTGACCTTTTATATAATATTTCCGCTAAAAAAGATATGGCATTTTTTTCCCTTTCGGATATGACCATATCCTGCAATATGCGTAAGCATATCCTTCTAGAAAATTTAATAGCATATTGGTGTTTAGATAGAATGATGAGAGGTATGTGAGAGGATATGAGCTGTGTTTCTGCAAACTTGCTTACCTCCGTATCCGTCTCTGTTGATATCAGAGAGAGAAGCCAGTGCGAGCCCGAATCTCCCTTTCGAGTAGGTACCGTCGATCTGGCTGCGAGGCCGGAAGTTGTGCTGCAATAGAATGAGGAGTTGCTAATAAGTACATTCATTTTAAGTTATGCACACACGTTTAAAAGGAGAATTTTGACACCAAGTTAGAAAAGCATAAAAGCTTAAAAAACCTTCTTAATAACACCATACAAATAAGGAATGCGCTAGGCCTTCGAAAGAACTTTGTCTTTCTTCGTCAGGCGCAAAGAGAAGTGGTTGCACGCCTTCTTTGCGCCTGACGAAGAAAGAAAAAGTTCTTTCGAAAGGCCTAGCGCATTTCTTATTTTGTGGTGTTATTAAGAAATTTATATGCTTTTATAGAATCACACCAGTTTATTCAATACTTTAATCAAGTTAGAATTTCTTATTATTTAAATTGCTATATTACTAATTAATTAATAAGGATATTATATTATGCTATATTACTTACAAAACGTTTTTTTTTATCTTCCGCAATTGGAAATAGATGTAGTTTAAATACAATGCAGTGCTTAAATAACAGCCAACGGACTGTGAAATTTGCCCGCTCTTCAGAGCAGTGATGGAACAGTGGCGTAGCAGTTGGGCGATTCTCACCACTAAATTTTAATAGTATTCTCCGCCTTAAAAAAATCTATGAAACTATGTCCTTGAATAAGACAAAGAGTACAATTTAAATTTAACGGTGTCAATCGATTATCTGCTGCGCCACTGTTCCATCACTGTCAGAGGTAAAATCACACAAATATATAAGGATTGGGTATTGGAAAAGTATTCGCTAAATCACCTCTATGTATAAAATGTGTCCGCGATTCGGGAGTGTCCGTTATGGAGATTTGTAAAAACACAATATTTTATATTTCAAATACAATTTTTTTCAAACGATTTTGTTCTCTTTTATAATACGCTCATTTTAAAATAGATAGCTTAAAACACTAACATTGGACTTTTAAATTTATTATGCGAAAATTTTCTAGTTATGGCTATAAGAATACGCATGTTCGTAATTTACAGAAATTCCTGGATAAGAATTTACACACTCTGATATTTTCATTTAATAGTAAAAACCTTAACTCTCTCGCTAACTTGAACGTCACATGAAACTCCCTACTTAAATAATTCTCAAGCCTGATTTCTTTAAATCTATTAATGTTGACGGTGCAAAAATCATTTATTTGCTACAGTAATGCAAAGCAACATTTGCAGTAACATAAACAAATATGTAAATCTAAAGAGAAAGTGCCTGGGTTATCACAATAGGTAATTGCACAAGCTTGGCGGGCACCTTAAGAAATTCTTTAATACAACTAATATAGCTTCTTTGGGTTTTTTTATATTTTATCCAGCATCATACTTTTTATAGATAAAATAAATAATTCTCCAATTTTTCTTAAATTCATTTATAATCAAATGAAGTAAAAATATTGAGTAAACAAAACGATAGAAAATTAACTTTTCTGAAAAAATTAAATTAACTGTCGATGCTTTATCCACAAACTATGGAATGTATTATCCCTTTTTAAAAAAAATACATAATACTTTTATGAAAAAAATAGCTGAGACCAACGTAAAACTACGTAAGTAGCTGAAATATAAAAATCTTTCATAAAACAAGAATTTTCTTGAAAAAGAACTTTTTTTAATTTGCTATCAGATGATACTTAAAAAAATTTCAAATCATTGAATCTCTAAATTTCGGTCAAGCATTATATCTCTGAGGCTACTTGTGCACACTATAGTTTAGGTTTTAAAGAAAACACTTTCCCTTTAAAAAAAGAAGTGTCAATATTAAAAAAAAAATGCAGTTTACATATACATGCACACGAAAAAGAAAATTAATGACGTAAAGTGTGTTAGCTATTATTTCATAAATATAAATAATTGTGCAGTATAAAATATTACTTTAATTTTGCTTACTTTTTTTGTTTGGTATGCAACGTATATTCTCCCTTTTTCATAGCTTCCATCTTTCGTAGTTAAATCAGAGTACAGCGGCGCTCCGATCACGATGTCATCTAACCTTGAAAACAAATTTGAAATTAAACATACACAAATTATTCACTGGTTGGCATTAGCTTCACTTACTAAAATACCGAATCACCCGATTATTGAATTCTAAAAAGAAAAGGAAAAGAATGAGTATCAATGCTTATTCTTTATATGAAGAAATGCATCCTCCCATCCCATACCACTAAATATTCCAGAAAGAAAAAATATGTTAGTCAAATTCTACATAAAAGTTATGAAGAAATATAAGATAATTAATTGCTCGTATAGTCTATACTGTTACTCTAAAAATACGTAACTGATAAAATCACCTTGAAACAACTGACGCATTAAATATCGCTACACTCTGGTCGAGAAGTGAGGTCACAAAATTATTTAATAACTATGAACGTTTAAAGCAATATTTTTATTACTTCGTAACTGCATCCTAGGATATTCATTGAAAACCGAATAGCGTTTTATTTAACTTTTCCATGAATCAAATCGGTAGATTTCTATACGCTGCCTTCAGACGAGGCTGAGCCAACCAGACCCTTAAACTCATTTATATATATATATATATAAATAAAAAAACAAGAATAACGTTCATGTTTAATTGAAACATTGGTATATTTAAAAACAATGCATGCTGGGTCTTTCAATAGTCTTAAAATTCCGGTTCCCATAGAAGAGCGAAGAAGAGCAGCATTCAGCGGTGAGCTTGATCAGGTCAAGGAACAGTGTGCTGGTTTTGGCTCCGTGTGTATTCCACATACCTGCACAAAAAATCTGTGTTGTGGAGAGTTTTCTCTGGGAGAGCGTTATTTAGCCCCAGAAGATTTCATAGATTCGTTAAGGATAAAAGTTGTTTGGGAAAACATTGAGGCCTGATCAGTTTCTCATGCTTTTGGTGCCTATTAAAGGACATTTGCATCACCTCCTTGCTCAGTGCGTACTAGACCTAATTGACTAGGGGTCATTAGAAGCAAAGACAATAAGTGTCACATACCTGTCTCCGTTTAAATCCACGACACATACAGAATATCCAAAATAGGAACCAACTTGCTCTCCTGTTACATTAAGTAAGTTCTGCACTCTCGAATCGAAGAGAGCGACCTAAAATTGTCAGAAAGTAAAGAAATTGTCAGAAATTCTAATTTAAGTAAAAATACAAACATTTAAATTGAGAAAATTTTCAAAATTGGAATTCCCTTCAATTTTTAGTAAAAGAACTTTTTTCAAAAATGAAAATAAAATTATTCTGTCACTTAAAAAAAAAAAAATAATAAATATATATTACAGCTAGATGTTTGTTTTTTTGAGCGGAAGTTCCTTTTTGTATATTATTTAAAATATTAGTATTTTTATGAACAAAACTTATAGTTTCGATAATTTTTTATTGATGTCTTAAAAAAGTTTATAATTATTTGAATTCTCGAAATGCTATATATGCATAAAAATAAATAAATAAATAAATAAATAAACTGCATCAAAATAATAAATTGTTAAAAGTGTTGTTTCCAAACCTAGAAAGATTGTAATTTTCTACATTACACAAATCGTGCAAATTTGTTTAAATTATATATTTCATAAATAATCAAAAACCAGAGATAATATAGGAATAATCGCCTGAAATAACTCGATCAAAAAAAATTTCAGATACAGTTTTGTTTTAACAGATGATTTTCATTCTTTTCAAACGAGGAATAATCGCCAGAAATAATTCGGACAGGCGCAAATGCCAGATATGCCTTCATTCAGATGCAGACCATAGAATAAGTAACACAGAGTAAGGACAGAGACCCAACTTCGCCTGAAAAGAGCGACTGCGACGGATGACTTAAGAACTAAATCATCGCTTTGGCGATTTTTATCTTCGTGATTTCCGTTTAAGTGTAACCCTATTCTGCTTGGCGTCTTTTGATGTTGTCATTTGCGCATGTGCAAATTTTCGGCGTTCGCTAATTGATTTTCGAATCTTGTTTAATACTTATTATTAAAATTATTCTTTGAAGATCAAATAGTTGATTATAATTATTATAATTCTTCAAAATGCTACAAAGAGAGGAGTGTATTGTTTGCAAGAACAAGACGTCAAAGTTATTTTTTATTCCTAAGAATCGGTAAGTTGTGGTTTATTTCTATGTGTTATTTTTGTTTTTATTATTCAAGTTCCATTATGTATGAAATATTTTATATATATTCAGTGTTGGCAGATTTTTAACAAATTTTGACTTTATATTATCGTTAAAATAACTGCCATACCGTAAATCTCATTCATGTTAAAAAAATTTCTCTATATAAAATTTTATTCATATACATTTTCTATCGCAATGTAAACATGGTACTAAGTTTTTTTCCTATACTAGTAAATCTGCAGATCATTTTTTTTAAATCTCATTTTAACTTCGTACAATCCGCAATTATTATTTTTTCAATTGCATGCATGTTTATAAGCATATAAAATTCTTCGAATGTTCCAGAAATTAGAATCCTTAAATTAAAGTGGTAAGTAAAAATAAATGATTTCAAAAATTGTAAAAAATATGAAAGTAAGATGTTTATATTTCCCGAACAGATGCAAAAACATTTTCAAATATTTTAAGCAATTAATTTCTAAATTCTATTAAATTTATAAGCAAAATTTTAAAACTATTGGAAATCCATATAAAAAATTTAGCATTCATAATTTTACATCTAAATTCATTACGCAAATATTACATTTTCATTTCAGATAAAAATGAAATTTGAAAAATCGTCTGCATCCCCATAAGAAAGCATATGACCTAAAAAAAATATTCTATATTTTCCGAACGAATGAACCAAATTTAACCAAAAATTATACAGCTAATTCCGGATACCTCGCCAACATACCTACTGAAAATCAACCTAATCGGACCATTTTTACGGCAAACAGACAGACGGAAACCAAAAACATTTCGCGTCTCCACAGTGAGCCTTAACATGACGTTTCGGCACAAATCTGTCAACACTCAATATATATATAATATTTCAAACATTATGGAACTTGAAAAAACAAGAACAAAAATAACACATGAAAATAAATCACAAGTTACATTTTGAAGAATTAAAAAAATCAAATTTTCCTTTCAAACTTGGAATTTTTTTTTTTGTTTTACCACAGCACTTATTTTAAAATAAAGTTGAATTCCGATTGCTTCAGAACATGTTAAAAATAATAAATCTGTTTTCATTCGCGTAGATAGATAATCGACCGTCTTAAAGTCAACCAACCAACCAACCAAAACAAGAAGCAAGCAGTCGCCGTTTTTTTTTCTTTTTCTTCCCTCACTTGTCGCCAAGAAAGCGATATATAGCTCTATTAGCTACCTCGCTTCTGTTACGGCTGTAGTTTTCGCGTCATCCGCAGCTAGCGCCACTGTCTATGTGTAATCCCATGTTAAAGAAGTTACCATTGCAGTGTATGAGAGTCGATTCTCTGTTTAAAACTCCTTACTCTGTGATAAGTAATACAGACGAGGAGTAATAGAACGAATGACTCGGGCATGCGCAAAAGCATGGCTGCCAACCAGTTGCGTAGCCAGGGTGGGGGTCCAGATGCCCTGAATAACACAAATTTTGTAAAGTTTCTTTGACTTATCTAATCAGAGAACTTTTGGCGATTATCAAGGAGAATTTTTTTTACAGTATTACTGGTATCCAGAGCATTTGGACCCCCTCCCTGGCTACTCCACTAATGCCAACATTCTTTTTTTTTTTTTTTTTTTTTTTTTTTTTTAAGCAATTTACACCAGAAATATTATAAAGGAAAAAAAATTAATAGCCACAATTGTTTTTTTTTAAATGTCACTTAATATTTTTTCTGGATCTTAATATGTTGGATTTAACTTGAAGAAACAAAGGGAAGGCACGTCAACGTGAGCATTAGGTGATTGTTTCGAGTTATATTTCTATAATCGAAATATTCGAACGATTAGTAATAATCGAACTGCTTAGTGATTCAATTGAATAATGGCACAACGCTAGCTAAATGGCTGCTTAAAAAATATTTGAGGTAATACAATGAACTTATTTAACATTCGTCTTAGTACAAATTAAAGGAACATAAGTTTTGAGAAATCTCGCTCTATGATTTAAAATTCAATTCGCCGGATCAACAATTCACTCATCAGAAGCGTACTTCCAAAATTAAAAATGATGTCATATTTAATGGAAAAATTGCACTGTCATTCATAAACTTCAAATATTTTAATATCTCAGCGGAAATCGATAGAGTACCCGTAGCATTGACATTGAGAGTCTGTGACAACACAAGGTTGTCCACAGCTAGACTGCCTAGATCCATGGTAGCCAAACATCCATGATCAATATTTATTTGAATCATAGGAATGATTCTGTTGGGTTTACATTTTAAATTCTAGGATTAGATGAATTTCAACTGCGGATCTCTTGAAATATATGTGTATTTCGATATATGTAGTCTCTCAACGTGTTTTTGTTTTTTCACAATGTGCCTAAAAAGGTAAATTTTATGCACCATTATTAAAAAATATATATATTCTCTGAAATAAGCCAAAAATGTCTAATATTTAGATGATTTTGCTGCATGGTCAGCCCGGATTCAACATTTGGCGCTTTTTTTGCGAATTAAATTTCCCTTAATAGACGTAATGTTAAAGTAAAAATGGACACCCCCAAATGGGTAATTAACCAATTTTCACTTTTTTTTTTCATTTCTTAGTGTTATAGTCTAGACCAGGCCTGTCCAACATTTCAGTAAGTAAGGGCGCAATTTAGTTTGTAGCACGCAATGAAGGGCGCAATTATTCACATGAATCGAAAAATGTAAGACTATTACCTCCTTTTAGCAGGGATCGCGATACCTACACGTCTGCAGGATATACATATATCGCACTGAGCTAATCATTGGAACCCTAAACTGTAGGTTGCTCATCTAAAAAATTGAACAAAAAATATGCTATAGTAAATATAACGTTACATTTTCCTGTGGTTTGGGGATGAGGTGTGTGTATGGCGGAGAGGGTATCTCAGGAATTTTTGCAAGTAAAAGAGCCAAAAACCTTAAAAACACCTGTAATAATAATAATAAAAAAAATAATTATTTTAATGAATAGTAACTTTGAAGATGGATTTTTGTTTTAAAGAAATCTAGAAAAATGGAACATTCAAAGGGGCGCCTAGAGAACCTCGAAAGGGCGCCATGGCGCCCGCGGGCGCCGCGTTGGACAGCCCTGGTCTAGACCAACTTCGTGCCAAATTTGAAGTGTGTAGGTGCAGTAGATATATGAGATCTTTTTGATGAGTGAGTGAGTCAGTGATAAAATTATCGATTATCAGACATTTTCAAATATCATTATTTCGGAAACTAATTATCCGTTATTTATAAAATTTTGGGTTATGAGGGAGGTTTCACTACACATCTAAAATTACAAGTACGTAGGTCAAATACATTTCCAGTAGTATAGTGTCGAAATTTGGCGAAAACAGCTGGAAATGGTTCGTGTAATATAACACACTAGTATGTCAGACGAACTTGACTGACCCACCAGTCCACAAATCTAGATCCTGGTGACAGGTGAGCGACTTGCTGAGATATAAAAGGAGCCATTAAAGAAATTTAGTTTAGCTCTAGTTAAAAACTACATAAATTACAGTATAAAAAGGGAAAATTTAAAGAAAAATTAGATTATAAAAAGTAAAATAAAGGAGACTAATTAGATTATAAAATAAATAAATGAAAGGAGATCACAATAGTTTTTAAGCAACCAAAGACTAAGCCCTGACATATCATACAAAAAAAGACACTTTTCAATTATTATGTATTAAAAATAAAGGTAAATATAAAAGTTACAATGCAACAAATACCTATCAGTTCAAAGCAAGCATGTATAATAAAATTATCAGGTATTAAAATTTTACCGGTTTTAAAGCTATTAAAATTAGGTATTAAAAAGCGACAGAACTTTTGCATCAACCTAACATAATTACGTATATATATATATATCCACATGAGGACTATTTCATTATTTTTTTCAAAATGTTTCCAGTATGCACTTCTAGAGACCTTCCTTTTAAATTACTGGAATATAGAGATAAAATTAGCATGAAATCCTTCAGATGGCTGTCTAATTTTTTAAAGTCTTCAATTTTGTCTTCTATTCTATTGAAATATCCCACATTTTACGTCAAAGAATTACGTCACATAATTTCGTTAAAGATTTTTTCTTACTTATTTTATTTTATTTTAGGGTACTAATGATAGGTGTATAGGAAATTCGAGAAGATGATAGAAAAAAAAAGTAAATTTAAATGTAAGTTAGAAAAATAAAACTAAAAATGAGAATCCATGCATGTATTTTGGTCACGAATTCACGTCATCTGACTGCGACATTAAGAAACAGCTGTTTGGTTTGACGTTTCGGGAGTAATTGCATAATGAAACGTGTTAATGGATACATTACATATTGATATACAAATCAACTTAAGCAAACATCTTAAATATGTACGTATAAATGTATTTTTGGAAATCTGCCAGAATCAAGATACCATAAATATCTATGAAAAAATAGTATAATAAAAAATGTGTTGTCAATCTACATTAGTGAATACCTTTTTTTCACCACGCCCCCCCTTAAGATTCTCTAAAATAATGAACCCACCTCTATGTAGCATATAATTCTTATTTGTTAAAACGTGAACTCTTATTCACACGCAGTACAGAATATTTAAAAGACCGTTAATAATGACTATTCACTTTAGAGTTTTTTTGTATCTTATTAGCCCTTTGAGGTATAAGTAATTGTGTTACTGTAATGTTGAATTCACACTAGAATTCTCGAAAAAATTTATTTCAAAATAAGAAAATAAAGCAAAATAAGAAAATTAGCTTTTTTCGCCTAAGTTATAAAAGCAAAATTTTGTTCAAAAAATCTGCGTCAAATCTTTAATTAAATTAGGTAGGATAAAAAATATTTCACCACTGTTCAAAGACTTAAACAAGTAAAAATTTTACCACAAATATATATATTATATATATATATATATATATATTTATCATAACTCTATCAATGCAACGAAGCCATGCATGTTCGTCTATATATCTAGACGAGTTTAGTTGTTTCTTGGTAATTTAAAACGTGTAAAAAATCTAAATTAAAAGTGTTAGAAAGGTCCACATTTTTACAAACTTTCTTGAACTCATTTACATATTTCAAATAATTTTGATGTTGTATTCAAAACAGTAAGTTTTAGATACAGCTTTAAGTAGTTTCAGGTGTAAAAGCTTCTTCATTTGAAAGAATGGATAGAAATGCAATGCTCATTGAGTAAATAGCCAAAAAGTTATGTAAATTTCTAAAATACGATATTGACCAGAAAATTTAACTATAAAAATGTGTTAATATTTTTAATTAAACGGACTAAACTCCGTAAAGCTCCTCATGCACTTTTCAGGGGTACCGCACTGGTCTCGGAAAGTAAATAAAATTTGAATGATATCAACGAATTCCAAGCACGGGAATTTTCTAAAAGCATGTACGAGTTACAAAAATCACTATAAATTGAAAACCTTTCGAAGTTAACCTACTTTGAATTAAGACTGTTGATATTTTCTGCATAAAGTATGCGGCGCAAGTATTAATTTTTATTACCAGATTTATTATTATTTTTTATGTTTCTCGCATACAATATATGAAAAAGCGAGTAACTAAAAATAGAATTAAAATTAGAAAGCGAGAAATTGCAGTTTTAAACGGAAGTTTGCCAAGTTAAATTTCGCACCTCGTCTACCATCGGCTTCCCTGCGTGATTTGCGGTAAAGTTTTAATGAACACGTCCATGTTTCCTGCTAAACTGCAGAGGGAAACTATTCCGAATTGAAGGAAAAACCATTTTAGTCTTTCAAGAGAGAGTGCAACAAAATTTTAACTTTAAATAAAACACAACACACTACGGGATGAAATAATCATTTAGATAGATTCTTCTGATCAAATGAAATACCATGGGAAAATTGTACAGATTTGTGCGCTGGTGATGTGAAGACAATGATGGGTCACAATGCAAGAACCAATGTCACAAGTTAAAGATAAGGCAAAGAATTGTAAAAGCAGCAATAGTATTCGTTCTTCATAGACACGCGCTAGACCGGGGCCATCGTGAAAACAACTTTCCTCTTTCAACGGGCCTGATTCAAGTCACCGCCCCCTGAATACTAGGCTGAAAAAAATGGCGGCTGTCGCAGGCGGAATCGTTTGTAAAGTCCCTCGAACTTCAACACCAATAATATCTAAAAGTTATCTTTGACTTATTTGATCTCCGAAAAACAAGGCGAAGAAAACTTTTAGAAATTATTGGTGTGGAATTTCGAGGGACCGTTCAAACGCTAAAAAAAAAATCGTCCTGCGACAGCCGCCATTGTTGTCAGCGCTCAGGCCTAGTATTCAGGGGGCGGTGTTCAAGTCGTGGATGACGTCACAGAAGCGATCTGAGTAGCAGACAAGTAAGGTTGAAAACTCGTATGTGTGCATCAAAAACAGTGCTATAAAATCCAGTTTTGTAATATTTTCTTGGGTAATTTCTGGCTTATTTTAGATGCGTTTGAATTATACATACAATAAATGAACAATAAAGGTTCAGCAAGACTTAATTTTATGATTGTTAATAAAAGGATTGTTATTACATAAACAGATTCATAAATAAAAATTTGAAATTTTTCTAACCAATTGAAACAAAAATTCAATTTAGATTTTATAATGTATGAATAATTTAAAATACATATTCTGTTACTAGGTATTACAACTAAGAAATCACTATCTTTCAAACACTCTTATCTGATAAAACATGGTATTTTAATTGCTAATTATAATGTGCATTTTATATTTTTATGAATATTTCTTTTAAAGAATAAGAGAAAATGTCACCATTTCCAAATTCCACACACATTTTTACTTCGATTATAAATTTAATATTTACTTAAAAGGGAAAATTCATTTAAACAGAAAAATCCTCATCCATCTAGTAAATATACAGATTCTCAAGTTGTTATTTCAATAAATTAATATTCAATATTTATAAAAAGAAAAGTATTCTATTCAAGAAAATCAAGCAGAATATGTACTTTCAAATAATTTACAACAATTATGACATCTAATATTCTCTCAGAGAAAATAATCTCACTTAAATATACAATATTAACTAAGTGGAAATATCAAACTTATTAATGAAACTTACATACTGGTTAATGTAGATAATTTTCTTTTGTTACAAGTGATTTTTCTATTGTCATTTTTTACTTTTGTATTTAGCAATATATTAGCAATTCCTGACAAACACAGTCTAAATAGATATGACAGTTCATTTCCACATTTGAATTTAATTGTGAAATCCAGACCTAAAATTTCAGTCTTTTCAGTAGTGAATTGTATAATAAGCTTTTTGGGCTCTGGAAATTTTAGGAAAGTATTTTCATATTTCTGATTAATTAAAAAAAATCATCGTTAGTGAATGGTTTACTATTAAAGGAGGAAATTCCATTAAAAAACAAACAAACTATAGTGTGCTCTATTTTCATATTAATTTTCATATAAGCAGCAATTTTCACCCATCTTATGAAATAGGAGGAATGAGATAAGTTCCATTCTTCCACACTACTTTATTTTATCTTAAACTAGTTGTATAAAAAACTATACTGCTTTTAGGCTTAGTTTAAAACCTGGATAATAACACATAAACAAAAATGTAATAAGCTATTTTAAAAAACTTTTACTTTTCACTTAATAACCCTCAAGGGGAAAAAAAATCCTGCATCGAAATCAGATACATATAAATATTTATTTAAATTAAAATTATATTTTAATAATTGAAAGCACAAGTAGTTTTACAAATCCTCTACGAAAAGCCTCGGATTTTTAAAAAAAGATATGCATAAGAACTCAATATTATTAATTAATGTTTTAAATGCTCTCAATTTACGTAAATTATATTTAAAAGAGAAATTCTTAGTAAAATCAAGATAAAAAAGGCTTTCGTATTACTGTTTTACCTATTTGATGATTCTAAACTATATTTATTACTCTAGGTGAAAATAAAAGCATAATGAAGTAAGAAAATAATAATGGTTAATTATCGTCTGTTGACATTCTGTGTATATTTTTATGTGCGTATTCGCCATTGCGATTGTTTTAATAAAGTAATATTAAATGTTTAAAATAGTAGTAATAGTACTAATAGTTTTATAATAGTAGAATATGCACGGTCATCCCAGCGAAATCAGATTTATTTCAACACAACAGAAAGTGTAAGCTATTACCTTTATTAAAGTATTAAGTACAATATAACTTTAACAAAACATTCGAATTCTGGAATTGAAAAACGGTATAGATATATATTTTGCGTTTTAAATAATGAGATAAAAAAAAGGGTACTTACTTAAATTCTTTATCCAAATAATTCAGATAATATACGTTTAAAAAATTCGCCTTTTAGAAACCATTTTTATATAAAATTTATCTGAAATTACAAAGCAAAACATATGGCGAAAATTCAACTAGACGAGAAGAATCAGATCCTATCTGTGACGTCAGGTCACGTGTTTGAAAGCTCAAATCAGGCCCGTAGAAAGATGAAAGTTGTTTTCACGATGGCCCCGGCTAGACTCGAGAAACATGTCTTCTGAACTGATAATACTGTTGAATAATACTACCAAAATAATAAACTATATAAAATCACGACTTCTTGAAAGCGGACTTTTCCAATTAATGAAGAATGGCGAGCCCCCACCAGTCCTTTCTTTTACATTGAAGTAAGGTGTTATCATCAGAAAGAGCGTTTACACGTTTTATGAGCGTTAACACGCGCGCAGAGGTAGAAACATTTTTGATGGACCATAACAATCAGCTGGCAAAAGGCATGAAAACTGGGTGTGTTAATTGTTATATTTGGCTGATATGCTAAGCAAAATGCATGAAATAAATCTATTATCACAAGGAGAAACTGTCACAGTTTTTAAATCAACGGCAAAGTGTGGTTTTTTTTTGTCGATTTATCGGGAATTATAAACGCAAGCTGCTGAAGTGTAAACATACAGATTGGGAATTAAAATAGAAAAAAGCATATGAGACATAATACTTTATATTCGATTGAATGTTATTTTACCAATCTAACAAATTTGTTTTAATTTTGACAGATATCTCAGATAAGAGCGGTACTCTTTTGGTAGAGGATGCCATAAGGTAGCTAAAATCTACTCCAATCTTATTGAATAGCAAGTAGAGGCACTGGACCACTGTTTGAGAATCAGATTCGGGATCCTATTCTACACAATAAGCCTACATCTGTGCTTTGTAGAAGTTGATTGCTATTCCCAATTAAATTCAATTCCTAGAGTTTTTTTTTTTCGAAAATGTGACATCTGTGATAATAATAAGTATCGCAAAAAAAAAAAAAAAAAAAAAAAAAAAAAAACAAGAAAAAATCAAAAACAGAACTATCAAATGTGAAATATCTCCGTTTGAGACTTAAAAGATGTTTTAATGCAATTAGTTTTCAGCACTTTGTCCAGAAGGTTTTAAAATTCACCTTACTCATGTATTATTATTAAACTTCAAGTTTGCCGTAGTACGCCGTTCAGTAAAAGTAACTGCGTAATTTTAGCGATATGAATCTAAATGTTTCAAATTTTTGCATGTATTTAATATATATATATATATATATATATATCATATAGAATATGGTATAATAACATGTATCACTAAACACATTATACAAATCGAGTCTTAAGATCTTACCTTTCCTGTTAACTTGTTTCCCCTTGGTACTCCAACTACAACATCAGAGTTCCTGTCTCCGGTAAATTCTCCAATAGCCATAGAATAGCCTGTGAAGAAAACGCTTCAATTAGCACAGTTTTTTTCGATAGAAAGATTGTATGGTTTCCAAACACTAAATGGTAAAACGTAGCAATAAAAAAGCCTTACAATTTTAATAAGAAATGTAACCATGATTATTTGGAGATACTCAGCCATGATTGGAACAAGTTTTGAAAATTGTGATTTGGGTATAGCTGCACAGGGCTTGTAAATACTTTCCTGAAGATCCGTACAGCATGAATATTGCTTGCCATGTTGTTTTAAAAAAACCTGGAGTGACTCCATCCGACTTTCCGAACTCTTTACAGAATACTTTGCATTCAGATATCAGGTAATCCAAAAGTAACTGAAATTAATATATTGTAGCCATTACAAAACTTTCTTCTATATTTCGAACAAATCATTGAATTTCGTCCCTCTCTCTTTTAGATGACCAAAATTGCAACCAAAATTGAATGACAATCTATTCCCATCATGAGGATTCTAAATTTGATGTTTCGTTGAATTCTGCGCACAAATACTGGCGATATAAACACAATATAAATAAAACAATTGATCGATTTGAGGCTTTCCTCTTGGGAGATTTTGCCCAAAAACTAATCAGCACCAGTTCACACAAGGGCAGAACTCCATATGAAATGTTATACTATTCTACACAGTAGTACGTGAGTTAGAGCGCTCACAAAATTTGTGTCACATACAGATACACAGACAGACTACCGAACAGACATTTTCTAAAAATAGTCAAATCGTGTTCTGGAATTTCTGAAAATATGAGAAAAATACAGCATCGAATCCAATTTAGGAATTCTGGACATTATCAAACTTGCATTACATTTCTGTTTAACTTCTAACTGATTTGCCTTTGAAAATACAATTTATAAACAAAGTAACGGCACAGCTATGGGGTTACCCATTGCAGTAAGAATCGCCGGAATTCTGATGCAATTTCTTGAACGGGAAATAATTTTACTTTTAGGCTCCAAAATTTGTTTCTGGAGAAGGTATGTTGACGATGTTTTTTTTAAAAATTATTATTGCCAAAAATGAAGATTTAATTGTAATTTTGGAAAAAAGCTAATTTTATATGTCCAGCTATACAGTTTACAGTTGAAAATTAAACTGACTGTAAACTCTACATCTTAAATATTTTGATTAAATCTTAAATATTTCATCATTTACATCTTAAATATTTTGATTAAAAGAAAAGAGAAAGTTACCGATCAAGAAATTTTAACACCAGTATATCGTAAGTCAATGTTTTCTGGTCAATATTTAAATTTTAATTCTGCAAATCCTGACTCTCATAAATTTGCGGTTGTTAGAACCTTAGCTCAAAGAGCAAGAAGCTATTGTAGCAATGACAAAATCTTTCAATTAGAAAAAGAAAAAAGTGAAATATAATGGTTACCCTATACGATGGCTCAAAAGAATTTTTCAAAACAATCTATATCATCCTCCATAAACCACAGGAGTCCTACAAGTTATGTTTCCATTCCCTATTATAAAAAAAATATCAGAAAAACTAATGTATTCAAATCAGTTAATAGCAGTAAGGTCTTTAAAACTCAGAATGTTATGAAGAATGCGTTATGGAAATCCAATAGCACCCTCCCCCCCCCCCCATACTCTGGTCTTACAGAATACCGGTATAGTGTATAGTATAATAGTATAATAGTATATAGTATCCCTTGTAAAGAGTGACTCTGTTTGTATTGATGGAAATTGACGATTAAGCAACACCTACTGAGAAGAGCATAAAAGCGCTCACTAATCCAGCAATTTACAATCTAAACTTGTTAATCCTTCAATAGAAACCAACCACATCCCAGATTTTGAAAATATTAAAATTATTAAATCCAACTGCAATAATTATAAAGGTAGGATTTTTTTAGAAGATTGGTTTGCAAGGTTATAGAAATATCCACTAAACGAAGCGTGTACAAGTACACCAGGAAATGAAGTCCTACTGTGATGTATATTCCCTGGTGTCTTATTATTTTTTAAATGGCATATTCTTGATCGTGAACATGTGTAAACATCAGCTTTGGTTTTCGATTAACATTTGTGCTGAGCAGGGGTTTGTATAACGCTTGAAATGTCTACTATAATTGTTTTAGGTAGATTTCGTAAGAAATACTACCTATTACATTCTCACCTAAGTTGGAAATTTTGAAAAATTTTTGAAGATCTACGCCGATCATGACTCCCAGAACCCAAAACCACCCCCAGTTCGAAACCTTATCTATCTATCTATCTATCTATCTATCTATCTATGTCACTTTTTTCTGACCACGATAACTGGAAAAATTCTGCATAAATCTCTTCCAAACTGATACATAAAATCAAGGGTCATAAAATCTCGGTCAAGTTCGTTAATGGGCAAAATCGAACCAAGGGGGGGGGGGGAATGGGGGGGCTTTTTGTGAAAACAGAAAAACCCTCATAATTTCTTTATTTTTATACGTATCGAATCCGTTTAAAGTTATTATTACTTCTAGGTAAAGGGCCGAAAATTTATGTATGACAGATTTTTGATATAATTAAAAATGGTCCCAAGGGGGGGAAAAAGGGGGGTTTTAGAAGAAAAAAATCATAGCTTCGTCAATTCACAAGATATCAAATCCGCGTAAATTTATTATTAATCCTATTAGTATTATCTAAAACTTTTATATTGACAAGTTTTTTATAGGACCAACCGTTATAGCAAAAAAAATTAAAAACAAAAAAATCCCTGTCGGCTCCGCCTGCAAACAAGTTATTTTTCGAAGTAGGCGGTTCCAACTCCCGCTTCTTTTCGAAACTGATACATAAAATCAAGGGGCATAAAATCTCGGTCAAGTTCGTTAATGGGCAAAATCGAACCAGGGGGGGGGAATGGGGGGGGACTTTTTGTGAAAACAGAAAAAACCCCATAATTTCTTAATTATGATACATATCGAATCCGTTTGAAGTTATTATTACTTCTAGGAGAAGGGCCGAAAATTTATGTATGACAGATTTTTGATATAATTAAAAATTGCCTTAAGGGGGGGGGGGGGGAGGGAGGTTTTTGAAGAAAAAAATTCATAACTTCGTCAATTCCCAAGATTTCAAATCCGCTTAAATTTATTATAAATCCTCTTAATATTATCTGAAACTTTTATATTGGTATGTTTTTTATAGGACCAACTCTTATAGCAAACAAAAAAATAAAAAATAAAAATAAAAATCCTTGCTGGCTCCGCCTGCAAACAAGTTTAGTTTTGAAGTAGGCGGTTCCAACTGCAGCATCATCGCAAAAAGGTCATTTCTTCCGCAATTCCCGACAAACAGGCGCCCCACGGTCTGCGTCTTCGAAATCTACCTGTGCCTGTAGGCCGAGCCGTCAGGGATTTTTTTATTATGTGATATTATTCTTGTTTTTTAATTCTATTAAATGTTTTATTTTAGAAGCCCAGAAATTTGGAGCGTATCTGAGTAAGATTCTGAGAAGCTAACAGTTGGTTCATTGTTGGCAGATGTCTTGTAGGTCAATGGTATGGTTTGGCGGATATTTCTTATGATGTATCAACGTGAGACAACAATAAACAAACATTTGCCCAACTATTTTGGGCTAATTGGGTATTGATTAACGAAGACATTTTGAGAAAGAAAGCAGCAACTGATTGGCTTACTTTACCACCTTACTTATAACTAAGTTTACGATTGTTTACTATTTATTTTTGTTCGTGCCATTTTATTTATAGCCCCATATAGATCAGGAATTTTTATCTTACCTAGATAACTGTCATCTTCTTCCTCTGGACCTTCTGGTGTGCTATACAAGGAATCTTTGGACAGCAAATCTTGAGAATACAGTTGTCCTAAAGAAAATAAATATATATATATTATATATATATATCGTATTAGCAAAACAATAGCTTCAGAGTAAAATTTTCACATTATAGTTTACGTATTAAAATGCTTTAAAAAGTCACCATTTCTTCAAAAATTAAATAACTTATCGATTTGATTATTTTATTTTATTTATTCATTTTAAATAAAAAGCTGAGTAAAAATTCCATTTTATATAAAAATAATGTATGATTAACCAGCTGTTATGAGGGATATGAACGTCATCCTCATTCTTCATTATAAAAAATTCTAAAATACAAAGATACCGGTAAAATTTTATAGGAACATTTAAATAATAATATTCTAATGTTATTAAAAATATATGTCAGTAAAATGAGTCGATTTGGATAAAGTCGGCTGCCGTAAATTAGCCAACTTACGGTAAGTGTCTACCTACTGAGCATTTTTGTTTTTACAATTTACAGTGTGATTATCATTAAAGTTGCATTTTCAAAATGCTGTAAAAAAAGAACCATTGATCAGAATGACCTAATATTTCATCTGAGTATACATGAAGCAATGGGAATTTGTTTTGCGAAAGAAAAAAAAATCAAAAGTGGACCGCTAGATGGCGCCGTACTCGTAATAAGATGGTAATTAAAAAACGTGACATGTGCACCGCACATTACACTTGTCATAAAAAGGCGGGTTACATGCAGTTCCTGTTATTCTGTGTTTGAGAAGGTAGTCACGACTCTATCATTGAAGGATCGGGCTCTGCTTGTGAAGCTTTTTTACAAAAACGGTGACTCTACTACGGCAATTGTATTGAAGAAATTCCGGACATTAAAGTATTTAAGAAGCAGCTCTGACCCGATGACTGCATTCGGTCTGAAGAAGATGATTGATAAATTCAAAGAGACGGATTCATTTGACGTGAAATGTGGCAGAGGGAGGAAAGCAATGGACTTCACTTACGAGTGGCAACAGTCACGCCTCTGCGGGTACATTCACTCCGAAAAAGACTGTTTATTGGACGAAGGGGAAGCAGTGCTAAAATGTTCTTCACGCCTATTGGTGTTTTTCTTCTATATAACCGCATGGGTAAAGTTCATTGTTTCGACGTCAGTGGAGGATGTGGCTACAGCATTGCAGGTAGCGTCAAACAGTGCTTTGGGAACGTGCAGTGCACGGGGAATTCACCGAACTTTAGGCATGCCTGTCAGCACGGTTCGTAAAATTTTACGAAACATCCTGCAATATTATCCATACAAAATTACGCATGTTCAGTATAGTTGCTTCTTGCGGATCTGTCAAAACGAGAATCTTTCGCCTGGCAATTTCTTGCTCGAATGGAAGTGGACAATGCATGGCCATGGAACATTTTGTGGACAGACGAAGCCCATTTCCTTCCCCAAGGTTCTGTCAATACTCAAAATTGCAGAATATGGGCAAGTGAGAATTCGTTCCAAATGCAACCATTGCCTCTTCATTCTGCAATGGTCGCTGTGTGGTGCGGGTTTACGGCAGCGTCTATCGTTGGGCCTTTTTAGAGGAGTTTGGTAATTTCGGGTCCTGTCACCTGTGCAGTCAATGGTATACGTTATGAATCTGTTTTGCGCAACCAGCTCATTCCAGCACTGCAACAGCGCGTATGTGTGGATAGCACAATTTTTATGCAAGATGGTGCTCCTTCGCACATTGTTACATCAGTGAAGCAGCATTTTTCAAATGACAGAATTACCAGCCGCCATTTCCCAACAGCCTGGCCGCCACGAACACCTGACCTGAACCCTTGGGACTTCTGGCTGTGGGGTTACCTAAAACATGTTGTGTACGGGTGTCCAATTGCGAACTTAGGTGAATTGATAAAACGCCTTACGCAACACATTCACAATATCACCCCTGCAACGCTCCTATCTGTTGTGGAACATGCTGTTTTGCGCTTTCAGCTCGTAGGAGAAAACGGTGGACAGCATTTTGAATATTGCTAAGCATTTGCTGATAGTCTCATCAGTTTTTGCTTTTTCTACGATTTTTGGCCTAGGGACAATTAAAAACCGTTTTTTTCTATCCTCTGTGGCATAACCTTGTCGTGGTGGACAGGCTTTGAACAAAGAGTTCCACAACAGCATGTCACGTCTTTTAATTCGCATCTTATGACGAGTACAGCACCATCTATCAGTTAACTTTTGAACTTTTTGAAAGAAATTCCCATTGCTTCACGTATACTCGGATGAAATATCAGGTCATTCTGACCAGTGGTTCTTTTTTTACAGCCTTTTGAAAGTGAAAATTTAATTATAATCTCCTTGTATATTTTTTTTTATGAAATACAAGTGTCTTTAGTTAAAACAGGGAATTAAAAACTATGAATACTACAATTTTAATAGAATTTTAATAAACCTTTCAAATTTAGGCAACATTTAGTCAAATTTTAGTAAAAATTAATATTTTTGCCCAACATTCTATAACAAAATCTAACCAACGTATTTCATTTTTTTTCAACAATATATTAGCAAATCACTTACCTGTGTTGTGAAGAAAATATTTGCAATACATCTTAAATTTACTAACATATACCAAAAATTGTATGCACAACAAGATTTTTTTTAAGTTACATATTTTTCAATAAAAATAGTTCTTAAATTAATAAATAAATACTTACAAGCTATATTTGGCTTTATAACATACCAATAATTGAATAGAATCTCGTGAAATCTTTTTATATCAACATCTTAAAAAACTTTTACGAAATGACATTTTTCGTGATTTTTTTTAGGTCACTTCTTGTTTTAGAAAGTTTAGTTCCGGTTTATAATTTGGGCTAAAACTTATAATTATCGTTGAACCAAAAGTAAAGAATTTTTGAAGTTCTAAATGTTTGAACTTTAATTTTAAATAATTAAATAAAAAATCGAAAATTTCCGCAAAAACATCGATTTGTGGGTTGGCACAAAGTTAAGTAATTAAATAATAAAAAAAAAAGCTTTAAAACGCTTGAGATTTTATGGAAGAGGTGATTTATTTATTCCATAAAACCAAATAAAAGTATCTAAATATTTTTGAAAGCAATTAGTGACTCTCGTCGTCAGATAGAGCAGATAGTATTTTATTTCACCAAGAATAGAAAGTAAAAAATAAAAATAAAAACAACAAAAACATAATAATCATTATTTTTACTTTGGAACCAGCCTAATAGTACTGGTGTAAATTCTTTTTAATGTATAATTTTTCTTTTTAAAATTATGTGTTTCAAACTGAAAGAAAAATTACGTACGTATATTTCTTTTATGTTTTATATATTAATTAAAACACAAGTGTTATTAGTATAATAACTACCTTGCCAGTACCAACTTCCAGGAGCTCCAATAAAAAGCTGTCTTCCATTCTGAAAAATGAAATGATGCAAACCATGAGATTATTGTTGGAAAATAACACCATCTACGTTACATAGTCGAATAATATGTTACATAACCAAATATGAATATTGCCTCTGTTATTTCATGCTCTTTTACGTGCGGATACTTTCATTAAATCATTACAAATGGAATAAAAGGGATGTATTTTTCACATGTTTGTCCACCTAATAATAGAGTAATGCCCCTTTGGAAAACACACCCTGTGTTCTGGGAAAAAGGTCATTGTCTATATGAGAATACTAAAAAACTAGTCGTTGGGGGCCACCGTAATACGTACCCATCATGGATATGCATAATATAAAATATTAAAATAAAACATGTGTAAACTATTTATAAAATGTATTGCAATTCGAATAAAATCGTGGCTTGATGACGTCATAAACTTTAAATGCTCTATTACTGAATTGCGTAAAAGAAACATCCTTATAACTCCAAAATTGATAATCCTATTAACTAACGGTTTACTGCGGCGGATTAAGCGTCTCATTTCCAATTAAAATATTCTTTGAATTGAAATTTGAATGAAATACAGGGTCATGAAAAATCGAAGACTGTGGAAAATAGGATTATAAATATCTCGGCAACTCATTATCCGATCGACTTCATTCTTTATGGAAATTTTACTTTTCTTTATTGACTTTTATATTCACTCTTTAAAATAAACAATTTCGAAAATTTTTATATACCTTTTATCAGAACGAATACTTCGAGAGTCCGAAAAAAATAGTTCCAGATAATCTAGGTTACTGAAATTCAACAAGCTTCTTCCCATTATTACATACTAAGTACATACCAAATTTCAAGTCTCTATCTCAATTTGTTCGGGAGATAGAGCGTTTACAGACACACACAGACAGTCGGACGGCAATTTTTTTTTCTCGAAAAATATGTTTTTCGAAATCTCCAGTGTCTGAAATGTGTAAATCCGTCAAAAAAAAAAAAAAAAAAAAAAAAAAGAAAAAAAATCACTTTTCAAAACGATTACAAGACTTACCCTATACTACTTATGATGGGTAAATAATAAATAAACGCTTTAAAAATACACCAAAAAAAAATAAATCTGTTATTAAATCATATATCATTATTGCAAGGATTGTGTAAAAAGTTAAAATAATACTTTTCTTACATAAAGTATTTGATATAATAGAATTACTTGAGAAGAATTAGTTAATATGTTTTCCCACAGTTGGAAAAATTACAACTGGTATCATTTTTTTGCCAATCAATATGATAAAGTTGAAATAATTAAATAGAATGAGTTATGTCCATTTTGAGATATTTTTTATATAAAATTCATTGCATGTATTTAATATTTGATTTCATAGTTTATAAACTAATTGACAACGTATCATTGGCGTGCCATCAGAGAAGGCAAATAAAGCTAAACTTCACTTCTAAATTTCTTAAAAAAAAAAAAAAAAAAAAAAAAAATACATTTAAGATCACAGTTTTGAACTAGACATCATAATAATATTTTTTTTTTTTTTAAAAAGGAAGAAAAAAAAAAGAAATCTACCATTAATTCATAACGAATAACAGAATATTTCTTAATCTTTATCGGAGGAGGTTGAAAATGTTCTAGTTGCCTCTAATTCCGATTACAATTGAACGAATTTACCGAGGGAGGAATGAGAGGAGAGATACGTTATACGCGTTAATGCGGTCTTGAGGCTTCAAGTTATTTAGCCTCACAGTAGATATAAATGGTAGGAAACATACTATTTTTCCTACATTTTAATTGTTTTAAATGTTACATTTTCGATTAAAACGTCAGGCATGTATTTAAAAAATGTTTTAATGTTTGTAAATTAACTTTAAAATGCACGAGATTTAAAGCACTGATTGCATTTTGTAGTGTTTTCCTTTAAAAGTTCTAAATGCGCGTGAATGTTGATAACTTAACAGTATTTAAACGAATTTACAATTCTTTGAGATTTTAATATCATGCAGACGATTTTCGTATTTCAAAATTCTTAGAAACACATACATGGTACTTGGATCGATTTGTATAGCTTAAATTATTGCTTAAATGGAATCGCTTTTCTCAAAATTATAATATTTATGTAGAGAATTTAACTTCATCTATTTTAAAAACAGCCTATTTTTGTGTCCTTCGACAACCAGAGAATTTTTATAAATTGTTTCTACCAAATTTTATATTCTTCCCCTCTTTCTTTTTTGATGTTGAGTGCACTTTTATAAATTACACAATTTGAATGTTTTTCATATGTTGAGATAAAGAATTGCTATAACTTTTAATCATTTATTATAGATTTCATACTTAAAAGTTTTAAATCGAGTCGATTTATTGTACAAGTGAAATAATTCGTTGCATCTTTCTAGATATTTTCATTTAAAAACATTTTTCTGTATTTTATTAAAAAGAACAATGGAAATGGTCAATCAGTTTCGTTATTCAGGTGCCATTTTGTTTTTTATTTATTCATACAATACGTTTTACAAATAAACCATGTATATTGTATACATGACATAGCATCTTATTTCAATAACAAAGCCCTTGAATTACAATTGCTAGTTTCAAAAACTAAATCAAGGTTCAGGGTTAGTGGTGGTGGTGGTGGTGTGTGTGAGAGGGGGAGGGCGATTGTTAATCTCTGTCAGTGATGGCCAGGTGTCCGCGGGATTTACGCGGGACGCTCTGATTTTCAGGTGTACCCGTACCGCGAAACCACTGCGCGGGACGTCAAAAATCCCGATTTTTCAGGATGCACAAATTCTTTTTCTACCACCACCTCAGACCAATGAACAGACTGTTCACTATTCGATCAGCGTATTACTGCTTATTTTACTGTTTATTACTGTTAATTTTACGGTATAATACTGGCAGCTCGGATGTCAGTATTATACTGTAAAAACAACACTTTTTTTTTGCAGTGTATCTATTGTGTTTTAACAGGTTAGTATGATCTGTTAAAAAGGAACCTGTCTGTATTGGAGTACTGTATTAAATGTCAGAAATTCATGGTTCTTGCGGAAGGAATGCCATGCAGTTATAACAGCTCAATCGGAAACCTCTCCAAAACGAAATTTTGTTTCGGTTCCAGGCGATTTCGCTTTCACGAATTTTACTGTATAGGATTATTGTGTTTATTATAGCAAAATAAAACCTACTAAGATAAAAACTCAAATTTTCAGAGAAATATTCCGTTTTAGACAGGTTTCCGCCGATACAACTATGATTGTACGGTATTCTTTCCGCTGGGACCGTATATTTTTATGTTTATAAGAGGATTCCGTTTTCGATAGGTTCCGTTTTCTTAAGAATCTGTATTTTTTATGTTCCGACAGTCCTCCTTTCCTTTTACTATTTGTATGTCCCAATTTAGATGCTGCTGTTCCACTTTTTTTTTGTCTCCCTGTTCCGCTTTCTGTGACATTGGAACTCTCAACACTAATCTTTTAGTCTCCTCTCTTATTTACCACCACTGCAATGTTGTATTAAAACTTGAAATTTATTCCAACATTAACATTTGAAAAATAAGTAATTGCTGAGAGCTATTTTAAACTAATTTTTAAAACATTCAAACATTCTTTCTTACTTTTGTCACTGCTGCTGAAAATCCAGCTTGACCATATCCTTGCCGGTGATAACCCCAATTAACTGAAAAAAAAGAACAAGTTGGAAATTATATGTTAAACGTGACAAATGAGGTGCGTTCTTACCATAACTAGTTTCACAATGTAAAAAAAAAAAAAAATCATTATTATTTCAGTGAAATAAATTATATCGTCTGTTATGACCGAAATGAGCATGTCTTTCTTTTCTCTTATAAAGTATGCCACGTTTACAGATGCGATTTTTTTTCCACACCAGATAGCGCTGCAAAATTCGATATGGAGATCTTGCTTTGCGAATGATTATCTCCATGGTTTAATATTTCTATGATTCACGATGAACGAATCCTTTGTGTTTATTTACTTTATTGAATATTGGGATAAATATTGGTCTGTTAACCTAATTCCAACTGAAGTTATCTCAGAATCTATACATTTTTTAATGTAACTCATCTCTCAAACAAACGATTTTTTTGAACGATCTTTCTAAAAATGTAACTTTTATGCAATTTTATTCGAAAAAATAATTTGAATAAAAATGGCCACCTGGCATATGAAAAAAGAAGTTGTTAGACCGTATTTGTTTTCCTCAGTCACATGACTTGTGCTTTTATTATATAGATTATGTATGATAGGATTTAATAGAATGATGAAAAAAAAAATCTCTTTTTAAGTTTTGATTCGATTTTTTTTTAAAATTTGAAATGAAACGACAAAATTCTGCAACGATTATATATATTAAATTTCCAACCATTCGGTTGGGTAGTTTTTCATCTGTTATATGCGGACAGAAAGACCAAACGACGACTATAGGTGCTACGTATTTATATAGTAATTATGAACGCACCTAAAAAAGAATACGAAAGCGTGAAAAATGAGTTTTTTGTTGTTGTTGTTGTTGATACCGGTTAAATGTTTAATGTATTTTTACTTCAGTTATTTTTAAAACTAAATCTGGGTATGTAGGATAAACGGGCTTTGCTCCTTGAGCGTTTCTTCTTCATAGTAATTTGAATATCGGCTCTTTGAATGCGAAAAAAAATAATAATCATTCCTTATTGATACAGTTATTCATTCGATCTGTGTAATTCAACCTTTTTAAAGTTAAAATGTAGTTTAAGTGTGTCTGTCTAGTGATTTTAAGGTACTTACAGAAAACGCTTTCTTGAAATGGAAGAATGGCTGCGAATAATTAAGGCAAACCAGTATTGTTTACAAATATCGATAGGCCCTTACAAAGAGCTTTAAATTTGATCTGAGAGTATAATCCAGAAGTCATCTCGCAATGCCAACTCCGAATTACTCAACAAGTTTTCGAAGTTTATTTTCTCTTACAAGGCCATCTTTGAGAGTTAGGTTAAATAAATAGAATTGCTCCACTAAGCATCTCTGTTATTTGTCAACGATATCGCTCCGATGAAAAAAAGATCGCGTAACTACTTTGCAATGTTAAGCAAGGCCAAAACAAAGAGATGTTGTTTGGAACGCTTGAAAGGAACAGAAACGCGAGGTGAAAACTACCCAAGTTTCGTTGAAAAATTACAGTGTTTTCAGTTCGGAGTTCGGATCCACTTCATATAAAGAGTTCGGATAGTCAAATAAAGATTAATCGATGTATGTGATCCGCATGGAATGAAAGTTAATGATTGGAATTATCATCGCAATAAAATTGGCAGATAAGCATAAAGAAAACTGCAATAGGATCACGCAAGCAAGAAGCCCATACAAGTCAAGACTTAATATGTTTCTCGGTATAAATTATAACTATAGGAGATGGGCTAGAATATTTCAATTTGTCTTGCATTATAGCTAAAAATTAATCTTTTACAATAAAAGAAAATGATTGAAAGTTTTTGATTGTAAAATTGCTATTATTTCACTATACACAATATAATTTACTATCAATCAAAATCTCTCCAAGAATGAAATCAGTCCTGAAACTGAAGGTATTGCAGCCACGAGTCTTTTCACGTGTTCTTAGCGTCCTCTTGAAAATAAAAAAGTAGGGGGACGTTTCAGATGGAATGAAAAAGTGAGGGGACGCCGCCGTCCACCCGCCTACCCCCTCGACTACATCACTGTTACAACCAAAGCTTTACAAATTTGATAAAATCTGATAGCCAGAAAAAAAATTCTAGTAGCCAGTAAAAAATATTTACCACCCCCTCCTTCCTCATCATTAATTTTCAAACAGCACAAAAGTTTTTATAAATAAATTAAAAAAAATAATGACAGACATTGTTTAGAATTATTAGTTACATAGTTTAGAAAGATAATATAAACTAAGTTTTCTAATGAAACTTATCAAAATCATATCTTAAAAAAAAAAAAAAAAAAAAAAAAAAATCTGTAAAGTGCGAATTAACCGGCATGTTCGGAAAATGCTCATTGCCGAATGCTTCAAATGTCCGGATAGTTGAATGCTACAAAATCTATATCTGCTGAGGAGCGCATCGACGAAATAGTGAAGCAAGAAAACAAATTTTCGCCTATTTTTCTGTCGAAGCCTCAAATAATTCTGATTTGATTATTTTAAAATTTACATTTGATGAACTTATTTTTGCCAAATTAAAAACTAAAGTTAAAAATATTTTTTGTGTGAATATAGTTTCAACGTTTATTAATTAAAATATGAAACCATTAAAATGGATCACAATTTGTGTAATTACTAAAATAGGTGTAAAAACGTGAATTTTGTTGCAATTTTAGAATATTTTTCTATATATTCAAAGTTTATTTTTTAATATTGGGATGAGGGGGGGGGGGGATGGCATTTGTGCTCATTTCAAGAAAGCTTAGGTATATTTTTGTACAAAAATATACAACAAAAACCCCATTAGATTAAATAACTTGGTCGCCAGTGGCGACCCGGCGACCGTATTTGTCAAGCCCTGATTACAACGCAATTCAATAGTAATTAGGCTGGGACTCTCCAGTTGAGAGTTCAGCGGACTCCACGGAGAATACATAATTTTCATTCTGTGGTGCTGCCATCTGTACATGAAATTGTGAACCAAACTCGTTATGTTATCGAGAGCTTTCGTAATGAAAATAATAACCAAAAACTCCTCTAGTTATTAATGTTTTTATAATTATTAAGACATAATATTCTTAAAATCATGTTGGATATCATGCATTCCTATCGCATATTAACTAAAATTTATGTATTGAGTGATAATTTTGCTGTAGATCAATAAAGAATAGTATAGTTCCATTTTATGACTTCATGATTGTTATAACTTTCCACAACTGAATTCTTTTAGAAGAATGGAGAAGTGGAGTCAGGATAATATGTAAGATGTCCCCAAAATCAATCAAGCCCAGGGTCTACGAATGCATTAAGACGGCTGTACCTGCAAGTAACAATTAAATTATTACCATCGAGAGGTTACTGTGGAAAATAGAATAGTTACCATAGAACATATCTGATCTGCAGACACCTAGGTGACATTGGCAACGAATTTTGCAATTAGATATAGGCACCCGTTATGTGGTTGCCTCTTAAGGTTATAATTTGGAACATATCATTTCGTAAAATTCGTGTGGGGCTACTTAATATTTTTCCTTACTCATTATGACTCTTTCTTTTGATTAAGCTTTGTTTTTAAACATCCTCCGGAATCGATCCAAGTAAAAATTCCGCCCTCTTTGGGGCTCCTTCACAAAATTTCATTTAATAAATGAGGGTACCTTCACAAAATCATATTCTATAAAGCGGACTCTACATTTTTTTTAACTCTTTCCAACACAGTTGAAAAATTTTTAGGAATTTGGTTTGTAATTGTCCTGTAATTTTATATGTTATTGAGGCTTATTATAGAATGTCCGGTATTGAAAATGAAGTGTGTAGCAGTGTAGCATTTATAGTGCATTTACAGGGAGACGCAACAGAATTCCGCTACATTATGACCTATAGGAAAAAAAAACGTTTATATACAGATATATTTTATTGATGTTACGATATTTCAAATATGATTCGACTAATATGCTTCACTGAGATGAGCCACAACATGCTTTCTCAGGAGTATAGAATAAGTAGCTTTTACAGAGACGCACAAAATAATTCCATTACGATTACATAGTGATCAAACATAATGAAGTTAAAAAGGTTACTTAAGCGAAATATAATATGTCTGGTGATTGTGGTATATGATTATGATGTTATATGATTATGGCATGTGTATCATTTACCGTTCATGTATAGAGACGCACAAAACAATTCAGTTACAGAACTGACTATGATGGATAATTGCTGGAATGGCGTTTTACGCTGTGGTATGCATTTTTAATCTTATCTAATTTTTAGTGTATAAATTCTATAGACCATTTACAGGGTTATACACTAAAGAATTCGCACACATTACCGGATATGGACAGCAAGTGAAAATGGATATTTACTAAGTTATGTGTTTTTTTAATTGCTTATTTAGATTTCCTTGTATGAAAAACTGAAATGTTTTTATAATATTCTGTTAGGGGTGGAGAGTGCTTCATATTCTATGCCTGATACATGATTTTTCGTTCTTGTTTTTTTATTTCATTATGTAATTTGCAAAACAAAATAAGTACACCAGAAAGGCAAACTTTAGAGGAGGACTTAAAAAGGTTAGTGTTCATAAATGCTTAATTTGAATTGAGTTAAATGGGCTTTATCTTTCGTTACAAAATTTTATTTGTCATAAAAATATAATAAATTTCACAAAAATAGCTTTTTTCTTTTTTCATAAAATGGGAACCCGAGAAAGTATAAACGTCCATTGAACCCTTCATCCTCTATATTTATCCGAAGTAAAATGGATGGCCTGTGAATCTTTTTAAACTATGCTTTTATAAATGGCACTAACGATTGCGGAAAACTCATCTTACGTCCATTTTCCATGATAAAGATATCTTTCTCAGAATAACGAAAATATCCTCTCCATTTGCATACTGAATCCGTTGCATTCGCACCTACCACAACATCATAAAACACGTCAAAATGCTGTGAAACATCTTCTTCAACGGCCGAAAACCCACAACTTATCTTTTTGCGGACTATTATTATCTTTGAAAAAACAAACGTAAATCCTCTGTCAGCTTTTGCTCAGCCAATAAACAGATTTTTGCTCTGGACTCGGATTTCGCAGCTAAAAAATAATTGGGTCCATATATAAGAGAGACGACAGCAGTTAAACGAGAAGTTCAGTTAAGTACGATGGGATAGCTCGACGGACTGTTATCCCCCACCCTCACCTCCTCTTTTTCTTTTAACTCAAACATTTAAGAAAAAAAAAAAAAAAAAAAAAAAAAAAAAAAAAAACTGCACTTGCCGTACATGTGGCCCCATCTTTCCGGTGCTGAAAAATCACGGTTCAACAGCAGATTCGTCTGTTAACTTTCAAACAAATAATTTTGGAAATTGGGCACAACCTTTACTTTTTTTGTTTTTTTAAGAACGTGTTTATCCAAAGTAAGTGTCATAAAATTTAATAATTCTGTTTGACTCGGTCGGGGTTGTTCTATAGAAAAATCAGAAACACTAAAACTTTAGTCAAAATTGAGCTACACAGTAAATATATGTATAAATCTGAATGCGCTTCTCTGGCTTTTTCCTCTATCCTTTTTAACACTTTCCAACATAGTTGAAAAGGGTTTATCTTTTCATTAGGGTTTCATTCATCTCAGGAAACCCTATTCGTCCCGCTACGTTGTCTATCCGTCACAGAGCCGGTTCTCAGAAACTATATAACATACAGACTTGAAATTTTGTGTACTTATAGCTGAATGACTACTACGATGCTGAAAATCATAAAATTAAAAAAAATCATATTATTTCAATATAGAGAGATAAGAAACCAAAAATCTAACAGCCTTTTCCTATTAAATTTAAACATTTTTTGTTATAGCAGTTGCCAACAATTAAAAAATACACAATAAAATTCTTTCTACAATAAATAATTTTCTATTGAAAGATTTCCACGTTAAAAATGAATATGAAATAAAAAGTTTCACCAATTGAAAAAAGAATAATATGATGTCATATTGGTAATAAAACGGAAATTTTCAAAAATTTCTCAATAATACAAGGAGTATGAGTATGTGACAGAAAGCAGGTTAATAAAATGTTATTAGAGAATTAAAAAGAAAATTAATATATTGGAAGTTTAACGGACTTTTTCAAATGTTTGAGAATAATACAAAGAAAGTATCAAGTAATAGAGAAAGCAAGTAGATATGACGTCAGCAAGTGATTATAACGTCATATGAGTTTGAGGAAAGGTATTGAATCATGATAAAAACCCGATTATGGAAAACTTGGCATATTTTAACATTTTGTTTTATACAACATGTTTAATTTCGAAATTGATTTTTTTTAACTATCGAATTTAGTCCACATGACAGATATTATTATGACAGAGAATAATAGAGGGCTTTGCCCGCTATCGGACCGGTTCAGATTTTTTAAAAAAAACGAGAAAAATAGACCGGTAAATTTTTACTTTATAAAAAGCATGACCTTTTTTTTTTTTTTTTTTTTTTTTGATTTATTAAAGAAAGGATAAAATGTTTTGAAAGGAATTTTAAACGAAACTCTTTGTGTGATCTTCGATCACACTTATCCACTAGGTAGTCTGTTGTCTATCTGGCCCATATTCTAACTCTCGTAAATGTACACGGATTTCCATGGAATTTTTATATATTATGAGGTTTATGTTACTATAGAATGTTCCGTATTGAAAATGAAGTGTGTAGCATTCATAGTTCATGTATCATGTACAAAGACACACAAAAATATCCCGTTATTTTACGGTCTATGGGGAAAAATCTTTTGCGGTGCATTTTATTGATGTTACGATATTTCAAACATAATGAGAAATATATGGGCCAAAATCTCATGTGTGATTTCTCAGTCCCTCGTATATCTCTTGGCATTTCTATGCAATATAAATTCTCATTTAATGTTAAAATGTTTTTCTGTGATTTGTTCTACAATATTATGGTACTTCTGTTGAGAAAATCTGTTTTGTAAATCTTTAAAATGGAATTTAAATATCTCAAAAGTCACTACTGTCCCCTGTCCTCAACGCATAACTTGATCAGTAAAACCACTAACAAACAATAATTATTAAAAAATTTTGAAAAACTAATGCATTTTTTATAAATATGAATCTCATGGAGCATAATAATATACTTTTTATATGAGTGAAATGCGTCATATTTGTTTTTGTTGGTTTTAAAATTGCTTCCCTTACTTTTTTGGTCACTCTGTCCTAGTGTATGAATTTCCTCATATTTCCACCAGACGGTAGAATGCAGTCATTTTCAGTATTGTTTCCAATAGGGGAGTTGTAAATCTTTAAAATGGAATTTAAATATCTCAAAAGTCACTACTGTCCCCTGTCCTCAACGCATAACTTGATCAGTAAAACCACTAACAAACAATAATTATTAAAAAAATTTGAAAAACTAATGCATTTTTTATAAATATGAATCTCATGGAGCATAATAATATACTTTTTATATGAGTGAAATGCGTCATATTTGTTTTTGTTGGTTTTAAAATTGCTTCCCTTACTTTTTTGGTCACTCTGTCCTAGTGTATGAATTTCCTCATATTTCCACCAGACGGTAGAATGCAGTCATTTTCAGTATTGTTTCCAATAGTGGAGTTGTAAATCTTTAAAATGGAATTTAAATATCTCAAAAGTCACTACTGTCCCCTGTCCTCAACGCATAACTTGATCAGTAAAACCACTAACAAACAATAATTATTAAAAAATTTTGAAAAACTAATGCATTTTTTATAAATATGAATCTCATGGAGCATAATTATATACTTTTTATATGCGTGAAATGCGTCATATTTGTTTTTGTTGGTTTTAAAATTGCTTCCCTTACTTTTTTGGTCACTCTGTCCTAGTGCATGAATTTCCTCATATTTCCACCAGACGGTAGAATGCAGTCATTTTCAGTATTGTTTCCAATAGGGGAGCACATGTTGTTGTTAAGAATTCTTAAGATTGTTCTTGAAGGTTATTTTTTTTTTTATCAAACTTGAAAATTATTTTAAAAATCATAAAAAAAAATCAGTAAATTATGATACACATTTTAAACGAATTGCATTTGAAAGTAAATTCTTATTTTCCTATTTGACGGTATAAAAATTTAAATTGTGCAATATTTAAAAGTTAATAAATTTGTAAAAAAAGAAAAAAAAGGAAAGTTGATTGTTTGCACTATTGCTATCGTTAATATGTCAATAAATAGTTAATTTATCAGTCTTTCTCACGGATATGTTTTTGCTTTGTAATACAGATTTTAAAATAGAAGACTAAATTACAAATTTTATTATGTTTTTGGATATTATATTCGATGTATCTTTAAAATAAAAAGACAGGACATCCCAAAATATGTATAAATCTTTCATCCGCGAATGGTTTTTGATGTTGATAATAATGTTAAAAAGTTTTTTTTTTTTTTTTTTTTTTTTTTTTTTTTTTACGTTATTTCTTTCTTCTTTTTTATAAGATTTTAAAAGTTGTCTTTTAAAATGTTTATTTTTTACGTACAGAAACAATGAGTTGTGCCTGTTTCTTTTCTTTCCTTATTATAAGGTTTTAAGTTGCTTTTTTATATGTTTATTTTTTACATACAGGTGCCTATTTCTTTTCTTTCTTTTTTACAAGATTTTAAAAGTTGTTTTATTAAATGTCTATTTTTTTTTTTTTTTTTTTTTTTTTTTTTTTTTTTTTACGCACAGAAACAGTGAGTTGTGACTGTTTCTTTTATTTCTATTTTATGAGATTTTAAAGAAAAACCTTATTTAAACAAAACAATATATAATCTATTTCAAACATTTCATTTCATTGTAATATACATATAAGGAACCCTATCGTGCGAAGTGCAAAATACATACCATCAAAGTAGGTATAGTGCAAAAATATATTTTTAGATATTGAGTAATTTTTTCCCCCGCTCCATCTGATTTTAAACAATCTCAATATTATTGTTATCCTGTATAAACGATTCTGACAGCATACGCAAGACCTCGCTATAGTTTCCGTCAGTAAATGCAAGTTTAACGTCAATCTCTGTTTATAAATATTCCGTAGTCCTGACTACTCCGGAAGCCGAAGTTTTCCGCCACAGTCCGCATAGAAGCTGTTTATGGAGGAAGACCTTAACAGATGCAGCCAGATGTCTTTTATATTTCAGTACTGACTTTGATGCTTGGCTTCTGACGAGAATACGACCCTTTTAAAAACATAGTTTTGAGATAAGGTGTTTGATTTGCGATTGATTTGCTAAATTTGAAACTAGTTTATGATGGAAGAAAGCTCTCTTTACTCAGTGTAGTTTCTATTTTTATATGTTAGATTTAGAAAGAAAAAAACATGAGAAGGTGCAGATCAAGGTTTTTACCAGCTTTTTTTATATTAGTTGACTTATAATTGTTGGAGAGATTTGGAATTATAGTTGTAAAATTTATAGGGAGTTACTGGAAACCCCCCTACATATCTCTCTTCCAAATATTGAATCACCAATTATTTTAGTGGCAATTTTGGTGGCCTTTAAAAAACAAACCTGGGGCAATCTTTTGGAAACAGCTATAATTTTTCTATAACTAAATAATAATATAAAATTAGATTGCCATCTCTCTAGAAAATGTACAGCGTTGTGATTATTTTTGGAGAAAATTGTCCTTATGTTTGAGCCACCAAGCCCTCTATATAGTTCTGTTAAAAAATATTGATTAAAAGGATATCACACTATATTAAACATGAATGAGGAGACTAAGTTAAAATTAAACACAAAGAATTTATTTACAAAAAGTTATTTAAAATAATTAAACAATAGAATATAGAATAATTTACAAAATATTTACTTAGCTCATTATTGAATATTTGCATCATGAAGAAAATAAATAATGAGCTTAAATAGAAAAAAAGGCAATGCTGCTGAATATTCAGCATTGTCGGTTATTCTAAAAGAATATTAATTAACACAAAATTAATTACACCTTTCTTTTAAATGACTACAGATGTCCCTGATGGTTAGAAAACATTTCTCCATAGCAATTTTTATACATTAAAATTAAGTAAAGTTTACCACAGTAATTGGATTTATTTGGAAATCGTACCTGGGTGTACTAAGTCTAGTTCTGCATAGGTTTCCTTGAAGCTTTAGAGCTTTTCTTGGTTTCTCACAACACCACTCTCATTTATTTGATGATTTTTTTGTCCTTTTTACAAAACAAAATCTTAAGTTTAAAAAAAACAAACTCTAAATCATATGAGGACCTAGGCGAGAACTGATCTCGCTAACTTCGAGGACAACATTTAGAGGTACAACCTCTTAACTGCGAACCTTAGTCCAGAATGAATTTTATTTTTACAGATTTTTTTAGTTCAAAAAATAAAATTGTCAGAATGTCCTGCATTTCCCCCTGTTGTCCTCTTTCGCCAATCTTGTTGCTCCTGTTAGAACTTCACGCTCCTCTGACTTCAGGAATGGCAACTGTATTATCATATCTGCATACATTTCATGCTTCTCCTTTGATTCGTGGGAGTAAACTCCTCTTTTAGTGTGACTGTAGCCCCCCAAAACATCTGTTGATGTGGAAACCTGGCATCTCTAGGTTGGTGGTCTCGGCTAAATTTTATGGTTCTGTGAAATTTTACGTCATAAATCGCCTTTATTGTGTGACACTAACACGCTGTCACATTCGGCGACAGGAGGATTTTATGACGTTTGTTTGTCTGCAAAATTGTTGAACACCTGGTGTTGTTGTCGACTTGTAGAAAATGTCTCAATTAAATTAGACTGTTATGCGGGATATGACTCCGTTATTTTATCTAGCAATAATGTATAGATGGTATAGGCTTAATTTAATTCATTTACGATCCGGAGAGAAAGGTCGGGTTCAGTCTTCGTTTATATACAGGGTGTCCAAAAAGGTCGTGTACAAACTTTGAGACGTGGTAGAGCGCAGTTCAAAAAACATTTTTTGTATAGCGAACCATAGTCGAAATACACTGTTTTATCAATAATTAAGGATGTTTTACTATAATCAGAACCCGGATTTACATTCATAACTTTAAAAACAATGAAGATATTTTAGCAAAATTATCAACAGACTGACTTTTATTTTTGCGAAATGTTATTAAATCACCAGAAATGCTATAGAAATGATCATCATCCACGTCAAAACGACACTGAGCTAGTTGCTCTAAAATTAGATAGGCATCTAACAGTGCATATAGTGTCACTGATTAAATTACAGTGCAATTCCCTTGACGCTATGAGTTTTACAGAATGCAAATGTATACTGTTGACGATTTCACTAAAATATGTTCATTATTCGTGCACTTATAAACGAAAATTCGGGTGTTTCAGGTAAAATTCGCCTAGTGTTATAATTCCTGCACATATAAGTTACCTTTTATAATTTTACTCTAGTTACTATTTTACCTTTTTTTTACAGACAAGTTAGCTTTTTGTATTTTTAAAATCTTACTCTGGTTTTGGCGCAGTGTATCCATTTATGAAATATGGTGCCATAAAACCTAAATCATCTAACCAACCTTTATATATGTGTAAAAAAATGACTTTCGACCCAGATTTCCTATACACAAACTGTTGATTGCACCTTTTAAAGTTTGTACGCGTCTTTTAGACGCATCCTGTATACAATGCATAGAATATATATATAATTTATAAGGAATTATCTTATAAATCAGTGGTTTCCTACGTGGGGCGTACGGCCGACAGGAGGGAAATTTGGATTTTATGAAGGAAATCAATACAGAATAGTTCTCTGGGATATCAATACAGAATAAACTCATTTCTTGCTATTTTTTTTAAAGAAAAAAAGAGATGTAGTATAAGAAAAATTGTTTCATGCAAACTTCCAAAATTAGACGAAAAATAATTCGTGTTGAAAATAAAAGTCTAAAATTCAACATATACCAAAAAAATTATACAGACATTTTTTTTATAAAATTTAAAATTAACTATTTATATTACCATTTAAATGTTTTCTAAAACTTTTTCCGGTTGTTTAGTTATTTTAGATTTTTATATAAATTTTCTGGCAATTTATGGAACGTCTTATATAGTACAAGGTGGTCTTAATTAAAGTGGCAGTACTCAGCGTGTTCTGTAGCGGGATCTAAATGGGAGAATGCAGCCTATTTTTGTTGGATGATTAAATAAGACGGAGGACGGAGGATTCCGTGAAAAAATATTTCCAAAAGTCACCGCCAGAGAGGTATGTGGCGGTGTTTTGTTTTCACGGAATCCTTTGTCCCCTGTCTTGTTTAATCATCCAACAAAAATTGGCTTCATTCTCGGAATTAGATCGCGCTACAGAGCACACTTTAAGGCCACCTTATATTTTTAATTACTCTGAAATATCTCACATATAAACATGAAACCATTGATAGTGTATCTGAAAGTGACTGTCTTAACCATTTCAAAGGTCACATAGATATAGGGAAACGATGTTATTTATTACTCCTGACTTATTTCAGGGCATAAACCCTGATACGAGAAACGCTCTCACTTTTATTAGATGAAAACTTTTGACTTTTCTTTTCCTGACATTCGCGAACGGTTTTGCTGTATAAATGATTCTCTCACTTGTCTGCGGCTTTTAATGTATATGTACTCTCTTTGTTCATTCCATCTGTTGCTCTTCTGGCAAGTAGTTGTATCTATAAATTCTGTTCTCCGCTTATTATTTTTCTGTAGCTATATAACACATATAACCAAGAAAAATTAAAACTCCATTCCAAGTTTCATAACTAGAATCCTTCTCAAAATGGAATACAACCATACATCTCTCAGATCATAACATATAATTAATATTTTTCTTCATTTTGTTAACTAGTGCCACCCAGTGGATCCATGTGAATTTGGCCTATGTGGATTCAACGATGAAAACTGGTAAGCGAAACTTTCTTACCTTTATTTATATTGAGTGAAATTTAAATAATAGATAGAAGGCCTTCCTTAACTACTTCGTGAAACATTTAACCTAAAAAATAAATAAAATATCGAAATTAAGTATTACCAGCCTTAGAAAATTTATAAACTTTCCAATCTCGTAAAGAAACGTATTGAATTTCTTGTGATTTTGGGAAGGAATAAGAATACACAGTATACATATAAATTTATATTATGAGGGACTTTAAAAAAGAAATCAAAATCATAATGTACACAACAGTTAGCTCGTGAAAACTGATAGGGGATCGCACCTAAATAGAGAATACTGGAGATAGATAAGGAATGGATAGATAAGGAATGGAGAATAATAGAGGTAATTTATAACCATATAAATGCGCATTTCATTTTACAATTCTTTTCTAGCATTTATATCTTTCAGCCACAAAGCCTATGTATAAAATCAATGTGTTATTTACATATTGCATAAGAATTAAATTGGTCAAAATATTACAGAAAAAAGTTTATAACAGTTACATATTTTTATGCATTGTAGTTTTCTATTTCATATTTTAAAACTCTATTTGCTTTTATTTTTGCTTAATCACTTCGCATTATTATTTTTATAATAATTTCTTAGTTATTTCTTTCTGTCTTACTTTTGAATTATCCTTTATTATTATTATTATTATTATTATTATTATAAGTATCTTTCGAAAAGACTATTATTTGAAATCTCATTTAGTTAGTGGTCTTTTTGGCTTTCTCCGCGTAGTTTCACTTTTTAAATGATAAGAGATATATGTCACGGGGGGTGGGGGGTTTCGTGATTTTAGAAAGGCTTGGGGTAAGGCATGGCAAAAAAAAAAAAAAAAAAAAGTTGAGAACACCTCTTATAATGAAAGAAAAACGATATATATATTTATTTTTTAAAAAGCTATATCCTTTGTCAGTGTAATTCGTGTATAGTGAGGTAATTTGAGTATATGCATTTTTACTTTATAAAATCCCACACATTACTTTTTAAAATTTTATTTATTCCATGCATTTATTTCTTATAGGTTCAGTGTAAAAATGTTTTAGATAACCAAGGTTACTCTTTGTAAAAGAAAAAAAAAGTTTAATTGATATTTCTTAAAGATGTTTGTAAGTGAGATCGCAAATTTTCCTCGCTAAATGTAAAATCTATGGGCGTGGAATACTTTCGTATTTTTAAAATGTCTTCTTGGGAAAATAATATTTTTGTCTTCTTAAAGGATGACTCCTTTTTCTTTTTTCTTTTTATTTAGTTGTCAAAATATTTCTAAAATCCATGTTTAATTTAATATTTTATGTGTCAAAATCTGACGAGCTATGACTAAGATTTTAGCCCTAAAAATTTGAGGTATATATTTTAGAAATATTTTGACAACTGAAAAAGAAAATGATATCCTTTAAGAAAAGCACGCAGAAAAATAATTTAAAAATATTAATTTGTATTGAGATATTTTAAAAATAAAAACGTGTCCCACATCCATAGGTTTAACAATAACAAGGGGAATTTGATATCTGACTGACCAACACCCGTTAGTCTTTAAGCAGAAGCTTCAACTTTAAAAGCACATTGTTAGAAAACCGTGTATGCTACTTTTCCTAGTTTTAGGCCTAATAAATTTTGATAAACAAACCTCTTAAATGACTTGTTTATTTCTAAACGTACCTAAATTCACCTGTAGAGGGGTAACTTAAGTATAGTTAGAATATAAAACACACATTGCTTTGTTTATACTTGTTACACCCAAATTCCCCCACTCACTGGGTAATTTGAGTATAGTTAAATTTTCATTTATCTTGAGATGACAAAAGTGCCAATAACTGACACTTGCATAGTTTCATTCTAGGACAGCATATTGCTTAAATGAAACCGCCAAAGAAAGAAAGAAAGAAAGAAAGAAATCCTACTATTCGTAGAATCTGTAGGATTTTAAAATTATGAACGTGCGATTTTTACACCTAAATTACCCCGATAGAGGGTATATAACTTACAAAATGGAGCTTTTTGCTCTATTTTAGCCGCGTGCTAAGTTTTACTGAACCTTTTAAATACACGAGGAATAGATTATGTTTTAGCGTTATGCAATATCCAAAACTGCTTTAAAAATTTTTCTTGTGCTGTTGGAAAGAGACTGAGGGGAAATGAAGGAAGCTTTTTTTCACTAATTTTTTATGTAACGAAAAAGCCTAATTAGTCACAAGAATTTTTTAATGCTCAAATGAGCACCTTCTTTCGCAGCTGTTTTTTTTTTTTTTTTTTTTTTAAATTTAAGTTTTATAGAGCACGGGATAGAGTGGTAGAAAGTTTGAACAGATGTAAGCGATATATTAGATAATCATTTTCTTGCGGATAAGGTTACCGCAGTAAAAATATTTTGGTTCGAGATTAAACGCTACGTAAAATGCTAAAAGGGCAAGCAGATGATTTTAGGGGTGAAAAAAAACTTTTGCGTTTCTGTATTAAATGCTCCTTTTTTTTTTTTTTTTTTCATTCCTTTGGATGATTTTTTTCCTTAAGAAGAGGTAATTTCCTTTGAATATTATTATAATTACCTTTTTAAATTGTAAAATTTCAAAATAATTTTTAACTAAATACAGTAGACTCTTGATTAACCGGCATCGGATTATCCGGGTTGAAAATTAACCGAGATACGATAATTTGCACTCTTTTTTGGAAAAGTCTCACAGTTTTTTCGAATGCAATTTATTAGTTTGATGCTGCATGGAAATTAGTAAAAAGCACCACGATTAAGAAATCATGAGGAGGGGGGGGGGGGTTGTTATCGAATGAAGAAAATTAAATTCCTACAGCAGACGACGATAGTGCTGATTTCCAGAGAAAAATCTTAGAAGATTTGAGAAAGTTAAACTGTTCTGAAAATGTGGACGAAGAATCAGTGCAACGACTAGATTAACGCAAATTTGAAATTGGAATGTTTCGAAGTTTTAAGTGACAATGATATTGTGTTGCGTGTCGCTTTGTGGTTCAGAAGAACAAGGAATTTAGAAGAAGGTCCTGAAAGTGATGATGGAAATCTTGTAACTCATCAAAAAATAAGTGACGCATTGCTACACACTGAGACGTAACTTAATTACTTGGAGCAAAAAGATGAAAGCACATCTGCTGAAAACATGATGTTGAGAAATTTGCGTAGTAAAATTCGTCGAAGAGTAAATGAAAAACGAAAACAGACTTCTATCATTTCATTCTTCACAAAACAGTGAGGTAAACTACATTTCTATTTATTATTATTTTTTTATTTTATTAATTGAAAATCTAAATAACATTAAAATTTATGTTTCCTCTTTATTTTTAATTAACTAAATTACAAGTATTAATGTACTATTGTATAAAAATTTGACATTTTCTATCCTTTTTCCAAAAATTTTCATCAAAATTTGCACAAATTCGATTATTCGAGATATTTGCTTATCCGGGACGAGGCATTTCCTCACCATCCCGGTTAATCGAGAGTCTACTGTATAGATAATCATAAGCAGGGTCTGATCAACTGTATATGGGACACGGGGCACACAGGCTACGTTAGGGCCAAACGAATCCAAGAAAATTGCATTACGAATATGACAAACAGCTTTATGTGCAGTTTAAAATTTAAACCATAATTCGTCTTCCAGAATGGGTTTCAAGAAAAAATATTATATCATAGGCATATGTAGAATGTAATCATTAAAAAATTATGGGAAGGTAAAATCGTCTCCACTATATGCAATTTAGAGAGAGTAAAACTCTAAACCTGAAGGATTAAATGAAGATCATATTTCATCGTCGTTACAGAAGAACACATTCATTTTTCTATGAACTATAAATGGAAAATTGCATATTTTGTGTCTTCGGAGAGTGGACAAAATGCATTTTGGTGCCCCCTGAAAATGCGGGATTGGGGCACATATATGATAATCAGGCTCTGAGTGAAATATTTTCAAAACTAAGTAAGTTGATCTCTGTTTTTCAATGTCTAAAAATATAGTGTACTGTATTATCAACTACATTGCTCTGAAATACGTAAGGGTTCATCGATCATCCATTAATTGCGTCATGCTTCAAGAGAAGGGGGGGGGGGTTCCACAATGTATGAGATGGGGATTAACAGTACCCATAAAATTGCAGCGACGAATCCAGATGATCGGAAGCACTTTTGGCAACACATAGAATAAATGTATCACAAACAGTTTCCAATTTAGACATTTTTTCTTAGAGGTTATGGAATTATGGAGGGGAATTTGTATTTCTTGACAGTTAAAAAACATAATTCTTGAAGTCTTCCGAAGGCATCATTTGGATGCTCCAGGAAGAACGGGAATGGGATGGGTAATTGGGCAGATTTTTTTTTTTTTTTTTTTTTTTTTTTAAATGAATGATGCTTTTTTGGTACTGTTTCCAAATCTGACGGATTTTTTATTCAAAAATTCCAAATTCATACCAAAAAAGGACAAGGGCAATATAGGCCAAGTACAATAAAGGCAGGGGCTGGGCCGTGCCGGATGCAACAAGGAAATATTTTAAAGGCTAACAAAGTAGAAAATAAATTATAAAAATTAAAAAAAAATGTAGGGTGTAATATTAAAAAAAATGCGCTTCTATCAATTAATAGTTTAATATTAATTAATTTAGGATTATACATTGAGAAACCAATTTATAAATCCTAAAAAGATAGTTTAAATAATTTTTTATTTCTTCTTTCCCTTTGCCTTATCTTCAGAAAGAAAATCTATCCTATACGAATAATTTGCCCTGTCTTGTTGTAAAAATACAGGATTTTTTTTTCCCTTTAAATCTTATTATCAATCTAAAAATGACTTTCAGTATTAACCGCGAACACAAAAAAATTCTTTATTTGAGAATGCCTGGTTTATTTACACAGTCATTTACAAAGATGCTATTATCCTGAAACATATCGGCAAAACTACGTAACGGTGGTGGTGGGAATGATTCCTCACTTCGAAAGCTGGCAAAATAATACAGGATGAATGAACTATTGAACTGGAGCGGGAACTTGAAAAAAGTTTTTTACCCTTCACTTCTGCGTTTGTTATCATACGAGGCGGAAATCGCACGCCGTCAGAGTTTAGTTGTTTGGAGTCTGCTGTTCTGTTTTACGATTTTTCGCAGGGGGGATGTTCGTCGGTAAGAAAAACAAAAGGCTGTTTGGAGAAAAAAAAAAATTGTTTTCTGCCAAAAAAGATCAAAAATGTGCCAGAGTCGGATCACAATTCTGTCTCTTTCTACTATAAATGGTCGGTTGGAGTATTTTTTATTAAAAACCACGAATAGCGATGATAAATATGAATCTCAGAATTAAAACAAAAAAAAAGAAGACGTACTGTTTCTCAACATAATGACTTACATTTTTAAGGGATCTGGTAGCTTTTCAGATCTTACATTTGTAACGCGACGACATTCGCAAGTTATGCCAATTGAAGCATTTTTTGCAAATTTCTCGTTTGCATTTCAATATTTTTAAACGATTCGTTTTGCATGGTAGCTGAGGTCGACTTTTTACGTTGTATCTTTGTTCTGTTTCGATTTTGGTTGCAGTTTCATTCTGAGGTCACTCTCAATTAAAAAAAAAAAAAAAAGAAAGAAAGAAAGAAAGAAAAAAAGATTGGCTGGTTTTAAATTGAATGTCATGAGAAGAAAATACAACCAAAATCGAAAAAGAACAAAGATACAGCTTTAGATGTTGACCTCAGCTATCCAACCGTTAAAATATCCGTTTTTTATCTAATTCTTCAGCCTTTGCATGGCTAATACCAGTGTTAGTAACAAAAGAAAAAAAAAAAAAAAAAAAAAAAGTGGGAAATCATCTAGTTTTCTGTTTGAAGTCCTTTTAACCCTCCAGCCGCGGGTAACGCTTCTATCGTGTATCACTTATTCTATACAATTCAGCGGGGAACGCTATTTTGACGTTGGCCTACAATTTTTATAGTACTTAAGCATCGGGAGACTCTATTTCTTCGTTGAATCTATCTTCTTTTATTTAGAAATAGAGCGATTCGTTTACAAATTATAATACATATATCATTTCATATACTAGGTCATTCGGAAAGTTCTGCGGTTTTTGAAATATTTAACTATAATATTTGTCATAAATGCCACATTCTCACCGGAATTTTGAAATAAAACTTTGATTTTATAATGTACATGAAGAAACTGCTTTTACTTATTTAGAAATAAATCTGTTTGTAAATTCCGGTGACATTCAATCTTTATAACTATTATAAGTGGCGAATAAAAATAGGCTGCGGTTTTATATAAAAAAAAAAAAAATGGAAACATCGCCCGCGGCTAGAGGGTTAAAGAATTACTGGAAAACAGAAAACAGAACTCGTGTCTTTCTGCCTTCGTTGTACAAAGATATTTTAAAATAATAAGAATCGTAACTTTTGTAGATTTCTGACTGTGGTTGGGTATAAATACAAAAATTGCGATGTGAACAGATAAACATATTTTGAGGGATATGAAAATCACGGAACGTTGTCATAACGGAGTATTATTTAGGATTAATAGTTTTTTCTATGTAAGAAGAGATTTTTAAATGAGAAAATTAATCTTGAAAATTTTTTAAAATATTATGCACAATTGTCTACTGCGTACTTTTGGTTTCTCTCTCGGGCAGCATTCTTTGATGAAACAAAATTTTTCGGTCTCTAGCTTCGAAAAAAAGAGTCCGAACTTATATCTACAAAACATATGTAGGACATTCATGGATTAAATGAAACCCCTAAAAGTTCGCACCCGATAAGTGTAGGCCACTTTTAAAAAATTCAGATTGGTTGTTGTCACTAGTTTTTTGAAGTAGAAATGTTCGCTTTTTTATTGGCAGGTAAAATAATGCGAGAACAAAACCAATTACACTATTTAAAAAAAACTGGTGGGAACCAAACAATTTGAATAAAAAAATATAGTGGCTAACACTGCCCGTGAATGTATCGGACGCGACGATTAAGGTGTTAAATCACTGAAATCTCTAATTATATGAACCCATAGCATGAAAAAGTCGATGCGTTCGTTTTTACTCTATTTTCTACTTTGTCGATAATAAAATGTTCGTCTGAATCTGATACAGTTACATTCTATTGCTTGCTTGGAAGAAATGGGGGGAAGTAGCAAGTGGCGAAATCTAATCTTCTCCTAAGTCCCTCAGCTAAAAATTTATAACCTTTTTACCGCTTTTAAAACAATGTTCTTACAAAGGCACCACTCTCGATATCTGAAAGAAAAACCACTTTTTCTGAGAGCGCCCGACCCAATCTTAATCGAGCAACACTTCCCTAGAATCTCAAAGTTGATAAAAAAGAAGAGATTGTGCCTGACGGATGGGACGCTTACTAGATAACGAGTGTTTTTTAAAAAAAACTTGAGTAATGTTTTTTTTTTCAATTTTATGTTTTCGTGAAAGACGTTTACCACACAAGTTCTATACTTATATAAGATTAAAACAAAATTGATCTGCAAATATCGCTTGTGTATTAAAGAGAATTAGCTTTTCATATTAACATTTTGCACACAAACTTAATTGTGGGAAATAAAACGAAATCGGATTACAAATATTGGTTACATGAGGCGTTGAGAACCAGAGTGGACTATCCTACATTTATGTGAAAAGTGAGTTTGCAGCGTCAAAGCATTTTGTATGTCATACCATCTATTGTAGTGATGAGCTTAACGATTATTTTGATTATTCGAATGAATCATTCGGGCATGCGCAGAAGCATATCTGTCAAACTTCAAAAAAAAATTTTTTATTCAATTACTACCAGAAAGTTTGATAAAAAAAAGTTTCTGCACAAAACTTTTTTTTTTCAAACTTTCTGGTAGTAATTGAATAAAAAAAAATTGAAGTTTGACAGATATGCTTCTGCGCATGCCCGAATGATTCATTCGAATAATCAAAATAATCGTTATGCCATCACTAATCTATTGGCTGTATAACGAATGTTATTAATTTCGAAACCATTGAAGTGACAGAGCCAGTTTAACAGTTGGTCCAACGTAACTTGGATATCAAGTTGCCAGTGCAAGAATGTATCAAGTGATTTGGGACACTGTTGCAAATAACTTCTAATGTAGTCAGTTAGAAGTTCTTTGACTGTGGCACTGGCAACTTAATCACCCTATGCTTGCTGAAGTAGCTTGGTCTAGCCTGGCACTGGTAGAAATGGCCTAAAAGAGTTTGACAAACATTTGTACAAATTTTTAAAAGCATTTTTCTCAAAATCACAACTGGCGAGGTGGGTTCACTCAGGTTCTTAACGTCTCATATGTAGAATATAATTATGCAGTTTGAATTAATTCATACATGAGTTGGATTAAAAGGATGAAACTATACCTATGAACAAATAGGATTTACTAATTAGAATTAATTTATGTATTTATTGGTTAAGTGATTTTGTTAAGCGGCAGTCAATTTTACCCACATTGTTATAAGAGGTATGCCTTCAAGGAAAATTTTTGAAGGGGAATTGACAAAATTGATCGTTCTCGTACAAGGAAAACGCTGAAAAACATTAACCATCCCCCCGCACAGACCGCGATGGTTTCGAACCCGCGAATGTTAGTCCAAGCTTCTCATTTTGTTGTCATTAGACTAGCCACAGGGCTGAGTGGGCTCATGTGCATGTAATGGAGTTGAAATGATAAAATATATTCTAATAATCAAAAATAAAAATACAATTTAATAATAAATATAATCTAAATGATGTGTAAAATCTACATGTAATTGTCAAAGAGAATTAATTGGAATGACTTCCAACTCATTTTTTAAGAAATTTGAACTGAAACAATAAAATTAAATACAAATACAAATATTGTTTCTATTTCAAAAGCTATAGTTTGAAATAGTTTTAATTCTTTTTCAGATGAATTTGGGTTAATATTATAATACTAGCAGACTACGCCCGCTGCGCTGGTCGGTTTCTCCAAAAGAACCTTGAATCAAACGAAATATATCGGTGAATTTAACTTTGTATTTTAAAGTAATCTGTACTTTTACTTGGAATATCCTAAAATAACATAAAAACGGATACTTATTTCATTAAGTTATGTTTGTTTAATATGGTTTATTATTACGTTTACAATTTATTACCTACCGTTTTCCATTGATTTATATGTTTTATAGCTACATTTTTTAATAACGTGAATTAACCTATATTATTCACAACTAAAAAGAAATGGCGCATCTAGTATTTGTCGAAAAATTAAATAAAAATCATGAACTCATGGCGTCATAATTCACTTTTATATTTTAACAGAATAATACGGCTACTACAATTTGTGACTCGTGCTGACACATTGCTGTTGTTATTATTTTTTTACGCGTGAAGTTTTCGCTATATGGTACTCCATTGTGAAATTTGGTAATTTTTGAAATTCAATATTTGAAAAAGTGCATAATTAGTGGATTTGAAATTTATATCAAGAAAAATACATTTTTTTACCTTTCTAACGCAGTTTGTCTAACAATTTTCTGACAAATACTTTTCGAGCAATGAATTTTTTCAGTAACTTCAAACGTTTCATTTTCCGAGATTAATCTGTGGCAACGATTATCGAACTTCCCAGTCGTCAGCAACACGTACCTTTTTATTAAAGAGGATGAAATCGACATGCAAACTACTTTTATGTCAAATAATTTTTTTTATATTTTTTGTTGAATAAGTTTAAGTACAAAAACAGTATCTTCTAAGTTAATTTTGCCTTTTATTCATGTTTCAATTAAGCTGTTTCAGAGACCGCTCACAATAGTTATGGAACGATTTCTGGGACAGTAGTTAATAAAAAACTAAATAGAAATATTTGAACTAGTGTAAAAATCTTTCTGAAATTTTTTTTGTAAGATGAGATCTATTAGATGTATATTTCTTTCATTCGGTTTTCAATCGTATTAATTTAAATATGCTGAGGAATTTTAATTCTAGATTCAAGTGTGACGCAGAGGTTTAATTATGGCTTTAATTATCCTGTGAGTTAAAAATGTTTGAGAAACACTGCCTAAAACAAATAATCTTATTTTTTTGTTTCTTTAATATCCTAAGCACGGAACGCAATACACCGGATATTATATTTTTCTACAAAAGCTTTTAATTACAAAAAATATATGCATATTAAGTATCTTTTTAAAATTTATAACGGATTATCAAGATTGTTTTAAAAGAAAATTATTAAAAGGGAAAATATTATAATTATTACTATAAATAGCTGCTAGATTAAATTTTCACTTATCAAATGTTATTTTTCTAAATGTATTAAAAAAAAATTCTGTCCCCCCCCCCCTCCCCTATAAAATGTAGACTCTGAACGCTGCTAAAAGGAGGCTAGAATAATTTGTATTGCAATAAAATACCTAGATGCATGTTTGCTTACATTTTTATCTTTGGCGACATAACTTAGCGACAAGTACGAAATAACGCCAAATATAGCTGCAGAAAGTAGTTAAACGAGTACAGTTTAAAAAGTAAATAAGCGACTACGACAGTGCAATTGCAACATATAGCACATAATGGTACTTACGTATTATCCGTGCCAGGAGATTGATCGCCAAAAATGGTTGCCAAGTACCAATCTTGTTTATCGTTGCCAATCATGTTTTCAAACGCAGTAATTTAACATTATCAAATAACATTGTTAAAAATGGTAATTAATATAAAATAAAACGTAATATATGTTTATTAAATTTATAACATTGTTAAAAATAGTAAATAACATTATTTTAGTAAAATTAATAAATGGTAAATATCATAGTAAATAAGAAAGAATAATATTATAGATTATTCCCAGGTATGTACCATGTAGCAAAAAAAATATATATATGGGTTACTATAATTAATAATATTGTCTCCATGCTAGGCGCAGTTGGCTTAAAACTGGAACGGATAATACATAAGTACCCAAATAATATAAGGAATCGAAATAAAATAAACGCAATAAATGACTTTAAATTAGTAAATAAAGTTCTTATCGGTAGTGGAAAATAACGAACTCCGAAAGGACAATTGCAACATACGTAATTCTTTAATTTCAAAATAACTGCACATTTTTAAAGTTCGTGTATAATTGGTCCCTGTGTTACCAAAGATATTGCTTCTTTCTTAATTCTTCTGTATGTTCTGTTTCAACATCTGTGGACCACGCTAAGCATAACATGTTCACTCACTGTCGGTAGCCATCTTGGATAAGAACTGAGAAACACAATTTTTAGAGAGCTCTGATTGGTGGATTTCGAACTGATAACTATTGTAAGGAGATACAAATAACCATATGTTAGCTCTTGACGAAGTTACAAGAGGCAATCGATCACACGGACCGTTTTCCCGCGTTTTCCCCTTGAAAAACATGTTTCGGAGGAAATACCTGATATTCACTATGATAGGAGAGTACGTGTGATAGCAGCTTTAATTACTTAATTTTATTTCGCGTTTTGATACATAATTTAATTATTAAACCATGGATATCGGAATAATTTTTTTATAGTTCTTAAATGAATATTTTCCCTTCTTTCTATTTAGTCTTCTTTTCTATTTCTTTTTTACGGATAATAATCATATAATTTCCATGGTACATATATATATCTTCTCGAATTGTCATGCAAAACATAGCAAACACTGTAGATCAGTTCATTTTCTTTAAATGGTAGTCACATGTAAAATCTTTTAATTTAAATCTTTTTAATACAAAATTGGTAATTTTTAGAAAATATTGTTGGGTATTAAATTTTACATAATAATAATTATAAAACATTCGTATTAAATATATATATATATATACAAATCGTATATTCACTCTTCTCCTGAAATAAAATATGACATTATAGAAATGAATTATCTTATCGCCAATAATATTACTGAAACCATTTTTTCAGGAGTTGAGATCATACCCGCGCTCTCTTCCGAGAAACTTAACTTAAACCCGACTCCTTTTAAAGTTCTCAGCTAACCCGATTTCGTTCAAATTCAGTGTAAAACTGAACACGAATTTAACTTTACGCATGTGCGGTCTGCGCATATTTCGGTCTTAAAATGTACTTTATGTTATAATATATTATTTATATACTTCATTATAATTTTATAACTTTTGGTTGAACTGTGTATTTTAAGAGATTTCCCCTCCTTTTTAAGCAAAAAAGTATTTCATTTCCCACTTTGTATTTTTAGTCAGCTCTTACCTGTTCTACAAGGAGAATATTCCTGAAATTTCTGGAAAGAGCCTCTAACAACCCAGCAAGTTCCAACGGGATCTCTTCTTTTAAGATTGGCTGAGAAATACACGTAACGAGGAGCACAAGCCTGGAATAGAGAATTAACGAGAGAAAGATTCATTAAAGGATTTATGCTAAAGAAAACAAGCATTTCAAGTAGCACAAAATAGTTGTTTATGTATTTGAGGATCCGGCTCAGTCCTGGACATAGGCTGTTCCAAAGCCCGATGAACACGAGGACCACGAAGACCACGATTTACAGTGAAACTCCATTAATTCGCATTAATGAGTTTTTCATGTAATTCGGATAATTGGAACAATTATCAGAAGGAAATAAAAATGTCACTAAAATCACTTTTGTTTAATTTAAACAAGAACGATAAATCATGCGTCAGGCATAGATTATGAAACACTTTCCAAAACACCCAGAAAACTGTAACGAAACGTCACCGTTAAAAAAAGGTGAAAGACGAGCTGCACATTAACTCCATAAGTAAACAGTTTAGAAAATATATAATACATTGAAAAAATAAAGTTTTCGAAATTAGATTGTGTATAAGGTGTAGACAAACACCTACTGTATGAAATGTGATATATAATATTAATAGTAACTTAAATAAAACATTTAAAATAAATATTTTTGTGAAAATGCCCCATTCATCCCCTATCTCCCCTGTATATGTTAATCTAATTTTATATTTGAATACGAAATAGAGGGCGCTGTTGTTATTATTCACTAAACACTTAACTCCATGTTAAATTCAAAGAAATGCTGTATACTTCTTATTCATAATTCTTGGCAGGGATGTAGTGGAGGGTATACTGTGTACCTTCCGTACACCGTATACCTTCTGGATAACTCCATATACTCTCCTTGGCTATAGCATATACTCTCTGGTATGTATCCTCTGCTTATAGCGTATGCTCTCTGTTTTTATTTTTTACAACTGCACTCTGATTGATGCTGTGTAACTTACACTATTTAATTTCAAATATCAGATTTATATGGAATAATATTTTATGATGGCCACAGCATGTCAGAGAAAATAATTATTATAAACGAAGTTTTACAACTGTACTTTGTCGCGAAGACGTGTAATAATGACCTTTATTTCTTAAAATATAACCAGCAGATAATAGACAGAACAAATTTTATTTCCATTTCTATAACACTGGTCTCTGGTAACACTGCCAGGTAACTAAAGTTACAGGCTGGTTGTCAATAAATTAGTTGAAAAGGAAAGCCCCTGAAACACTTTTTTTCTTTTTTTTTTTGTATTAACTTTGCCGGAAAGATCAAAACTTCGTTTATATGTTGCATTTCAACCGTGGTGTAAGAGTGTAAGCATATCCATTTGAAATTCTAGATAGGAAGGTCACGGCGAAAGAGTGTTTATTCTAAGAATTTGCTACTTCAGAAGAGAGTATGGCGCTCTGCATTAAAAAGTGTTGCGAAAAACGATATGCCTGTTCCATACACAGCAGCGGTTGATGTTGATAATCATCTACAAACATTTAAAAAAAATTCTTTAAGCATTTTTCACTCGGGCAATTTAGTTTTTTCTTTCAGTGTCTTTTTAGACAATTTAGATACAATGCTAAAGAGAATATATGTTGTGTTTAAGAGATCACTTTAATCTTCCAATCTTAATTATATCTGAATACCTAAAAAAATTGCTAAGAGAATGAATTCTAAGAAAGATAAATAATCTTGCATATTTGTAGTCTTTCTTTGTAGGGAGATTTTAGATAAAGTATGTATGGCTAGTGAGTCAAGTGAATCAAACATACAATTAATTCTATTTAACATGTTATTGCATTCCGAATGTGAAAGAGGTATTTGAATGATGAAGACATGAAGTTGTATTGCTTGCTATTCTTTGCTAGTGAAAAATGTTAGTAATATAAATATAAATATAAATATTAGCTTTCTTTCCTGTTAGTATACTTGTTTGCAAGAAATTGGTTCCGCATAATTTTGTGTCACTTAGGGTCAGAAAAATCTTGTCACAAACTACAGAGGGTGTTTACACGTTTAAAAAATTATTTTCGGACCAGTTAATTAATGTTGAAAATGAAAATACATATTATTTTGGTATTCGATCTGATGGTTTTTTTCTCTGCCTTATCAGGAGTTATCTGTTAAGTTGTTTCTATTTGAGTTTTTCACATCATTCACTTATGAAAATAATGACTAGCAGGCATTAGGCAGGGGGAAAATTGACAAAATGTCAAATTTCATACCAAGTTGCTGAAGCTTTAAAGATGGAAATGTAAGGAATTTTATATGGAAACAGATGCTCAGGGCTTGAGGGCGCAATTTTGGGAGAAAAGCCCTTGAATTCCAAATACTAAAGAGAATTGAGATCCTAATTCTCTATCTCAGAACGGATCGTATAGATCCCTTAAATTTTAAACCCCTTAGATTTTAAAGTAAGATCCCTTACTTTAAAAGAAAATTATAAGGCAATAACCATTGGAGCCAATGTTTGACACAAATATTGCATAGAAAAGTTGTGATTCAAAGGGATAGCCATCTATTTACGATGTTACATATTTTTAGAAAATCCTGGTGAGCTGTGTAAATGCGTGGTGATGTGTAAATGTTCAAAACAGTAAATATAAAATTTAAAGTTAAACACCAAGGTGGAGACGAGAACCTCAAACCCTTTTAGAAGTAAACGATGAAACTAAAATTTACAACGTAATAAGATGTAAGATTCAATGTAGAGGGTTATAAAAGAATAGAGGTAGAGAGAGCGTCTAGGATCTGAGAAGGATTGTTATAGACTTCCTCTTAAGAGAGGCAATGTGCCCTTAGGTTACGGATAAAAGGGAAGTAAAGGGGATGAATAAAACAAATCTTAACGGTTGTACTTGGACACAGAATGTTGAGACCAACAAATTAAAAAAAAATGAAATAAACTAAAAAAATTTAGAAGGAGTAGAGGAAGTCAATGAGAATGATTTTTGTTACATACAAGAGTCTAGTTAGCATTGACGGGCGTAGAATACAGGCGTTAGAAGAAATAAAGGGGGATAGAGATTGCAAGAGGACAGAGCGATTTTGAGAAATAGGGGAGGGAAAACGAAAAAGGGATAAGAGATATAATAATTTTCTGTTCAAATTTTGATTAGTGTATGAGTTCTAATAAACATGGATTTCCTAAGCCCAAGGTCCTTGATAAACTGGATTTTCAGATTGAAATTTATTGGTATTAAAAACAATTAAACTTATAAAGCTCTAATGGGGAAATGTGGTTATATAACTTGCTTAATTAGAATCTAAAGTTAAGTTTATAGTAATAATTTAATTTGTATTATCTTGATTTGGTAAATAAAGGATTTAGTACTTAATTTCTTGGTATTTTTCTTTAGTTGGACTATGAATGAATTTCTGGGTTAATCTAAATCTGGTTAATTTGCGGCACAATGCATGTAGAAATGAATTTTAACAGAAATTAAAGGAAGAGCTAAATTTAAACGAAGAAAATGTTAGAGTTTCCATAATTTCTTCATTGATATTCTCGTTTTATAATACTTGAGAATCCTTACTTTAGATATTCTACCAATCTCATAATCTGATTAATTATTGAGCCCATATTGGAATGATTGGAATTTGCAGCTCTATTTTTTCAATTGCAGAAAATTATAAAACTTAGATAAGATCAGCTTGTGTAAATTCTTGTATTTTGTGTAATTTTATTCTGTTTTGATATAGAACCTCAATCAACGCCGCGCCATGCCGAAAATATTCTGTCGCGTGCCCTCTATGGCACTCGTGTCATATCGCCATCCCTGCTGTAGTTCATCCATCATGGTAAGTTTTTATATCGAAAGAACTCTTTTCAGCAGGACGAAGGCGCAGGAATCCACAAGTGAATGCCATCAAAGCTTCGTAGGAATATCCTTAAAATATGTACCTTCAATATGCAATTTTTTTTTTCAAGACATTAAACGATAATTTGAAATTAAGACATCGCGACCTTGTCTGTTGAGCTATTTTACTCTTTGAAAGTGATTGAAACAAACAGATGGGAGTTCTGTAAATTTAGGATGTGAAATATTTTCTTTATACTGAGACGAATTATTTTAAACTTTTTTTTCACTTTTCTCATTTTTAGTTTCCTATTAGAGGAAAAACTTTCGAGATCCCTTACTTTAATCATCTTATAGTATACGTAGCTTTTTGGGGTATTCATTTGGAACCTTCTTTCCATGTAAAAATATTAATTGACGCTTTCTTCCTTTCTGATTAAAATTGTCTCTTATTTGACAGAGAGAAATTTGAATGCTATGCATAGAAAAATTATTTGAAATACGGAATAAGAATTTCTGTCGCCGAAAAAAGGCAAACATACATCCTTAAATTGTGATATAGAGATAAAAACACAGACGGAAAGGATAAAAGAAACTGTATTACTAAAGATAGAGCCAAATAAAGCATTGCATATTTAACTGTATAATTATTATGCTACTATACTGTTTCTATTGTTTCATTCTGTAAGAAATCTATTAATTTTTGAGTTAGAAAAGGTACAAACATATTCATTTCGAAATTTTTCTACCGCACAACCTTTATAATTAGTTTTTAATTAGTTTTTAAAAAATCAAATGGAAGCTAAAATGTACAGTTGAAAAACGATAAAATTATTAGATTTTATATAGTATATTAATAACGAATTATTTTTATAATATAACAAAATTAATGACATGCGATTTTTTTTCAAAAAAAAAAAAATCATTTGCAACTGGTGGTTTTTGTGGAAAATCGTATTTCTATATTGTTAGATACTCTGAAGTCGTCACAAAAAAGTATGACAAAACGATAAACTGCTTAACTTAAATAGTATTCAAACAAAAGATTGTATGAAGCACCTTTCTTACCGGTACAATGTTCTCTGAAATTGACAATTTCTCTTAAGAGCCTACGCTAGTCACGCGAAGAAACGCTCCAGCTAATGTTAAGGCTATGGGAAGGTTATTGTGCGATTTCTCGCTCGCATTTTAATATTTTTAAATGATTCTTTTTGCATAGGATAGCTGAGGTCGATCTCTAACGTTGTTAGTTTTTACTTTTTTGATTTTGGTTACGGTTTTTTTTTTTATAAGCGGATATTTTCAATTTTGGTACCGGTTGGAACCGGTTCTGAAAGAGAAAGTACCCTTATATAAAAATACTGGAAACAAAATCGAAAAAGTAAAAACTAACAACGTTAGAGATTGACCTCAGCTATCCTATGCAAAAAAAAAAAAAAATCATTTAAAAATATAAAAATGCGAGCGAGAAATCGCGCGATAACGTTCCCATAGACTTAACATTAACTGGAGCGTTTTTTCGCGTGACAGGCTCTTAAGGGTTCCATATAACGAATCCCTTGTAACTGACGACCTTTATGTCAACTCGTATTACAATAACAATTCTTACGAACTGTATTCCAATAACGATTCCTATTTTCTAATGTGTTAACCTAACTTATTTTTTAACGGAGTGTCATATCATATAATTCATACACGTTTTAGATCATTTGATAATTATCTCTTATCATATAATTAATTTTCACAACATGACTATCGCATGTGATTTATCACATGATGATAAATATAATTATGACCCCATATACTGATTATGATTTAATTAATGATATATGATTACATGATTTTCATATCATGTAATTCTGGGTACGAAATTAGAGTGCAAATGTAGCTGATAGATTGATAATACCAGTCGCCGTAATTTTATATCAGTCGGAAATCTTTTACCTATCGCTGAAGATGTAATGCGGAACTTTTTATATATTGATTATCATATTGACACATCATGATTATCATATCGTATAATTCATATAAATTTCACAATGTCACCTGAAACAGTTTTTGCACGTTTTTTTAAAACATTTTTTTTTTGTAACATATAATATTTTAACGAATAAATAACTATTTCAAAAGTTTATACTCACTACAATTGCACCATTTTCACCCGAGCTGTGAACAGTTGCGCCGAACCACTGATAGGACTTGTCATCCATAGTTCCAGGCTTACCTCTGACAATGATTTTATTCGGACCTAAAAAAAAATATTTGAATTAGTATATGCATCTCCTTGTCTATTAGGTTTATAAAAGATTTTTTAGAATTCCTAATTATTAACCCTTTGGGGACGAGCGACACGTATACGTGACGCATAAGATGCTCAGAATCCTTCATTACTCCCACCAGTTAATTTTTATTGTAAGCTTTACCTTATTGAATCACAGCATTTCCGCGATTCAGTTAGACGAAAATTTCTGTTTTGAAAAACCGGTGGTAAAAATTAAAAATTCTGTAAAGGACGCTCGTCGCGAAGGGGTTAAAAATATGCGTAATAAATTGCGCAGATGCCTAAACGTAGTAAGTTTCATTAAATAGCTTCCCTTTCAATGCAGAATGACCGATACTGTAAGCAGAGCCCAACTTACACACAATTTAGCGCTCAAGGAATATCACGAGTTACCCCACCCCACCCCTTCTCATTTATTCGGCATTGGTATATTTATTGTATGAATAATAGTAATAAATTCATATTTTTAATACTTGGAAATTTTTTCATAGAAAATTTCCCACGCCTTGCATCCATAATATTCAAATTTTAATTGCTTAATAGGCGTATAGCCAACATAGTGAAAAAGTACCCAAGCCGGGACTCGAACCCGGGTCATCAGTATAGCGCACAGATGTTATACCAACTAAACCACTTGGGAACGGTACTCAGCCTGGAACTTTCTCACTATAACATGTTGGCAAGGCTACAAACGCAGTTTTGCAATACCCGGGTTCGAGTCCCGGCTTGGGTACTTTTTCACTATGTTGGCTATACGCCTATTAAGCAATTAAAATTTGAATATTATGAATAATAGTATTTGCAAATAGCCAATATTTATACGTAGGTTAGAGGATCATTAAGTATTATAAATATTTTAAAAGTTTATTAAAGGTATTCAATTTACAAATAAACATTTTAAAATTCTAATAACAGCATTGCTATTTCGAGTTATTTTTCATTTTGAAAGAGAACTTTCTCTAAAGATTTATGAAGTCCATCTTTATGAAGTCATAAGTTCGTTTTTTCTTTTCATTTTATTCATTCTTGTTTGCTAAAGGATTTGATGTTATCTTAAAGGCTTCTCCGATTTCACTGCACTAAATGCACAGTTCTAAATTCATATGTTGTTACAAATTCATTTTACTGTTTTTATGTTTTTAAAATTTCAATTGGAATTTAGTTTCTAAAAATACAAATATTAAAAAAAAAAAAAAAAAAAAATTATTTACTTTATTTTTTCTTTGGATGTTGCAAAATGCAATGTTAGTTATGATTAAGTCAGTTAGTATTACATGTAAATTCTTTCAACCACGTAATATGTTTTTTCATAGATAGGCTAATCATTTGTTATTTTCTCTTAAATAAACTTTCGGTTTCAGGGTACCGGGTGATTCAAAAAAGAGGTTATGTCGATTATCTATTAATGATAGAAGTAATGTATCAAACGCTATGTTAAATGTGATCAAGCAGAGCTTTTAGATATGGCATTCACTTCACAACAGTTTGTATGTGTATTGAAATGTGAAATTTAATTTTTTGATACGGCTTCCTTTTCCTATAACTCATGTTAAAAGAAACAAGAACGAAAAATCATGCGTCAAGCATAGATTATGTAGCACTTTCCAACGCTTCCAAAATAATTTTACAAATCATACCGTTTAATAAGCTAAAAGATAACTTCTAAGTAAACAATTTGGAAAACGCATAACATATTTAAAAACATAATTTCAGGAATTTCCAACATATACAATATTCGGAAAAATATCCGAATACTTTTATTCAGCCCTGTATAGGATATATAGAATTGTATATATACTACATAGGATGCTAAATTTTAGTTCAGTTAGGAAACGTGTAGCACATTTTAAAATTCTCCGTCTGGAGTTTGTCAATAAACAGAAATGTGTTCGCGAACTTTTGTGCTGCCCTGTATAGGATCTACAGAATTTATACACACCACGTAATAGACAAAAAGCAAGTTAACATTAAAATCGCGTTCAGTAACTTAAAACGCACTTCCAGGAATTATTGTTAACAGACAGTAGATAATTCTTTTGCGTGTCCCTGTAAATGAACGATGACTGCTATACACACAATATTCCGTAGTAAGTCTCTTGTAATGCACCTTAGTGATCTATATAAATTTCAATGCGTTTAAAATAGTGAAACATTATTTAAATAAACCGCAGACGATTTTTCTCCATAGACGTAATGTAACGGAATTATTTTTACTGTCCCTGTAAAGTAACTATAAGTGCTATGCACACCCTGTTCCATATTAAGCTTCTTCTAATGCACCTTAGTGATATATATAAATTTCAATGCGTTTAAAATAGTGAAACATTATTTAAATAAACAGCAAATGATTTTTCCCCATAGACCGCAATGTAACGGAATTCTTTTGAGTGTTCCTGTAAAAAAACTATAAGTGCTACACACTTCCGTTGAAATAGGGAACATGCTATAGATAACGATAATAACATATAAAAATTGCAGAGCAATCCGAGCATATTTACGGGAGTTAGAGCACGGACAGACGGCAGACGGCAGACGGCCAGACGGCCAGACGGCCAGACGGCCAGACAAACCGAAGTCATAAGCACTTTTCAACTAGGTTGGAAAGTGCTAAAAAGGAGAAAAAAAGATTGCTCTGAGTCTAAAGACATAAAACATAATAAATTTATGTACGACCAAAACTTACTGAGATAAGATACTTTGAATTTTTTGAATTATTAGCTTTTTCTTAAAGAAAAAAAAGAAAAAAAAACATGTTCTTTGAGTCGAAAAACCTGAAAAATAATAAAATTCAAAATATCATATCTCAGTAAGATTTCATGTAAAATAATTAGTTTTTTTAATGTCTTTAGACACATCCCAAGTAGTACCTAATGCTTGGGCCAATTTTGGACTAACAGCCGTTCCACATTGGCCCATAGTAAGAAATGTCCGTCTTAGCGTAACACTGACCAACGAATCTTTTCCCAAGAAAGGTCCACCAGTGGTTCAATAGGTTGCTGCTCACAATCCTGCTTAAATACGCTCCAAATTAGAGGTATTTCTGCATCTACCATTTCTCAACCGTACCATTTCCAATCCTTTTCCAACGGTTTCCACAATCTGCCAACGATGGGCCAACAATCTGTGCTACTGCGGAGTGGAATATTTTTCATAAGTTATAGGAAAAGGTCGTTTAAAAAAATAATAAATTTCGTATTTTTATACATGTATAGCCAGTTGTAATTTAAACAAGAACGAAAAATCATGCGTCAAGCATAGATTATGTAACACTTTCCAACGCTTCCAAAATAATTTTACAAATCATACCGTTTAATAAGCTAAAAGATAACATCTAAGTAATCCGAATACTTTTATTCAGCCCTGTATAGGATCTATAGATTTGTATATATACTACATAGGATGTTAAATTTTAGTTCAGTTTGGAAAAGCGTAGCACAGTTTAAAATTCTCCGTCTGGAGTTAAATAATACGGAAATGTGTTCGCGAACTTTTGTGCTTCCCTGTATAGGATATACAGAATTTATACACACCACATAATAGACAAAAAGTGAGTTAAAATTAAAATCGCGATCAGTAACTTAAAACGCACTTCCAGGAATTATTGTTAACTTACAGTAGAGAATTCTTTTGTGTGTCCCTGTAAATGAACGATGACTGCTGTACACACACTATTCTGTAGTAAGCCTCTTGAAATACACCTTAGTGATATATATAAATTTCAATGCGTTTAAAATAGGGAAACATTATTTAAATAAACCGCAGACGATTTTTCTCCATAGACGTAATGTAACGGAATTCTTTTGACTGTCCCTGTAAATTAACTGTATGTGCTATGCACATACAGTGCATAGTATGTGCATATGTACATACTATGTATGTACATATGTACACCCTGTTCCATATTAAGCTTCTTCTAATGCACCTTAGTGATATATATAAATTTCAATGCGTTTAAAATAGTGAAACATCATTTAAATAAACCGTCAATGATTTTTCCCCATAGACCGCAATGTAACGGAATTCTTTTGAGTGTCCCTGTAAAAAAACTATAAGTGCTACACACTTCCGTTGAAATAGGGAACATGCTATAGATAACGACTATAACATATAAAAATTGCAGAGCAATCCGAGCATATTTACGGGAGTTAGAGCACGGACAGACGGACAGACGGCAGACGGCAGACGGCCAGATGGCAGACGGCAGACGGCCATACGGCCAGAGAAACCGAAGTCATAAACACTTTTCAACTAGGTTGGAAAGTGTTAAAAAAGGGCATATCATCGACTATTAGGATAAAAAAGTTCGGAGATTGTGCTGATATTTCCAACTCGGATTAAAGGAGAGCGGATCTACTTTACCGTTGCATAGTAGTATGTCCGCAATGCACGTTTATTTCAGCAAATGCGTATCTGTGCACTGTAGCTGTTCGCGACTACTGACTGTTCGTGAACTGTAGTTATTCGCAATGAAGACCATTGCATCCAAAAATTTTCAGGGATGTTTTCAGAAGCAGTACTTGCGTTCACAGAAGTGCATAGCTGCAGAAGGAGAAAACTTTAAAGAGGGCTTTGTCTAACACATGCTATCAATAAATCATGTCCGTTAGGAAAGGTATTCTCCAAACTTTTTGAACCTAGTAGTAAATGCAACGCATGATTTGAAACATTTAATAATTGGGAGTACAGGGTTTGTATAAAAAGTAATGAAATCCATTTTTGTTTGACGCGACTGTACGTCGCAGCACTCATGCTCCAGGCGAGTTCGATGGAGGCGGAAGTCAGCATCAACACGCACCGAGCGTCAGTCAGTCGACTACGCGATTCCATGTGGTTCGTATCGTGGTTTTAGGCAGGCCGCACACTGACGAGACAGAGTGACATGTAGCGCAAGTAATGAGACATTTTCACCCTTTTAACAAAGAAAAACCGGTTTGAATATCAGAATTTGTCTCGTGTCTTGCGCTACACGTCGCTCTGTCTTGTCAGTGTGCGGCCTGCCTTAGTGTACCCCTGTCCCTATGATTGATTGAAGAGCGGGGATGTCATAGGTGCTTGTTACGTGGGAGTGCTGAAAAGATTGAAGGGTAGGGTCCATCCAGTGAGGCCAGGCATTACCGCTAATTGGAAGCTACATCATGACAATGCACCAAGATACACCTGCTTCGTAGTCACCGACTACATGGACCGGAACGGCATCGCAACGCTTCCCCATCCCACTTATAGTCCTGATCTTGCCCCGGCGGAATTTTTGAAGACAGATCTCAAAAGACATCGCCATGGGACCATAGCTTCGACACGGCTTCGACAAGCTCTTTGTAGACGTTCCAGAAAAGGACTTCCAGGACGCCTTCCAAGCGTGGGCAACTGGTTGGCAGAAGTGTGTCCACGCCCAAAGGCATTATTTTGAAGAATTTTAATTGTTTGTAGCGATTTCTTCAATACATATTTTATCCGAATTTGGTCTCATCACTTTTTATATGAACACTGTAACTTTCTATCATCCGCGGTTTAAGAGGTAATACTCATAATTTCTATTTTGAATCACCCCGTATAATATGAAAAGTGCATAAAGATTCTTAAAACATGTCTTATATCTTTGAGAAAATCACAATTTATGAAATACTCAGCATATTTAGCTTCTTCATGAAAACTCCCTGTTCACTCATGTTTTCATTGCTTAGTTCCTGAAATGAACAACGGTTTGTAGATATTTGAGGATTACGCAGTCGCGAACTAGATGGAATCGACAGTACATCACTCACCTGCCGCGTCAAATGGTATCCTTTGGCACATATTCGAACTGTCTATGCTACATCTGAACACAGCACCGCCTTCAACAACATCTGGCTGCTCGGTTTCGGCTTTTGGGGCCCCCACTAATAGCCTAGAAAATTGGAAAAAATACTATGTAAGTGACTTCAAAATATTGATTAAAAAATATAAAATTATGTAAAACAAAATATTACATGCCAAGTATCAAGCAGGGCGGTCGTCATGCTAAAGTCAAGCTGGAAAAAAAAAACTGCCAAACTAACAAACCACAGAAGCAAAAATCAGACCGCTTACTGCTTATTATACAGCAGACAACTTTTCTATGTTAATTCAGCAAAACGAGCCGGCGTAAAAAGTTATATATCAAAGAAACCAAACATTACAGAAGCGAAAAGTAGATGAATCTTATGAAGAAGTTCTGTAATTTGAGACCAAAAATAACTTTGTAAGTTTATTATAAGCAATGAGCAGAATTTTAAAATTTTCGTTAAATTAGTAGCTATAGGAACTATTTCGTATTCTCTGCCAATTCAATTTTTAAAACAACATGTAGATTTAAATAATGGACAGAAAAAAATTCGATTAAAGTTTTAGAGAAATAATTACTTAAGGGATGTAATTTCATAAAATTCAGTTGCAAAAAATTAAAGTTTCTATCCTTAATTAGCAAAAAACTGTTAAATTTTTACTCTAAAATTAACAAAAAATACTGAAAGAGCGATAAAACCGCCAAACGACCGTATACTATTTTCTACAAAATATCGATAGGTAATTAAAAATACAAAAATAGGTTAAGAACAGAGTATTGTGACTTGATGTTACTTAAACAGATCAAATATCAAGATTTTTTTTTTTCCGTTCTACATTGCAAAAGGGGAAAAAAATGTTGATATTACGGTATAATACTAGCAGCTGGGATGCTAGTATTATATCGTAAAATTAACAGTAATAAACAGTAAAGTAAGTAGTAATACGCTACGCGCACGCGCTGTAGCTTATTACATATTATAGTGTTTTCTATAGGTATTGATATGCAATTTTAGTTAAAAGGATTAAAAAACAGTCAAATGTTAATGGATATTGTCAGGTTTCTCTCACAGGTGCAAGAGTTGAAAGCTATTCTTAAGGGATTAGCATATTGTATGTATTGTATATGTATCTATTGTGTACCGTTAGAGGCTGGTTTAAGAAGAATCTTAATCCGAAGGGGAGCGACTCAGAATATGAGTGGAAGGAAGGTGGAACAGAATGAAAGAAGTATTTCCATTGCAATGTGGTCTTTCATAGATAAGAAAGCTATTGCACTCTTTTATTTAGGAAGACAGATCCGTCAAGAGGGAGGAAGGGTTGTCAGGGACCCTTGGAAACAGAGGAGAAACCCCGTAGAAAGGAGGGTGCTCTGCAGTTTACGAGAGAGAGAAAGTTAGTTCGGACGGAGCAGCGAAGTGTGAAGGTTGCTCGGGGAATGAGCGCTGAGAGCGGGTGTGAGATGAGTAGAAATCTGAGTGCGGAATGAATTGACGTAGTCTAACGGTACACGTAGAGCGTTTTCTGTAATTGTTTTGATTTAGTGTTAAACCGGATAATTTACATTTTTACGAGCTTAAGTGTAAATATTGTTAATAAATTGTTACTTTAACTTTAATTGAAAGAGTTAGGTTTTTCTTGAATATACATCAAGTACCGTGCCCGATATCACGTATTCATATCGGTGGTGGCAGCATATCAAAAGACCGGATTTATTTCGAAGTTGTGTGGACGGAGAAGTGGAATCCGACAATGTTGGCAGCGACGGGATTGAATCACCGAAGACCAGTGCCAGTTAGCCGTGTTACTGAGAGTTTGTGCCGGATCGTCTAGCGGAAGTGTTTGTGCTCTATCGTCGAAGACCAGCGCCAGTTAGCCGTGTTACTGAGAGTTTGTGCAGGATCGTCTAGCGGAAGTGTTTGTGCTCTATCGTCGAAGACCAGCGCCAGTTAGCCGTATTAAGTCAGTTTATGCCGGATCGTCTAGTGGAAGTGTTTGTGCTCTATCGTCGTAGACCAGTGCCAGCTAGCCTATCGTCATTACAGTGAAGTGAATTAGTGGTGGTGCTGTGTTAGTGTAGTGTTGTGCGTAGTGTTTTTTGTGCATTGTGAAGCAAGGTGCAGTGATTGTGGCCCGAGAGTGCAAGATTTACCCAGTGGAAAAGTGAGCAGAGAATTGCCCAGCGAATAAAGTACGAGGTAAGGTGTTTTGATCATTTTACTCTACTGACATTCTCGAACCTACTGTTTTTTATTGTGTATAATTGATGGTAATTTGGGTTAATGTTGTAGTTAATTTATGATAATTTATGTGCAATATAATAATTGGGCTAAATAAAATGAGATATTAACAACCATTTTACACTATTGTTATAAGAAAAGGATCTTATATTAATTACTAGAAGTGATTTTCTAATTGTTTTAAACGGATAAGATTAATGATTAAAATTAATGTATTGTGTTAATAGTTGGAAGGAATAATTGAAATTTCTTAAATTTAAATTATTATTAAAGTAATATTTAAATTAAGTGATATTGTTTGCTTTAAGTTTGAAATATTGATAGTAAATGAGGAAAGGAAATTTGTGTAGAATTTAAATTAAATTGAAATAACCTTCAAGGAAGAACTGAAGGCCCAGAGAAAAAAAAAAAGTGCTGTGATTTACTTTTTAATGTGAGAACTAATTTTGAAATTGAAATATTTTATTGAGATTAAATTTAGGAATTTATGTGTATTTCATGCAAATTTTTGTTAGATGGATATCTCTATGTAGTGATTGGCATCAGTGTTTTATTCAAATTGCAACGTATCAGTATTATTGTGTAAATTGTATTTTATTATTTAATTGTATAAATTTAAAATCTGTATTTCATAATAATCAAATTGAAATTATTGTTACTGTGTTATTGGAAGAAAATTGTGGGGTACCATTGTTAAAGGAAATTTATCATTTTATTATTACTTATTTGAAATATGTTAAATAGTATAATATGTGGAGGTAATTTATGAAGGTAGGATTGCAGGTAGTAGTAATTTGATATTGTGCTTAAGTATTATTGTAGGGTGGTAATAATTATCAGTAGAAAGTATGGCTTTCTTACTAAAATTAAAAAGGGTGGATCTTCAGGCGATATGTGAAGAGTTAGGGATTGAAGTCTCGGAAGATGATACCAGGTTTAAGCTTAAGAAAAAAATAGTGGAGAGCGACGAATATGAAGAGGGGGACATTATGGAATTATCTAGCACTATTGTTACAGAACGGTTAGAACAAGAAGCGTTAGTAGTAGAACGGGAAAAGTTAGAAAGGGAGGAAAAGTTACAACGAGAAAAGTTATAAAGGGAGGAAAAGTTACAACGAGAAAAGTTAGAAAGGGAGGAAAAGTTACAACGAGAAAAGTTAGAAAGGGAGGAAAATTTAAAGTTACAACGAGAAAAGTTAGAAAGGGAGGAGAGATTAGAACGGGAAAAGTTAGAAAGGGAGTTAGACCGTGAAAAGTTAGATAGAGAAGAAAGGGCTGAAAAATTGAGATTGGAACATGAGTTAGAGTTGGAAAGGATAAAGATTCAAAGTTCGGCTAATAACGCTAATGGGACTAGAGAATCTAATCATGAGAGTAGCCTAGAGAAATTGATTAAAAGTGTTAAAACTTTGTCTATCAAGGTTCCAGAAGGGACTGAGGGATGGAATCTGTTTTTTAGCAGTTTAGAACGGGCATTCCAAACAAAAAATGTACCGGAAACCCAGCAGGCCGAAATTCTGCTAAATATGTTAGGAGATAAGGTCGATAACTTGCTAATATACACTATTAGGGAACAAATTGAGAGTTATGAGAAGTTAAAGGAATTAGTTCTAAGGGAACACGAGCCGACACCGAAGGCGTGTTTGGAAAATTTCAAGAAGGCTAGAAGGAATCAAAATGAAACTCATGTATTATTTGTGTCACGTTTAATAGCAACCTGGGAAAATTACTGTAAGATTAGAGGTGCAGATACGTATGAGAAGGTTAATCAGTTAATTGTCACGGATAAGTTGTTAACTACCTTAGATGAGGAAACCGCGACGCATGTTGGATTAACTCAGCACAGTAATTGGTTAGAAGTTTCTAAAATTGCTAAGGAATGTGATAATTTCTTTGATGCTAAACAAAAATCTTATGCGGTAGCTTATAAGGGTTATAAAGGTAAAGAAAGGTACGTAAATAATGGAGATTCTAGAAGGGAAAAAGATGAGGGAGTTAGTAGTAATTGGAGACAAAATGGGAATAATGAAGTTAGTCCATTTTTGGGTAGAAAACCGGAATATAAGAAACCTAATGATACGACGCCTATCTGTTTCAAGTGTGGTTTACGAGGACATGTACAGCGATTTTGTACAAAAGGAAATAATGAGGGAAGTAATCAAATTAATAACCGACAAGAACCAAGGGCTAGTATCAATAATGTCTCAGTGCGAGGAATTAAAGAATTACCAAGGGGAGCGAGTATGGCAAGAATCGGAGCAAAAGGGAATTGGAGAACTAAGGTTATTGGAGAGAAGTTAAATAATCTCGAGAAAGTGGAAGTTAGTGTAAATGGGAAGATAACAAAAGGATTGGTGGATTCTGGTTGCCAAATTAGCGTCGTTCATAAAGATTTAGTACCAGCAGAAAAATTAAGAGGGGCTGGGAGCATCTATTTACAAGGGATATTTGGTAAGGCAGTCAAATCGCCGTTAATTCAGTTACCTTTAGCTATTCCAAAACGTGGTCAAACTAATGTAATTCATCAGGATGTACTTTGCGCAATAATTGATAATAGCAAGGAACAGGTAATTTTATATCCTGACGCGGCTAATGAATTGTCAGGGTTAAATAACGAGAAATCATTAAGAGAATCGGTAGAAAGGGAATGTAAGGAAGATAGTAGGAATAAAGTGAAAGAAGGGGAAAGGATTAGAAATGGTAATAATAATCGTTATGTCGTAGACGCGAGATCGGAAATTTTACAAAGTCAGGAGAAGGAAAAAGCCGAGGTAGAGAAAAGTAAGATTAATCAAATTACGGAAAGTAGTTTAAATGTATTTCAGGAATCCCAAATGAGTTGTAAGGATTTAGAGAAAGCTTGGGAATTAGCTGAAAATGATAAAGGGTCTTACTATCTTGTTAATGGGTTATTATATCATAAAGAGAAGTTGGTAGATGAAACTGTAGCTCAATTAGTATTACCTAAAGTTAGAAGGGAGGAAATTCTAAAACTAGCGCATACCTCCTTATATGGAGAACATCACGCGGTTAAGAAAATGTTAGAAAGAATCAAGCATTCATTTTATTGGGAAAATATGGCGAAGGAAGCTAAAATATATTGCGAATCATGTGTAGAATGTCGATTAACGAGGGAAATGAAGGTGAGTAATAAGGAGAAAGAGGAAATATGTCGACCTGCAGTTATAGTTGAGTTAGGAGACGGGAGTAAGAAACTGGTGTATCAAGATGAAATGAGAACATTTATGGCTAAAAATAAAGTAGTCGATATTGTCTTGGATAGTGACGGGGAGTTTGAAGACTGTAGGAAAGATCTGTTGTTAGACCGAGAACAACCGGAAAATAAAGACAGGAAGGGATTTGAGATAAAAGGGTTAATAAATATTCAAGTTGGGGACATAAAATCAATCTTAAGGAAAAATAAGGAATTATTTATGGGTCCTATCGAACTGGTAGAAATGGAGAAAAATCGGATTGGTCGTAAACCGGAGAGGGGTAAGATAAGGCAGAAATTGTACAATGTCTTTATTACGTACAAAGAGGACTTGGACAGGCAAGTGCCTGATTGGTTAGGGGAAGATTTAATTGGGACATCAGAGGCAGAATTTAGCCATTCAAACGGGTGCATTACGAAAAGGGATGTACCAATTAAGTTAACGAGGAAGACTGGAGGGAAAAGGTAGTACCGCCTCCAGCAATCTCAGCCCAAGGACTGACATTGAAATGACATAATACTAGTGTAACTTTATTTTTTTGTGTGTATTTATAATTGTATTTGCATCTTGTGTTTATAACAGTGTATTAGCATATTGTGTAATTTTTTTTCTGTAGTTATCACATTAGTATATGGTTCATTAGAGATGTCAGTAGTTAAATTTTCTGACACCTTGAAATATTTATGTAATTGTAGTAATGAAGAAACCTATCAAGGAACTGTTGAACTCTTCTCTGACATTACATAGTTTGAGGAAAACTAGCCCCTAAAAGGCATATTTTCCGCTAAGGTGGGGGGTGTCAGGTTTCTCTCACAGGTGCAAGAGTTGAAAGCTATTCTTAAGGGATTAGCATATTGTATGTATTGTATATGTATCTATTGTGTACCGTTAGAGGCTGGTTTAAGAAGAATCTTAATCCGAAGGGGAGCGACTCAGAATATGAGTGGAAGGAAGGTGGAACAGAATGAAAGAAGTATTTCCATTGCAATGTAGTCTTTCATAGATAAGAAAGCTATTGCACTCTTTTATTTAGGAAGACAGATCCGTCAAGAGGGAGGAAGGGTTGTCAGAGACCCTTGGAAACAGAGGAGAAACCCCGTAGAAAGGAGGGTGCTCTGCAGTTTACGAGAGAGAGAAAGTTAGTTCGGACGGAGCAGCGAAGTGTGAAGGTTGCTCGGGGAATGAGCGCTGAGAGCGGGTGTGATATGAATAGAAATCTGAGTGCGGAATGAATTGAAGTAGTCTAACGGTACACGTAGAGCGTTTTCTGTAATTGTTTTGATTTAGTGTTAAACCGGATAATTTACATCCGAGTTTAAGTGTAAATATTGTTAATAAATTGTTACTTTAACTTTAATTGAAAGAGCTAGGTTTTTCTTGAATATACATCAAGTACCGTGCCCGATATCACGTATTCATATCGGTGGTGGCAGCATATCAAAAGACCGGATTTATTTCGAAGTTGTGTGGACGGAGAAGTGGAATCCGACAGATATTATTTAAACAGATGGAATAATGTGTGTTTTCGTTCCTTATAAGTTTATTGTAATGTAATAAAAGCCTGCAGTTGTTACTATAAAATACCGAACGATGATTCAAAAAATGAATCAATTAAAAAACAGAAGACTGTGATTAGATATTACATAAATAATTACTTTTGATTTTACTAAAATAAAAATACCAGAAGTACTATGTCAAGAGAATTTTTTCCATATTTTCCTTTAACTATTTAATCTAAACAATAAAATAAAATACAATATTTCCATTAAATGCCTTATGGTTTTGTTATTTGTACATATATGTGCTATGATTGTGCATTTGTGTTAATTAGAAAAGTATAAAGTTTGAAATAAATCATGTATATATGTAACAAATTGTTGAGATAGTTTTATAGACCTTCCGTAAATAAGAAATTTAGAAAAAATCATATTAAGTTCAGTATATAACACATTGTTTGGAGAGCAAGTATTTAAGTAATCGAAGGAGGAAATATTTCAAACTAGAGTAATTCCGTCAAACATTATATACAGTTCTAGAAGAAGAAATATTCCCCCTTCCTCATTTAATCACCTGGAAATCATCGATTAAAATTGACATTGATACGAATGAATTGCGAATAATGTCTACCATAAGATAAAGGGTGTGCATGGTGTTAATAAAAGGTGTGCATGGATTGGGGTTTGGAGGCCATCTACATATTCCAATTTATTTGAACAGATTTTTAAGCTTTTATAAAATAAGCATCCATATTATTATTATTATTATTATTATTATTATTATTATTATTATTATTATTAATATTATCTTAGTTATTTTAGAAATAGGACCTGAACGCATTGTTCTCGGCGATTTCCGTCCCAAAGTTTCTTATGTCATCATTTATAGTTATATTTAAAAATATAAATTGCTTATTAATAAGATTTCTTACCTAGACAGCAGAAGAACAAAAAGAAAAGAGAGCATAATTATGAAAAGTGAAAATTCCAATGACATTTTTAACAGTATTTTTTAATATTGTACGTTGTTTAATTAATATATATATTTACAAATATTAGACAAAATAAAAAAGAAATTTTATTTCCGTATAGCTTATGTTACATTCTTTTAATTAATGCCATTATAAACGGATAATTTTTTCATAATGAATTCACATTGGAATAACGAGTACACAAGAATATTATCGAAAATAGTATAAATTTTTTTTTTTAAATAGATGTTGAAATATTGTAAATTTAAAATGCTCTCAAAAATTGTGCAAAAATGCTCAAAATTGCATATTTAAATTTCATCGTAACAAAAATTATTACAATGAAAACACATTATGCAAATATTTACTATATATATTTTTTAATGAATTCAGGAACAAGAAATAAACAAATAGTTTAAAAATAGTAAAGATGCTTACCTATTATTTTACAAATATATACTATATATATACATCAGAAAATGTTACTGCTCACTTGAACAATCAAAACTATAAGTTCAATCTGGTGTGCAATCTTTTATAAATCTTTAATTCATATAGAAAATTCGTGGATAATAGTTAATGACTTTCTAATTAAAAAAGTATGATTAATTCAGAAATCTACGAACAAGAAGAACTTCTTGAGGGGGAGTATCCCCTCCCCCCTCCCTCATCGCGCCCAAATAGAAACTCCGATAGAAAAAAAAAATAAACATATTGGTTATTTTTTTTATATATGTGATTCTTTGTCATAGGTTACGGAGGGTGTCTGGGTAATCAAAAAATACCATAACCAAATCTGATGAATAATGAGACTCTAAGTATCCGTCAATTTTCTGCCGGCAAAAGTTATTCAATTTAAAAAATAAATATAATTATACATTGCTTTTATAATAGTCTATTGAAAGCAATCAATTTAAGGGTATTTTTATATGAAAAAATACTCCCACACTTTTCTTATTTCATCCGTACACGATGCGAACAAAGATGGTGGTTTTATGGATAGTTTATAATGTTTTAGGCAGCTCATTATGGATGAAATTCGTAGATCCACAGATATTTAATCTGCTCTCCGATTCTCTAGATGCTTGCCGCGTTCGATTCTTGGTTTAGCCGTGGGTGTTTGCAATGGCAACAAATTTTTACAAAATTTTGGGTAAAATAAACTGTGGGTTAATATCTATCTATCATAAAAATTAAATAACATATAAATTGAGAAAGATTCATATTTTTATGGAAATAATATCATTTCACTGGTTTTAAATAATTAATTACTCTAAGAAAGGAATGATATATAAACAAAATGTATACATATTGTGTTTGCTCCCTGCTTATAAAGGTTCTACGAGAACTCATGTTAATTTCAGTGAGTAGATTATTTAAATTATATATAATAATTTTTTTAAAGAAATTTCTTCACAAAACAACTTATTAAAAGTAAAAATAAAATAAAAATAAAAGCCAAACTTATTTATTTATTTATTTTTTGTTTGTTTGTTTGTAAGAAAACACTGTAAAAGTTGTTTCTAAAAAATTATGTGATATTAAATTACCATCTTATATCTACTTATTTAACATTTTCCATTCATTAAGTTAATATAAGTAAGTCACGAGCCTGGGTATAATATGTTGATAGAAATCCTTCTCTTCTGTTCTAAATACACCATAACGTGTTTCTGAAAATGACATTTAGAAAAAAAAATATGTATGAAAATCTTGGCGGCAGCCAGCTTAAGTATAAATTTATATATATATGGAAAACGTAAAAGTTACCTTGCATAAGAATTTCAAACTTTGGATTTTAATTACGAACTTGGGTGCATAGAAATTTATGTAAAATATAGATAGATTGTCACCAAGCCTATCATGCAATTTTTTTAAAACTTTTCATTTTTCTTCTTTTTTTTTAAGTTGATTATTATTATATATTTTTTACTTTTTAAAAGTTGCTTTTTGTAGATTAATGATATTAAAAAATTGTAAATGAAGTAATTAAATTTATTATACTTTTTATGCCACTTAACAATTAAATAGGAACGCTGAGTTCGCAGAAGAAGCTGTTGTGGGTACTTACTTTAAAAAATTGTATGTTTCAGGAATAATATATATATATATATTAATGAGCATCAAATTATTTGTTTGCTATATAAAGAAACCTTTACAAAATCGTTTTTTTATAATGTTTAAAGATTTGGTCTGTTATTTAGAAGATGAAAGAACAAAATATTTTATTTTTAATCTGTACCAAAATGTGCATGAAATTAATGCAGTTTTTATGTAGCATGCGATAAAAGCAATTTTGCGTATCGTAATTTGTAAACAAGTGGTATGATTTTATAATGTAACAAGAATTCTGTTTGGTGGAGGGGGGGGGGTGTTAGTGAATCAGTTGGGCACTGGGCACACTGAAAATGAAAAACTGACTGATAATTTATTTTACAAAAGAAAATAGAAATATATATACATACATAAAATATGTGCATAAAAAATCTACATATTTAAAACTATAAATGTATGATCTACTATGATTAATTATATGGGCGTTTCATATCCTTCTACATCTGCTATACCTAATCAGTGAGTAATATTCATAACGCCTACGTCGTTTTGCATTTATTTTTGACAAAAATTCTAGTTTGGTTGTTAAAGCTAAAATTGTAAATAGATTTTAAAGAGAAAGCAAAATAAAGAGGAAAACAAAATCTATAAGAACTTTATAATAACAAACAGTAGTACACTCCCTCCCTACACATACACACACCACCTCGTATATAATTTTCGTAAAAATCAAAACTATTTCTGGAGATTGTAAAACAAAACAAATAAACAAAACCTTGTATATACGTATATGAATTCCAATACATTCGCAGCAAGACAAATACTAAAATATTTATGTAGTTTTACTTATTTGTACACGCGTTTGATCGAGGTAAAAATCCTGTATTCGTGATCATAGTCAGTATCATAAATCCTTTGGAAACACCCATGATGCTTTAATCCACTCTATTTTAAATAAAAATAAAATATTTATGCAAAAGGATCTTTTTGTAAATCTCTAAAGAGCAGACATGCGAATGGGCTATTTTTTTTTAGAAATAAGAGCAGATGTGTTGGATTTTCAGAGACTGAAGAAAGCTTTAAAGTCCACGATCGTTAGATTTTATTCTTATATAAAAGTCCTACATGTGTTTCCAGAATGGAACTGCAGCTGTATGTTATTAGGCTAAAACCGGGGTAATGAGAAAACGCTTTATAAATACACGAAGGTGTCATTAAAAATTCCGTAAAAAAACTTTCTGTGGTAGTGATTTTATTTTCTTTGTTGGATACATTATTGCTTTTACTTATTTATTATTTTTTTTAAAGAAAAATATAACTTAAGGTAATCCCACAACGTTTGTAATCCATTTCTTTAAATAAAGCAAAAATGAGTTTTTAAATATTTGTTAGATTGTTTTAAACAAATTAATACTTAAAATGACAATCTCATTTGTTAAAAGAATTTGTTTTGATGTAATTACTATTTCAGTTTTACAATTTTAAGGAAAAGTAATGCAATATTTGATTCTTACCAAAAATGTCTTCACGACAAAAATATTGATAGTATATTCCTTTTTTCCCCCATAAGCATACAAAAAAAAAAAAAAAAAAAAAAAAAAAAAACACTTGTTATGCTAACATTTCACTGAACTACAATTTAAATAATAAAATAAAACGGTTTTTTGTTTTTTAATTTATAAAAATAGCTGTAAAATTTCAGGAAATTCTAAGATATTTAAACAAATAGTTCATTACACTTACAACATCACATATATTGTAGGCAAATCAGTTTTATAGGAATATAACCATCCTTTTCGGAGATAGAACGTTTTTCGTAACTGTTTTTTCATGTTTTTTTTGGAAAACACATTTAAATATTTTTTTTTCTGAAATTGTATTCGAAATATTCATTCAATATTCTAAAAAAATCTGAGATGTTTATGTTGCATCTTCCTTAATCGCAATATTAGAAGATATTTTCTTTATTTAGCTTACTTAAATACGCATTTCTGGTATTTCATTATTTTTTACATGATACATTTTAAAGGTCCTACAATTGCACGCATGTATACTTTGGATAAATGTTTTTGTTTTTCAATTATTAATTATTGATTTTTAACAATGCGATTATTAAAAATAATGTTCATTCATGTATTTTTGTTTCGTCATCATTTGAATCCGCATGGCGAAAATCTTCGAATATAAAATTTCATTCACTTCTGAACATTACTTGGCAAGTTTTAAGCAAATATGTAAAATCAGCAGTTATAAGGAACCCTACTTAACTCCTTCGCTCACCTAAACCACAAATGAGGCTCCTGATTTAAGTCATGAATGCAGATTTTTGAAAGCTGCTTCTGAATAACTTTTGTTTTGAGTGACATGCTTTCAAATTTCAAGTGTGACTTCCAATTTTTATTAATTTTTGACAACAACTGACAGAACCAGACCGTAAGTTGACGATCTACAGTTTTTTTAAGAAGCAAATTTAGAAAAAACAAGAACGAAAATCATACGTCAAGCATAGATTATGAAACACTTTCCAACACATCCAGAAAACTCTAACGAAACTTCACCGTTAAATAAGGTGAAAAAGGATATGTAGTAAACAGTCTAAAAAACATAACACATTTAAAAATCCAGTTTTAGCATTTAACTTCTATAGTCAAAAGAGTAGTCTAACTATCTTGTTCAGCTCTGTATATGATCTATAGACTTGGATATACACACTTACATAGCATGATAAAAATTTGTTCAGTTAGAAAATTCCCTTTTAGCAATTTTTGCCAATCGATGGAAATGTATTCTAAATCTTTTGTACAGCTCTGTATATTATATAAAGACTTTTGTACACACCACATATTAAACTAAAATTTAATTCAGATAAAAAACGCATAAGACAACTTAAAACTCACTTCCAGCAATTATCAACGTTAAACGACAATGCATCTTGTTCTATGAGCAGCCCTGTATATGAATTTATTTATATTCCACAAACATATAGCAGTCTATTAAATGTAGTTCGACAGGAAAAGGCGTAACACAATTAAAAATACTCTTAAGCAATTCACTCCCATACTCAGTAATACTTACGAATTCCTATCCCTGCTTATTTCTAGCCCTGTATATGATCAACATAATCTATACACACCACGTACTATGCAAAAATTTAGTTAAACTTAAAAACCCATAACAAGTTGAAAACGCACTTATCACACACACACTGTAATTATCGCACATACACTGTAATTATCGCACAAAGACTATAATCGAATTATTTTTTGTGCCTGTGTAAATGAACGATAAACGCAATGAACACCATACTATTCAATGAGCACTTTATAATGTACCTCAGTAATCTGTATAAATTTCATTATGCTTTAAATAGTGAGACATCATTAAATTACATTGCAAACGACTTTTCCCCGTAGAACATTGTGTAACAGAATTCTTTTCTGTGACCTGTAAATGAATAATAAACGCTTTGTACACCATATTTTAGAAAAAGCATGTTTTAGTGCGCTATATAACTGTATATCAATTTCATTATGTTTCGAATGGTGTAACACCATCAAAATGCACTTAAAACGATTTTTTTCCGATTGACCATAACGTAACTGAATACTTTTGACTGTCCCTGTAAAAAAATTATAAATGCTACACACTTCATTTTCAATAGGAATCATGCTATAGTAAGTGTCAATGACATACAAAAATTTCAGGGCAATCTGAGTATCTTTACAAGAGTTAGAGCATGTGCAGACGGCAGACGGCCAGACAAACCGAAGTCATAATGTTGGAAAGTGTTAAAAAACCCTCTTTTGTGTATGCCGATATCTGAAATGGCAAGCAGCCAAAAGGTTGTTTGAGTCAATTGTGTCGGACAGAACCTCAGGTGGTAGAGCATTGGCAATTTACGCCAAAAAATGTCCTGGATACGACTCCTGGCCAGGTCACTTTTTCAATCAGTCGCAAGTATTACAACTCGTAATAATCAATTCTTTCTTACTGCACACAATCTAGAACACCATCTTAAACATTACCATATTAAACATTACTTCACTAATACACATTATGATTTTTACTTTCTTCTATCTATAATAGAAGAAAGTATTGTAATCGAAATTTTTTTCGACTTCCGGTTTTCGACGGATTTACACGTTTTAGAGGTCAGAGATTCCGAAAAACATGTTTTTACAAAATGTCTGTCTGTCCGTCTGTCCGTCCTCATTGTATCATCGAAAAGTGTATGAAGTTATGCTTCAAATTGAATTTTTTTTCTATGTTTTTGGCTATGGCAAGCAGATTCTATTAGAATCTGGGGATATTTCCACGAAAGGGGGCGCTGTGATCGATATTTTTGTTCATTTTCACTATTGTACCATCAAAAAGTGCATGACGTTATGCTTCAAATTGAACCTAATTTTTTTTCTATATTTTTGGCTATAGCAAGCAGATTCTATCAGAATTTGGGGATATTTCGACGAAAGGGGGCGCTGTGATCGATATTTTTGTTCCATTTTCACTATTGTACCATCGAAAAGTATATGAAGTTATGCTTTAAATTGAACCTAATTTTTTTTCTATGTTTTTGGCTATGGCAAGCAGATTCTATCAGAATTTGGGGATATTTCGACGAAAGGGGGCGCTGTGATCGATATTTTTGTTCCATTTTCACTATTGTATCATCGAAAAGTGTATGAAGTTATGCAGATAATTGAACCAATTTTTTTTCTATGTTTTTGACCACAGCCTGCAGGTCCAGGTTGAATTCGGGGATATTTCGACAAAAGGGGGCGCTGCCATCGTGATTTTTGTTCGATTTTCACTATTGCATCATCGAAAAGTGTATGACGTTATGCAGATAATTAAACCAAATTTTTTAAATATGTTTTTGGCTGTAGCCAGCAGGTCCTACTTGAATGTGGGGATATTCTGCCGGAAGGGGGCGCGGTGATAGCCCTTTAAAGATTTCAAATTCAAAAAGATGTACAAAAAAATTAGAAATCCTAAAAGTTTTTTCCGTTAAATGTTCGGCCTTGATCCGGAGAATCCGCAGATTTTTTTTTTCTCTATATTAAAAAATGGCGGAGATATAGCGGTTTGAAATTTTACGGTGGTTGACATTTTCAAACAAGACAGCAGAATTCATCCATAAACGGGTTTAATTTATGAGTTTTAGTTAACAGGGTTTCAGCAAATTTTCTTTCATTGTTGTAACCATTGTTCCTATTCTTATATGCTTAACACCATATATTTATATTCTCCAACGTCAAATTCTCGCCAAGTTTGGCGGAAATTGGCGAAATATCGCCAAATTTGGCGATAAAAATAGGTTGCCACAAATGAAGCCAACTTGGCTGTAGAAGACTAATTTGGCGATATTCTCATTCAAATTCACTGTTGACGAGAACTGGGAATGAATCTTCTTTAATTGGGTTCCACGCATTTTAGCTTTGTGTTTTCCAGTAAAATTAGCTAAAATCGTAAAACCAAGGAATAGGGAGGCTATCTGTTCCGGTCGATACAGGCCAGAAGAACTTTTCGTAGTTTAGTATACATGAGTTGATCGCATCCCGGTAACCCGATGATTCGCAAGCAGCTGACGTACAACAGAATGACGAAAAATATTGATTTTTATTGGCGATGTGATGACGAAATTAGAAGTATTAACAGGATTGAGATAGAAGAAAGTTTTGGGATTGGCACATCCGACTAGTTTATTCTATCTTCTCATCCCTTCATGAACGAAAGGATTAAGATTGAAGTTCAATAGCTCTTGTCATTTGTTTCGTTATTCTTGAAATCTTATAGCCAGTAAACAGTATACTTTTAGATTTCCTAGTGTATTTTCACACTCTTTGTAACAAATTATTGTTACACCACTATTTTGACACCTTTAGTCTTAAGTATCACTCAATCTCATCTTAAAATTGATATGGACACAGTCCCCGAACACATTTTAGCTCGTATGCTGTTTGTTTTTCAAGATAAAGAAATGAGATCATGTATTTAGGATAAATGCGCTTTGAAATATTCGAATGAAAAAAAAAAGTTCGTATTGAGAGAGTTTTAAAGTTTGTATATAATAATAAGTATCTCTTCAAGAAAATTTCACTATAACGGAAGAGTAGAAAATATTAAACAAGTAACTTTCGTCTCGTGTAAACAGTTTAATTCTGCGACTTTTATAATTGATGTTATGAGTCATAAGGGGGGGGGGGGTAGATTTTTTATTTATTTATTTATTTATCTATTTATTTATTGATTCACTGTACATGCTGATCAAGGCAAAGTAATGAATGGGATATAATTTGAAAAACAAATAGTAGCTTATCAGGATACTACACCATTAATTATTTAATAACGAAAGGAAGGTGCACAATAATTTTTAATAAGACATTTAATGAAGTAAACGACTCTTTAAAACCCTTGAATATTTTGTATTCAAAACGACCAAAAATAATTATTTCTTGGCTATTTATTTGTACATTTATTCTGCATTGCACGTATCAAGTTATCATCAATTTTTCAGCAAAAAAAAAAAAAAAAAAAAAATTAAATTTTCAGTAACAATTAACCAGAAAGAGAATAGATCACTACTTTGATAATGCTAAACTAGGACTTCCCTCAAAGGGATTAGTCTGAGTGAGTGATATTGCTGAGAACATAGGGTTAACAATTACAATATAAAGAAAAAGAGCAAATTAAATGATAGAGTTACAAAATATCATATACAAATTCATATACACTGTTAAAAAAGTAGAAAAGAAGTACCGTTCATCAGATGTGTTGTCATAATTTTTTTTAACATGTGGCAAAGAATCTCATTTTCTAAATCGCGTATTGCGCAAAACTTGAAAAAAAAAAAAAAAAAGAAAAACACGCCGTATCTTCTTTTAAAACGCCAAGCTTTTTAAAGTTACGTAAATGGATTTGCAGCCAATAGATTATTCTATCAAGCGTGGCTTAACGCAAATTTAATTTCATATGAGGGCCCGTGCGAAGATTTCGCACTGAAATCTAATATTTTTTAATTACTTCTCTATTATCCTGTCGACCACTTTTCATAACAAAAAACTACCGCCAAACTGTCAGATTAAACGCCAAAAATGCAGTCCCATTGACTTAATGTCAGAAGCACTATGCGTGTTTGTTACGTCATCAAGTGGTTTTTAATTCGACATTTGCGTGTATTTTTCATTATGTTTTACTGATTTATTAGTTATTTTATTAATTAAAAAAACAATTGTGTCCTTAAATTCTTATATTTTATTTATTTATTTATTTTGATATTCCAATGGCAACGTTCTTCCGTTTATTTGGCGATAGTTTTTTGTTATGAAAAGTGGTCGACGGGATAATAGAAAAGTATCATTTTTTATCAATATGTAATATTTATTAGAATGCAGGTTTAAACTTCTAAAGTAAAAGTAAGGATAAAAATATCTGCAAACAACATTTAGTTTTTAGTCAAGCCAGAATATCATCTAATTTATTCCATCAAAGTTAGAGTAAAAACTGATCCAAGATTGCAAAAGGCACGCGCGAGAAAAAAAAATAACAATCGTATTTTGACTACATTAGAGGATGACGTCATACGCTTCGGGAAAAACATGGGACATAGAAATATAAATATAAACATTTCAATTTCAATTTCGCTTTTTAATCATAAATATAAAATAAACCCGTGCAGTGTTTTTTATAATAATTGCTGAGCATCATATAATGTGGTATTTTATTTTTGTGGCAACAATAATTTGAGGAAAACCTTTCATTTCTTTTATGAAAACAATGCCGATTTAATTTTTAATTTTCAGCAAATTTTAATCAAAAACATGTTTGAACGAATTGTTAAGTGGGCTATGTCAGAAGCCTGTTCAAAATCCTTTCATATGCTGTCTCATTCGTCGTTCTGCGTTTCGTATTTTCTTAGAAAAAGGAATGTTGACAGGAGAAATAATATATATATGATTGTTGCACATTTTTTTGTGTGTGAATTTAAAATTTTTCTTCCTTAATTATATATCTATTATTTGTATAAATGTTTATAGAAACTCTTACACTTCAAACCACATTGATAGCATGCTTTGCTACAAACCAGATTGCAAAACTATAGTCTAAATTACTATTAAAGTATACAAAAAATCTTTCGATGACTTCTGTAAAATAACTTTTACATTAAATCTCCATATCGGCAAAATTGAAAAATTATATATATTTCCAAGTTAAGCTTAACAGATACTTCTTGATTATTCTCAAGGAGGCTCTGCCCCCTGCGCTTTACTGCGCCAATCCGCAGACTTTTCTTTTGCCTGTCTGTCTGTCTCTCCACAATCTGTCTGTTTCCCTATCCATTCTTCTGCCCGTCTCTCTAACCGATTGTCCATCTCTCTACACGTCTCGCTACCTGTCTCTATATTTCTCTACCGGTCTCGCTACCCGCCAATCTATTTCTCTAACCGTCTGTCTAACCGTCTAACTACTTGTATGTCTAGCCGTGTCTCTATCCACTTCGCTACCCATTTGTCTATCTGTCTCACAACTTGCCTATCTGTCTCGCTACCCGTTTGGCTATACGCCTCTCTACCCATCTTCTTACCCATCTCCGTACCCATCTACTGTCTCTCTACTCGTCTGTATACCCGTCTCACTATCCGTCTATTTTTGTACCCGACTCGCTACCAATCTCATTAACCGTCAGTCAACTCGTCTCTGTACTCATCTCTCTACTCGTCTCTTTATCTACCACGCTACGCGTCTCGCAACTTTTCTCGCTACATTCCTGTCTACCGGTGTCGCAACCCGTCTCGTGACCGATCTCGCTACACCTCTGTCAACCCTCTTTTTACCTTTCTCTTTAGCCGTCTATCTATTCGTTTCGCTACCCATCAGCCTACCTATGTCGCTACTCGTCTCTCTGCCCGTCTGTCTACCCGTTTGTTTACTCGTCTTTATACTTCTCGCCACCTCTTCCTAATATTTAAACAATTCATTTAATATACAGAAGCCCTTTATCAGTTATTAAATGCAAACAGAAGTAATTTATTTAATAAGTGTAATCAAATGCAATTTTTTTTAAATACATACATAAACCTGAATAATAATTCATCAGTTTTGTGTTCATAGTTGTTTATATCATTTGACAGTAAATCTCAACTTCTTAAACCTGAATTGTCTCAAGCTTTTTAAAAAAAACACAAGGTCTGTATAACTGCAAAGTATCCTGAAGGCTATATTAGCTACATGTTATTAAGTTAAGTAAAAGTTTCGTAATCTCGTTTGCAGCCAATTGCTTATGTCAGAAAGCGTGGCTTAACGCCATTTTAAATCATTACTGTAACTTTCTTTTTTTTTTTTTGGGGGGGGGGGGAAGGGTTTCAAATATATACATTTAAATTAAAACTTTTGCCTCAATGCCATTAGTGTTGTTTGTATTATTAACCTGGTAGACCGAGCTTCATTTGATACAAATGTAAAAGACTTCTTCTACAGTTTTTTTTAGTAGAAACTTTCGTAATTGGGCCCAAAGCCAATCGGAGCATTTAATATCATTATTGTAACTCTTATAGAGTTAAAACAATATTGTTGCTAGCTTTACTCTTGTTTGAGACCAACCTTGCCTGTGTATCTGAATGGGGAAAAGTTTCGTATTCTATGTCGGTTGGCGAAAAAAAAAATGGTGCCAAAAGGTAGTTTTAGCATCTTACAAAATTTTTCAAGAGAGCGGTAAAACATGTTTTTCAAATATTTACAAACATACGTTTATTAAAGCATATCTTTGCACCATCTTAAAAATTTAAGCACGATGCTAAAATAAAATTTTATCGCCATATTCGATATTTTAATAAGTAATGAAAATACATAAACAAACTTATTTAACAGACCTAAGAGGCATTTTTGTGATAAATAATTGTTATTGTCAGGGAGGTAAATTGTAAACAATTAATAAACGGCTAGTAAATAATAAATAGCATTTAAAATCTAAAAATGGAGAAGTGGTCCGTATAAAAATGCAAAACATAACATTATACGCTTGATATATGTAAAACTTTTTTTATTTTTTAATATTTCCGAAGGCACAGATAAAAAGGTAAAAATCTCTTTTCCAAATGCCAAATAGAAAATATACAAAATAGAATGCCATATATACAAAATAGAAAAATATCTGCAAAAAACATATATTTACATAATACTGCATCTGCAAAAAATATATATTTACATAATACTGCATCTGCAAAAAAAATAAGATTTAGAAGAAGTAAGCCAAATTCTGCAGATCCCAACAATCACATCGAAAAACTTATCACCAAAAAAGAACTCGCCAAATCTTACGGCACAGGAGATGGATTTTTCCCTCTGAATGCAGAATATTAGTTTTTTCTCTTGTACGATGGGTGATTATAATATAATTGTTTCAATTCACATACTACATACCGTTTGATATATTGGTACTTTTATATTATCCTGGCGCAGTTGATAAATCGCCAAATATTGTTCCTATAAAATTTTCATATTGAATTCATTCCATTTAAATATAAACCTTTCACTCATTTAATTTAAAATACATGCCTTTCATTAATCCCATTTAAAATGCTAAAAAGAGAAAAAAAAAAGAAATAATGCCATAAATCGAAACCTTTTATTTAAACACCAAATAATTTTTTTTTAATTTACACACGCGAAATAAAAAAAGCTGCTATTGCTGAGATTTGCGCCAAATCTCTAATACCATGTCCATCAAGTTATTGCGGGGTTTTTATTTCAAACAGAAAAAAATCCATATTAATTTTCGATTTCTACTAAATTGAAATATATTTTATTGTGCTGAATATTAGTGCGTGCATATTTTTTTGCTCCATGTACTCCATGAACTTTTCAATTCCGATTGTCTACGAAAATCTCCCGCCGGTGAAAATGACGTACGCACAAAATTTCGTGACGTATGTACTTTAATTGTGCTTTTTTATCTATTTTTTTAATATAATTTCCAAACGGTTTGACACTTATTCTTGGTAATAAATAGACGACCTTGTCACCTTTATAGGTACCTGCTGTAAAAATTTGAACGAAATCCGTTAAATATTTTTTGAGTTATGCTTGACGAAAGGTTTTAATATCCATCGTAGCTATATATGGGGCAAAGTAATACTGCGCTGTGTATGAGTCTTCGTTGCACTCAGACAATTATCTGCTTGTCAGGATAGTGCTTACCAAAACAAATCATTGATTCTCATACCACTGATGCAGATTAAAATTAATTTGAAAAATTATACAGCTGAAAGTGCAGCGAATGTTATCATAAAACCGGTTATGATGTTATTTTCCTCACTTAGCAGCTCGGTTTGGTGATATTTATGAAATGATGAAAAGAAGAGGAAAGTGATTTAAAATAATTAGATTATTATTATAGTTATCAAATATGACTGATGTCAGATTTGTTTTTCATCTGAACGTAGAATTAAACGAATAAATGGAATGTTGGTATGAAACAACGAACAAACACGTAAAAAACCAACATTGTAAATTATCTGTTTTTCTATGACCCAAACACACAATACAACAAGAGACAGTTTTATGTCACAGCTAAGAGATCACTACATGTTGTATGCGCTTCTGAAGCACAAAAATAAACAGAAAAACACTGTCAAATGCTGATGGTTTCAAAATACTTTTTTTCTCGCAGATGAAGAACACTGTAAAATTTAAATGACGAATAAATTACACGCACCTAATATACAGGGACGCTCAGAGATGTAATGTTTGAAAAATATTCTTATAGATGCTGCCTCGGCATGAGCGAGAATAATCATACGTGGTGCAAAGTGACCTTCATTGCGGGCAATGCGAACGTTTCGTTGAAGAACATCGGCGTTATAAGTCAGTTGCCTGGACAAAGGATGTTACCGACACAGTGGCAGAGAAAGTTCTACACTGACTGTAGTTTGAAGCCACAATCTAAGACAACTTTTCTACATCATCGCAATGTGTTTTTGGTTCACTTTTTACAGTCCCTCTGGACCACCCTTGGGCTCCTATAAAGAAAGCTGACACAGTAATCGCCATCTTGTAGTTCAAGCTGCCTTTAGTCCATTCGCTGCCTTCGACATATTCGCCGCCGTGCTACAAAATGGCAGATGATTCAACCTGTATTAGGGGGCCCTGTAACACAGCATTCTGAATGATATTAGACCTTTACTTACAAACTCTTAGTCAACATAGTTCTCAAGATCTTGCATGTGCTTAACCGCTTTATTAAGACTACGAAATTCAGTTTTTACGTTTGAATGGCAGTATTTTCATATAGTAATCTTCGTGCTATTTAATTGTAGGATTTCTGTCATTAAATAAGTCAAGAAAAATATTGGTATTCAAATTAAAAGATTGAACAAAACCTGTGTAATTCCATTCACTTACGCAGCGTGGTGAAGGATTTAATAACAAAATATTAAAATACACACTATTACTATGCAAGTATCCCTCTTAATCTTCCTTTCTAATTTATGGATTTGTGTACTCTTAACACGTTTCGAAACTGTTGAAGGGTTAGATATTTAATCAAAAAATTAATAAAAGCAAACAAGCTGCCCGTTGCGATAAATAGCATAAAATGTCTTTTGTTTATTCGGTCTGTGACATAGCTCGTAGTCATACGATTCGTATCTAAAAGAAAACATTTCTCAGAAAAAGTTAGAAAAAAAAGTGAAATGATTTAGTGTCTTATTCAACTGAGGCAGCAACTCAATAAAGTTCTTGCCAGTAACACTATACACGACTTTTTACATCTTAGAAAGCGTCTCTCAGACACGGAGACATTTGTTATGTGGTTAAAGTTAATTTTTTTAAATTGCATTTCCGCTTTAGCGCGTGTTTTGATTTTGTAAGTTACTAGTTTTTTATGTGATTAATTTCATTCGTCAAAAATAACATCAACTATAATTAGGCGAAATATTTTCAATAGAAGTTCATTATACTATAAATAGGTTTAGAACTTTTGATTTTAATCTTTCAGTGAGCGCACCTTCACAATTTTTACGACAAATGTGATATTTTTTTGTACTTATTTTCTTCTCACGTATGTTGCCAAATTAAAAAAATAATTTTTACTACATATGTGTACTTGTTTTTCTATTCTATTCCTTATTAGTTTTATGAAGTATATTGTATTTGTAATAGCAAAACTACTGTGCAAAAAAACACGATACGCGGCTACTCGTGCAAAAAGTTAGAACGCGTCTACTGAAGGTTAAAGAAACAGAGAGAGAGAGAGAGAGAGAGAGCATCACAAGAACGGATCACAAGCAGTTGTAAGCTGTTTACAAATGCAATTTAAAACATAGATCGATAATCTTCTGAAGTCATAAAATGATAAGGGACAAAATTGTCATCTGCAACTTTCGTAAAATATTATTTTTAGATGATGGGAGGATGGGGGTACATTGTTAACTATATCATTTAACACCTATGTCATATTTTTTACATTAGGAAACACAAGTGACAATTTTGTAAATAATTCAGTGTTGTGGAATAGAATCAAATGTTGCAAATCACTGTTTTGAAATGGCACGATTCTAAATTGCTTTGATCACTTTTTTCAATAAAAGAAGATAAGCGTGTCATTTCTCTGTAGGCAACGCTGCAGTTAGACCTTTAAAAATTCATAAATTTTGGAAATAATCATTTGAATGTACTGTATAAGCTCCAATTTTAGATAATATTAAGGGCATTCTATACACAACGTCATCTCGTTTTAGTCGAATTCGTCATTTAGAATCTTGTCTTTCAAAGTGAATGAAATGTATTCTACAACACTAAATATAACTACGAATTCGTACATTTGTTTGAATCATGGTTTCAAGAAAATAGTACTGACCAGCATTAAATGCTAAGATAAATCTTTTATAATAAGATTTTAAAAGATTATATAAATCTTTTAGCCAATATTTTCATATTGGCGTCAGTACCTCATAAGAAAGAATGAGCAAAACATTAAAACTATATGAAAGTATAATGATTTAGTACTAGCATCCATATTTACCAAAAAAAAGTATCATTAACCATACCATGTTCTAAAACGAAGAAAATATTTTATCCTGTAGTAAACTTGTGAGAAATGTACTACAAAAATTTAATAATTTGCGAGTTATTTTTTTTTAATGTTTGAGCCTCTAATTATCTTTTATTTGAGGATCGAAGCTTATTTTACAAAATAAATCAAGAGACGAGATATTAAGGATATTTCGAAAGGTAATTATTGATGGTGGATCTTTTAATGTCTTTATAAGCATGAGACGCGTCTTTCTGCATTTTCAGTGCCGCAGTAATTTTTTAAGCAACACATATACAAATGAGCACAGGATATCTCTTTACTGAATGTTTGGGGCCGATACTGACATTGACTTCATGTCATACTGATCATGATACTGACATGATCCATCATGATACTGACTTCATGAAAATGAATCTTACTTGGCTTGCGAAATATGATTTTAACTAAAGTGCCTTTAAAAGAAAGTAACAGCAGACTGACAGTAAAATTTGATTTATTGAGAACATCTTACACAAAACAAAATTTGGTAATACTATGACGCCTTTCCCTCATCACCAAGCTATTATCTGGTTACATAATTTATTCGTCGTTGTACTTACAGTAAAATTACACAAATTGATGAAAATTTAGAGATTTCCGTAAAATATTAAAATTTCTTACTTTTATAAAAGTTATACATTACAATTTAATTGTTTTCATCTCCGTTTCCGAAATTAAAAAGAACAAAACATTATTTAATCCTTTGTCATGCTTTCAACACAAAAAATAAAATTCCTTATACAATACAGGTACATCTTTTTTCTCCATATAATGATTCAAGAACACAACTGTAGATTTGAGTGTTAATTATTAACTCTCGTATCGTCAGGTGATTAGTATCAGAGAGCTACTACTCTCTTATGAAGGTTGTATAGGGTCAAAAAGATTGTCGAGTTTTGTGTGTGAACGGTTTGTCCTGATTCTAACATTTGTACATAAACGACCTACCTATTGTGTCATTTCTTTAACTTTCACAGAGTGTGCCTGAATCTCCTTGAATATGATAATAGGTGTTATTTTGAACAGTAGTATGTTAATTAAGTTTCTGTGGACGTCTAGCCAGGATAAATACTGCGGTAGAAGTAAGTATCGCCGGATTTTGTTGGATATTGCCCCTTGTGGAAAACCAAGCTAAACTTTGAGCAATCCGCTCACGTGTCGTTAGCAGAGATGTTCATTTCAATTGGGCTTGGATTAAGCTTCTTCAGCTAAAAAGTTTGCCTACATGTGGTAAGGAGTTGCGTTAATTACTTCAAATGAAATTAAATTGGAATTCACGGGATTCCTTTCAATTCCTTACATTACCGTATTTTCTAGAGATACTGTGTCTAGTGCTATTTCAGAATTACTAGTGACATTTTCGTAACCATCTTGTTCAGAGTTAGTGTTACCGAAATTCTTGGGGTCAGCTTCCCCCCCTTTCATTAATTTAGTGATTGGGCTTATAATTTGATCATTGTTAATTTAACTGCCCTGCTTCGTTGCTGAATACTTTGCCTATTGATTTTAAATAAATTGTTTTTTATTGTAATTTCTGTCTTATGTCTACTCACTTAAGTTGACTGATCAGAATTATCCGCCATAAACTATGTGTGTTCTTTAATCATTATATTGAAGAAAGATCTTCTTTTATATTTTTTCCTCCGCCAGTTAATGTATCCTCGTTTAAAGTTTCATTATCATTGGAAGCATGTATTAGTTGCAAATTGCTTAAATTAATATAAAAGTTAAATTGGCGAAATTCATTAAATATGATTCTGCTTGAGTGTCTTTTGAATTTTTTAGTATATCATTATTATATTGATTGATTTTTGACATAAATATTTTGTTTTGCTTTTACAATGACTTTTGCTTCTTGCTATGCAGACGTGGAAAGCAACTGAATCTATCTTCGAAGGAAATAGGATCTGTTTAGCCCTCGTGGACAAGAGATAGCCGTATAGACCTCAGCAAATCAAACCATACCGAAGGAAATATTGTAAATAAAGAGTATTTTAAAGGCATCAAGTCTATCGATGTGCGAAATATCTAAAATAGTAGAAGTCCCTTGAAGTTCTGTGAAAAATATAAGAAGCGTACTCTTAAACATATATTTGACGCCAGAAATAAAGGCAGTTTATGGACGCTGTCGCATACCTATCTAAAGACAGGCAGGAAAAATAAGAAATGTTTGTATCAAAATCAGAAAACTACCACTAAATCTTATTACTAAACAAATACAAGATGAGGGAAGTAAAATATCATACGTACTGAGCAGTGTCTGTTAATAAAAGATAAGTTATTTGCACGGAGAAACTTGCATTTGTAAGCCATAAGATTATTGTTAAGTTGATAATTTACATTATTGCTAAGTTGACAATTTATTGTTTAATTCAATTTAAAGTTGGCAATTATAATAAAAAAGCGAATACATTACAATTATAATGAAAAGTAAGCGAATGTATTAAAATTATAATGAAAAAGCGAATACGAAAATTTATATTTGCATCCATTTCCAAATATCTATTCAGTAGATGATTGGAAAAGAGTACGATTTTTAAAATTATTATCATATTTATCATATTACGTTTTACATATTAAACAACTGAAAACTATTATAAACGTGATATTGTGGTGTTCAGTTAATTTTGTGACAATTATAAACTCTGCCAAGGTTAACTAATTTTTTCATATATCGGTACAGTAACATCTGAGTTAGGAGTAACATGCAAACATGCAGAATTTTATTCGATGCTGTCTTTTTACTAGTTCACGTTAAACAATATATATATATATATATATCATTAAACTTAGTAATAAGCAATAAAAGTAAACTAAAATATATAAATCGATGTGAAGAAAATAGAGTTCTGTTACTGAACTAGGTTAATAAAATCGTATATTCAGTTTCATAATATGAATTTATAAAAAAAGTCAGGGTTTAAATTATTACTCTCGAAAATTACAATATACAGCATAAGTATAATACAACGACACTAGATCACAAGCTAGTATAACAATTTATTAAATAACAAATGCTTGAATAATTTTAGGTATTTTTAAAACGGTACACGAATTTTTAAAAAAATGCTCTTTATTAGGTTTAATGCAAGGCAATGCACAATGCCTAACTGTGTACGTAGGTCTATGCATATTGCTTAGCATTCATATAAACGCCACTTTGAGCGTTTATATGCATGCTAAGTAAGTCTTGCAAATAGATTCGTAAATCCTACGACTACCCATTCTTCTCTAAAGGTTCTGTGGTCATCAACAAAAGAAAGGAGAGTCTTAGCAAAATAAAGAGACGGTGATATACCTGTCGGCGACGTTCCCTGCTGACTTCTAAACTTTAGACATGCTAAGAAAGTCATAAAACATGAAATAGAGCACTTTGCCCCAATAAAGAAGTCGCCTTCGGAAAACGTAGTCTGCTTTAACACACAGAGTTTAATACATGGAAATTCTGGATATAATGATCAGCCGTCTTAAAATGCAAACTTTTATTCCGTGGCGTAATGAAAAATTTGCATAAAAAAAGGTACATACAGCATTACCAATTCCTCACTAGCACAATGAAAGCAGCCCACCCCAGGCAAATCCGTGAACATCGATAATAGCTTCAAAATACACAGCGGCAAACTGTTTAACCCCTTGAATAATAGGATATAATATATCCCACACAATTTTAAATCCCAAATGCGCCATTGACACCGGAATTTTGTAATAGAATTTTGAATTTCTGATGTACATGACGAAAAGCTTTTAATTATTTTCATATAAATTTGCTTGTAAATCCTGGTGTCAATCAATCATTTCAGCATTTTAGTAATGCAAATACTTTGACCCTCAAAGGTTTAACTTTGTCGAACAACGATTTTATCTGTGTAGAAGAGTAGTAGATAGACTCCGATTCTACGTTCTCATAATTGATATTTCCCAGCAATCTATTTGAAAATATTTTGGGGCATTTGTATTTCCTCATACTCTTCCCCATTATTTTCGTTAAAAACAGGGGTAACAATGATATTCTATTGCATAATATGTATAATATTATGCAACTAATAATCTTTATATCATTTTAAAGAATTAATTTGTGTTTATTTAATTTTACCCAAATTCGGGGGTATGTGTAATCGGTTCAGCCGCCTAGAAATGCACAAAACGATAATATTTAGAAAAAAAAAACAAGTAATTGCAGCTAAAAAAAATCTTATAATGTATATGTGAAGTGGTATAGTCAAACAATACATGTAAAGAATTAAATATTAAAAAATATTATTTTTTCATATAAATTATGTACTTAGAATTGGCTGTAGCCTAACACAAACCTGATTTGTACCACTTACTGTGTTTGTAAAGTTAATTTAAAATCTGTTTGTCTTGATACACATAATTATTTATAATTGAGTTCTTTGTAAAGCTAATCTCAAGTTCAATTTCAAAATTTAAGATTGTTTATTTAAAATTTTGTTTGATAAATAACAAATAACTACTGTTACGGGAAATTTAGTAAAGTCCTTGGACAGAAAGTTAATAGTTTCTAACTAACTTAACGAATAATAGCCAAAAAAATAAAAACTTTTACTGTGAAAGAAAAGTTTGTTCGTTATTTTAAATGTAGCAATGCGTTTCAAGTGTTACCTGTCTAAAATAATTATTTTTTTAATAGCTATGACAAAATCAAGAACGTAAAGTTCATACCGTCGTCGGTTCCATGGACAATATAAGAACGGATAAGAATTATAAAATAGTAAAATTAAATGGAGCAACGCGTAATATTATCAGCAGAAAACTTAATTCAGCAGCATCATTCAATTCAGACTAAATAAGAAAGAAAAATCATGCACCAAGCACAGATTATGAAACACACACGTTCCAACATACTCAAAATGCTGTAAAAAAAAACTTCACAGTATAATATAAGGCGAAATATGATTTCTATAAGCGAACAATTTGGAAAACACATAACCCATTTCCAACCTCAATTTTGGTAATTGCCATCTATAGTCGGAAAAATATCCGAAATATTTTGTGAATTCCCGTATGTAATCGGTCGATTTGTATCTATTATACATAGTATGCCCAAATTTTGTTCAGTTAGAAAATGCTTAAAGCTATATTGAAAAATCCCTTTCAGCAATTTCCGAAAGAAAAGTGAGGTTTTTTGAAAAGTGGTTTATGAATTCGGTTTATCTGGTCGTGCTCAAACTCACGTAAATATACTCGGATTGCCATGTAATTGATATATGTTATTGAGATCTACCATGGAATATTCGGTATTGAAGATGAAATGTGTAGCATTTATGGTTAGTTTATAGGGACACTCAAAAGTATTACGTAACATTACAGTCAATGGTGAAAAATCGTTTACAGTGCATTTTAATGATGTTACATTGTTTCAAACATATTGAATTTGATATTCATCACTGAAGTAAGTGGCAAGATGCTTTATATAGAGTATAGAATAAGTGCGAATTATAGTTTGTTTAAAGGGGCGCACAAAAGTATCTCATTGCATTATTATATATAGGGGAAAATCAATTGCAGAGTATTTTAATGATGTTACACTATTTCAATGAAATTGACATACATTACTAAAGTGCTCTACAGCATGTTTTATATAGATTATAGAGTACGTAGAATTTATCGTTTATTTACAGGGACACAAAAAATGTCGATTATAGGACTAACTATGAGCCATTACTGCTGAATGTACGTTTTCGGCTGTGATATATACATTTAAAAACTTAACTATTTTTTAGTGTATTACGAGGCGTGTGGATCATGTACTGGGTTACACGAAAGTATTCGATCACATCACCGGCTATGAACAGAAATTGGTGAAAATGAAATTTTACTTCTGTTTATTCATTTTTTAATGTTTATCTGGATCTCATTTTGTTGTTTGAACCAGAATGAAATTTCTTAAAAGTATTTCGTTAGTGTGGGAAAGTGTTTCATAATGTATGCCGTGATGCATTAGTTTTCTTTCTTGTGTACCATTTATTTAAAGGAAAAAAAAATCAGAAACTGTAACGCTGAAAATGTACATTTCGGGAAGAATAAACCATTTCGTTACATTATTTCGTAAAGAGCGAAGACAAAACTTCTAGATCATCGCCTATTCGCGCTTCAAGTTTCGGCTTATTAAAAATTTGACGTGTGATGCAAGCGGACAAAGTAAATGAGACATCCCCGGGCCTGTTTCTGTCAGCGCGGTTGTAACTCTATCCAGAGGGAACCGGCGGAGAAAGAGCAGATGCTTATCAAATATCCGGAGAACTATCTCCATCTTCCACCCCCGATTCTGAAGCGGGACTTTTGGAAAAGTTGGGTCACGAGGGGTGATTCTCCTCACGGAGGGTCCTCTCCCAAAAATAACTGGCTCTTTTCACAATCAATTAGTTGTTCTTGCTGAAAATTGGAAAAAAAAAAAAAATAGGGATGGGAACAAGGGTGGAGAAATGTGAGGTTAAATTATTGTGAAAATAAGGTGGTATGGTAGGACATGGCACAGAAAGCTAATTATTTATATATATATTCCCTGCCATAAAATAATGTGACTGTAAAGAGAACGAGTCTTTAATTTCAAGGTATGCGAGTTCTTTGTCGGATGGGAATTTGCTTTAAAGTGATGGTAGACATTGAAGATGAACAAAATTAAAAACAAAAATTGAATTAAATAAAAAAATCCAACGAACATAAATGTTTCAAAATATAAAGTCATAAATGCTAAAAAGTTATTAATTTTATTATTATTTATTATTATTAGAGAAAAAGTCATATTTCTTTCACTGCGAACTTTTCTGTCGTCTCCAAAAAATAATAACTCACTAGATGGAACCCGTCAAAACGTGACGGAAAAAAATACTATAACAATATCAGTAAAATAAGCTTCTTTATTATTTAAGTAGGGCTTCGTATGAAACAGTCTTTCAAATATTTTATTTTAAAAAATCCCCCCTCCCCAGTGAAATGCTATTTTCGTTACAAACTCCAAATGAACACTCCGTAAACAAATGTGTAATGCAAATCAGTTTGACATTGACATTACCACCATATTCCTCATGACAAAAAAAAAAAAAAAAAAAAAAGGTCGTGGACCTATAAAGTAACATACAAATAGTCCTATCATAAAGTATCATACAAATTTCCTACTTTCATCTCATATTCAGTAAATAAAAGAACATAGTATAAGCACCCCCCCCCCCCGTGATAATGCAATCGAATGAGCTCCTATGCGCATATGTATTGCATCTGACCAAAGGCACCGTTGAAATTCGACGTTAAAAAAAGTTTTAAAATGTCCTCTTTAATCATTGTTCGTTTCAAATCCATATCTTCTAAAACGCATCCATTGTTTTAAGCTAATCAATTGTTATGTAAAAATGAAGAATTTTTGTTAAAAATAATAAATTAATATGCAGATGAGGGAGAATTTTAATGTTTTAAATTGTAATTTATTTGTATGGTTTCTTCTATCCCTTTACATAATCAGGATGATTATTCCTTTTCCATCACAGTCGGTCTCTTATACAGTTAAATATCCAATGGATCTTTAAAAAAATAATAAATAACAGTTCCTAGCATATTCTGATTCAACATATACATCAACGAATTCAACATATCAATTTTATGTTAATCATAAACTAAAAATAGTTTTTTTTTTTTTGACAGATTTTATATTAGCGCCAAAATACTCTATCTTATGGATAATTTGATCTTATGATTTATCAGGTTTTTATTATTATTATTTTTTTTTCACTTTTCATGAAGTTTAGGGATAACTATTTTCAATTGTTGCAACTTTCCAAGGGGCTATTTTACATTATTAAAACAAACGGATGGTCATTGTTGAGATAGAATTGAAAAATATTTCATGCTTGAAAATTATTTAAAAAGTCGTTAAATTAAGCGGCAGATTTCAAATAAATTTCAATCGAAAGCTAATTTTTTTTTCTAATTGAGGATGTAAGAATTGAAATTGTAAAATGTAGTAAAAAAATTAAATTTTTAGTATTTAGAAGTGATGTAAGCGCGATGAAAGCTAAAGCGATAGTGCCGTTTGTTGTCACAACCGTTAAACGTTTCTAAATATTGCAACTGCCGTTGGCGTCCAAAAGTAGACTACCATTTTTTGACATCGAAAGAAAAATTCACAGTGAAAGAAATGAGACTTTGCCGCTAATAAAGAACTGTTAAATGAACTTATAACAAACCTACCAAAATAATTCATATAAAATATTAGCCTTACATTGTTTATTCTAGCTAAAAATACAATCATTATTTCAAGTTTTTTTTTCCTGAAATTCTTTACTTTTGTGAATTTTTTTATTAAAAAAGGAAATCTTAATAATTTAAATCCTATAATTCCTATAACTTAATCCTATAATTAAAAAAAAAGTAATTGGTAACATGTAATCAAGGTATACAATCAAGATGAAGAAACCAATAAAGGCTCCAGTTCTAATCTTTAAAATTAAAAATTGAAATATCAGTTAATATTACGCCATGTTGACACAATCATATAAATTTTTCTTTTTAGTTTTAGCAATGTTAAAATGCATTTCAAGATAAGCATAACGTCATTTTCACCGGTACAAACTTTTCACACGTACATTTATGCTTAAGCACCATGCATACAAATAAAAATATATTTTGCATTTAATTGTAATGAAAAAAATGGCATCAACAAAGTTATAATGCTTAATGATAAAATGAACCCAATGGACAATATTTCCGTGACGTCACAGTAAATATGAATTTTTATTTGCTTATAAAACACACGAATAAATCTTTTTACCGAAATACTTAAACATTTTAACTATATTTTAACTTACAAATTAAAAAATTCGGCCTAAAAGTCACGTGCTTTTAATATTTAATATTTATTTTTTATGCTCGCAATCATTGAGTTCAGAAAATAAACTCTGTACGTCGCAACAGTGGGCGTTAATCCGATTGCCGACTTTATGACGTCATAAGCAGAAGTAAAATTTTAATTTAAGATTACGGCTAATTAATTAAATTTTCGAACAAACGAATGTACGATAACAAATCTGTGACCAAATATCTTTCATTTAAAAAAAGAATGATGTAATTTGATGTAGTAGTTTGTTCTCACGGATTGTCGAAACAAAACGCTTAGCGTTTTAAATATATAGATATTTGAACGTTATTTTTAGAAACGTTTAACGATGATGGCAACTGTGCTGTGGCTTTCATTTTTGTTGTTCTTACATCACTTCTAAACATTGCATAATTTCAACTTTTACATCATCGAATACAGAAAAGAATGTACTGGAATGTAGAAATTGGGATATAACTAAATAGAGAAAGGACCTAAAAATGAAAAAGATCGGATTAAAATGGGGCAAGTTATCAAAAATTTAGGGAACAAAAACTTCAACGCGGCCCCATACCGGGCCCCAGGGAGCAAAAACGTAAAGGGCTCCAGGAGACCTGGGTCTAAAAAAATAAAAAATCTGAGCCTCAGGTGCATCAGGACTTGCCTTGAACAATTTGCTCCCAAATTTTCAAACTTCTACGTGCGGTTGATTTCGCTTGCCATCGCACACAAACACACATATATACACACAAACAACTTTATTTCATTAGTATAGATTGGTGTATTCAAGGGCTGAACTTAAAACTAATGTAAACATTGATTTTTAATCATTTAAAAATCACACGGAGCATTTTTAAATATGAATTTTTATATATTATTTTCTTTAAAAAAGCATATTTTAGTGCAGAGGGTATATACATATTATTTAAAAATATACTATATCCACATTAAAATATTGAATAAATGGGTGTAATACAATAATAGCATAAAAACTTATTAATAACATCATAAAATAAGGAATGCGCTAGCCCTTTCCAAAAAATTTTGTTTTTCTTTGTCAGGCGCAAGGAAGACATGCTACCACTTTCAGCACGTTTGCCACTTTTACCACTTTTAGCACTTTGGCACTTTACCCAATGGTTGCACTTCTTCTTTGCGCCTGACGAAGAAAGACAAAGTTCTTTCAAAAGGTCTAGTGCATTCCGTCTTTCATGGTGTCATAAGTTTTATGCTTTAATGCTAGAGTCACGTATAAAATGCTTGTTTGATGTCAGAAATAATTTATAGAGCTTTAAAATGAAAAGCGAAAAGTCTTAATTTGAACTTGGACTATTCCCTTAAGTTACTTTAACAAATCGCTTACTTATTCCCAACGAGACACAACAATGAGATATTAATACGAGTTAATCAAAAAAGTATCGTCCAATCTGTAATAAAAAAACATGATTACACGTCTTTGAAATGCTCAAATTAGAGCGTTTTTATTATTTTCTGCGTTGCACAGAACTATTGCCAGTGTTGTGAAACTTTTACAGCACTCGGTTTATTGCCGGAAAAAAAAGTTTTTTATTTTATTTTTCTCAGGAAATATAAATCGATAACATTTAAATTAACAATATTTGAATCATTCTTGATTAGGATGGTGGTATGTATGTTGTTTTTTATAAAAAAAATTCATTCAAAAAATTGTTTAAACTCAATACGCATGCAAAAAATCAGCAAACTAACAAGTGTTATATATTTCTGCGTAATGAAATAAATAAGCAATCTCCCTTGGGAGGCGCGAGCAAATGCCACTTTTTACATTCCCACTAAAGACAATAGGAGCACCCAAACAAGGCCGTAGCCAATGGGGTGATCAACAGGTTTGATTTCCTTTCGAATTTTTTTTTCCGGATAATTATAAATATGTCTATAAGCATCAGCAAAACGGCACAGTTTCAAAAATAAAAATTCTACGCTAATGTTTGTTGCTTGTTTTGATTTCATCAACACGTTGTAAAAATGAGTGCAATTTCTAGGAATTCTATAAAATTACAGGAATTTTTCGGATGAGCCCTGTAAAAGTGAAAATTATGCTATTAAATACAATTGCTAACACAGCTTGGTGCAGATTGTCGAACTTGTTTAACTGAAACTTCTGAAAAATGCACTCAGAGTCTTGCTTCATGCACGAATGCGATATTAAGAATTATTAAGAATAAGAATTACAGTCTTACTTCAAAAATCAGATTGAGCAGTTTCGTTTTAAACCTCAGGGAAGACATTTCTGATAGAAACACATTTGAAAACATTTCTACAAAACTCCAGAAAACATTAAATTGGTTGACGCAAATGCCAATATATTGGCGAAACAACATCTGCACAAATTAGATTTTAAATTTAGTTGCAACGAAGAAGTCTTGAAGTTTTGACAGCCTGGGAGTGACTCCTCAGGCGAGGAAACAATTCTGTAGAGCAAAGATGTCCCTTCCCAGTATTAAAATTAAAATTTTCTTTTGTAATTTTATTGAATTCGAATTATATTGAAATATTTGAGTTACCAATGAAATATTGGCCTCTATTCAATTAGTAACAAAAGAAGCTAAAATAAGAAAATAAGAGTAAACTTTTAATTTCACAAATGCCCCTCCGAAATATTTTTCTGGCTACGGTCTTGCACCCAAAAGCATTCTATTGGAAGCAATAGGGGAAAAAAAGAGCCATCAGATTAGTTAATTTAATTTTAATTAGCAGTGGTGTTTGCAAATAATGTAGCTTATTTCGAGAGAGAAATGCAAAGATTTTTGAAAGAGTAAGTGATGTCTTAGTGATGTTTTTGGAAGTACATTTTGCAGTATTGTCACGGACGAGTATATATATATATATATTTTAATTTTATTTCAAAGGATTGATGGTACTTTTTCCAAAATGAATTCTTGCTACATGCTTCTGCAACAACTGCAAGAAAAATCTACCACAAAATAATATATATATATATTTAAATTGTCGTACTACTACAATATAAAAATTATCGACTCACTAGAAAAATAAAGTGAATAATAAAGAAAAATAAAGTAGAATGAATAAAAAATACATCATTTTTTTCATACCATTCCCATACTGGTGTATGGGACTGTAAAAGTTGAAACAAAACATCGTTCGAAATTTAAAAAAAAGACTTAAAAATCAAACATAAAAAAAATTAAAAAACAACATATTAATATCACATAATAAAATCAATTACAGTCGATGTTTCAAGCTCTATACGTAAGTTCCTCATTTATACAAATGTCAATCGAAAACCGAAGGTATTGTTTACATATGTACACGGGGGATTATACTGCACAGTAGGACCACATATTCTGGTGGAATTGTATATACTTCGTTTACGGGAGATTTCTGTAAACTTGTAAGCCAACCTTATAAACAAAATTCTATTTTTATAATTACTGAACTTACAGTTCTACTGTGACGTATGCTCCCTCGTGAACATGTGTAAACAACAGCTTTTGTTTTCGATTGACATTTGTGCTGATAAGGAGCTTGTATTGAGATTGAAAGGTCTACTGTAATCGATTTTATCATGTGATATTAATGTATTGTGTTTTAGTTTTAAGAAATGTCTGATTTGAAATGTCTTTTTAGTATTGTAAGTGTCATTCAGACGTAATATGTTTAGTTAGTTTAAAAACATCGCTCGTTTGCACCAATGAAAAATAAGCCCAGATTACACATTGATGTAGACAGTTTTTAAAAACAAATTTCAACGTATATTATTATAACACGATTAGGATTATTTGTTTTTGGTTTTGTTTTTCGTAATGAAATGAAATTATAACATTATTTTAGTGGATTTTGGATTGACAATAAAGCACGATTTATTGTGATAGTGGCGAAGTAAATGAAATTTATCAATTTTATTATTTTAATTGATATATTAGAGGAGGAAAATTCCCTTGATTTATTGTCACACTTCGACTTTTATTTTTCTTCAAGAAAAAAATTTGATAGTAATATTTGTTGGCAAATTCATCATGGAAAAAAAGCCGTTCAAAGCACCATTAAGACACATGAAATGTCAAGCAGTTTTTTCTTTTTTCGCAGTCACAGAGCCGTCCATTTAAGCATCTTTGCGTCTGTTGCACCTCTAACACCTCCATCAGAAACCAAAGCAGATACCGGAATGTGTCGTTCATTCCGGTAACACAATGCAACTCATTGTCGCTCACTTGATGTGATTCATTCCTTGACCTGAAGCAGGAACCCCCACTCCAAAAATATAGCTGCAAAAACATCGTAGTTTTTAAGAGAATGGATGGTGCGTTTAATTTGGCCCTCAAGTCTTGGGGGGAGTTTGACATGATGGATGACAGTGTGGGGCGGGGATGTTGCGCAAATGAAGATTGGCCGTAAAATTTGGCGTGAAGATGCTAATAATGTGCGCAAACAATTCAAAAGTCATCAGAAGATGAAGTGGTCTGAAAGTCTTTTTCAACATGGTAATAATATGCATACACGTTTAAGAATGAACAATGAATTGAAAAGATTCGAAACCATTGACTGTTCGGTTTATTGACGGTTAGTCAGTTTCGGTATGTTCTATCATTTCTTGTGTTCGAGGTCTAAACAGTCTCAACAAATGTTCGGAAGAATTTATGTTAAATGCTTTAAAGATATGCTTTGTGGAACTATACTGGTGTGTTTTTGATACAATAAGTCTTACCATAGTTGATTTTTGAAATTTTCTCCAGCTATAGAAGATAAATTTGCATCTAAAGAACCATCTAAATGTGAAATTTAATATAATTTTCTCCTTGAAAACAAAGAAAGCCAAATCATAGCAGACGATAATGCAAGATATATTTCTATTATAAAAGAAAAAAATGAAATCTAAGCGACAAATGTGCAACTTTTTCTCTAATATTTATTTGCGCAACATTTATTCAGATGCATTTTTTAAACTTATTTTTGCCATTTTGTTTTTAAAAATTCTTTATTAAATTTATTTTTCTCTATTTTTTTAAATATATATATTGTTTAGTAATTTATGACAAGATTCATCTTTTGTATTTTAAACTCAATGATCTCCATATATAATAGGAGATCTGAGTTGACGACCAGAAGCTTGCAAGGTAGAGGGATAAAATAGTTCGTGTTGTCAATGTTAGACACTTGTGTTCTCATTTACTATTATTCGAATTTATTTTCTCTAATCAATCTATGCTTATCTAATTAATTAATGCTTCTCTAATCCTGTAAGGCAGTGCGATACACATCATGATTTGCCATGAATGCGAACTAAAACTAATCCTTACGCGCTGATCGTTATACTGTATTGTAATAATTTTAATATCTATATCTATACTAATAAAAGAAAGTTTCGTTCTGTGTGTGCGTGCGTGTGTGTTTGTTTGTTTGTTTGTTTGTCTGCGATGGTTAGCAAAATCTAGCCCATCTAGAAGCCTGAAAATTCAGATTTAGGTAGTCCAAACCTTCTCCTGGTGCACCTGAAACTCAGAATTTTAATATATTAAAATGCACAAAGAACTCTCATCAAAAATACGCTTTTTTTTCTTTGGTTGGTTGTATATAGTCTTCACAAAAGAAATTAAGTAAACCAGAGTAGCAATGCACAGATAAGGACTTCAAACGAAATATTGTTAATATGTATTGCAGTTACCGGCGGACAGCCACGCTAAAGTAGGACCACCTGCACATGGCAAATTACACAGGAGCCATCTGTTTGAAACATTTTCCAGACACGTTTTTCTTCTTAATAATTAGCTAGGTTTAAGGTTTTTCTTTCTTTCTTTTTTTTTACATGACATTATTATAGAGATTGTTAATACAGAAAGCTTTATTTAACAGATTATTTTTTATATTTGCAGGGATGGACAGGAGTAAGGGTAAACAACTTTTTGTTAAATATCGCATTTATTGTACTTGATCTCGCGCCACCTGGCAGCGGCTTTTTCCTTAATTGACCTCCCTTATTAATAAATCCAAATCTACTGTTCTGATTTCAACAGAACTAATTACATTTAACAATTTTAACATTTTTAGCTTCACCCGCAGCGTTTAATTGCCGTTTTATATTGGTAATACCGCTATTTTAAATCTCAGCTAATAATGCTCCGAACTTCTCCAAACCAGTTCCATTTTTACTAAATTATCCTAAAAATCAGCATTCATAGATTCAAGGTGTATTTCTAGAAATCAGTTACCAGAATTCCCGAATAATAGCTTAAGCCGAATTCCAAATTAAGTTCCTAGCTTAACCAAATGAATCAATCTTTAAAGATGCATAGTGGTCCTCCTAATTAGGTATTTGCTGAAGGGCGCTTGAACATTTGCTCCCTCCCCCCGGGCCCTCCTTCAAGGTTTTTTCTGTAGCTATGCCCCGTTTCCATATCTCAGCAACTATCTTTCCGATTTCAACGCAAGTGATTCCAAACATTATAATTAACTTAATAGTCACCCTCTATACCATTAACCTAAAAATTTATGAGTAGCGGTTACCACTATTTCCGAATAACAGTTCAAGCCAGATTTGTAATTAAGTTCCTAGCTTAACTAAACGAACGATTTTTTAAAGATGCACAGTGATCCTTAATTAGTCATTTGCTGAAAGGCACTTGAACATCCACTTCCGCCTTGCCCCTCTATTAAGGTTTTTCCTCTAACTATGCCCAGTTTCCATATCTCAGCAACTATCTTTCCGATTACAACACAACCAATTCCAAACATTATAATTAACTTAATAGTCACCCACTATAACATTAAAGTAAATTTATGAGTAGCGGTTACCATTATTTCCGAATAATAGTTTAAGCCAAATTTGTAATTAAGTTCCTAGCTTAACAAAACGAACGAATTTTTAAAGATGGATAGTGGTCCTCCTAACTAGTCATTTGCTGAAGGACACTTGAGCATCCCCTCCCCCCCAGCCACTCCTTCAAGTTTTTTCTCTAACTATACCCCGTTTACATATCTCTGCAACTATCTTTCGGATTTCAACGCAAGTGATTCAAAACATTATAATTAACTTAATAGTCACCCTCTATAACATTAAATTAAACTTATGAGTAGCGGTTACCACTATTTCCGAATAATAGTTTAAGCCAAATTTGTAATTTAAATCCTAGCTTAACCAAACGAACGAATTTTTAAAGGTGCATTGCGGTCCTCCTAATTAGTCATTTTCTGAAGGACACTTGAACATCCCCTCACCCCCGGCACTTTCCTCAAAGTTATTTTCTCTAACTGTGCCTTATTTCAATAGCTCGGCTAATAATGTTCCCATCTTCTCCAAATCTACTCAATTTTGTAGCACGCTTATACTATACAGTGCCGTAGGCAGCGGGGACCTGTCTCAGAGGTTCGTTCGGAAAAAGGTTTGTTTAGAACAGAATGCTCGCCTGGAGGTGGAAGAGGGAACTAAAAGATTTTCTGAAACGTACGAGCATGCCCGGTATAGGGTGCCGAAGCCATCGGAGACCGTAGCCAGAGTTTTGTTTTTAAGAGATTTAATTTTATTACACGGGCTCGGGCAAGGCCGTGCGAGTCAGCTAGTTTAATAATAAAGTATTAACAAGTTTTTCTGGGAAAGTTTATAGTATCAATTGTTCTGGTTAACATTTTGAACCTAAATAAATAATATAAGATACTGCAAAAATATGTCACTTCATTTTTCTCGAAATTTATTTTTGTTATATAACATCTTCTTATTCACTTGTGATAATTATTTTAATTTATTCTAATACATAACGTTGTTCGTGTACTAAAAAACCCAATCCGTCTTGATTTAGATATTGTTTTTAACTAAAATTATAACCATTGAAAAACTGCTTAAGATAAAGTTTCAACCAAAACTTATTTTAAACAATTAAATGCTATTTCAAGAAACATTTTCTTTCGTTACTTACCGAAATAATAATAAATAAATAAATGAATAATTTCATTTCGTCCATAATTAAACTATTATAAAAAAAAAAAAAAAAAAATCGGGATTTTAAAGCAAGTAAGTTAATGAATAAGTGAGGAAAATGAGTTATGTCTGTAAAATGATCATTATGTCTATTTAAAGAAGTTGCTTTCGCGAAGCATTATGTCCATTAGCCTGATAATTTTGAGTCTTCAAATTGCTTTAATTCCGACCATTTCGAACCATTTTTGGACCGGCGGCCGCCGCATAACAGTAGAAAGAGGATATTAGCAAACTTTCTGATTCTTAAATGACACATAATTGAGCGTTCATTGCCATCATTTAAGTAAACATTGACTTTCCAAACAGAAATGCAGTGGATGGAATTCTCCCGTCATTCGTGATTATGATTGGGTAATAATTAAAGGAGACTTTTTAAACCTTAGAATTAGAAATAAATACAATACAGTCGAACTCAGTTATATCGAGGGCGAAGGAACCACAGCATTTGTCCGTTATAATACAGCTCTAGCAATGACTGATTTTAAGATTTCATAATATGACAAAAATAAAAATAATTGAAAATTACAGAATTATTGTTCTGATTGATGCAATTTTATATTTCTGGATAAGAAGGTGATTTTAAATTACTAATAACAATTTTAATATTACTTTTTTTCCAATTCTGAATTTATAAATAGGAAATAATTTTATGGAAGGATGATAATTAAAGAAAGCATGCTTAACGCTTTACTATTTATTTAAATGCATTTTTCAAAAATATTCTTTTTTATTTTTTTCTTATTTTTGGTCACGTTCACTCACCGAACATAATACGCCAAATTAATGGAATGTAATGGAAAATTTTGAGAAAAAAACAGGAATCAGAGTGATGAAATTAGGTGTGATTTTCAAGATAAACACTGAATGCTTATAAAAGAGTGTATTTTAAAAATATATGTTTTTGCATTTATAATTATCATAAAAAAAATTTCCAAAGAACAAAAAAGGAAAATATTAAAAAGTGCAAGAGTTTGGATGTTTTAACAATAAAAATGATAACATTTAAAAGCAGTTTAGATTGCCAAGTCTTACATTATTATTATTATTATTATTATTATTATTATTATTATTATTATTTTTAAGAATTTTTTTTCCTGAAAAACTTGAGTCTTGCATGTACAGGGAATGCAAATGGTGTCTATAAAACAACACTACTATATAAATGTATAAAATATGATGACATCGTTTCGGATCAAAATACATAAAATAATCCTTCCGTGCGTAGAAAGCATGCAAGCAACCCTGCGTCATGCCTTATAAATTTATATATTTTGTTTTTAATGCAAAGCATTTAGATGATATGGGTACTTATCGATGCCACTTTCTTGCTAATTTTCTACTTCACTTCAAAAAGTTTGGATCTTTATGCACATGAGGAAAACCATTTTAAAAGTTTAGATTAAAAAATATATTGTCGTTTCTTCTAAGCATATATATATATACACAAAGTATTTATATTTGAGCCATTGATTTTAAAAGTTGGGCAAGTCCATTTTGTGAAAAAAAATTAGTTAAAGATAAATCTTATTATAAATACCTATTATAAATTAACCTAATTAAATAATATAATCTTATTATAAATTAACATAAAATTTATGTTTTTTTAATCTATTCAAAATAAATATCTTTTCATATCAGTATAATTTTTTTACTAGTAATTTATTGGATCATCGATATTTCAAATGCGCCGATTTGAAAGTAAGACAAGTTCACTTTGAATAGAATTATTTATTTATGTTGCATAATCTTATCAGAATTTCATCATGAATGTTTAAAACTCTTCCTTATCTAAATTAAGAAATATAGAAAAATAAATAATTGAATAATTGAATAATTAAATTGAATAATAATTTTAATAATTGAATAATAATTTAATAAATGAAATTGAATAATTGAAATATAGAAAGATAAATTATATTCAAATTATTACTGATTATTTTTCTCTCCATTTTTTACTTTAAAATTATTTTTTTTTTGTTTTACCGTAAAAAATTTAAAGAAGAATGTAACATTGAAATAAAATAAACACTAAGTTAAATAAAATGTTCAATTTCTTGTTATTATAATTATATTTCATTCGAAGAAAATCAACCTTTTCAACAAAACATTACTTTTGTGAATGAGGCAAGTCCATTGGCGCATACCAAAACCATTATTTATTTTTTTCAGCTAACATAGCCATTATTGCATATTAAATTTACATATAATAAGACCACAAAAAATATAAAACAAGTCTATTACTGCTTACGAATGTTCTTTAATACATTCAAGTGCAAACAATTAATTTTTATCTAAGAATAACGTAAAATGGACTTGCTCCAATTTCAAAATCAACAGCTCATTTATAAGTGATATTGATACTTACTGATACCAGTTTTTTGTTTCTGTCTTATTTCATTTCTTTGATCCCTTACGGTTCCCATTTAGCAATTTTATTCGGTTGGCACCCCCCTTTTTTTAAAAAAAGGTTATCTTTATTTATTTAATCACGAAAATGCTTTAATTAATAAAAGCACATGTTACTTCTATTTATTACTTTTACCAGAAACAAATCCTGTAATGCACGTTCTGCACCCCTAGTCCCAAAAGAGTTAAATACGTACTCCAAGAAATCACTTAGTTCTTTTACGCAAATGAGGAAAAGTAGATTTACACATTTAGTTTCGAAACGATAATGTTGTGTTTTATAAATTTTTATGGTGATATTTTATACAAAGAATTTATACTTATAGCTATTCTCCCCAGTTTAATGGAGCTGTTTCACTCCACTTCGCCATGTGCGTTATCCAAAACAACTATAAAATTTTACATTGAGGACTTGGAGTTCCAGACTTGGAACTGTACCAAATATGCAATTTTACTTCGATTTAAGATAAATTCAGTTTTCTACTCATTTTAGAAATAAGTAATCACGAATCAAATAACAATTTAATTTACAGAGTTTGGTTTCCAGTTGTGTAATCCTTTCATAGCTATAAAAATTGCGTGAAACGAACACTTATATTCGAAATAACTTCTCATTATGCCGAATGATCTGTTGACATCTCATCTACGAAGTATATCTAAAAGGAACGTTTAGACAATCGGGAAAGATGATGACTATGAGACACAAGACAGACGCAGGGAGAGAAAGATGGGAGCTGATGTAAACTGACTGTGCGAGATAAGGACGATGTCATCTCAACTCTCCAGAATGATTTGATGACGCAAGAGATGGGGTGCGCCATTTCATCCGATGTCTGTGCATGCAAATATATAGTTAATCCTTAACCCCAAACATAATGAAAAGTAACTGAGATAATTTTGTGTAGATAAAGTTAGAAAAAAAATGTCTGATTTATTAGTCTGTAATGTTATCTTTCCTGAGAATCTTAGATTCGTAAGAGATATCTTAGATCAACTATTTCAAGAATTCTAAATTTAAGTTTATGAAATAAAATATTTTTTGAAGCTGTATTTAATAAGACTTTTTTATTTAATTACGGCAATAAATTAAGTATATGTTTAACATTTTTATACTGAAATCGAGGTCTGTTGATAGAAATCATGAGGCCCGTACAGATTGGACTTAAAAGTCCCCTACGCACAGTGCAAGTCAGAATATCCGTTGCAGCTCAGGGTCCGATCTAATTTACCCTTAATTGACCAATGTTGTTGCAATTAAACATTGTTTCCATCCCCTTTTTAACACTTTCCAACCTAGTTGAAAAGTGTTCATGACTTAGGTTTGTCTGTCGTCTGCCGTCTGTCCGTGCTCTAACTCCCGTAAATATGCTCGGATTGCCCTGAAATTTTTTGTATGTTACTGTTGTTTACTATAGCATGTTCCCTGTTTCAACTGAAGTGTGTAGCACGTATAGATTTTTTACATGGATAGTCAAAAGTATTCCGTTACATTACAATGAATGGGAAATAATTGTTTCAAGTGCATTTTGATGACGGTACGTCATTTAAAACATAATGGAATTGATATATATAATTATGAAGCGTATTAAAACATGCTTTTTGTAGAATATGGGGTGCAAAGCATTTATTATTCATTTACAGGGTCAAACAAAAGAATTCTGTTGCACACCGTTCTATGGGGAAAAATCTTTTGCAGTGTAATTTAGTGATATTTCACTAGTTCAAACATAATGAAAATTATAAGCATTAATGAGGTGCACTATAAATTGTTCTCTCGTGCGCATTTCGTTTATTTACAGGGACACACAAAAGAATTTGGTTACAGTACATGTGCAATATTTACAGTCTATGTGTGATAAGTGCGTTTTCAAATTTGGTTTGCGTTTTTAAATTTAACTAAATTTTTTCATAGTACGTGTGTGTTTATAAACTCGGTTGACCATATATAAGGCTACACAAGGAAATTCGTAAGTATTACAAACTACGGGAGTGAATTGCTTAAGGGTAGTGTTTAATTGAGTTTACGCATTTTCCTGCTGAGCTATATTTAGTAGACTAATAGAAGTTTGTGGAATATAAATAAATTCATATACAAGGCTACACAAAGTAAAATATACATTGTCGTTTACGGTTGGTAATTGCTGCGAGTGAGTTTTAAGTTGCCTGTTAGCTCAATATGTGGTGTGTACAAGAGCCTTCATAAAATATACAGGGCTGTACAAAAGATTTTGAGTGTATTTCCATCGATTGGGGAAAATTGCTAAATGTGAATATTCTATTCGAACTAAATTTTATCATACTATCTATCCACATCTATTGATCATATACAGGGCTGCACAAAATAATTAGACTACTTTTTTGTCACTGGAAAGTAATTTTGAAAACTGTATTTTTCAATCCTAATAATATTATAAATCTGATTGTGTGCAAATGTCAGGCTGAAGCCAGCGTCAAAATGAAGCATTTAATTATCCTGTATCTTTGCATATAAGTTGATTATAACCCTCAAATGAACATAGAGTGTTTTTTGTTTATTTTATTTCAATATTTTTCTTAATAAATCAAAATTTCATTATTTTCATAGAGAATAGATGGACATTTTTTCGTATATTTTAAAATGGTTGGTTGGTTTGGTTGGTTTGGCCCAAAAGGCCCGGTTTTGCAGCTTTTTTAAAAAATGGTTAAATGTATTTTACCGTTGCTAATACTTTATCATTGTCAATATAAAATAAAACCCCTGAGTAATAATTTTTAATCAACAATTTATTTTCAAGTGAAAAATTTCCACGTGAAAAATGAAAAGGAAATTTATTATTTAAGAATTAAACAGAATATGAAATGATGTCATATTAGAAACAAAACGTGCATTTTCAAATATTTGATAATAATACAAAGTGCATAAATACGAGTAAGTATTTTAAGCAAGCGAATATGATGTCATATAGAGAAAAATAAAACAGATTTGTTTTGATGTTGAAATAAAATGATCTTGGGTTATCAAATTATTTGTGATTAATGTCTCTTTTTTTTTCTTTTTCTTTTTGACACGAAAGGAATTATTTTAAATGTACGTAATATATGTATTTTAAATGTATGTGTTGTAAATTAAAGTTCTGTGTTTTAAATGAAATGAGTGAAAGATTTATATTTTTAATTTAAATTTTAAAAAAGTAAAAAAAAATTAAATAATATATATATATATATATATATATATATATATATATATATATATATATATATATATATATTGGATGGCAAAATTATCCGTATCGAAAATCAGAAAATCTTAATAAAGATAACTATATTTTTTAAAAGAAAGTTGCTTTTCTCATAAAAGCTAAAGATTTAATATGATTGTGTCGAAGTAACAGCATTTTTCCTCTATCATTTTCCCACAATCGAAACACATTTGTAAATCGTCGTTTCGAACCGGAATTTAATTTTACATTTCTTTTAGTTTTAAAATAGGAAAAACTTTGTTGTCGTTTTTAAATATAGCTTTTTTTAAAGTTGTTTCATAATAGATTTTTGTAAAGTCTTGTAGGATAAGAAAAATTGCATAGATTTTAAAGCAATGTTTAAGTAAAATTACAATATTTTTTAAACTAAAAAACAACAATGTTATCGAAAAGAAAATCAATTTTACCAACAAATTCGCGTAATGCAAAAGCAAAGAAGAAATCAAAAAGTAATGAATCTTTTCTTCCAGCCGAATTGTGTGAACTTGAACAAGCCGATTGTGCCAATTCATAACATTATAAACGTGAAAACGTGTTCTATATAGTAGAATTTTTTTTACATATAGGTAGAAAATTTCCGAGAATAACAAGGTTAGGGGTCTGTAATTAAGTCCAGAGTCAATTTGCTTTTTTTTTTATCAAGCGAAATTTGGCGCAAAATTAAATACATTGTTGTAACCAGATTTGTTTTTTGCGTGGTAAACACTTAATAGTATTTTAGATGATCATTTCCCCGCTCACCTTTGATGCCAACTATGACTGTAAAACATATTAAAAACTATTAGCCGATAATTTTCTAATTTTCTTATTGCTTCATGATGGTTCATACTTTAAACCTGAATCGGTCATGCCATTGTCATTCAATTTTTATTCCTAATCCTAACCCTAATCGTATCCTATCCTAATCCTGATAATAACTTTAAAGAATATTCTTTGACACGAATATGTAAATTAAATCAATATCCATAAATGGAATGTATGGAAAATAGAATAAATAGAAATGGCAAAATAAAATAACAAGAAAGTACATTTATTCGACACCTAACCCTAGAGAAAGCGTAAAAAAGTTCAAGCGCATGAAATAAATTAAAATAATCCTATATATACTAACAAAAATATGTAAATTTAGATTATCAGATATGTGTCGTCGGTATTTATTTGCTAATAATGTTCTTGACGCGATAGAGAAAATATCGAGGTTAAATTGCGCAGAATTTAAAGTACTTTCTAGCAACCTTTATTTACATTTTAGAATCGCATCAGATTGTTATATCTTTGTGAAATATCTATCAATGTATAAAATCCACAAGCAGTTTGTTCACTATTTACACCACTTAGCGTGAAACACTTAATTTAATATATACATAAACAAGATAATGTAGTAAGAAATATATAACATATGTCTATGCAAATAAACAATATAATAATGCCCATTTAGCAATGCACACGTATACAAATTGTTCACCAAATACCACCTAAAATGCACTGTTGTATAGAAGAATTCTGCCAGTGTTGTTTTTCGTTTTACGAAAAGGAATTCCTCGATTTTCACGATTTTACTGGGTCCTCCTTTTTTCATTAGTTGCAGTTTCATTTTCGCGATTGTATATATTATTTGGCATGAAATTTCACCTTTTTAAGACTGGGTTATGTCAAGGCCCCTATAGCAAAGAAATACCGCATGGTCTCCTATAAAATGTGATAAAGCTTTGGTTAATTATATATGTTGTTAATTATCAAGTGAAATGTTTTGCTAAATTAATGCATTTATTCTTTTTTTAATGTTACGTGAACGAAGTCACGGGTAACAGCTGGTGTGTTATATTTTTTCTAAGCTGTTTAATTATATATCTTTTTTCACCTTATTTAACGGTGTAGTTTAGTTATTGTTTTCTGGCTGTGTTGGAAAGTGTTTCATAATCTATGCTTGACGCATGATTTTCGTTCTTGTTTTATTTCTTTTGTCTGATCGGCAAAGTTGGGATACACTGTTTTTCCTATTAGGAATACACCGGTATCATTAAATCTCACCACATCCACCCATTTCATCACCTTTCATGGCATTTGAACAATGAATATCTTAATTCAATTTTTTAATGAGCATATTGCATTACGTAGTGACTGACTAGTGTGGTTAAATTTTTCTGTTATCAACTATAGCCGAAAGAAGAGCTCTTGCGCCTTTTTTGAATGACAAGACACAGTCACTACGTAATTAGAAAAGAAAAGAAATAAAAGAGATCTTTATGTATATCGATCTAGAGTTTGAGACTCTCCGACTGTCTAGCAAAAGGACTAAATTGTAATGTTGTTTTCTCTGTATTTTACTTTAAATTTAAATGCTAAAAAAAGTTGATTATTAAAAGTACATTATATGTATAGAATTATATTAATTTAAAAAAAATGCTTTTATTGCAATGAAAACTGGAGCTTAGTGAACGTATTAACAAGCCTTGTCAGTGAGAGGGTTAGAAAAGGTGGGAGTAAAAAAGACCTGTTGGCTAGATTTATAGGGAAGGAAGAGCAGTAGTTTACCATCCCTTGGATTAAAGGAATGTTAATGTTCTCAAATGCTCCGAAATTAATTGACTTCCATATTGGCAAACTTTGATTAATTGAATACATTTTATAACACAAACTTGCTTATTTTTATTCGAATTTAGTCCCATTTCTGACACTCATTTTAGGAAATTTTGAGAACTATTTTCCGATTTCTTTTTGAGAAGTTATTTTTATGTCATTCCGCTTAGTTCGTACAGGATTACTAAAGTGTGATATGATAGATACTGTAGATGTATGAATTTAATGTGTCTCTACAGCACAAATTCTACCACTTCCTCCAGATAACCAAATGCTCTGAAATTGAGACCAAATATCAGATTCTCATTGTAGTGCGCCTGCTAAGAACAAAACATCAAAAAGCTGCGAGGAAGAACAACTTGAAATAATAAATAATTCCATAAAAATACAATGCGTTAAAATTAATTTAACAATATTTTAATTTATTTTAAATAATAAACTATGATTAGAGAAAACTAAAAAAAATCTGCTCTAAACATCGATTTATTTTATGGAAAATCCAGCATTAAACATTTACAGATTCTGTTGGAAAGAAAACCTTTTTTATGATTTCTTATGACCTTATTTTCATCTGTACATTTTCAAGTACCTCATACATACTTTAGTACGTGCCGCGACTTAAAAAAATTTCTGGAATACACATAACAGAAGTGTATATTAGAATTATATGACATTGGACATATATTATGTAAAAGAATATAATTCTTTTACATATTAATATATTGTGATGTATCTGAAAGTAAATCTACTACATATTTAATAATCTTTTTTAACTTGAAATTAAACATAATTACATGTATTTTAAGGAAATAATTTTCAACTGAATCTGTAATAGCTTACACTGTTTTTTTTTCCCCTAAAGTAAAAAAAAAAAATTATTTAGTGAAAAAAAAAAAATCATTAATTTTTTTAAATAAATTATTAGGCATTCAAAATTCTGGGGACATTTTATATCAACATGGAACTAAAAGTTAGAGCGTATTAGAAATTATTGGGCCTACTCGAGCTCTACGAGCTCATACAACTGTACGGCTATGAGCACTTAATTATATTTTCCATAAATTAAAAATATTTCTGAAATTAATTTAAATATTTAATTAAAATTTAAGGAGCCGTAATTTTTAAATAATTCTCCTACACGAAAACAGATAATTGAATCTATAAGGGCCGAGAAAAAAGAAGAAAATGAATAGAGTGTTTCGGAACATAGAAATTTTTTTTAAAAAAAAGGGATTTTTTCATCATTCGTATGATGTTTAACTCACCCCCCAGGTACAATCGGCAAAAAAAAAAAAAAAAAAAAAAAAAAAAAAAAATTTACTTCCCTCACATTTTAATTTCCAAATTGTTACAGCGGAAATAGTCATTCTATTAGAAATTATATCTTTTTCAAAATAAGTTTAAAATAAATAAGTAAATAAATAAATACATAAACTGAAATTATACCACTTATCTTTAAACTGAAATGATACCAAACACAGAAATTTTGAATACGAACACCTAATTCTTACATCATATTATGTTTTTGAGAACATTTACTGTAGGATTATATCAAACAAGAAGTCATTCATTCTATCAAGTAGTTTAGAAATTAATTATAAAGGTTTAAATTTTGGGACACCTAATGTTAAATTCATTTGTAATCGTTACAAAACAGATTGCAATGAGGGTAGTTTTTAAAGTATAACTGAAGAACAAATTGGCAGAATAAACTGTAAATTTAAGTACGCATATTTGAAGTTTCTAGAAAAAAAAATATATATTTGAAATAGATTTTCGAAAAATATATAAATTGTAACCTACACTGAAAAAAAAAGTTGATTTTACGGTATAATACTGGCATTCCAGCTGCCAGTATTATACCGTAAAATCAACAGTAAAATAAGCAGTACTACACTACCGCGCATGCGCGGCAGTGTATTACTACTTATTTTACCGTTTATTACTGTTAATTTTACGGTATAATACTGGCAGCTGGGATGCTAGTATAATACCGTAAAATCCACATTTTTTTTTTTTTTTTTTTTTTTTTTTTGCAGTGTATGAATTATTTTTTAACAGAAATCGATATCTAGAAATATCAAATATGTGAATACAAAATCACAGCTTATTCCGCTCAGTAGTTCTAGAATTATTCTGCCCGTATTACAATATGTTTTGCAATGATTACATATGAATTTAAGATTAGGTATGTTTTCAAACTTTAAACCTTCACAATTTCTAAACTTCCAAAGAGAACGACTTCTCGTTTGGTATCCTAAAGTAAAAGTTTCCGAAACAGTTAAAGATGGTGTTAAAATTATGTGTTTGTGTTGGAAGTTTCAGAATTTGGTACAATTTCAATATGAAGAGAACGCTTTAACCTTGTTTCCTTATTTATTTAAAATCATAAATTGAAAGAAGACATAATTTCCTACCGAATTATTATTTCCGTTTTGTTTTATTTAACAATTTGATGATTAAAATGTTTGGTGTTTGTTCTCTCTCTCTCTCTCTCTCTCTCTCTCTCTCTCTCTATATATATATATATATATATATATATATGTGTGTGTGTGATATTTATGCATTGATATTTATGCTTGATAAATCTGTAGAAATTCCACAAATTTCATTCATTCAATTCCTTTCATTCAATTTTTAATTTAATTTCTTCTTCTTTTAAATAAGTATTTGATATCTATATTCAGTGTGTTGGAGTTACAATTTCGTTGTCAATAAATTATTACTTACTAAATCCTAATTTCACAGTTTCTGTTGGTGTTTCGTTAATGTATCATTAATGGTTATATATATATATATCTTTTTTTTTTTTTTTGGGGGGGGGGGAGGTTGACTGTACCATTTTTTGGTTCAAACAGAAGCAAAACTGTAAATATTTTTCTGGTTTTCTTTCTCAGTAATTGCTTTTGTATGTACCGAAGCGTAATTGTTTCAATATGATATTTAGATTTTTTTTCGTGCAGAGAAAAAGCATAGAACTATTTTTTTTAGTATAAAAATATGAATACATCAGACGAGAATGGGAAAAAAGTAATAAAAGCCGGTTGAATAATTATTTTCAAACACCACTAACCTTTTACAAATATTGACTGACGTCAAAAAATGCGATGATAGATGGAAGATATATTCTTCTCGAACATTTTCCAGTGTATGCGAATATTCGATACGTAATTTTCTGTGACACAGTTTACAATAAGAAGTTAAAAAAACCCGTTTTTTTTTAATTAAACTCCCTTTTTGTTTAAAAAAAATATATACAAATTCCTAATAGTATATTTTTATGAAATTTTATATAATTTAAAATTAAAATAAAGTCAAGATAGATTCTTAAGAAATAGTTGCGTAAAGTTTACTTCACATAAGACATAAGATTCTAGTAAGAAACATAATAAAAAATATAGCTGTAAATTTCAAAGGAAGCATGCAGGCTAAAGCAATAAGAATTCTGAATACTGGAAGACAGACATTTTACATTATTGAAATTATGTAGTGTAATGATTAAGACGAAGCGTTAACGCTTTAAGTAATTTTTTTTTGGGAAATGTTTATATAGATATGTAAAAGGAGAAAGAAGAGAAAGGGTAAGATGTACAATACACCCCCCTCCCCCCCAAAAAAAAAAAAATCGTCTCCCCCGATCGATGGTTCTTAATAAATTCTAAAACTCACAGAATAAATCTGTTTGCTGCAAAGATTTTTGTTTCTTATTTTATATAATCCTGTAATAGTGAAATATGCTTGAAGGGTCGTCTACATGCTCAAATTTTATCAAACTTGAAAAGTTTGAATACTAACACATATTTTTGCCCTCTTATTTAGATTATCCGGTATGTTTTACCTTCAAATTGGAAGTCATTCGGTCAAGTAGTTTTTAAATTATGTAGATTTAAAGTTTCAAACTCCTAATGTTAAATTCCTTTTTTATCGTTTCAAAACAGATTGCAATGTAAGTTCTTTAATAAATGAAGATACTTTTTTAAGCATAACTCAAAACTACTCAAGGGAATGAGCTGCAGGTTTAGATTTGCATATTTAAAGTGTCTAGAAATGGATTTCAGTTTAAAAAATCACACGTTTCAAATCATATATATGTATTTAATTATTTTCAATGTACGTGTTTTAATTTTCTAACTGAGTGAAAAAAAAAGTCCAGACAAGGAACCTTTGGCGTAAGCTGGCAATGCTTTACCATTTGAGCTATCCTGGACAATTCTGGCAGACCTTTCTCACCCATTGAGAACCTTTTTGACTCCGACATCTTGTCTGATAACTGAATCAGCTCAACAGAATGAATCGCAGGTAATGGAACTCCAAGAAACGTTGGATACGTAATTACACTACATTAAATTTAACGATTTAAATATCTGACCAGATGTCATAATCGACAAGCTTCTCTGGGTGAGAAAGGTCCGCCGATTTGTCCAGGATAGCTCAAATGGTAGAGCATTGGCAGCTTACGCCAAAGGTTCCTGGTTCGAATCCTGGTATGGACTCCTTTTCACTCAGTTGGAAAATTGCAACTCGTATCATTTATTTATCAATTAAAATAATTGCGTTAAAATTAGTATAGTGTAATTTCAATATATGTATACTTGCGAAAGTAATTTTCGAAGGAAATCAGTAATACGCTGTCGCGCATGCGCAGTAGCGTATTACTGCTTATTTTACTGTTTAATGGTATCATGGTTAAATGACTTATTTTACTGTTTTGATGTATTTATTTATTTTTATTTTTATTTTTATTTTTATTTTATTTTATTTTATTTATTTAAATATTTATTATTATTATTATTATTATTATTATTATTATTATTTTTTATTTATTTTTTTTTTTTTTTGGGGGGGGGGGGGGGGGTAGTACACAACTTGCAAAACAGAGAGAAGATACCAATTGTATTATAGTGTTACCTTTGGAATATTATAAGCAAAATATAACGCAAATTTTATAGAAAATAATCGTTAAGTGATGCTGTAATAACAATATAAACAAAACAGTTTTAATTCGTAAATGTTTCCTGACACATATAATATTTAATTCGAATACTCACTTTCATTAGCGTTATCTAATACAATATTTAATCTAATATCAGAAAATAATTAGTCTATAGCAAGAATATATAATAAAAATAATTAATCCATAATAAACATCAAGAAGGGGTTGCTGAAAAAATAATAGCCTCAGTGTTTTAAAAATGTCACATACAAAGTTATTTACAGTTGATTGGATGCAAGAGTCATTTTTGAAAAAAAAACTGAAAGGGGATGTTCTTCCCCATCTCTTAAACCTCTGAGACAAATCTCAAAATATCTATTTTTGGTCCCCAATTTTGATATCAACAAACGGGAACATATTCCAAAATATTTACGAGATTATGGATGATATATCTTCTCTTTCTAACGTAGTAAGCCGTCTCAGGTTTTGTAAATCTCGTGTGTTTGCCTTGCCTTGGTAACCTAAGTCATTAGAGCAATCTTAATTCATGGACGTAAAGATGAGAGATAACCATTTCAGAAGAACATCTGCAAGATGAAGGGGAAAAAACCCTCAGTTGTGACATCATTTCCTTTTCTTAGGTAATCCTTTGGGTTTACAGGACTTAAATGATGATTTACAGTACCATGTTACATCTAATTAATGTTTCTTTTTTTTCTTCATAATAACTTTTGAATGTATAAAAATAACTCCTTCTTCATTATTTATTTCCGAAATTAAATTCTTAGTGTAGTTATTTTAAGTAAGTAGTAAATATGTATCAAGTATATTTGACATACCAGAATGTATGTATCTGACACCGTGTCTCAAAAAATGCGCGAAGATTTTGGCTATTTAAACATTTCGTAGGTATACTATGATTGATTTCTATGGATTTTTATTAATTTTTGGATGTAATTTTTGGATTCTGATTTCTTTGAAATTCGGTGAAAATGTCCTCTTGGGATTCTCTTTTAACTAGAGTCATGTAGATATTTATGGCGATCTCATACATTTCTAAACACTTTGGAATAGAAAAAGACTAATTTTTTTTCTATTTTTGGTGGGTGATTTATTTGTTGACATAATTTTTTGCTTAACATTTACTTTTGTTGCGAACTTTTTAATGTGTGTTTTTGCAACATCACTCTTAAAAAGCTACACTACTTTACATTTTAAGTAAGAATAAATCCCCCCCCCCTTTTTTTTGTCATAGTAATTGCATCAATTGAGAGTTCAAATGAAATGTAACATTTTGAAAACAAATGTTGCCTATACATTTACTAAATAGCTATTCCTACAGTTAATCGTTTGTAAAACGTCTATTGAATAGGACAGTTCAATTCTACAATTCAGATAATAGGAAGTTTTTTATGCAATATCAAAAGGGAAAATTCAGAATATTTTCATACAGTTCCAGAAGTGGCGACATGAAGATGAAACTGCAGTACCGAAAAACGGAAGTCAAAGAAATACTAATGAAGAGAAAGGTTCTGTTGAGAAATATGAATATGTAGATAAAGCTTCCAATAAATTTCTCTGTCTGTCATTTTCCCTCTACTGCCTTCCCTAGTGCGATTAGAAAAAACAAAAGAATCATTTGTTCGCACTCTCCAGCTAATTGGATAAATCCTATGGTAGGACGAACAGGGAGTACATACCTCAGCAACTGTTCAAAACATATCCTACGTTGACACAAGAGGAGCAAAAAATGTAAGGCATTATTTTTCTTTGGTTCTGAGATGTATGGGATTATACTTCGGATTTCTTTCAAAGAGAGCTTTGTAAGCCAAGAGGATGTGTGAACGCGACGATGGGGAGGATGAGGACAAAGATTCATTCAGAGAAAAGCAATTCCCGTGAATGAGATTTCGAAATGAATTTGTTGCGGCAGATTTAGAGCAATTACCACCGAGATCTTGTCTTATCGATCCTCCTCTTCTTCTCTTAGTAGGAGGATGAGGAATTGTTTCGAAATCCAGTTATGTAAGATATTGTTGAAGTTAATGCGTTTACTTTTGTGAAATGTTTTGAAAATAACTTCTGAAACAATTACTACGAGCAGACGTTTAAACATCTATAATTTCATTTACTTGAAATCTTTTATTTAGTAGATTAGTTGTTAATTACAGCTACTTAAGATAGATTACAGAGTGCTAGATTTAAGATTTAGAGAGAAATCTCTACCACCCAATAACTTTATTTGTGTAAAATCTTCCAAATTTAAAAAATGGGCAAGAAATTGAGTAAATGAGCAAAAAATTAAGTATAAAGTAATATTATTTACGTGAACCTTTTCGGAAAAAGTTGTTAAGACAGCTAGCAAAAGTAGAAATTTATCTGTCCAATACATTTATTTTTGTGAATTATTCCAAAATAATTTATTAACCTTTCAGCAAGCGCGGTTAATTTTTTTGTGTACGAGCAAGCGCATGATGTTACTTTTTGAGTACAATTCCTACGCTATTACAAATGCAAGATATTCCATAACAATATTAACACTGGTCTGTATCAAAAATGCCTTTTACATAAAAATGTACTATAACTACAGCTTTCTACACGCTGAATCGATTATGGAACTTTAAAGTTAACAGTTAGCTCTTTATGTTCAGTTATATCATATTTTCGACAATATGCGGATAACTCGATAAAATATTGAGACTTCAAAATATTTAGTGATTTACCTCTATATTTTGTTGGGCAGATATAAATATTTCGCCATCGTTAGCAGACTACTGCTGCAACTTGTGTAGGGATGCCCCTAAAACTGAACACAAAATGCAAGCGAAAAAGAAAAGGACTTCTTCTCCAGATTTTAGTGATTGAGTCCTGTTGAAATAAACATATTCAAACGCGAAATTTTATTTAATGAATAAAATCAAGTAGATTTCAAATGACTTACTGCACGGAAGCAAGATACATTTAATTAAAAAAAATTCCTGGTTCAAAGTACGTTTCTTCGATTAAAAAAAAAAAAAACGAAAGGTTGGCAAGAATGTATTAGCTATATTTTTAACCCGAGAGTTAACATTAAAATTTTAATAGTTAATTCATATTCTGTGATCCCAAATTAGTATAAAAATATATCGTGTATGTGAAAAACAGAAACTAAAATTTCCTTTTGTAGACCAGTGTAAGATATATGTTAGAAGAGCAATTACAATCTGTAGAATAGAAAACTAAACTTTAATTTTGGTGTCATTTGTGCGAACAAAAGTTTCTGAAAAATCACGATTGTCGTAAAATTTGGAAATCGCAGGAAGGTTAAATTAAGGAGGGGAAACGATTCCTAAATCTCAAAAAAGTTATGAAAATAGCTACCGCAAGGGAAAATTTAACCATCAAGAAATTTTATTTGCGTGAACATTTTCGGGGGAACTTGTAAGACAGCTACCAAAAGCAGAAATTTATCTGTCCAATAATTTATTTTTGTTATCTTCATGAAGTAGTTTTTGAAAAGCTACCACAAGAAAAATCGAAGTATGTAGCAATTTCATTTTTGGGTAGTCTTTCATACATAACTATTAAAACAGAAATACCAGAGACGAAATTTAGCTGCCTAATAACTTTATTTTTCTGAAATCTTTTAGAAGTAGTTAGATAAACCAGAAGAAGATATTTCTGATTTTATTAACTGTATGAAAGGTAGTAGGAAGTGAAAGGAAGTAGTTATTAAAACTGGTACCAGATAGAGAAAAGGACTATGAAGGAATTTTATTTACGTGAAAACTTTAGAACACAGTCATTAAAAACGGCTACTGGAATCAAAAACGCATCTGTCAAATTAGTTTATTTTCGTTAAATAAATTGGAAGTAATTTTTCAGACTTCTGCCAGAGACAGAAATTTACTTATTTAATAATTTGTTTCCGTGATACTTTTGGAAATAATTATTAAAACAGTTAACAGACACAAAAGTTAATGGAGCTTGATGCAAGGAAAATGTTTGAATGAATGGAATAAACGTTTTTGAAACACTGCAGAAAAGTAAGATCAAAAGAAAAAAAAAGGAACAGAAAGAAATGTAAGCACTACTTTTAGTTACTTGTTTCGTTTGTAAACGGAATAAGTAGCTCATGTATTTAATCAGTCTTCCTTGTTTAGAAATTTGTAAAACATACTTGCGCTGCGCGTGCGTACACACACACACGCAAAAAATAACTATAATAAGGCCGCCATTTGTGACTTTTTTTATATTCTGTTCGCATAACTTTTTGTAAACAATAATGTTCGTGAGACAGTTCTAAAACGACTGCAAGAGAAATATGCGACAAAGAATAATTTTTGGAAATAGTGGTAAGAATAAAATGAAAAAAAAAATACTCGTTAATGACAGCCCTGCTATCACTTCTTTTTAATATTTTGAATTTATTATAAAACAGTTATTTTTTAGTTAAAACACTTATATTAATGTGGTTTAAAAATAATGCATCATATATTCGGTTGTTCGGAAAGTTTATGCCGGCTGAGAAAATCAATTCTTACCAGAAAATTCTATCATTTAATAGTTAGTAGACACCGATTCCGATATCTAATATCTAATAATTAACGGGCAGAATTTTCCGGTATGGATTAATTTTTCCAACCAGCACGAACTTCCGGACAACCCAATATTTTTAATAATATATATACACTTGTTTATTGCAAAATAGACATTTTCCCTTCGTTTTTAAATTTTTTAAAAAAATACAAGTGTAAAAGTAAGCTATACGTTTGATTAAAAAGTATTTAGATGCGTACGCTCCTTGGATTTTCCAAAGAGTATGGCACCACTATTTTTCATTAGAATTTTTCTGTTTAATACTTCAATTAAACAATTTGTAATCATTTCATTTAATCGTAGAATTTGTAATAATCTTCTGCAATTAAATAAGATAAAAATTTCTAAGAAAATTGTGATAGAACTGTGCGCATTATGAGAGTAAAAAATAAGTGGACTTTTAAGACGAAAAAAAATATAACAGTAAAAAAATAAAATATATATTTGATTACAAAATGAGAAGTAAATTTTATTGAACCTTTCATGCACGTTAATAATTTTCTTAATTAATTTATCAGAATATAATTAATTAATTTCTCAGAAATTGTGAACACAGACACGAATTAAATAAATAAATAAATATATTAATGACGAGAGAATGTTTTCAGGTATAAAGGTAATAAAATATGTAAGAAAAAAAATCTTAAAATTTCATAGCATTATTTCATGCTAAATGTTAGACAAGAACGAAAAATCATGCATCACTTCCCAACACTATCTGAATATTGTTAAGAAATTTCATTTTTGTTCATACAATGAAATGCGATTTAAAAAAAAAAAAAAAAAAAAAAAAAAAAAAAAAAAAAAAAACACTCAGTAAAAATTTATTTTTAGCAATTGCTGTCCATAAGCAGTTAATGTGTGAGAATTCTTTCGTGAAACCCTGTATTTGATCTACACATCTCGTAATACACTAAAAATTAGTCAAATTTTAAAATGCATGTCACAGCTGAAAACGCCCATCCAGCAGTTATGGCTCATAGGCAGTCCTGTAAGCAAATTCTTTTGTGTATCTCTTTAAATAAATGATAAATCCTATGTACTCAATAATCTATAGAAAATATGCTGTAATGAACCTCAATAATGTATATCAGTTTCATTGAAATTGTGTAATATCATTCAAATATACTGTAAACGATGTTCCCCATAGGTCATAATGGAATGGAATTCTTTTGTGCGTCCCTGTAAGCGAACTATAAATGCCGCTTTCTCTATATCCGATATAGAAAGCATGTTGCCATCGACCCTAGTCATGCATACCAATTTCATTATGTTTGAAACAGTGTAACATCCTTAAAATGCACTGAAAACGATTTTTCCACATTGACCACAATGTAAAAGAATTATTATGAGTGTCCCTGTACACGAACAATAATTGCTACTTATTATATAGTCTATATAAAGCATATTGTCAACCTCTTCAGTGATGCATATCAATTTCATTATGTTTGAAACAATGTAACATAATTAAAATGCACTGAAAAATAATTTTTCCCATTGACTGCAATGTTACGGGTTACTTTTGAGTGTCCCTGTAAACGATTTAATTTTCAATACCGAACAAGCCATGGTAAACCTCAATAACATATATCCATTACATGGCAATCTGAATACATTTACGCGAGTTGGAGCACGGAGAGACAGACGATGAGACAGACAAACCGATTTCGTGAACACTTTTCAACTGGTGTTGGAAAGTGTTTAAAATTGACCACCACTAGAGAAGGAGTGTGTCATCTATCCTTCAGAATAAATTACATTGGGGGAAAAATTGTGTTTAACATTCTTTCACCTGTTGAATTTAAACAGTAATAGAATTGTGGGGAATAATAAAACAGATGAGGAAAAATAAACGAAGAACATTTACAAAATTCCTTACGAATCAAAAAGACATTTTACAGCATTATTTAGAACTGAAGTTACAGCGAACGTTTGGATAATTTTCCTTTTTGTTTCTTTTATGTATACCGTACAATCAATAACGATTCAAACATCGAAAATTGTTGGAATTTCTGAAAAACTATAATACTAACCGCATCTGCATATTTCTTAACTGGATACATATTTGAGATTATCGACTGCCTTTTTTAGCCAGTAGTCTCTATCACTAGTCCACAATGTTCCGTGTAGATGATATTTTTATCTACTGACCTCATTAACTGTAAAACCTTGAAAATCGGACGATAGGCATTTCAAATCAGTCGACACTTTTTGATTTGATTAAATCTCATCAAGTTACATTACAAATAATTTAAAAGTCAAAACCTTCTAGGATATCCATTGCTTTTTAACACTTTCCAACAAAGTTGAAAAGTGTTTATGAATTCGGTTTGTTTGTCTGCCGTAAACGTATGCTGACAAACGTAAATATACTCGGATTGCCATGCAATTGATATATGTTATTGAGATTTACTGTGGCATGTTTTGCATTGAAAATGAAACATGTAGCATTTATAGTTATGTACAGAGACACTCAAAATAATTCCGTTACATTACAGTCTAATGCGGGAAAATAATTTGCGGTGTATTTTAATGATGTTACACTATTTCAAACATATTGAAATGGATATATATCACTGGGGTGCACTACAATATGCTTACTATAGAACATGGTGGGCATAGCATTCATCTTTCATTTACAGGGACATTCAAAATAATTCGATTACAGCAATTACTATCTATGAACAATAATTGCTGGAAGTACGTTTTCAATTGTGGTACGCGTTTTTATATTGAACTATTTTTTTTTACATATTACTTGGCGTGCTTAAATGCTATAGATTGTATACAAGGCAGTAGAAAACATATCGAATACGTTTCCGTTTATTGACGGAAATTGCTGAATAAGAATTTTCTACTGTGCATTGCGGTTCCTAACTGAACTGAATTTTAGCATACTATATAGTATATACAAATCTATGGATCGTATACATGGCTGCACAAAAGAATTCGTATATTTTTCCGACTACTGATGGTAATTGATAAAGTTAGATTTTCAGATATGTTATGAGTTTTGTGAATTGTTTACTTAGGCATCATATTCCATCTCATTAAAGGGTGAAATTTTGTTATGGTATTCTGAATGTGTTGGAAAGTGTTTCATAATCTATGCTTGACGCATGATTTTTCTTTCTTGCCAAAATTATGCCTTCTCAATATTTCAGGTTATAAATATCTAACCCTCAATGACCAAATGCCGCCCTATTCGGGACAACCAATATTTATTGTCCAAATGCGTTGTTTCCAAATTATATTTTCGGCATAACTTTTTCAGGAAAAGTTTTTTCGTATTATTTAATTGCTGAAATTGTGAGATTAGATAAATCGAAATTTTCTGTGCAAAAATACTGGTGTCCAAATTCAAGGTTTTTGCACATTCTACATGGCACGTATACGTGCAAATTCCTCGACTGTATATTCAAGTATATGTGGTGTAAAATTTGATTCGTTCAGGATTAACATTAGCGAGCGGGTGCTTTCGCGTAAGTGAAGTAGCCTCTTAAAAGTACTCTTTTTTTTACACTATTTTATTTACCTTAACTTGATTTATATATATGTTACGGTCAATATGATTAATCCGGTCATTATTAATAATAACCGGTTTTTATAAATAATGACCGGATTAATCATATTGACCGTAACATATATATGTGCAAATGGAAAATTTTGTAATTGATTTAAAATTATGCTAGAATCCTAAAAATTATGTACACAGATATGTTTTCGGTGACATGTAAAACAGTTTGATATTTTTGTAACTTAATTATAAATTAATAAATTAATTTTATGGATTTTTTATGTTATCCGGGCGCAGGTGATAAGTCACCAAAAATTGTATACGATTGTTACAACTGTATACGATATTCAATAATGGAGATAATTATGTACCAAACCACGATCTCTAAAATATGCCAGCTGGTTGTGAGATTGCAACAATGAAATATTTAAACACTAAACAGTAGAAAATAAAATATTACATGTTACGAAATAAAATACAATATAAAGAAAATATAGTGGTATCCCCATGCATTATTACTTCTCCTGCCCACTGACTGTTGCTTGGCATCTTAGGCCTGCTCCTTCTAACCCACCTCCTTCTTGGCTGCTGAACATAATTACGCGTCCCATCTTAACTCATAAACTTTCAGAAATTTACAAATTACTAACACACCTATCTAACATAACTTAATCATTCAAAGCAGTTTTCTTTCTCCATAAATTAATAATAATAACTCGCTTATTTTAGTCCTTAACGTAATCATTCTATCATTTTTTATCTGCTTAGCTTTCTCCATTTAGCTGTTTTGCAGCTTAATTGTTTCTCTCATCCGCAAGTAATATTCTCTTCCTAGCAGGGGCTGAGTCCCCATTAATTAATTTATTTTTATCGGGAACCGCAAGTTTGGTCAGCAAGCAACGTATCGTTACATCTAACACGAAGTGCATCCAGCCTCCATCCAGTGTGAGGGTTCCAGCGCAATTGTGTGGCGCTCCTTGTCGCGTGGGAATCTCACACTGGCACGTCCACATCTCAAGTGCCGTCATTTACGAACTGTACAATTGGTACAGTCTTACCTAAGAACTGCACCTTTCTACTAAATTAGCGGACTGTACAACTGGTGCAGGCGCACCTGTGGACCTCGTCTACCCTGTCTGTCGCTCCTTGTCGCGCAGGAACGCTGGTTCCAGCGACAGACCCTGTATTAAATTATAATTTTTTTTTTTTTTTTTTGTATGTCTTTAGTTCCTGCCACCTGTCGCGTGGGGCTTTGCCCGGCAGGACCAGCCATTGGCGAAGCTTGTACTGCCACGTATAATCCCTGCGTGCCGGGGAGCTAGCCGGGGAAGACATTAAACGCTCAACGGCTGGGTTCGCCCTCAGCCGAGTGGTCTTCCTCAGGCATTAGCATTAAAATTAAAAATATAAAGAAAATGTGTAATATTTAAAAAAAAAAAAAATACACGTTTTTTTTTTCATTCGTGATAAATCACTTTATTAGATTCAACACAAAGTTTATTGGTATTATTAAAAATTGGCTATAAATATATATGTTCATGTGAGGCATGTGGAACCAATATAACGGCTTTAAATCGTATTTGCCATTTTATTTCCTATACCTGATTATTGGCCACTTGAAAAATAAATTACAATTTTTCTTTATCTTGACGTATTTAAAAAACAATAGGTATAGCAGAAGTGCCACATAAATAGGTTCTCAAAAATTAAGTTGCAGAAATAAATATACAATTTTTAAATAATGGTTAACAGCTGATACATTTATGCCTACTTTTTTTTTTCTAATTTCATCAGATAGTAAAACAGAATGTCAAAGATTTAATACTAACATTATGAAATAAAACTGAATATACTTTTAAAAGTACTTCAAACAAATTATATTTTATTTAAATAATGAAATATATCCTAAAACAATCTTGAAAACAAACAAAAAATAAGACAACAGTCGAAATGTTTTGCGAATGAAATAATCGTTTGCTTTTTGGTTTGCCTATGCGCAGTTATTTCATAGATATTACAACAATTATTGAACCTCTAGTAATTCCCCCTCCTTCCGCTACGTGGCGTATGACCTTCATTGACATGACCTTGGCGGACACCTCTGCCATATAACTTGGAACGCTTGACATGTCTACGTTTTGTTTTTATCCGAAATGAAAATGGAATATTTGCATAATGAATTTAGACGTAAAATTATGAATGCTAAATTTTCGATAAGGATTTCCAATAGTTTTAAAATTTTGCCGATAAATTTAATAGAATTTAGAAATTAATTGTTTAAAATATTTGAAAATGTTTTTGCATCTGTTCGGGAAATATAAACATCTTATTTTCATATTTTTTACAATTTTTAAAAGCGTTTATTTTTATTTTCCACTTTAATTTATTCGTTGCTTAGCAACCAGATTTCAAAGAGTGTAAAATAATAAAATTCAAGGAACTCTCACTATTTTGATGAAATATCCCTTTTAAAAAAAAATCAAAACGACTGTAAATATAATGAGACTACGGGGGATGAATGCCTATTTATTTTAAAAAATTAAAAGAATAAGAAGTTCATCAGAATTTCAGAATAGCATTGTATAACACCGTGTTTAATTTAATGATTCTAATTTCTGGAACATTCGAAGAATTTTATATGCTTTTGAAAAAATAATAATTGCGGATTGTACGATGTTAAATGATATCAAACATGAGATTTAAAAAACAAATGACTTGCAGAGCTGACGTTGAGGATCCTGATCAGCAGATTTACTAGTTAACTCACTTTTGGTTTGATTTACGGGTGCAAATTCCCACGCTTCAGGATAGAGACTTTAACTAAAATATCTTGCTTTTGTTTCGCGGAATTATAAGATTTCCATGATTCAAAAACTAAACCCACGCAAATTAATGATAATTTTTTTTCTTACTTTATCATTTAGATTTTGGAAATATTCACAAAAAAAATTCATGAATTCGAAGACACATTAAGGGCAGATAAATTTAATGAAAAATAAACCTAAATTTATTTTGAGCGAAGGATTCACCCACTATCGCCGGGGTCATCAATTGGAATTCTAAAATCTTGCATCGTGGAAAAACATGGACATGCATGAGATTTCATAAAAAAGCGCGGCGCCATTTCCGAAAACTGTTTATTAGAGCACAGCCATTACTGATATTAAAATTGCGTACATGTCAAGATTAAAAGGGAAAAAAAATCCGGAGCACTGAAAGGTCTTATCTATTTTTTCAACGGAATCATTTTGTGCTTGATGATTACACATGTGCAAGAGAGTAGAATCTGAGTGAATGAAAAATAGTAAATTGACTTTAATTCAGAATGTACAGCAATTTTAGAGATATCTTTTTTTTTCTTTATTGTTTACGTAGACGAGCGAAAATTTGTAATTCCTTTTAAAAAAGTTGGAACTATACCATCAAAATTCGGGTTTTCAATTAATAAAGTTACAAAAATCTTAAATTTTAATCCAAACGAATATAAATTTGAAATCCGTATATATATTGAACATTTTTTATCTTTTCACATTTTACTTTTCTTTCTTTCTTATTTTTTTGTTCACTCTTTTCTTTCTTTTTCGTTTTCTTTATTTATTTTTTTATTTATTTTTGTAGATTTTGGTTTGTTTTTAAAAAAATATGTTTTAAAAAAGAAATAAATACTTTTTATACACTTCTCAATGATATCACTATCACATTTTGATACCGCTTTGGACTATTTATTTACTATATTATTTTTGTGTAATTTTCCGAAATTTTGAAGGTTTTTCTTTTTTTCTTTTTTCCCCCTTTTTCTTTCTTTCTTTTTTTTAATATCTATGAATCGGTTATTTCAAAAACCAAAGCCAAGTTTTTTCCAAATATACATTTTTTTTGTCACAAATGCTTCCTAAAAGGGACTGCCAGGATCTAGGTAATAACCACATAAGTCAGTGTATTCCTTCCCCTTTAAACAATACCTTCTAATTTTCGTTTATTACTTAAACGACATAAAGTCAGTGACTGAAGTAGTTTTTGCATGCAATACCAGATTACATGCGGATACCATATTACCATTTGCATGCAATACCATATTAAAACATAAAAATATTCCTGTATAAGTGCCATCTTCATTAATTTTGATTAAAAATATGTTAAATATGACTGTTTTGTTTAAATTAAATACCGCCTAACCTTGTTTCTTGCTAAAACAACATAAGTTAGGAACCGTTTGTCTGTTATTCTTCTTTTTATTATTCATGAATTATAAAAAATATTCGATATTTACAAACTTTGAAGTCCAAACTCTATAATAATCACCCCCCCCCCAAAAAAAACCCCCATAAAAATTCGTTTACTTGTGAAAAATACAGTTTTTTAAAATTTCTGAAAAGTTCTGATTCTGTGACTTATGTGGTTTTTGAAATGACCGATTCATATATATATATTTACTAATTTTCGCTCTACTTATTTCAAATCCTGTGTGTGCTACTTATACTTAGCCTGTAGAAGATGTAATAGTTTATCGAATTTTGCCTATAAATTACTTATTGCATTGTTTTATTTGTTTGCTTGTCTTTTCTTTCTTTAGCTGTTTATATTTTAATGTACTCGGGTTTGAGATTAAATTATAATAGTTTTCTGGTATAGATTTTAGTATGATCATAAAAAAAATAATAAAAATGATGGGGAAAATAGATTTTTTACGGTGTTACTTTCTACAAGAATACGATATTTATTATCTGCTATTATACTTATCGTCTCTGGTCTCTAATGATTTTTTTTGAAGTATGGATTATTTAAGTTTTTTTAAACAGAAGATAATTATCTAGCTTTGTATCGCCACAAGGGATTTTCTCTATGCATGTACTGGATTATAACATATATTTCTAGACCACGTGTGTGCCGGGGAGAGGGGGGATCGAAACTCTGTCCCTCTTGCAATCTTCGTGTAATTTTAAGTGTTTGCAGCCAATTACTGTAGATCAGGGTTTCCCAAACTATGGTACGTTTATAACAGCAGCTGTAACAGCAGAGCAGTAACAGCAGCTCTAGTATGCGAACCTTCAGATACTTATACGTGAAAGCTATATAGAAAATTATTATGGCGCTTAGATTCAGTGACCCCCCATCAGCTCGTCTAGTATGTCAATATAATGTCAATAAATCCCGAGTAGTATATGGATTTTTTCTAAAAATTATTAATAATAAATGATAATAAACTTTTTTGAACAACTTTTCCGATTTTTGACGCATTAAAAAATTTATGCAATTTTTCTGATGATATATCCAATGTCGTATTAAAATATAATCATGATGGTACTTCTTATTTGAATATCACTTAAAGGAGGTAATCGGAGTTTTAATTTAGTGATAAAAATTACCTAAAAAAAAAATACTAAGCCCGCCAAACAAACAAACGCCAAGAACCAAACAACAGACCACTCCCTGCTTATTGTACAGGAGACAACTTCACAATGTTAAATCGACGAAACATGCCAGCGCAAAATTTCAGTTATCAAAAGAACGAAGCATCGCAGAAAAAGAAAACGAAAACTAGAAGATTCTAATATAGAAATTTTTCAATTTGAGACCAAATTCATCTTCATAAATGAATTATAAACAGAGATATAGAATTAAAAAAAAAAAAAAAAAAAAAAAAAAAAAAAAAAAACAGGGATACTTAAAGTGATTACTTTATTGAATGCATTTTTAAATGTTAACTTTATCTTTATTAGCAGTGATACGGAGAAATTATAAATTTCAATTTAGTTTTTCAAAGCTAAAATTTTAAATTGTGCTAAAATAAATTAATAAGTTTTTTAAATAAATAAATATATATATATATATATAATCAAATGACGGGAACAGTTAGTTTTTTTGCTATTTTCTACCATTAAAAGTTTAACTTGTCAGTGCTAAAAATAAACAAATAAATAACTATGGTACGTTTATAACAGCAGCTGTAACAGCAGAGCAGTAACAGCAGCTCTAGTATGCGAACCTTCAGATACTTATACGTGAAAGCTATATAGAAAATTATTATGGCGCTTAGATTCAGTGACCCCTATCAGCCCGTCTAGTATGTCAATATAATGTCAATAAATCCCGAGTAGTATATGGATTTTTTCTGAAAATTATTAATAATAAATGATAATAAACTTTTTTGAACAACTTTTCCGATTTTTGACGCATTAAAAAATTTATGCAATTTTTCTGATGATATATCCAATGTCGTATTAAAATATAATCATGATGGTACTTCTTATTTGAATATCACTTAAAGGAGGTAATCGGAGTTTTAATTTAGTGATAAAAATTACAAAAAAACAAACAAAAAAAAAAACAGGTATACTTAAAGTGATTACTTTATTGAATGCATTTTTAAATGTTAACTTTATCTTTATTAGCAGTGATACGGAGAAATTATAAATTTCAATTTAGTTTTTCAAAGCTAAAATTTTAAATTGTGCTAAAATAAATTAATAAGTTTTTTAAATATATATATATATATATATATATATATAATCAAATGATTGGAACAGTTAGTTTTTTTGCTATTTTCTACCATTAAAAGTTTAACTTGTCAGTGCTAAAAATAAACAAATAAATAATTAAATGAAAAGCTTTAAATATTTCTTATCAGCCTAGTTTTACGATTGACATCGATAAAATAACAATTTTATCGATAATATTTTCGCATATCCTAACTTAAGTCCGTGAAGAGTTTTGCTACTTCAGCCTCTTCATATCTAAAGTGTTTTCAAGTTCAAAAGCATGACAACAATGAAGACAAAAAAAGACGTACCAATCAACTATACAAAAACTTTGTAAAGAATACCGAGTAAGGCTGTTTTATGTCTGGTGTGTTTAATGTTGAAATTTCCTAACAGGGAACATCAGGCGTGAGCTTAAATTTATATTTAAGAAGGGTTTAAAAAATGAATGTAAAAATTTAAAAATGCATTTTTTAATTTAAATATTTATTTATTTTAGAACAAAGAAACCCGCACTGAACACTGATTTGAATCCAATTGTACAAAAGGTGCGGCTTACTTTATATTTTAATAAATTGTGCCATAAAAGATCAATTGCATATTTGAAAATAAGCTTTTATAAAATGGTTAAAAAAAAAGTTGCCTTCCGAACTTGCATAACGTTTAGAAGAAAAGTTTTCTTTTAGATGCTATAAGAAAATCGTTTTAAATATGACATTTTAAATCTATCGTTTTAAATACGTATAACGTAATTTTCAGTAACGTAATTAAATGCTTTTACCACGTAATAATTTAGTTATTTTAACGTTTTCTTTCTTTTTCAATATTTACGTGTAAATATATATTTCAATTAAAAATACAGTGTTCGGAAACACTTACAAGAACATGGTTTTAAATATTATGACGTTTTAAATATAACGTAATTTTCATGTAAAATTACATTAAATATAATTAAATTTAATGTTTTTAGCACGCAATAGCCTAATTATTTTAAACTTTTCTTTCTTTTTTAAAATTTACGTGTACATATTTTTTTCAATTGATAAGTGTTTGTAAATATTATTATTTGGGCCTTTTTTAAAATCTTACAACAGTAAATAAAAACTGGCTATTTAAAACTATGAATTAAATCACTATTTAGATAATGCAATTTTGAATGAAAAATTGGGGGAAAAAATTGACCAAAAAAAAAAAAAATGTTAGTTACTTTTACAACATTAGGCTATTTATTTATTTATTTTTAAATGGAGGTATACTTTGTAAAATCCCAAGCCCATGGATAATTTGGATTGAAATGTTCTTGAAATAGCAGTTATTTATTAAGAATGCGATTATTAAACGTTCATAATTAGAGACATATACTTTTCGACAAACCTTAGAATCATTATGATCGCTTCGCACCCCCTCCCCCACCTAAATAAGTTTTCCTTCCATTCTACCTATTAGTTTTAAAGGGATGGTAAAACATTTAAAATCGAAAGTTTTAATGGATCATACATTCGATTACAGTTGAAAATCGCTTTCCATTACATGTAGGTTGAATACTAGCAAGTCAAATATATTATTTTTGGATTTCTAGATGAACATCCTCTTACTGTCTTTAAAAATAATTGCCATGCCATATTTAATGGATTTAGCCGCTATATCATTTAACCTTTAAAATACATTTATCAATACTGGCACAGTCCACAAATACATTTTAATTCATATTTAACATGTTTTTCAAAATAGAGTTATCAAAATTTTTATTTAGAGTAAACGGGGCAAGAAAAATAGAATGAAATAATGTATATATATCACATAATTCAACAAATGCGCCATTGACAACCAAAATGTTTTAACAGACGACTGAAAGCATTAACATTGATTCATCTAATGTTGATTCACTTGTACAGTGTACTTAATAACCAGAGAAAGCTGTAGACAAAAAGTGTTTGTCTTGTAAAACACTTATTTAAAGTAAAATGTCCTAAATCTAACACTTTAGGAATATTAGTCAGTAATTTCTTTCAAAATGATTATCTTATAAACAAGTTAGAAATTGTACTTTAAACATGACATAGGAGGTGCGTTCGTTTTATAACTACTTTCACAATGTAAAAAAATCATCCTTATTATTTCAGTGAAATGAATTATATTGTCTGCTATGAGCGAAATGAACATGTTTTTTTGTTTTCTTATTACATATGCCACGTTAACAAATGCGATTTTTTTGTTCTACACCAGACAGCACTGTAAAATTCACCATGGAGGTCTTGCTTTGCGAATGATTACGTCCATGGTTTAATATTTGTATGATTCATAATGAAAGAATCTCCTGTGTTTATTTGCTCTAATGGATTGAGATATTCGGCTGTTAACGTAATTTCTACTGAAGTTATCTCAGATTTTATACATTTTTGAATGTAACTGATCTCTCAAACAAACAATTGTTTTGAACAATCTTTCTAAAAATGCAACTTTTAAGCAATTTTATTCGAAAAAATAATTTTGAATAAAAATGGCCGCCTGGCATATGAAAAAAGAAGTGGTTTGCCCGTATTTGTTTTCCTCAGTCACATGACTCGCACATATATTATATAGATTACGTACGATAGGATTTAATAGAAAATGAAGAACATTTTTATTAATATCTTTTTAAGTTTTGATTCGATTTTCATAAAAATTGAAATCACTCGACAAAATTCTACAACGATAATATACATTAAATTTCAAACCTTTCGGTTGGGTAATTTTTACGCTGTTATATGCGGACAGACGGACGGACGGACCAGGCGACGACTAGGTGCTACGTATTTATATAATTACGAACGCACCTAAAAAAAGCAATGATTTTAGCAAAAAATAATTGTTTTTCTTATGATGTTACATACTTTATTCAGCCAAGCTTTATAATGTATCTATGTTTAATTTTTTTAAAGTTTCGTCGAGAAACTTAATTTATATTAACTTTCTAAATTAATTTATTAACTGAGTTGAAGAGTTAAGGCAGTTCGAGATATATTATTAGTACACTCAGGATTATATTTTTTCAATCATTTCTTAAAATAATTTTAGCAGTTTCTGAAAAATCCATTATTAAATAAAAAGTGTGCAATTACTGAAAACGGCAGGGATGAGGTAAATAATTGTTACTGGCGACTAGGATTTTTACAATTGATAGAGCCTTGAATATATATTTGAATATTTGCGAAACATTCATTTATCTTTTAATTCACCAACTGAATTTGTAAATATTTTTTGGCAACATGTGCAGACTTGTCAAATCATGTATGTTTTTTTCTGGGACTTTTATGAGGAAATCTTCCTCACTTCAAACACTTTCATCTCTTATTTTTACTCAATTTCTAGTCTATTAATGTGTGATTGTCCAAATCTTGTATTATTTTTGCTTATTATAGCTTGTACAAGGATGAAATCATACATTTTTGTGGAATCTGTAGTAATTTGGGCCTGGCGATTCTGCTACAGTTCCAGAAATATTTCATTAATTCACTTTTTCCAATGTGATTTATCTTTTATTGGTCATAAATTACATTTTTTTCTTCTTTCTTTTCTGAAAATTATTCAAACAGGCATGTGTTCATATTTCAATTTTTGGTTTTTTCCCCCTCAATTTGTGTATGATGTTTCTGTGTTGTCTCATATATATATATATATATATATATATATATATATATATATATATATATATGTATAAATATATATATAAGGGGTTCGTACAGAGATTTTATAAAGTTCGTATAAAAAAAAATAGAGTGTCTCATTAAAATTAAAGTATAAGAGGAGAATAGCAAATTATAAATATAAGCATCATATTTGGTGTAATCACTTTCTTCTGCGAATTTTAGAAAGGAAGTTGTGAGCTGCATTCGACTTTTTTATTTACTCCTTTTTTTAAAGGGGGGGGATAGAAGGGGATAGAAGTTGAATATAAGATGGGAAAATAATAAATGAATTGCGTCCATTTTTTTTTTAATGAAAATGCTGGAGTTTATGTTGATGATATATTCAAAATTCGTTCCGATCTGAAAATCTTTACAAAAGCAAGACTGACCAACAAGCGTACTATAACGAAAACCTGTGAAAACAGAATCTTGTCTCAAGTGGAAGGCATTCATAGTCCCGTCAGAAAGAAAAAAATAATTTACAATTAACGATGTACCTACCACGACAAAAACCTGTCTAAAACGGAAATTTTCACCGCTCACTTTCGTTTCCGTCTTTGCAGATTTTGCCGTATTTTCAATTATTTAAAGATATGCAATAACATACTAAAAAACAATATATTAAAATATTGGAGAATAAAAAATAATAAAACTTACCAGCTGAAATCCTTGTCTCTGTGCATAGTTAAAGAATATCCAAACATAGAGCCATTCGGACCTTGATGAAGCACTGCTGTCCTCATATCAATATTGAAACCCGCTGTCCTTTCAACAATATTAGAAAATAGTGCACAAATTAATAGCGTCCTCACATAAATAAGTACGGTGTAATGCTGCAAAAACATGATATTTACCACTGAGAGTAACTTTTCCATTTTTAGAATATCCAAAATCAACGAAAAGTGAAGATGATAACCTATTCCTGGAGAACTTGGTGTAATTTTTTGATTCATCAATATTAATGCCCCATAATGTTGCACTACATTCTTCTAAATTCTTAGATTAAAAAAGTAATCGAATTTCATCAGCGATAAAACAAAAAAACTAGCATAAAAATTAGAATTCACTTTAAAACTTTCTTTGAAGTTAGAAACACCTTTTTTAATCACATTTTTCTAATCTTTACGTGGGAGACAAATTTACTTCATTTTTTTATTAAAATATAACTTTGTCATTTTGATATAATTGTTAAAACGTAAAATAAGTCTTGATATGTAAATATTTAAATTCAATGCTGCAATTTCGTTCAAAATAATTATAAAAGAGAAAAAAAAATGTAAAATTCAAAATAAAAGCCAGCGATAGTTCGGATTAGAAAAACTAAAACAAGTGAAGCTTGGAGAAAAGGTTTAAAACAACAACAAGATTTAATATTTAGAACATCACTTTTTAAAAGTTATGTTTGCAACCTACTCCATGACATTTTTTTTTCTTTTCTTTTAAATATCACATTTGAGGAATAAATTTCAGAACTATAAGTCCATTATTTTTTCATCACAACAAACCCTTTTTCAATATTTCAGCACGTACTGAGTAATACAGTCCAATTGAAGGCCCGGTTTCTTCTGTTTACGGAAATCAGCTGACAAGAATAACTGCACAAGGATGTTAAGTGGGCGAGGTATTAGGATCCCCTTTTCCAATTCATAACAGTGACTCGTGCCATAAGCTTTTTGGAAGATGCCCGCGCTTAGAGAAATTTTTCTTAAAAGGGGGTTACTGGATCAAACAAGTAGTAGATCGCCAAGGCATCGCCAAACCTCTCACTTAGATAACTTTGGAAGTTATTAAAGACAGTCTTTCATCGGAAAAAAGAGCTATTTTTTCACCCCTCCTTCTAATGAATGTGATTTAAGACGGAAATAATATTCGTTTTTCTTATTGAAAAAATAAATGGAAACTGATACCGTTTCCACTTACTTTATCCATGTATTTATTATATCTAAGTGCACTCTGTTTTAGTACGATAATATTTATTATGGATTTATATGTATTATTTTTTATTTTATTTATTTTATTTTTATTTATTTATTTTCATTTATTTTTATTTATTTATTTTCATTTATTTTTATTTATTTATTTTCATTTATTTATTTTCATTTATTTTTAATTTTTACTTCTAAATAGAAAAGAAATTTTATGGATAGTAACTTACTAATATATTTTATTATCAATAATTTTATTCCTTTTATATTACACTTCAGGAAAAATAACTACTCTGAATTATTATTTTTGAGCGTTATGCTATATTATTTATTAATACATAGTTCAAAACATTTTTGATTTAGCTTATGATTTTACATGAAAGGTATCTGACACCGGCTGAAACTGTTGCATTAATAAATATAATCTTATAAAATGGAATTTCTTGTCAAGCAATTTTTTAAATATTTAAGATTTAAAAAAAAAGGAGATTGTTTTTTATTATACTTTTAAGAACAGAAGAAGCATCAAATTATTTACAAAGAAATAAATTATTATTATAACATCAACTTGTATTACTACATAATTTTGTATTATTTTTAAATAAATATTTTTCATAAGGCAAAATGAATAAATAAATAAATAAAGAGTAAAAAATAAAAATAAAAATAATAATATATGATAATTTTTATAAACAGTAAGTTTATCGGAATGTATAAAAAAGTTGTTTATCAATGTTGTATTTTTCTGTATTTTATTTTAACATAAAATACCCCTCTAATAAAGTTCCACTTCTTCTCTAATAAAGTAGGTGATATATACATAATTTTAAAATATCTATTCAGCACTTTGTAGTGCTTTTAAAAATAAATTTAGAATAGTTTTATAATGAAAATTAATAAATACAATTAAACTATCGATAAGAAAAATAAATTACCATCCCTCATATTTCTCATTGGCGGATTTTATAAAACATATGTATTTTACAATGCAATAAAAATGTAATGCTTTTAAAAATATATAATAATTGTCATAAACTTTTTTGTATCTTGGCAGTCATCAGAGTATTTAGCAACTTGTCGTACATTTCTTTAATTTAAAATGTAATTATTTGAAAAGAAAATGTTTTATTAAAAATATTTAGTCTTGTTTTAAGAACATAACAAATAATAATTCATAAATGCGTGCTATTTATGCTGAAAATAATTTTCTACAAATACCTTTCAAAACAGCTCAATTTTAAAAGATCCTATTTGTATTTTGTGACAGAAAAATGCTTACGAAAGATAATAAATAATGATATATAAGAAATACTTCATGCCTTGCAATATTAATACTTCAAGAAAGGAAGTAGTGAGGTTTAATTCATAATTCATAATTCATAAATGCATGCTATTTATGCTGAAATTAATTTTCTACAAATGCTTTTCAAAACAGCTCAATTTTAAAAGATCCTATTTGTATTTTGTGACAGAAAAATGCTTACGAAAGATAATAAATAATGATATATCAGAAATACTCCATGCCTTGCAATATTAATACTTCAAGAAAGGAAATAGTGAGGTTTAATTCATAATTCATAAATGCATGCTATTTATGCTGAAATTAATTTTCTACAAATACTTTTCAAAACAGCTCAATTTTAAAAGATCCTATTTGTATTTTGTGACAGAAAAATGCTTACGAAAGATAATAAATAATGATATATAAGAAATACTCCATGCCTTGTAATATTAATACTTCAAGAAAGGAAGTAGTGAGGTTTAATTCATAAATGCATGCTATTTATGCTGAAATTAATTTTCTACAAATACTTTTCAAAACAGCTCAATTTTAAAAGATCCTATTTCTATTTTGTGACAGAAAAATGCTTACGAAAGATAATAAATAATGATATATAAGAAATACTCCATGCCTTGTAATATTAATACTTCAAGAAAGGAAGTAGTGAGGTTTAATTCATAATTCATAAATGCATGCTATTTATGCTGAAATTAATTTTCTACAAATACTTTTCAAAACAGCTCAATTTTAAAAGATCCTATTTGTATTTTGTGACAGAAAAATGCTTACGAAAGATAATAAATAATGATATATAAGAAATACTCCATGCCTTACAATATTAATACTTCAAGAAAGGAAATAGTGAGGTTTAAATAGAGGCCAATCCTTGGAAAAGACCTCGAAAAAGACTGATAACGAATTAATATATAGAAAATAAAAAAAAGGAAGGACTTAAATAGAAAACAATTATAGGAAACAGATAGATACGCAAAAGATACGAGAATATGTTATGTCTACGAGCAGAAACGTTTAGCAAAGAATTTATAGTCAATGAATGATAAAACGAATGTATAATTTTTATTGTAAGAAAACGGTCATTTGAATGGCAGCAAACTATATCCATACATTTCATTATAATTATAGATAACGATTACTTAGCCATATTATGAAACGTTCTGATTGGTCAAATTAGAGATAAAGTTACGGCTACTTTAGCAGATTCATAGAAAACTTGCTGAACAATAATTTTTTTTGTCCCTGGTCGAGTGAAATATTTTTATATTAGTGGGATTGCTAGATAAATTGTAAGAGAAGTGAAAAATAAATAGCAAATATTTATCAAAATTTTTGAGAGTGGACTCTACACTGTTAATAATGTATAAGTATAGAGTTAAGACTCTTAAAATACGTATAATAGATATGCTAAAATAGTGTACAATGGGAAATGAAAATTTCAAGAACATTTTAAAAATATGTTAAATTTTCTTGGCAATTTCGGCCAAACCACTTGGCCATTATCAAGGGATTTCAAGATTCATGAAATTCTTGAAATCCCTTGATGATGGCCAGGTGATTTGACCGAAACTGCCGGGAAAATTTAACATATTTTAAAATGTTCTTTATATTTTCATTTCCCATTGTACACTATTTTAGTATATCTATTGGGTTGTTCGGAAAGTTCTTTCCGTTTGGGAAAACCAATTCGTATCGGAAAATTTTAACCGTCAATTGTTACTTTCCGATTTTTCCAACTTTTCCGATTTTTGACGCATTAAAAAATTTATGCAATTTTTCTGATGATATATCCAATGTCGTATTAAAATATAATCATGATGGTACTTCTTATTTGAATATCACTTAAAGGAGGTAATCGGAATTTTAATTTAGTGATAAAAATTATCTAAAAAAAAAAATACTAAGCCCGCCAAACAAACAAACGCCCAGAACCAAACAACAGACCACTCCCTGCTTATTGTACAGGAGACAACTTCACAATGTTAAATCGACGAAACATGCCAGCGCAAAATTTCAGTTATCAAAAGAACGAAGCATCGCAGAAAAAGAAAACGAAAACTAGAAGAATCTAATATAGAAATTTTTCAATTTGAGACCAAATTCATCTTCATAAATGAATTATAAACAGATATATAGAATTAAAAACAACAACAACAACAACAACAACAACAACAACAACAACAAAAAACAACAACAGGGATACTTAAAGTGATTACTTTATTGAATGCATTTTTAAATGTTAACTTTATCTTTATTAGCAGTGATACGAAGAAATTATAAATTTCAATTTAGTTTTTCAAAGCTAAAAATTTAAATTGTGCTAAAATAAATTAATAAGTTTTTTTAAATAAATAAATAAATATATATATATAATCAAATGATGGGAACAGTTAGTTTTTTTGCTATTTTCTACCATTAAAAGTTTAACTTGTCAGTGCTAAAAATAAACAAATAAATAACTATGGTACGTTTATAACAGCAGCTGTAACAGCAGAGCAGTAACAGCAGCTCTAGTATGCGAACCTTCAGATACTTATACGTGAAAGCTATATAGAAAATTATTATGGCGCTAAGGTAACTTGTCAGTGCTAAAAATAAACAAATAAATAATTAAATGAAAAGCTTTAAATATTTCTTATCAGCCTAGTTTTACGATTGACATCGATAAAGTAACAATTGTATCGATAATATTTTCGCATATCCTAACTTAAGTCTGTGAAGAGTTTTGCTACTTCAGCCTCTTCATATCTAAAGTGTTTTCAAGTTCAAAAGCATGACAACAATGAAGACAAAAAATCCCTGACGGCTCGGCCTACAGGCACAGGTAGATTTCGAAGACGCAGACCGTGGGTCACCTGTTTGTCGGGAATTGCGGAAGAAATGACCTTTTTGCGATGATGCTGCAGTTGGAACCGCATACTTCGAAACCAAACTTGTTTGCAGGCGGAGCCAGCAAGGACTTTTTTTTTTTTTTTCCTATAAGAGTGGGTCCTATAAACCATGTCAATATAAAAGTTTTAGATAATATTAAGAGGATTTATAATAAATTTAAGCGGATTTGAAATTTTGGAAATTGACAAGTTATGAATTTTTTTCTTCTAAAACCCCCCTTCCCACCCCTTAAGACAATTTTTAATTATATCAAAAATCTGTCATACATAAATTTTCGGCCCTTCTCCTAGAAGTAATAATAACTTCAAACGGATTCGATATGTATCATAATTAAGAAATTATGGGTTTTTTTCTGTTTTCACAAAAAGTCCCCCCCATTCCCCCACCCCCCTTGGTTCGATTTTGCCCATTAACGAACTTGACCGAGATTTTATGCCCCTTGCCAGCAAGGAGTTGGAACCGCCTACCTCGAAAAATAACTTGTTTGCAGGCGGAGCCGGCAGGGATTTTTTTGTTTTTAATTTTGTTTTGCTATAACGGTTGGTCCTATAAAAAACTTGTCAATATAAAAGTTTTAGATAATACTAAGAGGATTAATAATAAATTTACGCGGATTTGATATCTTGTGAATTGACGAAGCTATGATTTTTTTTCTTCTAAAACCCCCTTCCCCCCCCCCCCCCCCCTTGGGGCCATTTTTAATTATATCAAAAATATGTCATACATAAATTTTTGGCCCTTTTCCTAGAAGTAATAATAACTTTAAACGGATTCGATACGTATAATAATAAAGAAATTATGAGGGTTTTTTCTGTTTTCACAAAAAGCCCCCCCATTTTCCCCCCCTTTGGTTCGATTTTGCCCATTAACGAACTTGACGGAGATTTTATGACCCTTGATTTTATGTATCAGTTTGGAAGAGATTTATGCAGAATTTTTCCAGTTATCGTGGTCAGAAGAAAGTGACATAGACAGATAGATGGATAGATAGATATATAAAGTTTTGAACTGGGGGTGGTTTTGGGTTCTGGGAGTCATGATCGGCGTAGATCTGCAAAAAATTTTCAAAATTTCCAACTTAGGTGAGAATGTAGTAGGTAGTATTTCTTACGAAATCTACCTAAAAAGACGTACCACTCAACTATACAAAAACTTTGTAAAGAATACCGAGTAAGGCTGTTTTATGTCTGGTGTGTTTAATGTTGAAATTTCCTAACAGGGAACATCAGGCGTGAGCTTAAATTTATATTTAAGAAGGGTTTAAAAAATGAATGTAAAAATTTAAAAATGCATTTTTTAATTTAAATATTTAAATATTTATTTATTTTAGAACAAAGAAACCCGCACTGAACACTGATTTGAATCCAATTGTACAAAAGGTGCGGCTTACTTTATATTTTAATAAAATGTGCCATAAAAGATCAATTGAATATTTGAAAATAAGCTTTTATAAAATGGTTAAAAAAAAAGTTGCCTTCCGAACTTGTATAACGTTTAGAAGAAAAGTTTTCTTTTAGATGCTATAAGAAAATCGTTTTAAATATGACATTTTAAATCTATCGTTTTAAATACGTATAGCGTAATTAAATGCTTTTCCCACGTAATAATTTAGTTATTTTAAAGTTTTCTTTCTTTTTCAATATTTACGTGTAAATATATATTTCAATTAAAAATACAGTGTTCGGAAACACTTTTTTAATTTAAATATTTATTTATTTATTTATTTTAGAACAAAGAAACCCGCACTGAACACTGATTTGAATCCAATTGTACAAAAGGTGCGGCTTACTTTATATTTTAATAAAATGTGCCATAAAAGATCAATTGCATATTTGAAAATAAGCTTTTATAAAATGGTTTAAAAAAAGTTGCCTTCCGAACTTGTATAACGTTTAGAAGAAAAGTTTTCTTTTAGATGCTATAAGAAAATCGTTTTAAATATGACATTTTAAATCTATCGTTTTAAATACGTATAACGTAATTTTCAGTAACGTAATTAAATGCTTTTCCCACGTAATTATTCCCACGTAGTTATTTTAAAGTTTTCTTTCTTTTTCAATATTTACGTATAAATATATATTTCAATTAAAAATACAGTGTTCGGAAACACTTATAAGAACATGGTTTTAAATATTATGACGTTTTAAATATAACGTAATTTTCATGTAAAATTACATTAAATATAATTAAATTTAATGTTTTTAGCACGCAATAGCCTAATTATTTTAAACTTTTCTTTCTTTTTTAAAATTTACGTGTACATATTTTTTTCAATTGAAAAGTGTTTGTAAATATTATTATTTGGGCCTTTTTTAAAATCTTACAACAGTAAATAAAAACTGGCTATTTAAAACTATGAATTAAATCACTATTTAGATAATGCAATTTTGAATGAAAAATTGGGGGAAAAAATTGACCAAAAAAAAAAAATGTTAGTTACTTTTACAACATTAGGCTATTTATTTATTTATTTTTAAATGGAGGTATACTTTGTAAAATCCCAAGCCCATGGATAATTTGGACTGAAATGTTCTTGAAATAGCAGTTATTTATTAATAATGCGATTATTAAACGTTCATAATTAGAGACATATACTTTTCGACAAACCTTAGAATCATTATGATCGCTTCGCACGCCCTCCCACACCTAAATAAGTTTTCCTTCCATTCTACCTATTAGTTTTAAAGGGATGGTAAAACATTTAAAATCGAAAGTTTTAATGGATCATACATTCGATTAAAGTTGAAAATCGCTTTCCATTACATGTAGGTTGAATACTAGCAAGTCAAATATATTATTTAAGGATTTCTAGATAAACACCCTCTTACTGTCTTTAAAAATAATTGCCATGCCATATTTAATGGATTTAGCCGCTATATCATTTAACCTTTAAAATACATTTATCAATACTGGCACAGTCCACAAATACATTTTAATTCATATTTAACATGTTTTTCAAAATAGAGTTATCAAAATTTTTATTTAGAGTAAACGGGGCAAGAAAAATAGAATGAAATAATGTATATATATCACATAATTCAACAAATGCGCCATTGACAACCAAAATGTTTTAACAGACGACTGAAAGCATTAACATTGATTCATCTAATGTTGATTCACTTGTACAGTGTACTTAATAACCAGAGAAAGCTGTAGACAAAAAGTGTTTGTCTTGTAAAACACTTATTTAAAGTAAAATGTCCTAAATCTAACACTTTAGGAATATTAGTCAGTAATTTCTTTCAAAATGATTATCTTATAAACAAGTTAGAAATTGTACTTTAAACATGACATAGGAGGTGCGTTCGTTTTATAACTACTTTCACAATGTAAAAAAATCATCCTTATTATTTCAGTGAAATGAATTATGTCAGTGAAATGAATTATATTGTCTGCTATGAGCGAAATGAACATGTTTTTTTGTTTTCTTATTACATATGCCACGTTAACAAATGCGATTTTTTTGTTCTACACCAGACAGCACTGTAAAATTCCCCATGGAGATCGTGCTTTGCGAATGATTACGTCCATGGTTTAATATTTGTATGATTCATAATGAAACAATCTCCTGTGTTTATTTGCTCTAATAGATTGAGATATTCGGCTGTTAACGTAATTTCTACTGAAGTTATCTCAGATTCTATACATTTTTTAATGTAACTGATCTCTCAAACAAACAATTGTTTTGAACAATCTTTCTAAAAATGTAACTTTTAAGCAATTTTATTCGAAAAATAATTTTGAATAAAAATGGCCGCCTGGCATATGAAAAAAGAAGTGGTTTGTCCGTATTTGTTTTCCTCAGTCACATGACTCGCACATATATTATATAGATTACGTACGATAGGATTTAATAGAAAATGAAGAACATTTTTATTAATATCTTTTTAAGTTTTGATTAGATTTTCATAAAAATTGAAATCACTCGACAAAATTCTACAACGATAATATACATTAAATTTCAAACCATTCGGTTGGGTAATTTATACGTTGTTATATGTGGACAGACGGACGGACGGACCAGACGACGACTAGGTGCTACGTATTTATATAATTACGAACGCACCTAAAAAAAGCAATGATTTTAGCAAAAAATAATTGTTTTTCTTATGATGTTACATACTTTATTCAGCCAAGCTTTATAATGTACCTCTGTTTAATTTTTTTAAAGTTTCGTCGAGAAACTTAATTTATATTAACTTTCTAAATTAATTTATTAACTGAGTTGAAGAGTTAAGGCAGTTCGAGATATATTATTAGTACACTCAGGATTATATTTTTTCAATCATTTCTTAAAATAATTTTAGCAGTTTCTGAAAAATCCATTATTAAATAAAAAGTGTGTAATTACTGAAAACGGCAGGGATGAGGTAAATAGTTGTTACTGGCGACTAGGATTTTTACAATTGATAGAGCCTTGAATATATATTTGAATATTTGCGAAACATTCATTTATCTTTTAATTCAGAGTTTTAACTCTTTACTTATAGTTAATCTTTATTTTACGAAACGTTTTAAAATGCTTTCTATAAAGAATGCATTTCGAATCTTATAAATAATAAATTTTAAAGAAGGTTTATAATATTTTTACATAAATTGGAAATATTAAAAAAATATTATTGTTAATCATTTACAAATATATTCCTAAGTAGTTTAAATGGATATATAACTGTTAAATCTTCATAAAATTTGATTTAATATATATATACATTTTATGAGCATTTGAAAACAAATCGCATAAAAAATTCCTGTAATTGCACAAGTTATAACTTAAAATATGTCACATGTTTTAATATAAACAGTCATAAAGCAATGCTTTAAAACGGTTTACTTCACAATGTTTAAAATGTGATTTTTTATTTTTTATTGCGTGTAAGATTTCTCTTGAAGTATTTTATACTTTTATATCCAGTCCACGGAATTATAGAAATTATACAATTCCTATAATTTAAGGTCTTAAAATTTAACCTAAAGTTGTAAATGTTAAAAAAAAGTCTATTTTTTTTTAATAACGTTGAAAATATACATATTTTTTTAAGTTTATCTCTACATACAATTTTCTTTGTAGAACAAAACGCAAATTAATAAATAGATTTAATTATTACCGCAAATGTTTCACAATAATGACAGATTTAGCTTCAGTCTTGATATATAGATACAATCGATAAATCATTAAAGAGTACCAGTAGCTTAAGAGAAATGTTTCGTGCAATTTTAAAAAAGCACTTTTTAACATTTTGAGATAAACCGCTTTAAAATACCCTTTTAATCACTGCTTACATTGAGGAAACCTGTCACAATTTCAGTCATAACTAGCCTAAGTATGATAATTTTTGTGGGATTTGCTTTAAAATGCTCAGAGAGTATTGCTTTTTCATGCATATATATATTTTCCAAAAACTTTGAGAGCGGAAAGTATTTCTCTCATGCTTTTTTTAATGCCGAGTTTGTTTTAACCTGTCAAAACGAACTTTTCCGAATTACGGATCCAGATAGTTTTCTTGTGATTGGATTAGTATAGGAGACACGTTTCTTATAAATCGTAGGTATTGTATTATCTTCAAAAAATTGCATATATTTGTATAAAATAAGAATAAGATCTCTTTTTAACTGGAAATTTAGTTATATTGTTAGACACTGTTTTGTAACTTTATTTGAGAATGACCCATACCAAACAGATTTATTGTCGAGGTATTGAATATTTTTTTCCATACGATATTATAAATAAATACAATGTTAAAAATAAGTTTAGAGGTTTGGCAGAAAATGTTTCTGTATTAAATAGCTGCTAGTAATAAATTTTGCGCCAATACATGCCGTATTCGAGGTACCAGTAGTCGAGGATTTAATTACTAAAGAAAAAAAAATTAAAAAAAATCATAAATAACGGGGTTGTTTCATTTAACAAACTTTTATATTTAATGAACGATTTATTATTGGCATAGTGAGAAAACAGTTTTTTGAATCATGTTTAGTTATATTTTTTTGCGTTAAACAGAATATTATTCCATGGCAATTCTTTGTCATCTGCAAACACTTTATCTGCCAAATTTAAGCTCAACAGTTTTTAACTCAATTGTGAAAGACTTCACGTCAGAAACAGATTGCTATTAAAACAGGATTTTTTAAGAATTTATTTATATTAGTTAGGATTTTTTAATCTATCAAAATAAAATTTGCTGAAGTTGATACTTTCTCGTGTTCGAAAAGGTACACGAATCTTGCTTTATGTAAACTGTATTAGATTGGAAGGTGAACGGTGAAAAATCTACGTCTTCAAGTATTATCACAATTCTTACATAATTAGGAAGAGAATGTTGTCTATGGAAATATTAAACAGTCTGCCTGCCTGAATGTAATATGTACTAAGACTACGGCAGATTGACCCGAAGTTCAACTTGCATTAAATCTCCCATAGAATAGAAATCTTCAGTAATCGTGGCGCTGATAAAGAACTTCGGTTACGAAAGAATAACGGCAAAAAAAAAAAAATTAAACCTATCATTGTATAAAGTATATATATATTCTTATATAAAGATTATGTCATGAAAATCGTCTCAACTATTTACGATTTAAATATTTTACGTTCTATTATCCTATTTTGAAAAAAAAAAAAAGTTCGCATACGAAATATCGGCTTAAAAAATACACGAAATACTTTTGATTGGCGCAAAAGAGCCAATTCTGGCAAGAGAGTTCTCCATCCCATTCCAAACTCTGTGACCCGCATCAGACTGTTCGGCGCAATTCCCTTCCCACTCTTGGGTATCACTTTTCCGAGATATGGGCTTGCATCACGACCCTGGGTCTGACCCCACCCTTTCGAAGTACGCATAAAGAACAGCAAAAGGGTTACGAACACATTCTACTATCATAGAAGTGTCAATACTGTACTTAATGTGCGCATGTAAAAGTAAACAGAAACTGAATATCATAGCAATGAAATATCTTTTTTATGTCCTCGAAATATACGTTTTGTCTCAATCTACGAATTATGTATACATGAAAAATAATTAATTAAATAATAATTATCCGAACGCCAGTCATAACTACTTTTCAAAAGCCTGAAGGTAAACTCTTTCCACCAAATTTCCTTGTTTATCATTTTCTATCTCCCCAATTATAATAAAATTTTCTTGAGAGACTTCAAACACATTTTAATTTCATGTAAATAACTTTAAAAGTTTCGACACTAATCGCTATATATACTTTCGTTTTATTTGGCTTGTAGCGCAGCATTTACTCTATAAATATATATATTTTTTTTTCAGCATCTTGAAAAACGCGTTAAATATGACCAGTTATGTGTTCGGGAATTGTGTCAAAATGCATTTTTAAGATTAAGTGATTTGTGACATGAATTATTGTTTTGATGATGGGATAGAGAATAAGGAATATATCGTAATAGTGAACTTTTAAATATTGTAGTTGTGATTTAAATAGCAATTAACCCTGCACAATTTGTGCATCTGTTCTTTTGGTCAAAAATTCTTAAGAAGAGAAACAATCATAATAATAAAATGAATTAAACGGTCTTACTTGATCTTTGTTGAAAAATAAGAGACTCATTCTACTTGAAATAAAAACTCGTTTAGGTTTGGATCCAATAATGTTTATTACATTTTCTTGAAGAAGGAGGAAGGATGAGATGAAAGCTGCACATCAAGTCTTTAAAAAGTACTGGCTCAAATTTCGTAAAATTCGAAGAATCTTTAAAATATTCCTTCTGGCAGAATCCAATAAGGGATGTAGAATTAATGCAGAATTAAATTACCAGTTGATTTAAACTTTTAAAATATTAAATTTAAAATTTACAACAGCATTTTTATAGAATAATTAAAAACTGAAAACGCGAAATTAATCTCCAAAAGATTCGGCATTTGCCGATCTCGGACAACGAGTCGAAGCTCAGCTCAAGATACGCGCTCCACTTTATTTTTACAGCATCATTTTTGTTAAAATTCTGTTGGAAAAATGCGCAACATTAGTATATATACCCAGAAAAGGGGTGCACAAATGTGACAGCAAGATTAATTTAAACTAATTTGTTGATTAGGAATTACGTGAAAATTAAAAGAGCAAATCAGAAACTAATTAACATTTAATAATTAAACGAACGATTCTAATTTGTATTTGAAAAACACGCCCCTTTCGCCCGCAGCGCCAAAACAAAACAGCTCCCGAAAACATACCGAACAAGAGCGGCGGTGACGCATGCGCACAACACACGCGTGCGGAGTGAGAGCCGCCGAATGACGATGACGTCACAGCTCAGCGCCGATTGAAGCGAACTCAGGAGGGTTGCTTTGCCGTAGAAACAACGTACAAGGCGCGCGATCGCTGGTAAAAAGGCATTTTAAAAGAACAGCAATTAAACTGGAAAGGCTATAAAATAGAAATACGATGAGCTGAAATAAAAATAATTAAAAAAGATAAAACTGTGATATATCTTTATCACAGTGATATTATGGCTGAAGACTATTAAAACAATGAAACAACTTGTATGTTGTATTGTAGCCATCACACAACTTTCTTCTATGCAAGTCTGTAACCAAAATTAAATGACAATCTATTCGTTCTCGAGATATAGCTATCGGGAAAATTGTGAAAAGCAGAGCATAGCAGAGACACCGGTTGGGCGGTATACACCCAAACCTAATCAGGATCTATTTATGTCAAGGTCTAACAAAATGTGAAGTTTGGTGAAACTCCATGCACTAGATCTAAAGTTATAGCTATCGTGGAAATCGGGATAAGCACAGCTAGAAGCAGAACCTGGTGGACGATTTACACCCAAACTTAATCAGCGTTCATTTATATCAAGGCCTAGCAGAATATAAAATTTGTTGAAATTCCGTGCATTAGTTCTGGAGATAAAGCTATCACGGAAATTGTGAAAGATGCAACATAATAGCGCCACCTGTTGGGCGAATAACACTCAAACTCAACCATCACCAATTTAAGTCAAGACCTAACTGAATCTGATGTTTGATTAAATTCCGGGCATTAGTTCTTGAAATAGAGCGCCCACAACGTTTGTGTCACATACAGACAGACTCACTGACATACATTTTCTAAAAACACTAATCGTGTTCAGAACCTTCTAAAACGTATAAATCTGTCGAACACCGGAGATCGAAACTTTTCACGAATCCAATATTTTCTTCTTGTAAAAATAGAAGATTTGTTAAGATTTACGATGCTCATATGGAAATACATGAGTACATCACTGCCTTGCTACTATTTGCCGCTGCTCTGCTACATGAAATAGCAGAAAAGAGATTTTCGACTTTTATACTAAAGGAAAGTGCCGTATTTACATATTTGCCCAAAATTTGACAAATAATGATCAGAAGTGAACAAAAAGTTACTTTCGAACACACGAATTCTGATTGCGATAAAAAGTATATGTTCTGATTATAAATTTCTAATAACAGCATTATTAATTAATAGTAATTAATATTTAATGTTTCAAATTCAATTAAATCCAAAGTATGCATGCACTTTACGTTTTCTTGGAAGAAAGTATCATGGAAACTACATAGTAATGAAATATACACATCATTCATATGTTTGTTTGAAAAATAATTCAAAATTGAAGTAAATTTGTATTTCTACGTTTTCTGAGATAGCAAATTTAAGTATATGATGAAATTAGGATGTTGCCGTTGAACTTTTTAAAGTTGGTTTTAATTTTAACATGTTGATGACCCCATACGGCATATATATTTATACACATATAATTATAAACATTTATAAGAATAAAAACGACATAAGAATAAATAACATCATTTTTTATTGCATTTTTTTGTTTTGTTTAATCAGAATTGAAGCGGCAGTTAGTCTTCGGATTTTATTTTTCGATTGCTCGTTATCGGTAAATTTTTGTTTATTAATTTCATGTAAATCCACCCGCTCCTCAAACCCCAATATCTGAGTTAGTGACTTATTTCCAGAATATGCGTATCCTTCCGAAACACAGATGCTTCAAGCATTAAAACAAGTGGGTAAGTGTGATCGAAAATAGCAAAATCGGGTTTCGTTTAATTATCCTTTTCACGGAAGTTTAAACAAAATTTAAATTTCGAAATTTCTCCAAAAAAGAATTTTTGAATTAAAAATTAATTGATAAAATATTTTTCAACCATATTTGGCCATTATGATGTAAGAAAAAAGAATAAAGAAATCTATAAACTTAAACGTTAGCTGAACAAAGCCATATTGAAATATTTTTATTACTTGAAAGAGTAGTGCTGCGATCTTTTGGTGAATCCGTAAAACATATTTAGTTACATGAATTTAATAGCTAAAAAAAAGGAGGGGGGATACTGCATAAATTACGGTTGCTTTTATAAAAAAATTACGAAAGTTCTGTAAAATTGAATTTATTAGACAATGAAATCTATTCCTGGGTAAAAATTGAAATCTTCAAACTCCGGTGCGGGACCTCGATCCAGGGATCTTTTGAATAGAAAGCAAAAGCGCTACCACTGGGCTACCTAGCTTACACAAAAAAGATTGAAATTAAATTGTCTTCAAATTAATTCGTATAATTAAATAATATATGACTTTTTCAAAATTTTATGATTTGTCGTGTGATTGGAGAAATTCAGTTATAAGTATGCAAAATTTCAAGTCGTGTGACTTGACAGAGAGAGGAGTGAGACAAACACTGTTTCTTCAGATGAACGAAACCACAAAAAAGTATGTGTAATTCCTATGACGTTACAAAATACCGTGTTTCACATATTAGAGAAGTATCCCTTCAGCCTTTTTTTTTCGAGCCGTGTGCATGGCTGCCGAGCGATAATCCCTTCAGCTGAACCCCTTGGGGACGAGCGACACATATACGTGACACATAAGATGATCAGAATGCTCGATTATTCCCACCAGTTTTTTTTTATTGTAAGCTTTGCCTTATTTAATTGTAGCATTTCTGAGATGCGATTACATGAAAATTTCTGTTTTAAAAACCGGTGGTAAAATATTAAAAATTCTGTAAAGGACGCTCGTCATGAAGGGGTTAAAGAATAATCTGAGAAAAAATTATTTAATCTAAAAGTGTTTTATCACTTCGGCTACAAAATTGTGCAATCGCTCCTGTAAAAGTTCATTTCTCTTTTTCCGCTGTTTTGTAACTTTACTAATTTTATGTGATATAATTAATTTGGCCCAAAAAAATATAAAGAAAACTAAACGCGCAGACTATTTTTGAAAAACGGTATCATAACAAAATGCAGGATAGAGCGTCAAATCTGTTAAACAATTTTAAGTAGCATTAAATACCCTTGTAAAGAAGACGTTCTTTTATTGAAGATAATTGTAAAGAATACTGACAAATCTCAATGAAAATTTCCACTTCTTTTATTTGAATATATGCATATTTCAATCAAATATTTACTAGACTTTGTTAAACAAAAATTTCCTTAATTGTTTACAAAGATAACATTATATTAGCATTATTGTTAAGAAGTTACGCTCATTGTATTTGTGTTATTCACCAGTAGAGCCGCAGTAAAGGTCGTGGAGGCAGTGTCCTCACATCAGGCGCCAAACACTTCACAGTACTGACATGCAGTTCATCGACGCCTTCAGCTACCGCTAATGATGCTTTAAGGATGCACTTCAGAAAATAATTTATTGATTTTACGGTAAAATAGTAACGGTAAAAAATGCCAGTATTATACCGTAAAATAAACAATAATAAACAGTAAAATAAGCAGTAATACGCTGCCGCGCATGCCCACTCAATAAACCTGTACTATATCAAACGTGTGTGACGCTGCAGAATCAATTTTTCCTTTACGCTCTTTACGTAAAAAAATAAAATTTCTTTATATATACAGAATGTTATCAGATGTAAAACTTCCTTCTTATTAAAAGCAATGCATAATCTTCTTCTTCGCTTGCATGAAATGCTGATTCAATAGGAAATATAAATTAAAATGTATGAACTAGCATAATTTCAGAGAAACTTGGCTATGAGTTACACACTGCTACAAATCTGTATCAAACTGTCCAGTCATTCAACCTTTTAATAGAAAACGGTTACATAACCATAATTTAGCTCTATAGTGGCGTATGAGAACGCTTCATAATACGGTCAAGTCTATCTATAAAAACGTTAGAATAGGTGGACAATTTGCTGTAGGATTTTAATAGTGAAGTGATTTTAATCTCTGCAACGCTTTCTTTTTATATAGTTTAGAGAGGTATAGTTTTATAAGGCATAATAACTAAATCGTATTGAAAACTGGGGAAAACATGGATATTACAGGTAACTATGTCTTTCAATTTTGGTATTTTATTTAAACTTTTGATTGAAATCAGTGAAATTTTGATTTTTTAAGTGAATAAAAAGATAGGTGTGTGTCTGTGTGGGGATGGAGGTTAAACTGATAAGGGTTTTAATTTATTTAATTTCTATTTTTTCTGTAAAAGTTTTTATATAGCTTATTTATTTTTCTTAATAAAGTTTTGGAAGTCATATAAAAATGTACCATTAACGTAAAAATAACACAAATAAAATACATATAAAATAGCAGACAGCTGTTTCGGAGCCTCTAAAGCTCCATCATCAGTGCCAAAGTTAAAAATATGAAAAACGGATTTAAAAGTTTAGGCCATGTAAGTATGCTTGCGTCTCCGCCCGCGACCAAAATGGAATGGCGGTAAGTGTTTAAAAACAACAGCGGAGTCAAGAGTCCCATGTGACGTAGGACACCAATCAGAAGTGCTCTGCCCGTCTGGAGGAGTTTAAACTCGTCGTTTATTATTTACAAAAAAAAAAAAAAATCTATATACAAACTATTTAAAAGCATTGTGTGGATTTAGACTGTCATTTGAAACATAGTTTAAATAAATATATGACATATTATGAACATAGAACATACAATGAACGAGATGTAAAAGAATGCCATCCAGTGCGATGGGTAAAAAAAAAAAAATTAAAATAAGTTTTAAAAAATTCCACTGTTATATTTACAGAAAAAGCACACTGAAAAGCTTGAAATATAAAAATATATTTATAATATGACAAAAATATTGTAAAGGAAAACACACTCGTAGTTTCATTTTAAAAACACGTAGTACTATTTCAAAGATAAGGAAAATAGGGCCGATAGATGCAAAAAATCTGCTAGAAGATTTTATGTTTTTAAACTGTTTATGGGGATGCTAATAACAGGAATTAATGGTTTCCCAACAAAATATCTCGAGGCTAAACTTTTTGGAGCCAAAAAAACCACCGAAATTTTTGGACTTTTTTCAGTTTTTTGCTTATAACTCAAAAATTATAAACTTATTGTATACCATACTTAGTCACAAAAAGAAAGAACATTAAATTCTTTACAAAATTCATTATAAATGCCTTTTTCTAAAACCAATACTAAGCCCGCTATGGCGTTTTGTAAATGACACTTTTTTTCATCTTTACAGAAAGTGGTCTATTTTTCGCCTCCTATTCCGAAAAACTTTCTTTTCGTCATTTACGGTATAAACGAAGCGTACCTATTGATGAATAAGTGAGGAAAACTTTCAAGGGAGGTTTTAGCCAGATGAACTCTGGGGATGATTCATATGTGATAAAATAAAAGCATACTGTGAAGTACGTTTTGAAGTTTCGGAACAACGCGTGGATGCCAGAAGTTCCCGCATTGATAGAGACATTAATAAGTCAAACAAACTGCGAGATTGGTTGTTAGTGCAGCTTCCTTTCTCCTAAAGTGATTATGTAATGTCCATCAGTAGTCGTATTGTTGGAGGGGTTGACGTTAACTGCTATTTGGTTGAAAAATAGGACAGACGAGAGTCAGAAGAATTGATTTCAAGAGAGTGAAATTCAAGAGAAAGAATAAGGTAGTAACTTCGGCTTCTTTTGTCAGCAGTTTAAAATTCGGAAACGTTACAGTTAGTTCTGTTCATACATTGACTCTCTTCCAAAGGGTTTGTTTAATGAAGCAAAGTGATGAAGACGTGCAGAGTTTACTAATATATGAACTTTCTTCCTATCCGATGTCTCTGTTCTTCAACGACAAAGGGATGAGAAAAGGCACAAAATCTCGTTCTACAGTGCATTCATCCCATTAAACAATCTGGATCTCATTGGAAAAGATAAGTTTTTGGTTTTTGACGGAAGGTACCTTCTTCACAAATTAACTTGGCCACGAAATGTTTCCTTCAAATCTATTGCTACAAGTTATGTTTCTTACATTCAGAAAATTTTTGGATCACAGGTTGCTGTTGTATTCGATGGGTATCAGAATTGAGCAGGAACAGAATGGAACGAAAAATGCAGAAAGAGTTCGTCGATCTAGAATGCACACTTCTACGGAAGTAATAGTGGCAGCAGAAATGTTAAACAGGGTTCTAGGGACAAATTTCTGGCCAATGACAGAAACAAGAACCGCTGCATTTCATTACTGAGAACAGAGTTTCAAAATTACAAAATTCAAGCTGACCAGGCAGAAGAAGACGCTAATGTCATGATTGTTACCTCAGCCATTTCAAGAACTCAAACTTCTGAAAGTGTCGTAATTGTTGGAGAAGATAGTGAGTTTCTCGTGATCATGACGGGCTTGGGACACCACCACAAAAATTTGTTTTTCCAAACCCAGAAAGAGGTAACATCGAAACCAAGTGGTTTTCAATCATGTCATACAAATATAATTACAACAATGTTCTTTTCACTCTTGCAATCAGCGGATGCGATCCAACATCTACTGTTTTTGGACTAGGAAAATCCGACAAGTTGAAAAAACTTGAAATAGCCTGTGCGTTCAATAAGCCAGAGAATACCCGTCAAAAAATCATCAAGGCTGGGGATCACACTGTACAGTGGATGCATAGGCACAACATATACATTCAATATCTTGAGGTTCCAGTTAGTTGCTAAATTTGCAAATTTGCAACCATGTTGCAAGGCTTACCACCAACGCAAGTGGCTGCGCAGCATCATTTCCTCCGATGTTACCATCAGGTGCAAGCTTGGCTGGGAAACAAAATCCCTCCTGAAGAATGGGGGTGGGTATGCAGTTCTGACGATCTCTTTCAGTCAGTTCAAATGGGCCAAAACCCACCGCCTGAATCCTTGCTGCATGTTGTTTCATGTAACTGTAAAACGGGGTGCAGTAAGGCATGCTCTTGTCAAAAATCAGGACTGAAGTGCTTGGCAATTTTCAAAAACTGTAACGAGGTTAACTGCGAAAATGTTAGATGACATTATTTACCCAGAAAAAGAGGATGATGAAGCTGATGCCTGGGAAACTATCGACCAAACCAACAACAACGTTGACTATGACGACCAGGTTGATGATGTCGCAAGAAGCTCGAAGAAGATCAAACTTGTTGAAGAACAAGCAACCTGCTCGTCTGCTTCTCAAGCGGAGATTGACGAACTCGACCCATCAAGCCGCAAGCGCTCCAGACGTTACAAAGTATAATAAAAATGTTACTGTACGTATTTTTTACTTTCATGTAAATACCTACTATTAATGTTCTTCACTTAAGTTCTAAATACGAAATATTTTACAATCTTGTCAAATTTTTACAATGTTACCGTTTCAATTAATCATTATAGATATCATGGAAATACTTGCAATATAAATAAGTTACGTTAAAGAGGATAAAATGAATGACAAATGATTTCAAAAGTTGATTTTTGCGATTTTCCACAAAAGTTAAAAAAAAGTGTCATTTTCAAAAAGCCGTAGCGCGCTTAGTAATGGGTTTAGAAAAAGTTGTCATAATGAACTTTGTAGAGAAGTTAATGTTCTTTCTTTCCATAATGTAAGTAAATACACAAGTTTTCCTCACTTATTCATCAATAGGTACGCTTCGTTTATACCGTAAATGACGAAAAGAAAGTTTTTCGGAATAGGAGGCGAAAAATAGACCACTTTCTGTAAAGATGAAAAAAAGTGTCATTTACAAAACGCCGTAGCGGGCTTAGTATTGGTTTTAGAAAAAGGCATTTATAATGAAATTTGTAAAGAATTTAATGTTCTTTCTTTTTGTGACTAAGTATGGTACACAATAAGTTTATAATTTTTGAGTTATAAGCAAAAAACTGAAAAAAGTCCAAAAATTTCGGTGGTTTTTTTGGCTCCAAAAAGTTTAGCCTCGAGATATTTTGTTGGGAAACCATTAATTCCTGTTATTAGCATCCCCATAAACAGTTTAAAAACATAAAATCTTCTAGCAGATTTTTTGCATCTATCGGCCCTATTTTCCTTATCTTTGAAATAGTACTACGTGTTTTTAAAATGAAACTACGAGTGTGTTTTCCTTTACAATATTTTTGTCATATTATAAATATATTTTTATATTTCAAGCTTTTCAGTGTGCTTTTTCTGTAAATATAACAGTGGAATTTTTTAAAACTTATTTTAATTTTTTTTTTTTTACCCATCGCACTGGATGGCATTCTTTTACATCTCGTTCATTGTATGTTCTATGTTCATAATATGTCATATATTTATTTAAACTATGTTTCAAATGACAGTCTAAATCCACACAATGCTTTTAAATAGTTTGTATATAGATTTTTTTTTTTTTTTTGTAAATAATAAACGACGAGTTTAAACTCCTCCAGACGGGCAGGTTGGGAAACCATTAATTCCTGTTATTAGCATCCCCATAAACAATTTAAAAACATAAAATCTTCTAGCAGATTTTTTGCATCTATTTTTGACTATTTGACTGAACTATTTACAATTAGGCTGAAATGGTTCCCCATTAACTAAAAACCAACAAAAACGTTTATTATTTTTAATGATAAGTAATTATATATATATATATATAAATGTATAATAAAACTTTTGTAAATAATAACCATTAAACCACATAAATAATCGACAATAGATAAACCGATAATTACAATACAATACATTTATATGTATGTGTGGAAGATTATCTTTTAACGAAATTAATTTTATTTTTACTCCACTATTTTACTTTTTCTAAAAATACATTTGTTTTTATTCATTAAAATTGAGATAGAAAATTAGTGTTTTAAGTTGAAAAATTACTAGTAGCCACAATTTTTTAAAAATCTAAATAGACTAATAGTAGTGGGTCTAATAGTTTATGAATGTAAAGCTTTAAAACTTTCGGAAACTTTTGGCATTTAAAAGTTGGCCTGATCTCTTAAGATGATTCTCAAATTCCCTGCTCAACAACGCGAAACTTTCTGACTCGTATTTAATCATAAAGGCATAAAACTGGCAGATCTGATTATTGAAGCGATTTGGAATCAAATGATATTTTCGATATTTTGATAAATAAATTACTTATCTAGTTATAATCGATTGTTATCACATGACTACAATTTTTTTTTCTCATTTCCACGCTGTCGCGTCCGGAAATTTAATTAAAAACTCCAACTTTGATAGTATTTTCTGAAAGATCTTCTGCGTTTACCAAAAAAATGGACTACACCATTGAAATACACAATTTTCGAATAAGAACGCCAGCCAATTCCATGCGTTCCCGAACAAATATGTTTCAGAAAGTAGTTCCTTTGTATTTGAGAACAGCCTTCAAGTTCCTCAAAATAAAATTAAAAATATTTTTTTTTCATCAATGTGCGAAGTGTGTATTAACTAAGCATGACTGATAAAATGAACAGGGTGTGTATGGAATACATTATTCAAATACACAATTTTCGAATACGACCAATTCCATGCGTTCCCGAACAAATATGGTTCAGAAAGTAGCTCCTTTGTATTTGAGAACAGCCTTAAAGTTCCTCAAAATAAAATTAATTTTTTTTTCATCAATGTGCGAAGTGTGTATTAACTAAGCATGACTGATAAAATGAACAGTGTGTGTATGGAATACATTATTCAAATACACAATTTTCGAATAAGACCAATTCCATGCGTTCCCGAACAAATATGGTTCAGAAAGTAGCTCCTTTGTATTTGAGAACAGCGTTAAAGTTCCTCAAAATAAAATTAAAAACAAATTTTTCTTCCTCAATGTGCGAAGTGTGTATTAACTAAGCATGACTGATAAAGTGAACAAGGTCTGTCCGAATTTTCCTCTCGGGTTCCTGTTTTTGTGAAATTGTGAAAGATTTCTTATATTTGTGAAAAATCTAGTCACATTATTAACAAGATCCTTTATGTATATAAAAAAAAGATATAGTAAATAGGTTCTTTGGTGACTCCGGCTGTTTTGTGACTGGTGAGATTTATTTTTTAAAAGAGCCTACATCAGTCATGCGAAAAAAAGCTCAAGCTAATGTTAAATCTATGGGAAGGTTCTACCGCTAATTCTCGCTCGCATTTTAAGATTTCTAAATGATGTTTTTTGCATAGGATAGCTGAGGTCGATCTCTAACGTTTTTAGTTTTTACGTTTTTGATTTTGATTCCAGTTTTTTTATATAAGAGTACTTTCACTTAAATTTTTTGGAACCGGTTCCAACCGGTTCCAAAATTAAAAATGTCCGCTTGTAAAAAAACTGTAGCCAAAATCAAAAAAAGCAAAAACTAACAACGTTAGAGATCGACCACAGCTATCCTATGCATAAAGAATCATTTAAAAATATTAAAATGCGAGCGAGAAATTTGCCAAGAACCTTCCCATACATTTAACATTAGCTTGAGTGTTTCTTCGTGTGACTAGCCTAGGCTCTTAAATATGGGAAAGGTCCAGTTTCGAGATGAAAAAGTTTTGTGAAAGCTATATTTTTAAGACAAGGAATTTTGTGAAAGGTCCTGTTTTAATATGAAAATTTTTTCTGAAGGACCCTTTTTTAAGATAAAAATTTTGTGAAGAATCTCTTAAAAGACTCAAATGTTTTCTAAACAGATTGGTGAAGGAAACTTTTGGAAGTGCAAATAGTGTAAATGGCCGATATAATATATGAGATGAAGAACTGTACGTAAGTGAACATCATTGATTGAAAGGATCAACAGTTGCCATCAATAACCTTTCATGTGGAAGCAGTTATATATTCGTAGTGATGCAGCGTGACGCTCTTTTATAATAGTATCGCTAATGTTATTATTAGAAAAATTGTTACTCGTGAACCTCTCGATCCAATCAAACTCGCATTAATGTCACGGTCACGCACCCTCTCAAAACGGAACTGAAAGGAATTGGATAGAATAACGCATTTAAAGAAAAGAAAACGTAGAAATTTTGTTGTACGGAAAATACACAGAGTTTTTAACAGACTTAAAAAAAGGAGGTGGTTTTGAATTCGACGCGTATATTTTCTTTCTTTTTTTTTATTTTATGTAATATTCACCAATTACTCCGAAACTACACGAAGTAGTATTGACATTGAAGAACATTTAATTTGAAAGAAAAAAATGACTATATCTCATCAAGATAAAAGCAAGATTGTAGAAGCAGCACGGTATGTGGATGACAGAGTTTAAATGAAAATTTATATAGCAAACTATGCCTGGCAATAACCGATATTATATAAAACTTATAAGCATGAACTACTCTTTCTTTGATAGATCTCAGGCTTTTTAAACATACGGGGTTTTAAACGAATTGAACACCCCTAGATTTTCTGTCGTGTGAAATTTCTCTAAAAATGATTAATGGATGTACATTTTATCTAAAGAAGATCGAATTTATCTAATAATCCGGCTTCTTTAGGATTGTACAGATTGTTACAGATATAGGATTGCTTTTCACACTCTGCTTCTGCTTCTTTCCTTAGTTTCTATTTCACTAACTTAATAATGTTTTCCTTATTCTCCACGGTCTCATAAAACTTTTTTGTTTAAAAATCATAAAACATACGCAAATTATGATAAAAATAATTAATTTCGTATTTATTTTGTTAAGATCAAATGGTCAGAAGAGTAAGCAAGTTCAAAAGGTGAAATTTTTTAATTTTATTTGAAATTGTTGAAGGAAACATTTATTATTTGATGATCAAACATCACATAAATTTTACAACATGGGTTCAATAAGAAACTTCAGAAGGATAATTCAGCATGGATAATTCCACAAATTTATTTCAGACTAAAAAATTATATTAAATAAAAAAATGGGCATTTGCCGTTTAGTTTTACTCAAAAAAAAAATAACTTTACACAATTTCGTATTCATAAATTTTAATGTCTCGCATGTGAAATTTAGCGACAGCGTTCATCTTAGGTGGTGAATGGACTTGATTCTCATTCTAAATTCCAAAAAGGAATTGGTGCTAACCACTGAGTTCCACATACAACAGGAAGATCTGTCTTCCTATTCTAGAACATGTAGATATATAAAGTTTTGAACTGGGGGTGGTTTTGGGTTCTGGGAGTCATACTCGGCGTAGATCTGCAAAAATTTTTCAGAAATTCCAACTTAGGGGAGAATGTAATAGGTAGTATTTTTTACAAAATCTACCTAAAAGGTAATCTCCCATCCGTCTCAAGTTCAAACGAAAATTTAATATTACTGTCAAGACCATTTAACTGTCGTATGAATGTCAATAAAGTATAACATCCCCGCCAAACAATAAAAATATCATTCACATACCGAAGCCAAATTAAAGGTGGTATTTCGAATATGCTAAAAATCTTAAATTCAAGGGGGTACAATTTGAACTCGGCAAGAAGGTCCGAAACTGGTGACCCCATTAATGCACCACATTCACACCACATTTTTGACAATAATACTGTCCAAAATAAAAAAAAGTTACTGTTAATTATTAAGTTCAAACCACTCTTCAAAGTGTTCTTCAAGGGTACATCAAATTCTTCTGTATTGTCAATAAAACCTTTGATGCCTTGTCCCACTTTCGCTGTATCAATCGACGGATATAGCAATTCAATGTCTAAACTCGCCAAAATGCAATCGTCGGATAGTGTTAGAATTTATGTTTTTTTTTTTTTTTTTTTTTTCCAAAATCAATTTCGGAAATATATATACTTTTAAATTTTCAAATAAACTTTTTTTTGACTCCATGAATATTCGTGCTTTTTCTTAAATAAGTGAATGTAAATGTTGTAATTGACACACATAATCATCTACTACAACTATAGAGCATTTCGAGCATTTTGTTTTACAGGGTGATCATAAATATTTCATTTTTATTAAATTTTTTGTTGGTTCCTTAATTGCCCTTTTGTCTAAACCTTCGCTGAAAAATATGAGGTCAAACATGTTCTTTACATTCCTCAAGTTCCACAAAGATTTGTCAAGTATTTCTCAAGATATTTGACAAAACGTCTAAAATAGAAAGTGCCAGCTGTGCATCGTATACTGTTAAAAAGCTTAGTTCAGAATTAAACCAATCAATGGTGTAAAGTAGTTTGACGAAATACAATATTGATCTTAAAGTGGGTGACCTCGAAAATAATTTCAACTTTCACTAAAAAATGCAACTTTGATACAGCCTACATGATGTGAATATGATAGTTCAATCAGCACAAGTTTATAGCTCAGGGAAAAAATATATATATATAGTTCAGTAGTATGCCATTGCATGTAAAGGATCAAATCATAGTAAATGTTTTCATCATCTTATGGCTAGAACTACTAATTTGGCTCAACCCACTTTTTAACAGTGTATCAATACACTGTTAAATTTTACTACGCAAAATTTTGTTTAAAAATCATTATTTTTTGTTTTTATTTTATTTTTTACCCCCCTCCCCCCAAAAATAAATAAATAAATAAATAAATTAATTAATTAATTAAAAAAAGGAAAAAATACAAAATTTACAAAAATTTAAAAATAAATTTAAATAAAAAAATTGTAAAACTTAAATTTAAATTTAAATTTAATAATTATTAATTTAATTAATTAATTATTATTAAATAATTAAATTTATCAAACTATTAATTTATTAAATTATTAATTAATCAAATTTATTACATTTTTTTATTAATAGTTTTCAATTAATTTATGTATTAAATTTATTTAAAAAATAATAGTTATCATATTATTTATTAAATTTAATACTTATTCATTTGAATTTACCTTTTTTTTTTAAATTTAAAATTAAATAATAAAGTTTAAATTTAAAATGTTTAAAATTTAAATTTGTGAATTTTTACAAAAATGTACAAAAAACCTCGAAATTTTCTTATTAAAATCCTGTGATAAAAATAAAATAATCCAAAATTCAAAATAAATAATTTATTTGACTAATTCTTAAGTTACATTTGGACAGAATACAATATACGCAAAAAATATTTAAACTGCAATGAAAGTCCCTTATGAACAATGGTGTATAATAACATAACATTGAATAACACAAAGAAGAAATTCTAAAAATATTAAGTATTAAGAGAAAAAGATGAAATACATTAATTTAATCAATACAATTCTTTTGTGCTTTTATTATTGAGATAATATGTAAAATTTATCTCAAGAACTTAACAGCCGATTTCATCATGAATGCAGTTTTTAATGAAGATAGAAAAATTCAAAATAAAGAGAAAAATACAAATAATCAGAATTAAACGAAACAGTTTTCGTTCTTAAAGACATTTTAAATTCTTATCATAATATCGAATAAATTGTAACAATAAACTAGTCAGTTTATTACTTTTATAATCTGAACAGGAAAGTTCCGTTGAATCTTTAATAATAAGCATATTTTAATAGAAAAAATTACTTTAATTGTTTTGGCTATGTTTTTCTTATACATGATTAAAGATTTTTGATTAGTTTTAATTCTAAAAAAACATTTTTTAAAATCTTAGCGGGTTTTGTTTAAAAAAAAATTTCGTGTCAGATATCCAGTCTGACACTTGCTCAGTTACTTGCAGTAATGACAGGGGAAAGAAAAAATTCTATCAGTATTTAAGACTGTAATTTTGCTGCTCATCAATAAAAAATGCTGGAAGCTTCAATATTTTGTTTCGAATTCTTTAATTAAATATTTCAATTATTTTTCGTAAGTATAATTCGAATTGAGAATGACTAGAGTAAAACCAGTGCTACAAAAAGTGTAAGTAATTTTATTTAAAAATTAATAATTATTTAACAATACACAAGATGGCTGTAATGAGTAAAAATTAATTTTTGTTTAATTTTTAATTGTAAAAAGAAATGTCGAATTGTTTTAAATTTCATTTAAGTCTCTGATTTAAGTCTGAAATTACGGGCAATAGAGCTAAAACTGCTCATCTTCTGGAAATGCGCTACAAAATAGATAAAAATGTAATGTACACACACATATATATACACCAATAATAATAATAATAAAAATAAAACGAGGCGTGAATTATTTCTCCAGTCGCTGTAAACTGTTTTTTTTTTAATACTGGTAATAATATGAGTGAAATTGCATTATTTTTTTTAAAAATTGAAAATTGTTTACTAAGCTTCATGAATTATAGCATAAAAATGATGAAGGCATCAAACCAGTAAACATGCAGTTTCTTTAAAAGTAAAATGATGAACGTTTCCATTATACATTTTTTTGTGTGTGTCAAATACATTTCAGTATTACTTCTGCAAATTTTTAAATGTATTTGTTAACTGAGATCAACGTGTATGAAACCATATACAATTAATGATTCGAGTTTGATAAAAGGCAACTGAAAATGTTCGAAAAGAGACTGTTCCTAATTTTTAATACTGGATCGCTCACACTTTATGGAAAAGATTTTCACAATTAACGTTTGAACTTATATGCCATATTCTGTGCGAGAATTTTACTCTACTGTATAGCCCTAACTTTTGATTATAAATCTGGATCGAAATTGCCATCATAATCGATTTTTCTCTTAGTACAATCATATAAATTTTCTCCCACACTTCTTGGAAAACTTTCCAAAGTCTTCCAATGTGTTGTGGATAGCGCTTTCTATAAGCTCGTTTCAATAAACACATAGGTGTGATAAATAAAAATTTATCGTAACACTGGATGAAACATGGCTTTATTTAAGTGAGTGTATCAAAAGGAAAAGCAGTTTTTATCAATTAATAGGGGGGGAATGGGTTTGTGAATGTAAAGAAAAATTTCCAAAAGAATTCATGATTGCTGCTGGATTTTGTTATGGAATTAAATTAAGGGTAAAAAATGCAGTAAAGCTAAGGTGATTTCACTTTATTATCAGTAAAATATTTTAGAACCCATTTTTGAAGAAGAAATGAAAAAATTCCAGCTTTATATGAAAAATACATTAATTGAGATTCATATGAACAAAGTCACCCTGCTATTTTTTCATAACCCAACTGACGCATATTTAGCAAAGAAAGAATCTCAAACGCAAATAAACTATGTCTCAATTGAAGAAATGCATGTAAAATCACCTGCCGCACCCCCCCCCCCTCCCCTTCATCAATGGCCTTTTTCTGCATTTGGATTAGTTAAATGAATTCACGAACATTGAAAAGACTTTGGAAAGTTTTACAAGAGGTATCGGGAAAAATCGACGTGACTGTAACAAGGAAATTCTATTATCATAGAAATTTCGCGCCAGAGATATAGCCAAAAATCAAGGCTATCCAACAAAGTCAAATTGTTGCAAAGAATATGTCATTTATGCATAGAAAATAACTTTGAAAATTGTTTTCATAAAGTCTGAATGACCTTCTGTATATCATGAAATGTTGTAATTTTCACGAGATTTACCAAAAAATATTTTTGAGTAACTTATGAAATGATCCTGTTTTACCCCGTTAATACCCAAGTTCTTTAAATTTAAATTTAAGTGACCTTTTTGTTTTAGAATATCTTTGCAATGTCAAAAATGAAGATTTTCTGAAAATTTGTCTCATAACACTAAGAAAAGTAACTTCTTAAATACACTATACAAAAGAAGTTAACGCATAGCGCCTCGAAAGAATTTTTTTTTTCATCCAGTGAAAAAAGGACTCCTACCATAGGGGGTCTTAAATTTTTTAGCCTGATAGTTGTTTCCCACTGAAAATTCTATAATCTTCGTCTCAATTAATAGAAAAGTTTCTGTCATTAAATAAGGCAAATGTTTCTATTCTAATATAGGTGTGGATTGGTGGCCCCCGGGCTACTGGTTGAAGATCGCTACTTTACGATTACGAGAGCAGAAAAGGCATTTCTTCTAATCTCATAGTGGTAAGATGTACTACAAGTAGTGTACTACAATTGTAGCACTTTGTAGGAAGAAGTTAACGATCTACTCCAGCGACAGAAAAAGCTTATGTTCCAATAGAGGCAAAATAAGCTTAACTATACTGGTTTCTAGAGGAATGGACGAATGAGTAGGTGTTCTGGGATATACGCACATGCACAGAAGAACCAATATGATTCGCTAACTGATTATTCCTCAGTTAGAATGAAGCTGTCCTATTTGTAGGACGCTGGGCTGTTAACGGGTTTATAACTTAAAATAGATAATGCAAATATTAGCCAGGTCGTGATAATGGTTGAATAGGTAGAGGTTGAATAGGCGTCGGTGGACCTTTTGAAAGGATCGGTTTCTGAGGCGGTAAAGAAACTTTCGGAGTCTCTTGGGGATAGACTGAAGTATAGTCCCAGTTGTTGTCGACGTAGTTGCAAAAGTATTTGTCACATTTACCGGAGTTGTTGCGGCCATAAACTGCAGCCGACTTCAATCGCTTCTTAAAGGGAGAAGGGATGAATTCGTTATTCAGCATATGACCTAGAAGACTGGAATGATGAAAAAAAAAAAGAAAAGAAAAGAAATCAATAAAACAATAAATAAATCAGGAAATACAAACCAATAAAACAATTTACAAACTTATGTTACACTTTCAGAAATACTTTCTTCAAATCATGGAAACTTTACTAGCAGCGCTGCCGGAATTTGGGCCCCAATTGATTACCCAAATGGCACATGAAGTATGAGACCTCTAAAGTTTAAGAGGGGCCCCAAACTGACTGTAAAATAAGGCTTTAAAATCCCGTTTTTATTTTATTACATTGCATTTTAATTTTGTTAGGGAAAATTACGCCTAATACAAGAAAATATCTACATTACTTCAGGAAATTTATTTAACCGACAAATCTGAATTGGATCGATAGGCTATTAGCCAATCAAATGTCTTCCTAATGTACTGATAATAGAAACCACCTGCATTGTTGAACATTCAAGAACTACCAATACTATACAGTGGTGGCCAAAAGTGTGGACATTTTTTGAAAGTTTCATGTTTTTCAACTTTGTGTGCTTGTATAATATATTAATTTTCATTTAAATACAAACGTTTATATATCAAATTGAAGGTAATTTAATGTAGAATTTGATAATAAAAACAGTATTACAATATCTGTATTACAAACTGTATTATACATGTATTATGCTGTATTAATCTGTATTATGCAACTAATAGTAAGATCTATCTTAGATTTGCATTTTTTTTAAAGTGATACTTACACAATCAATACTTAGTAGGATAACCCTTATTTTTTAAGACAGATTCACAACGTCTTTCCATCGAGTGAACGAGTGTTTGGAGTTCATCTTTCGTAATCACATGGTGCCAAGAATCAATTATAGCTTCAATAATTTGTCCTTTATTGGATGGACGTTTTTTTCGTACAAGAATTTTCAAACGTCGCCACAAATTTTCAATTGGATTGAGATCAGGGCTGTTTCCTGGCCATGGTAATATATCTATGCCTTTATTTTGAAACCATGCTTTACATACTTTTGCTGTGTGGCATGGAGCTGAATTCTGCTGAAAAATAAATGGTGCGTTGTTGGGGAAGAGATCCCTGATGGAAGGTATCAATTTTGGTTCCAGGACAGTTTCGATGTATTTTTTGGCATTCAGGATGCCATCAATCACTTGAATTCGGCCCACACCATCTGCAGACATACATGCCCAAATCATGACACTTGTTGGGTTTTTTGTAGTTGCTTCAATGCAATCAGGATGAAGTGCTTCTCCTACTCTACGTCTCACGTATTTTCTACCATCACTACCAAAGAGCGATATTTTACTCTCATCGCTCCAGATTACTTGCTTCCATTGATTTTCTGACCATTTAATGTGTTCTTTTGCCCACTTAACTCGTTTTTTGCGTATCTTTTGATTTAAATATGGTTTTTTTCCTTGGAATTCTAGCTTGTAGTCCAAATCCTGATAACCTTCTTCTTATTGTTCTTGAACTTACTGCAATACCCGCTGCATTCATTTCCCATCTAATGGCATCTGATGAAATTTTTCTATCTTGAAGGCATAGCCGTTTAATTTTTCTAACGGCAGTAGCACTTGTGCATTTTTTTTCGACCTGATTTGGCCTTATTTTCCACTGATTTCGTTTATTCATAACGTAAACAGAACTTTCGTACACCAGAACAAGTCACTGAACCATCAACTTGTCTTGCAATTTCAGCATAAGAGTGGCCATTTTCTCTCAATATGACAATTCGGCTTCTTTTTGTAGATGTCCAAATAGTTCTTCTTGTTGATGATATTGTTTAAAATTAGTTTAATTAAAAAAAAAGGACTAAATATTCAAAAACAGCAATACTCTATTTAATTATACTAGTATGCATCATTCCGTAAAATATTTCCACAACAATAACTCTTTTACCGTCCAAATAACCTAAACTATAGTTACAGACATTTGATTGGTCCTCAGAACAGTGTTTGTGATTGGCTAGTACGCTTTTATTACAAAACACGTCCTAATTCAAAACCATTTGTGTTTGTTTGTTCTACTAAAATAAGCATAACTTCTTTTGTAATACAGATATTGTAATACTGTTTTTATTATTAAATTCTACATTAAATTACCTTCAATTTGATATATAAACGTTTGTATTTAAGAGAAAATTAATATATTCTACAAGCACACAAAGTTAAAAAAAACATGAAACTTTCAAAAAATGTCCAAACTTTTGGCCACCACTGTAAATGTACGCTATCTAGTGTATATACAGGGAACATAAAAAAGATATTTAAGGAAACATAAGTTAACTGAGTTACGCCACTCTCGAGACTAATATTTGTAGAATTGATAAATTTCTATGTAGGTAGAATTTAGTAAACTTTTCCTGGATGAAAGAAGCCTAAAAAATTATACTGTTCTTCCTCTAGTTTGAGAAGTAAATCGGGCCCTGGCCGGAATATTTATGTTATATGAACAGAATTAATTTTGCGAATATTTTTTTATAACTTTAAAAAATAGACTGCGAAAACATTCAAATAAATTAGAAAATTAATTTTAACTTTTTTTTAATTCGAAGGCATTATTTTTGTTTGATTTCCGTTTTTAAATAAATTATAAGTCTTACTTTATTGAATTTTTGGTTTTTCATCGTTGAAATAAATTCGAACATTTGTAATTGTAGAGCCAATAGGCAGGAAATAAACGGAATTTCCCCCTCTTCTTCAGACTCTTGGGAAGAATTCGAATTAATTTCGAACTAAGAAATCAATTTAGATTTAGAATTTCAAAAATGATAGTTTAAATAATGCTATTTTCCTGTTGCCATATCGTAAAAAAAAACAGAGCAAAATTTATGTATTTTTTAAATAAATTCACTATTTCGTGTTTTTTATAAAGCTAACAAGTTGGAAATTGTACGTCAAACGTGACAAACGAGGTGCGTTCGTACTATAGCTAGTTATATAAATATTCAGATCTTGAGGATTTTTAATTCTGTGAAATGAATTATATCGTCTGCAGATTAATTTCTGTCATAAAATAAGTATCTCGGTCGCTTGACGATTAAACCTCGGAAGCTCCTATAACAAGAAATCATCGATTTAAAAAAAAAAAATTAAAATTTCTTAATAAATATTTTTATTAATATCTCCTAAAGTTTTGATTCGATTTTCATAAAATTTGAAATGTCGCGACAAAATTCTGCAAAGATAATATATCTTAAACTTCAAACTATTCGATAGGGTAGTTTTTGCGTTGTTATATGCGGACGGACGGACCAGACGACGGCAATAGGTGCTACGTATTTATATAATTACGAACGCACCTAAAAAAGGGCGCGAATTTCGTATAGCCAGGTTTGAAGATCACGCAAAACAAACATATTTTAACAGACTTTTTTTTATTTACAAATTGCAGTCATGAAATAAGGCATGATTTTCAAGATAAGTATTCAATGTTTATAAAAGAGTGTATTTTTAAAAATCTATTTTTATTTTTATATTAATTTTAACCTGCATTGTCAAGGTATAATAACCCAGTTCCTATGTCTCATTAACAAAACTGTGTCCTTTTTGTCTACGTCCCTTCCAAAACCATGTCCTTTTTGCATTTTCCTGCCTTTTTAGGTGCGTTCGTAATTATATAAATACGTAGCACCTATAGTCGTCGCTTGGTCCGTCCGTCTGTCCGTCCGTCCGTCTGTCTGTCTGTCTGTCTGTCTGTCCGTCTGTCTGTCTGTCCGTCTGTCTGTCTGTCCGCATATAACAACGCAAAAACTACCCAACCAAATGGTTTGCAATTTAAAATATATTATCTTTGCAGAATTTTGTCGAGACATTTCAAATTTTATTAAAATCGAATCAAAACTTTAGGAGATATTAATAAAAATATTTATTAAGAAATTTGATTTTTTTTTTTAAATCGGTGCTTTTTTGTTATAGGAGCTTCCGATGGATGTTAAATCGTCAAGCGACCGAGATACTTATTTTATTACAGAAATTAATCTGCAGACGATATAATTCATTTCACAGAATTAAAAATCATCAAGATCTGAATATTTATATAACTAGCTGATACATATATATCTGAATATTGATATAACTAGTTAAGATATTTGTATGAACAGTGTCATAAAATATATACTTAACTAGCTGTTTAACCCGTTCTACGCACGGGATATCATGAATTTAATTCTAAAACGTGCGTACGAACGCACCTCGTTTGTAACGTTTGACGTACAATTTCCAACTTGTTTTAAATTATTAGCAGTAATAATAATAATACTAGTAGTACAAATAGCTAGATACAATTTATCCCGAAGAGAAACAACAAGTTCCTTCAAAACTTGTTGATTGTCTTTGATTTTACGAAAATTTGCACTTTAGTAAAAATATCCTTGTTTCCCTGAATTTTTATAATTCATTTACAGAAACATTCATTTTCACCAAAAGACTCATTTGAAAGTGTTAAACAGTTTCGCTCAAACACACGTATTAAATGAAAAAAGTACTTACATAGATGTAACAGATCTCTCCAGCTCTGGAGCATTCTGGTTGGCAATGTCTGCAAACTCGCACGACAGTCTCTCCAGACAATGGTCCTCTGTACTCAGCAGTCCGTTGCACTGCAGATAGTTCACCATCACCCGTGACTGTTGCTTTTCGTTGTAATCCACCTGAGGAAAACACAAAAGAAAACTGTCCGTGCACAAAGAAAATGTCTTTCCGGAAATATGAACACATTTTTCACGCTTAAGAATAACAATTTTCTTCTAACGAGATATCCGCCTTTCCAATGTCCAATGTAAAGATTAAGTGTTACGCACTTACAGGGGTTGCCGAACTTTTTAACGCTATCCAACTTATTTGAAACGTGTTTATGAATTCCGTTTGTTTGTCTGTCCGTACTCTAATTGATGTATGTTATGGAGGTTTACTATGGCATGTTCAGTACTGAAAATGAAGTGTGTAGTATTATTAGTTTGTTTACAGGGATACTCAAAATATGCCGTTACCATTATGGTCTATAAGAAAAATAGTTTTCAGTGTATTTTAATGATTTTAACATATTGAAATTGATATACATCGCTGAGGCGTACAAGATGCTTTCTATTGAATAGGGTATGCAGTACATAGCATTTATCGTTCATTTACAGGGACACACAACACAATTCGGTTGCAGTACTCTCTATATTATGAGGAATAATTTCTGGGAGTGCGTTTTCAATTGTGGTACGCGTTTTTAAATTTAACTTATTTTTTGGATATTACTTGGTGTGTATAAATTCTATAGTTCCTATAGGGCTGCACAAAATAATTCTATTACATTTCTGCTTATTGGCGAAAAATGCTGAGGGGCAGTTTTCAACTTTCTTATACGTTTCCCAATTGAACTAATTTTTTTCATACTATGTAAAGTGTATACAAATCTCTAAATCATATACAGGGCTGCAAAAAAGAATACGGATATTTTTCCGACTACAGATGGTAATTGCTGAAATTGTGTTATGCGTTTTCCAAATTTCACCTTATTAAAAAGTGTCCACTAACAAGGAGCTATTGGTCGCCTCTGTAGGGTTTTCATGATCTACACTGGCGGTAGAGTAATTCTCAGGTACTAACTTCTCGCTAGTTCTTGGCAGATAGTTCGCTCTTGAGGGTTGCTATTCGTAACCCGGGGACGAGGATGCGATGGAGCTAGCTTGGGAACCGGGCTTGCTCCGGCCACTCTCACCTATTGGGTGTAGTTCTATCGGAGCGTCCGGAATCGGTTAAAAGTCTTGTCTTGTCAAGTAGTGGACGAGTACAATAGCCAAGCTAATCTTATTAAACGGTGAAGTTTGGTTACAGTATTCAGCATGTGTGGAAAAGTGTTTCATAATCTATGCTTGACGCATCATTTCTCTCCTTTTTTTTTACTTCAACGAGGCATTTGAGTTTTATAACTATCAATATGGGCACACCACTTTTTCCTACACCTGATACACATATATATTTGGATCAATAAACTACTATCTGCACCAAAGACGAGAATATACAGGGTGTTTCAAAAAGAATCATCCCATTAAAAAAATCATAACTGTTCAGCTTTTAATTTGTTTTGATCGAATAATGTATAGTTAGAAAGAGGGAAATATCGAGTTTCAAGCAGTGCGATCGGTCGCACGGAATCTGACGATTTAGTTAAACAACATACTGACCTCAGGGTTTGCCTAAATCGATTACTTTTTTAGTCGATTGATTAATCGACTAAACGTCCAATCATACGAAATTTAACCATGATAAATGTAATAATGATTGAAATTGAAAAAAAGTAATTACCCTTTACAATTTTTTTCATGATTAATTCAATCTGAACTAATTCAATCGCGATTACTTTAATCATTAATCTAATTACACCAACGAAAATTAAATATAGCCGCCACTTAAGTTTCTTAAATTCGCTTGCATTGCAACGAGACTGTTATAAAAGGTCACTATACGATTTTCCTTATTAAAAATTATACAGGATCACATAAAATTATCTGCAGGGTGTTTCACAAAGGACCCCTAACTTTAAAAATCCATAACACGGAAACGGTGATAGATAGAAACATAAAACCAGTAGTATGTTTAATAAAAAAATCGTAAAAATCTTATACATAAATCACAAAATTTAGTTAAAAGTAGTACCGACAGATGGCGCTGAGAGAGTTAAGAATCCTTCTACAGAGAGTACAGAAGCATAGAAAGACCAACCGTTGAAGATTTCGCCATTGAAATCTTACCGCTATTAGTTTATAGTGAAAATACTTCCGAAAGTGATGTATATTGTATACCGTGGAGGAACATGTGTTTATTGTGTTGGAGTACCACCGATTAAATCAGAGTCCTACTGCCACAAGGAGAAGTTTTCAAACGCAATTTCAAGTCGCAAAAGGCCCAGATGGGAAAACAATTCGTGAGCTTTTCAAAAAATTTCAACAAACAGACCGGTGACATACAGCAGAGAGTCAATGACAATTTCATCTTCGTTTGCGATAAGTCTATTGTGTAAAAGGTGCACTTTTTGAATCACTTTTGATACGCCTATTTATCGCAGCGCCATCTATCGGCACTATTTTTCACTAAATTTTAAGATTTATGTATAAGATTTTTACGATTTTTTTAATAAACATACCACTGGTTTCATATTTCTACCTATCACCGTTTCCGGGTTATTGATTTTTAAAGTTATGGGTCCTTTGTGAAACACCCTGTACATACACCGAGGTCAAAATGTGTAAATCATTTAGGGGAGAAGGCACGGTTGAACTCCTTTATTAATCACTGTTTAGTATTTAATTATTCATCATCTAATATTTAGATAATGTTTCATCTATGTTGTAAGAACCAACTGTGATAGAGCGGACGGTGGCGGCAAAAATGACTACGTCATCGAGTTAAGAGACGAAATTGTGATATAAGATATGATTATTAGGAATAGATGAAAGAATGACTTGTCTGACTCGGCATATTTTGGTACGATATGAGCGGAACTTGGCGTCAATTGGTGATTTTGAAGGAACTATCACGTTATCGATTTACGGCAAGATTATTTAACATATCGTATATCTTGATTTGTAGAATACAAATTTTTCAATCTGCCTCCTGATATCTTGGTACGACATGAATAAATTGGGGTTCTAATTCGTTATTTTAACTGTACTATCACGTTTTCGAGTTACGGCATGAAACTTTAGCGTTCGATCTCTCTTGACTAGTACACTTGACTAGCAAATGTTTGTTTGCTTCGTGATATTATGGTATGATATGAGGAGAACGAGGCGCAGCTTCGTAATTTTGACGGTACTTTCATGCCATCAAGTTTCGAGATGAAATTGTTGCCCTATTAAAGCTTAACAATGAATTATTCAAATAGTATAGTCTAAAAGTAAGAACAGACCCAGCCCCCCGCCTCCCTTATTATTTTTTACTTTCTTCTATCTATAATAGAAGAAAGTATTGTAATCGAAATTTTTTTCGACTTCCGGTTTTCGACGGATTTACACGTTTTAGGGGTCAAAGATTCCGAAAACCACGTTTTTACAAAATGTCTGTCTGTCCGTCTGTCCGTCCGTCCGTCTGTCCGTCTGTCCGTCTGTCCGTCTTCATTGTATCATCAAAAAGTGTATGAAGTTATGCTTCAAATTGAACCTAATTTTTTTTCTATGTTTTTGGCTATGGCAAGCAGGTTCTATTATAATTTGAGGATATTTCGACGAAACGGGGCGCTGTGATCGATATTTTTGTTCCATTTTCATTATTGTACCATCTAAAAGTGTATGACGTTATGCTTCAAATTGAACCAATTTTTTTTTCTATGTTTTTGGCTATGGCAAGCAGATTCTATCAAAATTTGGGGATATTTCGACGAAAGGGGGCGCTGTGATCGATATTTTTGTTTCATTTTCACTATTGTACCATCTAAAACTGTATGAAGTTATGCTTCAAATTGAACCAAATTTTGTTTCTATGTTTTTGGCTATGGCAAGCAGATTCTATCAGAATTTGGGGATATTTCGACGAAAGGGGGCGCTGTGATCGATATTTTTGTTTCATTTTCACTATTGTACCATCTAAAACTGTATGAAGTTATGCTTCAAATTAAACCAAATTTTGTTTCTATGTTTTTGGCTATGGCAAGCAGATTCTATCAGAATTTGGGGATATTTCGACGAAAGGGGGCGCTGTGATCGATATTTTTGTTTCATTTTCACTATTGTACCATCTAAAACTGTATGAAGTTATGCTTCAAATTGAACCAAATTTTATTTCTATATTTTTGGCTCTGGCAAGCAGATTCTATCAGAATTTGGGGATATTTCGACGAAAGGGGGCGCTGTGATCGATATTTTTGTTTCATTTTCACTATTGTACCATCGAAAAGTGTATAAAGTTATGCAGATAATTGAACCAATTTTTTTTTCTGTGTTTTTGACCATAGCCTGCAGGTCCAGGTTGAATTCGGGGATATTTCGACGAAAGGGGGCGCTGCCATCGCGATTTTTGTTCGATTTTCACTATTGTATCATCAAAAAGTGTATGATGTTATGCAGATAATTAAACCAAAAGTTTTTAATATGCTTTTGGCTGTAGCCAGCAGGTCCTACTAGAATGTGGGGATATTCCGCCGGAAGGGGGCGCTGTGATAGCCATTTAAAGATTTCAAATTCAAAAAGATGTATAAAAAAATTAGAAATCCTAAAAGTTTTTTCCGTTAAATGTTTGGCCTTGATCCGGAGAATCGGGAGCAGTTTTTGTTTTGTCTCTATATTAAAAAATGGCGGAGATATAGCGGTTTGAAATTTTAGGGTGGTTGACATTTTCAAATAAGACAGCAGAATTCATCCATAAACGGGTTTAATTTATGAGTTTTAGTTAACAGGGTTTCAGCAAATTTTCTTTCATTGTTGTAACCATTGTTGCTATTTTTAAATGCTTAACACTATATATTTATATTCGCCAACATCAAATTCTCGCCAAGCTTGGCGGCAATTGACGAAATATCGCCAAATTTGGCGACAAAAATAGGTTGCCACAAATGAAGCCAACTTGGCTGTAGGAGACTAATTTGGCGATATTCTCATTCAAATTCAATGTTGACGAGAACTGGGAATGAATCTTCTTTAATTGGGTTCCACGCATTTTAGCTTCGTGTTTTCCAGTAAAATTAGCTAAAATCGTAAAACCAAGGCATAGGGAGGCTATCTGTTCCGGTCGGTACAGGCCAAAAGAACTTTCCGTAATTTAGTATACATCAGTTGATTGCATCCCGGTACCCCAAGCAGCTGACGTACAACAGAATGACGAAAAATATTGATTTTATTGGCGATGTGAGGACGAAATTAGAAGTATTAACATGATTGAGATAGAAGAAAGTTTTGGGATTGGCACATCCGACTAGTTTTCTTTAAAATTGTCGTAAAAGGACTTTTCGTTAACTCAAGCACACCAATCAGCGGACTCAATGAGGACAAGGACTTTTAATGCATCAGGCGACACCAGTGGCTTCGAGCTCACTCATTAATCCCACACTGGTCCCGTTGTGTTCATATCGTACTAGTATTGCCAGTGGGCTACTTTTTTTTAAATTCAGTTTTCTTGATTACCACTAACTTTTTGAGAAAGTAAAATTCGCCTTATTTAATGACATTTTAAATAAGGTGAAAAGAAGGCGAATCATACAATTTCAAAAAAGTGGTGCCAGTCAAGCGATATGAATTAAAAAGTAGCCCACTGGCAACACTATATCGTATCTGAACCCGAAATTTCCGCTTTAAGTCAACCCGAAACCCGACCTGAACCCGAAGAATCACATCCGAACACAATCCAAACTCGACGTGAAAGAAAATTAATCTTTATTTAAAAAGTATTATTGAAAAGTAGTCTACAATTAAATCTCTAATATCAATTCTATCATTTTAGTCCAAAAATGAGCCCATATACATTCATTATATTCAAATGTATAGTTTGTTCCATTTGATAAATATTCAGGACTTTCCTTTGAAAAATCGATCAACACAAGCAGGGTGGTGCAAAATTTTAATTAGATTAACGATTGAAAACTAAAAATTAGATGTTTAATCACGACTAACGATTGACTGATTATACGTCATTTCAATCCTCATAGATTAATGATTAATGATTAATTTAATTTCAATCGTTCTCTACGATTAACGATTAAATGAATTCTCAATTTAATTAGTTAATCTAATTAATGATTAATTATTAAAAACGTCGTCATAATTTCTACCGGCTTTGGTCCTTTTACTTTCTTTATTTTTTTCTGAAGTTTCTTCAGGTTTTATCCCCCTAAATTTGCTGCTAGATTCCTGTATCTGGTCGGGTACTCCAATTTTACCTGACCCGACACGGGGATTGGCTTGGGAAGGGTTGAATTTGTTGGTTCGGTTTCGGGTTATGTTTTGGCTCTTTGAGGTCGAGCTTGGGTTGACCAAATTTTCAAAAGAAAGTCCTGAATATTTATGAAATGAAACAAACTATATATTTGAATATAATGAGTGCATATTGGCTCATTTTTATACAAAAATGATAGAACTGATATTACAGGTTTAATTGCAAACTATTTTTCAATAATATTTTTTAAATATAGATTATGTGTCACTTCGAGTTTGGGTTGTGTTCGTGTGTGATTCTTCGGGTTCAAGTCATGTTACGGGTTAACTTTTAGCAGAAATTTGAGTTCAAGTACAATAATGTTGCCAGTGAGCTACTTTTTTAAAAATTCAGATTGCTTGATTGGCGCCACTTTTTTGAAATTTTAATATGTCATTAAATAAGACGATTGTTACTTTCTCAAAGACTGGTGGCAATCAAGAAAACCGAACTAAAAAAAGTTGCCCAGTATGTGAGTCATGAGTGAGCTCGAAATCAGTGGTGCCGTCTGATGCATTAAAAGCCCTAGACCTGGTTGAATATGCTGATTGGTGTGCTTAAGTTAACGAAAATTACTTTTAAATTTCCCGGTGCAATCTTCTGTGCTACCCCTTTTCTGACAGTTTTGATGAAAAGAAAGGAAGGGACGGCTGAAGTTTTTCTTACATTTAAACTACAATATTTAAAAAATTCATTGTTTAAACTTTAATTTGGCAACAATATCATCTCGAAACTTTGGTGTGAAAGTACCTTTAAAATGACGAATTTGCGCCTCGTTCTGATACTATCATACCAAGATATCGCAAGGCAGACTGAAACATTTTCAGTGTACTAGTCAAGAGAGATCGAACGCTAAAGTTTCATGCCGTAAACTCGAAAATTTGATTAGTACAGTTAAAATAACGAGTTGGCGCCCCATTCTACTCATATCGTACCAAGATATTAGGAGGCAGATTGAAAATTTTGTATTGTACAAGTCAAGATATATGATATGTTAAATAATATTACTGTAAATCGATAACATGATGGTTCCTTCAAAATCACTAATTGACGCCCCACTCTCAGCATGTCTGCTTCCACGCCTGCTGTTATGCGTATTTTCAGTTCAACTAATGTAGTTTGAAGGAGAGGCACTCTTTTATAAACCCCTACAAGAAGAAATCGCACACTGAGAAGTCCGGCGATCTTGGAGGCCAATGAGGGTGTTGCAAAATTTTAATTACGCTGTTAAAAATTTGCAGCAAACTGTCCAGTCATTTGACCATTTTGTAGAAAACGGTTACATAACCGTAATTTAACTATATTCGGACCATAAAATGAGCAATAATACGGCCAGAATAGAGTTAAATTACGGTTATGTAACCGTTTTCTACAAAAACGGTCAAATGACTAGACAGTTTGCTGCATATTTTTAACAGTGTAGATTAACGATTGACAACTAACTATTAGATCTTTAAACATGACTAAAGATTGACCGATTGAACTTCGTTTCATCCCTACTCATAGACTAATGATTAATGATTTAATTTCAATCCCTCTCTCCGATTAACGATTAAATCAACTCTCAATCTAATTAGTTAATCTAATTAATGATTTAAAACGTCATGTTTTGTTCCGGATTTGGCCCTTTTATTTTCTTTATATTTTTCTCAAGTTTCTTCTGAGTTTATCTTCTGGATTCGTAGCTAGAGTCTGTACCTGATCGGGTACTCCAATTTTACCTGTACCGAAACGCGGATTGTCTTGGGAAGGGTTGACTTTAAATATTTTGGGTTTGGTTCGGTGTCGGGTTAGGTTTTGACTCTTTGAGATCGAGCTTGGGTTCAGGGTTGGCATTAATAGATTACATTTTTAGTCGATTGATTAATAGACTAAACATTCAATCATATGAAATTTAATCATGATGAGTGTAATCATGATTGAAATTGACAAAAGTAATTACTCTTTACAAATTTTTTATGATTAATTCAATCTGAACTAATTCAATCGCGATTACTTTAATCATTAATCTAATTTCCCATCACGAAAATTTAATATGGCCACCCTTTAACTTTCTTAAATTCGCTTTCATTGCTACGAGACTATTATTAAAGGACACTATATGATTTTCCTTATTGAAAATTATACAGGGTCACATAAAATTATCCACATACATCGAAGTCAAAATGTGTAAATTATTTAGGGGAGAAGGGACATTTGAACACCTTTATTAATCAATGTTTAATATTTAATTATTCATCATCTAATATTTAGATAATGTTTTCTCTATATTGTAAGAACCAACTGTGATAGAGACGACAAAATGAATACGTGATCGAGTTACGAGATGAAACTGTGATATAAGACAAGATAATTAGGAATAGATGAAAGAATGACTTCCTCGGCATATTCTGATTACGATATGAAATATTTGGGTCGAATTTAACTACCGTATAGACGTATGCCGTGCATCCAAAGGTGGATATTTTGAGCAACTTTAATTTGGTTAGTAGAAAAAACTTTATAACTAGCCATGTAATATAAAATTAATCTTAAGTGTCTATGTTCTTTATTTTTCATAAACATTTCAAATCGAAAGTCTACGTTTGAAACACCCTGTATATATACGCTCGTTTAATACACTCTTTATTTTATATATTTATTTAATTTTTAAGTGACTTTTGTACCCCCTCCCCCCGCTCAAAAAAAAAAAAAATCTCAGGCTTTACGCTTGAACCTGGAATTTTTTAATGATATGGTATATCATTTTTCGGTGTTGTGCAAGTAACTGGAAAAGCATAAGATGAAAGAAATTTTGTGAGTGCATGTGCAAGAAACTCTACCAATTGCCGTTCCCCTAACCTGGAATTAAATAGAGGTGAGTTTTTTATTTATTTGAATTATTCTGTAAAAATGTCTAACATTATAAAGCGGTTATGAACTTTTTTCTATAAGTTGTTTGCCGTCAAGTTTTGATGGGTTCCATCTAGTATATATTAAAGCAACATCACTTGCTTTTTAAAAGCACGTTAATAAAAACACCAACCAACTGAGAAAAATAATTTAATTTCAAATGACTTGACTATGTTGAAGAGGTTCATGTTTACGTACGTTAACGAAAATGTTATTAGTGTACTGTATTTTAATGGTATTCCAATATTTTGTATTGTAAATAAAAAAACAATATTTGTTAAATATATTAAAAATTTTTCTAGTTCTGTAACTAGATGAGCTCTTTAAAGAGACACCAGTACTTGAAACTGAGAACAGCGAATACATTTTTGAGTCTAAATTACTCTGAAAAAATAAGCAGGTTGATGTTTCATTGTTTAAGCACATATTTTTAACAACAGTGCAGAAGTTTTGAATAAAATTTACATTATTAAATAATTAACTCTTTTTATTAAATCAGAAAAAATGTATCATAAATGTAATGTTATTATACTAGCCAAATAAAATAACTTGAAATCTTTTACGAAAAATACTAAAAAATATAAAACATTCAATTGCGACGTTCTTCTATTGAAGGAGCAACATACAGTATGTTTCAAAACTCATAGAACAAACTCAGGAAGATAAAATGGATCTAAAAACGCCCTCTAGTGCTTCAGAGCTAGAGTTATGATCATACAGGGTGATTTTTTTAAAAGTTGTGAAAGTAAAACCCTATAACAAAAGAACCACTGATCCAAATGACCTAAAATTTCACCAGTATACTCCCAAAGCAATAGGAATTTTTTTGGAGTGGTTAAAAAAAACTTAAAATCGCACCGACAGATGGCGCTGTACGTGTACATGCAGTAAAGTCGGGAGACAAACTTGCGCCCGGCACACGCACATTGGCGATAAAAACGTGAAGTACGCACATCTCGTGTTCATTATGCTACGGAAATCCTCGCAATGACTGCGCCATTGACGGACCGTGCGTTGTTAGTGAAACTCTATTATCAGAATAATGACAGTGCAGCAACTGTTCTTAGGAGATTTAGGACACTTAATAATTTAAGAAAAGGTCCAATGACGACAGAGGGTCTACGGAAGATGGTTTCTCAAAGTACCGTCCATTGTTTTCCTCCCATAGACAATATTCTTTGTTTCTGCTACCTTACAGCGCCATCTGTCGGTGCGATTTTAAGTTTTTTTAACCATGCCTAAAAAATCCCCATTGCTTTGGGAGCATACTGGTGAAATTTTAGGTCATTTGGATCAGTGGTTCTTTTGTTATAGTGTTTTACTTTCACAACTTTAAAAAAAATCACCCTGTATATCGAATGGTGTTTTGTCTAGGTACCTAGGTGGTCTAGGTATAGTGTATCTCTTCTTACAGCGTTTACAGTGAGTTTTAAAATACCCTATGTAAATTACGTTTTTCATTATACAGTACTCGTTGTTATTAAAACCACGGGTTAATAAAATCAGCCTTTTCTTAAAATCGAATGTAAAGAACAGATTCGAATAAATGTGAAATCATTGTAAAATCTTAACAAAATCAATACCATCGCTTTTAAAAATCAGTTTCAGATACTTTAATGTATTACCACGTGAAATAGGTAAAGTTAGTGAGGAGATTTTTATTTCAAAACTTATTTCTGAGTAACAATGCTTAACCTTTTCTTTTCCGAAGAATATCGCACCTTTTATTTAAATATGATGACTTCGACGAGCGTTGGGTGTTTTTCGTCTAACATTGGAGCAAAAGGGTGGAGATAAAGAACATTATGGTAAATTTTACGCAATTTCTAACATTATTGAACAACGAATAGCTGATTCTTCAAAACAAACGACAATTAGTCAGTATTTAAAAAAATTGTAAACAAAATGTTAAATGTAAATGAACTAAATGTAGTATGTATAATCTATTAAATTACTCTCTTTGATTTCTTTTTTCACTTTCCTTTATGGAATATTCCGGTAGGAAACAGAAAATTTATTTAAAAATAGTTACATTTTGAATCGCCGGTGTTTAAAATCAGCCGCTTAATAAAATAAAATCCCTCAGGACTAATGTAATTTTATAAAGCGGCGGGTACTGTATTCATATTAAACAAGAAAGAAAAATGCGTCAAGCATAGATTATGAAACAATTTCCAACACAAATTTCATAGTATAATATTGTGAAACATGATGTCTCAATAAATAAACGAGAATACACATTTGAAATCCAATACCAGCAATTACCGTCAGTAATCGGAAACATATCTAAATTCTTTTGTGAAGCCATGTATAAGGTCTATACATTTTTATATCTACTACAAAGTATTCTAAAATTTACTTCAGTTAGGAAAGTCATAGCACAGTTGAAAATTCTCCTAGGGCAAATTCCGTGAATATACGGAAATGTACTCAAGATCTTTAGTGCTGCTCCGTATACGATCTATAGAATTTATATATACATCAAGTTATATGCAAAAAATGAGTTAAATTTAAAAACGTGTACCACAACTGAAAACGCACTGCCAGCAATTATTATTGATAGACAGTACTGTAACCGAATTATTTTGTGTGTTCCCGTAAATGAACGAAGAATGCTATGTACACCTTTTTCTATCGTAAGGCTCTTATAGTGCACCTGAGTGATATATATCAATTTCAATATGTTTGAAATATTTTAACATTATTAAAGTACACCGCAAACGATTTCCCCCTAGACCGTAATGAAACGGAATTCTTTTGAGTGCCCCTGTAAATAAACTATAAATGCTACACGCTTCATTTTCAATACCGAACAAGCCATAGGTAAGCCATAGGCTTCAATAGCATAGATCATTTGCATGACAATCCGAGTATATTTACGTGAGTTAAAGCACTGACAGACAGACAGAAATACGGCAGATAGACATGTGGCTGACAGACATGCTGAATTCATAAACACGTTTCAATTATGTCTGAAAGTGTTAAAAATGATAGTCAAAATCATGCATTACCTGGTGAAGATAGTTAGCAACGACTTCCAACTCTCTCATTTTGTTCACTTTGTCTTTCTGCTGCTGCTTTTCATGGTGCATGGGATACCTGGCCTGCCGTCGCTTTCTCCTGCGTTTACCGACCCAGGGAGGACGTAGAGGAGTGTTGAGAGTGGTAGCACCAGTGGTTACAGTAGTTGTCTGAGCAACTGGAACCAGGACAGGAAATGAGAATATAATGCTGAGCAGAGGAGCTAGAAGTAATGGCAGACCAGCTGCAAGAAGACGTGCCGCTTGTCTCCGTCCACTATTGGCCTTTGGCTTGTATCCGTAAAAATACTGGCCACGGTATTCCCACGTTTCAGGTCTAACGTTTCGACCTCGTATTCCAGCTGTAAAGGAAAATTACAGTTTAACAAACAGCAGTGCTGTAATGTCACAGGGTGTCCACAAAGTCCAATTCTGTGACATTTTATAAAAATGATTAATTATGTGATTAAAAAAAATCAGATTCCATTAATTTTAGAGGCTTTTTTTGTTGTTGGCCGAATTCAATAGCATGTGATGGCCTCCCCCCCACCTACCTCTTGAGGTATTAGCAGTGAACTCAAAAATTTGATTAGGTAACGTATGCCAAAATGTACATCATTCGATAAGTCTTGATAACGAACTATTTATAGTGCACAATATTCCCAGTTAGTGTTGTCAGGTCCACCCACACAAAAAACCAAACAATGGCACATGAAAAACGGGACGTTAGCGTCTAAGTTGGGACGTAAAAATATAGCAAATTCTATGGAAACGGAACTGGTCTATAACGGAATTCTGTCTCAAATGTAAAAAATACATGGTCCCTAACGGAAGAAATAACATACAATTATATCGGCTGAGGCGGAAATCTCTCTAAAATTGAATCTTTCTTTGGTCTTGTGAGATTCCGTCTTAGTAGGTTTTACTGCAATAAAAAAACACAATAATCTTATACAGTAAAATCTGTGAAAGCGGAATCGTTAGAAATGGAAACAAATTTCGTTTTAGAGAGCTTTCCGAATAAACAGTCATAATTGCGTGGTATTCCTTTCAAAGTGACTATGAAAGTTTACGTATAAGACAGGATTCCATTATAAACAAGTTCGGTTTTCACATGTTTTACTAAACAAAATCGAATAAAGTCTGTAAAAACAGAATTAATAAGTATCGGGAAAATATTCCATCTTTGACAGGTTTCCGTCTCGGTCGGTAGTAAGTAGATTTGTACGATATTTTTATTTTTATTTTTATTTTTATTTTTTTTTTTTGCGGAATCATAAAAAATTTGTTATAGACAGTTTCTGTTTTCACTGGTTTTACTATATTAAGTTATATTCGAAGCAGAATACAAATAGTATGGTACTAAAAGAAATTTACAAGAAATAGTGCATTATGAGAAATTGGGACACCGGGCAATGCTAGTCCCAGTCGACACTCCAAAGCAGTCATAAATGGCGAGAAATCAAAGTTTGGGCCAAATTTTTTTTCTTTATTAAAATGATTCATACATATATTTTTTTTCATTGGTAGCATATCAATCGAGGAGATATCTACTAGAAAAAAGGCAAATAAAAATGCCTTATAAGCATGGAAGTTAATGAAATTATTACAAATGTAGCAGGTCTAGAACTAAACGGAGGCGTATTTCTTTTATAATGAGAAAGTTTGTCTTGCACATAGCACTTTATGAGATTGATAATTTATCGAGTCACATCGACTTCCAAATGAAAATTAAAGGAAATATTCACATTTCATATGTCCCCGTAAAAAAGACATTTCGACCTTAAAAATGTAATAATTGTGTTCAGCTTATATAACCAATAATTTCTGAAAAACTAATTGAACAAGATAAGATTTTTTTAAATCCTGCGTGTCACGATATATGCTATGTTACCACTTTGTATCACCGAGTTGCACAACTGCAACATACCCAAAACTCAATTTTACTTATACAGTGGGCTTTAAAAGACGATTTTATGTATTGTTTCTATCTTCCAACACAGTTAAATTAAATTGCTCAAACAATTTTCAACAGAGGGCGACAATGGGTTAATTTTTCATACCAAAGTTTAATTTATCATTTAAGCAGTTTCAGATCGTTACTGCTAAAAGGGACTTCGTAAATTTTGTAACATTAAAACTGCTGGAGACGTCCAAAAATAGAATTTTTACAAAGGAGAGTTAGTATACTTTACAATTTTGTATTATAAAATGGACAACATTTATGTGAAATGTGCAACTCTCTGTTTGTTGCATATGAAAAAAATCACCTTTTCAATAATATTTTATTTTTGTGTTCTAAATTTTTTAAATTAATTTTTACATGCTTAAAATGCCCCCTCCCAGGGGGGATACCTAATTTAGGTATTTACGGATTTCGCAACCCCGGGCACCAGAGCGAGCTTTCTCTTTTCTTTTTCCTCTCCATTCTCTTGTCTAAACTTTCCTCTTTGTTTCACTCTCATTGTAGTTTCTACTTCCAAGGTGAGGGTGATTCTGCATTGCCAATATCATACTGTCTATATCGACTTAGGGAGAATTGTAAATCACCCACGTGTTTGCCGTGTGTGGCAAACCGTGTCCCTGGAAAGGGGGTCCTAGTAGTTGAGGGAAACCAACACACTGCTTTGCCCTCTACTTCAGGTAAACGGGATGTGCATATTGGTCCCATATGCATCAATCGGCTGATCAGCTGACTTGTCACTGGCTGAGGATCATGTGAGCGGTGACATACTAGTCATCTCGCTAAGGGTGGAGACTGACATAGGTGAGTCTTGTGAACGTATGGTCCCTGGTTAGCACTGGTACACGAATGTGCATCCTCTTGTTGGGCTCGGTAGTGGGTGGTGCGGCCGGGGTCTGAATTGTATTTATTTTCTACTATGGATGGAAGTATATTTCAATTCCTTCTATATCCCTCCCATGTGGAGAGCAACAAATTGTATAGAATAATTCATTTAATCGTTTCTTCATTATTAGACGCAATGATAGACTTTCTTATTGTTCTTTTAAGAGAAACTCTCCTTTTCTTATTGCGAAAATATTTCAGTCAATTTTTGGAGATGGTCATTCACTTAAAAAAATGAAGTCTGGGGATTTTCTGTTAAAGGTTTCATTCGGCCAGCCAATCACAATTTCTCACAAAGTGCAGAAGAACAGGTTCTGCTTCTGTTTTTTTCAGGTCCGCCAAACTTTAAATACAAGCCGTGGTGTAATATCCGAACTAGAACTTTTATACAAAAGAAGAACTCTTACAAAATTTAAATGATCAAATGTTATAGATGTATGCCGTATCACTATTCGTCGGAATAAGCAAGTGCTTCCTACGAAGCACATTATTCTGACTTTCAATGGCCCTACTTTATCAATTAGAATTAAAGCTGCTTGCCTGAGCTGTCTTGTCGGGCCTTACATTCCTAATCCTCTCCGTTGTTTTAAATATCAGCATTATGGCCACACCACAACTACCTGTCGTGGTTCCGATACCTGTGCAGGTTGTGCAGAAGTCGGCCACGATAGTAAATCTTGCGAAAACTCTCAACGCTTCGCAAACTGTAAGGGTGGTCATACAGCATATTCTCGCTGTTGTCCCAACTAGGTTCGTGAAAAAGAAATTCCTGCTGTTAAAATTACTCAAAAACTTTCTTATCCTGAAGCTCACAAACTTGTTGAATCCAGAACCCTATCTGTCGGGGTTTCTTACTCTAGTTTACTCAAGCAACTGTCAAAATCTGTAAGGCACATAAGTACCCAAAATGAATGCTCTTTTCCACTAAATGATTCATCTATGACACTATCCAGCACTATAAAAAAGAAAACCTGTAATGTGTACTGTTCTACTATTAAAAGAGCTGTGCCTGCACTACAACTTTGGCCACTATCATCAGTACCTGTAAAAATAGAATACTCTTATCGTCAGTCACAAATACCTTTTATTAAATCTAAAAAGTCAATTGAACATGAGTCAGATTAAACTTCTGTTTCATCTGCAAATAAATTGGAAAAACCTTATGCTTCACCAGCACAGAAAGGAAAGCAAAAATCATGTGCACAGAAAGAGAGAAAGAAAACTCCAACTCAGGCTTCTTCACAGGGAAAAACTGTGAAAACCCCCCAAGAAATCTTGTCTTGATCTATCGTTTCGTAATATGGATTCTAAACAGCTGCTTCACTATGCGGAGGAGGCTATGGAATCCGATTCTTATGACTCTGACACAAATGAAGATAATACTGTTTTTGAGGTATTCGAGCCTCGAGTTTTTGAGGTATTCGTGATTTTAACTTCGCTTCTTTTATTAATCTATAGTTTAAGTAAATATGTTTCTGCTATAAATTTTAGACATTTTACCGACTGTTAGTTCAAAGATTCGTATATATTTTAACTGTGAAAACTTGTGTTTGTCAATGGTGTTATAGTTTCACATTGTGTTACGACTTCATTGAATAATTTTAATTACATTTATCGTCACATTACTCTTTTCATTTAACTGTGTTGTTTTCATTTATCTTGTTTTTATGACAGAGTTTTAAATTAGAATTTGTTGTTTTTGTTCTAACCTTTTGTTGGAGCAGCATGTCCCTAATGGGACTCTAATTTGTGTCATTAAACCCCAATCAATCAACCAAAAAACCAACCACGATTAAAATGATGTTTTCTTTCATCTGAGTAAATGATTTTTAAATTGGAGTTATTGAGCTACAAAGGGTTAATGATAATACTCTCCTAAATTTGAAGGGGAAAATATGCATAAATTCGGAAATAAATAGCAAACGATATAAATTTTCAAATATTTTTTTTAATATCGAACTTACCAGGTTTGTGATGTCGCACTGTGTACATGGCAATGGGAAAGAAAAATCCAGGCTGCGGTTGCGTTCTTCTTTTAATCCTTCGTAAAGTGTTTGCAGGATTATCGGCGAATGTTGAGGTATTACTGCTGAATCCGTTGGCAACATCATTTAACAGTAGGAGTGATTTAACTGCCACAGAGATTAGCAACAGCTCGAGAGCTGTGGATCTGAAACCAAAAGAAAATTTGTTTCACCAACTTGGGAACATCTTAAAATTTTGTTTTGTGTATAAAATGCAGAATGAAAATGTAACTATTCCATAGATCTCTATCTATATTTCAAAAATTATGATCAAATCTAAACAGCATTCGGCAATATCTTCGTTATGTGTTTTTTTTTTTTTAATCTATGTATTTTCTGCGAAAGTTTTGCACAAAATAGTGAATCTTTGTAAGATAACGTAGGTAAATTATTCTACTTTAACTGTGACAAAAAAAATAATAATAATTACAAAACTACAAAAATAGACCGGACTGTGCCAAGATAAAGCCGTTTGTTTTATCCCGTGGAATCGTCAGTGTGTTCACATGGAGTAAAAAAGGAAAACAAATAATTCTACTTTCCTATTGGCTAATTTCTCAACTTGTTTTCCTACTGGCTGGTTCCTTAACTTATGCCTTTCTCCCTTCCACTTCATTTCGTTCTTGTTCCTGCGTTGAAAGTGGTAGCACGTCTTCTTTGCGCCTGACGAAGAATGACAAACTTCTCCCAAAAATCTTAATGCATTCTTTATTTTATGGTGTTATTAAAGAAGTCTTTATGCTTTAAGCAATTAATACCTCGAACGTCGCGCTAACACGAGAGAAGCCGCTGCTAGTCTAAATTAAAGCGCGATTAACGAACACATTATCGTGGCTAAACTTTGCACTGCAACCAGCAACATACATCATCTGATGATGTGAGTGAAAGGTTGACAAACCTAACTGTTACCTAACTGTTACCAGCAAAGCTGTTACCTAAACATGCTTTTTTAACACTTTCCAACATAGTTGAAAAGTGTTTATGACATTCGGTTTGACTGTCCGCCTGTCCGTACTTTAACTCTCGTAAATATATTCGGATTACCCTGTAATTTTTATATGTTGTTACGTATGTTTGTTTGACGGAATTAGTATTTTTTTTATAGCTTGGCTTAGCAGAACGGCCGTCCTGCTTGATATGCTTGTAGAATATAAATAACATCATATACAGCGTCACGTATAGAACTGGATGCATGGTCAACTATTCTAATTTCTGGAAGTGTGATTTCAGTAGTTTAAAGCGAATCTTAACCTGAATTAAATTTTAGCTTAATATGTGACGTATTTTAAAATCTGTAGATAATATACCTGGCTGTACAACTGAATTCAAGTATATTTCCGATTATTGGTAGAAATTGCTGAAAGTTAATTTTCAACTGTGTTTTCAATACGTTTTCTTTCTAAAGTAATTATTAGTATACTATGTAGAATATAGATTAAAGAAATTGGAGTAAAAAAATTGGAGTACTTTTCCAGCTATGGAGGTTTTCGAATATGTTATGCGTTTTCTAAAATGTTTACTTAGGTATATTTTTTACCTTATTAAACGACGAAGTTTAGTTAAATCTTCTGGAAGTGTTGGAAAGTGTTTCCTACTCTATGCTTGACGCACGTTTTTTTCTTTCTTGTTTAATGCTCTTTCAAATGCAACATTGTCCATGTATCTATCATTAATAGTTTTAATGTATTAAATTTTATGTGACACACACGAATTAAGCGTGGCATCCAGGTTTCGAAATGCAAGACATCATTAACGTCAAAATATTCAAATTACTTAACATGTTAAATGCCTTACGACGTGCCGGTCGTCGTATACATTTCGGAATGAATGCGTCATAACACGTCTGGCGTGTCGTAACCAAGTATTGCTAATTTAACATGATTTTTATTGAAAATATCTACGAAAATTTCCGAATAGTAATAATTTCCTTATATAATGGCACACTGTAAAAAAAAAAAAAAAAGACAATAGATTATTAATTTACGAAAATATAATATAAAAACGCATACGAAAATTTACAATATCCTCTTCCGCGTCGCACACGATTCCGAAAAGTGTTCTTTATCTTTAGAACACACTGAAATGAATTTATTTTGAAGATTTAAAGAAGAATTTATAAAGTTTCTTTTGCTGCCACTGATTTTCGGAGACGTTTCCGAGTAGTTTTTAGAGCATATTAATCAGTTTTCTCAAGCCAGAATGTAGGTTTTTTAGGATGCTATCTATTCTCAATTAAACATTTAAAGTTGCGTCATTGAATTTAGACATGCAAAATTAACAAAATAACATTAATTCTAATGTTAATGTTAATGCTGTTAATTTATAATATTTGTCTGTAAACTATTTACTTTGTCTGTTTAATATTTGTCTGTTTGATGAACATGAAAATGTTTACTTCAGAATTATTAGTATCCGTAAAACCTATATTCCGGGTAGAGAAAACGGATTATAAAAATCACTCGGAATCATCTGAGAAAATCAGTGGTAGTGAAAGAAACTTTGCTTTTATAAATGTTTCATTAAATCTCGACGATATATTAGCTTCTGAGGTTTATAATGATAAAGAGCGATTTTCGGAATCATGGGTAACTCGGAAGTGGTTATTGTATATTTTCCTAGATTAAATAAAACAAAGATTACTGTTCGAAAAGTCTGGTATATGTTTTGTTTTTTTAATTCTTATTAATCAAGATCATGTCATGGCCTCTCCACAATTGCAAGGCATCGATGTATGGAGGCACAGGTAACGTGTAAAACATTTCCTAAACAAGTTTAAAAATTTTAGAATTTAAAGGGCAAAATTCGAACTGAAAATTTTATCTAATATTATATTAAACAAGAACGAAAAATGATGCATCAAACACAGATTATATAACACTTCCAACATTCATTTACAAATCTTTACCGTTTAATAAGGAGAAATTGGAAAAAGCATAACAAATTTAAAACCCAGTTTCAGGAATTACCAACAATATTCGGAAAAATAACCGAATTGTTTTGTGCAGCCATGTACAGGATATATAGATTTGTATATATACTACATAGAATGCTAAAATGTAGTTCATTTAGGAAACGCATAGTACACTTTAAAATTCACCTTCTGGAATTTCCGTCAATAAACGGAAATTTGCTCCAGATTTTTTTTGCGCTGCCTTGTATATGATCTATAGAATTTATACACACCAAGTAAGAGTCGAAAAATTAGTTAAATTTAAAAACGTGTACCGCAACTGAAAACGTACTTCTAGCAATTATTGTTAACAGACACTACTTTAACCGAAATTTTTTGTGTGTCCCTGTAAATGAACGACGGATGCTACGTTCACAGTACTCAATTGTCAAACAACACAGTACCCCCATGTAATGCAACTCAGTGACATATGTCAATTTCATTATGTTTGAAATAGTGAAACATTATTAAAATATACACTGCTCAAAACAATTAAAGGATATTTGAAGTTTTATATAAAATAAAGATATAAACGAAATTTTTTTTGCCGAAAATAGAAGAAGAGAATCACAAATGCAAATTTTTCTGGTTTTCAAACTGTGGAGTATGCAAATTTTGAGTTCGACGTCAAAAACGTCGCTTCAGCGGCAGCGAATGAAATTTGACTTTGAACTGGATAAAAGAGAATGAAGACAAGGATGATCGGCATTCAGTGATTGCTTTGTTTCGATGAGTACGATGTCTCAGCGAAGTCATTTGACAGATTCAGAAGCTTGGAGAATTGTTGGTAGGTTAGAAGGGGGCCAAACTCAAGTCGAAGTAGCGCAAGCCATTGGAGTGTCACAAAGTGTCATTTCCAGGATCTGGAACCGTTTTTTGGAGAGTGGATGTGCAGGCCGAAGACCAGGGCAAGGTCGTAGACGGGTAACAACGCCCAATGAAGATCGGTATTTAGCGTTAACAGCTCGGAGACACCGAAACATAAACGCTACTCTTCTCCAACAACACCTTCGCTCGGCTACAGGCACCACGATTTCAACTCAGACTGTCCGAAACCGGCTCCATGCTGTAGGTCTGTATGCTCGCCGACCGATGGTATGTGTTAGATTAACATCAAGGCATCGTCGCGACCGCAGGGAGTGGGCAACCGAGCATGTCAACTGGAGGAGAAATGAATGGAGCAATATTCTGTTTTCTGACGAGTCCCGTTTTTCTGTGCATCCGGATAATAGGCGTATTTTCATCTGGAGGGACCGTGGCAGTAGGAATAATCCTGCGTTCGTCCACGAAAGTGTCAGATTTGGCGGTGGAGGAGTGTTGGTGTATGGTGGCATCTCCATTGACGGGCGCACTGACCTCTACATCATTCGAGATGGAGCTCTGACTGGTCGCCGATATAGGGATGAGATCCTCAGACCTATTGTAGTCCCTTACGCTGCAGCAATCGGAGATAACTTCATTTTAATGGACGATAACTGCAGGCCACATCGTGCAAACCTGGTGGCGGATTTCCTTTTCGAGGAAGGAATCGTTCGAATGGAATGGCCAGCGTGTTCTCCAGACATGAATCCAATCGAGCACGTTTGGGATGCTCTAGGAAGACGAGTTTCTGGCCGCCAACAACCCCCACAAACTCTCCAAGAACTGGAAAGAGCTCTTCTGGAAGAGTGGGGCAGAATACCCCAACTCGTCATTAATAGCCTCATTGAGTCCATGCCTCAAAGGTGTTCAACGTTGCTGGCCGCCCGTGGAAACCATACCCCCTACTGAAAATGATTTTCTTTGAAGAAAACACCTTTTCTTATTCTTTTTTTCTCATATGCACAAATTGTGTTTTTTTCCTTTTGTACACAAATGCGCAATAAAATGCATTTTTTTCTGCCAAACATGTGTAATTTATTCTCATATAACCTACTATGTCTGTCGACCATGTATCAATCAGCTAAAAGGTTTCCCAGATACAAAATCCACCTAAAACTGCAATATCCTTTAATTGTTTTGAGCAGTGTATATCAAATGATTTTTCCTCATAGGTTTCCTTCAACGATTTTTCCTCATAATGTAACGGAATTCTTTTGAGTTTTGAGTCTCCGTGTAAAGAATACGCACCATATTCTATAGTAAGCCTCTTGCAGTGCACCTCAGTGGTATATATCAGTTTGAATACGTTTGAAGTAGTACAGAATTATTAAAATAATCCCCAAATGATTTTTCGCCATAGACCGTTACGTAAAAAAATTCTTTTGAGTGTACCTGTAAAATAACTATAAGCACGACACACTTCATTTTCAGTACCGAACATGCCATTCTGAACATCCAAAACATATATCAATTGCGTGACAATCAGAGAATATTTACTCAAATTAGAGCTCGGACAGACAGACAAACCGAATTCATAAACACTTTTCAACTATGTTGGAAAGTGTTAAAAAAAAGATTATCTTTCAAGCTTGACTAATTATTTGATAATCAGTTGATCGGTTCAAATGCTATGCTGCCCCATGCGATGAAAAAGATGGTTTTGAGGAAAAACTAGTCGTTGGGGGCCACCGTAATACTTACCCATCATGGATATGCATAATGTAAAATATTAAAATAAAAATGTGTAAACTACTTATAAAATGCATTGCAATTCAAATAAAATCGTGGCTTGATGACGTCACAAACTTTAAAGGCTCGATTACTGAATTGCTTGAAAGAGGTTTTTCCTTATAACTCCAAAAATAATAATCCTATTAACTAGCGGTTTATTGCATGTGATTAGGCGTCAAATTTCTAATTAAAATATATCTTTGAAGTGAAATTTGGATGAAATACAGGGTCATGAAAAATCGAAGAGTGTGGAAAACAGGATTCCAAATATCTCGGCAACTAATTATCCGATCGACTTCATGCTTTATTCAAAATTTGTTTTTTTATTGTCTTTTATATTCATTTCTTAAAATATACAATTTCGAAAATTTTTATATACCTTTCATCAGAACGAATATTTCGAGAGTCCGAAAAAAATTGTTCCGGTTAATCGAGGTTATTGAAATGAAATAGGCTTCTTCCCATTATTACATACTAAGTAAATACCAAATTGCAAGTCTCTATCTCAATTTTTTCGGGAGATAGAGCGTTTACAGACACACACACACACAGACACACAGACACACAGACGGACGGCAAAATTTTTTTTCTAAAAATATGTTTTTCGGAATCTCCAGTGTCTGAAACGTGTAAATCCGTCAAAAATTTTTTTTCGATTTTCAAAACGATTACAAGACTTACCCTATACTACGTATGATGGGTAAGTAAAAAGAAACAGCACAGGCCAATTTACCTATTTTTTTCAGCAGACGCGCGATTTCATTTAAAGAACCGTAACTTTATAAATAATTTAAATAAATTCGAAAATGTTTCAGTGATATATTCTACACATTCAGGGATGCACTAAATAATATCAAAAGTAAAAGCAACAAAAGATTTTTTTGTACCTAAAAAATAGAATTTTTCCTCTTAATAGAAATATTTTTTCTTCTTTTCAACGATGTGTATTTAGTAAAAAAAATAAATAAAAAAATAAATAAAAAATAAAATGGACTGATGAGAAATATTATTTTGTTATCGGTAATTCATTCTTAAGTCTGCAGGGAATTACGAAAATTACTGTATTTCAGCATTCTGTTGAAACGATCACAGCATAAATAAGATGGCAAATTAAAAATTTATTGTTTAAAACTTTGCAGCAAAAAGTAAGTATGTTTTTAATTTAAAATCTGCTATGAAAAAGACTAGAGTAGATAGGAACATGAAAATGGCATCTTTCAGTGGTGAACATAAAAGTTTATTCTCACTTTAGTTAACTATTTCATATTTAACACAACTCGGTTCATGTAGGTAAAAATGGAATTTCATAATCGATTTTTCACTCACTTCCTAATAGACTAGAATTGTGAAAAAAAATGTACACAGGTTATTTTTCTGATGACAATACATTTTTTTAAATACTTATTTCAAGGCATTTTTCCGTTAGCCGGTCGCAGGCTCGCAGGTGATAAATCGCCCAATATTCTTTGTGGTTACAATTTTATACGAATACAACAACAATGCAGTTAATGATGCACCAAACCACGCTTGGTAAAATAGGCCAAGTGGCTGTGAAACTGTAATAATGAACTATTTTAAACACGAAAAAGGAGAAAATAAAAATAAAAATAAAGATTGTAATATATATATATATATAAGGTATACTATATACTATATATATATATATATATATATATATATATATATATATATATATATTACAAAATTTAAAATTGCATACCCTATTAAATTTATTGTATAAAAAATTCCTTTTATTAATATTCTATTTACAACCCTAGATTATTAAAATATTCCCTTTTTTAAGAATATTCCATTACTGTCCATATTTAAAACATTTTTTATCCTAATCTACTTAAATTCTCTTTTTATTTCCCGACAAATAAGATATAGAAATCACATTTCATAAGAATATTTCTTCTTAAAAAACCTATTTTCTTAAATTCTTTATTATATTAAATATTTTCTATTTATTCCCGTATTTAATCTCTTTTATTTCTTTTAATCTGTCTAAATTCACCATTTTTCCGTTCCTAATAATCTAAAAAATCATTCTTTTAAATTGTTTTCTCAGTACGCAAAAGCCGAACTTTATTCTATTAATAATCTCTATTCCCGCGCTTTTTAATTTCCACACTGTTCCAGAAAATTATTTCCCCACCAAAAGCATAGGAGAGACTTGTTTCTTCAATATTAATTCACAGATAAAATGAGTGCAAGCCTAAAGTTGAAAACGCATTGGTTAAAAATAGGTCACGTGTTACAAAATTCTTTCTTGCGCACTTCACTTAAAACAAGCTGACGGACGCAAAGAGGAACGGTTTTGGTCGTCGGAGTGATTGTTAAATTAAAATGTTGCTGGCGTTCTAGTATGTTTTAACATAGAGAATTGTTAAAAGAGAGCAATCCCCTGGAATTTAAAGATGAGATGAGTGTGTTTAAATAAATGAATTCGAGTGCCATGGTGTTCTTCTTTCCTTCATTCTTTATACTACTTGGCCTATTACTGCTTAAAGTTTGTAAATTAGTATGTTTGCCATATTTTTATTCGACTGTTGTACTGGAGCTAAAACAATTGCAGAATGCAACACACATATATATATATATATATATATAACCATAAATGAAACATTACCATAATACCAACTTAAACTATGAAATAATGATTAAGTATGTAATAATTAGTTGACAATGGAAGTATTCCCCAACACACTGAATATAGATACCAAAAACTTATTTAAAAGAAGAAGAAATTAAATTAAAAATTGAATAAATGAAATTGAATGAATGAATTGAAATTCGTGGTATTTAGACAGAATTATCAAGTCCCAAATGCCTAAATACCACAAATAAAATTCATCATCATATTAGCCATAACATTGCTAAACAATATGATACGCTTTTGTTAATTAATACTTTAGTATTAATTACATTCTGATTATATGTTGAGAAAATAATTTAGAAATTCTGAAAAGATAGTTTAAATAATATATGAATATATATATATATAATGTTTGTATATATATATATAATAATATATATATATATATATATATTGTAACTTCCTGTTGCCATATCTTTAAAAAAAGGAACAGAGCAAAAATAATAATTTGTTTTAATAAATTGACTAATATTCTTGCTTTTTACCAAGCGTAAATCAAAGCGGTGAGTTCTCCATAATCGGGGGCCATGTGTAATCAATGTAGGGGAAATGAGGGATGAATGGGGCATTTTCACGAAAATGTTTATTTTAAATATTTTATTTAAGTTATTATCAATGCTATATATCACATTTCATACATTAAGCGTTTGACTACATCTTATGCACAATATTTATTCAAGATTATTATTATACAGAAATCCATATATTTAAAGCTGTTTGGTAATTCTGTCAAATCAAATATTCCATCGAAATTCGACCGAATACGCATGCGTCAAAAAATCACCGGCCAATGAGGTGAGGGTCTATGACTGTCTCTACAAACGTGTTTGGGATCGTATCATCTGTTGTTTTTTTCTGTTGTCACGTTGCGTTAAACCTAGGAAGAGATTTATCTAGAACTCACTGTGGAGTGTTTAGAAGGTATTTATTTTATTTATTTATTTTATTTATTGTAATTTGTATGAATACTTAGGTGTCCATTTCGGATTTACTGTTTAAAAATGAATTTAGGCTCATACGTTGGCGAAATCCCGATGGAAATTTTTTTTTTAGATCTCTATCATTTTGTTTATATAGTACAGAAAATAATTATTCAAACGTGTAGAACACGTAATACAAAATTGGACCACTTATGGTCTGTTTATTATCGGGAATGAATCTTATGGTGTTCCGATTGATAATGAAAACGATTATGTAAATATAATGTCAAAAGACAGTACGCACGGTAGTAATATTTTTATTATTATGTGTTCGAAAAAAGCAGAATCTGAGCATCTGATTATAAGTTATAAAATAAACAGAAATATATTATCTCTATTCGATTTAAAAGTTTTGTCATTACATAAGTGGGCTATTTTATTTGTAAAGAGTATGTATGCATTATATTGTTTGTATGTATACAAATCTTTATAATGTTTTGATTTGCAAACTCTTAATATTTGAATAATGTTTACATTATATTTGTTTGTATGTATACAAACAATATATGTATACAAAGAAGTATATATACAAACAATGTATAATGTATCATGTAACAATATTAATATTTACATTGTATTGTTTGTATGTATACAAATCTTGAATGTTTTAAATGGGCAAATTTGTAATGTTTTTTCTGTTATTTTTTTTAAATGTCAAAAAAAGATAAATTTTCAAACTTGGTATAAAAAACTTAGGTACTTTTCTCTATTATCCCATTGACCACTTTTCATAACAAAACAGAAATATATTATCTCTATTCGATTTAAAAGTTTTGTCATTACATAAGTGGGCTATTTTATTTGTAAAGAGTATGTATGCATTATATTGTTTGTATGTATACAAATCTTTAGAATGTTTTTATTTGCAAACTCTTAATATTTGAATAATGTTTACATTATATTTGTTTGTATGTATACAAATCTTTAGAATGTTTTTATTTGCAAACTCTTAATATTTGAATAATGTTTACATTATATTTGTTTGTATGTATACAAACAATATATGTATACAAAGAAGTATATATACAAACAATGTATAATGTATCATGTAACAATATTAATATTTACATTGTATTGTTTGTATGTATACAAATCTTGAATGTTTTAAATGGGCAAATTTGTAATGTTTTTTCTGTTATTTTTTTTAAATGTCAAAAAAAGATAAATTTTCAAACTTGGTATAAAAAACTTAGGTACTTTTCTCTATTATCCCATTGACCACTTTTCATAACAAAACAGAAATATGTTATCTCTATTCGATTTAAAAGTTTTGTCATTACATAAGTGGGCTATTTTATTTGTAAAGAGTATGTATGCATTATATTGTTTGTATGTATACAAATCTTTAGAATGTTTTGATTTGCAAACTCTTAATATTTGAATAATGTTTACATTATATTTGTTTGTATGTATACAAACAATATATGTATACAAAGAAATATATATGCAAACAATGTATATAATGTATCATGTAACAATATTAATATTTACATTGTATTGTTTGTATATATACAAATCTCGAATGTTTTAAATGGGCAAATTTGTAATGTTTTTTATGTTATTTTTTTTAAATGTCAAAAAAAGATAAATTTTCAAACTTGGTATAAAAAACTTGAGTACTTCTCTATTATCCCATCGACCACTTTTCATAACAAAATACTATCGCCAAACTGTATGATTAAATGCCAAAAATGCAGTCCCATTTACTTGATGTCGAAAACATTATACGTGTTTTTTATGTCATCAAGTGGTTTTTAATTCAACATTTGCGTGTATTTTTCATTATGTTTATTTGATTTATTAGTTATTTCATTAATTAAAATAACAATTGTATCCTTAAATTCTTATATTTTATTTATTTATTTTGATATTCCAATGACAACGTTCTCCCATTTATTTGGCGATAGTTTTTTTTTATGAAAAGTGGTCGATGAGATAATAGAGAAGTACCAAAACTTAATTACGTATATCAGTATATTCTTTGACAGTATTAATCATACCTCTATGAAGAACCATATATTTACATAATTGTCTTCATTAGCAATCGGAACACCATAAGATTCATCCCCGATAATAAACGGACTATAAGTGGTCCAATTTTGTATTACGTGTTCTACGATATTTTTACATACATTTGAATAATCATTTTCTGTACTATATAAACAAAATGATAGAGATCTAAAAAGACAATTTCCATCGGGATTGATTTCGCGAACGTTAAAAGAGCCTAAATTCATTTTTAAACAGTAAATCCGAAATGGACACCTAAGTATTCATACAAATTATAATAAATGAAATAAATAAATACCTTCTAAACACTCCACAGTGAGTTCTATATAAATACCTTCCTAGGTTTAACGCAAAGTGCAAGAAAAAAACAACAGGAGATGAACCCAAACACGTTTCTAGAGACCGTAATAGACCTTCACCTCATTGGCCGATCCTACCGGAAGATTTTTTTGACGCATGCGTATTGGGTCGAAAATAGTTGAAACATTTGACAAAATAAGCAAACTGCTTCCACCTAGGTATTTATACACAATACAACAAATAAAATAAATGCCTTCAAAACTCTTTTGATCATCACATCAGCGTGCAAGACAATTTTTTTACCGGAAACCGTTTGATGAATTTCATTATTTTTCCGTTATCGATTGACAAATTTTACGATTTTACCGCTAACGATTGCTGAATTTCACAATTTATCGACTATTGATTAACGAATTTCATGATTTTTTCCATGAACATTTGTCGAATAGCACAAAAAAAAATTAAGAATATCGTCAAATTGTCTCGGGTAAAAAAATTTTGAATATTGTCAAATGCCATCGAGAAAAAAGTCTCTTTGTCAAATGATTTTGAAGAAAAAATCGGGAAATTCACAAAATGGTTTCGGAAAAAACTTCACCAAATGGTTTCAAAATTCTTTGAGTGACAGCGGAAAAAAAATTTCATTTTACATTCAATCATCGCAATTGGCGAGTGTGACTAAGTTTAGCCAGTGGTGGCAATAACATCAATCACCAATTTCCAGTATTACTCGCCGATTGGTGAATGTTAATTTTGTCTTATATCACAAACTGTATTTACATATACTACTAGATATAATGATTATGAACCATGATTTTTCTGTTATTGGGCGAGATTCATGTTTTTTCAGCAATTCTTTGACGAAATTAGTGTTTTTTCAGTGATCCTTTGAAGAATTTCGCATTTTTCTCACGATCCTTAACGAAATTCGCATTTTCCAGCAATTCTTTGATAAAATACATTTTATTCCGCAATTTTTAGACGAAATTTAGTAAAAAAGCGTGATCTTTTGGTGAAATTTCCTTTTTTGCGATTCTTTGACAAAATTTGCTTATCTTTCGCGATCCTTTTGCATAATTACGTTTTTTCTGTGGTCTTTTAACAAAAGTCATGTTTTCCCATGATCCTTTGATAAAGTAGTGTTTTTTCCTCAATCATTTGACAAAATCTGTTATTTTCCCCCCGCGAAGATTGGTTAGATGTTTTTAGTCTGCAGGTGCCCTAAAAAGTCTGTGACGCCCGTTGCTGCATCGCACACATTCTTCCATGGGGCATCGAACGAAGTAAATTCAACCTAAAGAATCATTGTTTCATTCCTGACATTTCTCGAAAGAAACAACGTTCAACTCATTGACTGAATTGTAAAGGGCGAAATGTGTCAATTAGCAGAAAGTGCGCAATTTGTTCGTTCATGGAAAAAATCGTGAAATTCGTTAACCGATAGTCGATAAAATTCGAAATTCGTCAATCGATAGCGGAAGAAGTGCAAAATTCATTAATCGACACAGTGAAAAAATCGCAAAATTCATCAACTGGTTTCGGGAGAAAAAATTTTCGAATATCGTCGAATGGCTTAGAGAAAAAAATTCACAATCTGCCAATTTCGGGGATGAAATTTGCCAAATGGTTTCAAAATTTGTCGCGCGACAGTAGAGAAAAAAATCTTTTTCCATTCAATCATCGCAATTGGTGAGTGTGACTATTATGTTTGACCAGTGGTGGCAATAAAGTCCATTGCCAAATTTTCAGTATTACTCGCTGTTTGGCAAGTGCTAATTTTGTCCTATACTTCAAAACCCTTTTGATCATCACATCAGTGTGCAGGACAATTTTTTTTACGGGAGACCATTTGATGAATTTCGTGATTTTTCCTTTATCGATTGACCAATTTTACTGCTATCGATTGTTGAATTTTATAATTTATCAACTATTGATTAGCGAATTTCATGATTTTTTCCATGAACGTTTGACGAATTACGCAAAAAAAAATAAGAATATCGTTAAATTGTCTTGGGTACAAAAAAATTTAATATTGTCAAATGCCTTCGAGAAAAAAGTTGCAAGTTGAAACGGCTGTGACCTCTTTTTCATGTTATGCATCTCCGGTGTCCATCCACCCACTCCCCTCCCCAAGTGGGACACTTTTCTAAATTTTGCACACACCCCTCATGTGATATATCGGTGGAAAAGTCTTTGACCACTTATTCATGTTATGCATCTCCGGGGTCCATCTCCCCACTTTCTCCCCCCCCCAAGGGGTACTTTCTAAATTTTGCACATTACCCTCCTGTTATATATCATTGGAAAGGTCTGTGACCACTTAATCATTTTATGCATCTCCAATGTCCATCTCCCCACTTTGCCCCCCCCTCAAGGGATACTTTTCTAAATTTTGTTGACACCCCTCATGTCATATATTGTTGGAAAGGTCTGTAACTGCTTAATCATATTATGCATCTCCGATGTCCATCTCCCAACTTTGCCCCCCCCCCCCAAAAGGGTACTTTCTAAATTTTGCACATTACCCTCATGTTATATATCATTGGAAAGCTCTGTAACTGCTTTATCATATTATGCATCTCCGATGTCCATCTCCCCACTTTGCCCCCACCAAAGGGTACTTTCTAAATTTTGCACATTACCCTCATGTTATATATCATTAGAAAGGTCTGTGACCACTTAATCATATTATGCATCTCCGATGTCCATCTCCCCACTTTGCCCCCCCCCGTACTTTCTAAATTTTGCACACAACCCTCATGTTATATATCATTGGAAAGGTCTGTGACCACTTAATCATATTATGCATATCCAATGTCCCTCTCCCCACTTTGCCCCCCCACCCCCCCTAAGGAATACTTTTCTAAATTTTGTTGACACCCCTCATGTCATATATCATTGGAAAGGTCTGTGACCACTTAATCATATTATGCATCTCCGATGCCCATCTCCCCACTTTCCCCCCCCCCCAAGGGGTACTTTCTAAATTTTGCACACAACCCTCATGTTATATATCATTGAAAAGGTCTGTGACCACTTAATCATATTATGCATATCCGGTGTCCATCTCCTCACTTTGCCCCCCCCCCCCCAAGGGGTACTTTCTAAATTTTGCACACAACCTCATGTTATATATCATTGGAAAGGTCTGTCACCACTTAATCATATTATGCATCTCCCATGTCCATCCCCCCCCTTTGACCCCCCAAGGGTGTACTTTTCTAAATTTTGCACACACCCCTCATGTGATATATTGATGGAAAAGTCTGTGACCACTTAATCATATTATGCTCCCCACTATGAAATTTGTCAAGTTAAAGCAACTATAAATTTTACTTTTATGGTATTATCAAGTTGTTTGCCGTCAAATTTTGACGGGTTCCATCTAGTATATTATGAAATTAAAAAGCAATTCCTCTATGTCCCAATCATCCCCACAGCAGGGATGAATGGGACACAAATATTTTCCTCCCTTTATTCAATGTTAAGGACTAAAAGCTGAAAAAAATGCCTTTTGGGCAAAAGCTCAGAGATTATAAATTGTAATATGATCTCCAGAATTATTTGTTAGCCAATCATATTGGACTCATCTCAGCTTTGCCTTAACCTATTAAGCGCCATTGCTCCCATTTTGGGAACATTGCTTTAGGATTTTTTCATAAAGTGCGTATTTTATAAATTATTAAAAGGTTCATGTTATTTGCATTTTGAATATATTAGATGACATCTGAAATTTTTTTTAAAAGTTTCACTAGAATTTTCTGTTTTTAAAAACATGTTAAAAAAGGGGAAAAATAGCTTTTTGGCAGTATTCGAAAGAAATATTTAAGAAAAAAACTTTATAATAAAATTATATTTTTTAGTTAAAATATGTTTATAACAGTGTATTATATTAAACAACTTCAATCCGGAATTAATATGTATCAATCAGAATTACCGAAAGCATAAGTTGTTCCCAAAATGGGAGCAATGGCGCTTAATGGGGGTAATGTTTTTGAAAACTTGCACATATGCCTCCGTGCATTTATGCTTTTTATTTTTCAATTTATTAGCTATAGAAGGTATAATATCATTCTGAAACTAATATTTTTAGAAGATTTCATATAAATTAGTCCAACTTTTACATTTATAATAAAAAAAAAAAATGAAATTACCAGTTCCATAAGCATTTTCATTATCCATCTCTTTATTTCTCATTATTGCATCATTTTTTTCTGACTATTTTACATGGAAGATGATTGAACAATTTTTTAGATTTGGATTATTTTTCGGATGTTTCGGAATTCGTTTGTTTGCCACCTGATTGCAGTACCGTAACATATGAGGAAGATATCTTCCTCATATGTATGTCGCAAAAATTATTTTCTATTACATATGAAATAGAAAATAATTTATGTGACGATTTATCCCATGTTATATTTGGTAGAGTAGAACTTTCTGTAAATTCTAAATCAACAGACAATTAAGAAATATCTGATTTAGTGTTTAAAAAAGACAAAGTATTAAACACAGGCTTGATATTAGAGATGAAAATTTAGACGAATCTTCAAATTGGAATATGGAAAAAACTAAACAAAATTAAAAAGCAACAACAAAAAAAAGTTAAAAAAAAACAATTTCAGAAAACGAAAAAAATGTAATATAATGCTGCATAAAAAATGTTCAATCATTTTCATGTAAAATAGTAGGACAAAAATGTTGTAATGAAGAAAAATAAAGAGGCGGATAATGAAAAGCCTTATGCAATCGATAATTTTTTATTTTATTTTTATTATAAATGTAGATGTTGGACTAATTTATATGAATTCATCGTAAAATATCAGTTTCAGAATGATATTATCCCTTTTATAGCTAAATAACTGAGAAATAACAAACATAAATGCACGGGGGCATAAGTAAAATTTTTGAAAAAATTTACCCCCATTAGGCGCCATTGCTCCCATTTTGGGAACATGCTATTTTTCCTAAATATTCGAATTTTTAAAAATTTTTTCTTCAGAAATACCTTTAAGACTTTCTATTCATAAAGAAAAAACAACTGTTTCATTAAAAAATAGCTTAATATATAAAGCGGCGCCTAATGGGTTAAAAGGCCCATAAACGGAAGCATTCAATGGCTGAAGACGATAACTACAATGAGGATGAAATTTTAAAAGAATAATTACCATACATTATTAATTTATCAAACTATATAATATTATTTAGCTAATAAATATATTTTTCAGCATCCTCTAAGGATGAATGAGACAATCCCATTCACCCCATTTGAAATGTCCCAATCATCCCCATGATGCATATATTCAATTGTCAGCTATTTTGACTCAGAAATTATTTTGTCACAATAGTTAATATGCATTCATTTTAATTACCAATATTGAGCCTTGAAATAAAAAACTACAACACATCTTAATTGTTTATATTGCATGAGATATTTAAGTAAGTTCAAATGTAAAAAAAAATTACTTTGAAGCAGAGTTTTCAGGAAATGCAACTTTGAAGGAAACAGAAAACAGCCATGTGGCTTTTGGTTCTGAAGCACACTATGGTAGTGAAATCTATGAGAATAGGAAGCAACTAAAAAAAAAGTTTATTGCTTGAAATTTTGAGAACGTCCCATTCATCCCATGACCCATTCATCCCCCATCTCCCCTACTGTAGTGGAAATGTTTTGGGGAAAATCATGAATTGCAGTTATGAAATTAGACGTGATTTTCAAGATAAACTTTGAACGGTTGTATAAAAGAGTGTATTTTTTTTTAAATAATAATTTTTTATATCTATCCAATGTTTTACAATATTTATGTTCACTTAGTTCAAATGCAATTTTACAGCATAACTTTTCTGATGACCAAACTTATCTATTTTATACAGTTTTGCTATTTTTAAACAAGATATTTTGTTTATTTATATATAAAAAAAAAGTATATATATACAAAAATAGATACCAAGCGGAAGAAGGTAGTATTTTGATTTTTATATATGTTTATGTTTGGAACTTATAAAACTTTAGAAAAGGTCTCTCATAGTTGTAAGAGAAATTTCGTTTCTAAGTTAAATAAAGTGTATTATATATTATATTTTTACATATTTATTTAATATATTTCAATAAATCATATTTCAATAATATCAATAAAGAAATCGTATTTCTGAAATGTCACCAATCTTATGTATTTTATATATTTTTACTATTTTTAAACAAGATATTTTGTTTATTTAATATATATAGGGGAGATGGGGGATGAATGGGACAAGGGATGGATGGGACGCTCACAATATTTCAGGCAATAAACATTTTTTTTAGTTGCTTCCTATCCTCATAGATTTCACTACCATAGTGTGCTTCAGAACCAAAAGCCAACAGCACATGGCTGTTTTCAATTTTCTTCAATTTCCTGAAAACTCTGCTTAAAAGTAATTTTTTTACATTTGAAGTTACTTAAATATCTTATGCAATATAAACAATTAAGATATGTTGTAGTTTTTTATTTAAAGGCTCAATATTGGTAATTAAAATGAATGCGTATTAACCATTGTGACAAAATAATTTCTGAGACAAAATACCTTACAATTGTATATATGCATCATGGGGATGATTGGGACATTTCAAATGGGGATGAATGGGACTGCTTCATTCGTCCCTAGAGGATGCTGAAAAAATTTTTATTAACTAAATAATATTATATAGGTTGATAAATTAATACTTTATGGTAATTATTCTTTTAACATTTCATCCTCTTTGTAGCCATCGTCTTCAGTCCACCGTTTATGGGCCTTTTAAGGCAAAGCTGAGATGAGTTCAAGATCATTGACTAACAAATAATCCTGGAGATCATATTACAATTTATAATCTCTCAGCTTTTGCCAAGGCGGCATTTTTGTTCAGATTTTAGTCCTTAACATTGAATACGGGGAGGAAAATGTTTGTGTCCCATTCATCTCTGCTGTGGGGTTGATTGGGACATAGAAGAACGTTTTTTTAAATTTAATTTATATATCTGTATAATAATAATCTTGAACAAATATTGTGCATAAGATGTAGTCAAACACTTGAAGTTTGACAAGTGTACGATCATATGGGCACGAAAATGTGTACGATCATATTGATAATAACGTATATAAAATATTTAAAATAAATATTTTTGTGAAAATGTCCCATTCATTCCCCGTCTCCCCTATACAAAAATAGATACCCAGTGGAAGTAGGTATACTACTTTGATTTTGATATAGGTTTATATTAGGAAATTATAAAACTTTAGAAAAAGTCGCTCATAGTTGAAAGAGAAATTTCGTTTCCAAGTAAAATAAAATGTATTATATTATATTACATTTTTACATACTTATTTAATATATTTTTTATAAAATTATAGTTCTAAATTGTATTTCTGAAGTGTCACTAAACTTATCTATTTTATAATTTTTTACTATTTTTAAACAAAACATTTTGTTTATTTAATATATATATATATATATATATATATATATATATATATATATATACAAAAATAGATACCCAGTGGAAGAAGGTATAGTACTTCGATTTTGATATATGTTTATGTTAGGAACTTATACAACTTTAGAAAATGTCGCTCATAGTTGAAAAAGAAATTTCGTTTCCAAGTAAAATAAAATGTATTATATTATATTTTTGTTTTACTTATATATTTTTATAAAAACATATTTCTATAATTACATAATAAATAAATTGTAATTCTGAAGTGTCACCAAACTTATCTATTTTATACATTTGTGCTATTTTTAAAGAAGATATTTTGTTTATTTATAAAAAATTAGATACAAAAATAGATACCAAGCGAAGAAGGTAGTATTTTGATTTTGATATATGTTTATATTAGGAAGTTATAAAACTTTAGAAAAAGTCGCTCATAGTTGAAAGAGAAATTTCGTTTCCAAGTAAAATAATATGTATTATATTATATTTTTACATATTTATTTGATATATTTTTATACGATCATATTTCTGAAGTGTGACCAAACTTATCTACTTTATACATTTTTGCTATTTTTAAACAAATTTTGTTTATTTATAAAAAAAAAAAATTAGATACAAAAATAGATACCGAACGAAGAAGGTAGTATTTTGATTTTGATATATGTTTATGTTAGGAACTTATGAAACTTTGGTAAAAGTCGCTCATAGTTGAAAGAGAAATTTCGTTTCCAAGTAAAATAAACTTATAGCCACTATTAAATAAAACCAAGTAAATTTATTTAATATATTTTTATACAATCATATTTCTAAATTGTAACCAAACTTATCTACTTTATACATTTTTGCTATTTTTAAACAAGATATTTTGTTTATTTATAAAAAAAAAAAAAAAAAAAAAAAAAAAAAATGCAAAAATAGATACCGAGCGGAAGAAGGTAGTATTTTGACTTTGATATATGTTTATGTTAGGAACTTATAAAACTTTAGAAAAAATCGCTCACAGTTGAAGAGAAATTTCTTTTCAAGTTAAATAAAATGTATTATATTATATTTTTACATATTTATTTAATATATTTTTATACCATCATATTTCTATAATGTCAATAAATAAATTAATGAATAAATGTCAATAAATAAGCGTTCATAAATGAATTATTTTACTGTAGTATCAATTCATATTCAGTTATTTTTAATACCCATTTATTTTATATGTTTAAAGTTTATTAAGTAATTTTGATTGCTTATTGTTAGTTAATATTTGTTCTATGATTTACTTTATGTTTTATATTGATGTTGCATGGTCCTTATTGTGGATAGCTCGTTTGTTTTTTTTAAATTATAATGAGCCACTTTATACTTATCCTACAGTTTTTCTGAAATGAAATGAAACATCCCAAAGACATATTTTTTCTTTGCCATAAATAACTCTTTTAATGAATTCTTTAAAACAAAAGAAATAGATACTCTTACTCTTTTATTTTTATTTTCTTGTCTTTTTAACACTTTCCAACCTAGTTGAAAAGTGTTTATGATTTCGGTTTGTCTGGAACGTCTGCCGTCTGGCCAGCTTTCCGTGCTCTAACACGTGTAAATATACTCTGATTGCCCCGACAATTTTGTATGTTATTGTCGTTAAATATAGTATGATCCCTATTAAAACTTAGCACTTTTTTTTTTTTTTTTTTTTTTTTTTTTTTTTAATAGGGACAGTCAAAAGAATTCTGTCGTATGTTATTGTCGTTTAATATAGCATGATTCCTATTGAAAAAAGTGTGTAGCACTTACGTATTTTTTTTTTTTATATAGGGACAGTCAAAAGAGTTCCTTTACATTAGAGTCAATGGGGAAAAAATCATTTCACATGTATTTTGATGATGCTACGCCATTTGAAATATGATGAAATTGATATAAAATTGTGAAGCGCACTAAAACATATATTTTGTAGAAAATGGGGTGCAAAGCAATTATTATTCATTTACAGGGTCAAACGAAAGAATTCTGTTGCATATTATTCTACAGGGAAAAAACGTTTGCAGTGTAATTTAATGATGTTTCACTATTTCAAACATAATGAAATTTATATGCATTACTGAGGTGCACTATAAGTTGCTTACTTTAAAAGTATGCTGTACGCTGCGTTTATTGTTCATGTTCAAAGACCCACAAAATATATCGGTTACAGTATACGTGCAATAATTACAGTCCATGTGTGATAAATGCGTTTTCAACATATTGGTTGGCGTTTTTAAGTTTAACTAAATTTTTGCATAGTACGTGGTGTGTATAAATCCGGTTGATATATACAGGCCTACACAAGGGAATTCGTAAGTATTACAGACTATGGAAGTTAATTGCTTAGGGTAGTTTTTAATTGTGTTACAAGTTTGTGTAAAATAAATATATTCATATACAGGGCTACGCAAAGCAAGGTACATTGTCGTTTATGGTTGGTAATTGCTGGAAGTTTGTTTTAAGTTACCTTATGCGTTTTTTACTTGAATTAAATTTTTGCTTAATATGGGGTGTGTACAAAAGTCATTAGATAATATACAGGATTGTACAAAAGATTTCGAGTGCATTTCCATCGATTAGCGAAAATTGCTAAATGTGAATTTTCTAAATGAACTAAATTTTATGATGCTGTGTAGTATATATCCAAATTGATAGATTTTATACAAGGCTGCACAAAATAATTCGACTAAATTTTTGACTATGAAGTAAATTGCTAAAACTGAACTTTTAAATGTGTTATATGTTTCTTATACTGTTTACTTACATATCTTCTTTCCCAACGCTGAAGTTTCTTTACAGTTTTCTTGATGTGTTGGAAAGTAGTTCATAATCTATGTTTGATGCATGATTTATCATTCTTGTTTTTTAATTTATCAAATTTAATTAGAAGAAAAATAAATGATGAGAAAATGGCAATAAAAATGTTCAGTCAAACAAAATTATTTTTTAAACCTGCGTAAGCTAATACATAAATACTAAGTTTTACTGTCTGGATTATTTTTTGTTGTCCATGCTTTTCTTTTATATAATTTCAGGATAAAAAATAATAAGAAAAATATTAAGTTAAGTTTGGCACTTAGTTTGATGCAGGAATATAAAATTTCTTGTTACTTACGTATTATCCGGGCCAGGAGATAGATCGCCAAAAATGGTTGCCAATTGCCAATCTTGTTTATTATTGCCAATCATGTTCAAAACAGTAATTTAACATTATTAAATACATATCATTGTTAAAATGGTAAATAATATAAATAAATAAACAAGTAAAATATAATAAATGAACAATAATAAATAAATAACTAAAACTGTAAACCATATAAAAAAAACTATAAATTTTTATACAAAAAAACTAGAAACTATAATAAATAAATAAACTATTACAAGCGGAAAAAATTCTACCTTACGGCAGAATATCGATTGGCCACCCACGGCTTTTATCGTTCAGATTTTTTTAGCCAAGTCCAACTCGTCAAAAAAAAAAAAAAAAAAGTGCTTGTTAGCATGTGTTAGCTTCTCCACTTTAGAATTTAGTTATCGCTCTAAGAGTATTTCTGAGGCTGGCGGAATATATTAGGAACAAACACACCAGGTTTTAAAAGGATTCGGTGACTAGAAGTATTTTTAATAAACATAATAGTGAAAAAATGTGGCTCCAATGGGCTGAGAGGTGGCAAGGTAGATGTTGTTTACAAATGTGCTGGCTTAATGACACCCATTAAAATATTATTAATGGTTCAAGACACTTAATAGATAACTTAAAAAAAGTAATGAAAAGTTCTATGATAGCAGCTTTTATGATGGATACAGCTAAGAGAAATTGTTTAACAAATGATGAGTTAGCATTAATTGACGGGCTCTTGGAGAGCGGTGGGGAAGGGGAGGGGGGGAGCTATACAAAACACAAGTGCTCTTCGAAACCTTTAAAATGAATCCTCACTTGCAATTGAGAGATGGGACTTTAAAAGGGATACCCCATTTGCGCCCCTCTCACGGGGCCCCCTCGAGAGATACGTGAAAACCAAGGGCGCCAAAAGAAGCGGGGGAAAATAGCTTTAGGCAGTTTACAGCTAATTTTGGTGAAATTGTGGAGCTGTCTGGCCCATAGGAACAGAGAAAAATGAGAAAAACTAAAATAATTATGAGAAATTGAAAAAATTAAATAAGAAAAGTGCTCCTGGCGGGAGGAGGGGAGAGAAGGAGGGGGAGAGTAGGACTATACAAAAGTGCTAGACGAGATCAAACTTTTGATATGTTACATGATGGGGGTTTGTACACCTTGAATGTTTCCCCCCCCCCGGGGGTAACTCCGTTCCTGTGGGAGATAGGGCCTTGGGACCCTCTTAGAAATGTCGGCCTCGACGAGTTTAACTTTGTTGGATCCTTTAGAAGAGGCCTACGCCCTCTGTGGGACTTAAAGGGGCTGAGAAAGATGGGAAAAAGTAAAATTTAAAAAGAGTTGAAACAGAGAAAATGCTCCTTAAGGGAGGGGTGGGTGAGAGGGGGGGCGTAGGACCAGACCATAGTGCTTGACGAGATCTATCTATTGATATGTTACATGAAGGGGTCTGAGGGTAACTTCGTTCCTATGTGAGATAGGGCCACGAGACCCCCTTAGAAATGTCCGCCACGACGAGTTTAACTTCGTTGGATCTTTTAAATGGGGTCTGCGCCCGCTGGAGAGCAATTAGGGACTGAGAAAGGAAATACAAGCGGAAGTATCAGCATAATAAAGAGGGACAATTTGATTTTTAATATCGTCAGTAACAACCATTTGTATAGCTATGTATAAAGGGTGTGCTCCTTTATATATGGAATGGCTGTGACTTTTCATAAACATGAAAATTACTGTAGACTGAAAGAATTAGCCCTGTGTGTGGCTAATACAGCTGTAAAAAAAAAGGGTTACTGAATTAGTATAATTGGCGCAGTTGTAATCTGACCTTGCCCGGATAATACGTAAGTACCAATTTCTTTTATAAGATGCATAAGTAATTTTTAATAATTTGATTTATCTCTTGTTTTCTTGTGTTGTTTTAATCACAATATTTTAAACTTGATTATTGACAGAGCTTTTATAGAACCTTAGCTCTTTCAGCGTTATTTTAACAAAAATCGACTTACAAGGGGACCGCCAAACATGATGCGCACAGTTTTGATGATTTTAAAGTATGTTGTGGGGATCATACCCCTAACTATTCAGGTCAAAGGTTTCCTTCAAATGGGCTTTAGTTTTCGAGAAATTTCGGGTTAAAGTTCAGCATGCATTTCAAATGCTATTACTTCGCGTCTCTGGACAAGGTGTCTGTGGTGCCGTGGTAGCGTTCGCGTTTTGAGAGCCGGCGATGAGTGTTCTGTCCTCTCCTGTGTTTTTTACCAAGTTTTATATATTTGTCGCGTTATAAGTTGTATGCAGAATTATGAATTCTGCATCTTTGAACTTTTTGATATTTTCCTAATGAATTAAATTTACATTTTCGAATATTGCGTGAAAATTTATAGTTTTTGCGTAATTTTTATTCGAATATTTCTGTTGACGAAAATCCAAACTAATTAATGTCTTGATATCTCGTCTTTTTTAAATGATTATTGTTTACATTTATGTATATTTACTTATTTATTTATCGTATTTATGAAATAATGCCTTTTTTTTTAATTTGCATTTTCTATTTAACAAAATTTAAATGATTAAGAAAAAATTAACAAAATAATATATCCTTTTAATATTTGATTTGTTCTAAATATATTGAAATATGTTAACTGCTGAAATACTAAAATATTTATCATCACCGACATCGACATTTTTAGTTTATTAAATATGGAACTAATTGTGTTATACCTAATATCGCCAAAATATTCTAAACAAATTCCGCATTAAAAATCGCCTTTAAATAATTGTTTTAACAATATTGGAAGAATGTATAAATTAGCATAATATATATTCTTTAAATATTTAATTTGTGATAAATATATTTAAAAATGCATTAAATTTTAAAAAGAAGTTATTTCAAACGTGGTATTTGTCTGCAAAGGAAGCTAAACGAAATTGATAAAAAGAAAATTTTATTTATTCTGATATTACCGTAAAAGTCGTTGCAGACGATTTTTTTTTCAGATATTTTTTATATAATTTACAAGCGATTTTTCATTTCTAGTTGAATTTTTCTGTATGGCATCGACTTGTTAGACTGAAAAAAAAAATTTATTGTAATATATTATTTTTTATTTGTGCAAATCAAAAATGACGGTGAGTTTGAACTTTACAGTTCAAATACACAGTTTAAATAACATAAAAGAAATATTTATATAACTGGCTAAAACTTGGATATAATCGTTATTGCTTTAATATTTTATTACTCCTTTCAAGATATGTTTTTGGAATTAATTAGTTTGGAATTTCGTCAATAGAAATATTAATTTTAAAACTGCACAATAAATAAATAAATAAATAAATAAAAATAACGTAAATTTTCACGAAATATTCGAAAATGTAAATGGAATTTATTAGGAAAATATCAAAAAGTTCAAAGATGCAGAATTCATAATTCTGCATGAAACTTATAACGCGACAAACATATAAAATTTGTTAAAAAATGTAAAAGTCACATGAGATGACAGAACACTCATCTCCGACTCTCAAATTGCGAACGCTACCTCTGCACCACGGAGACCTTGTTCAAGATCGCGGACTAATGAGTATTTGAAATGCATCCTGAACTTTAACCCGAAATTTCTCGAAAACTAAATCCCATTTGAAAGAAACCTTTGACCTGAATAGTTAGGGGTATGATCTCTACAACATACTTTAAAATCATTAAAATCTGTGCGCATCATGTTTGGCGGTCCCCTTGTTAGTTGTTTTTGCTTTCACTGCGAGTTTTATGTAGCATATTAATTGATAAAATCTTGATAAAATCTTATTACCAAAATCTTGTTGCATTTAAACTAATAAACTGGCATGGGCATAAGAGCAATGGCACTCAAATGGGCATAATAAAAGCATATTAAAACACATATGTACTTTTATAAAATTCAAAAATTTGGCTTTTAGTTATAATAATTTTTCCTTGAAAAAAAAAAAAAAAAACCAGGAACTAAAAATTTTGCTTCAAGCATATATTATGTAACACTTTTCAACACTTCCAAAATAATTTTACAAATCTTTACCGTTGAATAAGGTGAAAGATGATATCAAAGTAAACAATTTGGAAAACACATAACATATTTAAAAACAAAATTTCAAGAATTACCAGCAATATTCGGAAAAATATCCGAATTCTTTTCTGCAGCCTTGTATATGATTTATAGATTTGTATATATGTTACGGTCAATATGATACATCCGCTAATTATTAATACTAACCGCGGTTAGTACTAATAATAGACGTTATTATTAATAATTATCGAATTTATCATATTGACCGTAGCATATGTGCTACATAGAATGCTAAATGTTAGATCAGTTAGGAAACGCGGAGCACAGTTTAAAATTCCAGTTCTGGCATTTCCGTCAATAAACGGAAATGTACCGGAGAACTTTTGTGCTGCCCTGTATATGATCTATAGGATTTATACACATCAAGTAATAGACAAAAATCGAGTTAAATTTAAAAACGAGTTCAGCAATTGAAAATACACTTCCAGCAATTATTGCAACAGACAGTACTGAATTCTTTTGTGCGTCCCTGAAAATCAACCATGAATGCAATGCACACAGTATTCTATAGTAAGCCTATTGTGATACACCTCAGGGATATACACCAATTTCAATAAGTTTCAAATAGTAAAACATTAGTAAAATAAACCGCAAATGATTTTCTCCCATAGACCGTAATGTAACGGAATTCTTTTGAGTATCCCTGTAAAAAAAACTATAAGCGCTACACACTTCATTTTCAATACCGAAAATGCCATAGTTAAACTCAATAACATATATCAGTTGCATGACAATCGGAATATATTTACGAGAGTTAGAGCACGGACAGACAGACAGACAAACCGAATTCATAAACACTTTTCAACTATGTTGGAAAATGTTAAAAAGCGCTTCACAAATTCAGTAGTTTTTGATAGCTCAGATCTACTTAATTATACACATAAAAAGGTTCTCTTTGTGGATTTTTATATAGTAAAACTAATTTTTAAATATTTAAATAAGCCTATGGCTGAAATGAAAAGAATTAATTCGAATGCCATCAGATTTGTCATATTCCAAAAAGAAAATAAATAAAGGTACAGTTCTAAAATATTTTTGAATGAACGTATACAACAATGCAAGTACATATTCCTTCTTAGTTTTCGAATTAAAAAAGACATTGCATTGGAAACCAGCTGCCAAAAACTCCTATGTCGCAACATATTTTCTCCCTAAAATAATGTTTTTTTGAAAAACTAGACGTGTGAAACAAATTCGTATAACCACTAATACATTTGTGAAATTATTTTTAAAAACCTTAGTGAAATGGGTTACTATTTCTGTTAGATGGTATTAATTTTATACTAGAAATCTTTCTTCGTCGCATTTTACATGGTTGGTCTAGAAAAGTATAATTAAAAAATAATATTTTGATAAAACAAATACAATTATATTTGTATACCGTGTTTTAAATATTTTTGTATTAATATAATGTATAATAATGTATGTATTATTATTTATAAACACATTAATTATTATTATTTACATTTATCTACATATTAGCATAATATATTGATAAAAGCTGCACATTTTCAATTGCAAAGCCATTATTTGATGCTCAATCAAAATCTTTTATTTAAATAAAAGATGTATTATCCCTGTTTTAGGAATTTTTTCAAATAAACAGGGCGAAGGGGGGGTAAAAAAATGTGCAACATTCTAACATAGTATAAAAATCCATTTATTAAATTAATAAATTTGACAGAAACTAATTTTAACAGGCATAAATCTCAAAGTAGATATTAGAGATAGGTTGTGTATTATAACTAAAAAATATTAAAATATTTATTATATTATTTTGACTTTTAAAGCATCACTACTCCTTAACCTGAACAGATCGAACTACTCTAATCGAACTACAGTAACTAAAAATCAGCATTTTTAGTTTTATATTTACTTTTAAAATATAACCTTTAACAACTTAAAAAAATATCTCCATACAAAAATACCTTTATATTTGGGTGTCTCAAAAAGAATGAAGCGGGCTTTGATGTTTTAATTATGATACTTTGAATTTTGTGAAATTCCGGAGATTTCTGTGATTAAAAACAGAAAAACGCGTTATTAGTGCTGGGAAGCTCTGAAATTTTATAAAATTAAAAATATTATAACTCGATGAATTTTGGCGTTGAAAAATGGAATTTTTCATTGTTGTACATCACAGAAAATGTTTTTTTTTTTTTTTTTTTTTTAATATTAATTTTGTGACTCAGGGACCGAATAAACATTAAAAAAGTTTAACTATTTGAAAATTAATGGCAGGAGTATTTCAGCAACATAATCTTATTTCTTACTTTATTTTGAACATTTCTGCAACTTAAATTGCCTATGTATGTTTAACGAATAGAAAATTAAAGCGCTTATCAATCCTTTTTGGACACTCTGTATATTTTGTATAATTTTGATTAAATAATGAAAAAATTATGTTTATCTTTAAAATATGATATTTTACTACTGCTTGTAGTATATATTATACGCACTATACTTGAAAACCATCAGAAAATTTCGTTTACTTTTAAGTATAATCTCTTATTATATCTTTTGTCAGAACGTACACATTTACTATAATGTAATAAACGATCATAATAAATTTAGATTTGAATTTAAATCATCATCTTTTACTTTGGAGTATTGGACCACCGTATCGCCTACAATTAAAACACTAAAGCGCGTTTTAATCCTTTTTGATCACCTGTAATATCTAGTATATAATTTTCATAAAATAATGAAAAAATTATGTTTATCGTTAAAATAACATATTTGACTATAGCTGGTCATAATTTATAATGCATATATACTTGAAAACCAATAGAGAATTTCGTTTATCTTTTAAGTAAAATGTCTTATTATATATATTTTGTACATATTTACAATAATGTAATAAACAGATTTACATTTAACTTTAAAGTATCATCTTTTCCTACATGTCTCTACATATGTACATGTAGGTATATAGCATAATACAGGGTTAGCATAAGTGAATGGCCGTATTTTAAAATTTTATATTTTAAGAACAAATTACACATGTTATAATAAGTGATATATGGAAAAAAAAATTCAAAGTTATTTTTTTTTCTGCCGTCACTCAACGCTGGATTGAACGAAGCTGGGTAACGATGATTTACCCTTATTTAGATGGCCACCGAGATCCCCGGATCTTACGCCATGTGATTTTTTTGTATGGGTTATATCAAAGATCTTGTTTATAAACCAGCATTCCAGAGCTTAACGAACGCATCAGTGCTGCATTAAAAACCGTTGACAGAGTAAAACGGCAAAATGTGTGGAACGAACTTGATTACAAATTAGATGTTTGTCATGTTAAAAAAATTCAAAGGTTCACACATCGAACATTTGTAACTGAAAAAATAACTGTATAATTAAAATAAATCAATAATTTAATTTAAAGTGCCACTTTTTAATGTTTCTTTTATAAATGAAATCTCTATATCTAGCAAATATGTAATCAAAATACTTCAAGTTTGGGTTTAATCTAAATTATCATTTTTCGTTACATCTATTCTGAATACGTACATATCTAGCAATACATTAGACAGTTAACAGGAATTCTAACTTCCTGAACATATTTACCTTTTAAGTATCATCTTTTACTTCATCTTCCTTTAATCCAAAATCCATGACAGTTTAATGAACTACGGAGCGCGCACCCAAGCTTTTCGTCTCAGTCGAAGCGTCGGAAGTGCTCGAAGAATCAAATGAAACGTCTTCGCAACCTCGACCCTAAAGGATCTGACCCCGTATATTGCCCGCCATATTCAAATGCATTCTCGCTTGACCAACATCCCTTGAAAGTTGGCCTCCACATCATTCTATGGTGTCATGCATGGTTGGCTCTTTATAAATGGGTCCCTGTGTCAAATGCATCTTTTTATTATTATCATTATTATTCGGCAATTGTCACTAAAAGGTGATGCTATTAACAAAGAAACACTTCTGGTATCGGCCCGAAGAATGGAATAGAAATTTTCGGAACATCATCTATCACTGTTTCTACATCAAATAACTGCAGGCAAAACACAGGGGCACAAAAGTGGGAGCGCCTCAAGTGGTCATTTTCAAATTACTTAAACAATTGGGATTATGAATAATTAATAAAAATATTTATGAGAATAATTAATCGTTGAAATTGATTTTTAATGACATTATCACAAAATCCATATTTTAATTATAATAAATACAAGGTTTAAGAAATTGAATGCTAGAGAGTTATCATTATAAAATTAACGGGGAGCGATGGCGTAGGTCAGCACCATATGATATAATAACAAGAAAGAAAAATCGCGCACCAAACATAAATTATGAAACATTTTCTGACACAGTAAGAATGCTGTAACGAAACTTCACCGTTTAGTAAGGTTCTAGAAATTATATAACTAAACAACATAGAAAAGGCATAACACATTTGAAAATTCAATATCAATAATTACCACCGGAAAAGTATTCGAATTCTTTTGTGCAACCCTGCATAGGACCTATAGATTTGTATATATATGTATATATATATATATATATATACATAGTATGCTAAAATTTAGTTCCGTTAGGAAATGCGTAACACAGTTAAAAATACCCATTCAGCAATTTCCGCCAATAAGCGGAAATGAACTCCCACTCTTTTGTGCAGTCCTGCATATGATCTAATACACACCCGTAATATGCAAAAAAATAGTATAACTTAAAAACTCAGACCACAGCTGAAAACGCAGTTCCAGCAATTACCGCTCATAGACAGTACTGCAACAGAATTCTTTTGTGCATCTCTGCAAGTGAACGACTATGCACATCCTATTCTATAGCAAGCATCTTGTAGTGCACCTCAGTGATGTATATCAGTTTCAACGTGTTTGGAATAGGGTAACTTTATTAAAACACATTTCAAAAGATCTTTCTCCATAGACCATAACGTAACGAGATTCTTTTGAGCGCCCTTGTAAGCGAACTAAATGCTACACAGCTCCTTTTGAATACTGCTTGTCTTACGGTAAACCTCAATAACATATATTAATTTCATGGCAATCAGAGTATATTTATGGGAGTTAGAACACGGACAAACAGACGGGAAGACAAACCGAATTCATAAACCTTTTTTCACTATGTTGGAAAGTGCTAAAAAATTCTCACAGAAGATAAACTGTCGTGGACAATCAAAGCATGCAGTCGTACTTCGCGTTACAATTTGGAAGAGACTGAATTGACTTAGAAATTCCCTGAGAGAAATTCCCTGAAATGACTTAATAATGGCTACATGAAAGAAATGAAACTTTGGTTTGAGCGTTTCAAATAAAAAAAAAAAAAAAAAAAAAAAAACTGACTTTCAGATTTAACATAGAGAGGCTCTGATCTGCAGATTGACACGCTCGAAATTCAATCAATATTGACAATGCTTCTTCAAGTATAGAATTGTTTTAGGGCAGAGGAAGGATCAAACATTGAAAACAGAAAAGAGTAGTCTTTGTGCGACTTAAACATTTTGTTCACTTGCATATGCAGAGTTTGAGTCCCTCCATTTACAATGCTTTTGTATAACAGTGCTTATACATAGGGCTCATTAAACAAATCCTTGACTGTATACAGATTTAAAGACTTGTACTCATGCCCCAATCTTCAATTTCTACGTATTAAATTATAATATTTCGCAAAAAATGTATCCAGCGATTTTCAATTTCAGAAAGCAGATGAAAATATGTTTATTGGATAACACACTTTTCTGTCTCCAATTTTGAATGAATAAAGACTTCCCCTCGGCAGTGCTTTTCCTTCAATTTTAAAAAATACGTTAGATCAATGCAACAATTACGTGAATTTTATAAAGATTCCACTGATTAAAATTAACTTAAAAAAATTGAAACCTATCTGTGTTTCATGAAATATTAAAAAAATGACTCGAATTACTTTTCGTTCGAAAGAGTTTTCCTGAAATCATACACTATACTTTTACATTTAAGTTGAGATTTTTTGTGAATGAAAAGTTTTTGCAACACATCTTTCAACAGAAAGAAGGCAACGCAATTGTAAATGATCTGACAAATAATGCATTTAATTAACTTTTTAACACTTTCCAAAATAGTTGAAAAGTATGAAATCGGTTTGACTTTCTGCCGAATGTACGTGCTCTATCTCTTCTAAATATACCCGTATTGCCATGTAATTGATATATGATATTGAGGTTTACTATATCATGTTCGCCATTGAAAAGGGAGTAGTATTTATAATTCGTGGAGTAGTATTTATAATAGGGACACTCAAAAGAATCTTGTTACATTCTGGTCTATGGGGAAACCCATTTGCGGTTTAATTTAAAGCTGTTAGAATATTTTAAATATAATGAAATTTATATACATTAATGCGGTGTAATAAAATATGCTTACTGTGAAATAGGATGTGCATAACAGTTATCTTTTATTTACAGGGACACACAAAAACTTGCAGTTACAGTACTGCCTATAAGCAATATCTGGAAGTGTGTTTCCGTTCTCGTATACGGTTTTAAATTTTACAAAAACTTTCCATAGTACGTGATGTGATTAAATTGTATAGATCACATACAGGATTATTAAAAAATAATTCTTAAGCATTACTGTTCATAAGCGTGACTTGCTTAACACGTTGACCGCAAAAGACTGTGATGGCAAGTGGCATTTTTTGGCATACATTGACAAAGTGGTTTTCAGTGTTTATCGAGCCGGTTCATAATTCCCATTCGCAGCAGTGTTTGTTACTTTTATGCAAAGTGTTACTTTTATACATTTTTAATGAAAAAAAAATCAAATTTCAGATATTTTTACACATTAAACGTCAAACTGATATCACTAAACAGACCTGGGAAGGGGAAACACGGGGATCTTTTTTTAAATACATGGCAATAAATTATATCAATAGTTCCCGTTTCATAGCAATAAATTGTCTTCAATGAAAATATTGATGGCACGTGAATTCGTGCGGTATGGCGCCCCAGAAAATATTGCTGGCAAATATACTCGTGTGCCATGGCAGTCAATGTGTTAAGAGTATTTCTTTACTGAGTTATGAACTTCCCAGCTGAACTATATTCAGCATACTAAGACAAATTTGAAGAATATAAGTACTAAATTCATATACTGGGCAACTCAAAAAACTGGATACATGGTCGTCTATGAATGGTAATTTCTAGAAGTGTGTTTTTAGTAGTGTTATGCGGGTTTTTTTCCCCCTGAATTAAATTTTAGTTTAATATGAGGCGTGTTTAAAAATTTGTAGATAATATACATGGCTGTACAAAATTATTCGAGTACATTTCTGTCTATTAGTGGAAATTACTGTAAGGGAATTTTTGATTGTGTTATACGTTTTGTAAGTAAAATAAATGTTAACACACTATGTAGTGCATGTATAGATATATATATAGGGTGATCATAAAATCTTTCCCTGATTACAATGATGTATTGCAGAAAAACTAATATAATTAGGCATATGCTTGTTTCAAAATATTGTAAAGATATTCATGAAGTTTTTAATACAAGTACTTACGTCAGTAAATTCCGATGTGAGCACCCTTGGTAGCTGAAAGAATGTCAAGGAAGTATTCCATTTCTCACCACGTATTGCCCAGCATTTGGGCTGTCACACTAGACACAACATTTGTGATCCTGACCTTGAGTGTTTCGATATATTTTACTGGTGTTGCAAATACTCTGTCCTTTATGTACCCCAAAATCTAGAGGAGTTGGTCCATCCCGTTCCATCCATCTTCCAGGAAATTTTTCATCGGGGAGCTTACGAACGACAGTAGAGACAGGACCAAAAAAAACCTTAAGAACATGACTTTTCCATAATAAAAATTTTACAGTATTACATTGAATGGTTATTTCGTAATAATTTTTTGTAATCAGGGAAAGATTTTATGACCACCTTGTATATCATATACAGGGATGCGCAAAAGAATTCGAGTACCTTTTCGTCTGTGGACGGTAATTACTGAAATTTAGTTTTCGAATGTGTTATGCGTTACTTAGATATGATCTTTCACATCTTTAAACGGTGAATTTCCGTTACAGTATTTTTGAAGTGTTGAAAACTGTTTCATAATCTATGCTTGACGCAGGATTTTTCTTTCTAGTTTTATTCGCTTTTTTAAAATTAGCAATTTATTTTAAGCACAATAAAATAAAGTATTTAGTATTGATCCAAAACTTTGCAAGTAGTAATTGATGAGAATAAAAAATTTCAATTTATTTTTAATAAAACAGTATTTTAAAGGTACTTTAAATGGTATTTTAATAAAAAGTACTTTAAATATTTGGAAATTACAATTATTGTGTTAGTATATTTATTTTTTATCATAATAATTTTTTTATCATATCAAAATCATTTTATCATAATAAAAAGCTATAATTCGGTTTTTACAACTGCATTTTATCATAGTCAAACAATCAGTTCTTGAGATTCAACTTAAATTATTAATTTAATCTTTATAAATATATTTTTAGATTTAAAAAAGTATTTTATCCTACAGTAAAGAACTGTTTTTCAAGAGGAAGCAGAAAATAAATTTTTAACGGTTTTAATTATATATTGGCCGATGCATTTTCTCACACTCAAAATATTTCGCAGAGTTGTTATCTTAACAGCCGTTTCTAAGAGGCATTAGAGTGTTTAGTAGCAGCGTAATATATTTTAATTCTATATAACAGGACAGAGTTTCATCGTTTTTCTAGTTCGTAGATGTTAGTCTCTTGTTCTTTGGAGCTTCGAGCTTTGTGTTTGTGGTATGCTGTTTCTCATTTTTCACCAGTAAACAAAACTATTAGTATCATGCTTTAAATGTTTTCCATTCAAGATACTCTATTAATAGAGCTGTCCGTCGTACTTCTTCCCTTTATCTTTCTCACGATATATTTACATTCGAATAGAAATAGATATGATTATAGATGCTTCATTAACTTTAGATGAAGGTAGAAAGATAGATAAGCAAAGAAATGCATGTCGTTTTAAGTAGTCCAGCTTTCACATTTCTCCTTTTTCTTTTTCGAGTAAAGCTTTATTTTAAATTAAGACATGCCCCATTTTTTTTTTTCAAAATATTTGATTTTGGCAATCTAGCACAGAAACGAATATTCTTTCATTTTCAGAAGATTGCATTGATACCTATGTTTTCTTTTCTTTCCTTAAAGTAACACATTGACAAAAAACATTAATTTATATTTGCTTCCTGATATAAATTATGAAAAAAAAAAGGTTGAATTTTATTTATGTTTTACCTACAGTTGAAAATATTGCTAAGTTTGAAAAGAAATTATGCAACATTTGATGCTTATGCAAAGCAATGCGTACTCTATTCTATCAAACATATTTTATTTTTTAACCTAACACTGTGACTGTTTTACTCCTTTGTTTCGACTAAAGTACTTTAGAACATTCACAACGTGTCTTAATATTACCTTTTATATACTTTTATAATTTATGTACCTTTAAGGGGTAACATCACTTTATCCAGTTCAAAATCCCGATTTTTTTTTCGGTCGCTTAAAGTACTATTTATACACATGAAAATCATATTGTATTAGTTAGAAATTAATATCGAAAGTGAAATGGGAATTTTGTAGCTATAGAAATAGAACATGCCAGAGTGAGTAAACAGTAATGAAAAGTTTAGCCCCCCCCCTTTTTTTTTTTTTTTTTTGTTGTTGTTTCTCTCTTTTTTTCTTCTTTCAGAACAGCATTTTAAAAATCGGTGGACATTTTAACACCGACATTTGCAATCAATCAACTTGATCTCTTTGAAAATTAATCGACACATATTTTTTTAGTGACATACGTAGGATTTTTTCGAAATAGTGGTATCTCGCCTTTCTGTGTATCTATAAATAACGGAAATTTTGGTTGAAACATTTTAATTTCAATTGATGGCAATTTTCTAAAAATGCATATTTTTTTAAAGCTTCAACGTATTTTACTACTTTTTGGGCTAATAAAACTATTTTTTTTGTTACATTGTTCTAGGTCATGTCTGTGATGCGCATAAATATCCACCGTTTGACCCTCTTTTTTCAAAGCGCTCCCGGCCATCAGCTGTCAAGCCGCCATTCTTTAATATATCAACTAAACAAAAATGCAGTTTTCTACTTTAACCCTTTGTGACTCAACAACTTTGATTTGAAAATTATTTAGATGATAGAAAACATAATTTCAAGCATGTACAAAATAATTTAAGAAATTTAGAACATAAAAAATAAAATAAAATATTGACTAAAAGGTGCTTTTTCCCTATCTGGAACAAATAGAAAATTACATATTTCTCAGAAATATTTTCCATTTTCTAATACAAGATTGTAAAGTATACTAACTTAGCTTTGTAAAAAATCTATTTTTGGACGTCTCCAGCCTTTTTAATTTTACAAAATTTACAAGTTCATATTAGCAATAATGATGCGAAACTGCTGAAATGATAAATAAAATTTTGTCTTGAACAATTAACTCAGTATCGCCGCCTATTGAGAAAATTTGAGCAATTTATACTAACTCCTGTGTTGGAAGGGCAGCAATAATTAAAATCGTCTTTTAGAGCCCGCTGTATAAGTAACATTGACTTTTGAGTATGTTGCAAATAGGCATCGCGGTGATACAAAGGGTTAATATATGCATAATAAATTAGTTTAAATGGATTTTTATAAACACATTGTATTTCTTAAAAAAAAAAAAATTCTCGAAAGAACAATAAATGTGACAGCGTCAAAGTGGTGTTACTGCTTAAAGGGTTTCCCCAAAAAGCATTCGGTAAAGCACGTCCTTTTTTTGCGAACCTGAATACAGAAGATAATATCACGCATGAGTTCACTTTCAAGGGGAAAAAACAACAAGTGATATAATTAAATAAATGAATAAGAAGCTATATGAGACATGTGCGTATCTGGCGAACCATCAAATTTGTCTTTATATTCCCCATTTTTTAACAAAGGTGACTTCTAAGAAAATCTTTTGCCCCTCCCCCACCCTTTTTCCCCCAAAAATTTCCTTTTAAAGTTAAAATTAGAGTAATAATAGTTGTTTGGGAAAATAAATAGTTTTTTAGATAGTTACATTCAGTTTAAAAATCTTAAACCTCTTTACGTTTGTTTCAAAATGACCGTCACCAAGCAACACTGCCCACCAGTCAGAAGGGAGACGACGAATCATTTTCTTGTTTGGAGTTTCCTGATGATCAGAGTTGTTTTATCTTTATGGGATTTTTTTATAAAGTTTGTCTAATATTATAGTGAATTCCACCTGAAAGTAAATTGCCCATACCTGCCCCATAAAAATGATCTTGATTTAACAGGCGTTAAATTAAGCCCTCCCCTTCAAATCCTTAAAGTCACGCGATAATCCGTATCACGCTAGAAAGCACTGATTTATAGTAATTTCGTTTATTCTCGGCAACTGGCCACTTTGATGATACGCATTACTATGGTTACAGTTAGCATTAAATTCCTTCGATTTACATCTGGCCATAAACAAAAGTCTTAAGTTTCCAGGCAAGATTTTACTGAAATCTGTATTTTATAAAGACCAGGGGATCCAAAACGGGTTATCCGGGAAACAAGAACATAGGCTAAAAGCAGATTTTATTTGAAAAATGTTAATTTTTACATTTAATATAGCCTGTATCCTAATCTTGTTCATAATCCATCTGTATACACAGTTTCAAAGAAATGAGTTCAGGCATTTTTCCTTTTTCCAATCTTGGTAACAATGGGATTTTTTACTTAGTTTTGTTCACGTAATGCTTCACAATATTGTAGCAAACAAATACTTATTCTTGAGATAAATTTTTAAAGCATCATGCTTGAAAATTATTAAAAGAAAATTCATACAAAATCAGTAAATTGAGATGCAGTTTTCAAGTAAATTTCATTTGAAAGTACATTATTTTTTTATAAGATGGTGAGAAAAATTTAAATCATGCAATATTTAGTACACAGTATAGGTGCAATAAAGGCGAAAGTTATAGCTCAGGTCGTTGCAATCATTGCTATGTCATCAGCCTTAGTGATTGACCGGTTTTTGCCCTTTAATATAGATTGTGGATTACACACAGGACAGGACACTTACCAGGATGCGTTTATGATATAGAGGCGAGAATAATGCTTTTTCTAGGTTTTAATCGAAAAAATTACGTAAATTACCAACTTGTATGCTTTTCAATATTTATTGTAAGTCAAGGTAAGTAATTTAATCGTGTCCTAAAAAAACTTTTTTTAACAACTTATATTATAGAAACGTAATTATGAAATCATTTTCATTCCGACATACATGTCATTTTCAGGTGGTTTTTGTATCATTCAGCTGTCAAAGAGGAGTTACGCTACTTTAATGAAGTAAAGCTATTTTTAATTTTAAAAGTCTATTATTTTTTATGAAATCATATTATAAATGATTGCAATAGTTTATTTTTTTATCTATACAATAAAGCCATAATACCTAAGAATGATATATAATAAAATTGTAACCGTTTTATGTACTTTACCATCATAAAACTGTTATACCAAAATTAGTAGATGTATGTTTCTTGCTTTGCTTTGAGAAAATTACTGTGGACGGCCAATAAATTTCACAAAAGCTATGGCGGTGAGAAAGAAATCAGTATGGAACTTACATGATATTTAGATCTTACAATATAACTTTATATAAGGCGTAGTAATTATTCAGAATATCGGTTCATCTTCACTGTCCTACTAGACACGCACGTTGATTTGAAAAAACTACTGGTCTACTTTTAAGTTAACTTCTCCAGAGAACTCCCAGTGTCAAACTCAGAGGAGGGTCATAGATGCCACTATTTCTTAATAGTATTTTTGGCTTTATTTATTCGAAAATAGCAGTAACCATGACCCCTCTCCTCTGGGTACGATATTGTAACCTATTATCTCAGCCAAGTGGTTAAAATATTTTTATTATTCAGTTATATTTTAATATTTTTATTCGTATTTCTTGCTGCTTGATTTTTTACTTATTTATTTACCGTAAAGTGTTGACCTTATTAAACAAAGTTAGGCCGAATGGACACCGGATTAATGAGGTTTTATTGTATCTTCTTTCTATCTTTATATTACTAAGTAAAGTTTAATTACTAACTTTAATTATTACTAATATAGAATTAGATTTTTGTTTCTGTATTAGTTAATAAGGTGTTATATGTCACAGAATGCTAACGGGAAAAAACCCCAACTTTTATGCATCTTTTTTTCCATTTCCACTTAATTTTTGGTTAATACATTTGAACGGGCGAGTGGAAAAGGATAACATTCCAGCTGATGTAAATGTTGAGGACACACAAAAAACATTTATGTAAAAGAACTATTAATTTTAGATAAATGTCCACCATTATTCTATTGTAGGTCTAGTAGATGAGGGTTAATCCTATAAATTTCAAAAAAAGATACTGATTAATTTATTAGTTATTATTCATTAAACTATCTCTATTCATTTTTCATATTTTTGAAACGCTATCCTTTTCTCCACTCACCCGGTCAATTATTATTGTTTCAAATATGAATAAATAGATTATATAATACATTGGAAATAAATGCCTCATTTGTAAAAAAAGTTCCTTGTTAAATTCTTTCTGCAAGCAATTTTTTTCCCGTTACTATTAGCAGAAATGAAGTGGCTTCATTGTTTCCAGAAGAATTACAATTGTTATAAAAACACGTCAAAAAGATGTCAAAATTGGCAGGTGGTATAAAAAAAATACCCTCATATTGTTAAACGTAACTTATTGCTTCTGGGAAGTGAAGATCACCGACTGTGAACCACATCATGAACTAAAATGTTTCCTCTGGTCAAGCTCATAGCACTTTTATTGTTGCCATCACACGGAACTAAATGTTTTATGAAAGCATTCTACTGCATGCTCAACGCATCTGAACTCATCAAATCACACCACTGACGAAACATGAGTGCCTTATAATGGTAAGTATTTTTTGCACATCTTTTTTTTTTTTTTTTTTAATCTTTTTTCTTTTAACAGAGCTTGAAATAGTTTTATTGTCTTTTTCTAGCTTAATTTAGTATAAACTAACCCATAAAGAGTCATTAAATATTTTAAGGTTTTACGCTTTCTAATTCTAGGTCTAATTTCCTTACGTTAGTATTTAAAATATTTTAGTATTGTAGTAATAAATGAGATTTTCTTTCTTTCCTTTTCATGAGACATTTTAAGAAATTAAAAATATTTTTAAACATATTTAATTTAGTGGAAAGTAACAATATATTAATAATCGTATTATTTAATTATTTAAATAGTAGCACTTATTTTTTTTAAAAACAATTAATGTTTAGGAATTGTACTTTGAATTATTTTTAACATTATACGTATATGATGATACGTATTTTATATGAATTAAAATGTATGTATTTAGATCCTGCCTTTCAATATTTGGAAAATGGATCACTTTTTGCTTCATATCTAAGATTTTTAACTTTAAGGAAATACTTTAAAGTTATTTATTTTATTAAGTCATTCAAGGTTTCATTTTTAGGTGCGTTCGTAATTATATAAATACGTAGCACCTATTGTCGTCGTCTGGTCCGTCCGTCTGTCTGTCCGTCTGTCCGTCCGTCCGCATATAACAACGCAAAAACTACCCAACCGAATGGTTTGAAATTTAAGATATATTATCTTTGCAGAATTTTGTCGAGATATTTCAAGTTTTATTAAAATCGAATCAAAACTTTAGAAAATATTAATAAAAACATTTATTAAGAAATTTGATTTTTTTTTTTAAATCAGTGCTTTTTTTTATAGGAGCTTTCGAAGTTTAATCGTCAAGCGACCGAGATACTTATTTTATCACAAAAATTAATCTGCAGACGATATAATTCATTTCACAGAATTAAAAATTATCAAGATCTAAATATTTATATAACTAGCTAGAGTACGAACGCACCTCGTTTGTAACGTTTGACGTACAATTTCCAACTTGCTTTTTTTATAATTTTAAATATAACTGAAAGTTGTTTCAATTGATCTGAAAATTTATAAAATTCAAGGCGTTATTTCGTGATTTTCTTTTAGTGAGGAATAACTACATATCAATTAAAGCATTGTTTAATTTACTGCACAGTGATTCTAAATCTATGTAAGTATTTAATGTATATTCTGAGTTCTAATTTAGAAGATATATTCATTTTTTATGCTATCAATTATACTATAGTAAGATTTATTTGCTTAAAATTTAAAGGTAAACTTGTTTATATGTTGATACAAATAGTTAAATAAACGTGCATTCTTTTATTCAAAATATGCACAGGCTTTACTTTAAATATCACTTTTTTTTTTATTATTATTATTCAAGGAAATATTACGACTTGTTCTTTTATTAAATCTTTTAAAACTTTGCGTTTTAAGTTTAGATTTTTGTTGTTGTTAAGATTTTATGGCATTCTGGTAATAAATAAAGTATTTTTTTCATATGAAAAATTATGAAACGAAAAATGTTTTATTAACCTGTTAAACGGGGAATAAACTCGTTTCACAATTACCTATTGGCACATTTCCACCAGCAAAAAAGAATAGAATTTTTTTCCTTATTCATGGCAGTAATTTTGCATGAATAGAACGTTTTAATAAGACGAAAATTTCTATTAAAATTTTACTGGTGGAAGTAATGCGTTTAAAATATTGTAGTAGTACTTTGTGTATGACGAAATATTTCGTAATTCCCAGTTAACAGGTTAAAGAGTTTTAGATAAAATGTTTAATATTAGGTCATCCGGAAAGTTCTGCGTTTTTTAAATATTTTTTTTAATCCATAAATGTCACATTTCCACCGGAATTATGAAATAAAACTTTTATTTTATGATGTACGTGAAGAAACTGTTTTTACTTATTTTGAAATACATTTGTAAATTCTTGTGACATTCAGTCGTTTCAACATTATCTCAACAGAAGTATACCTCAGAACTTTCCGGATGACCCAATATTTACATTCTTGTTGTATATCTTAACAATAAAAATAATACCAATAACTGGTTATTTGACCAGTACTAAATGAAAAAATGTCGATTCGAGCTAGAAATACCCTTCTAAAATAAATAAAATATAAATCATACACAAATAAGTTACCTAAATGAAAATGTTAAAAAGTTTTAAATAAAATTATGGTGTGAAATATTTTTTATAAAACTTGAGTAAAATTGTATGTTTAAATTTAAACGATATAATAACGTTTAAAATTTTTTTTTTTATTCAGTTGAAATAAAGTTTCAGTTTGCTTCAGCTAAACAAATTTTACATTTTTATGAGACATTTTACTAAATTAAAAAAAAAAATGTAGAATTTTTAATTGAGTGAGAAATGTATTAAAAATTATCAGATAACAGAGATTCTTTACTTTAGGAAGGAGAGGTTTTTAAAACATAAACTTACATATATTTAAAAAATTAGTGTCTTAAATTTTTAAATAGATTTAAAACTAGAAATTTTAAATTACTTTTTTAAATTTTAAATACAGCTAAAATACATTTTTATAACGATTCTCATATTGATTAAAATAACGTTTAGATACAGTTAAAATAATATTTAAATACCTAAATTAAAAACTCGAATGTATTGTTTTGTTCGTTCCCAGAATATACAATTTCTTTAAATACAGGTTATTCAAAATGAATGATACAAATTTGTCTTTGATTTTTCTCTTATACAGGGTGATTCTCTACCAGTGCTACAAACTTTACGAACTGATAGAACACACTGCAACAAACATTTTTTTTTTTTTTTAAGGAAAGATGTGTCACACTCCTTTTATTTAGTCATAAATACAGGGTACCTCATTCAAGTCGAACCCTGCTTTCGTTCATAACTTTAACTGCAACGAAGATATTTTAGCAATATTTTTTAACAGACTTACTGAACTTTGAGAGAAATATGCTAATATCGCGGGAAGCGAACTTTAATTATATCGTCGCTACCATGTCAAACTATCGAATGTGAAAAAATGCATTTTTCATTATCTTTAAAAATGGGCCGATTATCACCACTAAATTTTAATAGAATTCTTCAGCAGGGTTGCCAGCTTGTCCTTCTTTTTTGTTCAGAAATTTCAAATCCGTATCAGAAATTTCAAATACAAATTCTTCCTTTATTTAATGACAGACATTTCGTGATTACATAAAGTTTTTTTTTATCTCTCTCAAAATTCCCTGTATGAATACGGCATCTCTGAATAAAAATGAAGACCAAACTGACAAACCTGTTTTACCTAGAAATTTTATTATTATTTTTACTAGGCGAAAATTTCTAGTAAAGTTTAGTGGTGACAATCAGCACATTTTTAAAAGTAATGAAAAATGCATTTTTTTTTTATTATTCGATACTCTGACATGGTAGCGATAGCGACGATATCAGTAACTCATATGTACTGTGAGCTAGATGCCGAATTACAGAGTGACTGAATGAGCGCTAATTGCAGATCATGCAATTCCAGCAATCCATGGAAATTTTTCCCATTTCGAGAAAGCAAAGAAAATGTGTTTAAAATATCGATAAAAAAATTTCATTTTTGTTACAGTTATGAACGAAAATCCGTATTCATCATGGCTCTAGACATCCTGTAATTATGTCTGATTAAGTGGATTGTGACCCAGCTTCACTATACAAAAAAATGTTCCTTCGATAATCTGTATATCCTCTTAAAGTTCGTCGCGCGGGTAATGAATCACCCTGTATATGTTCTATCCATACTGTTTCACCCAATTTGTGATGCTGTAACGGTGAAGTGTTTCTTTAGAACATTTACTTTCGAATGTCTCCAAACAGCGGTTATCGATGATATTTTTGTATATTCTATCACATAATAAGATTTTCCTTTTGCTGATGCAGCTATTTTTAATAACAATAACACAGTTTTTGTGTTGCGAAACGAAATTTGGATAGTTTACACTTCCATTTTCTTTTAGTATTTAGGAAATAAATTCATTACAGCAGTCATAAGTATTTATTCTTTTATCATTCATTATTAATTACTCTTTATGTAGATTACTTTATAAATTTTACACAGCTTGTTCTGTATTACAATTTTTAATTTCAAGGAAGCAACTTTAACTAGCTTATTTTATTAAAATGCCAAAAATTAGTAATAGCAATAAGAAACTGTTGCTAGAAAAAAAAAAAAAAAATTTGTACATTGGTTATAATATTCCGTACTGTTTCTGTTAATCTTATTATGATATGAGAATCATATATTAATTTTAACCTCCCCTATCCTTCATTTAAATTATATTTTCCCCTTCCTTTTTCAAAATTTAATTGAGTTATCTTTAACTACAAACAATAATCCCGCTGTAATTTATACCCTTTCCCTTTTCATTTTCACTTGTGCTCGATCACTAATACCTCACGGCTTTTCGATAAAAAAAAAAAAGAAAAGAATTAAATCAGCACAGATGCCTTTTCGTAATTTACTTTCCGAAACCAAGCTTATAACACAATATGTTCATATTGCATTTTTGTGGCCACAGTGTCAGTTAAAATTGTGTCTATCTTTTCATTCTGCTCAGATACATGTCCATATTTGGTCTTAATAATAACTCAATCACTCACACCCATGTCTAAAAATATATTCTGATTGTTAAATGCACAAGTTGTTTTGTCTCTCAAAATTCTGTTCTTATGAGAAAATATTTGTCGGTTATAATCTTCATGGCGATATTAAATTTTGAAGTGAAGTGCATTTTTATGCCAATAATCTAGCAACCCGGCTCGGTAAATACCATTAGTTATGCCGCATTCCGTCTGAAAGTATTCACGCCTAGGCACTCTGTAGCAACCCTATTTTGGTGAGATATATGTCACTCCGACTCGAAGGCCAGTAGAGAGAGCAACTTACTTCGCCTCCTGTCTTCGGCTTACAATGACCGTTTAAGAACGGTTCTCATGTTTCCACCCCTCTTCTGCCTTCGAACATCTTATGTCTACTGAATAAAAATTCTGAAGTTATACTGGAGTTTTTCTTTTCCCATTGGACATGAACCTGGATGATTTCTTTGTTCGATCACAGCCGTTGAGAATGTGAACTATCTCGAACAAATAACGTCTTTATACAATTTATGGTGCGTAACCAGCTCTTTTCTCCAGTTTAAATAAAAAAAAAGAAGTAAGCATTGGCAGAAGAGGGAACGCTTTTGATTCACTTTTCATCGCTAATTTTTCTTCAGCGCCTCTCCTACAAGTGTAAACGCCTTTGCCTGCACCTTCCTGTGTTTATATAGACCTGCATATCACCATCTTCTGAAAAACTCTCATCTTTATGCCTGTGGATTAATACCCGCCTGCTAAGTTCCAGTCCCATTCTGCTCCGTATATGTGTCTGTGTCCCAGTGCTGCAAACTGTGGTCCTGGTTTCCAGGTTTTGCTGAAGTGTTGCATAGTACGAGAAACCTTGCTACTAAATATTGTTTTTCGCCTTTGTGGATTAAATAGAAGTTCATCATTTGTGGAACCTGCATTTATCTGTGCGAATGTCTGGACCGGTGCCAAGCTCTATGCCTTCTACGGTGTCTAAATTTAGCTACGTAACAAATATACTGTCAGTGATTGCATTTCAGTCCTAATAGTACATCAGATATCGACGGTTGACTTCTTTGCTCGAATGGAATCTGCGAATAGTGCCTGCTAAGCAATGAGCCCCCGTGGTTTCTGCCCAGTGTATTCTAAAAACTCGCTATTGCATATCCTGTAACAACTCCTGCAGAAATTTAATAACTCATCTATTCTTCTAATTCCTTCAACTTGTGCGCCTCCCTGTAGATGTAGCCTACGCCCAAAATCCCGCAGAATTCATCGAACGTCGACACATTCAAATTCAGCAGTAACAATCAAATGAATATTTATGCGCTTTTTATCGTTTCTTTCTCCAATTAACAATCGGCTATTCCGTTTTCTAGCATTCAAGAACTTTTTACCTCCATCAAAACTAAAATAACTTAACGAAAAGAAAAAATGTGGTCAGACGTTCTCGTATGAACGCTGGTCAATGTAAAGGGATTGTGTACTTTGATTCTTCAAGCTGATATTCAATGTACAGCTGATCAGCTCATCTTGAAAGAGTAATACACAATTGCACTTTTAACTTTTTCCGCGCTTTCAGGCAAATAAAATAAAAGCAAATTTTTCTTGTTTCAGATAGTGTGGGTAAAAAAAAAAGAAAAGGTACAAAATTCTGTTTTGGATTATATTTTTTCTCATTAACGTAAGTTTTTCGTTTATTTCTTTTGTAGTGAGAAAAAGGTTTCAATTTGAACCATGCTAAATAAGTGTTTATAAATTATACAAAGAATAATAATAATTGCTAACTTTATTTTAAACTGATATCATATTAAATTAAACTGGCACTTTTTTTTGTGTGTTTGTGTATCATTTTATTATTAATGCAAGTACCACAAGACAAGTCTTTCGTTTTGAATCATGGTTATTTTATATGTATTAATCATGCATTATAATAATTATTAAACAATTTGAATCGTATTTTCTGTTTTTAATGTTAATTTTCTTGCTACTATTGATTGGTAAGTTGGTAAAATGCAGTTCTATATATAAAAATTACACAGTAATATAATAGATATTTAAAAGAAAAGAAAAAAAATAGGTGAATAAATCAAAGAATTTTTTTTTTGCATATTGTTGAGTAATTCTAAAATGTTGGTTCCTTTTTTTCCTATTATGCAATAACACTTTTTTCAAATATTGAACGTATTATTATTATTTTGAAGGAAGAAATAGTGATTACTAGCTGCATCTCTTTTATTTTATAAAGGTTTGTTTCTTTAAAAAAAACAACATTTAGAGTGAAACATATGACATAATATTTATTTATTTATTCATTTTTCTCTCAAAGGTCTGCTTAGACATCACATTTTTTTTTATGACTGAATTTTTATTTAAGATATTGCATAAAATTTTGATTTTATAATAAGGCAGACATACATTTTTATACAGTTCATACATGTTTTTATTTTTGTTGCTTTCTGCAGAATGAACGATTCACTTGTATATATGCATTTGCATAATTTTTCCAGATTGTAGGTTCTTTCGAAAAATAGAAAATCTTGTGGTTGAAATTAAAAAAATATATATATAGACTAGCTGTTACCCGTGACTTCGTTCACGCAACATTAAAAGAAGAATAAATACATTAATTAAGCAAAATATTTCACTCCCGATAATTAAAAACGTTAATAACAATTCAATTAACTAACTATTTATCACATTTCATAGGAGACAATACAGTATTTTTTGTCATAGGGACCTTGACAATCAATCTTAAAAAAGTGAAATTTTGTGCCAAATAATCCAGAAAATGAAAATGCAACCAATGCAAAAAGGAGGACCAAATAAAATCGTGGAAATAGACGAATTGGGTAAAAATAAATGTCAATTTTACCTGATAAACAATTTTACTTTTAAGGCCTTTGTGAAACGTTTTAACAGCCATTCTTTCAAAAAAAAGATTAATTGGGAATAGTATATTCTTTTTCTTTAAATTCAATTCTGCCTCCTTGGTTCAACGTATAGCTGAAACAAATCTTGTTTTCTAAATGACAGTATGTTGACAGACAATTTTTGTTCTCCAGAATAAATTGATTCATGAAGTTTGAATATGTGAAAATGTGTTTTTATTTTTCGGATAATTTAATGAAATCAAGATTTTGTTTTCACCATCTATTCAAAGTGAAAATAAGTTCTGCTTTTCAGTTTTAATGAGAAAATGGTGTAAAAAATATACTGATCTGTTTTATTTCTCTTTTTTTATGCACAAATATGGAGTCCTTTTCTTAAAATTATGATGTGATTTTTTGCAGAAAACTTTCATCTGTATATAACGGATACTCATGCTCAATAATCAGTATTGAAAAACCAACATTTAAATTTTTCTTTATAAATATGGCGTGAAACTCATCTACTTTCTATACTTACTGATCCTTGTATTATTAATGTAAGGAATTGGTTCACACTCATTTTAAAACTTATTGGAAAATTCCCGTTTTATTTCAAATATGACGTCTCTTTTGCCGCAGAGAAATCCCTTTTTAATGACATAATTCTTGTTAATTTTCTTTTCCAGGCAATTAATTTCAATACTGGCATAGGGGAAATTATGTTACTTTAACGAAATAATATTAAATCTTTAGGTTTTATCAACAAAAATGGAATTAGTAACAATCGTCATTTTTTTAGGTAATCGAATTTTAGGTAATTTCTTTTAGTTTTAAGAATGTAAATAACTGTATTTCTCGCTATCCATGACATCATTTTCGACATGGATAATTTTGCGGAGCATATTATTGACATTTGCTAACCATTTTCTTTTGAAACTTCTTTTTACGTTTTTAAAATTAAAAAAAAAAATACGGTATAGTTATATTAGCCATGAGCAGGCGGTAAAACGCCAAGTATTGTTACCATACAAAAGAAAAAAAAAGAAAAAAAGTGTAGAAAAAAACGCAAGATCATTTTATTTCACCAATCAAAGCATATCCGCTTTATTTTCGATATTTGACGTCATATTCGCCTGTTTCCTATGGTTACGCATATTGAAACCTTGTATTATTATCAAAAACTAAAAAAAAGTACGTTTTATTTCTAATAATATTATTTAATCTTCTTTTTAATTCGTTGATTTTTTAATTTCATTTTCATTTTTCACGTGAAAATTTTTCAATTGAAACTAAATTGTTGAGTAAAAATTATTATTCCGGCATTTGAATTAGTTTTGGCAACGATAAAGTATTAGCAACGGTAAAGTAAATTTAACCATTTTAAAGTATTATACGAAAAAATGTCCATCTATTCTCTATGAAAATAACAAAATTTTGAATTATTAAGAAAAATATTTAAATAAAATAAACAAAAACCAGCCTATGTTCAAATGAGGGTTATAATTAACCTATATGCAAAGATACAGGATCATTAAATGCTCCATTTTGGCGCTGGCTTCAGCCTAACATTTGCACACAATCAGATTTATAATATTACTAGCTGTTACCCGTGACTTCGTTCACGTATTATTAAAAGAAGAATAAATGCATTAATTAAGCAAAATATTTCATTCCCGATCATTAGAAACGTAAATAATTAACTAACTCTTTATCACATTCCATTGGAGACTGAAGAATTGCAAAACGAAATTAATTGTTTTTCGAATCAGTACTTATTCATACCAAAAATTTCTCATTAATTTACACATCAAATAAAAAAGTTCAGATAAGTAAAACTAACAAATTATTTATTATAACCATGCAAAAGCCTGATTCAGAAACTCGGATATACCGCCGAGAACTCGGTTCTAGTTACATCACATCTAAATCAGAATTAAAACTGAAAAACAGCAAAATAAAGGGTTACAATAATTATTATAGGCGACGCCTAATCTCGCCAATCAAAACAACAGAAAGGGGGTTTTTACACACTGCCCCCGGATGAACAATTACTATTGTTCATAATTCAAATTAAATTTCTAAAAAATTTTAAACTACATTGATAAGATAAAAATAGAACATACTTACAATAAGGAGATTACACTTAAAATCACGGTTTTCAGATGAGTAAATACTGAAACTAAAATATACAAAATAATAGGATTAGAAAACGTTAATAGTAAGAAAATGAAAATAAAATGTGCATTATAATGTTCATTAAAGTCTTATTAGTCCATAATGTCTAGTTCCAGTTTGTAAATCAATTGCACTGGTCTTCTTATCACACCGGAAACAGTCTGAATGGCACAAGATCTAATTTTCGAATCTCTTCCTAAAAACAGTTCTGTAATTCGTCCACATTTCCACATGTGCTTTGGAGTTTTATCCTCATTAATTAACACAACATCTCCAACTTCGAATTCAGTTGGGGTTTTGACCGGAACTGTAAAATTAGCAGAACGCAGTTCTAGTAAATATTCCTGCCTCCAACGTTTCCAAAAATGGTTTAAAACTTGATCTCGATATCTCAAAATTTTTGTCAGTGTTATTTTATTCGATTTAGTTTCTGAAACACAATGAAGATCTGGTAGAGAATTTATTCGCTTGCCAATCAAAAAATGAGAAGGTGTAATTGGAAGCGGTTCACTGTTTTCTTCATAGACATACGTCAATGGGCGACCATTAATCACAGCCTCAATTTCGGTCAAAGTGGTTTGAATTTCTTCAAATGAGAGACAAGATCTACCGAGAACTTTCTTCAACAGAGTTTTTACCGAACGAACCATTCGTTCCCAAAATCCCCCCCCCCCCCCACCAACTGGCTCTTGGAACAATAAATTTCCAAACGATCTTATTTTTATGAAAATATCGTAAAACTTCAGCTTTTGATATTCGGCTCCAAACTTCTCTAAGTAAATTATCTGTTTTGATAAAAGTTTTCGCATTGTCACTATACATAGTTTTACATATTCCTCTTCGAGCTATAAAGCGTTTAAATGCTAAAAGGAAGGTTTCAGTAGAAAAATTCGTACATAATTCGAGATGTACTGCTCTAGTGACTGCGCACGTGAAAAGAACGATGTAAGCCTTTTCTTGGTCAGTTTTTGCTTTAACATAAATAGGACCTGCAAAATCCACACCACAGGTCTGGAAGGAGGGGGGATTCTATTATACGATCTTTTGGTAAAAGTGCAATTTCCTGCTTTCCAGGAGAAGCTTTAAATTTTGAACAAATGAGGCATTTTTTTAGTACGGATTTTATCAATTTTCGAGCTCTGATTATAAAATATTTTTCTCGTAGATGAGCTAATGCAGTTGCGGTTCCATAATGGAAAACCTTTTCATGGGCATTCTGAATCAATAATTTGGTATAAGTACTCCCATTTGGAAGTATAAAAGGATGCTTTTCCCTTTGAGAAAATTCTGAAAATTGTAATCTGCCAGATACAATCAGTAAATCATTCTCATCTAATTTTGGATTCAGATTATACAATGCTGAATCTTTATCGATGGGCTTTCACTTTTTCAAAAGGTCAATTTCACGATCAAAGACAGATAACTGAGTTTGTTTTATCCAATAAATTTCTGCCTTTTCAATTTCTGGAGCTGTCAGCTCACCTGAAATTTTAATTTTACTTTTGTTGATATTATTTAAAAATCTTAAAATCCATGCTGTGATGTTAAGTAATTTTGAAATATTACTAAAATTTTCTAATTTTAACAATGATTCTGGAGGTACAACACCTACTGTACAAGATATTTGATCAGAACTCAACTTCGACGATTTTCTTTCATTCAAAGTGCTTTGATTTAGGATGTTTACGTTAAATGGTACCCTTTCAGGTTTTGGCCAACTGTCCTTTGGTAATGATAACCATTCTGGACCATAGTACCATAATTTATTTTGAGTGAGGTTATGTAAATTCTCGCCTCTAGTAAGAAGATCACTCGGGTTATCCTTACCCGGGATATATTTCCACAATTTCGGATCAGTCAAAGACTGTATTTCTACAACCCTGTTAGCCACAAAGGGCTTCCAATTATTGGCTGATCCTTTTATCCAGTATAACGTAATAGTGGAATCTGACCAGATATGCATTTCCAAATTTTGAAAATTAAATACATTTTTTAAATATTTAGACATCCTAGCAGCTATTAATGCCCCCATTAATTCAAGACGAGGGATTGTCAAACACTTAATCGGGGAAACTCTAGATTTTGCCCAAATAAGACTGGTCATAATTTCATTATTACTTGTGATATATCGAAAATAAGCAACAGCCCCATAAGCCTTAGGGCTGGCATCGGAAAAAATATGAATTTCAATTGGGTCCGAAAATTCTAATCCCTGTGGAAAATATTTGCGGGGAACCTCAAATTTATCTAAATGATCGATTTCTGAACACCATTTTTCCCATTCAATTTTTAAATCATCAGGGAATTTTTCATCCCATTCCAAACCCCTTTTCCATGTTTCCTGTAGCAAACTTTTCATACGAATAGAAAATGGTGCGATGAATCCAATCGGATCAAAGATTTTTAACATGGCTTTAAGAACAACGCGTTTCGTTGGATTAAATTTCCATTCATCAGGAAAGGATTGTACATCAAAACGTAAAATATCCCAATTGGTATCCCATAATAATCCCAAAATCTTTAAAGAATTATTCGAATTTTCTTCTGAGTCACATAATTTGTTTTCCTCCCATATTTTTCTAAGTTTAACAGAATTAGTTTTGAATTTTCGCAAATTCATACCAGCTTCCCTAAAAATATCCGAAGCGGTTGATGATAGATAAAAAGCGTCTTCAACAGATTTTGACCCCGTTATTAAATCATCTACGTACAAAGATGAATTCAAGATCTTAACAACTTCAGGATGATCAATATATTTCCGAATATGATATCTAATCGTTGCAGACAAAAAAAAAGGACTGCAAGTTACCCCAAAAGCTGCTCGAGTAAATCTCAAAAAAGTTAAGTTATCATTCTCGTCACCAAACCACAAAAATTTTAAATAATCCCGATCCTCTTCTGATATCCCAATTTGCAAAAAGGCCTTTTCTAAGTCAGCGCAAAATGCAATATTATATTTTCTAAAATTCATTATAACATCAAGTATGTTAGGATTAAGATTAGGACCTGGGTATAAACAGTCATTTAAAGAATTTAAATGCTTTTCTTTAGAAGAAGAATCGAAAACCATCCTCACTTTGGTAGTTAATTTATCCTCTCTTAAAACTGGTCTATGAGGCATAAAATACCCATTCTCAATTATTCTATCAGGGCAGTCTTCTACAATTCCGGTAGTTTTTTGTTCCAATACAATAGCCTTATATTTTTTACATAAGTCTTTATCCTTTTCGAGTTTACGATTTAATTCGTTAAAACGATTCCTTGCTATTATAAAATTATTATCTACTCTAGTTTTCTCATCCTTCCACAATAAACCCGTTTCGTACCTGTTATTTACATATTTTAAATTATTCTCAAATTTATTCACAATTTCCTTATCCATATCTGAAATATTTTCATTTGATTACGTAATACCCAAAGATTCAATTTCCCATAAAAATTTCAAATCCTCCCTTTCTAGATTTACAACGGACAGATTTAAAACAGATGCGTATTTAAAATTCTTTTTTTCATCCTCATAGAATCCACATAATGAATGTCCGAATAAACTTTCACATAAAAATAGAGATTTAGTTATTTTATGTACCTCTCCCTCGTGACAGATTTGATAAAAATAATCCGCTCCAATTAATATATTTATTTGAGAATCGCATGGCGCAGCAAAATTGGACAATTTATAAGGCGCCAATTTGTCTGTTATCTGTTTGTTGAGAAGTGGGGGATGAATCGTTGCGTTAGAAATTACGTCTGTTACTAAAGCTTCAATAAAAATGAAACGCGATTTGTCTTCAACATGAGATAATTTTAATTGCACAACATTATAAGTTTTTATTTGTGGCTTAATAGCTGCAAAGGAAAAAATCTGAAGTTTTTCTCTACGAATAATTCGTGGATTTAATTTTGAAACTAATTCTTGTGTCACAAAAGACTTTTGACTACCTAAATCATATAAACATAAGAAAAGTTCAGAATTTATTCCAGATTCCACTTTTACGCAAGCTGTTTGTAAAATAACCTTTTTAAAGGAATTTGCATTCGAATTGACTTTACAATGAGAAATAGAAGTTATTACAGAGTCTGCTGATTTGATTTCTTTCGGGACAGTTTGATTAGAATTCCTATTTAAACAAACCGAAAAATGGTGAAAATTGCTATTACAAAATTTACATTTTTCAGAATTAAATTTACACTTGGCCGACACATGAAATTGTCGGAAACAAACAAAACAGCGACCGAGGATGCGCAATTTATCACGTTTTTGATGAATAGAACAATCTTTACATGATTTAGAATCGTGATCATCTTCACAAAATATACAAACGTTTTTTACATTTGTAGCCAATGCAGAAGCTAAAGGAATGTCGCGTTTATAATTATTCAACTGTTTATAATTATTATTATACTTTGTATTTTTAGCACTGAAACTATTTTCAAAATTCTGGAGTGTCATCGTAGCTTCTCGCGATTGCACTTCGTTTTTAATGAAGGAAAGAAGATCTTCGATCTCCATTTTTTCAGTATTGGCTCTTTTACGATTAAAATCTAGCGCTATTTCAGAAGGTATTAATTTCATTAAAATCGGGCAGAGAAGGTGACCATAACTACCTGATGTAACACCAAGAGAATTTAAATTTCTTATTTGTATCTCGCATTTATCATACAATTCTCGTAATTCTTTAACATTCGAAGCATTCTTTACCTGTTTTAAACTTAACAATTTACTCATATGAGCATTGATATCTAGGTCGCTACGACCATAGCGATCTTTTAACAAATTAACAGCAGCTTTGAAATTTTCCTCGGAAAGTGAAAAACCTGCAACAGCATTATAGGCACTGCCTCCAAGCAGGGATTTTAAATATACGAATTTATCAATTGGGGTTAAATTAGAATTCTTCTCAATAGCATTAAAACATTGCCCCCAAAATTCGAGCCAAGAACTGCTATCACCATAAAATTTGTTTATTGTTAGCTTCGGCAAGTTCATAGATATCTCTATATTTCCGTTTTGAGAAACGGAATCATTTTTCATAAAATTTTGAAAAGCATTATTTTGGTTTTGGGAGTTGCGTTCATGTAAGAACTTATTAGTTATTTTGTAATGCGATTCGATAATTTTTTCACTATAGCTTTCTGAGCTTTCGATTTCTTTTTCGAAATCTGCATCGGCGATTTCGTCTTGTATGTCAGAATTTAATTTTTTTAATGTTTCGTATTTTTCATTTAACTGATCTTTACAGATATCTAACATATCAAACTTGTTTTCTAATAACATAGAGTCATCTTCAAGAATTGTACATATTTTAGTACACAGGTTTGTTGTTTGCGTTCGTAAACCAGAACGCTTCTTTTTTAAAGTATCTATAGTAGACATATCAATTTTATTTTACAGTTCAACAAAAATATAAATTAGACTGAGCTTACCTCAAGTCTTCAGATAATCATTTATCAAAACCAAATCATAAATCCAGTGCAGACATCAGGTCACGGGACGCCAGAAATGAAGAATTGCAAAACGAAATTAATTGTTTTTCGAATCAGTACTTATTCATACCAAAAATTTCTCATTAATTTACACATCAAATAAAAAGGTTCAGATAAGTAAAACTAACAAATTATTTATTATAACCATGCAAAAGCCTGATTCAGAAACTCGGATATACCGCCGAGAACTCGGTTCTAGTTACATCACATCTAAATCAGAATTAAAACTGAAAAACAGCAAAATAAAGGGTTACAATAATTATTATAGGCGACGCCTAATCTCGCCAATCAAAACAACAGAAAGGTGGTTTTTACAGAGACAATACAATATTTCTATGTTATAAGAGGCCTTGACATAACTGAGTTTTAAATAAGTGAAATTTTCTGACAAATAATCACAAAAAGGAAACTGCAACCAATGAAAAAAGGCGGGCCAAATAAAATCGTGGAAATCGGCGAATTGTGTAAAAACATATGTCAAGTTTACCTGGTAAACCATTTTACTTTTAACCATTTTACTTGAAACGTTTTAACATCCATCCTTCAAAGATAATGGAAATAGTATATTCTTTTCATTAAATTCAATTCTTGTGAATAGGGAGCAATAATTGCAGACCTAAATGCAAGGAGCTTAAATTTGCCTCCTTGATTTAATCTATAACTGAAAAAAATCTTTATTTCTAAATAAAAATATGTTGACAGACGATTTTTGTTCTCCAGAATAAATTGATTCATGAAGTTTGAATATATGAAAATACGTTTTTATTTTTCGAAAATTTTACTGTAATCAAGATTTTTTTTCTTTCAACATCTATTCAAATTGAAACTAAATTCTTTTTTTTTCAGTTTTAATGAGAAAAAAATATATTAATCCGTTTTATTTCTTCTTTTCTATCCACAAAATTGGAATAATTTAGTTGCCATTTTTAGAGAAACTTCGTTAAAATTTACAATAATAATAATAATAATAATAATAATAATAATAATAATAATAATAATATCTCGGAATTTAAATCATTTTTTTTTTAATTCTGAGAGTTTATGACATTCTCGGATCAATGATAACCGGTGTTAAGTAAATAACGTTGCGTTCGACAATCTGAAAGGAGTAGTTGCGAAATACAAACAGGAGGTCCGATTTTGATATAATAGATTCGTATTTATCCTAATCGTATTTATCCTAATTCGTACTTTTCCTAATAATCCCTAATAATCTAATTCCTAATAATAATGGTGTGGTTTTTGGCAAAAAACTCTCATCTGTATGTAATTGATATTCATGCTTAATAATCGGTATCGAAAAGAAAATATTTAAATTTTTCGTTTAAAATATGGCGTGAAACTCATCTACTTTCTAAACTTACCGATCCTTATATTATTAATGTAAGAAATTGATTCACGCCGGGGCCTCCGAGATGTCACTGTGTGTCCTACACCGGGCCTGCTACAGGTGACGTCACAACCTGCTGACGTCAAAACAGTGATCCATAATAACTTAAAAATTTTCATGTACTTTGTTCGTTTGTACGTATTGTTTACGACAGTATTTTGATTTTATTTATTGTTTTATATAGTAATTAATAATATTTTTCAGTGTATTTAGATTATAATGCTATCAATAATTATTGATTATAATTATTAAAGAAAGTGTAGATTATATCTATAAAATAAAGAGAAGAAAATGTTGTGCTCCTAGTTTCTAATCTAAGTCTTCAAATTCGCTACTGATAATGAAAAGAAGAAATTTTAGCTACGAAAATTACCTTGCGATAATTATTTTTACATTTCAACAGAAGTGGTCTGCATTAAATGTTTCGATATACTTTTCATAATTCGTGAAGCTAGAATTAATATGATGGTATTGAACTTGTGCAGAGAAAAAAAACCTAACAACAAATGTCTAACCTACTGTAATGGAAATATTCTGGCATATTTGAATGAATTTGTACTTCCAAATCGAAAAGAGTCAAATGATCTTTAGAAAAAAAAAATAATAAAAGAAGCAGACAATAAACAGTTTAAAAAATGATTTTGAAAGAAATACTGTAATAAATTGACTAATATCTGGATACATTTAGTTAGAAGTGAGTGATGTGCTTTGTTTATAAAATTAAAAGTAACTGATTTACACAACTTAGTAATTCTACGTAGTTCAATTTAACATTTTAGCTAACTTAAGTGTACAAATATATTATGAAAATAAATCTTTTGATAAGTTAATTTGAGTGGTTATTAGGTCCTAGACCCAAGTACAATAAATAGACAATTTTTAAAATATTACAAATCAGTTACAAAGTCAAGATAGAAAATTGGGTACTTTTCGGTTAGCCGGGCGCCAGTGATATATATACATATATACACACACATATATATACACATATATCTACACACATACATATATATATATATATATATATACATATCTACACACACATATATGTATGAATTAATATATATATTTATATATGTACATGTATCACTGGCGCCCGGCTAACCGAAAAGTACCGAAAAAGGTTTATGGCGAGAGAAGGAAAAATGCAAAATATTTTCTGGCAACCTATTCGTAGTTTCATATAAATAAGTATTTTTTTTTTCAATATTTATATAATTTATTTACTATAAAGAAGCCATTTATCTCTTTTTATATGCAGGTAGAACAGAATTGTATATATAAATAATTTTATACATATATAAATAAACATAAAAGTACATTAGGTTTGTTTTCAGAATTGTGTATATAATTTTAAAACATATATAACTTTCTGAAGCCCGGATTACGCCAAAGCGTTAATAAAAAGCGCCAAGGTCTCTATAGTTAAAAAATGTCGATTTCTGTATTTAAATTGACATTTATTGTGTTTTGATGGTTAAATTATGGTATGTAGTTGTAAAAGGGAGGAATGGGATTGATTTTGTAAAGTTTTTGGTAGATTTATTATATTGTTGTGAGCTCGGGGTTCGAAAGGACTGATGCCAATATATAAAAACAATAAAAAGGCTTTATTCACTATAAACAGTGCAATACGATCACAAATATCTTCTGAAAATTACAAGATATTCAGTAATCTTCAAATCCAATAAAAGCGCAGCAAAATTTCACACAGAAACAATGCGTTCAATACGACGTATCAACGGCAAAATCGATCCGGGTAACACAGTTCTCAATGCAAAGCCTCTCGTATGAATTCAATCGCAGTTGACAGACAACTAACTAACTGAACTGATGGAGGTCCTTATATAGGTTTCAGAGATCTTTCCAGATTATTCCAGAGCCTTCAGATGCTAGAAATTACCAGAAGGTCCTTCAACTCTCGATAGAGTACTCCAAACGTGAAAGGATCCCAATGTAAATGTATAAGGGGGGGGAGTTGCACAAAAAGTCGCCAAATCCGTCGCCAACTTGGCGACATTTGGCGATATATCGCCAAATTTGGCGACAAAAATAAGTCGCCAAAACCATCGCCAGCTTGGCGATAAACCCATTCCTTGGCGATTTTTCCATAGACTCCATTATAAAAACCGATGCTGTAAGGTTGTTTTCCTTGCAAACCACCTGAGGCCTTTAGCATTGAGTTACATGATGCTCAATAGGAAATACATTAACAATACTGCAATTTTCACAATAATAAAATAAAATAAATTTAAACAAATGGAATATTTACAGATATATACAAAATTCATAACAATATTTTTTGTACGTATATTTATCTCTATAATAAAACCGTATGTCATGTGACTGTCCTCAACAGTTCCGGGATGCCGCTTCACTTTTTCATATGCCAGGCAGCCATTTTTATTCAAAATTATTTTTTCTAATAAAACTGCATAAAAGTTACATTTTTAGAAAGATCGTTCAAAATAAATTAATATTTGAGAGATGACTTACGTTCAATTATGTATACATTCTGCAATAACTTCAGTTTCAATTAGGTTCGCTGTTCAAATTCTCTATCTATGAAAGTAAACAACAACAAAAAAAAAAAAAGATTCATTCGTTGTGAACGTTTAAAATATTAAACCATGAATTTTTGGACCGCTGCCTGGTGTAAAAAAAAATAATCAGCACCAGTGAGACAGTCAAAGTTTACCATAATTCTGTTCCATACAACTCAACTTCCTTCGGATCTTTTCTTGATGTAAGTTGAACTCCGTGGTTGAACTCATGTAATAATATTTAATGGATCAAATTTCGAAACAAATTGTCAGCTTTTATTTTTCGTGTGTATTAATTAGAAACGATATTTTAATTTTGAAATCAAATGTTTTGATTTATGATAATATTTCTTATTTATCTATTTTCTATTTTAAAGAAAAATGTGAACGTCATGTATTTTAAATTGGAACAGCTGTCACGGACGCACCAGGGTTGGCGGAATTTTTGTTTTGCGCCATTTTGGCGAGAAAATCCCATTTTCAGGTACCTATTAGAGATTACTAAAACAGCATATACTTTTATTTTATTATGAAATAGTTTATTTTATATTAAAAACACACACACAATGATTAATTTATTATAAAGTGGGTTAAGCGGTTTTTGTCAAGAAAGATGAAATACATAACAACAAAAAATATGCGAAATGCTACCACGATCGCAAAAGTTCTTGAATTGTCTATTAGATTTTTCCGGTTTGGCGAAGGATTAAGGAAAAAAATAAATTATGAATAAAAATAATTTGTTACAATGCTTAACATACATTTAAGGGCGACCAAACTGGTCGCCAGTGGCGGCTAGTTGTAAAATAATGTGTTTAGGAAAAGGTAAGTCAATGGGTTCAATCTGATTTATTAATCTTAGCATTTTTTTAATTTAAAACTTTTAATTTCCTTTAATAAAACAAGTATATTAATTCCCTTTTATTTCACGATTATGAAATTTAATATTATTTATGTAATCACAAATTATAAGAGCGAAAATGCTCTTTTTATTACATCTTTCTGCTGCGATACTTTGACCAAAGTGGATCACTACTGTGACGTCACTAATACTTGTAGCAGGCCCGGTGTAGGACACACAGCGACATCTCGGAGGCCCCGCTTAGCTACCCTTTAAGTGCAGTTTTTCTTATTTACATGCTTTATTTTTGTTGTTATTAACCATTTAGTTCATGCACTTTTCCTTATTATAGCGCCATTTTCATAATCTTATGTTTCTGAAATATTTCTTTAAAAGTGTTACTTAAATGAAATCTTTTAATTTTCACTCATTAACCATATTTTAGAGTATGTAGATCATGTTGGCACAACGTTTTTTAAGTTATCTCCAAGTTTTAGTGGTATATTGAGTGTTTCAAATTGTTCTGTTTTAACGTTCGGTTCTTGTGTTTTCCCTATAGGAAAACATGGTGTAAACACACGAATTCTTTCGTTCAGTATTATATTAATTGATTATTTATTGTAAATCTAATGTTATATTTGGGTCATTTGTAATGTCTGCTTGCTATGAATACCATTTAAATTGAATTTTGTCAAAGTTTAGTATTATTAATATGTATTTTAAAAATTGTACTTTTTACATTTTCGCCTTCCCTATCCCTTTAACATGGGAAATCACAGTTTGTTTACGTTTAGAATTTAGCTTATTTAATAGCGTATTTAATTGTTTTTTGATTCCATTTCGCCTAATTATATTAATATATATTATATTCTTTGATATGCATCAATTTTTAAAGTTAAATATCAATTTTTGATATGTTTAAAAAAATTCATAAAAATTCACTTCTTGTTTCTTGGGAACAAATTTTTTTCCCATTGGTTAACATTAAGAGTAGAGTTTTTTAAATAATTATTTAAAAATACTTCTTAAATTTTTAACTGTTAGATTATTACATGTTTATAACGTAAATTTCCTAAATTTTCTTATGACTTATTTTATATAAAAATATGTTTATGCTAAGTATTTTTAAATTTAATTTGAATTTGAAATTCTAAGATTTTTTTTCCCCCGAAAAGGATTGATGGATTAATTCACATTTGAGTACGATTATATTTTATTGTTAATGCAGTTTGGCTATGATTGGAGTTTATACTCTATGGAGTGGCACTTATCTCAATAATTATTTTGTGTTATTTATGGATTTACATGGAGTGGGATAGTTTAATTTTATGTAATTAAGTATTATGGGGTGATTGTTGTTTAAAATTAGCCAATGACGTTCATCGTAATTTCGTCAACATTTTCTAGTGCATTATGGGATTTGTGATTGGAATTCATACTCTATGGAGTGGTACTTATCTCAATAATTATTTTGTGTTATTTATGGATTTATATGGAGTGGGATGGTTTAATTTTATGTAATTAAGTATTATGGGTTGATTGTTGTTTAAAATTAGCCAATGACGTTCATCGTAATTTTGTCAACATTTTTTAGTGCATTATGGGATTTGTGGTTGTTTCTTTCTGATTTCTACAGGTAATCTATGTTTAGGGCGTCCATTGCGTATAATTCCGTTTTTTGCACATAGTAGCTTCTACATATTTATCCTTTTGATTTCATACTATATTGTTAGTGCTCACTTAATTTAACCCTTTCAGGGTCCTTTGCGTTCATTAGCTTCATCTATGTAATTTCTTTCTTCATTCCGGTTTTTATTAAAATTATAAATTTCGACCCTAAATATCTCGAGAACCATTGATCTGAGAGGGTCGGAACTTCCTATTTTCAAGATGTTTACAGGTTCGGGCAATCGAATGGTGTTGCCCATTTTGCCCTAGTAGCACATAGGGGCGGGGGGGAGGCAAATTTTTTTTTTTACTTTAACCTAGATGGGTCATGTGACACATCGTTAGATAGGTCTTGACCCACTCTATTTATTGCTGACTAACAATTAAATGTTAGCTCTTTTTTAAGTCCCTAGGGGGCTTTTTTATGTACTTTTTCGCTTTATTTTTTACTCTATATTGTTATACATCGTTGTTTAGATACTGACCTGCTCTTTTTATTCCTTATCTTAAAAGTTTATTTTTCACCCATAGAGGGCGCTTTTTAGCACATTTAATTTTACTTTATACTAGGTGGGTCATGTGGCACATCGTTAGGTAGGTCTTAACCCACTCTATTTATTGCTGACTAGCAATTGTATTTTAGTTCATTTTTTAGCCTCTAGGGGGCTTTTTAAGTATATTCTTTTTTTTCTTTTTTTTCATGTAATATATCGTTGCATAGGTACTGACCTGCTCTTTTTATTCCTTGTCTAAATTGTTTATTTTCCGCTCATAGAGGCCGCTTTTTAGCACTATTTCGTCCATTTCATGTATTACATCTTCGCATTCATCTTTTTAAATACTTTTCAAAATTCTATTAATGTGTTTGGGTTATCCTTTTTTTTTCTTTCCTTAGTCTCCCCCCTTTCCCCCTACTATTTAGTACTTAAGTTCAAGTGCAGCCAGGATTTTGGACATCTATTGGTAAGGTTTCCTTTTTCTTGTTCTTTATTTTCTAATAGTCGCCTTATGTCTTTGTTTTGGACTTCAGTTAATTTGATTCATTAAATTTTGTATATTTTTAACGTGTATAGCTGATAAAATTTTTAATCAATTATGTTTTATATATATATATATATATATATATATATATATATATATATATATATATATATATATATATATATATATATATATATATACAGGGTGATTCATAAAAGATGGGCAGAACTTTAAGGGGTTATAGTACACTTAAAGACAAATAATATTAAATAGGAGACTAAGGGTCCCAGACGTATTCCCAAGGAGATAGGGGGCATTAAAGTTTAGGGTCCGAAATTTCAAATGATTATAAAACATGGAAAAATTGGTCGATTCGTTTGCGGTTTTTGCAAAAAATTTTCTTTATGCGAGTATTTTCTTGAAATAAAATTTTAAAGTTCAATTTCAAAAAATGCCGATAGGGGGCGCTTTAGACTTTGGAGTAACAAACAACTATTTTTTAACGTTATTTTTTGTATTTCTTTAAATGATTTCGAAAGCTTAGACTTAAACTTAAATTTTGATCTAAAAATCTGAGTCCTAACGAGTAGTTAAGTAGCGTAAACTGAAATTTGAAATTTGAAACCCTTCTCCCCCCAGAACAAAAATCAGTTATTCCCGATCTTTGTGTCGTAGATTAGGCTCTAACTACTGCCGCGTTTTGCTAAAATTATTCTTTATGTCAGTATTTTCTTGAAAATAAATTTTAAAGAAAATTTTCAAAAAATTCCGATAGAGGGCGCTTTAGACTTTGGAGTAACGAACAACTATTTTATACCGTTATTTTTTGTGTCTCATTAAATGCTTTCTAAAGCTTAGACTTAAATTTTCAGCCCAAAATCTGAATCGTTAGACGTGGTTAAGTTTCTGGGGAGAGGGGTTTGAAATTTCTACTCCTGAGCACAGTTCAGTTTACCATGTCCACACATTGTGTGCTGTGATACGAGGTAAAAAGACACAAATTAGGATTATGTTACCAAAGCATATTTATTAACATGTAATCACAATAAATGTTCAAAATTGTGACCACCAGAGGTTATGCACGCAGAACAACGGCGACGAATGGAACGGCGAACATTCGCGAAAACATCAGGCTTTTCGAGCACTTCCCCTACAGCGGCGGAAAGTCTGGCGACCAGTTCCTCGGGGGATTCAATGGGTGTCTCATACATAAGAGCCTTCAATCGTCCCCAAAAAAAGAAATCGAGGGGTGAAAGATCTGGCGAGCGAGCAGGCCAAGCAACAGGACCACCTCGACCAATCCATCTGTTCGGAAATGTGATGTCCAGATAGTTGCGGACGTCTCGTACGTAATGGGCTGGCGCTCCATCGTGCTGGAACCACATGACCCGCCGGATGCGTGGAGGAACAACGTTTAACAGGTCTGGCAGCACATGTTGCAGAAATGTGAGGTATGTTTTACCGTTGAGGCGTTCAGGAAGAAGGTACGGTCCGATTAGGTGGTCTCCGAGGATTCCTGCCCAAACATTGATGGAAAAGCGTCTCTGATGAGCATGTGGATACGTAGCATGTGGATTGACATCCGCCCATACATGTGCATTGTGTGTGTTAAATGTACCCACACAGCACATAAGCTTAGAATAATGTTGTTTCAAGGGTTTTTAAGGCTGACACAAGGTTATAACAAGGTTTTGAAAAGGGTTTGTGCTATCTGGGTACCTTCACGTGTGAAGGTACATTCATCGGTGAAAAGCACAGTTCGTCCAAAATGTGGATTTAGCGCGTTCTGCTGCAGAAACCAGCGGGCGAATTCAATACGATTTGGATAATCCCCTGGAGACAGTTTCTGGACTCGTTGCATATGAAACGGGAGCAAATGTTCATCCTTCAGTACCCTCCAAGTCGTGGACTGTGAGGTATCCACCTGGCTAGCCACTGTTCGTGTACTTGTACTTGGCTGCGCCGCTACTACATCCAGAATGGCTTCTGCAACAACTACTGATTCGTCCTTTTTTGCACGACCTGCATTCGACCGGGAAGCGAGAAATGATCCCGTCTCACACAACTGTCTGTGCAAGCGCTCGAAAGTTTTGCGGTTAGGCAACCGCCTGTTAGGAAATCGCTCTCCGTACATTCGTTGTGCCTCTGCACCATTTCCATCTGCCGCTCCGTAAATTAAATGCATCTCAGCCTTTTCCTTATTCGTGAAGGGCACCATCTTCCGATTCATTACTACAGCGACTTACACTTGACTCACCGTTCAGTGGTTTTTATGCCTGAATCGTGTCGAAATTTTGCATACGTGTTCTTCTTCTTCCCCATTTGACATTTGCATACTTTCTGTTTCCTTCTTCACCCGGTGACTAGCGTCAGGAATGGAGCTTTAACGTTTGCATGAGCGACGTTTCCAACTGTGCCAGTGCCTTTATGAGTGAATTCCGACTATGCAGTCCTTGACGAAAGTTGTATTTTTGCCTCGTATCACAGCACAGAATCGTTGGGCATGGTTAAGTAGTGCAAACTGAACTATGTTCAGAAGTTGAAATTTGAACCCCCTCCCCTCGCTACTGAACCACGCTCAGCGATTCAGATTTTGAGCTGAAAATTTAAGTTTAAGTCTAAGCTTTAGAAAGCATTTAATGAGACACAAAAAATAACGGTATAAAATAGTTGTTCGTTACTCTAAAGTCTAAAGCGCCCTCTATCGGAATTTTTTGAAAATTTTCTTTAAAATTTATTTTCAAGAAAATACTGACATAAAGAATAATTTTAGCAAAACGCGGCAGTAGTTAGAGCCTAATCTACGACACAAAGATCGGGAATAACTGATTTTTGTTCTGGGGGGAGAAGGGTTTCAAATTTCAAATTTCAGTTTACGCTACTTAACTACTCGTTAGGACTCAGATTTTTAGATCAAAATTTAAGTTTAAGTCTAAGCTTTCGAAATCATTTAAAGAAATACAAAAAATAACGTTAAAAAATAGTTGTTTGTTACTCCAAAGTCTAAAGCGCCCCCTATCGGCATTTTTTGAAATTGAACTTTAAAATTTTATTTCAAGAAAATACTGGCATAAAGAAAATTTTTTGCAAAAACCGCAAACGAATCGACCAATTTTTCCATGTTTTATAATCATTTGAAATTTCGGACCCTAAACTTTAATGCCCCCTATCTCCTTGGGAATACGTCTGGGACCCTTAGTCTCCTATTTAATATTATTTGTCTTTAAGTGTACTATAACCCCTTAAAGTTCTGCCCATCTTTTATGAATCACCCTGTATATATATATATATATTACCTCTGAATTTTTATTTCGCGTTTTGTAAGTCTTTGATTTTCATTACGCCATAAGTCATTTTCATGTTTAGTCTGATTCGGTACAAAAGTGTATATATTATTTATTAATGTCCTGGTAGTTATTGCAACATTTTCAAATATATTTGTGTATTAAGGTAAATCATCCCACTCGTTTAGTATTTTTGTATTAATACCTATATTCTATAAATTATTATTGCCTTCATAGCATGAATATTGTAAATATTGTACTTAGTTTGCACTATGTACTTGCCAGCATCTTATTTGAGGTTCTATAATATAGTGTTTTAAGGTATTTCATACATTTATTTAATACTTTTTGTGTTATTTTACTCACACTTTGTAATTATTTTCATTATTTATTACTGGCGCTATTTTATGTAAAGTTTTTAAAGTGTATGATCATCTTAGCACAGGAAATATCTTCTTTCCTCTCCTCCCCCCCCCCCCTTCCTTTCTTTGTTCGGCTTTAAATTTTCTTTCTCTATCGTTACTTTGTAATTTTTTGTTTTCATTTTTTAGTTAAAATATTAGTCAATTTTTCCCTTCCAAATTTATTTTCTCTTAGTCATTTCCAACAGCCTAGGCTGTTGATTTTTGCTATACTCTTTCTATATCCCTTTCCATCACTGATGTATGGCGGGGGGCTAGTGATGCTCCAACTACAGTTTTATTAGTTATTTAATTGAAATTTAGTTACGATTTAGTAGATAATGAAGATGTGCTCTGGTGATGCCTGTTTATCAGAAGTTGAATTTCTAGCATAATTCACTAAGTTCGTTTATTGATTATTAGAACTTTAACTAAGTGTCATTAGAGCTTAAGTCATTGAAAATCTAATTATAAATATTGTTAATCTTTAAAGAAAAGTTATCTCACAACAAATTGATTACCATATATACTGATATAGACACTAAAATCACTGATTAAGACTTTATCTTTAAATAATGGCTTCTTTAACAGAAAGTAAAATAGAAACTTCTTCCTCATCAAAAAAAGTCGAAAAAGAATAACATATGAATGTATGTCAAAATCATGCAATAGCTCATCGGTGGAAGATTTGGACTTGTTGATACCAACTCAAAATATAACTGAAAATACAATTAAAAAACCAAAACGTCAACAACCATTACAAGAGAAAAATCTGATAGAGTTTGAAACGGCAATGGAGCAAAATATGAGCTTAGAAGGCCAATTGGATATGATGTATCGCCATTTACGAAGACTTGAATTAAATCATGCTCAAGAAGCAAAGAAATATTATAACAAATTAATAGAAGAAATACAACTCCTTAAATGCACAAGAACAACTCAAAAAGAAGATCCTCAAAATAACGATTGTGACGAAATAGCAAATCTACAAACTCTAATAGAAAAACAACAGCTAGAACATGAGAATCTACAAACTCAAATAGAGAACCAAAAACAAAATTCATGAAGAGACTTTGAAAGCAATTAATGATGAAATGAACAATTTAATTACAGAAAATGAAAACTTAAAGTGCCTGGTACAAGACAAAGACAGCAAATTACAATTTAATTCTAAGGCTCATCAAGAAAAGGATCTAGAAGATATGAGCATGGAAGAAATGAAAACTCAATGCCACCAGCTAAAACTATCTAATCAAATGGAAATAGAAATTTAAAAAAAAGTATTAGAACAAAACAACCAAACACTAAACACAATGACAAACTTATATGAAGATTTAAACAAAAAATTAGGATTACTATGCAGAAATCAAGAACAATTTGAAATGACCACTCAAAATGAACCGAAATTAGGAAGAGAGAAATATCTCCCAAATAATTTTACATATGCATCGGTAGTCTCAGCACCTGCACCGCTTTGCTCCAAATCAGCTCTTCTGTTGACCCGAAAATTAAATACAAAACTCCCAATGTTTGGGATCAGGGAAGAGCTTAACAAAGCCGTAAATATAAAAACAAATAAGATAAAAATATTCAGTGCATTGTCAAAAGACAAAACCACAATAATAGTAAAATCCGAAACAGAGGAAGACATAGACACCGTATCAGATCTCCTTCAAGCAAATGAGAAAATAACATCGTTAGTTACACTAAAATATGCTGCAGAGTAAAGGAAAAAGATCATAATATTAGGCATTCCAAAATCAGTCACAATATTGAAAGTCAAACAAAAAATAAGTGAAAACCTTAACGAAGATATAACAGATAACCAACATAAGGAATTAAAGAGGGATAAATTACAATCATACCAGCTAATGCTTGACCTAGAAGATTCATTGGCGATAAAGCTCCTAAGACAGGGAAGGCTACTAGTGGGCTTTATTTCTTGCACAATTAAGCCATACTCCCGTATCATACGCTGTAATAATTGCCAATAATATGGACACTCTGCAGATACATGCAGAAAAAATACTATTTGCGCATACTGTGTAAAGAAACATGCATCGGATGTTTGCCAATTAAAAGATGAAATTTCTAAACACACTTGTATTAATTGCTTAAACTCTTACCATCAAAATGGCCGCCCTTATGAGAACAATCACGCAGCTAACTCCTCATATTGTCAAGTTTTTCAAAATATATATTACCAGAGAGATCTCACAATAAATAAAAATTCATCACGTTCGCGTCTATAAACATAACAGAAGATATCGTTTCATTAAATAAATTAAACTCTTCCTCAACTACTTACTACTTTGGCAACACTACAAATGGCCCAAAAGAAAATGATATAAAATTTGTTCAAATTAATCTTAATAATTGCAGAGCTGCAAATTTACAATTACTTAAATATATGCACCAATACAAGATAGACATAGCCCTGGTACAAGACTTCCATAAAATTAAAAATTCCTTCACAGGCCTCCCAATATCATGGGCCTTTTATCACTCCAATAACCTGACAGCCGGCATCCTAATAGCAAACCCATTATCCGTTCACGTTAAAATACTTCAAACAACTAATAGCATATTTATAAATTTAATTACAAAACTTCGTACTTTCAAATTGGGATCTCAGTATTCAAAACCAAAAGGAAATCTTTCATCAGACTTACAGGAATGGAGTGATATTATACAAGATAGTTCCAATCTCATTCTGGGGGGAACTTTAATGCCCACCTTCAGGCATGGGGATATGCTCGAAATAATAACAGAGGAGATGTCATCCTAGAATGCATATCGAATAAAGAATTACAAATTATAAACGATCCTGCAGCTGACAATACCTTTGCCGCAAATAATAAGAAGGGAAATTCAGACCTGACAATATGTGGACGGATATCAAGAGACCTGATCAATTCCTGGAAAGTAGATACAAGTTTCCCATCACTAAGCGATCACAGATACATCCAATTCAATTTAAAAGCGGATCCATTAATAAGAAATTTATTCCGTTATAAAACTAAATTTGAAACCTTCAAAAAGTTCAACAGAGAATTAAAAAATCATAAAGAAAGGTTAATGTACTCTTTAAGAAATATACAAACACCACAAGGGCTAGATGAGTGGATGAACTCTTTTCATGATTTACTAACTCAAACTATGGACAAGACTCTAAAAAAGAAGAAAATCACACAGATCGTCAACTTAACTGGTATTCAGATAGCTTAAAAATACTCAGAAATCGTTTAAATGCTCTAGGTAAAAGACACAAACGAAATCCAGAAAATGAGAAATATTTAATTGATTTTAAAAAGGCAAGAGCAGAATACAAATTAAAAATAGTGAAAGCCAAGAAGGAATCATGGTTAACTTTCTCCAATGAGACCACGAGTAAATATGGCACGGCTTTTAAAATGCTAAAACAAAAGTTTCTTAAAAATACAGACCTAATCCATACAGTTTTGGAAACATCAACAATAGAAGATACATATATAACTGTACAGCAAGATCTATTACAATACCAAATTGGTGTACAAAATACAAATGAAATTCGCTCATATATAAATATGTCCCCAATTCCAGGAGAAGAATTTCAAGACACCAAATTTACCCTAAGAGAACTGAAATTTGCAATAAAACAACATAACAATAAAAAGGCCCCAGGTTATGATAGGGTAGACGCGATAACTATAAGAAACATGCTAAAGGAATTCCCAGATCTAGTGTTACAAATTTATAATAAATGTTTAAAATTATGCCATTTCCCTGAAGCTTGGAAAAAATGAATTGTAATTTATTTTAGAAAAAAGAACAAAGACCCATCTCAACATAAATCTTACCGACCAATAACTCTTCTTCCCATGTTGGGAAAAGTTTTAGAAAGGCTGATAAACATAAGAACGATGACGAGAGAAAAAAAGTACATTAATAGCTTTACAACAACTAAAATCACTAATCATGGAAAACTTAGATAAATATAAATACTGTGGAATGATCTCAATTGATATCCAGGGAGCATTTGATTCCATTGATTTGCACAAAATTACTGAAATAATAGATGATTCTCCACTTCCAACTTGCATAAAGAAGCTCCTAAAAATTATATCAGTGAGAGATTAATCGGTTTAAATAATTACACATTCATAGAGTGGTTCAGGACACATAAAGGTTGACCGCAGGGCTCGTGTTTAGGACCACTATTGTGGTTACTAATAGCCAATTACATAATTACAAGATACAAATTAAAGGCTCCTGGAATTATCGTTTATGTAGATGATTTCGTCGTACTCACTGAAGGCAATACCAGATCATCATTGGAACAAACTGCTAACAGTCGTATAGAAACATTCGTCAATATATGCTCAGAGCTTAATCTAACTAACTCAGAAGAAAAAACCCAAGCACTCCTATTTGGAAGGAACCTCCTTAATAATCGAAAGCCAATTTTCAAAATAAAACATAAATCTATAAAAAAATTTAAAAATCTACAATATTTAGGAATTACACTAGACCAAAAATTAAAATTTCAATCGCACCTAAGTATTTTAAAAGCTAAGATCGCCCAATTTGTTTCTGGCTTTAAAAGTTTCCACAATTACAACAAGGGAATCAGTCCCTTCCTCAAGAAGATCTGGTATCAAACAGTTATTGAAAGACAGATTCTTTATGGCTCCGAATTCTGGTATCCAAACTTGAATTGCCACGGCATCAGAATTCTTAGATCAATTCAGAGAATAGCATTGTTAAACATCATAAGAACTTACCGAAGTATTTCAAATGACGCATTAAATATTTTAACTGGAGTGCCTCCAATTACCATCAAAATACCAAACGAATTCCAAGTCTATGAGATAAAGCAAGGAAACAGATTACTTAACATCAACAATACAATAATATGCAATAATCTTATGCAACGGGAAGCAACTTATAAATTTACAGAATATTACAAGTTGAAAAATATAGAAATTACAGATAACCTGACAGAAAACATAATATTGGAAAATCATCTACAAATTTTTACAGATGGATCATCTATGGGAAATGGAGTGGCAAGTGCTTATACAGTCTCTCTTAATAATAACTTCATCCATGATCATGCAGTAAGACTACACCCAATTAACTCAGTTTACCAAGCCGAATTATATGCGATCCAGGAAGCAATAGTTTGGTTAACACACTCACAATTTACAACAGCCCTTATTTTGACAGATAGTCGCTCATCCTTAGATGCACTCAAGATAATTTTTCCTCGAAACTCCATAATTTTAAATATCTACAATAGTTTACTACAAAACCCCAATAAATTCATCAAAATAGCGTGGATTAGAGCACATGTAGGCACCACTGGTAACGAGCGAGCAGACCTTCTCGCAAAAAATGCAATTACAGAAGACCATTATGATGACATCTCTGTCTTACCATTTCCAGAATCCATTCTAAAGAGTTACTTTAAGAACAAAATCATCACAGATTGGCAAAATGATTGGACCAACTCAACGAAAGGAAGAGAAACGTATAAAATTCTTAATAAGGTAGATGTTAAATTTTTATGTGTTCAGAAATCAGCAGCATATTATCTTAGCGGCCATGGAAGCTTCCCAAGCTTTTTATATAAAATTGGTAAAATAACCACGGATAGATGTCCTTGTGACAAAAACCCTGGAACTCCTATACACTACATCTTCGGTAACTGCCCTCTTATGGAATATCATTTTAACTTCAATAAAAATAAAACATTAAAGAGAAACCTACAACGTGTGCTATTAGACGCTTCCAATTACGAAAAGTTAGATAAAAACTATAATGTCCTAAATAAAAACTTTTCATATATCAAAGAATTATTATAACCTATATAAAATTCTAGATCTATAGATTTTAAAAACTATGTTTTAAAAGACTTAATAGACTAGTGCATAATACAATTGAAAATTTTAAGTACAATATTATTATTGTAAATATCTGTAAATATTTATCTTTAATATTATGTAATCTTATCAGTATATTCATATAAAACTTTTATACATGTAATAATTTTGGGATCACCCAGCAATAAGCAATATTGGATAGCTCGTGTGATTGTTTTTATTTTATTATTTTTTTTAACTTGCTGGGGACTCCGGGTCTTTGGACACTGGGGTTCCTGGTAGATATAGGTTTTCCCCTCGTGGACTCATAGGTCCTATGCCGAGAGGTTGGCTGTCCACGAATGGGAGGTTTCTGTTTCTGTTTCTGTTCGAATAAACATTCAAAGTATATGCCCTGAAAAAAAAAAGCAAAATAAAAAACATTACCTTCTTCTCTGCACCAGTAGCGAGTATACTGAATTTCTTATTTATCAGTTGTTGCCTCCAAAAATGTGGCACTCAGGTCTTGACTGGAATGTGAAGATACAGAAAATATAATTTGCTTTAAATTTTAGGACTAAATATACATAACAATGAAAAAACTAGTCGTTAGGGGCCACCGTAATACTTACCCATCATGGATATGCATAATGTAAAATATTAAAATAAAAATGTGTAAACTACTTATATAATGCATTGCAATTCACATAAAACCGTGGCTTGATGACGTCACAAACTTTAAAGGCTCGATTACTGAATTGCTTGAAAGAAACATCCTTATAACTCCAAAAATAATAGTCCTGTTAACTAGCGGTTTATTGCATCTGATTAAGCGTCAAATTTCCAATTAAAATATATCTTTGAAGTGAAATTTGGATGAAATACAGGGTCATGAAAAATCGAAGAGTGTGGAAAATAGGATTCCAAATATCTCGGCAACTCATTATCCGATCGACTTCATGCTGTATGTAAAATTTATGTTTTTTTTATTGTATTTTATATTCATTTCTTAAAATAACCAATTTCGAAAATTTTTATATACCTTTTATCAGAACGAATATTTCGAGAGTCCGAAAAAAATAGTTCCGGTTAATCGAGGTTATTGAAATGAAATAGGCTTCTTCAAATTATTACATACTAAGTACATACAAAATTGTAAGTCTCTATCTCAATTTTCTCGGGAGATAGAGCGTTTACAGACACACAGACGGACGGCAAATTTTTTTTTTTTTTTAAATATGTTTTTCGGAATCTCCAGTGTCTGAAACGTGTAAATCCGTCAAAAATTTTTTTTTTCGATTTTCAAAACGATTACAAGACTTACCCTATACTACGTATGATGGGTAAGTAATATTTAAAAATTAGGTTGCATTACAGAATTACAATATTTTTAATGATTTGAAAATAGATATAATTTCAAAATTAACTTTCGAAAATATATGAATTCTAACCTTTGCATTTTTAAACAGAAATTGCTTTAAATATGCGAATAAAAAATTACTGCTCTTTCCGCCAAATAGGTTTAGAGTTATGCTGATAAAACACTCCTCATTGCAATCTGTTTTGCAACGATTACAAATAAAGTTAACACTAGAAATTCCCAACTTTAAACCAACATAATTCCTTAACTACTTGACAGAATGACTGTCCGTTCGGTATCCTAAGATAAATGTTACCGAAGTATTGAAATAGGATATCAAAAATAGGTGTTAGTATTGAAAATTTTAAAGCTTGGTTAATTTCTATATTTAGACGACACCCTAAACAAACTTTAAGTATAGCATAAATTAGTACATGTTATGACTAATCAATTGGTATCAGTCACAGTTTTATACGATAGTTTGCGGCAGAGTACGTTGATCCCTGTTTATTCCTGGACTGTACAGTACATTTCCCTACTTCATTTGTAAAGATACGTCATGGGATGTAAAATATATTAGATGTAAGTCAGGCCAGTGCGCAGGATTTTTAAAAAGGAGAAGGTACGAGTAAAACATTTTCTTAACTTTATAAAAATTTCTATCGATAATTACATACTAATTTACGCCTAGTTATGCAATAACTTTAGTGCAGCATTAAATTAGTTGTATATTGATTGGCATTTATTACCTCATAATTTACGCAGCCAGTATAATATAATAAAAATTTCAATAACGACATTTCAATAACCCATTGTTACTCACGTGAAGAAATATATCATTACTGTTTAAACCCTAAAACAAGTAACAATCAGTCCAAATTATCATTCGTTAGGTCATCTAAATAAATGAGTTATATGAAAGTGAGAGTTCGTCTTTCTTCGAAAATTCACATAAGCAAATAAAAATGGAATTTTATTATCATTTAGTATCATCTGCTCATACTGGCCGATCTATCTACTACCAACACTAGAAAAATTGCATGAAAAAATCCTGGTCCAGCGATTGACCTTTTTTATAGAAACTAACAATAATCTTCACCCACGCCAATTTGCGCTCAGAGAGGACATATCATGCGAAAAGGCTCTTCATGTCATCTTGACTTCCTGCACTGATAGCATCGCCCATGGAAATTACACTTCCCTCGTCTCACTTGATATACAGGGGGCTTTCGACAACGTGGAATGGCGCGACATCATACAACAGCTACAAGAACTAAACTGTCCGAGAAATATTGCTGTGCATCCGTCTGAATTTAGAGCAAGAGGTAGCTTCAGTTCTGTAGTGATATATGAAGTGAGTATAGTGAGTTTCAAAATGAGCCGTGATTTACCCAGGTGAGAACAATACAATTAAAAGCACTAATATGCAGGCATACTGTTTATTCAGGATGGAATAATTGAAGAATACGAGCAGATTACATTATCACCGGACGTACGCCGGGCATTAAGAGTAATTGTTATACATATACCGAGGACGGGCCTTTAGCAGTGTAAGCAGCACAGTTTTAGGAGAAGGAATGAGCGATCTTGCTCGTAGCAGGACTGAAATCGACTGATTACAGAAATTCACTAATTAGGGCTGCTTGGTGATAAAAATTTCAGAGGGAGCATAGCGCGTTAATGAGAATCTTCGCGAAAGGGTACCATTTTTGAATAGAACTTCTACTTACTTCAAAATACAATCTGCCAAGGACACTTTAACGGCCGGGGTCATAATATGGGATAGGAATTTGGGAAGGTTCGAAAGTTACATATTTCAGCTACGGTTGAGTTATTTTTAGATTAACGAACGGTAGATACTCGTTAATGATACCATATTATGAGTTGCTTCATTACATTGCTTGGTAGATGTTTTTTTATTAAGTAATGAATATTGCACAGCTAAAAGAATTGATATTAAAAATTCGTTGCGATCTTGATTTAACAAGGTAGAGTATCTATGAAATTGTGTATTCTTTTTTTTTTTTTTTTTTAAGAGACAGGGGTTCAGAAAGAAAAGTGAATAAAGGACATAAGATAATTTAATTAAAAGGAATGATTATTAATTTAAGTTAAATATTATGTGATCCAACATTATGAAGAGGGAAAATTGATTTATTAAATAAAAGAGAAGGTTAAAACTGAATATATGATTCTAATATCATAAGTTCTCCCTGTGTTCTTCCAGCTAGAATTCCTACACCTACAATTTTCACCATGCAAATCTCAAGCACTGACATTTGAAAAACCAGACCCCTTGCATGGCAGGAACCCAATCATTCGCGTCAACGGGACCAGGGTCCACCATGTTCCATACCTCAAACTTTAAGGCATAACAATCGATAAGGATAAAAAATGGTTAGTACACCTGCATCTATTTAAACTAAAACTTATAACTTTTCACCACAACCCACTAAATATGACGTCAAAAACATGGGGTATTAGCAACTTAATGCTTAAAATATGGTATCACACTACAGTAGAGAAAATAATAACATATGGAGAAGCATATGGGGGTGGCACCTAACAAAACAAGCAATAACAAAATTGATTTCACTACAGCGAATGTTTCTGTTACAAATCTCACGAGTTACATAACAATCTACACGAATATGCTAAATACCATAACAGGCCACCACCGACCGACACAATACTCACATATGAATACACCAAGGGACGTATTTTCCACCTCAAATATGAACCCACTATAAGCGAATTCCTTCTAAACACCACAATACAGCACAAAGTTCCAGGCTGGCAGATACATCCCTCCGATGAGACATCTCAATTCCAAGTAAACACCAACCTTAATTCCTTTTCCCCGTCCTCTAGGACTACTCTCTTCACTGATGGGTCTGGAACAGCCACCGGCGTGGCAGCGGCATTCTTCATCATTGAAAGATGTGCCGTCACCAATCAGTGGGCCTGCAGAGTAGATGACCACAATTATGTTTATCAGGCAGAACTCTATGCCATCCTAAAAGCCCTGGACTGGATCCAGATAAACACCACTCATCCTTTTGTCCGACTTTATAGTGATAGTCTTTCGGGTTTGCAGACTATCTGCACCCATGGAACCAAGCATCCGCAAAACCAACCAAGCAATCCTAGAAATCAAACTTAAGCTAAAGTCCCTTATAAATAGAGTAGTTCTAGGTCATGTTTCAGCGCACACAGGTGTTCAAGGTAATAAAATCGCGGATACACTTGCAAAGGAAGCAACAGCTAAACCACATATTGACATTCATCTCCCAATTCCAGCCGCAAACATAAAACGTTTACTAAAAGCAAAAATACTCACGGAATGGCAATCAATCTAGGCTAACACCGACAAAGGTCGACATATATGTAGATATATTTTATGTTATGCTCGGTCGTCTAGATGGGAATGAATAAAGTCCAGGTCAGATTTTTAACGAAATCTTACACAGTTTAATTTTCTTGGATATATATCAAATAATTACAAATATTTACAAGTTTACTGATAATTCTAACAGCATGGCAGATTCCGTAGCTCGTAAATGCCATTTTCCGATCAAACATTGGTCAGCTCAGCTCGCCCCGGCTGGCCGCAAAAATTTTAGAGCATCTCTCCGAGAGTCCGTCTGACTCTGTCTCTCGACTCCTTCTACCTCGTTCTCACGCTGTAAAAATTACTCAACTCATCAAAACCTATTGTTCGGCAGTTTATGTCTTCATCAAGAGCCTCATTAAAGAATCTGCTGGCTTTGCGGTACAGAGTCCACAGAGTCCGTTTCCAGTCACCACAATTCGGCCTACCTGACCGGGCTGGGTCCTCCCAATCATCATCTTTGTATACCAGATGAGTACTGGACTACTTTTCCAGAACGTATAAGGTACAAAACAAAAAAACACACAAACATAAAAATAAAGTAATAGCAAGATCAGTCACTAAATACTACTGAATAAAATGTTCTTAGTCCTTAAATAATATTTTTGGAGTTTGGAAAAGTCCTTTTTTGTGTTTGTCACTTGGACGTAGTTCTTTTCACAGTTTATTTACATTAGTCGAAAAAAAATATCAATAAAACACAGTTAAATAAAAAATATATAATAATAATAAAAAACACAAAATCACCTATAAGCACATTTGCTTCGTTTCAGACAGTAGAAGTCCATGGTTTCATGTGATCTGCAGCACTTGAGGTCGTATTTGGACCCTCATGGTGTCCAACTTTGTTTACATTGTACCGATCGTTTCTTTTTACTGTGGTAATCTCGTAAGGTCCAAAAAACTTAGGCTTTAGTTTGGTACCTGTCCCAAACTACGTTTTTGGAATGGCCACCAAATCACCGAGTTTATAGGTGTTGGCCGTTTTTCTTTTTTTATTATAGGTTTTACGATTTTCTTCCTGTATTTTTAAAATGTTCTCTTTTGCAATTTCCCTATTGAAATTTCTCTCTGACATAATCGAATTTACATGTTCTTCGTCTAACAACTCTTTTATTTTCAAATCGTTTTTATGTCGCAATTTAACTCCTGTTAGAAGCTCAAATGGTGAAAATTTTGTGCTTCTAGATATAGTGCTGTTTATAATTCGCTGTACCGATGCTACATATTTGTACCATTTAGTGGGGTCATCTATGCTAAGTTTCGCTAATATTGGTATCAGGATTCTATGCTCCCGTTCTATCTGGCCATTTCCTCTTGGAACACCTGTCGTTATTGGGACATGTATTTTTTGTTCGCTGCAATATGCTTCAAAATCGTCGGATGTAAAGGCGGGTCCTTTGTCGGTTATTATTCGGGACAGGTTTCCGAAAATGTTGTGTTGTAATTTTAATTTATCTCTAACTTCTACGGCAGCAGTAGTTTTAACTGGGTATAACCAGACAAATTTTGTGAAAGCATCTACGACGGTAAAAATATGATTATAATTTTTGTGAGTGGATGACATTGGTCTATATGATCGATATGATAAGTCTCAAGGGGGATATTTTGTTTTAGAATTGGGTTCAATAAACCTTCTCCTTTCCCTTGCTTTTTATTACATAAAATGCACTCTACGCAATTCGCAATGACATTTTCTATTTGCTTCCTTAACTGGGGTATAAAATAGTTTTCTTTTAGAATTGTTTCGATTTTTGCTACCGCATAATGACCTTTATTGTGAACATTGCGTATTATTTCTTTTTGCATATTTACGGGAATCATCAACAGTTCTCTGTCGTTTTCATATTTATACAGTATGTCATTTCGATTAAAATATTCCGATCTTTCATTTTTTTCAATTAATTTTTCAATGGTTTGAATATGTTCATCTTCTTGTTGCTCTAATTTAATTTTTGCTGTTAATTCGTCATAAGAACGTGTTACTACCAATACTGTATTTCTGCTTAATGCGTCGAGATGCTTCATTTGATTTCCCGCTCGATGTACTATTTCATAATCAAATTCCTGTAAGAATAGCGCCCATCTTGCTACTTTTGGCGTAATGTCTTTTTTGTACATAGTCTTTTGAAACGCTGAACAATCTGTCACAATTTTAAATTTCGTGCCTAATAAGTAGTTTCGGAATTTTTTGACCGATTCTATTACCGCAAGGGTCTGTAATTCGTAACTCGAAAATTTTGCTTGAGTAGATGTAGTTTTACGGCTCATGTAATGAATAGGATGTAAGTTTTTGTTCTCATCTTCTTGTAGTAGGGCACTACCAAAACCTATGGCGCTTGCATCGGTGTGCAATTCCAGTCTAGCGCCTCGTCGGAATACATGCAATACTGGGGGGTTAACTAATTCTTCTTTAAGAGTTTCAAAAGCTTGCTTTTCGGGTATTCCAAATTTAAATTTATTTCCCGCTTTTAATAAATCACTTAAAGGTCTCGCTATAGTTGCATAATGTGGGATGTATTTTCTGAAATAAGAAGTTAGACCCAGAAAACTGTGTAGTTGTTTAAAGGTGCGGGGTTCAGGAAATTTCTTTACTGCCAAAGTTTTGGCTTTTGAGGGTCTAGAAGTTCCGTTTTCGATAATATAGCCTAAAAATTCCATTTTCCGTTTAAGAAATTGACATTTTGCAAAATTAAATTCAAGTCCGTAATCCGATGCAACTTCTAGGACGCGTTTCAGTTTTACCAAGGCTTCTTCCTCAGTTTCCGCAAATATTATGACATCGTCTAAGTAAATTAATATTAAATTTTCTTTAATTAACTGTTTAAAAACAGCTTGAATATATCTTTGAAACTGTTGTGGCCCAACCAATAATCCGAATGGGAGCTTTAAGTACTCGTACTGTGAGTTATGCGTGCCAAATGCTGTATATTTCCTACTCTCCTCTGCTACGTCTATATGAAAAAAAACATTTTTTAAATCCAATATAGTGAAAACCTTTGCATCCTCAATGTTATCTAAAACATCTTCTATTCTTGGCAACGGAAAATTATCTCTAATTATTTTTTTTATTTAGCAATCTATAGTCTACGCGAAGTCTCCAAGAATTATTTTTCTTTTTCGCTAACACTATAGGAGATGCATAATTAGAGTTGCACTCCGTTATAATTCCCGTTTCCAACCATTCCTGTATTTGTTTGTCCACAAACTCCTTCTCCGGCTACGCCAATCTACGCGGTCGTTGCGCAATCGGAATATCATCAGTTAATATTATATTTACTTTTAACTCTGTGTCCTTAACCTTGTTTGGCTTATAATTAGTAATCAGTTCCGTTAACTCTTTCTTAATAGTGTTGTTTGTAATATGATTCAGCTCAACTTCCTGAAAATTAATAGAATTGGCGGTTTCAGCTAAATAAATGTCTGTGGTTTTCATTAAGTCTAACTGCGGGATAGAACACTGTTCACTTTCTAATAAACAACTTTTTTCAGTACTTAATTGCATGTTTACTTTTTCACTAAAGTTAAAAGCTGTTTCATTTTGATTAGTTTGTTCCTTTCTCACTAATTCAGCTGTCGAAATCATTTTTCCTATCGTGGGATTGTTTTGTTTTTTTGACCGCAACATCGCATGAAGTTTGGGTGTGACATAGCTGACGCGTCTGATTTTCGTCATGGCTTTTTCTTGTGGGAAAGTAGTGACGTAATTTACCCTAACTTCTTTTAACTTCCGTTTTCCCATAATTTGCAATCCTTTTTCTGAAATATTGAAATTTAACTGTCTCAAAAAGGTATTCCCTAAAATTATAGAATGATTCAAATTTTTTACGATGTATAAATCTGAATTTACTGTATAACCATCTATTTCAATGTTTACGGTCGTAAATCCTATGGGTGTTATTTGGTTTCCACCAATACCTGACAAAACCAAGTCATTTTCATGTAATTTAGGGCATCCCATGGCAATATAAATATCGTTGTTCCCTATATCCACGTCGCTCCCTGTGTCTATCAAGGCATCTATATTTTTTCCTAAAATCCTCACGCCCTTTATTATTTTATCTGCTGGATTAGAGTTGTTGCTTACGGCAGCATTTGCATTTTTAGGAGAATTGTTTGTACACTGGTCAGACCTGTGGCCAGGAATTTTACACTTCCGGCACAGCGGGCTTTCTTTTTTTGGGGGCAATCCCTCCAGCGGTGAGAAAATTCATTGCAATTAAAACAACGGATTTTTGTATTTAAATTCTTTTGGGGGGCATTTGCATAATTTTTTTCATAAGGTACGCGGCTAATATAATTTCGGTGGAACGCTCTATTATTTTCAATATCTTGACGTTTTCGAAATTCCGTATTTAGGGACTTAATTTCAGCCTTCCGTAAGTTAATTCGGGCAATTTCAAAATCGTCCAACTTATTAGTCAAATCATCTATATTCGTAATTTTGGGTAATTCATCACAAAAGTGTTCTTTCATTTCTAAAGACAATTTTCTCTTGATTTGGTCAATAATTAAAATATTTTTTAATTGTTCGTACGTTGATATTTGCAGGCCAGGTAACCATTCATTCAAGAAATTTGAGAGTTCAAACGAGAAATCTTTCCACGAAGCTGAATTTTGCTTTCTATGTAAGAAGAATTTTTGCCGAAATTGCTCCGGTGTAAGTTTAAAGCGTCTTAAAAGTATTTTTTTTTACATAGTCGTAGTCACTGGATTGTTCCTCACTTTCGCGATTTATTAAATCTATGGTAAATCTATCTCGAGCGGTAATAATGCGAGAAGATAGGTTACCCATTCATCTTTTTCTAGCTCTAAACGCTTTGCCTGGCGTTCGAAAAGGGTTAAGTATATACTGATTTCCTCCTCACTATTGTATCTATTTAACAATTTTAAAACATTGAAACCCTTTCCAGCGATTGTAGGTATAGAGTTATGTAATTGGGCTTTTTGTGTATTTTCCAATTGTAATCGTTTTAATTCAAACTCGCGATTCTCAGCTTCTTTTTGCTGTAATAATCGCTCAGCTTCTTCGCGTTCACTCACTACTCCCGCTAACAAATTTTTCACTAAATCTTCATTATACCCTGCGGATTTTACAATTAAGTCAGTTAATTGAGTTTTATTGGCCGCTTCTGGTAGATTTAAACCTAATTCGACTGCCACGGTAACCAGATCGATCTTTTTTTACCTTATCAAGTGTGCCATTTTTATCATAAACTAATTAACACATAAAAATAAAATATATCATTAAATAAATCAATCATATACATATATTCAACCAATGAATTAAATATATATACATTTATATAAACACACTTACTTCCATATATTGACTTGATGAATCAAATGTAACACATATAATAATATGCAATAATTATATAAATACACTTACTTCCATTTAAATATTCTAAATTGAATATATATTTCTTTCTCTTCACATAAAAAATAACAAGATAAAAAAAATATATCCTTATACACCACTTAACTAACTCCATTCTAGAAAAAAGAAACATTCAGTTTCACGAGGAATCAATAAAAATAACACCTTCCTCTATTTATAAGCATACGAAACGCAGAAAAAGAGAAAAGACAACAAAAACATGAAACAAAAAAAAAATACACAGCAGACGTTCTTTATTTTATCTCAACGCGATTTATGCGAACACTGTAGCTTGCCTATTTGCTGATAAACAACACATTTTCTTCTTGCGTACTCGAAAGAAGAAAAAAAATATCACCAGGAAAAAAAATCACCTTCCCCCACCGCGAAAAACACGACACTTATCTTGTACACACGGTCAGTGGGTCAGACTTTCTCCATCGACACTCGAAATATTTCACTCTTTACCGAAATAACTTTATCGGCTTTTCAGTGATTCATCACAGCACATCACTGACATATGATTGCACAGCAGATCATAGCACTCACATACACTTCTATAAATAATACGCAGATGAAAAAAAAATTCGGAAGCACAAAACACTTTCTCGTGAAGACACTGAACACTATTGATGCACTATTAATGCACACTACTGAACACTATTCACAGAATTTTGATGCACCGCAGAGAAACTATGTAGATCATTCAGATCCACGCACAAATCATGTAGATCCAGGTCGTAGCCTCCATTTTTGTAGATATATTTTATGTTATGCTCGGTCGTCTAGATGGGAATGAATAAAGTCCAGGTCAGATTTTTAACGAAATCTTACACAGTTTAATTTTCTTGGATATATATAAAATAATTACAAATATTTACAAGTTTACAGATAATTCTAACAGCATGGCAGATTCCGTAGCTCGTAAATGCCATTTTCCGATCAAACATTGGTCAGCTCAGCTCGCCCCGGCTGGCCGCAAAAATTTTAGAGCATCTCTTCGAGAGTCCGTCTGACTCAGTTTCTCGACTCCTTCTACGTCGTTCTCACGCTGTAAAAATTACTCAACTCATCAAAACCTATTGTTCGGCAGTTTATGTCTTCATCAAGAGCCTCATTAAAGAATCTGCTGGCTTTGCGGTACAGAGTCCACAGAGTCCGTTTCCAGTCACCACATATATATAATCTAATACCGAAAGTCTCAATATCACACTACAACCTCTCCGCACACACAACAGCATTTCTCACGGGGCACGGTCCCTTTCGAACATACCTCTACAAATTTAAATGTGCAGACACATTTCTTTGCGAGTGAGGCGCAGAGGCGTCTGCTTCCCATGATTACTTCATCTGCCCGCTAACAGCGCAGTGACATATTAAGAAGCCTGCCATCCCTCCCGAGGAATGGCTTCCTAATATTCTAAATAGACCCTTAACAAAAAACTACTTAAAATCTATACTTTTCTGACAGATCTCTCAAACCTTACCTAGTAGTCGTCAACTGCCCCTCCCAATGCACAACTTCTACTCAGTCCCTGCCAACTGTCGCGCAGAGAGGCCTTTCCCTGGCAGGGCTGGCTTATATCGATCTGGTCTTTGACCATAGTTTGTTTTTATTGTAATTTTTTGTTCTAAACTCGCGTATTTGCATTCCCGCCCTTTGTCGCGTTTAATGGTGGGTTCAGCTATTTTTTAAGACCTTAATAAAGGGAAAAGGGAGGGACACTATGCTCTACAAGACTTGTTTATTAGTATGAGCAGTCCCTCTTAGGTTGTCAAATCAAATGTAACTGGTGTAAGATACCTTAAGATATCCGATCCAACTGATTAATATTTCTCTAAGGTAACTTAAATATCACACTCATTCATAATGCGTAGAAAATGACACGGGGTGAGTTCTATAAGAACAGACCCATTTTGAAGACATATTTTAGGTAGATTTCGTAAGAAATACTACCTATTACATTCTCACCTAAGTTGGAAATTTTGAAAAATTTTTGCAGATCTACGCCGATCATGACTCCCAGAACCCAAAACCACCCCCAGTTCAAAACTTTATATATCTATCTATCTATCTATCTATCTATCTATCTATCTATCTATGTCACTTTTTTCTGACCACGATAACTGGAAAAATTCTGCATTAATATTTTACAAACTGATACATAAAATCAAGGGGCATAAAATCTCGGTCAAGTTCGTTACTGGGCAAAATCGAACCAAGGGGGGGAGGGTGGGGGGGCTTTTTGTGAAAACAGAAAAAACCCCATAATTTCTTAATTATTATACGTATCGAATCCGTTTAAAGTTATTAATACTTCTAGGAGAAGGGCCGAAAATTTATGTATGACAGATTTTTGATATAATTAAAAATGGCTCCAAGGGGGGAAAAAGGGGGGGGGGGGTTTAGAAGAAAAAAAATCATAGCTCCGTCAATTCACAAGATATCAAATCCGCGTAAATTTATTATTAATCCTCTTAATATTATCGAAAACTTTTATATTGATAAGTTTTTTATAGGACCAACCGTTATAGCAAAAAAAAATTAAAAACAAAAAAAAATCCCTGCCGGCTCCGCCTGCAAACAAGTTATTTTTCGAAGTAGGCGGTTCCAACTCCCGCATCTTTTCGAAACTGATACATAAAATCAAGGGGCATAAAATCTCGGTCAAGTTCGTTAATGGGCAAAATCGAACCAAGGGGGGGGGATGGGAGGGGGGACTTTTTGTGAAAGCAGAAAAAAAACATAATTTCTTAATTATGATACGTATCGAATCCGTTTGAAGTTATTATTACTTCTAGGAGAAGGGCGGTTCAAACTGCCGCATAATCGTAAAAAAGGTCATTTCTTCCGCAATTCCCGACAAACAGGCGCCCCACGGTCTGTGTCTTCGAAATCTACCTGTGTCTGTAGGCCGAGCCGTCAGGGATTTTTTTAAAACAACGTCGCGCCTAGGATTTCCAGGGGGAAATAGGCATTACTGACACACATCTTTGAGTGCGCTGAAAAATAAACACTCTTCCAGCTTTACGGCAAGTTTAAATTTGAAGGGGAGATTGAGAACGAAAGTGCAGGACACACATATTATAGTATTTATTTTAAGACCAGTTGATCTTTCTAAAACTTAACTATGCTAGTAACAAGCCTTGCTACAGGTATGGCACAAATGGCGTCAATATTAGGGGATGATAACAAAGAATGAGGTATAATGGTATTCCAAAATTGAGTTTTCAGGCTTTTGTACAGCCACGGTAGCGAGAATATTGCACTTGGAGTGCATTTTTGGCTAGGAGTGAGAAGTGCGTTTCGGACCTAAATTTGCATGTTAGTGAAGAATGCCCCTCACATTGAATATTTCTTTTTAATTAAGTATAATGATTTGTTTGCGGGAAAAAAAATTCTACTCATAATAAAATGTTTGTCAGTAAAGGAAAATTTTAAACTTTTTAAAAATGCATTTCAAATGTCGCATTTGTTAAGGCTGTTTTCCAATTTAAATTTAGTGTTTTGTGAGATTTCGTGACATTCACAAAATTGTATTAAATTCACAAAACCTGTAGATATTCTTAATCATTTCTAAGGAATAGTTTTTCATTTTTCTGTAAAACGAAATTCTCTTACAGAAAAGATAGCGTGGTCAAATTAAGGAGTAAAAGTAGAGTTCAAAGTAGAGTCAAACCAACATTCGTGACCTAATCGGACACTTTTCTTTCAATGGACGACAAGTATTTCTGACGTCATCTAACGTCACGAAGACGTTTTTCTTTCATATAGTTAACTAGCGTCCCGATTTTCCCCACGAGCATTAGCCAAGAACCAATCAAATACGGGTAATTCCCCACAAGTATTGCAAGCTCCGCCCAGCGTGTGTGGTCCATTGTGCCTCAATTCCCCCTTATTCAGGTTTTCATAAAGAGCCAAATTGGTTAAATACCAATTTGGCAAGTAACAGAATTTACTGCTATTATTATTATTATTATTATTAAATATGAATAAACTGTAATAAATAGCTATCATGCCCGAACTCAGTTCAGACAGTTTGGATTTGATGGTAAACTATTGACTTTTTTTTTTTAAGTAAATAAATTCTTTAAGCAGGAAAATCTTATTGGCATTAGGAATGAATTTGGATTTTTTTTAAATACCTAATATGACGATAATTTAATCTTACTTTTGATTGCCTATACAATTTATTTAGTTTACTTATGATAAAGTGTCACTCAAAAATTTTTATATCTACCAGAATATTTATCCGTATTATTTGATTTCATTGCAGATTTTGCTGGAGGAGCTGCTTAAAAAATTCCCATGCATACGTTATCCATAAGAGCATGTACCACTTCATTACAGAATCTGCCGGCATGTATAATTTCTCGGCTCACGTGTGTTTCTTTCATAGTTGTCCTCACTTTTACAGTTTGTATAATCCACGAATTCACATTCATCCTTAACTACGGTGTTTCTCGTACCACATCAGACGCATCAGAAAACTCTGTACTTCTGAAACAACTTAACGTTTCAATGAAACAAAACCATTCCATCGATGATTGGCGTAAAGTGACAGATAATATTTACATTTATTCTGCCTACTGGGATACTCGTTTACCGAACGAATCGTTTGTTAGAATAATTGGTGGATCAAAGCATTTGGGAAATTATTTCAATCAAACAAAATGCCTTTTAAAGGTAAATCGTTCTTCGACAATTTTCGAAGTTTCGATTGATTACGAAATTTTAATAGAACATCACAACAAGCCGAGCAGAGCAGTTTACATAAAATGTCGGTTGCCTTACAGTGATTTACCCACATTTGCAGCTGTTGTGCCTATGGGATGGAATGATTCGTGGTCAATTAAACCGCCGTGGTTAGCAGTTCAAAAACTACAAGATGATATACCTTCTTCAAATATCGGTGTTTGCGTTAGGCCCATGTTTAATTTTAGTGATGTATTCAGAATTTCAGAATTCATAGCATATTATGAAGCTTTAGGTGTTAGACATTTCACTTTTTACAATTATGATGCTTCAGAAGAAGTAATCCGATATCTCAACGACCTGGCAGAGGAAAACTATTCTATAGATGTATTACCGTGGTCTCTGCCACCGAACTTAAACAGCATGTGGGCAGTTGGACAGATGGCGAGCATAAATGATTGTATGTATCGAAACATGAAAGAAATCATGTATGTAGCCGTTGTAGATCTGGATGAATTTATCACTCCGAGACACGTAATGACTTTACAAGAACTTCTATTAAATCATGATGTCCCATTTAAAAACGCAGCTAGCTTCGTCTTGAGGAGTTGTGTGTTTTGTGCCGAATACAAACCAGACGTCTTGCCTTCTGTGATATTACCGTTCAAGACTCAGACTAATATTCGCAGAGAAAAATCTGTTTATCCGTTTTTAATACGTTCAAAATATATTGCTAAGCCTTATTTTATAGAAGTAGCGGGTGTGCATTTTATTTGGCGAATCATTCCTGGTTGGGAGGAACGATTCGTTCCGGCGAGTCAGGCTCTTGTTCATCATTACAGAGAAAACCTATGCATTGGCAACAACAAAACGCTGGAAGAAGGCGAAATAGATGTGAAGTCGCGGAAATATTTAAATCCTTTAATGAGATCCAAGGCAGTGGCCATCTGGAAAAAACATTTCAATATCAGTTCATAAAATTTTCTATGCATTTATATAAAATTAAATAAGTCATATGTGTGTTACTTTAAAATATTTGTTAGAATTGTTCTTAATATTTACCATATTATTAACTATTAATATCGAAGATTTAATAAAATATAGAAATATATCTTGAAACATATTGAAATAATTACAGCTTTTAAAGGGTTTTAGAATCAATGTTTGAAAATTTCTCTTTCATTTACTGTGATGTGTTCTCATAAACAACGAAAATACTGTGCTATGAAATGTTCATTTATTTATTTGTTTGTGTTTATATAGTTATTCGGTACTCACAAAGCTCGCGACATTGCATGCGTGGTTCATGAAAATATACCAAATGGTATTTGTGTGCCTACTACAATTAGGAGAAAATTATACTGCTGCAGATAACTTAAATATTACTAACTAAGTCCCATTTTGAGGAAATTTCATTCTTGTACCGCAGTAGGTGAACGCGAGACTTCAGTGAATGAAAACATCTTCATTACAACTCATTTTGCAGCCACACCCTTCAAAAAGCAGATACAGTGCAGTCTATTTGAAAATTCTGATTATCAGCTACCATACAGGGAAAATAAATTTTTAAATTGGTTCAGAAGGTTTCAGAATCTATTTCCTGCAAACAAACAACTGTTTTTCTTTTAATTTCAGTATTAATATACCATGACTAGGGGGTTCTGCCCCCTACGAGCTAAACTCGCCAACCAGCGTCCAGACATTGTAGGCTCTAAAAACACGCTAATTAGTAAAATTGTTACAGAAGATTTAATTATAATTAAATGACCAGCGGAGATCTTCTGTAATCGGGTTGAAATTCATTCCCTTTTAACTAAGGGATTTTTCTATTCTTAAGGCCGAATCAATTACTGTCGCGACAGCTAACGGCTGTCTTCTTGATTGATAAAATTAGATCAATTAAACACTTGAAATTCAACTTGTATAAAATATCTAAGTAAACAATGTCGCTGCCTCCAAGAATTTTATAACGAAATTATACGAAAATTGTTCTATGTAAGACATTTTAAATGTATGGTTTTAAATATGACGCAATTTTTACCAAAGTTTTATTACTCTTTTTAATATTCACGTGTAAATACATTTTTCAATTGAAAGTGAATATTTTTATTTGCGCTGTTTTAAAATTTCAAAACAATAGGTAAAAAAATTGACTTTTTCGAAAGATGAAATAACTCTCTCGTGTAAATATATTTTTAACTTGAAATACTTTGACATTTGGGCTTTTTAAATAGGATGTAATTTTCTCATTTACTGCTTTTAACGCGCAATAATTTAATTATTTAAGTTTTCTTTCTCTTTTAATATTCACTTGTAAATACATTTTTTAATTGAAAAAGAACATTATTATTTGCGCGGTTTTAAAATTTGGCATCAATAGGTAAAACAAGTTGGAAATTGTACGTCAAACGTTACAAACGAGGTGCGTTCGTACGCACGTTTTAGAATTAAATTCATGATATCCCGTGCGTAGAACGGGTTAAACAGCTAGTTAAGTATATATTTTATGACACTGTTCATACAAATATCTTAACTAGTTATATAAATAATCAGATATATATGTATCAGCTAGTTATATAAATATTCAGATCTTGATGATTTCTAATTCTGTGAAATGAATTATATCGTCTGCAGATTAATTTCTGTCATAAAAATAAGTATCTCGGTCGCTTGACGATTTAACATCCATCGGAAGCTCCTATAACAAAAAAGCACCGATTTTTAAAAAAAAATCAAATTTCTTAATAAATATTTTTATTAATATCTCCTAAAGTTTTGATTCGATTTTAATAAAATTTGAAATGTCTCGACAAAATTCTGCAAAGATAATATATTTTAAATTGCAAACCATTTGGTTGGGTAGTTTTTGCGTTGTTATATGCGGACAGACAGACAGACGGACGGACAGACAGACAGACGGACGGACAGACGGACGGACCAAACGACGACTATAGGTGCTACGTATTTATATAATTACGAACGCACCTAAAAATGAGTCTTTAGAAATATGAAATAAATCTCTATTCAAATAATGAAATTTTAAATAAAAAATTGAAAAAAGAACCCTCAGAAAATTAATCAAATAAAAAAAAAATGCTGCACACTGACACCACAAGCTCGTCAAGTATGTACCGGCTATAGATGGTTAAATTGCTATGCATAGTTTTTAACACTAAAAAACTTTTTTTAACAGAACTATTTTGACCGAACATTAAATAGCGCTTAAAATAATTCTTTGATTTAAAAACTGTCTACTTTAGCATGTTTATCGAATGTTTCTCTATAAAATTACCAATTTTCATATTTTTGTATGCAATAATTTTATTAAAATAATATTAAACTATAGACTTTTAATGTTAAAAAACATGCATATAAACAATTAAAATTACAAATGGTTAGACGTTTCGTGTACTTACGTACACCTCATCAGTATACTGATGAGGTGTACGTAAGTACACGAAACGTCTAACCATTTGTATTTTTAATTGTTTATATGTATGTTTTTTAACATTAAAAGTCTGTAGTTTAATATTATTTTAATGAATTTTAGTTTTATCCAGACGTAATTATGTATTTGTTTTTGAATGCAATATTTTTTTTTTTATATAAACCAAGAAAGACCTCCAGCAGCGACAGCAACGTCAGTTACTTTTTTTTTTAGAATAGAGAGATTCACTATAAAAATGAAAATGCCATTAAGTAATAAGTTGAAAAACATTTGATTAACATATTTAACCGTCATTTTTCTACGACGAAAGGATAAATATGAAGAATTTCTTTACCTAGTTGGCAATGATGTTTCTTTATTACTATAATTTTAATTAATTATAGCCGTTACTGGCAATTGCGACTTATAGCATTGCTCAGGAAAAATTATACCTAACACCGGCATGAGAAATAACTATTTTTTCTCCTCTTTTCAATTTTTTAAAATTTAAATTGCAAAACTTTGTTCGTGTACATTAAGCCAAATTTAAAGTTTCGAGTCTGACAGTTACTAAGGAAAAATAACGAAAATATAACTGTAGGAGGTTTTCCTCCCATGTCCCCTCTTCGAAAAACATTTTTTTTTTCTTTAGGAGCATCACATTCAAATCGAAACTTACATGTAAAATAAAAAATTTCCAGCCACTTATAATTTCAGAATAATCATGTTATAGAATGTTTTAAAATCATTTCATTCTTTTAAATCTCAAATATTTTAAAAAACGTACTTAGTGATCATTTATGTCTTAAAAGTAACCATCACATCAAATTTCATGTCTTTAGCCTCAACAGATTCAAAGAAATTGGATTTTTAAAACATTTTTCGCTCTTGCAGCCCTTTGAAGGCAATTTATAAAGAGATAAAACATACCCTATTTTTAAGCAGAGATTGTCATCATTATTATCCAGAGAAAATATTTTGAAATTAGTTCAGTAGTTCATATGTAATAGTGATTTACAACGTTTTCTATTCATTTTACCCTTTGAAATTTCGAAATTTTACAAGCTGTCCTGAAGAGTATGTATGTCTTAAAAATAACTACCATGTCGAATTTCACGTTTCTAAGTCCTAACAATTTTAAATAAATAATAATTTTGAGCGTTTTTAGAACATTTTTAGTACATTTCATACTTCTAAGTTTTGATTTTTTTACCGCCTTCAGCAAGCAGTTACATCTTAAAGGTGACCACCATGTCAAATTTCATGTTTCTAGTTTCAATATATTCAAAGAAATAGTAATTTTGGAACTTTTGTTGCTCTTGTAGCCTTTTGAGAGCAGTTGTACAGATATAAAAAGTAGAGAGTGCCACCAGTATTATCCTGAAAGAGTTTTAGAAATCGGTTTAGAAGTCCCAAAGTAATCAGGATTTTAGATTGCTTTCCATTCATTTCACTCTTTTAATTTTCTTTCTTTTTTTCCCTCTATTCTGTGAGAGCAATTATGTCTTAAAAATTACAGCGATGTCAAATTAAAAGTTTCTAGCCCTAATAATCCAAAAGATTTTGTAATTTAGAACGTTTTCCGCTCATTTCACCTTTATAAATTTCGAGTTTTTTGAAACAGTTCTTAGCGAACATTTACATCTTAAACAGTATGCAAACTTTCCGGTTTCTATCCCCAACAGTATCACAGAAATTGCAATTTTAGTTTTTGCTCCTGCATCGCCTTTGGAAATAGCGGTACCGACATAAAAATATAGTTTATGTTTGAGAAGAAACAATCACCACCCATTTGCAACCGTTATTTTTTAAATTAAAATTATTCAGTTCCAGAGATAACCCCTACAAACAAACTTTTAATTCTTTATAATATTAGTATAGATTTGTATCTGATTATTATTTCAAGGTCCTCTGTTGGTAAATAAGAATCATTACTTCATACGCAGGAGTCTTATTCGAAAGTGTCGAAGAATTCATCTTATTCATTTTTTTTTTTTTTTTTTGCTAGTGACATTTAAAGAAGAATGCATGTTCTCCTTGCTGTTGTTTCTTGTTTAAAGTCAATATTAGGGATAAAAAAAATATCACGATATTTTCAAAAATATCCGATATTTTGATATATATCCAATATTTTACATATATATCCGATATTTTTTATATATATATCTTATATTTTCAAAATAGTCAACTTACTGCTGATAATAAATATTTTCAAGTATAATATAAATTTGAAAATAAAACATATCGTAATTAACATGAAAACGTAATTAAACAATATTTTTAATGTCTTTTTCTGTTTTTCTTTTCCTTTAATTTTTTTTTCACTTTCAAAAATATGGAGGATTAACTAATTGAAAATAGAAACAATCTGCTTTATATACTCATTAAAAAACAAACTACAGGATTCAGTATGAGGTATCAAGAAAATTTTATGTTTTATACAACAAAATTTTAAAAACAAAATAGTTTTTTTTTTAATTGAAAAAGTTTGAACATAAATGCAAGCTTTAATTCTTTCCCCCTCAACATGTTGCTTAGTTTAAACTGAACTAAACCAAACAAAGAAAGTATTCTTTTCAAATGAAGTTTAAATAACTGATTATTTGAATTAGTTTATCTTTCAGTGGCTGTTAATAAGTAATTAATAAGTAATTCTTTATGTTTAAAACTTCAATTTCATCATTTTTAAACAAGTGGTAAAAATAGTGATTCAAGAATTCCAGCTGTGTTTCCAGCCCTTTAAGAGGAATCCTACAACCTTCCTGTATATAACAGGTATGGCATATATTACCTTATAAAATTATTGTGTATAATAAATGTCAATATTATAGAAAATGGACGGCATTTAATTTCAGGAATTTATGCAGCTAAAATTTAAAAATGAATTTGATATAATGAATTACATAGTTTTTTAATATTAAATTAAGATTAAATTGTAAACGACATCGAAAGATACTGATGTCAGTATTTATGTCTACCCTATCTATCTATATTATAAAGGACAAATGTGTCCGTGCGTAACGCGTGACGTCATTTTGCGAATGGCAACAGTTGACGATGAAATTCCAGATTTGCGATTTTTACTATTGCAATTTTTAGGTAGCTTTCAATACAAAAAAGTATAAAGCTACCTATTGCAGCCGTTCGGAGGAAAGCGATTCCGGAAAATTTTGATATATTTTCACCGATCATGACCCCCAGACCCCAAAACCACCCTCCGTTCAAATGTTGATTTATATATATATATATATATATATATATATATATATATATATATATCCATATATATATATATATATATATATATATATATGACCTATGTCATACGATAACGCCCGTATTTATAAATCGATTTTGATGAAACTAATTGTGTGTATTAAGGTCACTAATGTCTCGACCGAGTTCGTTGGCCAGCTTGGTCCGCCATTTTGTTTCAAGATGGCGGCCATTTAAAAATTTAAAACTAAAATAAATATACAAAAAAGTTAAAAATTCATATTTATTTTTTAATTACCTGTTAGGCCTTGATACAAGGATTCCAGAGCATTTTTTGGTTTACCTCTATCTTAAAAAATGGCTGAGATAGAGCAGGGTGAGATTCCAGGGTGGCTGACATTTTGAAACAAAACAGCACATTAACGCGATTACTCGCAAAATATTTTCTTTCATTGTTGTAATAATTTTCCCAATCATACGCATAAAACTATATATTCATATCCGTTAGCGCCAAATTCTCGCCAAAATTGGCGACATTTGGCGAAATATCGCCAAATTTGGCGACCAAAATAAGTCTTCATAAATGAAGCCAATTTGGCTATTGCTCAATAATTTGGCGAATTTTTTATTCAAATTCAGTATTAACGAATCTTTTGTAAACGTTTCTTTGCATTTTAAGTTGCTGTTTTCGTGTAACATTAGCTAAAATTTTAAAACGAAGATATAGGAAAGCTACCTTTTCCTCCCGGTACAGGCCGGAAGGACTTTTTAAATTTCTAAACATCCCACATTTTTAATTTTTACACCTTTATGTAGGAAAAAAAATCTACTTTGAAATGCAATTTGTTTGAAAACTGTATCTTAATTCGCTGATTTATTATGGCTTTTAAAATAAAAAAATTGGTATTTTTCACTTTTTTGTGTTTAATGGTTGCCATTGGTAATTTAATTAATCAAAAATATTTTTCAATGTAAAAATTGTAACTCAAAACAATATTTGGCTATTTATCGTTTACGCCAGGATTATCACGTTCAAAAATCAATTTATGGTGAAGTTTCGCTTGCTGTTTTAAATGAAAATTCTAAGATTTATTTTATTGGCGCGCCAGGACTGGCAAAACATTTTTACTTAATGAGTTTTTAAAATGATGAGATCATATAATATGGTTGCATTAGCTGTTGCATATTCTAGGATCGCAGCTTTGTTATTAGATCAAGGTAGAATAGTACATTCAAAATTCAAAAAAGTCCTTCCGGCCTGTACCGGGAGGAAAAGGTAGCTTTCCTATATCTTCGTTTTAAAATTTTAGCTAATGTTACACGAAAACAGCAAGTTAAAATGCAAAGAAAACGTTTACAAAAGATTCGTTAATACTGAATTTGAATAAGAAATTCGCCAAATTATTGAGCAATAGGCATATCGGCTTCATTTATGAAGACTTATTTTGTTCGCCAAATTTGGCAATCTTTCGCCAAATGTCGCCAATTTTGCCACCAATGTCGCCAATTTTGGCGCTAACGGATATGAATATATTGTTTTATGCGTATGATTGGGAAAATTATTACAACAATGAAAGAAAATAATTTGCGAGTAATCGCGTTAATGTGCTATTATGTTTCAAAATGTCAGCCACCCTAGAATTTCAAACTGCTCTATCTCAGCCATTTTTTAAGATAGAAGTAAACCAAAAAATGCTCTGAAATCCTTGTATCGAGGTCTAAAACGTAATTAAAAAATAAATTTTAATTTTTAATTTTTTTGTATATTTATTTTAGTTTTAAATTTTTAAATGGCCGCCATCTTGAAACAAAATGGCGGACCAAGCTGGCCAACGAACTCGGTTGAGACATTAGTGACCTTAATACACACAATTAGTTTCATCAAAATCGATTTATAAATACGGGCGTTATCGTATGACATAGATCATATATATATATATATATATATATATATATATATATGGATATATATATATATATATATATATATATATATATATATATATATATATATATATGGATATATATATATATATATAAATCAACATTTGAACGGAGGGTGGTTTTGGGGTCTGGGGGTAATGATCGGTGAAAATATATCAAAATTTTCCGGAACTGCTTTCATCCGAACGGCTGCAATAGGTAGCTTTATACTTTTTGTATTGAAAGCTACCTAATACCGCTGAAATTGATCAAAACATCTACGTGTGCCATTAGTAAACAATCTGACCTTACTGAATTAATAAGAGAAACAAAGTTAATAGTCTGGGATAAAATCCCCTTGATGAGTAAATTAGTATCTGAATGTGTAGACCGTATGGTTAAAGGAATAAAAAACAATGATTCGCTATTTATTAGAATAGTAGTTGTATTTGCTGGCGACTTTAGACAAATTTCGCCTTGATACAAACATATAGAAAAAAATTCTTTTATTAAATTTTGATGCTAATCTTACGTAATCGGGTTCATGTCAAGGGAGAGTTATACATAAATGATGTTGTCAATAATAAGGTTTCATAATAATAAAAATCTATATTATAAACCAACACATGTTTGATTATTGCTGAAGTCATTTTTATGGTAGCCAACGAACTGATTAATACATTTCGCTTTCATTGCATCTTTTTAAAATTTTTAACATCGCACAATTTCAATTTCTACGCCGTTGAATCGAAAGAAAAATTTCTTTGAAAACTCTATTTAAATTTACTGATTTTTTTATGATTTATGGAAGGCTTTCCAAAGTTGAATTAATTTTAAATCTATCTCTATCACGTGCAGTCCGATTGCGAAAGACTAATCCGTTTGCATTTAAAACAATATAAATAGATCCGCATTTATTCCCGGCTAATATTACAGAACGAAATTAAAACTTCATCAAAATATAACTATTAAAAATAATATAATATAAATAAAATGCAAATTTAATAGACATTGTTCTCGAACTACGCGCTTACGCAGTTGAAATTTTCAGAATAAAAAACTTGCAGTAACAGCGAAATCTTGGACGATTCCTTTGGCCGTTAACACCTGGCATGCGGTTAATACAAAAGTGCCGCTTTATTAAATATCGAGATTTTATTCGAATATATTATTGATATTTTTCTTAGGAAAATTCTTTTTTACATTGTAAATGAATTACGTTGTTATTAAATATGAAAAATATATTAGAATTTGAAAAACAAATGGTTTTCGCCATGTTCTGTAACCCGGGAAGCTTGGGTTCGATTCCCTAGTATATATAAAATCCTAATGAAACGAATTTATGAAACGACTAATTCGGATATATGAAACGGATATCTACCATATATATATATATATATATATAAACTTATTGCAAAAATTAACCAATGAAACAGAAGCAACTGACCATATGCAATGAAATTATTACTCCATTTAGCACTGTCAAATTACACATTATAAAACATAGTCCTAACAAATGAAGTATTATTTATTCAAAAAGTGAAACATAAGTAAAAACACAAATGTAGGCTTATAATGTAATTTACTTTTTCAAGGGCTGGGAAACCACATTATAAGCAAAGAATGATGTTTTCTGTAATTGACACCAGCTTAATACCAAAAATTGTGTCAATTCCAAGCCCAAACAATCATTGGAACTAAATTGAAAAACAAGGATACCTTTGAAAATGGAACACTACCAACCATGTTATATAGAGAGGAGAAAATAAATATATGTATAAACAAATAAATACAAAGGAAGACAAAGAAAATCTATACATTACAACATCATTTATCCATAATCCGAAGCCAAATTTTGCAAAGCACATGGTAAAGTGAGTAAGTGAATTCAAAAGTACAGGTGAAAATTACAGTTCAGTAGCTAACAGTAGCAGTTATTAATTTAACCACTGAGATTTTAAGTATTTCTAATTTAAAATATACTAATAAATAATATAAAATCTATAAATTCATTTACTAAAAATGTTTTTTAACTTAAATAAATTTAATATATATATTATATTATTGGAAAATTTAAAATTTTCACTTGTATTCCAAGTTGCAAGGAAAAAAATTGGATAATTTATTTGGTGCTGCCATCTATTTTAATAATATGGAACAATAACTAATAAATAATAGTAATAGGTTTTTGATCATTTAAAATCATTATATGGTGCTGCCATCTAGTTTAAGATTAAAACAATATCTAAATAAATATTAATTATTTAGATTAAGAAAAGTTTCCATTATAAAATTCTTTTATCTATTATTTTTACATATGTCAACTTTTAAATAATTTATATTTATTGTGAATTGTGTAATATCATATTAACAAAACATTATTAAACCCATAAAATCTTAAACATTATTGTAGAAGTCAAATTAAATTTTCATTTTATAAATAATTATATGCAAGCTTAAAAGATTTTCCAATATGGCTGCACGCACTTAATGGAACTAACATCTTGCTAAATATTATCTACCTGGAAAAATATAATTAGAATTCACACACTAATAGCTTAAAAATAACCAAACTTTTCCAATATGGCAACCTCACTTATTAGAACTAATATCTTGCAAAAAAAAAAAAAAAAAAAAAAAATCCTTTAGCTTGAAAAGTATAAAAAAAAAATAATAAATAATATGTCAAACGCACTTATTGGAACTATATTTTGTTAAAAATTCTCTACCTAGACAAGGAAAAAAAAATTAGAATTCACAATTATTTAAATTTTTAATAAATGAAAGATATTTAACCCAAATATTCCCATTCAGCTCGCACATAAAGGAATTCAATCTTTAGGCAAATATATCAAAAATCAAAATGTAAGTGATTTAACAGAAAGATCTACAAACATATAAACCCCAATGAAAGCAAAATTTATATTCGTAAAATTGACTTAACTAAATAAAAGGGATAGCCATATTCTATTGCATTTTGAAGTATAAGTTTTAAATTTTGAGTTCTAAAATTATTAGAACAAAGATTGTTAATTCTATGTGCAAAATTTAGTAAAATATTTACAAATACTGATTTATGTATACATGACTTATAATTAGTAAATAAGTTAACTTTAAAATGTGAAATCATTTCTTTTGTCATAAATGTCAAACAAAATTTTATTATCTTTAAGAATTATCTTAAGATCAAGAAAATTAATTTCATTATTTACCATAACGTTGAAACTATAATTTAAATTTTTATGATATTTTATTGGTAGTAAATAATTTGAAGTATTATCCTTATATATTATTTCTCCTGTCAACATCCCTTTTACGCAGAAAATATGAAACGCAGAACAACGAATGAGATACCATATGAAAGGTTTTAGAACAGGCTTCTGACATAGCCCACTTAAAAATTCGTTAAAACATGTTTTTGATTAAAATTTGCTGAAATTAAAAAATTAAATCGGCATTGTTTTCATGAAAGAAATGAAAGGTTTTCCTGAAATTATTGTTGCCAAAAAAAAAAAAAAAAATACCACATTATATGATGCTCATAGCAATTATTATAAAAAAAAAACCGCACGGGTTTATTTTATACTTATGATTAAAAAGCGAAATTGAAAGTGAAATGTTTAGATTTATATTTCTAAGTCCCATGGTTTTCCCGAAGCGGATGACGTCATACTCTAATGCAGTCAAAATACGATTGTTAATTTTTTTTTTTTTTTTCTCGCGCGTGCCTTTAGGAATCTTGGATCAGTTTTTAGTCTAACATTGATGGAATAAATGAGATGATATTCTGGATTGACTAACAACTAAATGTTGTTTGCAGATATTTTTATCCTTGCTTTTTCTTTAGAAGTTTAAACCTGCATCTAATAAATATTACATATTGATAAAAAATTATACTTCTCTATTATCCCGTCGACCACTTTTCATAACAAAAAACTATCGCCAAATAAACGTGAGAACGTTGCCATTGGAATATCAAAAAATAAATAAATAAATAAAATATAAGAATTTAAGGACACAATTGTTATTTTAATTAATAAAATAACTACTAAATTAGTAAAACATAATGAAAAATACACGCAAATGTCGAATGTAAAACCACTAGATGACGTAGCAAACACGCATAATGATTCTGACATCAAGCAAATGGGACTGTATTTTTGGCGTTTAATCTTACAGTTTGGCGGTAGTTTTTTGTTATGAAAAGTGGTCGACGGGATAATAGAGGAGTACCTAAAAAATATTAGATTTCAGTGCGAAATCTTCGCACGGGCCCTCTGGTTAAAATATAAGACAATTATCAAATTAAGTCAAACGTCTTCATGTATTTTATGTTATTTAAATTTTTAATATTATTGACAAGTTGAAAACTATTTTTATGCATTATTATTATACGTATTATAATCAATAGTTACATTTCTAAATTTTAAAGGAGTTTTATGGAATTTATGTATAACAACAATATATGGATAATTAAAGTTGTAATTTTTAATTTTTAGTAATTTATAATATTGAAATGTATGTCGATTATTAATGATTGTATCAAGATTAGTTTTTTTTTTAATTTTAAACTTGTACTTATAGCATTAGAAATTAGCTGCGAATAATATTTTTTGCAGATGAAAGCATAATTGTTTGGTGATTTATCAACATAAGTAATAATAAATTTGTTTTGTAAATTCTTTTGTAAACACTATATGTACACACAAGTGTATACACACAAGTGTTTTGTAAACACTATATAGTTGTTTAAAATTAACATTATAATTGTCCATATTTCTGAAAAGTTCAATATTTAAATTACTTAAAACGTATAATTTCCATTCATTAAAAAATTCAAGTGGTTTATTATAATCTATTGAAATTTTATATATAAAAAGGTCAAGATCCAGATTAAACTGTTTTAATATAGAAAAAATAGTATAACATGAGAGGCATTCGAAATTTAGTCCCATTAGTCATAAAATTACGCAAATAATCATTCTCTACAATATTAATATCCGCTGTAATAATGTGATCATGTACCTTATCTACATAATTACTATAACTAGGATTATTACATAAGCAAGGAGGTTTATCATTTGAAATTTTGCAAAATTATTGTAATTGAAAATCCTACGTCCTAGTGTAACGTTGTATTTGTATGATTTATGTATTGTGAAATTTTTTATGGGGAATTTGTTATCATTGTTATTAATTACATTGTGTAAATTAATTTTATTAATTATATATATAATCCTAATGAAACGATTTTCTGAAACCACTGATTCGGATATATGAAACAAATATCTTATATATATATATATATATATAATCATAATGAAACAAATTTATGAAACGACTAATTCGGATGTATGAAAAGAATTTATGAAATAATAATTGTCCAACTGAATGCATATGCAATAGAGATGAGTTCGGGCTCTCTTTTCGGAGCCCGGGCCCACCCGAGCTCGACAATCTTAAATCCGAGACCGCCCGAGCCCGAAACATTTTGTATTTTAATTTTTATAATTTTTTATAAATTTATATTTTATTTTTTGTAAAATAGCATAATATTTAAAAATTGTTTTTAAAGTAATATGTCATTTTTAAAGAACTTCGTACATGGAAATAACTGTGAATCCCGTGTACATAATTTATTTTAAGGCAATTTACATTCAATCTTATCAAAAGAGTTTGGTATCAAATAAAAATATACTTCCTTAAAATAATGTTCATATTTTTCTCTCCCAACAAGCAAATCTGATGGACTCATTAACATAGTGCGTTTTATGAATAAATGCATGAAATTTGTAGAAATTACTATTTTTATGCCGAAGAATCGAACAACGTTTTCTATTTCGTATAAAAGGCGTATATCGTAAATTATAATTGATTCTATTATATATTAAGTACTTAAATTAAAGTAATTGAAGCAACTTCATAATGGATAACTCGAGGTGGACTTTAAACATGTTTAATTTACAATTTAAATCACAACACGTATATCTACACAAAACACGTAACAGATACATTCTACAGTAAACAAAACTTAATACCGTTAGGTGACGTAGTTCGCTGTGGTGCTGCCATCTATTAATTATATTTCTAACTAAACACCACATACTCTCCCCTCCTTAATTTGGGAATTTACAGGGAGCTTTTCTTTTCCTGCTGGATCTTCTAGGTACCTGTTGGGAAGAAGAAGAGTTAATTAAAGTATCTTTAGCATCATCAATAGAAGTATTGGGCACCATGGTTTTTAGAACTGAAGGGATCACTTTAGAGTCCACTGGAGCAGAACTTGGAGTATTTGGGAGGACAAAGTAATCTGGTTTAGGATTTGGAGGAGCTATAACAACACAATCATCTGGTTGAGGATTTGGAGTAGATGGGACAACAGAGTCAGCTGGTCGAAAATCTGGGACACTAGCAGGCATTAGCTGAGAATCACTTTGATTAACAACTGCATTATCACTTTTGTGACTTTCTGTACCACTCTCTTCAGAATTTGAATCATTAGTTAGATGTATCTTCGAACCGACATTAGTTATCTGATCAACATGCCTTTTCCAAATATTCGAACCATCTTGAATTCTATAATGCAACTTGCCCTCACTTGCAATAATGCGACCAATTTTCCACTTGGTTTCAGGTGTATAATTTCTTACAGCCACTTTCTGGTTAATTTGAAATTCTTTTACTTTAGAATTGGCCTTTCTCGCATTTTGTTTATCATGCACAAAATTTGTAACATTTGGAATGATCAAATCTATTTTCGTTCTTATATTTCGTTTTAGAAATAGAGATGCAGGACTTTCCTCCGTAGTAACATGAGGCATCTTTCTATATTGTAAAAGAAAGTTATTTATTTTCGTCTGTAAAGAACCAGATTCTGAAGATAAGGCTTTTAATCCTTTTTTAAGAATCTGCACATATCTCTCTGCCTGACCATTTGTAGCTGGATGGTATGGAGTACTAAACCTATGTTTAACCCCATGTTTCTTCAAGAATGTCTCATATTCTTCAGAAGTAAATTGTTTTGCATAATCAGATACCAGAGATATAGGATACCCGTATCTGGCAAAAAGAGAAGAAAGACAAGTAATTGTATGTTCTGACGTTGTATTAGGAACAATAAAAACTTCAGGCCATTTGCTATGAGCATCAACCACAAGTAAAAGCATTTTACCCATCACAGGACCAAAATAATCTATGTGAATTCTTTGCCATGGAGCTGTAGGCCATTCCCAATGATGAGTATCTACCTTAGGAGGATTATTTTTTTAATTGACACAAGTAGTGCAATTCCGTGCAAGATCTTCAATATCTTGGTCAATCCCTGGCCACCAAACAAAACTGCGAGCTAAGGACTTCATTTTCACTATACCGAAATGTCCAAAGTGCAAATCGCGTAAAATTTGTTTACGGTGAACTTCTGGGATAATTACTCTACATCCTTTTAAAATACAACTATGTTGAAGAGTAAATTCTACTTGTTTGCCACCAAAAAGTAAATTTTTAGGAATTGGAGAACCAGAAATTAGATGATGAAAAAGTTGACGTAATAAAGGATCAGATTTTGTAGCTACAGCAATTGATTTGGCGTTTAAAGGCAATGTAGAAATTTGGTTAATTTGAAAAAATTCAGATTCATCAATTACATTACTTGAATTTAATTGTGGGGGTAAATCTTCACTACGTAATGGAAGTCGTGAAAGAGCATCGACATTTCCATGTTCGGATGTTTTCTTATAGCGAATATCATATTTAAACGCTTGTAAGCATAATGCATATCTTTGCATCCGAGCAGCTGAAAGAACAGGAATACTTTTATTTGGAGAAAATATGGACACGAGTGGTTTGCTATCTGTAAATAAAGTAAACCTATTACCATACAAATATTGAAAAAATTTCTTTACTCCAAAAATAATAGCTAGTGCTTCCTTATCCACCTTGCTATACTTTTTTTCTGCATTCGTAAGAGTTCTGGACACAAAACCAATTGGTTTTTCCATGTTATCTGGCATCATATGCGAAAGAACTGCAGAGTTACCATATGGAAAAGCATCTGTTGCTAACACTAAAGGCAATTTAGGGTTGAAATGTGTAAGAACTCTTTCTGAAATAATTTCATTTTTTAAATTTTTAAATGCTTGTTCACAAACAGGAGACCATATAAATTTAACATTCTTTTTGAGCAATTGATTTAAAGGATGAGCAATTGTAGATAAATTTGGTTCAAATTTAGAATAATATGTGACTAAGCCTAAAACAGCTTTAACTTGTGACACATTAATTGGTCTAGGAGCATTGACAATAGCTTCAATTTTATCTTGCGTTTTATGAATACCTTGCTTATCAATTTTATAACCACAATATGTAATATGGTCAGCCAGAAAAATTGATTTATCTTTATTTATCCTAATATTATATTCAAGTAATCTTTCTAAGACTTGTTTTAGTCTTTTTAAATGAATTTCATCCGTTTCCCCTGTAACACCAATATCATCAATGAACACAGTGACACCATCAATACCACTTAATATTTGTTCAATAGATCTTTGCCAAATTGCTGGAGAGCTAGTAAGACCCATTGGTAACTTTAAAAATTGAAATAAGCCCTTCCGGGTGTTTATAGTTAACAATTCCTGTGATTTTTCGTCTACAGGTAACTGAAGATAAGCTTGATTTAAATCAATTTTAGTAAAATGTAAACCACCACCTAAAGTAGCTAACATGTCCTATACCCTAGGTAAAGGATATTTTTCCACCTTCAAAAATTTATTTACTGTAACTTTAAAATCTCCGCATAAACGTATTTTACCATTTGGTTTTACCACTGGAACTATAGGAGTTTCCCACTTACTACTGGTGACAGGTTTAATAATACCCTCATCCTGTAACCTTTAGATTTCATCATTTACTGCATTCCGTAGAGCATATGTAACTGTTCTAGCCTTACAAAATATGGGCGTAGAACCTTTTTCTAGATAAAGTTCTGCTTTCAAACCTTTTATTTCTCCTACTTTATCCGAAAATAAATCAGAAAAATCATTTAATAATGATTTCAATTGATCAGTAGAATTTGCAATTTCATTGACATACACAGATTTAAAATTAGTGGGAAACAAATTAAATGTAGCTACCCAGTCTCTGCCAAATAAAACTGGGAAATTATCTTCTTTAATTAAATACAATTTAAGCTTTTTAGTAATATTTGCATAAGAAACATCTATTGTTACATACCCCACAGGTGTAAACACCTCACCCGTTGCCGTTCTCAATTGAACGTCTGGTGGAAAAAATTTATTATTCGGAAAAATTCTCCGAAAACGATTTACAGGTGCCGCAGAAATTCCGGAGCCCGTGTCTACCTCCATTTCAGCTTTAGCTTTGTTTTCAATTAAAACCCACACTTTTATAGGTGTAGAACTTTTATCATGGCTGACAGATAAAATGTCGACAGTTTGCAATACATTTGTTTGTTTCTGAGAATTACTCTTACATACTTTACCAAGATGGCCTCTTTTTTTACATATTTTACAAATTGTATTTATATGCTTGCACTTGTTGGCAAGATGAGATGGATTTCCACATCTATAACATTGTAATTTATTTTTATTTACTTCAAAATTCCCCTTATTTACATTGTTAATTTTCGGTTTCTGGAAATTATTTGAAATTTTATTCGGTTGAACATTTTTAGAATATGCCAATTTATTAACATTTACATTTTTGTGCTTCAATTCAGAAATATCATGTTCGTTATTTGGCAAAATAATTGCTTTTTCAATGGCTTTCTCAAATGTTAAATCATCTATTTGTGAAAGTAATTTACTTTGGATATTTTCATTTTTTAGACCTCGTAAAAATTGTTCTAACAAATTTTCATTAAGTGTTTCACTAGCAAAAGCACAGAATGTAGTTAACTTCTTTAATTTTGAAACAAAATCTTGTATAGATTCGTTTTCATTTTGATAAGAATTACGGAATTTAATTCTAGAACAAAATTTATTAGGGGCGGGGCTTAAGTGCTTTAACAGAATTTCAACTATTTCCTCATATTTCAGTGCTTCAGGATTTTTCGGAAATGTTAAATCTGACAGCAAATTATACAATTTAGGACCCATACATGAAATAATTGCAGGTACCTTTTTTTTTCTTCAACATCATGTAATAAAAAACTCTGTTCCAACCTCTTAACATATGATTGAAACGTTTCGATGGAATCATTGAATTCCTTAAAATGAGCAAACATTATGAACTTTTATTTATTGCAGAGAAGAAAAAAAAATGTCAGCACTTAGCACCCTCGAAATGACGTACGCATTCAAAATATTAATACAGCATATACTCTTGTAGATGCAAAACATGAAGTTTCGCCATTTTGCTCAGTTGGAATTTCTTGTAATTTGAATTCCTGTAAGAAACTTGATTTTCATCGTCGCCATAATATTATATATTAAGTACTTAAATTAAAGTAATTGAAGCATCTTCATAATGGATAACTCGAGGTGGACTTTAAACATGTTTAATTTACAATTTAAATCACAACACGTACATCTACACAAAACACGTAACAGATACATTCTACAGTAAACAAAACTTAATACCGTTAGGTGACGTAGTTCGCTGTGGTGCTGCCATCTATTAATTACATTTCTAACTAAATACCACAGATTCCTTAATTAAAAAAATATTTCGTGTTCCTGGAAATCAGCTTAAATTAAAAATTTGACACCGTTATATGAAAAATCCTATGCTTTTATAGGAAAAGTGGAAACACTGTTCGATTTCTTTCTATCGGAATAACAAGACATGACAATTATATCTACTTACGAATGAAAGTCATTTCGAAACTGTGCAGAGCAGAGCTTTAGCAGGAGCAGAGTTCATAATTGAAAATGGAATCACTAACGTTATTTTCATATGAAGAGTGATTATGACTCGCACAATAGAAGACAAAAAATTTCCAAACCTAAGCTAATGCTGATTGACTGAAAATAAAAAAATATATATATTGATTTCGCGTTAGATCTCTAAAAAATTAAAAATGAGTAAACGTTCTAATTAAAAAATATCCTACTGTTCACAAACGGAAATCTAGCAACGAATATTATTCGCGCCTTTTCCGACTGGCACCGTATCACCCCGTCGCAAATATCGTAAATTTTCTTTTAAAGTAGCATTTTAATACTAGAAAAGAAAAATAAGATTTATGTTTCCCGTTCTATTCATTCTGATAAAAATAACATTAAAATGACTTGAAGTGGAATATGTATTTTTTTAGGAAAAAAAGTTATTTTTATTTTATCTATATGAGAATAAGTAAAATTGTTAGTTTCAGAAAGAATGAGCCCGGGCCCGAAGTCTGGTATAAAAATCGAGTCCAAGCCCGTGTCGGTCCCGGGCTTGGGCTGAGTCCGTCTCATCTCTAATATGCAAAGAGGTTAAATTTCCCCCTTGGTTTTCAATTTTAATGAGAAAATAACATCGTTTACATATATATGTCTCTGTATCATCCTCAGCAGGGAAAAAAATTTGTTGAAAATGCCATTAAAATTTAAAACAATTTGTTATTTTATTAATATTACTTTTTTAATATTTTAAATTTAAAACTAAGAATTATTATTAGACCTTTGCACCCATGCGAATGCGCCATTGTAAGACATCAAAGTAGACGTAGACATAGACGTGACGTCAGCTGAAACTTTTATTTAGCAGTAAAATCGAAGAAATTTTGAAGTAATACATGGAGATTGAATATTTGTAAATAAAAAAAGTTTACTTCAAGAGAAAATGGTGTAGTTTTAGTAATCTCCATGAAGGAAATTGCGTCAAAACAAGATAGTTTTTTTTTTGCCTTTTTTAAAACTTTTTATGGGAAAACTGAGCAGCGTAGCGGTCTCAGCCTGCTAGTATTTTAATAAAATAGTATAGCTTAGTAATGTTAAAACTTAATAAAATGCTAATGTGGCTACAAATGGTAGCCAAATTCCAATCAACTGATGATTACTGATGATGACTTTTAATTTTCTCTTAAATATTTATTTTTCTTAATATGTAAATAAATTCCATGTTAATTATTTATGTATTTTTCTTTTAGCCTTTGTGTGATGATCTCTCTTCTTTAAAAATACTTTGATTTGCATATAGATATAAATAAAATTTTAGATAGGTTAATTTTAGATAATTAAAAATTTTCAAATAAGGCAAGCTCATTTTTTTTTTATACACAACGTAATGATTTCGCTTTTGAAGCATTTAAAATTAAGGAATTTAAATTAGGCCAGTATTAGTGAATACTTTTAGATTAATTAATTTTCCAAATTAGCCTTCCCAAATATATTTAATGTATAGTCAATTTACTGTACTTTTGAGTATAAAATATGTGCTATTAAGTTAAGCATTACTTATGTTTCCTTCATGTTGAATGATTTTAAGAAATCACACACATTTTACCAGATTAGATCATGGGCTTAAATCATCCCAACAGATATATATCATGATATATATCCATTAATATATATCACCGAATGCTGATCCATATTAAAAATACTTGTTTGTGTAATAATGATTGATTTAAGTTTGAGGAAGTTTGCAGATTCAAATAAATTTTTTGGAAACATAAATTCATAAAATGATATTACCGGTTATAATGTAGTAAAAAATATAAGAAATAAGATTAATAAAAATTGTTTAACATGTACAATTTTACAAGGAATAAACTTTATGCCATTTTCAGGAAGCAAATATTAAATAACTTCTTTCACAAACCTTATTGATTATCTTTTTTAGAGTATAAAAAACAAATCCCTTTTCCTGTAACACTATAATTTTTGTTGTATTGTTTTAATGTATGTTTCTTAAGTAAAACTCAATAAGTTATACTCGTATTTATAAATTGCTACAAATTTAACTGTAACTACTTTATTCGAACTGTTCTTCTAACAAAATATATATATAAGTCAATGAATTTTGTTTATACTTATCATAATTTATGTGTTTTTCAAATGTTATAATAACTTCGTAGAGGGTTTTTTTTTTTTTTTTTTTTTTGATGAATGAAAATGATAATGAAAATTCGAGTCTAAAAGGGTTAATGTTGATAGTGCTCTTTTAAAGGAAGTCTTAAATTTGTGTTTTCTTTCAGTTTTGCCAATGTTTTGGTGCTGCCATCTACACGAATTCGCGAGACTCTTTTGTCATTTGAGTTGCTCCATTTTTGGAATTTTTGTTGGGATTAGAGACTAAGCGCGACCCAGGCCGTGCGAAGAGGGGGGCGAGGGGGGTAGCCTTCGCCCCGGGCGCGAAAATTGAGGGGGCGCCAAATTTATACTACCAACCACGGTTTAATTTAATTATTTATTCATTTTTTGGTCATCGATCATTTTCTGGGGAATTTCTTTTTTTCTTTTCATCATTCTTTTTTTTTCTGTCTCAAAATATCATGATCTATCCAACAAATAAGTGCAATTTTCTCTTACGCTATTTAGTTGTTTGCAATTTCTGAATTAAAATTAAACCGTTTAAAGTTCCAACATAAACGCGAAATGTTTATTCAATAGAATTTATTTATTTTTCTGTACTTTATCAGTTTTGTGTTACCTGTCACAAAAAGAAGGGGAGGGGGTGGGCGCCAAATTGAAACTTTGACCCGGGCGCAGTTTTCTCTTCGCACGGCCCTGAGTGTACCTATTGGGGTAGTACACAAAGAGGGTTAGGGGATACGCGTCGAATCTGTCTCAACAACCAATAAGCGACACAGTGCAACTGATTGAGCCACTGGAAACATTTTTTCACCACAGTGACTGTTTTGAAAACAAAATATAACGTACTAGACGCTGAAGGTGACTTCAACACAGTGTACCTAGCAAATTCATCACTGAAAATTGAATAAACATGCCCCTGGCACATTACAAGCCTTGCTACGTGTAAATTTTACGTTAAATGTGAAATAAAATTATGTTTACTTGTATCGATTCTTTTTTTTTTAATTTCTTTTTCTTTGTTTATGACTTTCACAGGTACATAAAAAAAAAAGTGAGTGTGTGTGTGTGGGGGGGGGGGGGGGGGGAGAGGGAGGTACACGTAACTCTTCAAGAAATATTCCAGGCATGAAAATTTGGGAACCATTTAATAAGAGGAACTCGTGAGACAAAACAGATCTGCATCGGGCCAGGCTGGGACGAATTTTTTTACATTACATTCGGACCAGGCCGCGACCGGACTTATTTTGTTTTCAGTAGACTCAGGTCGGGCCGTTCCTGGCACATTTCTGGGCATTTCTGCCTCCCGCTCGTGCAGATCTCTACTGTTACTCGGTGTTAAATTCGAAGAAATTCCCTATGATTTGTATTCATATATCTTGATGCTATTATAAATTACTATATTAGAATGGTATAAAAGAAATTTGATCACAGGATACTAGTTTTATTAGTCTTGAAGATTAAAAAAAATGTGTATATCACTGTAAATCAAATAGGACTGCATGTAAAAAGAACTTTTGACTTTGTTTTAACATAATTTTAAATTAATTATAAATAATAGGGCCGATTTTGTCTTCGAAAAATGTATAAAAAATAGTAAACGTCTTAAATATTTTCAATTAATAGCAACAAATTATTGTTAATAAAAAAAAGTACACGAGGATTTATACTTTCAAAATATATATTAACAATTAAAAAAATTTTAATACAAAGTAAGTCAATATTAATAATATTTTCTAACATAATTTATATTAGATTTTTTTTAAATAAAATTTCTAAGAGTAAAAGGTGTCAATTTTACTCTTTGGTTACTCAAAAAGATTTAAAGACATATTCGATCTTAATGTTAATTTATCAGAGCAGAAATTGGCTGAGTTCTTAGAAGAGAAAAATTATATTATTTGCGATTTTTATTGCTCAGTGTCCGCAATCAGCGAACAAAATTTTATGTAACGTGGATTAATGACTGCGTGTCTCAGAGGCGCACATAAAAGGTTGACGAGCTGCTGGTTAATACTGCTGAACTATGCCTCATTTGGCACATATTTACACTGTTTTATTTAATTCAACTTGGTTTTTGTATGTAAAATTGGAATTTCGTAATCGATCTTCCTGATAGGCTAAGAAATAAAAAAAATATGTACAAGAGTATGTTTCCGATGACATTACAACATTTGAATATTTTTGGAACTGAATAATAAGCTAATAGATTAATTTTAAGGCAATTTTCTGTAAGCCTGGCGCATGTGATAAATCGCGAAATATTCTTTATGGATACGATTGTATACAAGTTACAATAACAATGGATTTAATGACGCGCCAAACTACTCTCGCCAAAATAGCGAAACTCCAATAACGAAATATTTTAAACACTAAACATTAGAAAATATAAATAAAAAATAAAGAGTGCCATATATATATATTTTAAATGCTCTTTAATCAATTAATAATTTCATATTAATTAAATTTTGATTATACATTGAGAAAACAATTTAGAAATCAAAAAAGATAGTTTAAATAATGCTTTGTTATATCTTTGCTGTTACACTATCTTAAAAAAGAGCAAACATCATAATTTTTTAAATAATGTCACTAGATCACGCTTTCTTTCACGTGTAAATCAAGCGGTGAATTTTCAATAATCGGGGTCCACGGCAAGTTAAAGTATTGTAAAAACATTTTTTGGAACTACATGAATTGCAGTTATGAAATTAGGCGTGACTTTTATAAGATAAACCTTGAATGTTTATAAAAGAAGTTTTTAATTTTTTGTTTACTTTTATATCACTTTTCCGCAGAAATGCTCTTCTGAAATATTATTTAAGTCTTTGATTGTATTTTTCGCGAATCTGCTCAATGCTTTTAAAATAATTTCCTCTTCGGCATTTTACTGAACATAACATAATTTACAGTCGTCAAAACTAGAGAATAAGGGGTAAGAATGAAGAAGAGTTGTAACTTTAATCGGATTTACATTTTCAGATTTACTATTATTACTTTTATTGCTGCTCTCTGTCCACTTTTCATTACCATTAGAGTGAATGTTGACTGGATAAAATGAAACAATTAGTCATTTTAAAAATTTCAATAGTTCTTTTTTAATTATTAGAAAGCTATTGTCATCGAGTCATTTTTTTTCACCCGTTCGTATTCTATCAGGACAAGGCATAGTTTCAAAAGTTTAAAGTATTACAAAACCAACATTTAAAACTATTCTTATCAAATGTAGGAAGGATCAGTGGGGCATACTTCGGTCACTTTTTCCTCTTAAAATTGAATTGTTACATCATATAGTGGCTCATGAGGGTAGCTTGGACTGTATGCTATAATTTTTTGAGCAAAGTTATGTTAGTTCAGATAAAATTAGCCAGACGTAAACAGATGAAATTTTGAAGGTGATAACGAGATGATAAAGTTTGATTTTTATTGTCCTCTCTTAATTCATTTCTACGTACTGAAGTTTTTTTTTTTCCATGGACGCTTCAAATTTCAACATAATGCGGTTTATTTTAGAAGTTCTAGTAAGCTTAAACGCATGCACGACTCCTCCCTCTGCTGCAGGTAAAGTTGGAGCTGTCTTTATATCAATGGGATCCTTAAACACTCACGGACATCCACCGAGAAACGAACTATTAAAAACCTTAAGGCGTTAAAACCTTAATTTAAAGCTTTCTTTACAAAATATTTTTTCCTGTTCAACAACGAGAAATTTACTGATTTATTTTTACTTTCTTCTATCTATAATAGAAGAAAGTATTGTAATCGAAATTTTTTTCGACTTCCGGTTTTTTCCGTTAAATGTTCGGTTTTGATCCGGAGAATCTGGAGCAATTTTTGTTTTGCCTCTATCTTAAAAAATGGCTAAGATATATCGGTTTGAAATTTTAGGGTGGCTGACATTCTCAAACAAGACAGCAGAATTCAACCATAAACGGGTTTAATTTATGAGTTTTAGTTAACATGGTTTCGGCAAATTTTCTTTCATTGTTGTAACCATTGTTCCTATTCTTATATGCTTAACACTATATATTTATATTCGCCAACGTCAAATTCTCGCCAAGCTTGGCGACAGTTGGCGAAATATCGCCAAATTCGGCGACAAAAATAGGTTGCCATAAATGAAGCCAACTTGGCTGTAGAGGACTAATTTCTCGATATTCTCATTCAAATTCAATGTTGACGAGAACTGGGAATGAATCTTCTTTAATTGGGTTCCACGCATTTTAGCTTCGTGTTTTCCAGTAAAATTAGCTAAAATCTTAAAACCAAGGAATAGGGAGGCTATCTGTTCCTGTCGGTTCAGGCCAGAAGGACTTTTCGTAGTTTAGTATACATCAGTTGATCGCATCCCGGTAACCCGACGATTCGCAAGCAGCTGACGTACAACAGAATGACAAAAAATATTGATTTTATTGGCGATGTGATAGCGAATTTTGAAGTATTAACATGACTGAGATAGAAGAAAGTTTTGGGATTGGCACATCCGACTAGTTAAACGTAAAAGCATAAAACTTACAAGCACAATTATAGAAATGATTTGTAATCGAACAGTGTTTTTTATTTTTCGATAAATGAATAACAATTTTAGTTTTAAGCGATTGTTATCTCAGGAGGGCAGTTTTTAACATAACTTTCCAATCTAATTGAAAAGTGTTTATGACTTCGGTTTGTCTGGCCGTCTGGCGTCTGTCCGCCTGTCCGTGCTCTAACTCCAGTAAATATGCTCGGATTGCCCTGCAATTTTTATATGTTATTGTCGTTATCTATAGCATGTTCTCTATTTCAACCGAAGTGTGTAGCACTTATAGTTTTTTTACTGGGACACTCAAAAGAATTCCGTTACATTACGGTCTATGGGAAAAAATCATTTGCGGTTTATTTTAATGATGTTACACAATTTCAAACACATTGTAATTGATGTATATCACTAAGGTGCATTACAAGAAGCTTAATATGGAATATCGTGTGCATAGCACTTATAGTTACTTTACAGGGACAGTCAAAAGAATTCCGTTACATTACGTCTATGGAGAAAAAACGCTTGCGGTTTAATTAAATAATGTTTCACTATTTCAAACACATTGAAATTTATATATATCACTAAGGTGCATTACAAGAGGATTACTACAGAATATTGTGTGTGTAGCAGTCATCGTTCATTTACAGGGACACACAAAAGAATTCTTTACTGTCTGTTAACAATAATTCCTGGAAGTGCGTTTTAAGTTTCTGAACGCGATTTTAAATTTAACTCACGTTTTGTCTATTACTTGATGTGTATAAATTCTGTAGATCATATACAGGGCAGCACAAAAGTTCGCGAACACGTTTCCGTCTAGTGATCGAAACTCCAGAAGGAGAATTTTAAACTGTGCTATGCGTTTCTAACTACACTAAAATTTAGCATCCTATGTAGTATATATACAAATCTATAGATCATATACAGGGCTGAATAAAAGTATTCAGATATTTTTCCGAATATTGTATATGTTGGAAATATATATATTGGAAATTCCTGAAATTACGTTTTTAAATATGTTATGCGTTTTCCAAATTGTTTACTTAGATATCATATTTCAGCTTATTAAACGGCAATGATTTGTGAAATTATTTTGGAAGCGTTGGAAAGTATTACATAATCTATGCTTGACGCATGATTTTTCGTTCTTGTTGTCCTTTCCAGAGCTGTCGCAACAGGAAATTCTGTTCAAAGCGCCAACTTTGGCAACATTTCCTGAGAGATTTTCTGCCTTTACCCAAAAAATGTTGTAAAGAATTTGAGCTTCGACATCCAGCTGCACTATGTGTCATTCTAGCATTTCCTGTGAGTACACTTAACTGCATACCTTCCCTCGCTATTTTTGCCTTGAAGACTAGCAGACGCCGAATTCTATTGTACTGTGAGCGGAAAGTTCGGACAGTGATGAAGTGGTAAGGCGTTACCCAAAAAGGGGTCTTATGCTTTGATCCTTGCCGAGTTCGTGGGAAAGAGTTCATCTGCGAGAGAAGCGATCTCTGCACACGATTTTTAGGTTTGCGCCCGAAACTTTGCCCTTTGTCTTAGAACGTCCAATGACGGACTTAGTGAAAACGAAACAGAGGGATCTCAAGGCTGCTAAGAGGCTGGAGAGTTTCGAGGGGCCCGCCTCGACAAAGCCCCCGCCCCCAGAAGAAGTTCTCCTGCGAGAATGAAAAAGTGAGAGAGGACAGTTTTTGGAGAGATCGAAAAGGAGAGTGTTGACTCTCTGGAGAAGGGAAAAGGAAACGTCAGTTTCTAACTCAGCGTGGTGTAAGCGCTAGTGAGGTCCGACCTCTAGAATTGATACAGCAGGTATCCGGTGAAAATCCCAGCGAAGTGAAAAAGCACACCAAGTGCGAGAGTGAGAGTTCTTAGACTCAGAATTAACGAGTATTAGTAGATCTTCCGAAGAGAAGGAACGGACGAGCCTTGGTCCGAATGAACTTTGTTTTGTAGTCACGACTGTCTGTAATGTTTAGAGACTTTTGTTTGTTTCAGTTACACTTGGAGTCAAGAGGTCATTAATTTATAAGCGATTGACTCACGAAAAATAATTAAATGCTGTAATTAACTTTCTTGTACATATTTTCATTAGAATTAATATTGGTATGCAATAAATTCTATTTTCTAATTTATACGAGAAATTCTCTGTGCCAGCGATCCGATCTCGCTACCACTCACCATCTTTTATCGGGTCGGTATAGAGGAGTTACTACAACTGGTGGCTTGCGGTGATGGATTAATTAGCAAAAATTAATGACAATCTTCAAAGACAAAGAGTGGACTCCGAAATTTAAATCATCAAAGTGCTCCAAGAAAGAGTCTCCTTGTGACTTGTGACCTGAGTCTCCTTAGACGCCCCTGTGGATCAACACAGCATCAGAAAGAGTAATCTACCAAGAATTCTGGAGAGTGTTCCCCCATCCGAAAAGTGTGACAGAGAACCCCGTCTGTGCTCCTGAGAATCTCTGAAGTCTGTGCTTCTGACGCCCTGAAAGACTCTTAGTAATGGAGGTAAGCTCTTTTTATACTCAGAGTGGCTTTAATTGTTATTAGTGTTTGTATAGGTGTTGTAGGCTTCAAAAAAAAAAAAAAGTTGTATGTTTATTTTTGTGAGAGTAAATATTTTGAGAAATTTTTCCGGTAGAAAAAAAAAGTATTATGAGATATTTCCGATATAACTGTAACTCATTTAATAGGCAAATTTTGTAGTTAAAAATTAAATTATTGTTGAATTAATTTAATGCAAACTGAGAGTTGTGCAGTGTTACAAATTTTAGCTGAATCTATAAATAAGAGTTCATTGAAAAAGAAAAAAAAAAGTATCGAACGCATTTCATATTTTACGATAACAGAGTTGATTTTATATGTTTTTTGTGAATTATTCTAAATTTTTTAAGAGTGGATGCAGAGATTAAGACCACCATTGATTAAAAAAAAAAAAAGGAATTGAATGAGACTTTTGCAATTTAAAATATTTTTACTGTACTTTTTGAATTTGAAATTGTTGTTTTGTGTCAAATTGATCCCATATGTATTTTATAACCAAATACCAAGGTGAATGTGGACGATAGGATAGGGTTGCTTAATTTTATATGTTGCATATTTCTTATATATTATTGTTATGCGTACTTTTTATAAGCGTATATTTTGGTAATATTTTGACGCACTTGGTAGGATTTGATTTAATCTTATTGTATTGTTTCATATTTGTGGGAAAGATAATTTCTAATTTTATACTTTAAAAATGTCGGAGCTTAAATATTTTAGGAAAGCTGATTTGCAAACGTTAGCTTACGAATTTGAGGTCATTTTAGAGGAAAATGATACTGTACCGAAAATTATAAAAAAAATAGAGTCGTCAGAGGGATTTGAGAAAGAGCTAGCTTTAGCACAAATTAAACTTATAGAAAAAGATAGGGAAAATAGATTATTGGCAGAGAATAAAGAGAAAGATAGATTGTGGGAGAAAGCAGAAAAAGAAAAAGAACGCGAACATGAGTTAGCTAGGTTAAAAGCGACACAAGAGTCAGATGACCGGAGTACCGCATCCAGTAGCATCTCAGTTAGAACGAATCATTTACCCCTAAAAACAATTATGCATCGCTTTGATGAAAAGAATTCGGATATTTCGTTGTTTGTGAATTTATTCGAGAGACAGGCAAAAAAATGTAATCTAAATTCGGATGAGTTGGTGACGAATTTACTATCATTATTACCTGTGGGAATGGCCGAGTTAATTTTGAGAGAACCCGAAGACAAAATTGATGATTTTCAATATGTGAAAGAAAAATTGTTAGAACGATATCGTTTGAATGCAGAGACGTACAGACAAAAATTTAGTCAGCATCCCCGAAATCCTAATTCAGTTTGGAAGGACCTGATCTTTGAACTTAATAGTTTTTTAGAAGGATGGCTGTCATGCTTACAAGTTTCGGATTTTGAGGGTTTGAAAAATTTGCTTGTCACGGACCAAATCAAACGGAGAGCGTCTCCAGAAATGCGCGAACATTTTATAGATAACTGGGCAGAGATTAAAAACCCGGAAGAATTAGTAAGGCTTTTAGATGCGTACGAGGCAATCAAGCGCCCCTCTAAAAAGACGTGGAATCCGAAACTCCCTTTAGAGAAGAATTTTGAAAGACCCAGGACTTTTGAAAATGGGCGAAACGGTAACAGAAATCCAGAGATTAATTATAATTGGAGGGATCGCGATGATCATAAAGAAAGGGAAAGGGTTTACGAAAAAAGGCGAGAAGTTAAGTGTCATGCGTGTTTTCGAAGCGGGCACTACAAAGTAGATTGTCCGGAGATTAAAAAGAGAGATGTTGCGCGGGTCAGTCACTTAATAAGTAAGCCGACACTTGAAGAAACCTTCTCCCCTTATTTGAGCAAAATATTAGTGAATGGAATTCAGGCAACTGCCTTAACGGACAGTGGGAGCCAGATAGATTTGGTCCCGCACCATTTAGTCAGTCAAGATAATTTGAATGGAGATCATGTTTGGATTAAAACCCCGGTGGACAGGAAATTGTACTGCTTACCTATAGCAGAAGTCAGTTTAGAAATTGAAGGTGTAGGAATCATTGAAACCAAGGCAGGAGTAAATAATAGCGATTCAGACATGGATTATTATTTGTTGGGCAATCAATCTCAAAAGTTATTAAAGCAGGCGAATATAAAACCCGAGTTAGTAAATGCAGTTTTGACGCGGGCTCAAAAGAAAAAAATTGACCATACTCCAAAGCTGGAAGATAAGCGGATTATGTTTTCCGATAAGGAAGGGGAGAATGTTCACCGACGCGATGAAGCGGAAACTTTGAATCCGGTAAATAAACAAATTATGATTTCCGAGGGGGAAAAAGAAATTTCTAGCGGGAATGTTGAAGCGGAAACTTTGAATTCCGAGGAAGAAAAAGAAATTTCTAGCGGCAATGCTGAAGCGGAAACTTTGATTTCCGAGGAAGAAAAAGAAGAGGATATTTCTAGCGAGAATGTTGAAGCGGAAACCTTGAATTCAGTAAAAGAAAAAGAAGGGGGAATTTTTCGCGAGTGCAGTGAAGCGGAAGCGTTGAATTCAAAACTAGAGGGTGAAAATCTAGAAAACCCTATTGAACTGGTCAGTGTGGATAAGGGATTATCGCCTTTGCCGATATGTGAGGAATCTTCGTTCTTAGCAAACATTGAAAGAGGGGTTAGTAAAATGGAAAATGACAGGTATCCATCTCTCGAAGAGATTAGAGGGAAAGGGGAAATTGAAGAAACGCATTGTAATGCTGGAGATTCTTTAATAGTGGCAAAAGCCAGAGACAATCGCATGAGTGGGGGAATGCGGGTGCTTGTCCCATTGCATTGTCAGGTGGATATTTTTGGCGCGTGCCTAGAAAAAGTGTCATTACACTTAGGGAAAGGGAAAGTTAAAGGAAATGTGTCAGAATACTTGAACCTTGGGAAAAGATTGATAAGCGATTTAACTACCGCATTTCTAAAAAGGTTCGGTGTTAAGTTGAAAAATCCGAGAGTGTGTCGCACAATAAGCGATAGTATTGCATGTTGGCATCGAAAAGTTAGAAAGCTCTTGAAAGCGTTAGCATTTGGAGAATGGATAAGAGAAACGGAGGAAAATAAATTCGTGAAGGGATGTGTGTTTAATCTCACGAACAGGTTAAAAAGAGGTCGAGTTTTAGCCGTTGAAAATGTGTCAGAAAAACGAGAAAAGGGGAAATTTTGGTTTGACAGAAAGGCGGTGAAACGGAAGCTTAATGTGAAAGATGAGGTTTTAGTTTTAACCACCAGAAAGCCAGATAAAATGTCAGATAGTTGGATATGGCCGGGAAGAAAGGAGTCAATAATTACGGAAACAAATTATATTGTGAATGTTCCTGGGAGGCGACAAAAATCTCAGACTTCTCACGTAAGTTTAGTAAAGCCTTACAGAAAACGGGTGGAGTTAGCAGATATCTTAACGCGGGAAATAAACGCACTTAAGAATTTCTGTTTACCGTATCTAGATGATATGGCGATTTTTTCAGATAGTTGGGAGGACCATATGCGTCATCTAGAAATAGTATTAAAAAGGGTGAATGACGCGAAACTAAAAATCAAATTGGCGAAATGCAAGTTCGCTCAGAAAACCGTAAAATATCTTGGGCATATTGTAGGTGAGGGCAGACGGAGGCCAGCTGAGGCGAAAGTAAGGGCAATTAAGGAATTACCGGTTCCGAAATCGAAAACTGAAATTCGTAGATGTTTGGGAATGGCTGGATATTATTCCAGGTATATAAAAGATTATGCAGTGATTGTAGAACCATTAACGAGGGCGCTTAAAGGGAAAAATAAAAAAGAAAAGATTGCATGGAGCGACGAAATGGGAAAAGCCTTTGAGACTTTGAAAATGAAGCTTACTGAAGAACCGGTGCTTTACGCTCCTAATTTTCAGAAAGAATTCATTGTACAAACTGATGCTAGTGACTTAGGTATTGGCGTGGTTTTGGCTCAAAGAGAGGGATCGGAAGAGCACCCCATAATATATTTAAGTCGAAAATTTACTGATAGTGAGAAAAGTTTCTGCGCCACTGAAAGAGAGTGTGCAGGGATTATTTTTGCGATAAAAAAGTTAAGGCATTATATTGATGGACAAAACTTTTCTATCGAAACCGATCACAATCCTTTGGTGTTTCTAAAAAGAAATTCTGGAAATAATCCCAGATTATTAAGGTGGTCCTTAGCTCTGCAACCTTATAATTATGCCATTTCTCATCGCGCAGGCAAAGACATTCCGCATGTTGATTGTCTGAGTCGAGTTTAAGGAGATTTCTTGATAAACTTTTGTATATAATTATTTTAAGATTTTTTATTTTTTATTTCACTGTGTTTTATTTCATTCTATGTTCATGATTTCTTATCAGAGCGCGAAAAAAAAAAAGGAAGGTAGTATTATCTTATTCATGTATGTTTTATTTCTTGCCACTCTGATGTAATTTGAGCTTGCAATTCTTTATCCGACTCTTAGAGATTCTTAGTGTTTCACCCTTAAGAATCGTTTGAGGAGGAGGTGCTGTAAAGAATTTGAGCTTCGACATCCAGCTGCACTATGTGTCATTCTAGCATTTCCTGTGAGTACACTTAACTGCATACCTTCCCTCGCTATTTTTGCCTTGAAGACTAGCAGACGCCGAATTCTATTGTACTGTGAGCGGAAAGTTCGGATAGTGATGAAGTGGTAAGGCGTTACCCAAAAAGGGGTCTTATGCTTTGATCCTTGCCGAGTTCGTGGGAAAGAGTTCATCTGCGAGAGAAGCGATCTCTGCACACGATTTTTAGGTTTGCGCCCGAAACTTTGCCCTTTGTCTTAGAACGTCCAATGACGGACTTAGTGAAAACGAAACAGAGGGATCTCAAGGCTGCTAAGAGGCTGGAGAGTTTCGAGGGGCCCGCCTCGACAAAGCCCCCGCCCCCAGAAGAAGTTCTCCTGCGAGAATGAAAAAGTGAGAGAGGACAGTTTTTGGAGAGATCGAAAAGGAGAGTGTTGACTCTCTGGAGAAGGGAAAAGGAAACGTCAGTTTCTAACTCAGCGTGGTGTAAGCGCTAGTGAGGTCCGACCTCTAGAATTGATACAGCAGGTATCCGGTGAAAATCCCAGCGAAGTGAAAAAGCACACCAAGTGCGAGAGTGAGAGTTCTTAGACTCAGAATTAACGAGTATTAGTAGATCTTCCGAAGAGAAGGAACGGACGAGCCTTGGTCCGAATGAACTTTGTTTTGTAGTCACGACTGTCTGTAATGTTTAGAGACTTTTGTTTGTTTCAGTTACACTTGGAGTCAAGAGGTCATTAATTTATAAGCGATTGACTCACGAAAAATAATTAAATGCTGTAATTAACTTTCTTGTACATATTTTCATTAGAATTAATATTGGTATGCAATAAATTCTATTTTCTAATTTATACGAGAAATTCTCTGTGCCAGCGATCTGATCTCGCTACCACTCACCATCTTTTATCGGGTCGGTATAGAGGAGTTACTACAATGTGAAAACTTTTCTATTGCATAGTTTCTGAATATGAGAACCTGCCAACTTCATGAGTTTGTGAACAAAAATTAATTTAAAAAATCTGTCAGAAAGAAGCAGGTTTGTGTTGAGAACAGCCTCAGTATATGTAACGTTAACACAGTTTTCTTAACTGCATTAAATGAAGGCAGTTCAGTTTATCAGCGACTTCAGCACTTTTAAGGTTGATTCGAGAATTTTAAAATAAGAAAGCCGCAACGATATATTTTGAGCCTTGTATTCACGGTCAGATTTACTTTGTCGTATTTTACTTCGAATTTTCTTTTAAAGTTTCACAAATATGAAAAAATAATTTTATTTTATTTGCTAAAGCCATAAGATGACTATTTCGTCAATTAGTTTAGGGCACAATGGTCATCTTTTGCATAAAATAAATTGACAGAATGAGACCACCGCATACAGTGAAATCCGATTCACCCCAAATATCCATACGTGAATCAGGATTCGAATTGAACATCTACTGACCACTAGCCAGCGTCCTAATCTTAATCACTAGAAACAAGTGGGTAAGTGTGATCGAAGATCGCACAAAGGGATTTGTTTAACATTCCTTTCAAAACACTTTATCCTTTAATTAATAAATCCAAATCATTAATTTTTAATTATTAAATCCTTATTCTTTATCAATAAGAACATAGATGGCAGCACCATTAAACTATTTTTTTAATCAAATTAAAAATACAGTAAAACCCCGGCTATCCGAAAAGCATGGGACCAAAGTATTTTCGGTTGACCGGGGCTCCATAGGAATTTTCGGATAACCGGGAGGCTACCTTTTTTTATTCTACCAAATGGCATTATTTACCAAAAAAAAAACTTCCTCATAAGGCTGTCCTTTTGTTAGAAAAATGGCACCATCACACCCAGCAGAAAATGAGCTTGTGAAGGATGGGATTAAAGCGATTTTCTCGCCTCCAAATGTGACTTCTCTAACCAATAAATCAGGGTGTGATTAAGAACATTGAGAGGCATTACAGGAAAAGGCTAATACGGTTTTTGATTGAAGGACTGGCTGATGGAACAGAAGTTGTTCAACATTTGAAACTTGTAGATATGAAGAAAGTTGGCTACTGGGTAGCTTCTTCATGGGATGAAGTTCAAAGTAAAACGTTAGTGAAAGCTTGGCGTAAGTTCTGGCCTAAGGTTGAGTCGCTAGTCTTTGAAACAGAGTTGGAGTCTGATACTACTGAGTCGGAAACTGATGTCATTCGAATTGGGGACAGAAATGATGACAATAGTACTAACACAGAAGTGTTTTAGGACATGTCCAAGCAGCTTCCTGGGAAGTATCAGAAAGTGAGGTGGAGGCTTGACTTGGTCCAACCACTGATTAGCAAGATTTGACAGATGCAGAAATAGTTGCTGCGGTGAATTAAGGAGATGTTGATGCTGAAGAATAGCCTGAAGAGATTGAGAATGCGAGGATTACACACAGTGAAGCTACTAAGATCCTAGATGCGGCGTTTCAATATATTGAAGTGCAAGAAGATGCAATAGCGTCAGATGTGTTGTTATTTAAAAGGTGGCGTGATAATGCAGCATTGAAGCGATGCGAAGATGAAAAACACAGGAAAATCACTACATATTTTGTAAAGAAATGAAGTGTAGTATGTGTCTGTGTAATAAAATGTCTGCATTTACACAATGGTTTAAATAAGCAAATTGACTTCGTTTATTCATTTCATAAAGAACATGCTTGTTTAAAAATAATTTTTTTCATATTTAAAAAAAAAAGGCATTTTAATGTCTTTCGGTTAAGCCGATTTTCGGATGACCGGGCTTCTACTTATTCAAAAACTACTTTTCAGACAATTGTAACAGCATATGTTTATATACCTGAAAAGCATATTTAATTACATGATTTAATTTTAGCTAAAAAAAAAAATACGAAACCTTAAAATGGCAAAAAAGTTCTTCTAATTAAATCCATCGGACAATGAAATGTAGTTCGAGGGAAGAAAATAAAAAATTTCAACTTCCGTCGTTGAAAATAGAACCCGGAATCTTTGGGTTAGAAAGGAAACGCGCTATTACTGGACTACCTAGCCTAAGCGAAAAAGACTTAAGTTTCAATTTTAAAATTTATATCGCAGGAATGGTCGGATGTTATTAAATTAATTCAATTGATTGAAATAATATGTATTTTCCAAAATTATATGATTTGTCGTGTGACAGGAGATATTAAGCTTATAAGTATGCAAAATTTAATGCCTAACTTATACAGTTTCAGAGAACTAACTCTGTGACAGACAGGCAGACAGAGGAGTGAGACGAATAGGGTTTCGTCAGATGAACGAAATCCTAAAAAGGCGGTCAGTGCCATAAAGGACGTTATGACTTAAGTAAAACCCAGACATGTGTAAATTACATTATATGTACTACCCCTCTCAAAAAGTATACAATCAGCACTATCTATTCGACAATTCACAATCAAATAAATACATTTCTATCATAGTTGGAATGCTGTAAATATTTTCTTTTTTAATGGACGATCATGGACATTATTGAGGTACACAGACACCATGGAAATTACAAAATAAGTAATTATCTATGATATTTTTTCTAAAACTTGTACAGGAAAAAAAAAAGTTTGGAATCATGTCGATTCGGGAAAAAAGCTGGAATCACTGGCTTTTTTATGCAAATTTCTTTACCTGGTGATCAGCTTAGTGTTACGCAATGGTCTTGCACAGTTGCATTTGAGATGGATATAAATACACTAGACTTTTTTATTAGCCACACACAGGGCTAACTCTTTCATTTTACAGTAAAATTCATGTTTATGAAAAGTCACAGCCACTCCATATATAAAGGTAGACACCCTTTATACATAGCTATACAAATGGTTGTTACTGACGATATTAAAAATCAAATTGCCTCTCTTTATTATGCCAATACTTCCGCTTGTATTCTTTTCTCAGTCCGTAATTGCCCTAGAGCGGGCGCAGACCTCATTTAAAGGATCCAACGAGTTAAACTCGCCGTGGCGGACATTTCTAAGGGGATCCACTGGCCCTATCTCCTATAGGAACGAAATTAACACCCCTCCCGGGGGGACCTTTTTCGTGCTCCAACCCCTTCATGTAACATATCAATAGATAGATATCGTCAAGCACTATGGTCTGGTCCTACTCTCCCCCCCTCTCTTAAAAAGCATTTTTCTCTGTTTCAACTCTTTTTAAATTTTAGTTTTCCCATCTTTCCCAGCCACTTTAAGACCTACAGAGGGCGTAGGCCTCTTCTAAAGGATCCGACGAAGTTAAACTCGTCGAGGCCGACATTTCTAAGAGGGTCCCGAAGCTCTATCTCCCATAGGAACGGCGTTACTCCCTCGGAGGGAGGCATTCAAGGTGTTCAAACCATATCATGTAACTATCAAAAGTTTGATCTCGTCAAGCATTTTTGCCTGGTCCTACTCTTCCCCTCCCTTTTCCCCCCTCCCGTCAGGAGCACTTTTCTTATTCATTTTTTTTCAATTTCTCATAATTATTTTAATTTTTCCCATTTTTCTCTGTTCCTATGGACCGGACAGCTCCAAAATTTCACCAGAATTAGCTGCAAACCGCCTAAAGGTATTTTCTCCCCCACTTCTTTTAGTGCACTCGGTTTTCACGTATCTCTTGAGGAGGGCCCGTCAGAGGGGCGCAAAAGGGGCATTCCTTTTAAAGTCCCATCTCTCAATTGCAAATGAGGATTCATTTTAAAGGTCTCGTGGAGCACTTGTGTTTTGGATAGCTCCCCCTCCCTTTACCCCCCCCCCCCCACCGCTCTCCAAGAGCCCGTCAATTAATGCTAACTCATCATTTATTAAACAACTTCTTTTAGCTGTATCCATCGTAAAAGCTATCATAGAACTTTTCATTACTTTTTTTAAGTTATATATTAATTGTTAAAGTGTCTTGAACCATTAAAAATAGTTTAAAGGGTGTCATTAAGCCAGCACATTTGTAAACAACATCTACCTCACCACGTCTCAGCCCATTGGAGCCACATCTTCTCACTATTATATTTATTAAAAATACTTCTAGTCACCGAATCTTTTTAAAACTTGGTGTGTTCGTTCCTAATATATTCCGCCAGCCTCACAAAAAATCTTAGAGTGCTAACTAAATTCTAAAGTGGAGAAGCTGGTTTATGCTAACGAAGACTTTTTATTTTTTATTTTGACGAGTTGGTTGAAAAAATCTCAACAATAAAATCCGTGGGTGGCCAATCTATATTCTGCCGTAAGGTAGAAATTTTTCAGCTTGTTCCTCTCTTCATTTCAAACCAGTGGATGAAATTACACCTGTAAGAGATCTCAATATGAAAACCACAGAGTCGCTCATCAAGCTGTTAAAGCAAAGAAAAACGCAGAGAAAATGCAGAAAAAACATTTCCATGCTCACAACTTACTGTTTCGCAAATTTCAAGAAAGTTCATAAAGCTTAAAAGTTTGAAAAACTGCCTCAGTTTTAGTAGACTATGATCAACATCAGCAAATCAGACTAGTACTTTATTAAAATATTCAAAAATATGAGGTGGAGACCATTTAATGATATGAAAATTGAATGGAAGAAAGCATACAAGGTATCAAACAAAAGTTTGTGCAACAGAATAAATGAAGCGGGATATCGTTATCGCAAAGCCAAGGCAAAACCCAGGCTGACAGAGTGCGGCACAAAGAAGCCGGATTATGATGGGCCAAAAAATACCGGGACGGGTCGTTTGATAACTGGAGTAAAGTGGTGTTTAGTGATGAATCTGAAATTTGTATTTGTGCAGGTGACGATAGAGGAAAAATCATTTGGAGGTTTCAAAATGAAAGGGAGAGTGAAAACTGTCCCAATTTAAGTCTTAAATTCCCTGATTTAATCATTATTTTGAGATGCATGTCTTCTAATAAGGCTGGAAGACTGAATGTTGTGAATGGTAATAGGAATTCAGAGAAATGTATTTCAATTTTAGAAGATTTCTTGATTCCTAGTTTAGAACAGCAATTTGGAGAGAATGATGTTTTGATTATGCATGGCATATTGTTTCATGCCATAGGTCCTGGATAGTGAAAAAAATTTCTTTCTGAAAATGTTTCTCAAATAGCCAGCATATAGTCCAGATGTCAAGCCTATCTAAAATATATGGTATATTTTGAAAAACATGGTATTTAAGCTAGATTTAAAATCAACACAGAAACTAAAATACTGCATGCAAAAAGCATGGGCTGCCATCTAATTCAATGAAAGAAATCTATTCAATCAAAGCCATACATTCAACCTTGTTAATTCTATGTCTGATAGAATCAAAGCTATCATCAAGGCAAAGGGTGGAAATGCGAGGGATTAACCGTGTATTTTAATAAAATATATCAAATATTTTATCAGACAGGACGTGATACCATTTTTACTTCTAGTGGCATTTGGAAAAATAAAATTGTGAAATCATTTTATAATTATTATTAGTCTGTGTGTTCTAGATCTGTTTATGACTTTTTAATAGCAAACAAAGTTTCACCAACTTAAAAACATCATATAAAATTGCTCACATTTCATTGAGCATCCGGAAAGGTAAATGCTGATTCCATACTTTTTACCAAGGTTAGTAAAATGTTGCACACAAATAAAAAAATATTTTTATTGAACAAAATATTATATAACAACAACTATTTTGAGAATTACAAATAGATTAAAATATATTTTGCTTATATTTGTATTTCATTTATTTATTTTTTTTCTACATGAGTATAGCAAAGATTATTTTGAGAAATAAAGGGATTTAAAAGCACTATTCCATTATAAGCAAAAAAACTTTCAGCGATCAAACAAAACTTTCAAAACGCAAAACTGTTTGTATGCGTGTGTTTTTCCTTCCTTAATTGTCATGACGCTGTCATTCATTACGCCAGACAGAAAATTTCTCTTTTGACTACGACACATCAATTAATTTAGAAATGAACTCTTAAAGATGACGCCTACCGTAGAAAATGACTGAAATAATAGGATTTTTGACGACGAGGAACAAATTGCACGCAGATTATCCTAAAAAAGAAATTAATTTCTATACAACATTAATACCTTCTTAAAGCAGTGGATACATTCGATGTATAATGTCATAAGTCATCAGCTATCGATCAGTCTGGAGGGGCAAAAAATGAAGGGTGGAAAGTTTGTGTTAGTCCAACCGAATTCCGGAATGTATATTTGAGGGATTAACACGGGTGGGAGGGGTTGGGGTGGGGGGTAAATCTCTTAGCGACGCACAAGGGAATATAATTAAACTAACTGCGTTTTTTTCTTATGCAGTAAGTGTCCATAACGCTTTGAAATATTCAATTTAACTTGAAAATTACGAAAGTGAATATTTCAACAGAGCATAGAATGGCTTGAAGGGAAATGATATGACTGTAACATGTCACGAAAATCAAGACGTGTAAATTCATGAAATGTTGCACTGTAAACAAAAAAAAAATTGTTCTAAAATTGCGATTTCTGTGATACTGTTTGCTATAGAAACTTGAAAATCAGCGTAGTTGTTACATTTACGATATAAATGCTAGCTAAAAACGGTTTCTAAAAAATTTGAAATTTGAAAGTGTGAAATGAGCGAAAACATCCAAAAGCCCCCTAACTGACGATTTATTTAATTATTTTTTTTAGGGACATAAACTTGAAATTTTTACATGGCTGTTACTTTTAAGAAGTAAATGCTTGAATAGAACAGTTTAAAAAATCAAAATTTAAATGGGGGAAATCAGCGGAAAACGTTCTAAAATCATGATTACTTTGAAATTCTTGAACCGCTTTTAAAAATTCTTCCAGCATAACATTAATTACAGTTTCTGCTTAGAACTGGACTACTTTTATCTATTTGCAAGTGCCCAAAGGGGTGCAACTACAACAATCGTTGTAAAATTACTTTTCTTTTCTTTTCTTTCTTTTTTTTTTAAATATGTTGAGATGTTGGGGGTTTGTTTACTTGCCTAGGTATTATTACCTTTTGCAAAAATTATGAATGAGTGCAAATTACCTATGACTAAAAATTGAAATGAATCCTGTCAATATACATACTTACAAAATTATTCTCAAACTAAAATAAATTTAGAAAAAAAGTAAATGGATTAAATTAAACAGAAACAATTAAAATTTAAAGAATTTAAATTTACTTGAATTCTAAGTTTTGAATTCAAAATAGTATAAGAATTAATCATTTAAAAGCACTGACAAGATTCTCAATTTGCACTACATCCAATTTCCCAACAATCAGCATTGTGAATTCAAGAATTAATATGAAGGGTAACAACAAGGAATTTTCATAGACATAATAATTTAGACTAAGTGAAAATTTTGGAATAAAGGGGACAAAATCTTTCTTTTAAAGAAAGTACAAAAAGGGGAGGTATAAAATTGATGATATAGGTTAAACAAAATAATATTTGACAAATATTAAAAAAAAATACAAAATTAATTCCAAGAATTCACAACACTGAAGCTGTGATCGTATAGATTAATCCTTGTTTAAGAGACCATGAGTAAATAATTAAATTTTGAATAAGTAATTCATCATTATAAAATGCTCCTCATAAGACTTTAGATCAAAATGTTAAAATTACTTTATATAAAAAATTCAGATAAGTATGTCCTGTAATTAATTAAAGAATAGTAAAAGGTCTCAGTTAATTAAATAAAATAGGTTTGAATATTAAAAAATTTCAACATCCAGTAAATTAGTAGTTTATTTTTTTATTAGATTTAATGCTTAAAATAATATTTAGAAATTCCATGACTAGAGAATACAATAATTTACTTTAATTAATTTAATTTATTTATTTATCTATTTTTCTAACAGAACTAACATTTTAATCAATTAAAAGACATTAAGTAAAAGGATTAATATAAATCCTAGGGAGATTGATTTTCGTAAGTTAAATAAAAGGTAAAATACTGAAAGCAGACCTTTTGAAGTAATTAAGCAAATAATCAAAAAAAGAAAACAGAGAAGGAATTAAATTAGAAAGAACAAACATTTATTAACAAGTAACACTTTAAATGATTTAAATATCATCTTATATATATATGTATCAAAATACTAAGACACAGATAAGTTCCGTCATATCAGACAGAAAACATAATTTATAAATCATAATAATGATAAGAATTGTTTTTACTTACAAGGTTTCTTAATTTTGGAAAACTAAGCATTATTTGGATAGGACGCCACTTTCGAGAGGCCTTCATCTTTCGAAGAGGTAACCTAACGATCAAGATTTTCATTCAGAACTTTTCATTTTTAGAGGGAATTTTCACAGATGAGACTTTGTGTCAAGAACATTGCACAACTTCACCATGCGCTCTCCAAAACACACCTTACAGGAGTGCAATTTTGATATTTCACAGTATCGCTGAAAGTATTCACCAATACTTTTTTTTTTCACCTATACGCCTTTAAGCTGTCAGTTCTACATTCACGGTTGTCAGAACTGGAGTTTGTGAACCCACAGGCTGAGATTTGTCGATTACGGATTTTAGCAATCTAATCCTATATAACTAGTTATTCCTGCAGAAAATTACGAGATACGAAACGGTATGAGTCTTTTTATTGAAGAACATCATATCATTTTCACTTCGTCTTATATATGCTTCGATAAGCTGGAGTCTAACATGCATAGTTGTTTCAATCAGTTAAACGCAACAAAAAAAAAACTTCCTCGAATTCTTAACCTCTTTTTACTCCAACAACAACATATCATCCTCGTCATTTCAGGCCGCGTAGCATCCAACCATTTTCTATCAACTCCCTAGTAATCGTCCGTCTTCCTACCCACTAAAAAAATAATCTACTGCTCGAGCAGGCGGCGGTGGGGGGGGGGGGGGAAAGGACCCCTAACCCGCACCCACAACCTCACTGTTCGTGGTTTAAAACATCACTGCCTCTACTAACTAGCTCTCCGTTTCCTTGGTAACGCTGGACCAGGGGGTAAAAAAAGTCAACGCTGATTGGTTGAGTGGGGGGAGAAAAAAACACGCCTATTGGATGAGTTGTTACTAGGTGAAAAAATCCTAGCTTCAATTCCTGGAAATTAGCCGTCTGTTGGGTCCCACGAAAAAAAAAGGAAACCACGTGCACGCTTGCGCCTACTATTTCGTAAACAACGACTCGAAAGCAATATACTGATGTATCTTCGTAACAAGCCTTCGAAATAGTTTTATGACTCTTTTCTGAGGGTAATAAAAGTTGCACACAATACAACTGACAATAATGCTTCAGTTATTCCCATGACTTCTTATAAAGGCCTTTTGTACTTTATCCAATCTGCCTGTGTGTGTTTCGAATTTACGATCCCTTAAATTACGTGAGAATTTCAAGTAAAAGTTGTTTGCGTGGAAACTATCTCATAGTGAAAAAAGAAGAACCTGGGTGGTCTTGACTTATAGAAAAATACAAATGTTTGGATTTTGAAAATAAGAGTTTTAATTAATAATGTTTAAGAAAAAGGGGGAGGGGGGATTGATTAAATATCAAAATAGAATGAGTTTATAAAAAAGAAATGTTTTAAGATATTAATGAAAATATAAATATAAAAATTTAGATTAAATTACCTCTAACAGAGATTAGAAATACAAAATTTGACACGGTGGTTATGGTTAAGATGCAAATACTCCCTAAGAGCTATTCTAAAAAAGATAGAAATTTAAAAGTGTAAACTGAATCGAAAATGTTATTAAAACGTTCGAAGTAACGTTCATTTATTCATTCATTTATTTATTTTTGAAATCTTAAGACTAGAAACGTGAAAGTCGACATGATAGGTACTTTTAAGACTTACATACTCGCTCAGAACAGTTTCTAAAATTTCAAAATTTAAAAGAGTGAATTGAGTCGAAAATGTTTTAAAAGCGATTACTTTCGAACTATTGAACCTATTTCGAATTTTCTTTCAGCATATTAATGATGACAGTGTCTGCTTAAAAATAGGCTATATTTTATTTCTTTATAAACTATCCTCAAGGGGGTGCAAGAATGAAAAACGTTCTAAAATTCGGATTTCTTTTATTCTGTTGAGACTGAAAGCATGAAATTTTACATGGTGATTACTTTTAAGACGCAAATACTAAAAACGTTTATTAAAATATTCGAGACATTAAGTGATGAAATGATTAGAAAAAATTCTCAATTATCATGATTACTCGGAAACTATCGGGGCTAGAAAATTTCAATTTGACATGGGGTTTTCTATTAGAATGTGATTCCTCCAAAGAAAAAAAAATTCTAATTTTAAATTTGTGTAAGGGGGGAAGGGGAGAACTTTCTACAGTTATATTTTCTCTAAGATTTTTTAGAAACTGTCCGCCTAGAACTTTAAATATAATTTCTAAAATGCAAATGCGCACAAACATTTTTTTTTTTATGACGGCATTTATCATCCATTTTTTCACGATATAACAATGTTTTCCAAATGATATCATTTAAGAGTACTTAGATCAGGTTGTCGGGCGCAGGGACATGCCTACATTCAAAGTTCAAGGTCAGATGTACCATTGAACATAAAGCGTGCTTTCGTATCGATACGATAATAGTAATTTATTTTTCAAAATTATTTTATTTTTTATCGTGAAATGCGACATCTACTCGATGTAACATAGCTATGTAATCAGTCGATAGTGCATTGTGAAATCCTTGCAATGTTTGTTACATTCGCGTAACCGTTATATACAATATTTTAAAAGTACCATCGAGACTTTCCTAACAAATGTACCTGACATCTGATGATATACACTGCGTTAAAATCTTCAGCTTTTGCTGCAGACACACTCCATCGCTTTTAGAGAAAACGGTTACTTTACTATATTATGGAGCATTTTCATTGGTCAAAATAGAGATATTCTGTAAAAGCGGTGGAGTGACTATGCAGCAAAAGCTGAAAATTTTTTACAGTGTAAATTGAGACCAAAATATCTGTTATCAAACATTGATCGAATTAAATAAAACCTTGAAATGATCTTCGGAGATATCCACCAAATATTTTGGTTAAACTTTTAGCAAGTGGTATGAATTTTGAAATTAACAGTACTGACTATCCAAAATTTCTTGCAATGAATCTGCTTTATTACAGACTAGCAATCAAGATGAACATTACTTGAAATAAGAGGAAAGTTTAGAGTGTAGTATGATCATACATACATAACAATGAAGATGTTGGATTCATCTAGAAGCACGGGTAAAACACTTTTGAATAATTAACTACTCGACAAAATTAAACTAATTTCAAAATTAAACTAAGAACAAAATTGCTGTGGAATCGACTATAATAGCAACTACACATTTAGAGCGAGTTCGAACACAAAATTCAAAATTCTTCTTAACATTTGCAATGGTGGATCAACTACCACCACTGTACGTAATATTTTCAAACAAAGTAAAATTGCAAAACTCATGTGAAATGGAACTGCTCTTGAATAGTTCAGAGCGAAAATTCTAGGACACACTTGATCTTTATTGAAGCACTGCACTATTTGTGCGACGCCCACCATTTGGGGGCTGTACAATTTTATTTCCAGGTGACTTTCACCTAATATTGCTAGATGTGACGAAGGAAACCAGAGCTGGCAAACTTATCAAGCAGCACAGTCTGTTGGCCATTGTTGGCATTTTGTGGGAACCGTTGGTAAAGGGTAGAATTGGGAATGGTACGGTTAACAAATAATTGTGAAGTGGTATTTGCAGAAACACCTCTAATTTGGAGCATATCTGAGCAAGATTCTGAGCAGAAAATAGTTGGACCACTGTTACTGTTAGGCCTTTGTTTGCAAATAGTTCGTTGGCTTGGACAGACATTTCTACGGTGGGCCAATCTGGAACGACACTTAGCCAACAATTCGCCAAAGTTGGCTCAACCATTTTGTGCTAATCTTGGGAATCATTGCCTCTTTAAAGAGATATTCTTATTGGTCATAAATGAATACTACACAACTTAACCCCTTCAGCACCTGACATACACTGCGTACGTCACGATTTCAGCGTACACTCCTACCAGAACTCTTTACCAGTACGTCATGTATGACAGGTGACAGGTAAGTGCAACCCTTGGTCTTATCCCTGTACACACATATACATATATCGTATCATATACTCCTTAATATCATCAATACTCATTAATCTTAAAATTTACAGCAGTCTACTTAGATATCTATGTTTCCTTTATTCACAGTTCATATCATAAATCCTGTTTATTTAAAGTCTATTAAAGGTTCTTTAGTTACAGCTTTCAATATATTTTACCCAGCCTGCGATAGTTGGTTTACATCGCATTCCCGCTTATTGAAAACGTCACTTCGTATTCGCGATCTTGTCTTCCTTAAGACTCCTATAATAGAATCCTAAGATAATAATTAAGAATCCTATTATAGGAGCTCTATTCTTCCTCTGTCCATCTTTGTGAGTAGTTCTGGTCATCGATACTAGATGGTGTTAGCGGTTTGTTTTAGTCGTGATTTACATATGGAATCCGACATATCCGTTCTACTCCTTCAGGAAGAACGTTCTAGATGCCAGAAGGGCGTTGTTTTGCAATGCCAAGTTGATGTGCGTATTTCCGAGAATGATATATACTTCGGTTGCTCGGCATACGATACAGATGTTCTTTTCAGTTTTCCAGAGGAATTGTAGTTGATGTTTTTCGTTTAAGCTGGTTGCAGAAATTGTTCAGTGTTAGTTTAGGATGAGGGACCTCACTCACTGACAATAAGGGTTCGTATTTAAAATTCAGAATGCCAGTCTATATTTTAACCTTTATCGTTGGAAATGAATTTCTCATCTATTAATCTCGTCCGTATTTTTCAGTTCTTGTATGTATTTTCTGTGAACCGTCGTTTATTAAACGAATTATATGGCGAACATTTTCGACGGTCTTCTCAACAACTTGAGCAGTTTGAGTTAATAAATGGTGCTGTTTCATCAACATGAATAATATGACGCAAGACTTTAGAGTTGTGGTTTCTTTTCGCTTCGGACTGATTAAGTTTTTCTTTTCTGAAGATGTCAGAAGCTATAAATGTTGTCTTGAAAGTTGTCTCCAGTTTTTCTGAATTTCCTTTTAGAACAAATATAAATATATTGTGTCGTGGTGTCCAGAAGGAAAAACTGAACTCTTAATTATCCAAGTCAAGACTGCGTTGAGTTCCGGTTAAATTTCTTCCGAAGTGTTTGTTCAACATTAACAGTTTTTCAGTCAACAATATCATATAAAGTTTGTGTCATGATAATGGGTTATCTGTGATAGTATGAAATAGTTCAGATGTGTTTTTAATATTGTAAAGGTTTTTCTAAATTAGTTTATATTTATTATTTTAGTTTAAAATTTTTAATAAATATTATTTGGTCCATCCACCATCATATTTTAAGCTATTTCTTTTTTAGGTTTAATTCTATTTTATCATTAATCTTATTCGGCATGTCAATTTCATGTAATTGGGGTTTAAATCAGCATATATGTTTATTGCTGCATAAAAATTCTCTGCTGTTTACTTACTCCTTAGAGATATGCATCGTATCTCCTAGCAATGTATAATATTGAAGCGTGTCGTGTTCAAGGAGAAAAGGGTATTATTCATTTAATATGAAATAAATATAATAATCGGCCAAGTGTGCGTATAACTCGCACTCCGAGTTTACATTAAATTTATTAATCACTATTTATTAACAACCTCCTACTACCCCTATATTTTTCATAATTTTTTTTAGTATATTCGGAAATAGGAAAGGAGGGACATATTTTTGCAGTACACGTTCGACGATATCCGAAAATATAATACCTAAAATAAAAATAAATATATTTTTGAGTTCGGTGTTACGAGATCTTTCGAACTATACCTACACGATATATAAAAATATTTTTTTTTCAAGTAACTTAATATCTTGGCTGATTACCGACATTTTTTTTTTCAAAAATCAATATAAAATATTCTGGGATGATTCTACGTCAATAGACACCTCGAGCGCCCGTCAACTCCTCTGCTGACCGCCCGAAAAGTAAAGTTTGTGTGTAACGGAAAAATGAATACTTTTCAAACTATGTGACCTAGGAAAATCGCTATAGATTTCCTGTAAGATGTAAATAAACTCCTACTGCACCTGTTTTTTTTCATAATTTTAGTTTTAATAGATTCGGAAATGGAGGGATGGGGGGCATATATTTGTAGTGCATTTTCAACGATATCACTGAAAATATAATACCTAAAATTAAAAAAAATATATTTTTGAGTTCGGTGTTACGAAATCTTTCACACGAAACCTCACACGATATCCATTTTTTTTTTAGTAACTTAATTAGCCTCTAAATTTTTCCTAAACACATTTGTGAATGGCTAATAATCTGAAAATGTGGGTCAATAGCCTTTCAAACTTTTCCAAGTTCGAACTTTCCACGTCCCATAGTTTACTAGAAAAACGAATGTGACAAACAGACACAGGAGTGATCTTATAATGGTTCCGTTTTTAATTTTAAGTACGGAACCCTAATATATGACAATTTGGGGGGGGGGGGGAAACCCACCAAATAAACACTTAGGATACAATAATCTAGTGCTGAAGGGTTAAAATCAACATCGCAGCTAATTTGTGTGCGCCATATAATTATCTGCTACTGATTCCTTGCTAATAAAAAGTAGGGAAGAGCTACCAGCGGAAAATTGAGAAAAATACCTTCAAAATATTGTGTTAACCGGAAATAAATGCTGAGTTGTTGTAAGCGTAAACAGGTTAATAGTTCGTAGTCGGGTTGCACGCGATAAAAACAGATTATTTTAAACAAATCATTCTTGAAAATACATTTAAAAACCATAAAAAATCTGTAAGTTCAGATACAGGTTTTAAACAATTTGCATTTCAAATCACATATTTCCCATATTAAAATTGTGCTACGTTTAGAATTTCATAAATTTTCGATAAAAGCAAAATTGAATGTTCAAGGTGCTTCCACCTTAGATATGACGTCACTGTTATTCAAACACATGTTTTTGCTTTATAATATAGATATTCATAGACGCACACGTATGTAACGGTGTCCGACAGCCTCAAATTCTCGACAAGCTTGCTGATACTAAGCGAAATATAGCTAAATTTGACGACAAAAATGTGTCGCCATAAATGAAGCCAACTTGGCGATAGATGCCTATTTTTTTAATTCTCAATCAAATTCAGTACTGACGAAATTTGGGAATCTCCAGTAATCGTGTTCCATGCATTTTAGCTTCGTGTTTTTGAGTAAAATTAGTTGAATTCTTAAAACCTAGTAGTATGGAAGCTATATTTTCTTTTTGGAACACGTCAGAAAGATTTTTACTTGTAAGATTTTTACTTGTAAGATACATTAGCAGAAAAGTAGCATCAAATAAAACAATAAAAGGAAACTAATAATTGATTTTACATATGGTTTAAGCTTCACAGTAAGCAAGTGTTTTATTACGCAATGTGCGCATGATTATTCTTTCATATTTATTGAATGTTTGGTAATAATTTGCTGAGATAGAATTGTATAACCATCGTAGAAAACCAATCTTATTCCAAAATTGTATTCATTGGCATGAAATAGTACCCATTTGACTCTTTTCCAATATTGACAAAAACTATTTAGCCAATGTAAAGTCAATAAAGACAGTATCTGAGCAATATTGGAGTTTCGTTGGAAATATTTCAAATGAAACGTTAATGTTACACAAATGCTGGCTTTATACTGTAATATATAAAATATTTTTAAAATGTAAATATATTGGAATGCAAATCCAATGTAAATGCGAACCCAATATAAATATATGTAAATCCACCATTTGTGTAATACTGGCGTTTTTTATTGGAAATATTTCCCATCCATTCATAATCAATGCGATATGTATTTTTATTTTCTTGTTTTATATTCGTATTTAGTTTTGTAGGACATCAACCGTTGTATAATAAAGTTTCACACACACTCTCAAGAAAATAAATAACTTATAAAACTTTAAAATTTTTTCAAAACTCCGAATCTATTCTTTTGAATTACACATTTCTGACTTTTCACCTTTTTAATTCAGAATCTTCACAATGAAGAGTTACTTTTTTTCCATCCGATTTTGAAAGGGTGGAGACAATTTTGAAGTGTTTTCAATATAATTTTAAGAGCAAAAGTGCGCAGTTCGCCCTTTTTTCTTTCGATAGAGACTTGGGGGAGAAAAAATCCAGTCGCAATATTACTTTGCTTTTCTTTCATAAAATTCCTTCCCACACATTTTGAAATTTTGTGTGGAATGCCGGGAGCCATTTCCATCCACTATTCTACTTACGGGCAAATGAGAAAATCTGTACTTCAAATGCTTTCTCAAAATAAGTTAAAAGTTTTTCGAGCAAATCCGTTTTCACTCTGTTTACGGTTGCTATTTTAAGTAAATACAGGACAATTTTTTTTTCTGCGTATTTGAATTAAATTTTATAAATCACTACAAAAACAAAGATTGTTTAGAAAAACAATAAAGAAAAAAATAAGAGTAAGAAATATAATGAAATGTTTTGGGGGTGATGTTCAGGCGAAAAGAATGATTTTTAGAGTTAGATTTGTTATGTTTTTCTCAACCAACTTAAATAATAAATGTGAGAATTCTCAGTTCAATATACTATATACACATATGTATATATACGTATGTATGTATATCCCGTCGGCACACGCGCTGGGATAAAATCTACCCCAGCTTACAACTATTACTTAAAAATGTGCGAAAATCGTTCGTGATCATTCTGAGCTTTATAGTACCTTTCAAGCTGAAAGATATCAAGATGTGGCCAAAAAGAATTTACCTCCGGTTGTGAGATTTTCCATTCTTTTGTTATAAAAATGTCACGTGGGAGGAAATTTACCCCACTCGGGTTATAACGTAACCCATAATCATAGGAAAATGTTAATACAAATGTTTATTTAAAAAATATAGTGTGCAAATAGTAATATAATTTTTTTTAAACGTTAACAACTCTTGCACATACAGTTTCTACAGGGTGTTTCACAAAGGACCCCTAACTTTAAAAATCAATAATTCTGAAACGGTGATAGATAGAAAAATGAAACCAGTGGTATGTTTATTAAAAAAATCGTAAGAATCTTATACGTAAATCTCAAAATTTAGTTAAATATAGCACCGATAGATGGCGCTGAGAGCGTTAAGAATCCTTATAAAGAGAGTTCAGAAGCATAGAAAGACTAGCCGTCGAAGATTTCGCCATTGAAATCTGACCGCTATTTTCGTATAGTGAAAATAATTCGCATCGGCCACGTTGCCTGTCTGGGGCATTTTTTTGAAAAGCTCACGAATTGTTTTTCCATCTGGGCCTTTTGCGACTTGAAATCGCGCTTGAAAACTTCTCCTTGTGGCAGTAGGACTCTGATTTAATCGGTGGTACTCCAACAAAATAAACACACGTTCCTCCACGATATACACCACTTTCGGAATTATTTTCACTATACGCTAATAGCGGCCAGATTTCAATGACGAAATCTTCGACGACTAGTCTTTCTATGTTTTTGAACCCTCTTTAGAAGGTTTCTTAACGCTCTCAGTGCCATCTATCGGTGCTATTTTTTTAACTAAATTTTGAGATTTACGTATAAGATTCTTACGATTTTTTTAATAAACATACCACTGGTTTCATTTTTCTATCTATCACCGTTTCAGGGTTATTGATTTTTAAAGTTAGGGGTCCTTTGTGAAACACCCTGTATATATCAGTTTTATATATTTTTTTGTATTTTTATGGCTGAATTTGGATTGTAAAAGCTTTGTATGTAATGATATGCAAAAAAAAATCTTAGTGCTAGATTTTTTTTTTTTTTTTTTTTTTTGCTTTAAATATAAAAGAACCTATTATTTTAAGTTAAATTATGTTCTTTATTGATTTACAGTTTATTTCAAAATATAAATTTTTGTTTATAATCAAACCGGGGGGAAATTGACACAAGAAAACCCATTGGGGTAAAATTTATCCCGCGCGTGTAGTAACGTAATGGAAAGGAGCGCGTGTGCTAACGGGTTAAACACATATGTATGCATGTATGTATGTATGTGTGTGTACGTAAAGAGTAATCAGTTAACAAATAATAAGGCTAATAGTATCCATCAAGACAAAATTTTGTTGTATAGAAAACCAGGTCGTAATCTACATATGAGTTGTAGTTTTCCAACTGGACGAAAAGTGTCCGGGCCAGGATACGAACCTGGGATATCTTGGCTGAAGCTGCCATGCTCTGCCAACTGAGCCATCCAGGTCGAATCGGGAGGACCTCATTCATCCAGTTAACCTTATTGATCATAGCATCTGGTCTGATATCTTAATCACCTCAACAGAATAAATCCCAGGTAATTTGGAACTCCAGTAAACGCTGATACGTGATTACATTAGATTAATTTTAACACAATTATTCAAATTGGTAAAGAAATCATACGAGTTGGAAAATTACAACTCATATGATTTCTTTACCAATTTGAATAATTGTGTTAAAATTAATCTAACGTAATCTACATATTCAATTAAAAATTAACGAAATTTTCAGTAAATTTCATTTGTGTGAAATATAACACTGCTAGAAGTGTTAGAGATACAGTGTAATTTAGTCAGTGAAATCGTATATATTGTCAGTTACATTCTGAATTATCCGTCATTCTCAATCTTGTTTGGCGGCGAGTGGCGACCGTGATGTTATCACATTTTACAGCGATGCTAACGAAAAAGACTACCTTTGTCGTTAAACCGCTAGACTCACGTGATGCTGTATTTCGTGTACCTGCATTCAGGCATTCGATCATCACGTGACTCAAGCGGTCTGAAAATAAATACACGTATAATGCACCGCGGCAGCTTGGCTTTTTCGTTAGCTTCGATTTCAGAGAGAAAAAGTAAATCTGTTCAAATTTATCACTTATTCAGGAAAAAAATACTGGGTGTTCCACTCTAACCGTACTCGGGTTTCCGTTAATAATATTGAGAAAAGTGAAAATGTGCGACACATTAAGACAATCTACATTATAAAGGACAAACGTGTCCGTTCGTAACGCTGATGTCATTTTGAGAATGACAACACTCGACGGTGGAATACTGCAATTTTTTTAATTTCTATGCATCGCACATTTTAAATTTTTATACCGTTATATAGGGGAAAAAATCTATTTCCAAATACAATTTGTTTGAAAACTATCATAATTGACTGATTTATTATGGCTTTTTAAAATAATTTTTAAGCATGATTTTTTTTTTTAATTATTATTATAATCTATCTCTATCGCTTTGCAGTCAATTACAAAATATTAATCAGTTCAGCATTTGTTTCCAGCTAATTTTCAGTAACTAAATTAAAACTTCTTTAAGCAATAACAAAATAGTATAAATAAAAAAACACAAATTTAACAGAGATGAAATTGAAATTAGAACTTAAAACCGTTGAAATTATCAAGAATAATAAAAAAAAAAAACTGCTGGTAGATAAAGAAATTTTTAGCGATTTCTTCGGCTATTAACTTCTGGCACGAGGCCAGTACGAAATTACCGCTTTTAATAAATTTCAATTTTTTATTTGAATATATAATTGACATATTTCATATAAAAATGCTCTTTGGTGTTGTTAGGGGTCAATCTAAAATAAATTATTAAATGCAGAAAATCTATTACAGTTTTCAATAACAGAAATAAATTGTTTTCACATATATTCTCTATCCCGGGAAGCCCGGGTTGGATGCCCTAGTTGCTATAAATTCACAGTATCCATTTACAATTCTTCACTTTTTGGAATGTGATTGCCATTGTATAAGATACCCACTGATCAAATGACTCTGTTTTCCGTCGCTTTTTTCTGATATTATCCCATTTCGCACAAATCAAGGTACGATTCTTCAAGTTTTCATTATAATATCTTCACTTTTATTAATGGAAATCCGAATTTGAAAACGAGTATTGTTAATTACAAAATAAGTAAAAAGAAAAAAAAAAAAAAAAAAAAAAGAAACTATCGCAAGAAATACTGCGAGTTTAACAATTCTATGCATAGAGCTCATTATAGAGCACTAGCTGCGTAACAACCCGTTGTATTGCATTTAAATTGCTTGAGGTCTTTCTGGGGGGGGGGGGGGGGTTCTAGTTTTATTATACAATTCAAGTTTCTAGCTTAATCAGTTCCAAAGATATCGTAGTTTAGAAAGTTTTCAGCTCATTTCACTTTTGTCAATATCGAATTTTTTAGAAACCATTCCTGCACTGCAAGAAAAAACTAGTCGTTGGGGGGCCACCGTAATACTTACCCATCATGGATATGCATAATGTAAAATATTAAAATAAAAATGTGTAAACTACTTATAAAATGCATAGCAATTCAAATAAAATCGTGGCTTGATGACGTCACAAACTTTAAAGGCTCGATTACTGAATTGCTTGAAAGAGGTTTTTCCTTATAACTCCAAAAATAATAATCCTATTAACTAGCGGTTTATTGCATCTGATTAAGCGTCAAATTTCCAATTAAAATATATCTTTGAAGTGAAATTTGGATGAAATACAGGGTCATGAAAAATCGAAGAGTGTGGAAAATAGGATTTCAAATATCTCGGCAACTAATTATCCGATCGACTTCATGCTTTATTCAAAATTTATGTTTTTTTATTGTCTTTTATATTCATTTCTTAAAATAAACAATTTCGAAAATTTTTATATACCTTTCATCAGAACGAATATTTCGAGAGTCCGAAAAAAATTGTTCCGGTTAATCGAGGTTATTGAAATGAAATAGGCTTCTTCCCATTATTACATACTAAGTACATACCAAATTGCAAGTCTCTATCTCAATTTTTTCGGGAGATAGAGCGTTTACAGACACACAGACACACAGACGGACGGCAAAATTTTTTTTCTAAAAATATGTTTTTCGGAATCTCCAGTGTCTGAAACGTGTAAATCCGTCAAAAAAAAATTTTCGATTTTCAAAATGATTACAAGACTTACCCTATACTACGTATGATGGGTAAGTAAAAATGTTGATTTTACAGTATAATACTACCAGTATTATACCGTAAAATTAACGCTGGGATACCAGTATTATACTGTAAAATCGACAATGTTTTGTTTTGCAGTGTAGAGAGCATTTACATCTTAAAAGTAACGACCACAACAAATTTTAAGTTTCTAGCACCAACAATATCGCAGAAATCGCAATTTAAGAACGTGTTTTACTCCTGCACCCCACGTGGGAGTTGTTGTACCGACTTAAAATATAGCCTATTTTGGAGCAGCGATGGTCATCCGCATTTTGCCTCCATTCGTTTCTAAATCGACTCAGTAGTTTCAGAGATTACCCCTACAAATAAAGTCACAAACAAACATTACTTCTTTATAATATTAGTATAGATTAAATATGCTCATCATTGTATTAGGTTAAAGGGATTGAGAAAATTCCCTTTTTTAATAGTACGAAAAGTGAAATGGGTGAAAATTAAAAAGAACCAATAACAGTTAAATATTTAATATTTCTCTCGATTAGTCATGGCACATTTGAGGTACATTCAAGTAGAGCTGTAATGGAGAATATACGCTGATATACGCCGCATACCCTCTGGATTTTTTAAAGAAGCTCTGTATACATCCCGTTCCTTAAGGCTCTTCTAAAATCCAAAAGAGCTACTTGCTGACACATTATTGAATTCATTTTTGTTCGGAAACGCATGAAATGGCAGGTGTTCTGATTCAGAAACTTTGTAATCGGAAGACGTTTTTCATTTTTTGGTAAAAGCTGGCAATCTTTCAGCAAATATTCTCAAAGTCGGCTTTTTGAACCGAATTCCGAAGCGGCAGCACAAGAAAGGGGAAAAACGTGTCGTCACTTGACAAGAATCGCTTGAAACTCGATGAGTAATTTATTTTTCAAAAAATAGAAAACGCTATTCAATGGTTGGAGTTTCATAGTTTCCAACAGAACGAAAAATTTCCGGGCCAGGACTCGAACCAGGGTACCTTGACTTGCCGTGCCAATGCTCTTCCTACTGAGCTCTGTTGTTTTTGTAATAAATTTCAACTATGATACTCCAACCATTGAATATGATTTACCTTGTTGAAAAAAACTTCCCTCTCTTCATTATGATATAGAAAACGCTATTCGATTCCAAATCGCTTCGATAGTCAGACCTGCCAATTTTATGCCTTTACGTTTAAAAATGAATCAGAAAATGTGTCAGAAAGTTTTACGTCGTTGAACAGGAAACTTGAGAAGATAGATACCCATCTTAAGAAAAGCTATTGCATACACAGAAAAAATAAAACCCAATTTGGGTCGAAAGATTCTTAGGTATGTGCCCAAATTGGGTCATGCCTGTTTTGGTTACCACTGTGTATGGGTACTGTTATGGTATTGGGCACTGTTAAATACCCATTTATTTTATTTATTTATTTTTTTTAATGGGTATTTAACAGTTGCCAAAATGGATACACAGTGGTAACCAAAACAGGCATGGCCCAATTTGGGCACATACCTAAGAATCTTTCGACCCAAATTGGGTTTTATTTTTTTCTGTGTATGCTCTCTAGCATATACCCTCTGCTTAAAGCGTTGTACCCTCTGATTTTTTTTCGACTACAGCCCTGCTCCCAAAGCATATTGATGCATCGTTTGAGAAGCATTGTTCTAACTTATCATATTGCTTAAACTTAGCTGTATATTTCTATTATTGTCAGGTTTGTTAATTCATTAATTTCATCTATTTAGCACAAATCTCTTCAACAGGCAAAAAGTATGCGCATTCACTCAAACGGAAAAGAATAACAGCTTTTCTACTTTTGATAAGTGTATGTATGCCTGATGAAAAAAGCTCAAAAATTATTACTCTCGAAAGTAAACTTTTTAAAGTAGTTTTGTAAGTATTGGAAAGCTTAGTTTTCAAGTTGAATTTCGCCTGCATTTTTTTTTATTTTTTCGGCATAAAAAAATACTTTTGCAAAGAAAGGAAAAAGTAACCATCAAAATTCTGATACTCAAAGAAAATTTTAATTAATATTTAGTGAATAGAGGATTGCACTCTTAAGAGACTTTGGGGAGGGGGAGTGGGGGGTGATCCGTCCCCAGAAGATTTCTGCCAAGTCGACTCCTCATTTTTATCGATCTGGTATAGATCGATTCATTATCGATCCATCGCTTATGAGGATAGCACATCGATAAATTCATCCGCCGAACGAATGAGATTATCGGAAAGGATAAGAGACCTGTGACTTAGTTGTAGAGTCATTAAAGGATCATTTCAATGAAAGATCTCGGTTTATTGAAAAAAAAAGAAGGTGCTGTTGTTCCAGAATTACTAAGTTTGCTTTTTTTTCTTTTTTAAACTTATTGGAGAAATCTGCATTGTTGAAATAATACCAGTGGACCCGTTTGAGTCTATCGCAGTGCAATCTTTGAAAATTTTTGCAATTTTTTTTTTTTTATAAATTTTTAATTAACAACAGTTTTTTATTTTATTTTATTTATTTATTTTTTTAAATCGAGCAACGTGTTTTGACGAAATTTCAGTGTACTATGTCAAAAAACTTTTGAAAAATTTATCATATGATACCTCATTCATCGTTGTGTGTTTTGTATGTACATAGAAAATTAAGAAGGATGACATCTGAACTAAATTATATAACAGTGGACCCGTGAGAGAGCTTCGCACTTCAGTCTAATATTTCTTAGCAATATCTAATATATATTTTTTATTATTCAGGTCTAAACTTTTAAAGAAATATTAATATATGAAAACATAACATCTGATAAACATATCTGAAAACATAACATTAGTCAAGCCAGAATATCATCTCATTTAGTCCAGCAAATAAGCCAGAAGCCGATTCAAAAATTTTTCGAATGAGACCTCATTCATCGTTCTGTATATTGTAAATGAATAGAAAAAAAAAAGATATTGACAACAGAAATAATATATTTATTTTTTGATTTAAGTGAAATTTCAAACAATACATTTTAACAAAAATTCAGTATGCAATGCCCGATGTTGGTAAGATTCTGTCTAGTGGTACCGCATTCATCGTTACTTATTAAATTCAATATGCAATGTGTGCAAAAAATCCTATCCAATGATACCTTATTCATCATTGTACGCTGAACATTAGTTGAGAAAAAGGGATGTTGACAACAGAAATAATATATACCAGTAGATCCGTGCGAGGATTTCGCACTGCGGTCTAATAATTTTTAGCAATATCTAATATTTTTTAGATACAGGTTTAAACTTCAAAAGGATAACTTCATTAAGGATAAGAATATCTGCAAACAACCTTAGTCAAGCCAGAAATCAAAGTTACACTAAAAACTGATTGAAGATAGCAAAAGGCAAGCGCGAGAAAATAAATTAACAATAGTATTTTGACAGCATTAGATGACGTCTTCCGCTTCTTGAAAAACATGAAACAAAGAAAAATAAATTGGATTTAAATACAATTTAATCTAATATAACGAAGCATACCTTTTATTCTCCACGTGAGATACCACTGTTTCGATCGATCGATGGTGTCTTTTCCTTCTAAACATTTCAATTTTGCTTTTTAACGATAAACTTAAAATAAACCCGTGCGGAGAAATCATACTTTATCTTTTTTGTACTATTTATTTTTACTTTCTTCTATCTATACTAATATTACTAGCTGTTACCCGTGACTTCGTTCACGTAACATTAAAAAAAGAATAAATGCATTAATTTAGTAAAACATTTCACTTGATAATTAACAACATATATAATTAACCAAAGCGTTACCACATTTTATAGGAGACCATACGGTATTTCTTTGCTATAGGGGCCTTGACATAACCCAGTCTTAAAAAAGTGAAATTTCATGCCAAATAATATATACAATCGCGAAAATGAAACTGCAACTAATGAAACTAGTCGTTGGGGGCCACCGTAATACTTACCCATCATGGATATGCATAATGTAAAATATTAAAATAAAAATGTGTAAACTACTTATAAAATGCATTGCAATTCAAATAAAATCGTGGCTTGATGACGTCACAAACCTTAAAGGCTCGATTACTGAATTGCTTGAAAGAGGTTTTTCCTTATAACTCCAAAAATAATAATCCTATTAACTAGCGGTTTATTGCATCTGATTAAGCGTCAAATTTCCAATTAAAATATATCTTTGAAGTGAAATTTGGATGAAATACAGGGTCATGAAAAATCGAAGAGTGTGGAAAATAGGATTCCAAATATCTCGGCAACTAATTATCCGATCGACTTCATGCTTTATTCAAAATTTATGTTTTTTTATTGTCTTTTATATTCATTTCTTAAAATAAAGAATTTCGAAAATTTTTATATACCTTTCATCAGAACGAATATTTCGAGGGTCCGAAAAAATTTGTTCCGGTTAATCGAGGTTATTGAAATGAAATAGGCTTCTTCCCATTATTACATACTAAGTACATACCAAATTGCAAGTCTCTATCTCAATTTTTTCGGGAGATAGAGCGTTTACAGACACACACACAGACGGACGGCAAAATTTTTTTTCTAAAAATATGTTTTTCGGAATCTCCAGTGTCTGAAACGTGTAAATCCGTCAAAAAATTTTTTCGATTTTCAAAACGATTACAAGACTTACCCTATACTACGTATGATGGGTAAGTAAAAAGGAGGACCAAGTTAAATCGTGAAAATCGAGGAATTCCTCTTCGTAAAACGAAAAACAACACTGGCAGAATTCTTCTATATAACAGTGCATTTTAGGTGGTATTTGGTGTACAATTTCTATATGTGTGCATTGCTAAATGGGCATTATTATATTGTTTATTTGCATAGACATATGTTATATATTTCTTACTACATTATCTTGTTTATTTATATATTAAATTAAGTGCTTCACACTAAGTGGTGTAAATAGTGAACAAACTGATTTTATACATTGATAGCTATTTCACAAAGATACAACAATCTGATGAGATTCTAAAATGTAAATAAAGGTTGCTGGAAAGTACTTTAAATTCTGCCCAATTTAACCTCGACATTTTCTTTATCGCGTCAAGAACACTATAAGCAAATAATTACCGACGACACAAATCTGATGATCTAAATTTACATATTTTTGTTAGTATATATAAGATTATTTTAATTTATTTCATGCCCTTGAAATTTTTTACGCTTTCTCTAGGGTTAGGTGTCGAATAAATGTACTTTCTTGTTATTTTATTTTGCCATTTCTATTTATTTTATTTTCCATTCATTCCATTTATGGATATTGATTTAATTTACATATTCGTGTCAAAGAATATTCTTTAAAGTTATTATCAGGATAAGGATAGGATACGATTAGGGTTAGGATTAGGAATAAAAATTGAACGACAATAGCATGACCGATTCAGGTTTAAAGTATAAAATAGGATGTCTATTTACATCATGAAGCAACAAGAAAATTAGAAAATTATCGGCTAATATTTTTTAATATGTTTTACAGTAATAGTTGGCATCAAAGGTGAGTGGGAAAATGATCATCTAAAGTACCATTAAGTGTTTACCACGCAAAAAACAAATATGGTTACAACAACGTATTTAATTTTGCGCCAAATTTCACTTGATAAAAAAAAAAAGGCAAATTGACTATGGACCTAATTTTAGACCCCTAACCTTCCTATTCTCGGAGATTTTCTACCTATATGTAAAAAAAATTATATTATATAGAACGCGCTTTCACGTTTATAATGTTATAAATTGGCACGATCGGCTTGTTCAAGATTACACAATTCGGCTGGAAGAAAAGATTCATTAATTTTTGATTTCTTCTTTGCTTTTGCATTACGCGAATTTGTTGGTAAAATCTACTTTCTTTTCGATAACATTGTTGTTCTTAACACTTTCCAACCTAGTTGAAAAGTGTTTATGACTTCGGTTTGTCTGGCCGTCTGCCGACTGCCGTATGGCCGTCTCTCCGTGCTCTAACTCCCGTAAATATGCTCGGATTGCTCTGCAATTTTTATATGTTATTGTCGTTATCTATAGGATGTTCCATATTTCAACGGAAGTGTGTAGCACTTATAGTTTTTTTTACAGGGACACTCAAAAGAATTCCGTTACATTGCGGTCTATGGGGAAAAATCATTTGCGGTTTATTTAAATAATGTTTCACTATTTTAAACGCATTGAAATTTATATACATCACTAAGGTGCATTAGAAGAAGCTTATTATGGAATAGGGTGTGCATAGCACTTTTAGTTACTTTACAGGGACAGTCAAAAGAATTCCGTTACATTACGCCTATGGAGAAAAATCGTCTGCGGTTTAATTAAATAATGTTTCACTATTTTAAACGAAATTGAAATTTATATATATCACTAAGGTGCATTACAAGAGGCTTACTACAGAATAGTGTGTGTATAGCAGTCATCGTTCATTTACAGGGACACACAAAAGAATTATATACTGTCTGTTAACAATAATTCCTGGAAATGCGTTTTAAGTTACTGAACGCGATTTTAAGTTTAACTCGCTTTTTATCTATTACGTGGTGTGTATAAATTCTGTTGATCCTATACAGGGAAGCACTAAAGTTCGCGAACACATTTCCGTTTATTGACAGGAATTCCAGCTGGAGAATTTTAAACTGTGCTACGCGTTTCCTAACTGAAATAAAATTTAGCATCCTATGTAGTATATATACAAATCTATAGATCCTATACAGGGCTGAATAAAAGTATTCGGATATTTTTCCGAATATTGTGTATGCTGGAAATTCCTGAAATTATGTTTTTAAATATGTTATGCGTTTTCCAAATTGTTTACTTAGATGTTATCTTTTAGCTTATTAAACGGTATAATTTGTAAAATTACTTTGGAAGCGTTGGAAAGTGTTACATAATCTATGCTTGACGCATGATTTTTCGTTCTTGTTTAAGTTTAAAAAATATTGTAATTTTACTTAATCATTGCTTTAAAATCTATGCAATTTTTCTTATCCTACAAGACTTTACAAAAATCCATTATGAAACAACTTTAAAAAATGTTATATTTAAAAACGACAACAAAGTTTTTCCTATTTTAAAACTAAAAGAAATGTAATATTAAATTCCAGTTCGAAACGACGATTTCCAAATGTGTTTCGATTGTGGGAAAATGATAGACGAAAAATGCTGTTACTTCGACATAATCATATTAAAATCTTTAGCTTTTATGAGAAAATCAACTTTCTTTTAAAAAATATAGTTATTTTTATTAAGATTTTCTGATTTTCGATACGGATAATTTTGCGATGCATATCATTGACATTTGCCATCCAATATATATATTTTTTAATTTTTTTATTGTTTATTTTACTTTTTAAAATTTAAATTAAAAATATGGTAACTTTATGTTAGCCGTGTGCAGACGATAAATCGCCAACCTATCCCATCATTTGTATTCATTAAAAATATAAATCTTTCACTCATTTCATTTAAAACACAGAACTTTAATTTACAACACATACATTTAAAATACATATATTACGTACATTTAAAATAATTCCTTTCATGTGAAAAAGAAAAAGAAAAAAATAAGAGAAATTAATCACAAATAATTTGATAACCCAAGATCATTTTATTTTAACATCAAAACAAATCTGTTTTATTTTTCTATATTTAACATCATATTCGCTTGCTTTCCATACTTACTCGTATTTATGCACTTTGTATTATTATCAAATATTTGAAAACGCTCGTTTTATGTCTAATATGACATCATTTCATATTCTGTTTAATTCTTAAATAATTCATTTCCTTTTCATTTTTCACGTGGAAATTTTTCACGTGAAAATAAATTGTTGATTAAAAGTTATTACTCAGGGGTTTTATTTCATATTGGCAACGATAAAGTATTAGCAACGGTAAAATAAATTTAACCATTTAAAAAAAAAAGCTGCAAAACCGGGCCCTTTGGGCCAAACCAACCAAACCAACCAACCATTTTAAAATATACGAAAAAATGTCCATTTATTCTCTATGAAAATAATGAAATTTTGAATTATTAAGAAAAATATTGAAATAAAATAAACAAAAACCAGTCTATGTTCATATGAGGGTTATAATCAACTTATATGCAAAGATACAGGATAATTAAATGCTTCATTTTGACGCTGGCTTCAGCCTAACATTTGCACACAATCAGATTTATAATATTATTAGGATAAAGGAGTAAAGATTGTTTGTTTGTTTGTTTGTTTGTAGGGGGTAATCTCTGGAACTACCGAACCGATTTCAAAAGTGATGGTGGCAAATTGATGGTGACAACCCCTGCTCCAACATAGGCTATATTTTATGTCGGTGCCACTAACCCCAGGGGGGTGCAGGAGCGAAAAACGTTCTAAAATTGCGATTTTTTTAATAGAAATTTGCTAGCTATAGAGCTAGAAATTTGAAATTTGCTAGCTATAGAGCTAGAAATTTGAAATTTGCCATTGTAGCTACTTATAAGATGTAAATGCTCTCTAGGAAAAAAAAATTAAAAAAATTCGAAATTTAAAAGGCTGAAATAAGCGAAAAGCGTTCTAAAAACATTCTAAATTACAATTTCTATGGAATCTCTGGAACTACAGAACCGATTTCAAAAGTGATGGAGACAAATTGATGGTGACAATCCCTGCTCCAACATAGGCTATATTTTATGTCGGTGCCACTAATCCCAGGGGGGTGCAGGAGCGAAAAACGTTCTAAAATCGTATTTTTTTTTTATACTGAATGAGCTAGAAATTTGAAATTTGGCATTGTACTTACTTATAAGATGTAAATGCTCTCTAGGAACAGATTAAAAAAAAATTCGAAATTTAAAAGGGTGAAATAAGCGAAAAGCGTTCTAAAAACATTTTAAATTACAATTTCTATGGAATCTCTGGAACTACAGAACCGATTTCAAAAGTGATGGAGACAAATTGATGGTGACAATCCCTGCTCCAACATAGGCTATATTTTATGTCGGTGCCACTAATCCCAGGGGGGTGCAGGAGCGAAAAACGTTCTAAAATCGTAATTTTTTTTTATACTGAATGAGCTAGAAATTTGAAATTTGGCATTGTACTTACTTATAAGATGTAAATGCTCTCTAGGAACAGATTAAAAAAAAATTCGAAATTTAAAAGGGTGAAATAAGCGAAAAGCGTTCTAAAAACACTCTAAATTACAATTTCTATGGAATCTCTGGAACTACAGAACCGATTTCAAAAGTGATGGTGACAACCCCTGCTCCAACATAGGCTATATTTTTTGTCGGTGCCACTAAGCCCAGGGGGGTGCAGGAGCGAAAAACGTTCTAAAATTGCGATATTTTTAATACTGAAGGAGCTACAAATTTGAAATTTGCCATTGTAGCTACTTATAAGATGTAAATGCTCTCTAGGAAAAAAATTTAAAAAAATTCGAAATTTAAAAGGATGAAATAAGCGAAAAGCGTTCTAAAAACATTCTAAATTACAATTTCTATGGAATCTCTGGAACTACAGAACCGATTTCAAAAGTGATGGAGACAAATTGATGGTGACAACCCCTGCTCCAACACATTCTATATTTTATGTCGGTGCCACTAATCCCAGGAGGGTGCAAGAGCGAAAAACGTTCTAAAATTGTAATTTTTTTTTTATACTGAAGGAGCTAGAAATTTGAAATTTGGCATTGTAGCTTATTATAAGATGTAAATGCTCTCTAAGAAAAAATAAAAAAAAAATTAAATTTAAAAGGGTGAAATGAGCGAAAAGCGTTCTAAAAACATTCTAAATTACAATTTCTGTGGAATCTCTGGAACTATAGAACCGATTTCAAAAGTTATGGTGGCAAATTGATGGTGACAACTCCTACTCCAACATAGGCTATATTTTATGTCGGTGCCACTAACCCCAGGGGGGTGCAGGAGCGAAAAACCTCCTAAAATTGCGATTTTTTTTAATACTGAAGAAGCTAGAAATTTGAAATTTGGCATTGTAGTTACTTATAAGATTTAAATGCTCTCTAAGAACAAAATTTAAAAAAATTGAAATTTAAAAGGTGAAATGAGCCAAAAGCGTTCTAAAAACATTCTAAAATATAATTTCTATGGAATCTCTGGAACTACAGAACCGATTTCAAAAGTGATGGAGGGAAATTGATGGTGACAATCCCTGTCCCAACATAGGCTACATTTTATGTCGGTGCCACTAATCCCAGGGAGAGTGCAGGAGCGAAAAACGTTCCAAAACTGCATTTTTTTTATACTGAAAGAGCTAGAAATTTGAAATTTGGCATTGTAGTTACTTATAAGATGTAAATGCTCTCTCAGAATAATAATTAAAAAAAAATCGAAATTTAAAAGGGTGAAATGAGCGAAAAGCGTTCTAAAAACATTCTAAATTACAATTTCTATGGAATCTCTGGAACTACAGAACCGATTTCAAAAGTGATGGTGGCAAATTGATGGTGACAATCCCTGCTCCAACAGCCTCTTTAATAAAAAGCTATGCGATGCTGGAGACTGGGTTTTTCGCTAATTGTTGCTACAGATTAATCTCTCAAAATGAAACCTTTGAAGTTACTGAAAAAAAATAATAGCTTGAAAAGTATTTGTCAGAAAATTGTTAGACAAACTGTATTTGAAAGGTAAAAAATTGTATTTTTCTTGATATAAATTACAAATCTAATGATTATGCCGTTTTTCAAATATTGAATTTCAAAAATTACCAAATTTCACAATGGAGTACCATAGCGAAACCTTCATGCGTAAAAATATAATGATAATATCGACGTGTCCTGACGTGTATAAAACGAGTAAAATATGACGAGTCACAAATTATAGTAGCCTTATTATTCTGTTCAAATATAAGAGTGAATTCTGAAATGTCAATATTTTGTTTGATTAAAAGTTCGTTAAGAGAAATTGACCAGCGTAGCGGGCGTAGCTTGCTAGTCTATAATAGAAGAAAGTATTGTAATCGAAATTTTTTTCGACTTCCGGTTTTCGACGGATTTACACGTTTTAGGGGTTAGAGATTCCGAAAAACATGTTTTTACAAAATGTCTGTCTGTCCGTACTCATTGTATCATCGAAGAGTGTATGAAGTCAAATAGAACACGAATAGATAGCTTCAAATTGAACCACATTTTTTTTCTATGTTTTTGGCTATGGCAAGCAGGTTCTATTAGAATTTGGGGATATTTCGACGAAAGGGGGCGCTGTGATAGCCATTTAAAGATTTCAAATTCAAAAAGATGTACAAAATATTTGAAAATCCTAAAAGTTTTTTTCGTTCAATGTTCGGCCTTGATCCTGTGAATCTGGAACAATTTTTGTTTTGCCTCTATCTTAAGAAATGGCTGAGATATAGCGGTTTGAAATTTTAGGGTGGCGGAAATTTTCAAACAAGACAGCATAATTCATCCATAAACGGGTTTCATTTACGAGTTTTAGTTAACATGGTTTCGGCAAATTTTCTTTCATTGTTGTAACCATTGTCCCTATTATATGCTTATCACTATATATTTATATTCGTTAACGTCAAATTCTCGCCAAACTTGGCAACCGTTGGCGAAATATTGCCAAATTTGGCGACCAAAATAGGTCGCTATAAATGAACCAACTTGGCTGTAGAGGACTAATTTGGCGATATTCTCATTCAAATTCAATGTTGACGATAACTGGGATTGAATCTTCTTTAATTAGGTTCCAAGCATTTTACCTTCGTGTTTTCCAGTAAAATTAGCTAAAATCGTAAAATCAAGGAATAGGGAGGCTATCTGTTCCTGTCGGTTCAGGCCAGAAGGACTTTTCGTAGTTTAGTATACATCAGTTGATCGCATCCCGGTAACCCGACGATTCGCAAGCAGCTGATGTACAACAGAATGACGAAAAATATTGATTTTATTGGCGATGTAATAGCGAATTTTGAAGTATTAACATGACTGAGATAGAAGAAAGTTTTGGGATTGGCACATCCGACTAGTTTATAATCATTCTTGAGCATCATATAAAGGGGTATTTTATTTTTGCGGTAACATTAATTTGAGGAAAACCTTTCATTTCATTTCTGGAAACAATGCCGATTTAATTTTTAATTAACATAAATTTTTAATCAAACAAGAACGAAGAATCATGTGTCAAGCATAGATTATGTAACACTTTCCAATACTTTAGAATAATTTTACAAATCTTGTTAACTGTTTAATAAGGTGAAATATGATATTGGAAAACGCATAACATATTTAAAAACCCTATTCCAGGAATTACCAAGAATATTCGGAAACATATCGGAATTCTTTTGTGCAGCCCTGTATATGATCTATAATTTGTATATACACTAAATAGTATGCTAAATTTTAGTTCAGTCAGGAAAAGCGTAGCACAGTTTAAAATTCCCCTTTCGGAATTTTCCCGCAATAAACGGAAATATACTCGAGGACTTCTGTGCCCTGTATATGAGATAAAGAATTTATACAAAATAAGTAATATATTTAAAAAAAAAAGTTAAATATTAAAACGCGTTCAGCAACTGAAAACACACTTCCAGGAATTATTGTTAACATACTGTACCAAATTATTTTGCGTGTCCCCGAATTATTCTGCGCGCATGAACGATGAATGCTATACCAGTTGTAATGCACCTGAGTAATATACTATATCACTTTCAATATGTTTGAAATAGTGAAACATTATTAAAATAAACACCAACCGATTTTTCTCCATAGACCGTAATGTTAGAGAATTATTTTGAGTGTTTCTGTAGACGAACTATAAGTGCTATGCACGCCATAATTCTAGAGTAAGCCTCTTGTAGTACACCTCAGTGATATATATCAATTTCAATATGTTTGAAATTGTGTAACAGCATTAAAATAAATCGCAAATGATTTTTTTCCCATATACCGTAATGTAATGGAATTCTTTTGAGTGACCCTGTAAAAAAGCTATAAGTTCTACACACTTCATTTTCAGTACCGAGCATGCCATAGTAAACTTCAATAACATATATCCATTGCATGACAATCCGAATATTTTTACACGTATTATAACACAGACAGACAGACAAACCGAATTTATAAACACTTTTCAACTATGTTGGAAAGTGTTAAAAACATGTTTTAACGAAATGTGAGTGTGCTCTGTGAGAAGCCTCTTCAAAAACCTTTCGAATGATACCTCATTCGTTGTTGTGCGTTTCATAAGTTCATAAAAAAAGGGATGTTGACAACAAAAATAATGTATATGATGATATCTAAGAAGGGAGCATTCATATTAAACAATATAACAGTCAACAATATAACCTCCTATCAAAACCTATGGGTTATTTTAAATATATTTGTGATACTAAAATCATATTTGACCTTACAGAGTCGGTTATACGTTACTTTCATTTCTTGTGGTCATTTTGTATTTTCATATTTATGCATCTACACTATTAAAAATAAAGTTTGACGTTTCACCTAAAAACTGGTGAAAAGTACACTGTAAAAAATCTTCAGCTTTTGCTGCATAGTCACTCTACCGCTTTTATAGAATATCTCTATTTTGATCAATAAAAATGCTCCATAACATAGTAAAGTAACCATTTTCTCTAAAAGCGGTGGAGTGTGTCTGCAGCAAAAGCTGAAATTTTTTAGCAGTGTAGCTGAAATTTAGCTGCAACTATGATATTGGTCATGTACAACACTTGGATGTTGTTTAGGCTGATTTTACGGAGCGATTCCAGCATATTTTAAACATGCGTATACCGAGTTGGGTTTCAGATCCTTTCGCAAATGCAGATACAGCAGAATCATCAAATTTAGAAGAGAAGCTCGTAGAACTCACAACTACCGAAGAACTAAAAGTAAAATTAATGGATACCAAGAGTAGAGTTCTGGCATCAAAAATTAATACCAGCTCTTTACCCTGGTTTGTGGGCAAGAGTACAGCGCCTAGAATACATAGTGTGGAAACCGGCTATCCCAGTAATGCTTTAAAAACTGCCAAAAAATTGTAGCCGATAAATATGCGATGATGCTGTACGATAATAGGGTGATCGCAGTGACACCTGCTAGCTCTTTTCAACGTAAACATTGTATTGCAAAAATTTAGTAAATATCATATGTATTTTGAACAGTCATAAGTTGATAATCAAGCAATGACATAAAATAAATTGCAGAATATATTTTAAGAGGATAACTATACATCATAATTGCTAAATCGCTTCAGTAAAGAAACGGAAAAAAGGGATTTGTTTTTGCAAAAATGTGAAAATAAAGATACGGACAGCTTTAAGCCTATTTAATATTTAAAAACAGGACAATTGCACCATAATTTCTATAATTCAAATACAATATTTGCTAAATGGTACATACATTAAAATCGTGAATTTACAACCACAATTAAACATCAACGTTTCATTTCGCTTCTGCGAACGTCATCAGGATGTTACAAACAAGTCGAAAAAAAACTTGTTCGACTTGTTCGACTTCATTGTCGACTTTTTCGACTTGTTTGTAACATCCTGATGACGTTCGCAGAAGCGAAATGAAACGTTGATGTTTAATTGTGGTTGTAAATTCACGATTTTAATGTATGTACCATTTAGCAAATGTTATATTTGAATTTAAGCCTATTACTCAAAAAAAAATTAATTAATTAATTAATTAAAAATAATAAAATTTTTACTGAAAGAAATTTCTGAATCACTAATGCACGTACACATATGAATTAGTTCCGCTGTATGCATACATGATACTGCAAATTGATTATTATTATGGAACAGATCTGTTACACTTATGCACCAGTGTTTGGCGACTTTTTAATTGGTGCGATTTCAAAGCCCAAGCCAAACCAATAACTTAATACATTAGCTGGATTACCATTAAAGAAGAAAACAGCCAAAATTTTGCGACATAGTTCCTTTTTATAACGAAAAAAAAACTGTGCGTGCGTGTAAAATATTATAGCCTTAATCTTTACCACTCTTCTAGCAGAGATTCATCCTTTGGCACGCTAAATAGGGATAGTTTGCTGTTCTTGTATCGAGTATTGTAACCAGGCATAAAACAATGCATATCATTTCAGTCATATCATCATATCGTCCTATTCGTCATATCATCAAACAATGCGTAATTTTTTAACCGTGATTACTATTGGGAATTCAAGCGCTCGAATACACAATCTGGTGGAGAAAAGATATAACTTCTCTCTTCAGGAAAATCACTTGCAAGCCCATTGCGTTACATGCATTTTTAATTTGTTCATAATGATTATTATGTTGCAAAATTTCAGATTTCATGGGATATTTGTGTTCTGTATTTATTTGACAAGGTAAAATTATCAAAATTTGAATATTTAACATTTTCAAACGCGTTTACAATAAATAATGATTTCAATGGCACTTTAGCATTAGTTAAAGGGACAATATTACTGCACCGACGGCTGCAATCAGCGCCTCTATAAGCTGTTTTAAGTCCCAATCTTTCATACTTTTAAAGCTTTTGAAAATCATTTTTCTTCTTTGTAAATTCAATTAAGTCTGAGAAAACAGGGTGTAATTTAAGATTTAAAATGCTTACCACTGGACGAAACGTTTTCTCAATTTGATTCTTATACAACACGGAGGAAGGTATCTTCATCCGTGTTATACAATGTTTACTTTGAAAAGAGCTAGCAGATGTCGCTACGATCAACCTTTTATCGTTCAGTATCGTTGTACATTTATCGGATTTAATTTTTTAGTACTATGTTGTAGCCGGTTTCCACACTATTTATTCTAGGCGCTGTAGCAAGAGTACAGAATTTTTTAATTGTTTTTGCTTTATCGTATTTGGCTGAACGTGTATTCAGTGCAGTAGCTAATTTACTGTATAAGAAAAGGAACACATTGCACATCACTGAACGTGTCAATTTGCGACTGATGTTAACGAAATTGGAACCCGACAATAGCAAATTGTTAAAACTCCACCAGCCTCAACAATCTCATAATTTTATAAAAATTTCTTATTTGCTTTGTGTTTAATTTTTAAATCTTTAATAAACAATTTTTTACTTCATTTGATGGTCGTTTTATTTAATTTTTCTACTTTGTGATTCTTAACAGATAGACAGATGAAATAGGTATAGATAATATGCAACAATATTTTAATATTTGGTATAATGAACTATTATGGAAGAGAGGGTGTTGGAAATTTTTTTTCTTGTAAAGGGGGTGGTGGTCTAGAAAAGGTTGGGAACCTATGTATTAAATGATCTGAAGTATTACTTGGAGTATCCTAAAAAAATTGCAGTTTTTTTTTTTTTTTGAAAAACAAAACTTTGAGAAAAATCAGAATAAATTGGTTATAAAAATATAGAGGCGACTATTTTTTAACTCTTTATAGGCGTTAGGCTATACTTTTCCATATCTGTTAAATGCTTCCTAAAATAATAGCTATATGAAATGTATCATTATATGTAGATTCATATTTGAGATTAATTTATCCTATGCAATAGTCAAACGCAATATAAAATTCAAAATTTTGTTACATAAGCGTTTTAATTCATTGCATTTCATAAGCAAGCTACAGATTTAACGCTCAAAAGTTTTTAAAAATCTCTACTGTCTTCATTTCTAATTGATTTTAAAATAAAAGAAAAATCGTTTTGGAAGCAGAAAAGTTTGAATAGCAAGATTCTTTCATAAAGAGACAGGCAAATCCAGGTTATCTAAAGTCGTGTTACCGAACATAAACAGCCCCCTAAAGGGGAGATTCTATTTCTTTGGCCTAAAATTCATGTGGTTCTTACGATTTTGTTTTCGGTTATAAAGAAAAGAGATGTCACTTTTGGACTTTTTGTATTATATTTATTGACATTTCACCTACATATTTAAATTTGTGTGTGTAAAAAATAGTAAATATCCCTTCTGCGACGGGAGTACCTAGCAGGTGCGCACCATGAACTTCCGATCGGGCGACCGTTTTTCTCCGGTCACTATCACTTGAAAAAAATTGGGTCGCCAAGTTATGAAAGGGCATTGAATTCTCTGGTGTTTATACCAACATTTAGTTTAAAAAGTTGATTTTTGACGAAATGGCGGTCATTTGAACAAGAAAGATCATTTTTTCGTCTTTTTTTACATTTTACGAGCATGAAAAAAAAAAAAATTAATCAATAAAAATTATACTTTTCGGTGCTATAAGCAAGCTGCTGCAAAAACGATTGCTTTTCTTAGAAGAAAAAAAAAAAGAAAAAAAAGAAATCGGTCGAATAGTTCTCGAGAAAAATGGTCATTCAGTTAGAAAAACAGGCTTTTCGGAAAAACAAATTTGAAGTTTTACCATAACGTTATATTCAACAAGCGGCGTTACGTTCACTGAACAAAAAAGATTACAAGGAATTTGAAATGAAAAAATTGCAAAAAATGCAAAAAAAAAATTAAAAAATCGAAAATTTTGACGCAAAGAAGTAGAACCTCACCTTCAATAATTCATAGAAAACTGAAAAAAAAAAAAAAAAAACTATTAAAAAAAATTAGCAATTTCTGAGAAGACTAGATCGCCGAAACTATTCCTGTCATGGCACGGATACTAGCATAAGCCATCCATCTTATTTGCTCTCAAATCAGGGTCCGCTCTATCCTCTCATCGTCATCATATAAACAAATTAACCTTTAAGGTAGAAATGTGAATTTAAACAGAAACACGTGAATTCTTGGTATTCAAACGTAATCCTCGTTCGTTTTCGTTTTTTCATTGGTCCATCCGCTGACGCATGCGTTGTTTTCCAGAGCCACTTGTGGAATCGGTCGTCAGGGCAACGCGTCCAATGTCTAGGACGACAGATTTCGCGATGAGAGTGCCGCCGCTGCCTAAAGGTAAGAAGCCTGCTGGTTGCCTATTGATTATTATGTCCTTTTGCTCACCGAATCTGACGGGGAAGAGAAGGTGCTATTCCAGTCCGGGATACAGGGGGGTGACGACGGCGCGCTGTCTGGGTAGGTCGCTTCCCTGCCATGCAAATGAAAACAGCAGAAGCGCTTTTATTAGTTGCTACCGGCGAAAGGCTTGTTTCAGATTTTCTGGGATTAAGGGTGTCGTTCAGGGTTGCTAGGTGATTATTTTTTGAATTGATGATTTGAATGAGAATTTTAGCGCGTGAATTAGAAAAAAAATAATAATCGGGATTTGGATACAGAAAAGCGGAGCAAATTTGTATGTACGACTAAAACTTCAAAATGTTTATTTCTAAGAAATTGTTCAGCGTGATTTAATTTATCACGTAATGATAAAACATAAGCAAAGTATCAAAATAATAATTGTGTACAAGTAAGTATTGCTTGAAAAACATGACGTCGAAGACATTTTGTCGAAGTTTTTTTTTTTTTTCATGGTGAGTTGCTTTCTGCTCCTGAACGTATTTGTAAAATTCATCATAGAAGTATTACACGCTGAAAGGAACAGCTAGTTTCTATTTAAAATAACTGCGCATACAACAAAGGATGTAAATTATCACTTACTACTCAGCGTACAACCAATAGATTGAAAAAATGTCCAGACCGAGGATTGAAGATCTGTGCTTATGATTGACTTTGTGCTGTAAAGCTGTAGCCTTGCCAACATATAAGAGTGAAAAATGCTAGTCTGGATGTCGTCCGGATAGCTCAAATAGTAGAACATAGGTGCGTGATACCAAGGGTTCTGGGTTCAATCCCCGGTGTGCACTTTTTTCACTTTGTGTGTTGTACGCTGTGTTTGTGTAGTAAGTGATAATTCACATCCTTGGTTATATTCATTATAATTTTCAGCTCTGCTGCCAAATTTAAAGAGATACAGCTAAATATATTACGTCTGAATCAGAATTATACATTAAATCAGACATTTAATAAAACTAAAAAACAATACATTAAAATCACATATCAAAATCAACTACAGTAGACGCTACAAACTCGTCATCAGTACAAAAGTCAATTGAAAACCAAAGCTGTTGTTTACACATGTTCACGTTCAAAACTGTGCATTTAAAATATTAAGGCACCAGGGAATATACATCACAGTAGGACCACATATTCTAATTTCTAATTTATTATCAAAAGTGACCATCTGTTGTTTGCTCAGATCATTTCAAAAATAAAAAATATCCATTTGACAGCTTTATTGAAAGTCTATATATTTCTCTAGGGATGTTTTGAAATGTTGATTCCGTAACGCTAAATCTACTAAAATTTTGAAAAAAATAAACAGATGGGTCAATTTAGGCAACATCCTCTTCAGGTGCTCCAAAAAAAAAAAATCACGTCGTACGCTTACGGGCCTAAACATGAAAAACTTGAAATGAGCTATCTTGAGCGGGGCATTTAAATTTCGCCTCAAAATCGGGACGTCTAACAATCCTGGTCGTTCTTCAATTTTTTCATTTTGACCGCTTCACAAGACGAATTTTTCTAACACAATTGAAAAACATTTTCATCTTGCATTTTTGTTCAGGAAAGAAGATTCAAATATCGCTTTTTATTCTCATGTAAATGCAATGCATTTTAAATACTTTCCAACATAGTTGAAGAGTGTTTACGACTTCGGTGTCTCTGTCAGTACTCTAACTCTCGTAAATATACTCGAATTCCATGCAATTTATATATGTTATTGAGGTTTACTATGGCATGTTTGCTATTGAAAATGAAGTATGTAGAACGCATAGTTCGTTTATAAGGACAGTATAAAAAATTCTATTACATTATCATATACGGGGGGGGGGGGGCAATGTTTGTGGTGTATTTTAAGTATATTACTCTTTCAACCATAATGAAATTGATATGCATTTCTGAGGTGTACAATTATAATACTCCATTACAATATTCTGGAAGTGTTGGAAAGTGTTTCATAATCGATGATTGAAGCATGATTTTACTTTCTTGTTAATTGTAATTCTATTGCTATATGGTGACAAGTGAAGACAAGCGTGTAAGAAGGTGTTACGTAACAAAAATTAATTTTCGGGAAATTTGAATTTAATGCTTTTTGTTGTCAGTTTTAATTTCTTTAGTGTGTAGCACATGCTTAAAATGTTTATGTAGGTGACACTAAATTCTCCCAAAAATACTTTTCATTTAATTATTAAATATTAAAAATATCGTTATTATTTAAATTATTGAACATAAAAATATTAAATACTTAAAAGGATATGTCACTTATCTTAAAGTATACTTTGAATATTAATATTTTAGCTTTACTATAGAATATATTATGTCTTTATCCGTAAATAGATAACTGCGACATAACACCTTTTTCCATTCGTGCCTTGAATTGTATAGCAATCAAATTATAATTTGAGATACAGGGCCAGAGGAACTTACAGAAGAATATTACTCCCGGATCGTGTTAAAATAATTGTAGTACTATAATATAGATTTTTCTACAAACATACGAAAAATTTTGAGTATGATATTATTTACAGTATCAGTAAAAGTTTTCAAATTGTTACAAAATTTGAATTAGTTGCTTAAATAAAGCACAATATTTTCCCATTAGAAAATATATCATGTCATGCATAAAGTTTTTACATGATGACTCGATTATATTACCATTTATTGCATGTATTATTCGCATATAGGATTTTAACTTGTCTGTTAATAATTTAAATTATATAACAGATTAAAAATAGCAATTATTTTAATTAAAAATAGCATACTAAAAATAACATATAACGTGTAAAATTCCCTTACACCATGTTGATAATCATGAATTAGGTCTTTAGTATGACTAACCCGCCTCCCTCTTTTTTTTTTTTTTAACCAACGCGTTAAGCATTGTACCTTTTAGCGCGTCGCGTAGGCTGAAAAAATATTTGAAATCAGTGTAACATACACATATACATACATATACATTTTGTTGTATATTAACACACATTGATAACCAATACATAAAAATATAACACTCACTGCACTGTAAAAAAAAAACCGGAAGGAAAAACTGCAAAAAAGGCTGTTAATATTTCACCTAGCAATCAAACACAGCACTTTCGTTAATTTACAGTGATTACAGCTGTATAGATAGCGACATCTCTTGGCGTTGTTGATCATTATCTGAAACAAGGGGAATAAACACATTTAGGTCAGCGGCAGGTGCAGTCCAATAATGAAGTGACGCTTCGATTCTACGAGAAATGGCCGCCATTAGGAGCGAGCCTAGAAAGTTGTAACAATTACACCTGATAATGGATAATTACAAACATATTTTAAAGAGTAAAAGTAAGTTTTATCTTTGTTTTCTTATATTATTGTTTTAATAATATCATATAAATTCTGTTATATATTTATACGATACTAATTTTGTTTTTAAACCACGTGTATATCACGGCAGGAACTTTCACGTCATTTGTCTAGAATAAATATTTTGTTTTAAATCGTAAAAATAGATGATTTTGCTTAGTTATGTTGTTTTTTACTTTACCTCAGTATGTTCTCTTAGAACTTTGTTATTATTACGTATAATTTGCGTTTAAGTATCACAGGGAAACTTTATGCAAGCATTTTTTTTTTAAAAACAAGATCCCTGTTTTTAGCTATGCCTTATTACGCTATTATATATTTTTCAAAACTCCAGTTCATACGCTGGCATTCGAATATACTTTCTAAATCCTATAAATAATTTAACAGCTTAATTACTGTAGCTAGCTACAGTTTTCGGTTCACTTTGGACGGTAATTTAAATATTTTTATTTATTTAATATATTTAGCCGATATTTCAAACAGTGATTTATTTTCCATTTTCAAATCATTTATTATGAGTAATCTGGATGCACTATTTTATCAATTCCTAAAATATTCGTTGTTTATTTACTGTCACAGCAGTAATTTGCAGCAACTCAGTTGTTTGTTTAATGTTTTTGTCCATTATCTATTTAGTTTTTATGTGAACAGATTTTTTTTTATTATTAGTATTTTATTTTACGTTTCTTGAAGTCATAAGTCATTTTTTTTTCTCCCCGTGTTCATTTTTCAATCAGATCTGATATTTATGGAATTAAATGTAGACTTATAAAATTATCTTAGCATAAAATAAGTTTTTTATCAATATAAAGTTTCCATATCAGCAAGTTGCGTACAATAAGGTCTTGTTATTAATTATATATGAATGATAGTTTAAATATCAGAAAGTTTTGCATGTCCGTGTTGAGGGGTGGAGGAAATAATGGCTACATTAAATAAACAAAAATATTTAAATAGATACAAAAAAAAACCCTAAATTTGTTGGAGGGAAAAAAAATATATGCATGATTTAAATTAGTGGGTATTTTCAAATACAAACAAACGGATAAACAAAGTCCTGTAAAGAAATACTGAATAATTAATTAAAAGCTAGATAAAGTAAAATCTTCCTTTGTTATGATTTATTGAAAAAACATTTTATCTCTATAGGCAAATGACTAAAATTTTTGTGGGTGATATACTTGACCAAAAACCGAAATTTGTATCGTATATATGTATAACAGAATCTATTATATAATAATGATATAGGTAAACAAAAAGGTAATACTTAGTGCCCAAAGTCTTTGAAATATGTCTTAGGTTAAAATAAGAAAAAAAAATACAATACACGGAGAGGAGGAAGGGGGGGGGGGTAAAAATATCAACAACAAATGCTAAAAGTTTTACAGTGATTCTGTTAAAATTGCATTAAAATTAACAGCAAAAACAGCTGTAAAAATAACTAATCTGCTGTAAAATAAAAAAACTGAACTGCTGTAAAATTAACCGCAAAAAATGCTGTGAATTTACAAAAGTGCTGTTTACCCATGAAAAACAAAACTGCTGTAAATTCACAGCAAAATATGCTGGCACCCATATTGCCAGCATTTTTTGCTGTAAAAATACTGTGATTTTTTTTACAGTGTGTATAATGAATAATTTTGAATTAGTAGATAAATTACAAGCAACTAAAAACGTATACAATACTGTAAAACCTTCAAGGAATGTCCATCAACATAATTAGATTGTAGCGCCAGACTAGACCTTGATTTATCTTTTCAAGCAAAAGTTAGATTTTATTGATTCAATTTAAACTTCTGGATTGTATAAAGTGATTGGTTTACTTTAGTAATAAAAAATAAATTGGGTTCGTAGACCTTTCATCGATGGATTAGGAAAAGTTCTGATCTGGGTTAAGTGTCTGAGTCCCAGACTAACAGTTGTGAGCAAACTCCTAAATAGAAACTGATCTTTCGTTTAGGATAGTCTATTTAAATGGTTTGCAGTAGTGGACAGTCTTTGAAGGACAGAGATCCTTCGCTGGATCGCAACTAGCCGGTATAGGCTTGTTGCGCTATACTATTTATCATTTCACTTTCAAGTGAGCGCTTATATCAAGCCGCTGGACTTTGTATCAATTTTAGCAATGGCACATGGCGTACCTACAGGATTCCTATCCTGTCTCTGTCACAACTCAAAGAAGAGCTGTTACACTTCTTAGCAAAATCAGGAACTGAATCTCCCAGATCCTCCTCTTTTTTCATGGCTACCAAATCTGAGCGAGGTTTAACTCTCGTTTGACTTTTGACCCAGCCACTTAGATAGTAGAAAAGAGATGTCACTTTTTACTAAGTTCATCATTGGTTCCTAAAGAGGGAAACACGAAGTTGCACTATCATTTTCACCAAGCTAATATTTTAACCACAGAGGTCAACATGTGCTCGCGGGCGTTGCTTTGTAAGTTGCAATCGTAGGTCTTATTGTTCGAAAACATTTGTTAAGCACAAAAAGTAACTCTTTGATTGCTATCACTTAAAAAAAAACACCGGCGTGGGAAAATATTCTAGTAATGTTCTTGGTCAAGGTTTATCACGAGAGTTGTCCAAGGTTCAAGATGATTTTTCCACGCACTACGATATTCTCACATGTAAAGGGAATTCTTTACAATACTTTTGCGTATGAATTCCATTCAAAAATTTATTTAATAATATTATTATAGAGAATTTACACAAAATTATTATTGAATTATTTGTGGATAATGCCCTACTTTATTATTACGAGATAACTTTGATATTGATTACTTTAAATCTTTTAACTAATTTCTTAATAATAATTCATATTTCGTAATGATCCGATTTGTAAACAAATATAAGGCATTCCGCAAGGAGGTACAGCACCTAGTATTCTATCTAATTTATATTTTTATTACTGTGAAAAAATTTCATTAACAATGATATTTTACTTTATAGATACACAGATGATATAATTCTAAATTTTAAGCCTTTCAGGTGCAAAGTAACGTTGAAAACTCAGTAGAATTTCCGAAAAAATTAACTTGAATTTTTATTTCATGTAAATTATAAAACCAGAATATAAACAATCTGAAACAATTTTCGAAACAATCTGGGACAAATTTTCGCAGCTGCGGATTAAAGTTTAAACTGTACAAATATTATACTGGCGTCCTTCAATAGATTAGTTTTATGTATGCTAACATTACTATTCAAAATAATAATACTTCAGCTGTCAACATCTACGTTAAAAACATGACTTCTTAGTGAATGTAATTAACTTTACTAATTTTAACTGCTATCTATTATATTTCAATATATAGAAACATTCTTCTCAATCACTTCAACCGAATTAAACTTTGTATTCTGCAAAACATCGAAAACTAAATCTCAATCATTTAAAATAAACTTATCTTATCCATATTATTTTCTACCATACTGTATAAATGAAATAAAAAAATTCTTAAATTCTGTTAAAAAATGTATTAAAAATTAAAATAAACAAATTAAATTAGAATGTCATTATGGGAGGATTACTGAAAAAAAAATTATTTTAAAGGAGGTTCATGATGCATTTCAATAGAGAGATCTTAATATCATCATTATTATTTTTTTTAAATTTGGTATTCATCTATCTAATGTATAATATGTACACAGTTTTTCAATACAAAAGCTATTTTTATAAAAGGATCAATATACTATATCTACAATTTTTTCCTATAATAGATTTTTATACAATACTAGGGGGCCTACCCCCTGCGAGCTACGCTCGCCAACCCCCGCTCAGACTTCGAGGCCTCTAAAAACATGACAGCGTGCTTTGTTTTAAAAGTATTGGTAAATCTGTAATTGGGTTGCCATGCTTTTAACGTTTTAATGGGGCATTTTTTTATTATCATGGCCTCATACACAGCTGTTGCGACAACTGACGACTGTTTTCGGGATTGATAAGTAAAATCAATTACAACTTGAAAAACCAGTTTGTATAAAATGGTTAGGTTTAAATTGTGGCTACCTCTCGGACTTTTATAAAAACGATCTGTATTCTATTCTTCCTTTGCGTTTAAGGATGAGAAAAATTCCATCTGCTTGTGAATAACATTAAGAACCACGGTATTGAAAAGTACTATGTTATAGACATTTTCAGTAACAGGTTTTAATATTCTCTCTATTTTAGTGCACCATCATGCATATTTTCATGTTATTTTAAATATGTAAATTATTTATTTTAATTAATATGTATATACGAATTTTCTAATAATTATTTATCATACAAAATTAATTAAATATTTTGTGCATGTATGCCTGCATTTATTCGGCATGAGTTATTTAAACAAATTTGCTATCCGCGATAATTTTACACCATGTTATGTCACTTGAATATTGTCCATAAGAAAATCGGGTACTTTCCCAGTATAGGATCCTTTGCTTTTAGGTTTGGCGTAATTCGTGTTTAAAAAACGAATAGATTCGTTAATATACATAGATTTGTTACCAAAAGTTATGAAAACAAACCCAGTGAACTTTTGGTGCTTTTCTATTATACGCTTTTTGAGCTATCTGATTTCTATTATACACTTGACGCTTTTTTAAAAAACTTGGCGCAATTCGGGCATCAGAAAGTGAGATTTGGTGCCAAATGACATAAACAGCCATGGAAACAAACTCGACGATTTTTTTTTGTTTATATGCGTATTTTAATTATACGTATAATATTATTGTTTTTTCTATACAAATTACTTCTGATTACATATAAAATAGGATAAATGACATTTTACGCTAAACAAATTGTATAAATATTGAAAAAATGCTTCTGTATACGAAATGATAAAGTGAATAAGTTGACAGAAAGTATGTTGCCAAATTTTCCTTTTCCACCAAGGCTATTTTCTCTGTTTCGTCAAGGCCCCATATACTGGAAAAGCACCGAATTTTTATGCTTGTTTATACATGTATTTATATGTATGCATACAATTTATTTATAATTATCTTTCAATTTACCTCTTTTTGTACATAAAAATAGATAAATGGCTTCTTTATATTAAATAAATTGTATAAGCATAAATGACGTCATTTGGACGAATTTATTGAAAATATTTTCAGTTTATAAATTAAATTAAATGCTGACAGAGACGATTGAATCCTGACGATAGAAATGTGATTTTTTTTTCAAATTTTCATGAAAAACATAATTTAATCACAATCTTGTCTTTATTATCGATTGAAATAAAAGATAAATTCAATTTCAATTTGAAAATGACGAATAAAAAGAAATCAAAAATCCCTATCGGGATCCTTTTCGATTTTTTCCCTTTTTTGTCACAAAAAAACTGAGTAATTAGTTGCCATCATTACAGAAATGTCATTAAAATTAGAAAAAAATTAATATCTCGAAAACTAATTTCAATTTCAAAAATCTATTACCAGTTTTGACATCCGCGGATTTTTATGGACAGTTGGTATTAATTTCACCATCAAGCGTTTAATATTTTATTAAAAATAGCCCTGAAACATAATCAGTCGTTTAATCAGTCGTTTCATAAAATCGTTTCATAAATTCGTTTCATAAAATCGTTTCACAAATTCGTTTCATTAGGATTTTATATATATAGGGTAGATATAGCTATAATCTAACATTAAAAATTTCAATTTGCTATTCTTTAGCAAATATTTTTGATTATTTATAACTAATATGATCTAATATATTTTACTTTTTTTCATAACTTACCAATTTTAAATTATCAATCAATCAAATTCTTTAATTAATTATTTTTCATAGTGCTTGCGAATATTCATTAAACATCATATAACATAATTTTCCTTTTAATGGATAGATGACAGCAACACCCACCACTTTACAAAATAACAATTTCTTAATTTTTATACCCAATCTTCTTCCATTTAATATATATATATGAATATATTGCTTATCTTTATTTTCCCTCGTTCAATTCTTTCATTTTTTTTTATCCATTTACGTTCGGCTTTATATGCTATTGGGGACATTAACCTTGCTATTAGGTTTAGCCTCCAATATCAGATAAAATAGTATATCATTTTACCGTGAATTATTGTAATGCTCCCTCTCTAACGAATCGATGTCACATTCACAGTTTTTACTCCTGTTGTTTAACATTATATATCGTTTTAAGATTAAAAAAAATAATAATCTTTTAATTGTTGTGTTCATTTAATTTTCAGTGTTTTTAAGCTAAATTGGTGTATATCCAATGTCTAATTTTATTATTTCCGTATATACACTTTCTTTAATTGGTTGAATTTAATTTTTAATTTTTGTTTATCATGTTTTTTTTTTAATATTATAATTTTCAAAACTATGTTTACGCATTATTTTCATTATATATATATTTCTATATTTTTTTACATTTAATTTACTTATTTCCACCTTAAAATACTTTTTACAAATTCCCTTCTCAAAATTCCGTTTATTGTACGTATCTGTATTTTACCCCACATTAAAATCAGTCCATTTCGAACATTTTTTCTTAAGCCTAGATTTTTTTAAAATTGTTCTGGCACGCATGCTAGAACTTTCCGCCTTTTTAAGTATCTCAGTACACTTGTTTTCATACGCGTTCTTTTGGGTTAATTGATTCACTGAAAATCCAATTCAATCAGGTTTATATATTTCTCAGTGTATTCATGCCCGCATTTCTATAAAACATTTTGCAGCCTCTCGGAGGTAGAGATTTTCGTACTTCTAGTTGCTTGAAAAATCTGTAGCAGTTATCATGTGAATTTCTCCGAAGAACTTTGCCTTATTATCTAGAATCTTCTAAATTAAGAACCGTATTATGTATTAGTATGATGGATTAAAGAACGAGGTGGGTTGTCAATGAATGGTGTGTTACATTCAAGACTTATAATTGATTGGATGTAAATCTCTAAGTGCTTAATGATAAGAAAAAATATTAATAAAAACTCTTTGTAAACCTGCTGCTTTTATTGGCGGAAATCTTGTAAGAAATTTTGATTTCACATGCTTTGATTTTAAACCATGATCGGATTGCATTACATTTTTGCCATATGATTTCGCCTTCTCTAGACCGCAATGTTGTCTTAATAAGAGTTCTGATGCAATTTCTCGCCAACATGACTTCAAATCGTTACATCTTAAAGAAGCCGGGGCATAATCGTGTCAGAATTCGGCAGGATTTGATGAACTTCAAAATATTGCGACAGAAACTAAGTGCTAACCCTTACTGTATTCACCTCTAGTGATGTCTACTGAAACCCCCTCTTGATCGGAGAAAGAAACTATGCAGCGGGATGCCTATCTTTATGTTTTCGAATAATAACACAAATAATTATTAAAATATTGTGGAAGCTTCATCCAAAGTGTTGACAGGAAGTGAATTTTCGACGGAAAAGTTTTCTTCACGATGATTTGATTTCACGGTATAATGTCATATATATATACGTCACGATTTAGCTTGTATCACCATAATTTTTGTAGAATCATTATCCAGGAAAGGGCTGCCTCCGAGGAATTAGCAGTCGGGCGCCGAGAATTCACTTCATAGTGTGCGTACAGAATGCAAATAAGAGAGAGTTCACTTTTTATTCGAAGTAAAAGAAACTGGCCATGCTTTACTAATTACGATGCTAAATCCATACATGATGATTTTAATACCGTGAAGAAACTTGGTGACTTAATTTAATAATTAAGAAGACATTTTTGTTCTTACAGGCAGTTGCTTTTTCTATCTATCGGCAGCCAAGGAGATTATTCCATGATCGTGAAGTACGCGCCGGGTTACATGTACAACCGGATCCAGGAGTAATCTGACGCTGCGCGGGAAACTCCACGTATATCTATTATATAACGCCCCAGAATACATTTTCATTAAACAGTCTTTCGACCAATCAGCGCTATAGGACTAAATTCTCCGGCGCTATGATTTCGAAGTCAAATGACCGTAATCTGAAAAAAATGCGGGAAACAATACTTCTAGAACATTACCGAAAAATCTAATTCCTTCGAATAAATAATAAGAAAAAAAATACGTAGGTTTTATCGAACATGGGCAAGATGCCAAGATAATATTTTACATTGAGACTGAAGTTAGCTTTCATAATTTTGAGAAAGTATATTGTTTTGTCAGAAAACATAAGGAAATAAAAATAAAATAAATAAAAAGACATAGGTTGTTATTTAAAGAGAGTTAAAATATTTTTAGCTGGGAGATTGATGTTTAAAAGAATTAAATTCTAGGATGCATTTATTTAATGAAACAAAAGTGCGTCATTTTAATAGAACAGCGCGATCAGAGCCATTTTTTTTAAGAGAATGAATTTAGAATAAAGTATTTTTAGCACGGTGGAATTTTGACAGTCGAAATACTGGAACGAGAAAATAATTTAGAATAATGGGATTTACACAGAATTATAGTTTTGATGAGGCCAACGGCGAAATTTTTTTTTAATTTCTTTCATATGTATATATATTTATCATGGTTATTATATATATACGTATATATATATATATATATGTGTGTGTGTGCGTGTGTGTTATATAAAAATTTTATTTCGCAATATTCCTTTAAATTATTCTAAATTCTGACCTATTCATTATTTCCTTATTTCTTAATAATATTTATTCCTATTAAATGTCCTTTTAAAATTAATAACACATATATTAATAATTATCTTATTCCAAATCTTAATCTAAAACTTTAAGTCCATTCGTAACTTTTATCAACTATCCAATCTATAATATTCTGAGACACTAGTTTGTAATTTCGAATGTTTTTTATTTTTATTTTTTTATTCCAAGACTTCGCTCCGTGCGCTGGGTATTTTTACTTCAAAATCAATGCGCCGCACAGTGTAAGATTTTGCAAATTTAGCGGGAAAAAATTTAGAAAATCGATTTTAAATAATTTCAGTTTTAGACATTTTAAATTACATCAAACACATTGAAGAGGAAAGAGATAAAGTGAAAGCAGTTTAACTCCACAACAACACCATCAAAAGTCGGCTCAAAACCAAGTTTTCTGTAAACCTTTTTAGAGCGGCGATTGTTGTAGATGTAATTGCAAATGCTATTTAGGGCTAAAAATATACTTATTTTATAAATATTGTTTTATGATTGTATGGGGTCGTTACAACAAAGTATTTACTTTGTATTTTACAATTACGATAGTTATTTAAAAGTGTTACTTCTTAAAAATATACTTGTAAGTTAATATGTAAATTATTTGAAAATTTAATAGCATATGATAAATTAAAAAAGCTGCCAAAAATTTTGTACACTCTGGTACATTGTAAGGTAATTTTTTTTGTAATTATGTATGCATATACATGTAAAATAAATCAATTTCAGCTGCAACTATTTGCAACTTTTGAATATAAGTAATTTTTTACAGGTATTGAAGTGTTAATTTCGAAAAGAGAATTCTATGAGATATTTATAAATTATGTTACTGGACATAAATCATTGCCAGTGAATTCTAAAAATATCTTGTTAAACAATGTATTACACAAATATAAACTTCAACATTGCTCATATGTTATGTTAGACCAGATTAAGCGGCTGATCCATTCATTTATGATTGACATTAATCAAAGATGGAGAAATTGCCATCGCATAAAGAACGTTTTTTAAAGAAAAATAAGAGGGGGCTAGATTCGAATATAACAATAAGTAATCTCTATATACCAGACAGAAGTAATAATGACTACGATAAAAAAGTTGGACGTCTAAAGAAAATTTTGTTCAAGTGGGCCGAAATCGGAAAAAAAAGGTTTATCCATTCTTCTCAGAACACTCACTAAATGAACTCACACATGCCACGTGTTTAAAATTAAGACAATTTGGACGAAAGGATGCCGCGTGTATGTTAAAGCAAATATCTGTAAGCCAAGCCTGCTAAAACTGTTTATGCCAAGCCTTTCATAAAAAAGCAACTAAATTTAAAAAAATCGTTCAAAAAGCCGAATACCTGATATTTAAATATTGTCTTGAAAAAGCGTTTGTTTTAATAACCACTATGAAATTTAGCTGCCGAAAATACGGGATTATGAGAAACTCTGCGTTACAAAAAGTTTAGAACATTTATCCATCCTATGAGCAGGTAAAATATGCAAACAAATGTGCTATCCATCCCAAGAAAACTGCATATTTTCTTAATCATTAGCAGAAGTTAAATTACAATCTATTGTAGATTTAACGATAAAAAGACTTTGTACTATACAAAAACAGATATTGAATATTCTTACTAAAGAAATAGGGTCTGTGTTAAAAAGTATAACAATGATTTTTATATGGGGGTGGGGGGGGGGGCAATGGAAGCGGTGGACAAAGTAGATAAAAGCAAAAATCAAATGAAAACAACTTTGAAGATGCAAATATTCTAATCCCATCTGTGGTTCCTTTAAAACTGTATGGTTGTAATGAAGAAAATCAAAACTTTATATTATGGCAAAATGCACACCCTTCATCTACTTCATACTGTAGACCCATAAAATTTAAGTTCACCAAGGAAACTGATCAGTTAATAACGGAAGAATTTAAAAATGTCAGAAATCAAATTACTGTTCTTGTGCCAACAATAGTAGAATTAGATGATCAAACATAATAAAATAGAGCACATATTTGAAGAAACAATTTTAGATGGCAAAGTTTGCAATATTCTATCTTTAAATAAAGCAACCCAAAAATGCTATATATTTAACGCAACTTCCAAGGTTATGAATAATTTGAAATGTTTTTGAACATATACGAGTAATACTCACACATTTTCTTGGGGCTTATCGACACTACATGCACAGAAAGATTTATGGAATGCCTTCGACATATTGGTTAAAATTGGATGTAAAAATAAGACAGTGCCGAAAACACGAATGATGACACTGACAGCGATGTCAGTACATAATAACTTAATTCACTAAAAAAAAAAACTCTTCTTGTTTTAAAAGTTAGGTATTGTATATATTTAAAATCTGCACTGAAAAAAATAACACTGCGTAAAAGTTAGTAAATGAAAATGACGAAAACTCTTTCTATTTTGATTATGATAATGCAATAATGATGACGTAAAATGTACAATGTAACGAGTAAATATATATTTTTCCATAATATAGAACCATTTTATCTATAGTAAGTGCAATTTTATTTAATTAATATCAGTAATTTTCATAAATTGAATTTTGACCAGCTAGATTCGCAAAATCTTACACTGTGCGCCGCTGGGTTCAGGATTATTTTTTGTTAAAACTTATCCATCGCACGTCATTCGCTTAGCTTAATTTCGCCTCTCACTGATTGGCTCGTGCACACATTACGTCGCTTCTGTAACTTTCCGCGTATTGAACAAAAATCAACTGCAAGCGTTCGGAAAACAGATTTTTGTCGTATTTTGAAGTGCTGACCAAATTGTTATCTGGTGTTCTGCGACCTAGAATTTCTCAACAGCGACTTAAAATCCATTAAATGATGTAGTGAGTTATCATAAAGCTTGAGGGCTATAAGCTTATAGCTGTAGCCTACTCAGACATTTAGTTTAATGTTATAAAAAGTGACTATTAAGTTAATTATAATGTTTGGAATCACATGCGTTGAAATCGGAAAAATAGTTGCTGAAATATGGAAACGGAGCATAGTTAGAGAAAAATCCTTGCAAGAGGGGCCGTAGGGGGGGGGGGGGGTGTTCAAGTGCTCTTCAGCAAATGACTAATTAGGAGGACCACTATGCATCTTTCAAAATTCGCTCGTTTGCTTAAGCTTTGAACTTAATTACAAATTTGGCTTACACTATTATTCGGAAATAGTGGTAACCGCTACTCATAAATTTAGTTTAATGTTATAAAGAGTGACTATTAAGTCAATTATAATGTTTGGAATCACTTGCGTTGAAATCGGGAAAATAGTTGCTGAGATATGGAAACGGAGCATAGTTAGAGAAAAAAGGAAACGGAGCATAGTTAGAGAAAAAACCTTGAAGGAGGTCCCGGGGTGGATGGGATGTTCAAGTGCCCTTCAGCAAATGACTAATTAGGAGGACCACTATGCATCTTTCAAAATTCGTTCGTTTGCTTAAGCTTTGAACTTAATTACAAATTTGGCTTAAACTATTATTCGTAAATAGTGGTAACCGCTACTCATAAATTTAGTTTAATGTTATAAAGAGTGACATTTAAGTTAATTATAATGTTTGGAATCACTTGTGTTGAAATCGGAAAGATAGTTGCTGAGATATGAAAACGGAGCATTGTTAGAGAAAAAAACCTTGAAGGGAGGGCCGGGGGGGGGGGGAGGGGTTGTTCAAGTGTCCTTCAGCAAATGACTAATTAGGAGAACCACTATGCATCTTTCAAAATTCGTTCGTTTGCTTAAGCTTTGAACTTAATTATAAATTTGGCTTAAACTATTATTCGTAAATAGTGGTAACCGCTATTCATAATTTTAGTTTAATGTTATAAAGAGTGTCAATTAAGTTAATTATAATGTTTGGAATCACTTGTGTTGAATAAGAAAGATAGTTGCTGAGATATGGAAACGGAGCAGAGTTAGAGAAAAAACCTTGAAGGACGGGCACGGGGGGGGGGGGATTGTTCAAGTGTCCTTCGGTAAATGACTAATTAGAAGGACCACTATGCATCTTTCAAAATTCGTTCGTTTGCTTAAGCTAGGAACGTAATTACAAATTTGGCTTAAACTATTATTCGGAAATAGTGGTAACCGGTACTCATAAATTTAGTTTAATGTTATAAAGAGTGACAATTAAGTTAATTATAATGTTTGGAATCACTAGTGTTGAAATCGGAAAGATAGTTACTGAGATATGGAAACGGAGCAGAGTTAGAGAAAAAACCTTGAAGGACGGGCAGGGGGGGGGGGAGTTGTTCAAGTGTGCTTCGGCAAATGACTAATTAGAAGGACCACTATGCATCTTTCAAAATTCATCCGTTTGCTTAAGCTACGAACGTAATTACAAATTTGGCTTAAACTATTATTCGGAAAAAGTGGTAACCGCTACTCATAAATTTAGTTTAATGTCATAAAGAGTGACTATTAAGTTAATTATAATGTTTTGAATCACTTGCGTTGAAATCGGAAAAATTGTTGCTGAGATATGGAAACGGAGCATAGTTAGAGAAAAAATCTTGAAGGAGGTCCCGAGGGGGGGGGGGAGGGGATGTTCAAGAGCAAATGACTAATGAGGAGGACCACTATGCATCTTTCAAAATTCGTTCGTTTCCTTAATCTTAGAATTTAATTACAAATTTGTCTTAAATTGTTATTCGTAAATAGTGGTAACCGCTGCTCATAAATTTAGTTTAATGTTATAAAGGGGACTATTAAATTAATTATAATGTTTGAAATCACTTGCGTTAAAATCGGAAAGATAGTTGCTGAGATATGGAAACGGAGCAGAGTTAGAGAAAAAACCTTGAAAGAGGTCCCGGGGGGGGGGGGGGAGGGGGATGTTCAAGTGCCCTTCAGCAAATGACTAATTAGGAGGACCACTATGCATCTTTCAAAATTCGTTCGTTTCCTTAAGCTTTGAATTTAATTACAAATTTGACTTAAACTGTTATTCGTAAATAGTGGTAACCGCTACTCATAAATTTAGTTTAATGTTATAAAGGGTGACTATTAAATTAATTATAATGTTTGAAATCACTTGCGTTGAAATCGGAAAGATAGTTGCTGAGATATGGAAACGGAGCAGAGTTAGATAAAAAAACCTTGAAGGACGGGCCGGGAGGGGGGCGGGGGTTGTTCAAGTGGCCTTCAGCAAATAACTAATTAGGATGATCACAATACATCTTTAATGATTAATTCATTTGGTTAAGCTAGGAACTTAATTTGAAATTTGGCTTACACTATTATTCGGAAATTCTGGTAACTGCTTTCTAGAAATATACCTTGAAGCTTAAATGTAATTAGACCCTTGCCCCTCTTCATTCCCGCAAATATAAAAAAGAATCTGTTAACCCTCTGAGCGTTTTGAAAAAGGGTAAAATTGTAATGTTGTTTTCTCTCAATTTTGTTTTAAATGCTAAAAAAATATGATTCTTTCAGCATTATAAATAAAACTGAATTACAAATATGAATGTAACCCTTGAGAGTATTAATCATTCTTCAATGTTTTGAAAATTCATTAAATCTATAGAATTATATTATCTTAAACATTGCATATATTGCAGTGAAACCTGGAGCTTAGTGAACGGAATATTACGTTCCACACGCTTAGAGGGTTAAATAAAGTTTTCTGTATTAACAATCTCTATCATAATAATAAATGTCATGTAAAAAAAAAAATAAATAAAACTTAAACCCGACTAATTGTCATGAAGAAAAATGTACCTGTAAAATATTTCAATCAGTGAGACGTATGTGTAATTTGTCATGTACAGGTGGCGCGACATTCGCATGGCTCCTCTACTCTGATAAATTCAATCCATATTGACACTATTCAGTTAGAAATCCTTAGTTGTGCATCGCTACTCTGGTTTATTTAATTACTTCTGTGAAGAATCGATGCAACCAACCAGTGAACCAACCAACCCAAGAGAATAAAAGCGTATTTTTAATGAGAGTTCTTTGTGCAATTTAATTAATATTTCAGAAAGTAATTAAAATATTAAAATTCTGACGCTCAGGTATACCAGGAGAGGGTTTGGACTACTTAAATCTAAATTTACAGACTTCTAGGTGCGCTAAATTTTCCTAGCCATCGCCAACAGACACACAGACACACAGAGCGAAACTTTCTTTTATTAGTATAGATATATTAACATTATAACTGTGTTTTAGTCTTTTCTATTTGAGTTTAATGATTAAAAATGTATATGTTAATCTAATTTTAAATTTTAATATCAAACAAGGGGGGCGATGTTGTGCTGTTCTTTTTTTTTTTTAATTCATTGTTCATTATAACTGAGTGTTACAATCGAATAAAGACACTATGCTTTACATTCATAATTATTAATGCTAATATGAATTAATATATGAGATTGGTATAGAAAAAAATTTGTGATGGTCACAGCATACTAGTTCTATACTACAAAAAAAATAAATAAATAAATAAATAAAAAAAAAAAATGTTCATTTTACGGTAAAAAACTGGCATCCCAGCTGTCAGTATCATACCGTAAAATTAACAGTAATAAACTGTAAAATAAGCAGCAATACACTGCCGCGCATGCACTGTAGCGTATTACTGCTTATTTTACTGTTAATTTTACTGTTAATTTTACTGTATAATACTAGCGGCTGGGGTGCCAGTATTATACGGTAAAATTAAAAATTTCTTTTACAGTGTACTTATAATGCTGTTTTTTCCCCTTTAAATCATAACAAAAGAAACGAGCTGTCTTGTATTTTCAGTATCTTGTACTTTTAGATCCACAATATATATTACATATACTTATAGAGATATTGCGTGAAAGATACATAATAAATGACAAAGATGTCAGAATGCGCTTAAAATAAATCATACTCCGGCGTTGTAAATCGCATATTATTGCCACTTAGCGGTTGGGAAATCATGAATGATGGCCCACTAGCCTCTAAATATTGTGTCGAAGACCGAAAATGCGACATCATTTATGTTTTTTTTCTTCCGATAATAGTGAACGGGTTTTTTTCTCCCTTCAACATCAGAGTAATAAATTGAACACTGTTATAGCGTCGAGTATGCATGCAGATAATCAAAGGTAATCTCAACACTTTATAATTGTAATTTGTGGAAGAACTTATATGTGAAAAATGTCGTATTAAGTACAAAATAAAATTTAGAAAATTATATACAGTAAAACCCGTTTAAGAAGTTCCCGCTTAAGAAGTTTTCCCGTTTAAGAAGTTTATATTTTCGATTCCCATTTTTTTCCTATTCTTACAATGTTAAAATAACCCGTTTAAAAAGTTTAGTTCCAAACTTTTTCCCGCTTAAGAAGTTTTTTCTCCCCTTAATTTTACTTTCAAAACACGTTTACTTCAGTCTTTTGAGGGATTTTTTCCCCCCATTCTGTACTGGAAAAGCATTTCTCTATATTCTTCGCTATTCAAAAGGGCACATTTAAGATTGAAAAGGATTGTCGTCACCTTTATTTCACCTTCATATCAGTTTGTCTGATGAAATGTAGAGAGAGGGTAAGTCCGAGTCCCTTATGGCTGCAACAATAGTGACTGATAAGGGATTAAAGAGAAATGGTTTGCTTCTACTCAGGGGTAGTTCTTTAAGTTGACCAGTTGCTTTCTCTTAGAATAGAGTCTCTTTCACCCCTTTCCAGGAATGGAATGAACCAAAGCTATATTTGGTTCATTCCAAACCAAAGCTGTGTTCAGTTTGGCTCATTCAATCTGTTTTTGAGTGAGTGTAAGCGTCTAATCTCTCTTGGAAAATTCACGAAAAAAATTCTTATTTATTTTTTCCTCTTCAAAATGTCGGGCAAGGGAATTAAAAGAAAGGCCTTGTCAATTGAAGACAAAATCAAAATTTTGAAAGAAGTTGATAGCAACCCAAACGTAACAAGAGTTGAAATTGCTAAGAGATTGAATATGCCGGTGACTACTCTGAATGGAATTGTAGCAAAACGCAATCTTATATTAAACGACTCCTCTGATAAATCTCGAAAAATTAAAAAAGTGAAAAAAGGAAAATATGAAGCTATGGAAGAAAAATTATTACTTTGGTTCAAGCAAGCCAGATCCACCAATATTCCTATAAGTGGACCTATTCTTAGAGAAAAGGCTGAGGAAATTGCCAAAAAAATGGAGATTGAATTTGCACCTTCAAATGGATGGATTGATAGAATGAAAAAAAGAGCTGGTTTAAGTTACAATCCACAAGAAATCGAAGAATGGAAACAAATCTTACCAGATTTGATAACCGGCTATCATCCTAAAGATGTCTTTAACATGGATGAGTGTGGGCTTTTCTATAATCTTTCACCGGATAAAACGTATGCATATAAAGGTGAAAATTGTCACGGAGGTAAAAAAAAATAAAGAACGACTTACAGTTTTATTGGGTGCAAACATGGACGGTTCCGAGAAATTGCCAATTTTGGTTGTTGGGAAATCCAAGAAACCCAGATGTTTTCAAAATGTGAAATCACTGCCTTGTGATTATGAAAATAACAAAACTGCGTGGATGACGATTACAATTTATGAAGCCTGTTTGAAAAGATTAAATGTTAAAATGAGGAGAGCTAAACGGAACATCATCATCTTTGTAGACAATTGCGCCGCCCATTCCAAAGACACGAGTAACTTTACTAACATAAAAGTGCATTTCCTACCACCGAACTCGACTTCGGTTTTGCAACCGATGGATCAGGGAGTTATTAAAGTGTTTAAGCAGCACTATAGAAAACGGCTTGTGAATTGGATGATTGAAAAACTGGACAATACTGGAGAGATAGGAAAAGTAAACGTTTTGCAATCTATTCATTTTATTTTATCTGCATGGGAGTTAATAACGCCATCTGTAATTGCCAATTGTTTCCAGAAAGCAGGATTTTTGGAAGGAGAATCAACAGAAGAATATGAATTGGACATTGAAGATGATTGGAAGACGTTACAAAGAAGGATGGATTTCACAGCATCGTTTGAAGAGTATGTGTCAGTAGATGACGAGATATTGCCATGTGAGGTGCTTACAGTAGATGATATTTGTGAGGTTACAGAAGATGAAGAAATGAGTGACACTGAGGAAGAGCATGAGGAAATTCCTAGTTTTTCGGATGCTGTGAAAGGACTAGAAACATTTCGCCGTTTTATCGAAAGTGTTGAAAATGTGCCTGAGGAAATTTTTAAAAACTTAAGACAACTGGACTGTTATCAACTAAAAATTGCCGAGAAAAAACATAAGCAAAAATCTATAACCGATTTTTTCTGTAAAAGCATATCAAATGATGCTTAAAGAGAAATGTCCCCTCTCTGTCTTCAAACATTGGATTAAATAAAGAGTTTCTAAGGTAATTATGCATTTTTACTTGATTGACAGATTTTTTTAAAATGTGCAAATCAGTTTAAATTTCTTAAGTAAAACTCAACTTTATGTAAATTTATGTATTATTTTAACAATGTAAAAGACCTCTCCTGACTATGAAAACTTAAACTAATGATTGTTTCAAACATTCTTAATTTCCCGTTTAAGAAGTTTTCCCGTTTAAGACGTTTTTGCCTTCCATTCCCTTGGAAAACTTCTTAAGCGGGTTTTACTGTATATACAGAATTATTACTAAACATTGAAAAATTTACTAATAGTACTGTGGATTTTATAGCCCAAAGTATTTTTTATATATAGAATTAACACTCATTGGATATATGATATGGACTTATAATTGCTAACCAATTCAATTTGATTGACCTTAAACAGAATGTAATAATTTCAGCAATCATCATATGATAATTTAATAGCTACCAATTTAACATCTGTTAAACGTAACAAACAGGAATTTACCATACGAAATTAGGAAATGTATAGTATATTTAATTACTAGCCGGGCTTTGCCCATTATCACCAGGCGCATGCTTTGATTTTAAACCATGATCCGATTGCACTACATTTTTGCCATATGATTTCGCCTTCTCTAGACCGCAATGTTGTCTTAATAAAAGTTCTCTTGCAGTACTGTGGATTTTATAGCCCAAAGTATTTTTTATATATAGAATTAACACTCATTGGATATATGATATGGACTTATAATTGCTACCAATTCAATTTGATTGACCTTAAACAGAATGTAATAATTTCAGCAATCATCATATGATAATTTAATAGCTACCAATTTAACATCTGTTAAACGTAACAAACAGGAATTTACCATACGAAATTAGGAAATGTATAGTATATTTAATTACTAGCCGGGTTTTGCCCATTATCACCAGGCGCATGCTTTGATTTTAAACCATGATCCGATTGCACTACATTTTTGCCATATGATTTCGCCTTCTCTAGACCGCAATGTTGTCTTAATAAAAGTTCTCTTGCAGTACTGTGGATTTTATTGCCCAAAGTATTTTTTATATATAGAATTAACACTCATTGGATATATGATATGGACTTATAATTGCTACCAATTCAATTTGATTGACCTTAAACAAAGTGTAATAATTTCAGCAATCATCAAATGATAATTTAATAGCTACCAATTTAACATCTGTTAAACGTAACAAACAGGAATTTACCATAAGAAATTAGGAAATGTATAGTATATTTAATTACTAACCGGGCTTTGCCCATTATCACCAGGCGCATTTTGCAAACGAATCTAGTTCTGGGGGAGGGGGGGGGGCATTACCTTAGGTAGCATTAATTTGGGGGTATGCTCGTTTTTGTATCCAGGAGCCGTAAGTACTTCGACCACTATACACTTAAAAACTAGAAACAAAAAGCGCCTGTGAATCGACATGTAATTTTCCGTTGGTTATATGAACATAAAAACACGATGAAAAACATAAAAGTTTCAGCTTTGATTTGCCCATTTTCTCGAACTTAAAAAGTTGATCTGAAATTCTCCTATTCAAAGCTGCATTTTCGTCAAATGTAAAAAAATGTATATGTAAGTATTAAAAGAAAAGAAAGAACATTTTAGTACATTGTACAAGATTCCAAACATTTTTTAGACCACTGTGGTCGAAATATCAAAATGCCCTAGGTCGACCACTTTCAAGCACCATATCTCCCACACCCCCACATTTCGAACATTTTTCAGACGGAACATTCTTCGAACATTCCAGAACCTTCTCGATCCTTTCGGTCCATATGTAAACTTAATAAAAGATATGTATATGTATGTTTATATTATATATGTATGTATAAAATATAAAGAACATTTTGGTACTTTCTAGAAAATTCTAGCACATTCAAAAACATTCTAGTACATTCCAGAAGATTCCAAACATCTTTTAGAACACTTTGGTTGAAATATGAAAACGCCCTAGGTCGAACACTTTCAACCACCATATCTCCCACACCCCCCACAGATACCGGCATGCAACCACCATAGTGCACGAGGCTACTACCACATACAAACACCAGTGGTCTGCGCTGAGTATAAGGACACACACGTCTATACTGAAAATGCCCCATATCGACCACTTTCAACCACCATATCTCCCGCACCCCCATACAACCACCATACCACCATGCACCACTCTGACGTGCAACTACTATAGTGCACGATGAGAGACTCGTGGCTACTACCACCCACAAACACTAGTGGTCTGCGCTGGGTACTTTATATATAGAGAGATAGATTTTATTTTAAAACATAAGGCCAAAAAAAACCCAATAAATAAATAAATAAATAAATAAAACAGTTATCATAAAATTCGTCGAATATAAAAATTTACAATACACATATGAATATCGAATTTTTTGATGATTTAAAGTCAAATGGCATGTTAAAGTCTGAATCAACTATGTAGGAATGCAAGCAGGGCTTGATTATCTAAAAAGCACGTGAAGCACGAGCTTCCCTTCTAAAATTTAAGAGACCCCCCCTCTAAATGACTGTAAAATGGAGTCTTTAATTCCCTTTTCATAATGCAAGTTCATAAAGTGTCTTAGGTTCTGAGTTGAAATATACAGAAATATCGGTTTTAATTTTATCTCAATCTCAGAACGAATTCGGACTTTAAACCTAATACCAAAAACTCCCATATTGGAGGAAAAACGGTAATTTATACTTCATAACTTTCTCATTCTATACAGTTGATTAAATATCGTAAATATCGATCGTTCCAAGAAAGGACAACTTCTTTAAATTTTAGATTCTCCTAATTCGTGGAATGATGATGACTTTCGGTGATTCTGAAGTTTAAACGGTTCCTGGAACCTGCGATTCTGGGAATTCCTTTTGGTGATTTTTTGTCTTCAGAAAACTGTGACGGGATATTGAACGAAAATTTGCAAAATATAGCTCCATTTGTCGAAAACAATTTATAAAGTTTCATGTCTGGTAGTCAAACAAATGAAAGTTTATCGTGAAAACGGAAATACGCTCGGTGCGAGCTCATTTTTATCCTTAAAATAGATAAAAGTTTAAAATTTAAAAAAAAAAAAATAATAATAATAATAATAATAATGGTAAATAACGCACACACACACAAAAAAACTATTTTTATTAAAAACCGAGAAAAAACAATAACAAAAAACTACCCATATTTTATTATTAGCTGTTTTTAGAAAAATAAATTTACTGAGTTTGACATTTTTACATTATTTTATTTAACTTAACTTACCTTTTGTATATGTAAAGCTGGAATTTCGTAATCGATTTTTCACTCCCTTCTTGGTAGGCTAGAATTGTAAAAATTACGTACACAGGTGTGTTTCCGAAGACAATACAACATTTAAAAATTGTTAGAATTTTATTATAACTTTATAAATGGATTTTAAGGCATTTTTTTCATTAGTCGACTGCAGGTAATAAATCTCCAAATATTCTTTACTAGCTGACCCGCCCGGCGCACAGTGGAGTATTTGATGCAAAATCCTGACCAAAAAGGCAGAAATTAAAATTTACTGAACAATTGTAAAAAGCATATTTTATAATAGCTGATGTGTCGATCTATGTCTGTTTTCAGGAGTATGGAGTCATATCCGGTTTCTAGCTTCAGTTGAAGTGAAAGTTTCTTTGTGAGAAGACGTGCTTTGTACTTTCTTCTATCTATAATAGAAGAAAGTACTGTAATCGAAAAAAAAAAAATTATTCCGGTTTTCGACAGATTTACACGTTTTAGAGGTCAGCGATTCCGAAAAACATATTTTTACAAAAGTCTGTCTTTCCTCATTTGTATCATCAAAAAGTGTATGAAGTTATGAATAGAATTGAACCAAATTTGATTTATAGGTTTGTGACTATAGCCAGCAGGTTCCTCCTTGAATTTAGGGATATTTCGCCGAAAGGGGGTGCTGCGATAGCGCTTTTTGTGCCATTTTAATTATTGTATCATCGAAAAGTGTATGAAGTTATGCAGAGAATTGAACCAAATTCTGTGTATATGCTTTTGACTATGGCCTGCAGGTCCCAGTTGAATTTGGCGATATTCCGTCGGAAGAGGGTGCTGTGATAGCCACTTAAAGATTTCAAATTCAAAAAGATATAAAAAAAATTAGAAATCCTAATTTTTTTTCCGTTAAATGTTTGGTCTTGACCCAAGTATTTCAATGCAATTTTCGTTTTGCCTCTATCTTAAAAAGTGGCTGAGATATAGCAGTTTTAAATTTTAGGGTGGCTGACATTTTGTAACAAGACAGCAGGATTCCTCCATACACAGGTTTAATTTGTGAGTTTTAATGAACATGGTTTCGCCAAATTTTCTTTCATTGTTGTAACCATTGTATATGCTTAGCACTATATATTTATATTCTCCAACGGACGTCAAATTCTCGCCAAGCTTGGCGATACTTGGCAGAATATCGATAAATTTGGTGACAAAAATACCTTTCCATAAATGAAGCCAACTTGGCTGCTGTTCGCATCTAGGTAACCCGACGATTCGCAAGCAGCTGACGTGCAACAGAATGACGAAAAATATTGATTTTCTTGGCGGTGTGATAGCGAATTTTGAAACATTTACATTTATGAGATAGAAGAAAGTTTTGGGATTGGAACATTCGACTAGTTTGTTATGTTTCAGCTTTATTATTATTTTTAAATGTATACATGTGCATTTAAATAATTTTACTTCCCATATAATAAAAAATAATTAAAATTGAAAATGGGTTATTTTTAAGCTTTTTTAGATGTAATTTATTGAAATATATTATCTAATATATTCAAACTTTTTAAGCTGTGTCGGGGTTTGTCGGACCATTTTTGAATTATAATCTTATTGATTATTAGTTTTAAAGTCTTTTTTTTTATGTTCCGCATATTGTTGCCATTTTTAGATATCAATGTTTTTTAGTTAAGACTGCAAATCTATTAAAAACACTCAAAAACCAGCATCTCTGCACTATAGAGACTTAACATTGCTAAATACCAAATACAAGTAATATATATATTATATACATTGGTTTATATAAATAATTAAATATTTATGCGTAGTAAAATTAACCACATTTAATTAAAGATTACTTGTAAATAAAACAAATTTATCAACAATTACTTTCCTCTTATAAACAGTAAACAATTAAGTAAATGTTGTATTATATATTTATCTTTTAAATAAATGCATACATTTATGTATGTATAACATTAATTTACTAATAGTAAGTCAACAACTTCAAAACACCTGAAAAGTAATTTTGGCCAGGATTTTGCCTCAAATACTCCACTGTGCAGTGTCGTCCAGGCCCGTGACCAAAATCTTATGCACCTAAAATCAGTTTTGAATTTTTCAGAAAATTTTCTCCATGAGGGATTTCTACAGCTTCTTGGAAACAATTGGAAGTTAATGGGGGGGGGGGGGGGATTGCACTTCTAGATCGTTAATTACCACGAGTAAAGAAGACCGAGCTATGCTCGGTCAAAATTAAATTTGAGTTCAAATATCATCACCCATGACCAAAATGACCCACTAATTGAATTTTCCCGAACATGTGACTTAGCTCAACAGTCTTCTCGTGCCCGAAAACCATAGGATGCAAAATGTAGTGTAAATAGTCTGAGCCGTTTTTAAGATAAAATAGCTTGACCCATAATGAACCATGACCAAAATGACCCACTAATCGAAATTTCTCGAACATGTGACCTAGCCTAATAGTCTTCTTGTTCCCTAAACCTGTAGAGGGCTAAATTTATTTCAAATCCTCTGAACCGTTTTTAAGATAAAATAGCTTGACCCATAATGACCCATGACCAAAATGACCCACTAATTGAATTTTCTCGAACATGTGACCTAGCCCTACAGTCTTCTCGTGCTCGAAAACCATAGGATGCAAAATTTAGTGTAAATAGTCTGAGCCGTTTTTAAGATAAAATAGCTTGACCCATAATGACCCATGACCAAAATGACCCACTAATCGAAATTTCTCGAACATGTGACCTATCCTAATAGTCTTCTTGTTCCCTAAACCTGTAGAGGGCTAAATTTATTTCAAATCCTCTGAACCGTTTTTAAGATAAAATATCTTGACCCATAATGACCCATGACCAAAATGACCCACTAATTGAATTTTCTCGAACATGTGACCTAGCCCAACAGTCTTCTCGTGCTCGAAAACCATTGGACGCAAAATTTAGTGTAAATTGAGCCACTTTTTAGATCTTGACCCACAATGGCCCAGAAATGACCCACTAATCGAATTTTCTCGGACATGTGACCTAGCCCAATGATTTTATCGTGCTCGAAACTCGTAGGACACAAAATTTAATCAAAATCGTTAGAGCCGTTTTTTTAGATAAAATTAATTTGACCCGCGTTGACCCAAAAATGACCCACTAATCGAAAGTTCTCGAACATGTGACCCAGCCCAATAGTCTCGTGCCCGAAAATGGCCGGATACAAAATTTCGTCAAAATCGTTTGAACCGTTTTTTACATACAATTAGCTAGACCATGATCCAAAATGACCCACTAATCGAATTTTCTCGAACATGTGACCTAGCCCAATGGTTTTCTGGTGCCCCAAAACGGTAGGATACGAAATTTCGTCAAAATCGTTAGAGCCGTTTTTAAGATAAAATTTGCATATATAACCACACACAAGATTTGCTCGTATTAGAATATATGATGATAAAATTCAAAATATTATCGTGGGGGGAGGAAGGAACAGATCTACCCGGGATAACATTGATGGTTTGAAGAAGCACAAATATTAACAATTACAAACATAAATCTAATGAGAGAACGGGGCTTGAACAGTGGAGTAGCTTTGAGGGGCCTTCTAATTGAGATCAATTTAACGCCCAGTCTATGGATATGATGTCTTATTAAATATTGAGCCAATAGGAAAATGATATAGACTGTAGTTTTAAACTACATAAGAAGTTAAGTAAAATAAGGAATGTTTAAAATCTAATAAATTGATGTTAGTAAATAATGATAACAAAATTAATAAAAATAATATAAATTAAAATAGTAGAAATTGCAAATAAGACTGGAAAAAGACACTGATTGAGGAGTAGAGATAAAGTTAATGAAAAGGGGTGAGAAAAAGCAGAAGAGCAGACATGTGCAAGCAGGACAGTTATCCAGTTTCAACTGGTTTCCTCTGTCTTCAATAGTGTGTTTAATAAGCAGAACTGATTTAGAGGAATATTCTGGATTGAAATAGTTTCTTCTTTCTTGTTTAGTAGTTTATTATCCCAATTTACAATTTTAAGTCTATAAATATGTTTAACAAACTCATATAAGTAATACTGTTTTGGCGAAAAATTATACTAAATTCGAAAAAAAAAAAAAAAAAAAAAAAAAAAAAAAAAAAAAAAACGACTTGTGAAAAAAGTGTACGTGATGGAATTTTTTAATTATTTTTCCAGTAATCAGCATCCAAAAGACTGTAAAAAACACGCACTTACTTTACTGACAATTTTTTTCATCGCAGACCTGTGTAATCTAACATTATTAAAAGGTAGATATCGTGTGTGTGAAAATTAAAAATTTATGTTGAGTGCCCTGATCTCCAGATTTACTAGTTAAATTTCCTTACAGGTTAATAGGGGATTTTGCAATCGGAAAAAAAAAAAAAAAAAAAGCCTGTATCGTTGAAATAGGACCTGAACATCATTAAAAACTCTTTTTTCGAATTTCATTATTTACTTTCAGGTAATTAGCGAGTTCATGATGGTTTTCGGTAACACCTTTTTTCAGATTTTTTTTTTCCCTTTCCAGAGAGTTGTTTGATAAATGTGTAAACTTTTATGCACACAATATGCAGTTTCAATTTTTAAAATTTTCCACCATAGTTGCAAAATGTTTATGAATTCGGAGTATGTGCCTCGCCGTGGCTCTAACTCTCCTAAATGTACCCGTATTTCCACGTAATTTTGAGGTTTACTAAAGAATGTTTAGTATTAATGATGAAATATGTAGTATTTATACACATTTACAGGGACACACAAAATATTTCCGTTACATTATGGTCCATAAGGAAAAATCGTTTGCACTGCATTTTATATTGATGTTACGATATTTCAAACATAATAAAATATAAGTTATAATTTTCCCAACTGGTCGAAAAAGTCTGGGCCAGGATTCGAACCAGGGAATTATAATGAAATAGGTATGGGTTACTGAGGTGGATACTTTCTCAAGAGTATAAAATAAGTTTAATTTATAGTTCGTTTACAGGGACGTACAAAAAAATTTCATTAGATTATTATCTATGGACAAAAATCATTTGCGGTGCATTTTAATCATGTTATGATACTTCAAACATAATGAAATTTAAAAGGATCATTAAGGTGCCCCACATCATGTTTTTAGGTGCGTTCGTAATTATATAAATAAGTAGCACCTAAAGTCGGAGTCTTAAAATAGTCGTAGTCTGGTCTGTCCGTCTGTCCGCATATAACAGCGCAAAAACTACCCAACCGAATGGTTTAAAATTTAATACATACACTGCAAAAAATAATTGTTGATTTTACAGTATAAAACTGGCATCCCAGCTGCCAGTATTATACCGTAAAATTAACAGTATTAAACAGTAAAATAAGCAGTAATACGCTGCCGCGCCAACAATTATTTTTTGCAGTGTATAATCGTTTCAGAATTTTACCGATTTTATCAAATTTTATAAAAAACGAATCAAAACTTCAAAAGATATTAATAAAAGTTTTCTTCATTCTATTAAATCCTATCCTACGTAATTAATTCAATGATATCACATGATAGGTAATGATTCTAGGTTGCCATGGTGATTACGTCCTATTTAAGAAGAATTATTTTAAGAGCGATTTAATGTTAAAATCGGTCAAAGTAGTTTGTTAAAAAAGTTTTATAGGATCAAAAAGTATAGCAATTTAACCATATTTCGCAGGCACATACGTGACTAGATTGTGGCGTGCAGTGTGAAATCATTTTTTTTTTAATTTGTCTAATTATTTAAAGTTTTTTTTTCTGATTTTTTATTCAAAATTTCATTATTCGAACAGAGATTTATTTCACAGTTCGAAATAGCCAGTTTTAACCTACTGTTACCAAATTTTATAAAGCCTAAATAATTGACAAATACTTTTCAATTGAAAAATATATTTGGTAAATACAAAAAAAAAAAAAAAAAAAAAAGAAAAAAAGAAAGAAAGAAAGAAAGAAAACATTAAATAATTAAATTATTACGTGAGAAAAACATTTAATGGTGAAAATTAAGTCATTTATAAAACGATACATTTAAAATATCTTATTTAAAACAATTTTCTTATAGCATCTAAACAAAATAAACTTTTTTTTTTTCTAAGCGTTATAAAAGTCGGGAAAGCAGCGCCTTTTTCTTACTTAACCATTTTATACAAGCTGATTTTCAAATATGTAATTGATCTTTCTTAATCAATCACGAAAACAGAAAACAGCTGTCGCGACAACGGTGGATGCGTCCTTGGGAACCGAAAAATCCTCCTGTCAAAGGGAAATGAATGACAACCCGATTACAGAAGATCGGCACTGGTCTTGATAATATAGTTTTATCTTCAATAATAGATAATCTTTCAAAAAAAACTTCCGTAAAATGTGAGCTAATTTAATCCATGATAAAGACGTTTCTAACCAGTAAATATATCAGATGTAATAATATATATTTAGTTTAATGTTTCTTACGTAAAACTTATTTCATTTCATTTCTTAAAAATATTTCTGCTTTGAAACGTGTTTAACCTGGGTTAAATTAACCCACATTTTACGGAAGAATAGTGCGAGGTTGGCAGGTATGCAGATGTTTATCTGATACAAATAGGATTTTCTTTTTTATTACAGTTGTTACAGTTTGTAAAAGAATTACAGCAAATGAACAACTCAACATTTAATTAACCTTTTTAATAAAACCGTTTTGTTAAAAAAAAAAAAAAAAAAAAATTGAGTTTTTTAAAAATTTTAAACTATTTTGCCTTTTTGGAAAATTTCGTAGTTGTGTTAAACAAGTAAATAGATAATCGTGAAAATCAGAATAATTCTTGCATAAAACATAAAGATCTCAGTTTTTTGCAAGGAAAATAATAAAGAAAAATTTTGTAGGTTAAACAAAATTTCGTTAAAGAGAATATATTTTTTAATTTACGTGTAAGTTTATTTTATTATTATATTTTAATTCACGCATCTTTCAAAAAAAAAAAAAAAAAAGAAAAAAAAAAGGGATAATTTTTTAAAAATGCTTTTTACTGAAACTTTTTAACATAAAAAATTTAATATTTTTCGGTGCTGATGACTAAGTAATTTATGTTTTGGAATTTTCTACAAGAATTATTCTAATTTTCATGATAATATAATCAATTTACTTGCTTAGCACAATAACGAAATTTCTTGATAAACAAAGTAGTTTAATAATCTCTCTATTCTGAAAAAAAAAAACAAAGGTCGCTGCCGTAAAGGAATTTTTTGTGACCAGAGATCTGTAGGCTTATATTAAGAAAACTATTGTATATAAAAATATGAAAATTGGTAGTTATATGGAGAAATGTTCGATAAACACACTGAAGCAGACTGTTTTTAAATCTAAAAATTATTTTAAGCGCTATTTAATATTGAATAATATAAATGTGTGTAAAAATAGTTCAGTTAAAAAAGTATTATATAGTATCAAATATTATGCATATCAATTTAATCATCTTTCACAAACACATACTTGACGAGCTTGCAATCCTGTTTTAAATATAACTAATGTTTTGCGGATTTTTTTTTTCAGTTTTTTATTTAAGATATCATTATTTCCCCAGAGATTTATTTCATATTTTGAAAAGGTCTTTTTTTTATATTTTTGCTAAATTTTAAGAAAGCGCAAACGATAATATTTCCAATACAATTGAAAAATATAATTGCATGTAAATATCAGAAGAGAAAGAAAACTTAAAAATAATTAAATTATTACTTGCGAGAAAAATTAATAATAAATGGGGGAAAATTACGCCATAAAAGACCAAATAATAATATTTCCAAACACATTTCCATTGAAAATATGTTTACACGAGAGATTTATTTCATTGTTTCTAAAAAATCACATTTTTAAATCTATTTTTGCCAAATTTTAAAACAGCGCAAAATCTTTTTTTCAATTAAAAAATGTATTTTCAGTTGAATATTAAAAAGAGAAAGACTTTAGTCAAAATTACGTTATATTTAAAACGTCTTTTCTAAAACAATTGTTTTATAGCGTCGTTATACAGTTCCCCTGCGGCAGTAAAATTATTTACTTAGGAACTTTATACAGGCTGATTTTCAAATGTTTAATTGATCTTATTTAACCAATCACGAAAACAGCCGTTATCTGTCGCAGCAGCAGTTGATTCGGCCACAAGAACCGAAAAATTCTTCAGTCCAAGGGAATGTGTGGCAACGCAACGCCGCCCGATTACAGAAGAGCGCCAGTGGTCGTTTAATTATAATTCAATCTTCCGTAATCTTTTTAAAACAGAGAAAGTTAGCTTTATGGCGCCTGAAAGGGGGTTTGAGGAACGTCGTAGCTCGTAGGGGAAAGAGCCTCCTAATTAAAAAAACAAAACAAAAAAAAATAATCCTTTTTCTAAGGAAATGGGTGAATTAAAAGTTAAGTTGTTCATTTACTATTTTTTTTTTCTTTTTTTTTACAAACTATAATAACTTAAAAAAGGAACTGAAATTCATAATTTTATGCTCTTAATCATACAAGTATACAAGTTGTATTCAGCTATTTCTTTAAAGAATGGTTTATTAAAATATGGTGGTGCTCTATACTTCTAATCATGGCTGTATTTTAATAAAAAAATTTATTTTTACTATTTTATAAGCAAAACGCTCGAAATAAAACGGACAGAAGTATCACTTTTTAAAAATATAATCAAGTTCACAGAAACACAAAGTTATTTTCAATTCTGTTTATGCTAACATCACCGATTGCATCAAGCCCGGGCTTCCCTACCCGGGCAAAATTGCCGAAGCTGTCTCTAGCAGCCCGGGCAGAAAACCCGAGCTTATTAGGTTGACCCTGGGCAAAACTGAAATTCAGTTCTGTGGTGCCATCTGCCGAGCCAACGTGACATTAACTCTGAAAAGTTTAGTCATATGCAACTATTGAACAGCCTGTTGTAGAAGTATGTCGATACAGATGCAGGAATTTACGTCTGCGGTAAGAAATTCGATGTTTTTTTATGGTGTATTTCATTCTATTATTGCATCTAACACTTATGTTCAGTGCCCATAACACTGTGACAGCTGAAATGCTTGTGCAATAGTTTACATATCATCTGAAATTGGTAATAATCGAGAATAAACATTTCAGTACTCTAATTTAAAATTCAGACTAATTTTAAAACATGCATGTTGGAGAAATTTTAAATTACTATTTTTTATTGGCATTTAATCGAAACATGTTTCGATGCTTTACGAATTTCTGCAAGATGCATTTAAATATAGTTTGCGGAGATAATTAAATGTGACAAAATATAGTTACTTATGCTTCTAAATTAGAAATTCTAAATTTGAGAATTGCATATTGCATTGGAAAGTCTGATAAGAAAATTTAAGAAAGTGGTGATTTTATGCTACATTTGTTGTCTTGTTGTTATTCTGTCTATTTTGTAAATTTTTATTTAATATTTTTGAAATATGGGATAGTTATTTACATTGTCATTAAAGTAAATTATTTATAATACTTTATTATTTCAAGAATATAATTTTTACTTAAATTATTTGATACGGGAAGAACATGAAAACTTTCAAATATAATATTAATATGTAGTAAATAAAACATGTCATCTTTTACTTTAAAACAACATTTTTTATTCGACTGAATGTTTATTTCAATGTTTTCTTTGATGTCTTGAAGAAGAAAGGTGTTTGATTATTTATTTATTTAATTTTATTTTTCATTTTTTATTGTACTTTTATTTTGCTAATTAGGCACGAAATGCTTCTGATCTTGCAATAATAATAATAATAATAATAATAATAATAATAATAATAATAATAATAATAATCTATTTCAACATTGGTATTTAATAACTTTTTTTGTGTGGTGAAAGTGTGTGTGGGGGGGGGGGGGATAAGTTTAAAATATATATATGCAACATTTGTGTTTGTTGAAACGCAATGAAACTTAAAATATGTAACATAACTAAACATATTTACATCTGGATCAGAATTTTTAAATTAAAAGATATTTAAAATCAGACATTTAATAAAACTTAAAAGCAACTGATTCTATTAAGCGTTATTAATGTGTTGTTTTTTAGTTTTAATTTTAAACATATTTGTGAATAAGTTTTATTTTTGATTTGAAAATACTATAGAATTTGTTCAGAACAGATTCTTACATGTTATTGAAATAAATAATGCATATTTTGCATATGCCATTTGTGTAAGTGGTATAGGTAAAACAAGATAGTGCTTCAGTCGAAACGCTGAAGTTTAATTTATTAACTTGTAATTGATGAGCCCAGCAACTAATCACTTCATATCAGGAGAAAACGATTCAAAACTCAAGACACAAATTTAACACGCATCGTGAGTAAATACCAGGGATGAGATTTCCCCGGCTTTTACCGTACCAGTATAATCTTAGAGAAATTTTTTTTTTTTTTTTTTTTTGTTGTTTGTTTGTTTGTTTATTATTATTATTTAATCGGAACATTCTGCGATTTAACAGAACAACATTTTCTCTAAGATTATACTGGTTTGCAAAAAGTTGGAGACTACTCACGATGTTTATTAAATTTGTGTGAAATGTCCCTAAAAATTCATTGTTTAAGAAATATATTTTTTTTTAAATACTAAGTATTGTTAGCATTGATTTCTATTTCTAGATGTAAAGTATGTTTATTTCGTTATCTTAAAGTTTTAGAATGATAAAATCTTTCTTTCTTTTTTTTTTTCTTCTTTACACGGCAAAATAATCAAAATATTTTCATCCAATTGAATATTTAAGATAAAGACGAAGCTATTTGAGTAAATTATGTGCATTAGTAACTAAAAAGGGATCAGCAATTTTTTAAAACAAGACTTATGCTTGACAGAAATAAAGATATATTTAAATTTTACGAAATTTTCTGGGTAGAAATATATTAAATAATTTTTTTCCGGTTTATTTTATTTCATTTTATTTTATTTATTTTAATTTTGTTAGGGGATCTCACAAATTTTCATTTTTTTCTAAATTATTTATTTAATTTCAATAATTGAATTTCTCCGGAAATAAAAAAAAAGCGGACAGAAAATTTTTAACTTAACTATTAAACTGCCTAAAATAATAAATTTGAAAACATTAATTAATGTCAAATATGTTATTTAACATCAGCTAATTATTTAAGAAAGCAATTGGGATCAAAGTTTTTCAAAAAGCTATACATAAAAATCCTTAAAATAAACGTGCTATAGAAACACGAGAAAAAGTTTGCTTTAAGCAAAGTGAGTGCATCATCATGAAATCATTTATGGGTAAGAGACCTGACAAACTTAAAATTAATTAATATATTTACATCACTTTTTATGTTTATAGCTACTCCAGGAGCAAACCAATTTTTGACCTAAAATATGTTAGAATAAATTTTATATTTATGAGAAAAAAAAAAACCCTAAATTTGTCTATTAATAGGTTTGACATATATATATATATAGGATTCTATGTAAAAACTCAATTAATAGTAAAACTTGCAAGGAAAATGTATGAGTTTGATAGTAAACATATGCATGAAATATGTATGTTTTTGTTTATATACATAAGAGTTTTAAACAGATTTTTTTTGTTATATTTTAAGATATTTATCAGTACTCTGAAATTTAGCAATCATCCCTGAATTACAGTTTTTAAGAACAGGCTAAAATAGTTATGCACAAAATTTGAAATTAAAATATTTTTAGCTGTTGCATTTTAAATGTTTTAATAAGATTTAAAAAAAAAAAAAAAAAAAAAAAAAAAAAACATATTTCAAAATGTTCTACGTGCATTTCGTTTGCTAAAAACATGACAATATTTATTTTTGAGATACTTTTCATATACTGTAATCCCTTAACATTCGCGAGGGTTACGTTCTAGGAAAACCTCGCGAATGTCAAATCCGCGAATGTTAAGTCCATCTATCTGCACTAAAAAAGGAGTTATGTTGCATAAAATTTTAATCAGAGCGACACAACATTTCAAAGAACAAAAGAATATATGTATTAACAACACGTTATGCATAACATATATGTAGAAGGTGAATGTACACACATATTCATAAACATGAAATTTATTTATTGACGATAATTCAAACTAACTGACTGGAGAAATAATCACTGCTGAAAAAGCATAGGTTTTTGTATAAAGTAATTTCGACTCTCCCTATTCGCAAAGAGATGATAATGTATTAGTGGGTCAGTATGCGATACAATGCTAAAACACGCTATTTAAATATAGCTAAATGCTTCAGAAATGCTGTTATTTTCGATCTAAGCGCAGTTTCATCTCTATCTCTAGGAAGACCTGCACCTGTTACTTTACCACTTCTACTATGCCCATTGCAATGACTATTCTGCTGCTGTTATTAATATTGCTTTCCAAAAATATTCGCTCCTCTTTCAGTTCACAACTGAACGTTGATTTTTAAATAGATACTAAGAAAACACTGGGACAATAATCTTTAGCCACTATAAATTCTGAAAAAAAAAAAAAAAAAAAAAAAAAAAAATCGCGAATAATCAAGTCAAATTTTCGCGAATGTCAAGTTTTTCCGCATTTTCATATTCGCGAATAATCAAAACTCGCGAATGTTAATGGATTACGGTATTACAGTGGATTTTGGCATGAATTGGAAAAGTTCACTGAATGTGTAAGAAGAAGAAAAAAATATTTTTATAACTATGCTTTGTTTTTCCTAAAAAAAAAAAAGGTAACTATATATTTCCATATGCACATACAGTTCAACACTAAAAAAATGTTAACATTTATTTTTTATTGTATAGAAGAAATACTGTATAAATTTCAAAAGAATCGGATTATTAGGGATGCTTATAAAATATTTAAAAATTTTGAAATGTACAAAATTTTCAATTTTGAGAAAACAGCATTTTAAGTATAAACAGCTGTTTAAATGTGTAGTTTCTTTACAAATACAAAAACTTATATCACTGTGAAGAAGCGTCAAAATTGAAAAATTCTTTTTGAATCGGATGAATTTGAGCATTTAATTTTATAATTAAAGGAAAAAAATTGATTTTTTAAAAGTTTTTAATAAATTTTTTCTTGATAAAAACCAGTGGACCCGTCCGAGGCTTTCGCAGTGCAATATTTGAAATTTTTTGTTGATACTTTTTTTTATATTATTTTTTAACTAGCGACAGTTTTTTATGAAACAACCTGTTTTGACGAAATTTGAGTGTAGTATGTCAAAAAACTGGTCGTATGATACTTCTTTCATCGTTGTGCGTTGCGTTTTGTATGTATTAGGAAAGTTGGAAGTTGACATCGGAAATAAAATTTATATCTGTGGATCCGTGCGAGAGCTTTGCACTTCAGTCTAATATTTTTTTTAGCAATATCTAATATTTTCTAGATGAAAGTTTAAACTTTTAAAGAAAAATTAAGGATATCAATATCTGAAAACAACATCAGTCAAGCCAGGATATCGTCTCATTTATTTCATCAAAGTTTCAGTAAAAAAAAAGATCGAAGGTAGCCAGAAACCAGTTCAGAAACCTTTCAAATGATACCTCATTCATCGTTCTGCGGTTTGTAAATGCATAGGAAAAGGTATGTTTACAACAGAAATAATACATATTATTTTTAATTTTAAGTGAAATTTCAAACAAACAAAGTCTTTTATTGAAAATTTAGTATGCAGTGTCAAATGTGGGATAAAAAATCTTATCCAATGATATTTCATTCATCACTGTACGCTACATATTAACCCATTCGGGACCATGGGTGTATATATGCACCCGCAAAAAGAGCATAGAGAATTTGTTTTAGGCACCAGCAAAAAATAAATGTAATATTTACTTTTTCTAATTCGAGCATTTTTGTGATAGTTTAAGTAAAGGTAGCTTTCTAAAAAAAAGTGGTGCCAACTAAATAAAATTTGTGTAAAAGCCGTCGGTCCTGAAGGGGTTAAGTTGAAGGGAAGGGATGTTGACAACAGAAATAATATAACCAGTAGACCCGTGCGAAACCGATTTAGGTAAAAAAATTACTAGATATTGCTAAACATAATAATGTTTAGCAATATCTAGTAATTTTTAGATGCAAGTAAATTTAAGGATAAAAATATCTGCAAACAACATTAATCAAACCAGAATATCGTCTGATTTATTCCATCAAAGTTACAGTAAAAAATGATTGAAGAAAGCAAAAGGCACACGCGCGAGAAAAAAAAAATAACAATCGTATTTTAACTGCATTTGAAGATGCCGTCATCCGCTTCTTGAAAATATGAAACAAATAAAAGTAATTTAATCTAACATAACAAAGCATACATTTTATTCTACATGTTAAATATCAATGCTTCGATCGATCGATGGGGTCTTTTTTTTCTGAACATTTCAATTTCAATTTTGCTTTTTAACCACAAATGTAAAATAAACCCGTGCGGAGAAATCATACTTTATCTTTTTTTTACTATTTATTTGTTTATGATCATTGTTGAGTATCATATAATGATTTTTTTTTCTTTTTGTGACAACAGAAAATTTGAGGAAAGCCTTTCATTTTATTTATGAAAACAATACCGACTTATTTTTTAATAAACAGCAACTTTAAATCAAAAAGCATGTTTTAACGAGATGTGAGTGTACTATCAGAAGCCGCTTCTAAAACCTTTCAAATAATACCTCGTTCGTTGTTGTGCGTTTCGTAAATTCACAGAAAAAGGGATGTTGACAACAGAAATAATATACATGATGATCATTTTGCTCCATTAAGCTACTTAATAATATGTCAAAAAGGTATAAAATTCTCAAATAATAAAAAAAAAAAAAAAAAAAGAAAAAGAAAAAAAAAGGTTAAAAAGCTACCGATTTCCCGTAAATGAAAGGTTTACTACACTGAAATGACAGAATAGTAAAGGAAAAACCAGATTTACAGGTTGAAAATGCAAAATAGCGGACATTTTTGTGCTTATTCAACGCTCGGTATTTTATTTTATTTTATTTTTTGTTGTTGTTGCAACAAATAGCTAATATATTTTCGACTAACAATAATTGCAAGATTACGAAATTAGGGCTTAATACTTCATTTATTTATATGCTAAAATGTGTAAACGTGGAACATGTCACAGTTATTTCCACTGTTATTGACAGTTAATATTAATCGGCGCTCATTTAGGTAAATCAATATTGCATAAATTTTAGCTCTGAATTATGTAATGTGTTATATTAAATTGCGAGATTAATTACGTAATAAGTTATGCAATGAAATTTTTCACGTAATAAAGATTTAAATAATAATAATAATAATAAATAATAGCAGAAAAAGCTGTCATATTTTTTTATTCTCAGATTTTTACTTTCTTCTATATTAGGAACGGCGGACCTTTTCACAACTGCGTACCAAATTTTTCCAAAAATATATTTTACGTGATCTGGACGTGACAACAACCAAAACATTTAGAGGATCAAATAATAATTTAATTCAATATATAATTCAAATTACAGTCAATTTGGTTTTTAACCGACTTTAAGAAAAGGAGGAGGCTCTCAATTCGACGCATATGTTTTTATTATTATTATTATATGTATGTTTATCGGTTATTCCGAAACTAAGCAACCAATTAATGTGATTATTAAAAAAAAAAAAAAAAAAAAAAGAAAGAAAAAGAAAGAAAGAAAAAGAAAGGGGTTACTCTCGAATGGGTCCCATTTAAATTTCATCAAAATTGGTTCAGTACTTTTTTTTAGAAATTCAACACAAACCAAAAATAAAATAAAATAAACATCTTTAAAATATCTCATTTCCACGATTTTCATCAAGTGTCGTAGGGCGAAAAAGTCGCTACCCGGCGATTTTCCACTCTCTCCATTTGAAGAACTATATTTTTAATTTGGATGGATTTGTACGATAATACAAGGTAGGCCAAAAGTCCATGGCAAATTTGTGAATTTAATATAAAATCAAGTAATTAGCTTACGATAAGTTCGGAGTTTTTGGAGTATTTTTTTTTTTTTTTTTTTTGATAAAAAGTTTATAATGATCATTAGATAAAAATATATATGGGTTATAATTTTTGTTATACTTTTGAAAAAAAGAATGTAAAAGTAAATATTTCGGTTGTTCCATATTAGATACCAAATAATTGATATCCGCTTCGTATTTAGCCATTTTTAAGAGAATACAAGCTGAATTGGAGTTACATGATAAGAAGAGGTTTCTACTTGAAATTTTCTTATTATTCATTTCTGTAAATATGGACGCGCAGAAAAAAAAATTGTCGCAATGGTAATTAAATTCTGGCATGAAAAATTAACTTCTTTAACCCTTTGTGACTCAACAACTTCGATTCGAGAAAAATATTTACTCGGATGTTAGAATACATCATTTTAAAGGATGTATGTAAAAAATAATTCAAAAAATTTAGAACATAAAAATAAAATAAAATATTGACTAAAATATAATGTTTTCACATTCGCAATAAACAGAAAATGCCATACTTCTCATAAATATTGTTAATTTTCTAATACAAAATTATAAAGTATACGAACTTACCTTTGTAAAAAATACATTTTTGGATGTCTACAGTCTTTTTAATTTGACAGAATTTGCGAAGTCCATATTAGCAATAACGATGTGAAACTGCTTAAATGATAAATAAAACTTTGGTATGAAAAACTAACTCAGTATCGCCATCTATTGAGAATTATGTGAACAATTTGTATTAACTGCTGTGTTTAAAGATAGCAGCAATAAATAAAATCTTCTTTTAAAGCCCGCAGTATAAGTAACATCGACTTTTGGGTATGTTGCAGATATGCAACACGGTGATTCAAAAGATTGAATAGTTCTTCGTGTGTAGAATGGAATTCTTTCTTGACATAATCTTCCTTTTCGATGGAATTTATTAAGTGACATTTCAGTTTCTCCAGTCTCTATAACAACAACAAGCCAGTCGAACTAATCAGATTGAGACAAACTCAGCGAGTCAAAGTTATTGCATTTTGTGCAAATTTACTATACTTTGATTGACAACCTGAATCTATACCGTACAACCATCTTCCATAGGCCTTCTGTCGTCATTGGACCTTTTCTTAAATTCTTAAGTGACCTAAATTTCCTAAAGGCAGTTGCTGCGCTGTCATTATTCTGATAATACAGTTTCACTAACAATGCAACGGTCTGTCAATGGCACAGTCATTGCGAGGATATCCGTAGAATAATGAACACGAGGTGTGCCTGCTTCAGGTTTTATCGCCACTGTGCATGTGTAGTGCGCAAGCTCGTCTCCCGACTTTACTGTATATACAGCGCCATCTGCTGGTGCGAATTTAAGTTTTTTTAACCATGCCAAAAAAAAATCCCATTGCTTTGGGAGCATATTGGTTAAATTTCAGGTCATTTGGATCAGTGGTTCTTTTGTTATAGGGTTTTACTTTCACAACTTTAAAAAAAATCACCCTGTATATCCATAAGAAAATTCTCAAGAAGAAAGTATTAGATCCGCGAAATTTTTATCTAAATATTTTGGAATGTCCTCTATATGGTTTGACCTTATTTGCAAGACTTGCAAATGGTCCGTTTTTTTAATGCCAAAATTTGCTCCTAAAGCTTTTCATGATAGGTTTCTACTACAACCTTCCGGACCGGTTGTTGTAAAAGTTTCACAAAAATCGAAGAATTTTTTGTTTTAAGAAACAAAAAAAGCAGACCATTTGGAACGAGTCTGTCCGACGTGTTACATGAATTTTGCGGCCATTACAACTCATGAACTACTGCAGGACATTCCACAAAACCTCATATTTGAATTAAATAATCTCCTGAGTTGTTGCTGATTAGATTTGAGTCTGCATCGCCCAGCAGGTGACACTGCCAATCACGATATGCGTGATTAACTGTATCTTGACATTTATGGAATTCAGCTGCACCAATTTTTATATATGAGACAATTTTTATCAAAAACTTTGCTAATAAAGTGTGGTTTTGATTACACAACAGGAAGACGCTGAAATTCCATTCTACAGTGGGGCTCCAAAAGTTAAGGTACAAACCAGTCCTTTGTGTCTAATTTGAAAACAAATGAAGATAAAAACATGAAATTTTAGAAGAATTGTGCTTTAACAGTTATTCATCGAATTTTACTTAATTTTAACATCAAGCAGGATTTACAAATAAAAATTTGCATTTTTTGCAAAAGTCCACTGTTTGATAAAAAAATAAATAGCAATTTTTTGTGAAAAAAAAAATTAAATAAACTTATTTTAATAAGGCATGTGTCCATCCCTACTTGTAATGAATTTGTGGCATCGACTTCCCATACTGTCAATTAAGTTGACACTGGAAAGGGAAACAACTCCCATACATGGAGCAATGCTTGTTCCAGCTCATTTAACGACTTTGGAGGATGACTTACGGCAGCCACATGTCTGCTGAAATAGTCCCAAAGATGCTCTATAGGATAAAAGTCCGAAGATTGTGCTGGCCATTCCATTCGCTCCAAACCTTGATCCTCTAGATATTCATCAACTACTCTAGCTCAATTTGATTCGACATTATCAACCATTCAGTTTAATTCATCACCAATAGCAGCACCATATACGGTGTGATAAGCAGAGCAAGGATCTCGTCCAGATATTTCACAGCAGTCAGAACTATTCAATGGCACACATGGAAGTTATTGTGACCAAAATAGAGATTCCAGTCCAAACCATGATTCCGCCTCCTCTATAACTGTGTCTTTTATCAGTCTTTAATTTTTTATGTAATTAGAAAAAACTATCCTTGTTAATCATTTTTTAAATATATATATATATTGTTAGCATGACAAAAAGTAAGCAAAACATAAAAGACAAACATGAAAAAACACAAAATAAATATATAATTGTCACATTTGTTCAGTTTTCACGAGTTTCTGTCTTTTTTTTGTCCTGGTCTTTGTTCAATATCTGACTTTCGTAAAATTCCACATATTGTAATCGACGCGCATCGCGATTGCTAAAAACATAGTAGTGATACTGAAATTGTGAATATATTTTATATATTACTTAGATAAAAATAAAAAGTAAAGAAGGTAATAATTAAAAACACACACACTTTTATCAATTAACAGTTTGATATTAATTAAATTATGATTGTACGTTGAGAAAACAATTTAAATATATTTAATAGATAGTTTAAATGAGGCCTTTTTTTATTTGTTGCCAGATCTTAAAAAAAGAACAAAAGTTATACTTTATTTTAATAAATTCACTAGCTCGCGCTTTCTGTCAAGAGTTAAAAAAAAAGAGCAGCGAATTTTCCATAAACGAGTTCACACGCAAGTTACTGTATTGCAACCTTTTTTTTTTTTTTTTTTCCTTGAAAAAATCAAGAATTGCAGCTATGAAGTTAGGCGTGATTTTAAAGATGAACACTGAATGCTGATAAAAGAGTATTAAAATTTTCTTTTTTTTCACTTTTATACTTCTATATATCTATATTTCATTTTTGTATATCTGTATTTTCTTTTTCTCTTTCAAAAACAACGACAAGAATTCTACACTAGCAAATACGGTAATGAACCATCGCTGTGTAATTTTTGTAACATAGTTACTTAGTTAGTTTTACTAGAGGTTACTTTTGAGCTCGGTTGTATGCCACATTATATTCTGATGAACTACTTATCCTTGTAATTTTTTAACGAACAAAAGTACATTTTAACGTCAGCTATTTGGAAATTTCAGCATCCATAATCTAACATTTAAATCAGTTCTTCAAATGCGCCATTTTCTTTTTAATGAATGTTAAATTTTGAAAAATCGTCTGAATTCTTATTGAAAAGAATTATGACTTAAAAGAAAATATTCTATATTCTCCGAACGAATTAACCAAATTTAACACAAAACTATCCAGCTAAATCCGGGTATCTTACCAGTATACCTACCAAATATCAAGCGAATTGAATACTTTTTTGGCAGTTATCGCGGAACAGACAGACAAGCAGACAGACAGATACCAAAAACTTTTCGGGTCTCCGCAGTAAGCCTCAACTGTCGTTTCGGCAACAAGAGAATTTGTGTGTGCGGATATGCACGTGGGCAAAGCTGGAAATTAAATAGAGAAATCAAATTAAACCGTCTGTGTATTATTTCGCGCTCATTTTCCGCAGAGAAATATAAAATATTTTCTTTTGATTCCTATATCTACTTGACCCACTACATTTTCAGAGAGAGTTCCCAGCGGAATTTTTGGCAGTAGGAATGTCTAAGGGTGTGGTCAAGAATTCAGAAGGTGACATGGGGGAGGGGGGAAAGGCTGTATACCGTTTGGCATTTGAAATCCTGTATGTTTTACCGATCATAACTAATTAATTGAAATGACAAGAATGAAAAATCATACATCAGGCATAGATTATAAAACACTTTCCAACTCTAACAGGATATTATCAAGAAATATAATTTTTTTCCTAGAATGAATATAGATATCCATATAAGCAACTTAAATATATATATATATATATATATATATATATATATATATAATATCACTGAAATGGCGCATTGGTAATCTGTTGTCTGCACTTGTTAATTTTTTGTATTAACTTAATTGTATTCTGTATACACTTTATGATTACCTATCTTTAAATAGGAGATTAGGTTAGATTTGTTGCAAACAAGAACTTGTTTATTGTATTTTGAAATTCAAAGGTATTACAATTATATATATATTTATATATTTATATAACTTAGTAAAAATCCATTTTCAGTAATTGCTGTCCATATCCGATAATGTGTGAAAAGTCTTTGATGTAGCACTGTAAGTGATCTATAGCATTTATACATATCACCTAATAAACACAAAATTAGATCAGTTTAAAATTACATACCTCAGATGAAAACGCACTTCCAGCAATTATCGATCTTAGTCAATCCTTTAATCTAATTCTTTTGTGTGTCTCTGTAAATGAACGATAAATGTTATGGACTCTCTAATCTATAGAAACATGCAGTGCACTTCAGTGATTTCGTTATGTTTGAAGTATCACAACATTATTAAAATGCACCGCAAACGATTTTTCCCATAGATCATAATGTAATGGAATCCCTTGTGTGCATCCCTGAAAACGAACCATAAATGCTAGTTCTTATTCTATACCCCTGAGAAAGCATGTTGTAGTCCATCTCAATGACATATATCATTTTAAATATATTTGAAATATCGCATCAATAAAATGCACCGCAAACTATGTTTTCTCATAGACGGTAATGTAATGTAATTCTTTTGTGTGTTCCTGTAAACGATCTATAACTGATACACACTTCATTTTCAATACCGAACATTGTATAGTACACCCCAATAATATATGTCAATTGCATGGCAATTTGAGTATATTTACGAGAGTTAGAGCACGGACAGACAAACAGGCATATGGGAAACAGACAAACTGAATTCCTAAACACTTTTCAACTATTTTGGAAAGTGTTAAAAATTGGAATACATTGTGAAAAAAATGTGGTTGTATAAAAATTGTAAAACTTGAGTTTTAATTTCTTAATTTTTAATGTTTAATAATTTTGCACTCAGCATTCTATTTAAATCATAAACAGCTTGTACACTATATCTGTGAATCTGTGATACGATGTTTTCCGTTATGTCTTACTTAAAAAATAGTCGGATGTGCCAATCCCATAACTTTCTTCTATCTCACACAGGTTTCGCATACACTAAAAAGAATCAGCACCAATTTATATCATGGTCTAACTGAAACTCAAGTTTTATTAAATTCCGTGCATTAGTTCTTGAGGCATGACTATTGCCTAAATCGTGTAAATCTGCAAAATGTAGCATAGCAGTGCCACCTGTTGGGATATTTAGACCAAAACCTAATCAACAACAACTTATGTCAACGTCTAACTGAATCTGAAGTTTGATGAAAATCCGTTCAATAGTTCTTGAGATATAGTTATCGTGATAATAATGAAAAAAGTAGCATAGCAGCGCCACCTGTTGGGCTATTTACACCAAAACATAAAAAGCTTCTATTTATGTCATGATCTAACAGAATCTAAGTTTGATGAATTTTCGTGCATGAGTTCTTAAGATATAGCTATCGTGAAAATCAAGAAAAAAAGTGGTATAGCAGCGCCACCTGTTGGGATATCTACACTAAAACATGTCTATTTATATGAAAGTCTAACTGAATTTGAAGTTTGATGAAAAGAAGTGCTTTAGTCTTTGAGATAGAGCTACTGCGGGAATCGCAAAAAATGGAGCATAGCAGTGCCACCTATTGGACGATTTTCACCAAAAACTAATCAGCACCAATTTATATCAGGGACGAACTGAATAAAAAGATTTATTAAATTTAGTGCATTAGTTCTCGAGATAGAGCGCCCACAAAATTATTGTCACATACAGACAGACATACAGACAGACAGCGTCACAGACAGATATTTTGTAAAAACAGTCAAATCGTGTTCAGGACCTTCTAAAACGTATAAATCCGTTGAAAACCGGAAGTCGAAAATTTTCATGAATACAATACTTTCTTCTTGTAAAGATAGAAGAAAGTAAAAAAAAATGTTGAAATGAGTTCTACACATTAATAATAAAATTTCTGTTGTGAAAATACAGATGCCTTTCAAGGGGATTTTTTTTTAAATTTCAAATTAATATCTTTTCAAATTTCGCATTTATCTCACCTAATAATTCTGCAAATAATAAAAGATAACTAATAATAACTTTATTATCTTTATCATTTGAGCCTGTGACTTAATTTGAAAAAAAAGAAAACGCTATTAGAATTTTCTTAGTATCTGAATAAGAATATGTGTAAATTTCATTTAATTAAGAATAAAATTGAATATATATATAAATGAAAACACATTTAAAGAATGAAGGATAAGACATTATAAAAAGCAATGGAATGGACACTGAAGGAATTATACCCAAAAGGATGAAAAAGCAAAAATTGTAAAAGCAAAAATGGAAAACTATGAATATCTTATAGAATGTTCAGAAGGGTTTTATAAGAATATTCATAGTAAGTATATGTTATTTCATCAAATATTGTCAGCATTATGCCTAAAATCTATATAAGTAAAATTAGTTTAAAAATACACTCTTTGATAAGTAAACAATGTTCATATTGAAAATCACGCCTAATATTTTGACTACAATTCATGTTTTTTTTTTTTTTTTTTTTTTTTTTTCACAAAACTTCCGTTACAATACATTAAATTGGTGTAGGCACCAAACTCGATTATGAGAAGATTTTACTGCTTTTTTACTCTTAGTAGAAAGCGCAAACAAGTGAATCTATTTAAAAATATATATAATTTTTGTTTTGTTTCCTTTTAAGATAGGACAACAGGAAAGAAAAAAATTAAACATTATTTAAACTATCATTTAAGGATTTCTAAATTGACTTCTCAACGTATCGCCAATCCCATAACTTTCTTCTATCTCACACAGGTTTCGCATACACTAAAAAGAATCAGCGCCAATGTATATCAAGGTCTCACTGAATCTAAAGTTTTATTAAATTCCGTGCATGATCCGATTAAAACAATCGCGCGAACAAAATCACTTTCGAAGTTCATGTAACAATGCCGAATCTCAAGACTCTCGAAATTGAATCTTGCAACTCTTTTTAACCGCACAGAATCGTAAAATAATTAATATTAAACTATTAATTGATAAAGGTGTATTTTTTTTAAATATTACACTCTTAATTTTTTATTTATAATTTATTTTCTACTTTTTAGCCTTTAAAATATTTCATCGTTGCAGTTTCACCACCATTTGGCGAGCGTTTATTGGCGCATCATTAAATAGATCGTTGTTTCAACTCGTATACAATTGTACGAGTTACAGAGAATATTTGACGATTTATCACCTGTGATAAGCTAACGATAAAATGCCTGAAAACGAATGCATTAATTTATAATTAAGTTCTAAAAATATTGAAAATGTTGTATTGTCATCGGAAACTGTGAACGTAATTTTTATAATTCTAGCGAGGAAGTGTGTTAAAAAGCAACTACAAAATTCCATCTTTATGTACAAAAACCAGGTTGAGTATGATAAAAGAGTGTAAAAATAAAAAATCTCTACAGTAAGTATGAATAAAAGTTTCAGTCATAGTTATGATCCGATTAAAACGACGCGCGAACAAAATCACTATCGAAGTTCATGTAACAATGCCGAATCTCAGACTCCCGAAATTGAATCTTGCAACTCTTCTTAACCATAGAATACCAAAGTGTTGCACCAGTTGTTACAGAATTGCCGAGGGCGACTGTTTTTTTTAATTCTTTGTACCACTATTTCTATACAATAATTTTTATAATGTATTTCTAGTATCACGAAGAAGCAGTGAAAATCATTAGAAACACTGGTAGGAACAATAATAAAAACAGAGTCGCCTTTACCACCATGCGCATGTGTTCCGTTGGTAATCAACGGGTGAACAAGTTTCCGAAGATTTAAATGCGGGTATGAGAGATGAGATTTTATTAAGCATTGGCTAATTTTAGCCATATTGCTATACAGGGTGACACATGAATACTGTGACGTGATGAAAATGTCAATTTATTTTATTGTTTTTCGCGTCTCAACGGCATCCTCAAGCGAAAATGCTGAAAAGCCAAAACTAATTTAAAAAGATAACCCATATATTACATATTAATCTATTTAACAGACTCTGAATATTGGATCGGCAGCAATTTTTAAGTTGCTACATGAAAATTTAAAAGTGAGGAAGTTTTGTAACAGATGGACGCCCATGAGTACACTCTAAAAAAAAAAAATCCGTGAATTAAACAAATTTTTCCGTTGCTTTTTTTCGTTAAAACACGAAAATTTCCGTTTTGATTTGCTTCGCTTACCCCAAAATACGGAAAACTCACCGTTGTAACATAAAATATACCTGAAATTCTCTTATATAAGTCTGCAATTTCTTCAAAACACAGGGATGTACCGGCAACTGTGCTGTGTGTTACTTTTCCGTATTAGAAACGCAATTTTTACGTATGTGTTTTTCCTTCAAAAAACGGAAAATTCAAGAAACGAAGGTCAAATTTTCTTGAAATTCCCCAGTCACAAGACAGACATTTCTTCAAATAAAAGAAAAATCGCTTCTAATCACAGGGGTGTTCCGGCAACTTGCTGTCTGTAATTTTTACGTTTTTTTGACGAAATTTATTTTGAGCGTGTAGGCCGAAGATCAAAAGCAGACTGTCATTGTGCCAAGAAATAGTGGTAAAAGTTTAGTTTTAAACAGACGGAATCACACCGGAAATAGTTGCGGTCATCTTGAAAAATTTCCAGAATCGCATACACGCCTGCGTCGCCGCGGAAGAAAGCCATTTCGAATGATCCTGATAGTTTCTTGTACAGAATTTTCTTCTGTTTCGAATGGTGAATAAAACGGGTTGTTTTATTCGTTCAGTGAAAAGTTATTGTCTTTTATTTGCGTCACAGTATTTATGCGTCACCCTGTAGAAGGAATGCCTTCAGGAAAAACTTTTGACAGGAAAGTGAAAATGAATTATCGTTCTGGTACAAGGAACACCCTGAAAATCTTACGCACTCACCGTGCCTAGAATTCACAGGCTTCGAATTTGCGAACATTGGTCCAAACTCCTCATTTCGTAGTCGTTTGTAGCCAGCATGATAACCGCTGGGCTGAGTGGGACCTCCTTTAACCCCTTAACTATTGGGCTTTTTCGATACCATAAACTAAAAATAGCCACTTTTTCTGTACTAAAATATTTGTTTTATATAATCGAAAAATGTCTGCCAATTAATAAAGCGAAGATTGCAATTAAAAATTAGTGCTGTTCAAAAGCTTTTAATAACAAAACAAGCAAACTCTTCTTGCCCGAACCCAGTTCGGGCAAGAAGAATTAAAAAAAATTCGACAAAAATTCAAAATTCGTTTTACGAATTCCGAATAAATTTTATTGAAAAGAGGACAAAATTTATTATATTGGGCTAGAAGATTGAAATCGGATACATTTTAAGAATGTAAAAAAAATCGCTTCGGAACGTGAAAAAAACTAAAAAAAAAAAAAAAAAATGCAGAATCGAGTTTCGAGATGCATAACTACACTACATACATAGAGGTACCTTCCTACCAAATTTTGAAGTTCTGCGTGCAGTGGTTTCTTCGGAACACAGTCGAGAAACACGCAAATACACAGACAAACTTCTTTCTTTATTTTTTTAGATATTACTGCAAATGTTACATTATGTAGCAAACAAATATTTATTGTTGGATTACGTTGTCAGAGATTTTAAACAAGTTGGAAATTGTACATCAAACGTGACAATCGAGGTGCGTTCGTACCATAGCTAGTTATTTAAATACTCAGATCTTGATGATTTTTAATTCTGTGAAATGAATTATATCGTCTGCAGATTAATTTCTGTCATAAAATAAGTATCTCGGTCGCTTGACGATTAAACCTCGGAAGCTCCTATAACAAGAAAGCACCGATTTTTTTTTAATTTTGAAATTTCGATTTCGAAAATAATTTTGAAATAATAAAAATATTTTTATTAATATTGTCTAAAGTTTTGATTCGATTTTCATAAAATTTGAAATGTCTAGACAAAATTCTGCAAAGATAATGTATCTTAAATTTCAAACCATTTGATTGGATAGTTTTTGCTCTGTTATATGCGGACAGACGGACGGACGAACAGACAGACAGACAGACGGACGGACCAGACGACGACTATAGGCGCTACGTATTTATATAATTGCGAACGCACCTAAAAATCAATCTTGAAAAATAGTTTTTAAAAAAAAGAGTACATTGAGTACCAGTTTTCAAACACATTTTATTTGATAATACATATTTTTGTTGTTGTTCTATTCGATGGTGTGAAAGTTGAACGTGTACGATATTTAGAAGCGAATATACGTACAGGGTAGTTAACTCCATTGTTGTTATTCTTCTACAGTTCTAACCGCATTGTTGTCAACATCTTTATTGACGAGCCTATTTTGTTTTGTTATGTAGATAGTTAATATATATTTTTTAAATGACAAACCTATTTTTGTACTATTCAATGTTCACAAAGTTCTATAGTAGTAGTCGTAATGTGATGATCGAAAGTTTTTTTTTTCTTTTAATGGCTGTATGTATTCATGTTTCAGGACCGTGACCACGTCTCGATGCTCGCCACTTCGGGAATGGATTACGCGTCATTCGGTAAGTGAACTCTCCCCCCCCCCCCCAACCTTCTTTCTAATTTCCATTCAGTTGCATAAAATCATTTTGGGTTTATAAATAGGATGAATGAGATACTAATCTCATTTAAAACACAGAATTATCGAGACGGATCATCTATGACCCAAGACGTGATTTTTCGCTCGTATCATTGTTGATTTTCAAAATAAAACTTTAAAAAATTTTGCAAAATATTTAAAATAATGTCCCAATAGGAATTTAGTTGAAATCCAACGAATATTTTTTCTATCTAAAAAGTCTATATACCTATGACGGAAAGTAGTATAATGTAAATAAAAAATCATGGAGCTATATATATTTAATTTTTATTGTGTTTTAATATCTTGTTAATCTGTAAGAACATTATTACGAAATTTAAATTGATAATTAAAAAATATATTATAGGAAAGATAATTCTTACTTTTCATTTCATACGAGCTGTCAAAATTTTCGTGTTATAGCGGCCCCCACAATTATGATTAATGCAAGGTGCACAATTATGATTAGCCAAGGTTGCAGTTATGATTTTGCCAAGATCATCGAAAAGCTGATATATGCATCCTATATACGCATATATATATTCCAAACACTTATATGTGCCATTATAAACATATTATTTACGTCTTATATGTCGTATATACAACATATACACATGACATATACATACATCATATGTGCATCATATATGACTATAACATGGCCTCATGCGTCAAGAAATGTTATATATATATATATATCATATATAATTATAATGTCATACATGCTTTATAATTTGGCGATAAATCTTGGTCGCTTGGCGATTCATCTTCGGGGGCCGCTATAGCTCGAAAGTACCAAATTTACACTATATTAATGAAAACAGAAACAACAAAAGTTTGGTACAATTTCTATTTGTAGACCATCCCATAAGCAAAATTTAAGTATTGCTTTAACTCTTGTTTAGATTGATGTCTGAGCTAAAAGTATTTTGGGGAAATTAAAGTTGAAGACCACGTTTTTTGCTTTATAAGACGATTTCTCATCCGACGTCAATTTTTAAATTCGGCTTTTTTTTTCATTATCTGATAATTTGCATCTATCCTTTTTGTAACTTTAACATTTTTGTAACGATTTTATGCATTTATACTGCCTATTCAAAGAAAATTTCTTCTAAAGTTACAGAATTTCGTTAAAAATTCTTCTAAAGTTACAGAATTTCGTTAAAAATTCTTCTGAAGTTACAGAATTTCGTTAAAAACGCTTAAAAAAAATTAAGTGACGACGTCAAAAAAAATGACGACGTCAAATAAAGTGACGACGTCAAGAGGTCCATTCTCGACCGAAAACAACAACCATTTTCCCAATGGTTAAAAAAAAAAGTAATATTCTAGAAGCTAAATTTTATTAATCCTTAATTAAAAATCATTGTATCAATCATCAAACCATATGAGTGTCTGTATCTTCCATACAAAACAAGAATAACATCATTGAAGTCCATGGGTCACACGTGACCCAAGCCGTTACTTATAAGGTATACAAGAAACACAGTAACTCTAGTGTTAAATGTTTTTATCAATAAATGTACTTAAAAATAAAACATATGCAAGGACAGAAGTCGGAAAAAATTCCCCTCTTTTTGTAGCTAACTACAATTACAACTACTTTATCTAAAATGTATTAACTACAACTACAACAACATGTTTTAAAAAGTAGAGGCTACAAGCTACTTTTCAAAAGTAGTCACTCCTTCACTGTTTTTAGATTTTGTCAAATAATTCAATCTATATTCGAAATTAAAGACACGGGTTAAATGATACGTTATTCTATGAAATAGAATAAAATAATTGCTATATAAACGACAGCATTAAAAGATTTTCAAAGATAACATACAAGAAAATTTAGGAAAAACAGCAAAATATGCCAACAAAAATTGAGGTTGAAGGTCTGTCAGTAAGAGTAATATGGTAGTGGTACAGTCGTAGGAGAAGGAAAAAAAACTGAACACCCCCCCCCCCCCACTAATTTTCCAACAAAGTATCGCAGAAGAAAGTTACTGGCACCAAACGATTCGAAATAGACTCTACTTTTAAATGATGTAATATAAAACTTGATTAGAGGGCATCTACATATCAAAAGCAGTCCAAGCTTTGTTCTTTCAATGGCAACACCCAATTTTGACACGATATTTTAAATCTTCGGTTCGCACTATGCCTAAATACCAAATTTCAAGTCATTTGGAAGATAAGTTTTTGAATAATAAACATTCAAAATTTAGAGTTTCTAATGTGAAATTACAATTTCATGAATTAAAGTAATGCATGTTGAATTTGTAATTATTATCATTTTTAAAAACTTTGCGAAAATAGTTTATTTATCATTTTGATCTTGAAGAAGTCGCCGTTAAAGCGCATGAAACATATGTCACCTATATATTAAAAGGTATTTTTAAGCCTTTTGTGTTATGTTTTTATCGCTTTAAGCAGTAATTACCCTTTAATTTAAAGTTAACAAGTGATTTTATTATATTATTTGTACAATTTCATATTTTTATTAATATCTCTTGAAATTATAATCTTAATGTGCTAATTTTTTGTTTGGTTATAATACTAAAAAACCCAAACATAAATATGTCAAATATGGAATTTTTATAATTTTATAATATAAATTATGAAATTAATATTTGAAAAAAAGTATGAATTGCAACCTACAATTTTTTGATGGATTTATTTTTATTTTGTCTTGCTTTATGCGCATTTAAAATTTAAAATTTTTCTTTTAAGTAGTTTTCAAATTATGCTTAAAAAACGGCAAGATGCTCGTTTCCGTCTATGATGTGCAGAAAAGCATAATTAGAGAAAATATTTTATTCATTTTATTGTTGATTAGAGTAGGACTTTTTTTATTTTTACACTTTATTGTGTCCGCTTTTAAATTTTTTATTAAAATTATGTAAATCGTATTTGCAGACATAATTTCACATCCGTTATGTACATTAGTTTCGCTTCGATTTTTAAATTAACAAAGTTCATTTAAAAGAAAATTAACAGTCCTACCTTAGAAAAAAAAATCTTACTCATTATTTTTGTTACCTTTAATTGAATTTCTAGCTTTTTCTCCAATCTAATAAACCTATTTTACCTTCTCTGCGATATATATATTAGAAGTAAAGTTTCTTATAAATGTACTGTGTTTTTGCTGAAAAGGTTTTAAAAATATCCCATTAGCAATCGAGTTAAGATTTATATTCAGACTGAAAAGCAATTATCTGTTTTTTTTACATCGTTTCCTTATACTGCTTTATATTATTTTTTATTCTAAATTTTGTATTCGTCGATATTCTTCACAAATAATTTTAGAAAAGAGCAAGTAAAATAAATTCAAAATATGAGAAAAAGCATTATAAAAACACATAAAATTCCAATCACATTCACATCTTCGAAAACTATTTTTATTGCTGATAACCTTAAACTTTTAAAAATCGGATAATTCAACTCTTGTAAACATTATAAAATAAATATTGAAAAGGATTTTAACGTATATAACAATATCCGAAACATATTAAGTGAGTAAAATGGTCATATTGGCAAGAAATAATACATTAATAGAAGTGACTTAGTCATTCTGCATCATTTCAACAATCGAGTACCAAACTTCAATTTGGATACAGCCCCTAAAATATGCTCATTTTAAAATAATTAATATATCTGAAACTAATCGTAAGAATTTCATGAAATTTGGTCTCTAGGTATAGTTTAAACTGAAGATTTAAATTATTGTGACAAAATTGGATCTTGCCATTGAAAAACAAAACAAAGTATAGGTTTGTTTTGATATGTATATGGTCCCCTAAACAAATTTTATATACATCATTTAAAAATAGACTTTATTTCCATCCGTTTGGTACCAGTAACTTTCTTTTACGATAACTTGTTGCAGAGTTAGTGTGTGTGTAGGGGGGGGGGTGTCAGTTTTTTTTTCTACAACTGTACCTAAGCAAGCAAGCAAGTCCACTTTGCACTTTCTATCGTATATCATATTTATGTGATAGAAAGATCTTTTTGTATCGTTTTTTATGCCAGTCGTCCATTTTTTCGCATAAAACTGCCTAAAAGTTATCATTTTTAGAAAGATCGTTAAAAAACTTTAAATTTTGAAAGATGAGCTACCTTCTAAAATGTATATATATTTGGAGTAATCAGACACCGAAACGACCGTCGAGACGGGCGAAGCCTGGCTAGCTTATTTGTATTCTACTTACATAGATGTTATAGTAAAATTTCGTTCATTTGATAATTGGTAATACGCTTGAAAACGCATTTTCAGGAAATGCCGTCCATACAAGTTAATTAATTCAAATTCTTTTGAGTAATTTGTTTTATGATCTAAATAATTTATACGCATCACATAACGTACTACAATTTAGGTAAGCTAGAAAACAAATAATACAACTGTAAACGCACTTCTAGCAATTATTGCTCATGCCACAGTGAATCTCAATAAAATATATCAATTACATGACAATCCGAGTGTATTTACGCGAGTTAGAGCACGGACAAACAGATAAACCAAAGTCATAAACACTTTTCAACTATAAGCAGTTAAAACAACGTTTTTACAGTGCGTTAAGAAATTATAAGACCACATAATGAATTGGTGCATTTCTAAAGAAGAAGAAACAATATACAAATTTTTAGCGCGTGTGTATTTAAAATTGATCGTAGAACGTTTTCTGTTATAATTGCTACATTAAAATTTAAGTTACATTTTATTAAAATCTTCTAATTTTTTAAAAACGTGACTGTTTTTAACGTGACTGTTAAGAAATTATAAGACCAACTGAGGAAATTAGCATATTATACGTCACATCAGAATCATTATAAAACGTACGCGTTTGTATATCGCGAAAGTATTCCCGAGAAGCAAAGGTGCAGGTTTAGATTGTGTTATTTACGATATATTTGGAGATGCCACGAAGTAAAGAGTTGTCTGCCACCGAAGTAAGAAAAATTTGGTTTTATAAGGGGGCTGGTAAATCAGAACAAGAAATAGCTCGGTTAATGAAGCGTTCTAAAACTGCCATTCACGATGAAATAATTGGATAAAAGGATTCAAATAAAATTAAACGATCTGGAAGAAAAAGGATTTTGACAGCACGGGATGATTGATTTTGAAGAACTCAAAAAGTTCTTTCAACTCGGGAAATTTCTAACCGTTTCAGCAAAAGAACCTTACACGTAAGAGTTTGGAAGAGTCTGAAATCAAATAGTAATCAAAATGTATGAAACTGTTGAAAAAACCAAGGTTAATGAAACATCATAAAGAAGAAAGACTGAATTGGGCTAAAAAATGTCATGTCATGGGACAAGAAATGGAAACAAGTGATATTTTCAGATGAAAACAAATTAATCTTGAAGGTTCGGATGGTTATAAACAATATTGACATAATTTGAGGAAGAAACCGAAACAATGCTTCAGTCGACAAATGGGAGTAACATCAGTAGTAGTTTAGGGAGCTTTTAGTCATGATGGATTATGCGAGTTGACCCAAATTTCGGGACGTATAGATTCTGCGCAATATCAGGCTATGTTATATCATCATTTGATACCGTTTGGACCTTTTTTAGGTGGTGCTAATTGGATGTTTCAGCAGGACAATGTGTCTAAATCCACCCAGCAATAGTTTAAAAAAGAAAAAAATAATGTTTTGTCATGGCCAAGTCGAAATCCAGATTTGAACCCTATGGAAAACGTTTGGCGCGTATTAAGTTCCAAAGTTTATGCTAATAATAAACAGTTTTAGCTGCCAATGAACTAGAATTAGCCATTGTAAAAGAATGGCACAATATTTCTGAATCTGTACTTAATCACCTGGTCACTTCAGAGTGTTTGAGGTTATAAGAAAAATGTTGAACCAATATCGTATTAATTTACATATTATTTTTGTTTTTAGACAAGTCGTCTTATAATTTGCGAACAGTGCATTTTTCAATCATTGCTTATATTTTTGTTAACATACTTATTTATTGCATTATTAAAAATTATTGCAAACTAATTTTAATAAATATGTTGTATTTTGATATCTCATGTGATTAAACTATAATTAGAACCTTTATTTACTTCATAATTTTCAAAATCAAAGTGGTCTTATAATTTCTTAACGCACTGTAGTACCAGAACTCTTTATTCTATCGCAAACTAGTTTCGGAAGCATTTAGTTCACCTTCATCAGTGATAAAGGTACGCTAAATGCTACCGATCCTAGTTTGCGATAGAATAAAAAGTTCTCGTGCTAGGTACGCTAAATGCTACCGAACCTAGTTTGCGATATAATAAAAAGTTCTGGTGGTAGGTACGCTAAATGCTATCGAAACTAGTTTGCGACAAAATAAAAAGTTCTGATGCTAGGTACGCTAAATGCTACCGAAACTAGTTTGCGATAGAATAACAAGTTCTGGTTCTATACTCTAAATGTCTAAATGCTGCTACCGAAACTAGTTTGCGATAGAATAAAAAGTTCTGGAGCTAAAAACGTTGTTTTAACTGCTTATTTTATTGTACCAAGTATCACCTTAATTGTTATTTTTCAACAATGCTGGAAAGTTTTAAAAAAGTAATTAAAAAATTCTTTAAAAATTTACATTAGTTGAGAGTTTGTTTTACTTTAATAATTCAATGAATTATTCCTATCGATTCTGTAATGTTTCATTAACACGCTTTTAGAGCACCATTCGAAAAGAGATTGTTTGTCATTACGCTGTTAGCATTTTCAATATTCAGCGTTATTAGATTCCAGGCGCTTTTATTATGGATAGCAATTTCACACGAACACGTGTGATTGTCAGGTGTCTCTTGAACTTTTAAATTAGATGACAAATTCTGCAGAAGCGTTGGATGCTTTTGCGAGATTCGCCATGAATTACGGCATATAGTTGGTGAATGTAATCCTGCTGAAGTCATGTCGTGAAAAATATTTTTTTTCTCTCTCTTCTCTGGATATATTGTTAGTCCAAGGACATTCGTTAAAACAACATCCTATGATATTAAATAGTAAAGATATGTTTACTTATGGTTGTTTACAGTACAGTTATAGCTGCAATTTATTTATTTCTATGATAATATTTAAATAACATATGTAATTCAATGTTCATTATATTTTTATTCACCTCGTGGAATTTAAATTGTTTTAGCTTTTTATGTAACCTTAGTTATTAACTTTACAATTTAAATAAAACAATATTTTCACAATAACTTTATATTTCAGATTCAGTTTTTAACACTTTCCAATATAGTTGAAAAGTGTTTATGCATTCCGTTTGCCTGTCTGTCCGTGCTCTAACTCGCATAACTATATTGAGAGAAATGATATATGTTATTGAGGTTTACTATAGCATGTTTGGCATTGGAAATGAAGTGTGTAGCATTTATAGTTCGTTTACGGGGATATTCAAAAGAATTCCGTTACATTACGTTCTATGGGGAAGAATCGTTTGAGATTTATTTTAATGATGTAGCACTATTTCAAACATATTAAAATTGATATATATCACTGAAGTGCACTACAAAAGGTTTACTGTAGAATAAAGTGTGCATAGCATTCATCGTTCATTTACAGGGAGACGCAAAATAATTCGGTTCCAGTGCTGTCTATGGACAACAGTTGTTGGAAGTGCGTTTTCAGTCGTGGTACGCGTTTTTAAATGTATCTAATTTCTTGGCTATTATACTTGGTTTTTATAAATTCTATAGATTATAGCACAAAACAATTCAAGTAAATTTCCGTTTATTAACGGAAATTGCTGAAAGAGAATTTTCAACTTAGACATCATCTTTTATCTTATTAAATTGTGAAGTTTTTATTCTGAAATGTATAGAGTATGTTTTCAAAATCTATGCTTGACGCATGATTTTTCGTTCTTACATTCGAAATGTTTCCACTAGTAGTTCAAGAATCTTTAGTGGCAAGGTCGGACGAATGCATCAGAATTTTTTCCTATAGGGACCCCAATAAACCGAAAACACTTCTTTTAACTTTTTTAGCACTTTTCAATATAGTTGAAAAGTATTTATGAATTCGTTTTGTCTGTCTGGTCGTCTGTCTGTCAATACTCTAACTCGCATAAATATACTCAGAGTGCCATGCAATTGATATATATTTTTGAGGTTCGCAATGAAACGTTCAGTATTGATAATGAAGTGTGTAACAGTTATACTTCGCATAAAGGGGCACTCAAAAGAATACCGTTACATTGTGGTCTATGGAGGAAAATCGTTTGCTATGTACTTCAATGATGTTACATTATTTCAAATACATTGAAATTGATATACATAAATGAAGTTCAATACAAGATGCTTACTATCGAATATGGTACGTGTAGTACTTATAGTTAGTTACAGTCAAACGAATTCCGCTACATTATGGTCGATGGGGAAAATCCGTTTGCAGAGCATTTTAATGATATTACATACTTAGAAACATATTGCGAATGAAATTGATATTGGGTTCTGAGGTGCACTAAAACATGCTTTTTGTAGAATATATAGTGTAAAGCATTTATTATTCATTTACAAAGCCACACAAAAGTATTCGGTTACATAATAGTCTAGGAGGAAAAACTTTTTGCAACTTATTTTAATTATGTTACACTATTTCAAGTATAATGAAATTGATATACATTACTGAGGTTTACTACAATACATTTGTTGTGTGATATGATGTGCATAGAATTTATCATTCATTTACAGGGACACACAAAAGTAGTATTTGGATACAGTAATGTATCCGAAGTATTGTCTATAAACGATAATTGCTTGAAGTGCGCTTTCCGTTAGGTATGCGTTTTTAAGTTTAACTAATTTTTGTATACCATGTAGTGTGTATAAATGCTATTAGATCATATACAAAGCTACACAAAAGAATTCGTAAACATTACTGTGTATCAGCGTAAATTGTTTAAAGGTTTTTTTTTAAATTGAGTTATGCATTTTGAACGTGGATTATGTTTAGTATACCAAGAGATGTTTGTAGAATATAAATAAAATCATATATAAGGACACAAAAAGAACTTGATACATGTCCGCCTATGTATGATAATTTCTGGAAGTGTGATTTCAGTAGTTTTCAGCGTGTTACTGCCTGAATTAAACTTTATCTCAATATGTGATGATTGTAAAAATCTTAAAGTAATATACAAGGCTGTTCAAAATATTTCAAGTATGTTTCCGTCTACTGGTAGAAACTGCTGAAGATGAATTTTCAACTGTGTAATGTGTTTTTTTAGTAAATTAAATGGAATCATACTATATAGAGTATAAACAAATCTATGGATTATATACATTGCTGCACAAAATAATTCGATTATTTTTCTGGCTAAGGAAGTAATTGCTGAAATATGGTTTTTAAATGTGTTGTGCGTTTTCTAAAATGTTTAATTAGGTATCTTACTTATCTTAACAAACAGCGAAGGTTTGTTAATGTATTCTGGATGTGTTGAAAAGTGTTTCATAATCTAGATGCATGATATTGATTCTTTTGTAAAATAAAATTTAGATTCAAAATGTTTACCAAGCTCCGCATCTAGCCTATACGCGTAGCGGATACCAACGAGACAAAAATATGTTTTGTTTTATTTTTAAAATTAAGTCAGGGCCCTAAAAACATTTTGAAATTGGGACTCTTTAAAGAATCCCAGGTAGATTTAGTAGTAGTCCCAAGAGTGATAGAAAATTTGAGTATTGGAGGGGATGTTTATACTTATTATGGTAGATACCCTAAATTGTGCTGGCTTTCACTGAGAGAAACATTTAAAAATGCTTATTCTTAAACATTTTACGAATAGACGAACATTTTCATTCATTCGATTATCTGAAGCAGGATTGACAGCTTGTTCTCCTTTTTATTCAGACATTGCGAATTCATACCAGAAATTCTGAATAGTAATTTTTGCTTTATTTAATGATATATATTTCGGGTTTACATAAACTAAACATTCTTCTTTCGGAATGTCTGGTATAAATTCAGAATTTCTGAATGGAAAAGAAGGCCAAACTGGCAACCATGATCTGAAGGCGTTGAATAAAGCTAATGAAGATATGATCCAAAATACATCCACATACATCTTGTAACTTACACCTATGATCAGACTCTGACACGTACTAATGACTGTATGAAAAATAAGAGAGAAAAATCATGCGTCACGCCTATATTATGAAACACTTTCCAACTCTATTAGAATATTGTTGCGAAACATCATCTTTTTTTATCGAGAGTGTACTCCAATTCTTCTGTGAAGATCTGTCGGTGAAGTATAGATTTTTTACATGCCACTGCACTAAAATTTACTGGTGCTGTAAAACGCATTAAAATATTGTAAGTAAACTTCCTGCTACTGTCTTCCATTGATGGAAAAGTACCCGAATTCTTTTTTGCGGATCTGTATGGAAATTTATTTATACAGATCATTACATAGAGACCCATTTCCCTTTTGCCAAGCCTGGATAAGTTGCTAGAATGTCTTATTAAAACCTGAGTTAGGGACTATCTTGAAAATATTTTTATTTACTCCTAACAAGACTTTAGGGAGGGAAATCGAACAATTAATGCTTTATTTGATTATGGTTTACCTGCTGTAATGGATATTCTCAGGGATCATGCCTTGGTCCCTTACTCTGTATGTTTGTAGCTGATTACCTGATTAAACAGTTTATAAAGACATTTGATCAAGATCTTTTGGTGTATGTGGATGATTTTGTTGTTTTATATATGGCAACACCAAAAAGAAATCGAAAACCAAACAAACTAAACATTTGTGGAATTTTAAAACTCATGCAACATTCTTGACCTTAAAATAGCTAAAGAAGAAATCTTCTGTATTTTTTTTTTTTTTTTTTTTGTAAAAATACACTAGAAATGCGAATACTTATTTTTAAAATTGATAATAAATATATCGAAGTGGTAAACAATGTAACATATTTAGGCTTAAAATTTGATATCAGATTCACTTGGTTAGATCATTGGGTACAAGTAAAATCTGTAGTGGTTAATTTTGTGTCTGGCTTTAAAAGATTTCAATATTTTAATAGCTCAATAAATCCTTTAATTTTTAAATATTGGGATAATACGGTGATTTTGAAACAAATATCATGTGGCTGTGAGATATGGTTTCAAGATCTTGTCCATGGAGTTCAAAAACTACAACTGCTACTAAAGATTAGTTCTTCTCAGCATAATAAAGTTATACAGGGGAGTTTCATCGGATGTACTTTATGTTTTCAATGGAGTTATTTCTATAGAAGTAGCAATAAATATTATTTTCCGACCCATAACGCCTATATAAAATGTAAGTATTTTTGATCGCCTAATGTACACATAGCTCTAGAATGGAAGACAGAACATCTTCAGCGTTTACAGCTTTGTATTTAGCTAATAATATTTACGATTTTTCGATTGATCTTCATAGCCCCAACTCGATATACTAGGCTGAAGTTAATGAAATTTTACATACCATTAAAATGGTATTTATCTACACATTTTATTCATTTTTTTTAGATAGCAAATCAATACTGAACTCACCAGGTAAAGTACTCCCAAGAAACTACTTAATAAAATATATTTATGAAACCTTTCTAAACCTTTCACAAAAAAATCTTACTGCAACATGTATTTAGATAGTTGGATCGTGTTTGGTGTAACTGGGAATAAAAAAGGCAGACTCCCTCACTATAAAAAAGTTCCATGAAAAAACGGAAAATGTACTGGTAGCAAAGTTGCGGTCTATTCTCCGATTTGGTATTCGCCGTTCTCAAGACCATCTATCCAGTGACTTGGTTATAGGCCAAAACATCAATTACGAAATTTTACAAGTATTTTCCGTTTTCTCTCAACTGAAAAAGAATATTCCCATTTGTTTGTCTTGAGGGGAACGTTTTCGTTTTTAACATTCAACGAGTAAGGATAAAAAGGAAATATTTTCCGTTTGTTCCGGGAAAATGTACGATTTCCACTCAAACCGAAGAAAGTTCCGTTAAAAAATCGAAATTTCACATCAAATCACCAGTATATATACGGGAATTTTTTTTATAGTGCTGGCTAAAAAAGCTATCACAGATAACTTGCACAATAGCACAAAGACATTTCTATGGTATCTCTAGTTTAAAAAATTACATTGCCTACCAAAAATCTATCATAAACAGAATGTCCAGTTTGGTTGAAACACTCATCAAAAAGAAGACTCTTATCAAATTCTTAATGAAGTTGATACCAATATTTATATGCAACAAACCTGTTATACCATAAGCGGTCATGCATAACACATATGAGAACATAGTTTCAGCAATTCTTGCCCTGCACGGTATCGATTCTAATTCTTTTGTGCAGTCGTATATGTAATCTATGAAAATTACACTGCAAAACAAAATAGTTGATTTTACAGTATAATACTAGCAACCCAGCTGCCAGTATTATACCGTAAAATTAACAGCAATAAACAGTAAAATAAGCAGTAAAATAAGCAGTAATACGCTACCGCGCATGCGTGGTAGCGGAAGTATGGCGGAGGCATTGCTGTGACACCCTTGCTGTGTGTAGCCGAGCATTACACTGTTGCCTGCTGGAAGCCCTGCTGTGAGTGGCAACACATGTGGCTCAAGAATGTCCCGAACGTACCGCTGGTGTGTCAAGGTGCCGTCGATCAATATTAGAGGTGACCGAGTGTTGTATGTGATAGCACCCCACACCATCACACCAGGTGTGGGAGCGGTGTCCCGCTCTAAACGAAAGGCAGGATTAACGCTTTCACCACGGGGCCTCCACACATGTACATGATTGTAATCATTACCCAAATTGTATCTTGATTCGTCGTTGAAGGCAACGTGGTTCCATTCGTTTGTGGTCCAATCCCGTCGAGCGCGACACCACTACAAACGGAGGCGACGGTGGGCATGTGTCATTGGTAGCACACGTAATGGGCAGTGGGCACCGAGATACCAAATGTCCTTCAGAAAGGCGTCTTGCAACGGTACGGACAGACACAGGGGCCTATAGTGAAGGTGAACCTGTGTTTAGACAGTGGATAGTGATGAAGTTGGCGCTACACATGCGTGAAGGATGATGTGACGGTCTTCCCTGCTATTGGTCTGGCGAGGGCGTCTTGAGCCTGGACGACGTGTATGCCACCTCTCTCTTATCCACTGGCCCCAACATCTCCTCACAGTGAAGTCAGAACAGCCTAGGTGGCTGGCTACTCGCCGAGCTGACAACCCAGCTTCCATCATCCCCATGATTCTTACTCTCTTGAACTCTGACAGCTGATCGTATTGTCTTCGATGGCGGTGTAGCGGCATCCTTGGTGAAAAAGTACTGCAACAGAGTAAGTACAAGAATTACAAAATGCTTCTACGTACTCGTTTTGTACACCAGAGAGGCCAAAGTTCAGCATCCTCTGGTGGCATTACGTAATCACATTGTTTTCTTAATCATTTGCATATGTGCCAGAAACGTACCCACTCGTCAAGTTTTGTTACGATCTGACTATTACTTCTTGGTGCGCCAATTTTTATAGCAATGAGTGTAGTTCAGCATATTCAGACAATAACTGAATATGAACATTAATGTGATCAATTCTTTTGTGTTTCTCCAGTTAAACATTTTTTTATTTTTTTTTATTTTTTTTTACAGAGAGTAACTTTGATTATCTAAAACTTGTCAACAGCGTGTAAACGTATGGTATAAATTAAAATATTCTAAAACTAGTATGTTGTGGCCATCATAAAACGCTCTTCTACATAAATCAAATCGTCTGCAACCAAAATTAAACGACGATCTATTCATTCTTGAGACACAGTTATCGCAGAAATAAAAAAAAAACAGAGCATAGCAGCGACACCTGTTGGGCGGTATGTATCTAAACGTGATACGAATCTATTTATGTCAAGGTCTAACAGAATCTGAAGTTTGTTGAAATTTCGTGTATTAGTTAAGGTATAGCTATCGCGGAAAGCGGGATAAACACAGCATAGAAGCAGCACCTGTTGGGCGATTTACACCAAAACTTAATCAGCACCAATTTATGTCAAGGTCTAACAGAATAGGAAGTTTGAGGAAATTCCGGGTATTAGTTCTTGAGATAGACCGCTCACAAAATTTGGGTCACATACAGACTCACGGGTAGACATCTTCTAAATACACTCAAATCGTGTTCAGGACCTACTAAAACGTATAAATAAGTCGAAAACGGGAAGTCGATGTTTTTCAGTTATTTGTTTTTGTGAAGATAAAAGAAAGTAAAAATAATGTTTTTGTTTTTTTTATAAAATAAAAATTCAATTTATACTCAAATTACCCCACTGTACCCAAATAACAACGACAGGTGATATATATTTTTGGAAATGTGTAGTTACTAAGAAAAATGTAAGGTAGGTTGCGACACAAAAATCTTTTAAAATAATAACATTTTCCCTTTTTTAGCTTAAAAAATTCGCAAGAGCTTTCAGAATGAAATGAAGCAAACGCTTGGTAAATATAATAATTAGATCAAGCTATATGACGATTTTAATGGTATACTGTGTCTTTAGTTGCCTCGCTTTCTTTCAGGTTTTAAATGCAATTATCTTATGATGTATTTTTTCAGGTTTCGTCATATTTAAACTGATATAGCTATTTTTTTTTTTCTTTATGAAAGATAAATTTACGAGCCTTTTTATAACTTTTTTCTGTTATTTAGTCTTTAAATTGTCTTCGTAAATTTTTGTTTTGAGAAAACATTTAAAAAATATTATATCTCATAGTAAAAAGTGCGGTTAAAAAAAAATATATTCTTCTTTAAAAATTTGTGATTTTTTAAAAATAAATGCTTTTGTAAATTCAGAAGACAAATTACTACTTCTGTACTCAAAAAGAAAAAAAATATATATATACAAAAAGTGTTATTATTTTAAAAGATATATCAAATTTTAATCCTGGATAAAGTTAAAAAAATGTTTTCTTTAAAAAAATTAATTTTCAAAAATTTTTACAAGAATTCACATTTGAAAAGAAATATATGAGTAAATATCCATTTAAATAAAAAAGAACGAAAACTGGTTATAAATTAAAAAAAAGAGTAACATTTTGCACCCCTTATCACCTTAATTAAAAAACTAAATTCTTGTACAAAAAAAATCTCCAAATCCCTTTTAATTAATCCTTAATATTTATCCGTCGAAATAACCATAAGACTGGCATTACAAATAGGAGTAATTATTAACAAATCAACACGAAACTAAATATTGTTATTAAATGTTTCTCCACAACAAACATACTCTTCTTGTGAAAAACGACAGTTTTCACATTAGTTTTAACAACATTAGGTTTAACAACGTAGTTGAAAAGTATTTATGACTTCGGTATTAGAGATGTGACGGGCTCAGCCCGAGCCCGAGCCCGACACGGGCTTGATTTTTATATCAGTCTTCGGGCCCGGGCGGGATCGGGCTCATTCTTTCTGAAACTCACAATTTTATTCATTCTCATATAAAAAAAAATTAAATAACTTTTTTTCCCCTAAAAAATTACATATTCCATTTTAAGTCATTTTAATGCTATTTTGATCAGAATGAATAAAAGGGGAAGCAGAAATCTTATTTATCTTTTCCAGTTTTAGAATAGTATTTTAAAAGAAAATTTGCAATATTTGCAGATTTATGTGGGGCATTGACGCGACGATGACCGGATGATATGGCGCCAATGGAAAAAGGCACGAATAATTTCGATTTTCGTTTGTAAAAGTAGGATATTTTTCAATTGCAACGTTTATTTATTGATTTATTTTTAGATATCTAAAGCGAAGTGTATATTTTTTTTGTTTGTAGTTTAAGATTTGGAAATTTTTAGTCTTCTATTGTGTGCGAGTCATAATGGCTCGTCATATGAAAATAACGTTAGTAATTCTACTTTTCATCATGAACTCTGCTTATGTTAAAGCTCTGCTCTGAACATTTACGAACTCACTCCCATTCTTAAGTCATAATAATTGTCATATACACTTATCGGTATTGTTATTCCGATAAGAAAGCAATCGAAAAGTGTTTCCGCACTTTGCCTATAAAAGCATAGGATCTTTCAGATAACAGTGCCAAATTTTTAATTTAAGCTGATTTTCAGGAACACGAAATATTGTTTTAATTAAAGAATCAATTAAAATTTACTAAATACACCTATTATAGGAAATAAGAAAATGGCATAGGAATAGTAATTTCTGCAAATTTCATGCATTTATTCATAAAACGCACTTCATTAATGTGTTCATCAGGTATGCTTGTGGGATGAGAAAATTATGAAAATCTTGTAAGGAAGTATATTTTATTTCATACCAAACATCTCGTTTGAAAAGATTGAATGTAAACTCAACCATAAAATTTAATTATGTGCTGGAGATTAACAGTTATTTTCATTTAAGAAGTTTCTTAAATATGATATATTACTTTTAAAACACTTTTTTAATATTATGCTTTTTTTCGATATCGGGCTCGCATGGGCTCGGGCGGGCCCGGGCTCTGATAAGAGAGCCCGAACTCATCTCTATTCGGTATGTGTACCGTCTGGCTGCGTTCTAACTCTCGTAAATATAATGGTATTTTCACTCTATCGGTACATGTTATTGATCTATGGGACATTTCCAGAGTGTGTATCATTTATAGTTCGTTTACAGGGACATACTAAAGAATTCCGTTACAGTGTGGTCTGTAGTCTATAGGGGTAAATCGTGTGCGGTGCATTTTCTTGATGGTATAATATTTTAAACGTAATGAAATTGATATGTATCACTGAGGTGGATTACAACATGGTTTCTATAGAGTATGAAGTAGTAACATTTTATAATCCGTTTGCAAGAACGCATAAAATAATTTCATTACATTATGATCTACACTACGAAAAAAAAATGTTGATTTTACGGTATAATACTGGCACCCAGGCAGTCAGAATTTCTTCTGTTTGCATGTACAGTACAAATAGATAATGAGCTTCTTTATATTATATAAATTGTATAAATATTAGAAAAATAGATTGTGTATATGAATAGGTTGCCAGAAAATATGTTTCAAATTTTCTTCTCTCGCCTAGTCCATTTTCTCTATTTCACCAAACCCCCTATACTGGAAAAGTACCGTTTTTATATCAATATTTTCATTTGTTTTGTTTTGTTCGAATTAGAAATGTATATATTTTTTTTACTATGAAAAACAAAAAAATATTATATTTTTTTAAAGTTTAAAACTGTTGTCTCTCCTTAAATAAACAATTGTGTTAAGTGCCGAATTATTATATTTAATGTATTCATTTTGCAGCCCTGATGACAGCGTGTATCCTAGCAGCCGTTATAGGAATCCTCTCCGTGTTCCTCATAGCCTTCTTTTGCTACATGGAGGCGGAGGACGTGCCCACAGAGACCAATGACCACGAAATCATGTCCAGGTAATAATTAATGCACTTCATCACATAAACTATAACACTGTACATATACAGGGTGTCATCGCTGACCAATAGCTAAATACTAAACTGTTATACTTCAATAATTTTAAAACAATTGACAAATGAATCACACGAGTTGTAATATTCCAAAAGAGAATTAGATTAACTGTGTTAAAATTAGTGAAGTGTAATTACGAATCCACTGCTTTCTGCGATTTATTTTGTTGAGCTGTTTCAGATAACAGACCAGATGTCTTTATCAGCAAGCTTGTCTGAGTGAATTGTGTCCGCCAGATTTGTCCAGGATAACTCAGTTGACAGAGCGTTGGCATCTTAAGCCAAAGGTCCCTGATTCAAATCTTGGCTTGGATACTTTTGACTCACCTGGAAAATTACAACTCGTAGGACTAAACCAATCATACTCAACCTGCGGCCCGTGGACCGCATATGGCCCAGTGACCTTTTATGTGCGGTCCGAAACACGTAGTCAATAATTCAAATTAATTGAGATGTGCATAAAATGTATTTAAGACTTTCACTGTTGTATATATTTTCATGGGAAGAAAAACATGTCCTGTTATTTATAATTAATTTATAATTATGTTAAAACATCTTCGATTCCATTTTCTTTGTCAAAGGTTCTTTTGTACCTGTAGTCCTAATTGTTCTACAGTGCTGTATACATTCTGTAATATCAAATCATACCAAATTAATTAAATTTGCACTATATATTTCTACAATTAAGAAAATAATAAGGAGTTTTTTGCCGTGAGCAAAAAGTTAATTTATTAGAAAAAATCACCTGATTTTTCTTTTTTTTTTTTTTTTTGTAACTTGGAAATTCTGCATTGGTGTATTATTACGTTTTATATTTATTACATAGCTAATAACTCTTTTTAGGGTTGAACGTTTTTCGGAGAAGAAATGTTTAAAAAACTTTTTACACCTCTATTTTCAAACAATGAAACTTTGCAGGCTATTTCTACAACATTTGTAACAGAAATTTCCAAGAAAATTATAATTAGGAAAAAGTGATGTTAAAATTTTTTTGAAGAATTTCTTCCGCGACAACAACTACTTATAATATTAACTTTGTTATATTATTTTAAGTTCTCTTTGTTTCACACTTTTATAAGCGCGTTGCAGCCCGGCTAACATAACTAACATATGTTTGCGGCCCGCAAGAAATAAAGGTGGAGTATGGCTGGACTAAACTGTTAGTTTTAGAGGTATATTTTCAATTTCAAAAATGTTTCAAATGTTGGCCTTCATCCCATGAAAATCCATATAAGCAAAAATAGTTATATTTGTAAAATGTTATCAATTTCAATTTTCATACGGTCCCTGGATTCCATAAGTTTTCTGTTCAGAAAAAAATGGTTAAATTCTCTAAAAAAGTAAAAAAAAAAAGTACTTTTGTATGGCCAAAACTTATGTTACTACTTAAAAAACTACAAAAGTACTTACACTACTTACACTACTACTACTTCTAAATACTACTTAGATTACTTCTACTACTACTAAATACTACTTAGACTACTACTACTACGTAAACTTATGATACTTTGAATTTTATGAATTTTTGGCTTTTCCAGGCGCTAAAAATGCGTTTCTTCGTTATTAGTGCCAGAAAACACCGAAAATTCATAAAATTCAAAATATCATAACTCGGTAAATTTTTGCCGCAGAAGAGTGGACTTTTGACTGTTTTACTTTTTAGAGCACGGAGAAAGTTTTTCTAAATGTAACTCATACAATCTGACTGTATACAAATTTTAATTTTGTAGCTTAAAAAAACTATTTTGATGTACATGCTGGGATTATCATAAGATGAAGAACATTCGAAATATTTTTACAATCTGGAACTATACCTCTAAAACCAAAGGTTTAAGAAAGGTTAAGAATTAGCTATTAGGCAACGATAAGAAAAGATGGCTTGCCTTTTCCTATCGCATTGCTGAACAGTAGCTAAATTCTAAACCATTAGTGTTAGAGGTATAGTTCCAATTGCAAAAATTTTCCGAATGTTGTTTGTTCTGCATAATCTTAAAAGCTATTTTTTTTTTATATTTGTTTTTGAAAAAGTTGCCAAATTAAAATTCTTACACGGCTCCTAGATCCTATTTAGAAAGATAATCTCAACGTTCAAACAAGTTCAAAAAATATATTTTTTATAGGCAAAACTTACTGTGTTATGATGTTTTCCATTTTATGAATTTTCAACGTTTTCTAGTAAAGAAAAAAAAAACGCTGAGAATTCCTAAAATTCAAAGTATCATAAATCGATAAGTTTTCGTCACAAAAGAATGTTTTTTTTCCTCTTTTGTTCGAGCAAAAAATATGTCTTTCTAAATAGAACTTATAGCATCCAGGAACCGTACATTATATAAGTGACTGTAAGTGATTTCGACTGTTTTCATAAAAGCGTATTTCTAGTTAAAATTTTATGGCTAATTACATATCTCAAGTCTATTCCACGCATCTGTGGACTTTGAGTATTTTCTGGTCGTTTTTACAGAATGGATACTTCTTAAGAAAATTTTTATAACATTAAAACTAACGAATTTCTTGATAGTGAAACGCAATTACAATCCTACTTCACTTGAAAAAGACTTTTCGTCACCCTGTATATAATATATACGTTGATATTTGGTTAATAGGCATCCTTCCCCAGATATAACTTTTAAAACACCGTATGCTTGTCGTTTCGTCTTTAAAGGTAGCGTTACCGACAGATGTGGAGATTTTTAGCCCAGGCCAGCGAGAAATTTCGTTAAGGTAAGGCTCGGGGATCAATAAAATCTGAACCTCGGAGCTTTGTTTGTTATTTTTAGAACACGAAGGCAGGTAAAGCCAATTTTGCGGATTTCATTTTCTATACGCGGGGAACAGAGAAAGCTACCGCAACTGATTTTTGGATTTATCCGACATCGATTGCATTCACCAGAATTTCAATTAAAATCCGTTAGAAGTGTTCTTCTGCATGTTATATAGGATTATGAAAATTTGTGTTACAGAGGTTATGTCATGTTATTACAGTGGAGTATCTATTACACATTTTTTATTTATGAGCAGGACTTTACAAATCTGATAAATTCTGGTAGACAGCAAAAAATTCTAGTCGCCAGTAAAATATATAATTACCCACCCCCTCCCCAGTCATTGATTTTAAAAAAAAGCACAAAAATTCTTTTATGAATTAATTGAGAAAAAAATAATAACAAGCATAGATTTGAATTATTATTTACGTAGTTTTGAATTATTAGTTACGTAGTTTAGAATAGTACATAATTTACAAAGATAATATAAACTAAGTTTTCTAATGAAACTCATCAAAATTATGTAGTTCTGAAAAAAAAAAAAATACCATAAAGGCTGAATTAACCGACATGTTCGAGAAATGCTGATTTCCGAATGCTTCAAATGTCCGGATAATTGAGTGCTACAAAATCTATATCTGGCGGGGGAACATTATTACTTTTATTAAAACTAACTATTCTTGGAAATTTAATTAAGTTTCATAGATTTACTTCAAATCACTAACATGTTATTATTCTTTAAAATGTATGTGATAGATTAATCACAGTTTTAATTCTAAACACAAAAATCTGATTTGAAACTTACAAAAACACGTGAGCTTTTTTTAGCATTGTATCCAATTTTAGATGCCACAGAGGTTCGATTGGTACTATTTCTTAATGTTTTATTGAGCCCCCCCCCCGTTTCCCCCTACATTATAATTACGTGAGATGCTATATGGCTAGAGCGGATAAGAATGTCGTCTTCTGTGCTTCTGGAAAACGCCTTTTAAACTTGGTTCTTCCACTAAAAGTACGAGAGAAGAGAAAGATTTATTGTTTGCCGTGCACCAGCAGAGGTGGGGAGAGAAAAAAATTCCGCTTGTGCTCAAATATTTTTGTTCCAGTTTAAACAAAAAATACGTCCAGATTAAATAACTAGGTCACCTGATAAAAAAACTGGGTTGCAAATGGCGACCCGCGACAATCGCATTTTTTAAGTCCTGATTCCAGAGGTTATGTCATGTTATTACAGTGGTATGTCCATTACACATTTGTTATTTATGAGGTTATTTTTCTTATTTGTGCTTTTTTTTTACGCTTAGGTTCATATTCACCAATTTACATACAAATGACAAATGGGTTTATACAACACAGTAAATTCATTATTTCATTTTCCGTAGGAATGGATTGTTTTTTGTAAACCCCCTCCCCCCACACCCCCTCCCCAACCTCCCGATAGGATAAACAAATATATTTTATTTGTTCTAAAATATTCTGATTGTTTTATAATTTAGGATCTCTATATTAACTGCCTGTCTGGTTAATTTTTACTACGAACATGGCTAAAACGACGTTTTACGGTTAAAACGAGGCAATTTGCACGTTAAGAATGATTCATCATTTAAACAATATTAAGATTTTCAGGGAATTACGAACTACAAAAGCGGGATCACGAATAATACGAGGAAAATACATGTACATTTCAGTGTGACTTTCGTCGAAAAATAGGGTAGAATTGGAATAAAATACCCTTTCTTATCAAACACTACACTACACTGGAAAAAAAATGTTGATTTTACGGTATAATACTGTCATCCCAGCTGTCAGTATTATACTGTAAAAACAACATTTTTTTTCAGCGTATTCTCTCTTAGTGGTGTAATTTCTACATTGCAACTGTCTGCCAAAATGTACACTGCAAAAAATTTTCTTTTGATTTTACAGTATAATACTGGCACCCCAGCTGCCAGTATTATACCATAAAATTAACAGTAATAAACAGTAAAATGCGCGGCTGCGTATTACTGCTTATTTTATCGTTTATTAATGTTAATTTTACGGTATAATACTGGCAGCTGGGGTGTCAGTATTATACTGTAAAATCAACATTTTTTTTTTTTTTGCATTGTAGTGGTTTATTAGTCCGAAGCTGTTGGGGGACATTGGGGGGGGTCAGCAGGTGGCGGCGCCCCCACCGGTCGTAGAGCACACAGAACTCTCCTGGTCGTGCTCGTTAAAAGTTTTCTAGAACTTGGGAACGACGGTTGACGGGCGCCATCAGCGCCTGGCGATGCAGCTCAGTTTTACCGGACAGAATTTCACTTTTTAAGGAGCCCCTCAACGCAGGAAATGAAATAGAATGTCCCAAGATATCTTGAACGAATGCAAAAAAGAAGGGAGAGGTAAAGACGTTTCAAATACAGCTCCTTTGCAAGATTTTCAACTGAGACATAGAAAGGAAGGAATATAGAAGAAAACCTTTGTTTCTTTCTTGAAATCCGAACTCTGGACCTTAGTAATCAACTTTTTCATGTCTCATATTGCACTGATAAAATGAAAAGGATAATGGGAAATCAATAACTCGAAAATTGCAATTATTATTACGATACTGGCGGAATTTTTCCTGAAAATCTTATGATATCAACTTAATTTTAACAATTAATAGTGGTAATTACTTTAATTTAATTTTATGTGATTTTTTTTTTAGATTTTTATTATCTTCACGTGTATTAGGAGTCGTGGTTAATGGGAGGATTTTTATAATTCCTTTCCTTTTCGTATTAACGAGTTCGACTATACTTCTATTTATTCTTAGTTTATTTAGGATTATTTATTATCAAAGCTGATGTTTACACATGTTCACATTTTTAATATGCCATTTTAAAAATATTAAGACACCAGGTAGTGTATGTCACAGTACCACCTATTCTGGTGGACATGTGCACACATCTTTTAGTGAGGATTTCTGTAACCTTGAAACCAACTTTCTAAAAAAAAATCTACTTTTATATTATTACTACTTTATTCAGGGGTCGGAAAAACTACTTTTTTATTGTAGTGACTACAACTACAACTATTTTGTCGAAAATGTAGTTAACTACAACTACAACTACTTGTTTAAAAAAGTAGCGACTACAAACTACTTTTCAAAAGTAGTCACTACTTCGCTACTTTAAAATTTTGTCAAAATGTTCAACTTACACTAGAAATTTAAGAAAAGCATTAAATAATAAAGTAATCCCCCGTTATATCGGTCTTCCGGGATACAATTAAATAAATGCGACATAACCGAGGTCATAAAAAAATTAAGAAAGATACCATACCAGAAAATGTTTTGTGTTCGTCTCAAAAACATTGGTTTATACACGCTTAACAAATTTCGTAGCAAAATTAAGAGAAATATTATAATCTAGAAAATTACAGAAAAACAACCCAAAATACAAACAATAAATAAATCTGTAAATAAAGCAATTCCGTATAATAAGAAACCGGCGTTAAAACATGAAGACCTAATAACTAGTAAATATGACAAGCGTTGCCAACAAGAAAATTAATTCCTTTGGTGTGTTAGGACAAAGAAATAGAACATTGATTTCAGCAGCAAGTGTCAATGGAAAAAATCTACGACTTCATGCGATGCGTTGCTATACATGCAGCTGAGATTTGCCACTGCGATTTAGAAATTGTTGAGCAGACTAAATTCTGCACAAAAGAAGCAAGTTTTGACCACGTGATTTGCAGAATGGCACTCCCCCCCCCTGAAGTAGTGTTAAAAGTAGCGTCGGTTCTCGCTACAAACTACTGATTTTTTGTATGGCGCTATTCGATACACTATATTGTTCAAAATGTAGCGCGCTGCACTACAAACTACTGTAAAAAGTAGCGACTACTGTAGTTTCGCTACTTGTAGCGCGCTACTTCCGACTCCTGACTTTATTGCATATTTATCTACTTTATTGCGGTTATATTTAATTAGTTTAATATTTTCAAAATTTCCATTAAATGAAGCATGTACAATTATTCCAAAATAGGTGGTCCTACAGTGATGTATACCCCCGGATGTATTAATGTTTTTTAAATGGCATATTCTTGAACGTGGACATGTGTAAACATCAGCTTTGGTTTCCGATTAACATTTGTACTGATGAGAAGCTTGTATAAAGCTTGAAATGTCTACTATAATTGTTTTTATTATGTGATATTGATATGTTGTTTTTTAGTTTTGTTAAATGTCTGATTTTAAAATGTCATTTTAATTTTTATCAATCTTAGATTTTCAAGTAGCCTATTTGTACATGTTTGAGATAGTGTTCTATTTTCCCACACAGGCTTCCATCTCCCATGGCTGGCTGCTCACACACCACGAGTAATTCCCAGTTGCTTGCTTGTACAGCCGTGTAATAACTGTTGTCAATCAGCATGCTACTTACTGTTACTACCATCGTGCACGACATGCCTGTTGAGTGTTGTTACTTTTCTCAGAATCCAACTGCATGTGGTCACAGCTTCATTGGAACTTCATCCAGCCCGAGTATTTTTTGTATACTTGATCATGTATAAATAAGCACAAAAAGTATATTAAAAAAAGCGCATATGTGATATGAGACAGGAAAAGCATTTCTAGAAGTTAAAGTGGTATTGTTACTTTACACCATATTTTTACAGTCAGTAGTTTCATTTAATTGTTATAAGTTATACATTATATATATATATATATAAATATATATTTTTTAAAGTTTGCATTGGAATTCAACCTTTTATATTTTACAATTATTTAAATTTTATTTATTAAAGGATCCAGTGTTAGAAGATTTATGCATAGGTGAGAGAATCAAGGCGGCGCTGCTGATACATACTAAAATCAAACTTTTGATCTCTATTATGATTTCTCAAAATATCTGGTTTGTCTCTTTTTATCCCTTCACGAACTCATATATTTCTTTTAATTTTTGGATGCCCCTATTTCAGAATAGCAATTTTTGCCTTATCGAATCGCTGAAATTCTGTGATCAGATATGGTGGAAATGACTGTTTGGAAATAGTGGTATTCAAATCTAATTATCTTACGCACTTTGTACGGCATGTATTCGTGTCGCTTATCGTGAGAGGTAGATATGGAGGCATAATAATGCATGAATCTGTAGCTATGCACTCATTCCTGCCTTGTCAGTCTTACTGGAACCTGAAAACACACGTGAATGAAACTTGTTAACTGAAAAAAAAAAAAAAAAAAAAAAATCATGAAATTTATCTTTTTTTTTTTTTAATGTAAAAAGTCTCAAGAAATTGGCGTTAACATTTTCTTTTAAAGTTTTAGTTTCAGCGGATGGACGCAGGAGGAATGGTTAATCTTTAGCTAGCTTCAGTACATTCATGCATATTATACAGAAACTCATTTGAGCTTTATGGAAACGATTTTCACGCAGGTCCGTAACCAGATGGGGGCAGCGTGAACTGAGCCCCCTCTAGACTTTATAATCTTTTAATAATAATGTCATTTATACTGCAGTTAAAATGTTAAAAATTTGTAATTAAACGTTTATGACAGGGGATACTTCCTTTCTACTTCTATGTATATTTATTTACCATTGAAGTAGAGGTAAACAGATAAACTGTGAATTAGCCTTGTCAAAGCTTCTTCTGGCTTCCCCGGATGGTTATGGCGTTTTTTCACTGTTAATTTCTGTGCATAAATTCCGTATTTTTTTTTTTAACTTTTTGACTTCATTAGACAGCCTTGACCGTTGGCTATAGCTCTGAAACGAAATTTCCATGATAAAATTTTTCTTAGTATAACCATGATCACACCACTTGGACGGATTTCTGAAGTTTTTATTTTTATTTTAATTTTTTTAATTTTCATGAATGGCGCTTTCCTAACGCTCGTTTTAACAAACACCTAAATGGTAATAAATACAAATTTGCGGTACTACTGAAAGAAGCATGCCTTTTTACTTTCTTCTATCTTTACAAGTAGAAAGTATTTGATTCGTGAAAACTTTCGACGGATTTATCTGTTTTAGAAAGTCCTGAACACGATTTGACTGTGTTTAGAAAATGTATGTATGTAACAAAAATTTTGTGGACGCTCTATCTCAATAACTAATGCACGGAATTTCATCAAAATTCATAGTCTGTTAGACCTTGACGTAAATAGATCCTTATATTAGGTTTGGGTATTTTTCGCCCAACAGTTTATGCTCCGTTTTTCACGATTTCCGCGCTAACTATACCTCAAGAACGAATAGATTGCCCTTTAATTTTTGGTTGCAGATTATTTGATTTACATACAAGAAAGTTTAGTGATAGCCACTACATACCGGTTTTAAGTGGCTGTAACAAAAATGACGTTTTTATTTATTTATTTATTTATGTATTTATTTATTTATTATTATTATTGTTATTATTAAATCAATCAGTGCAAAGAACCCCAACAAAATGGGTTTCCGAATGTAAAGAAGTTCATAATTGCTACTGAATTTTTTTTATAGGTAAATAAAAGATTAAAAAAGCATAAAGTAAAGCTAAATTCACTCTATTATCAGCAAAATATTTCAGAACCCATTTTCGAAAAAGAAATTCCAGTTTTATATGGAAAATATATCAATTAGAGCTTCACATGGACAAAATATGGTGTCACACTTCCAAATTAACTGCCGCATATTTAGCAAAAAAATAATCACAAAAAGGAATAAATGGTGTCCCATTTGAAAAAAAAAAAAAAATCTGTATATGCACTTGACGCTTCCGCCATAGACTTTTCTGAATGTGTCTTGTTAAAGTGACGTTTAGGAAGACGCATTGATGAACTTTGAGAAAACTTCCGAAATGCGCCCAAGAAATGCGGGATATAATTGACCTGGCCAGGGCTTTACAAATTTGATAACATCTAGGGAATTTTAGTCGCCAGTAAAAAAAGTATTTAATCCCCCCCCTAATAAATTTTCAAAAAGCACAAAGTTTTTTTTTATGAATTAACTGAGAAAAAATGATAACAAGCATAGTTTATAATAATTAGTTTACGTAGTTTAGAATTGTACATAATTTAAAAAGATAATAGAAACTAAGTTTTCTAATGAAACTTATCAAAATTATGCATCTCTGGGGAAAAAAAAGAAACTACTGTAAATTCCGATTTTATTATTTTAAAATTTGCATTTGATGAATTTGTGCAACATTAAACACAAAAGTAAAAATATTTTTTGATTGGAGATAGTAGTTTCTAAGTGTATTTCTTAATATTTTGTAACTTTGCAACATCTATAATGAGACGTCTTATGATAATTTTGATTTAACATTGTAACTAATATGTATAACAGGTGCTGCTCTTGATAGAAATTGTACGTAAGTTATTTCAGTAAACATATTGAATGTAATATATATATATATATGTGTGTGTGTGTGTGTGTGTGTGTGTGTATTATTTGTATACATAAGTGGCTTGAATAAGTCTTTACGTGCTTATAAAATTAATCCCAATATGAAAAATATAAAAACTAAATACGTCTGCAAATAACTATTATAGCTATTAAAAAAAGAAGAAAAAGTCAGGTTAAACAGCTTGTTTGCCAGATAAACAAAACTTGGTCTCTATAAACAGGAGTCCAGGATATCCACCAGAGTAACAAGTTTCCAGAAATACTGAATTTGTGCATAGAATTTAACAGTGAAAATCGTTTCCATAAACTGCAAACGACCTTCTGTATACGTTCTTCCTATCATCTTATCTAAGTGATGAATATTATTAGAAATTAATATAATATGTTGCATTCTCTAACGTCAGTAAAAGCTAAAAGAAACTTTTGAATAGCAATAAGTTCAATCATATTTTTAGGATTTTAAAAGCCAATTTATTTTTCCTGTTTTCTTCGAACTTGATTTTAATAAAAGTGTTAACTAGATCCTAAAAGTCAATATATGTTGCAGATAATATTTTTTTCATAAATAAATAGAACTTTATTTATCCGGTAAAAGCTATTAGTTTGTTAATATTAATGTTGTAAAAACAGCGGACAGACATATGTATCATAAAAAAATAATTCGTGTGACGGATATTTAAAGCTAGGTAAATATGATTAATTGTATCATAATTTTAATATCCTTTTATATTGAATTGGATAATTTAACCTTTTTTTTCCTTTCAAAATAGAATTTGATGGTAATTTTTCTTAAAATTTTATTTTATTGTATACAACAAATAAGTAATAAATTTTATTTGTGTGTTTTTATCAATTTTAAATATCTATACTATTTTGTAAGTACTTATTTTCAAATGTTTTATTGTACCTCTTTTATATTATATCATTTTATAATGCGTTAATTTTATATAAGTTATAGATTTTATTTTGAAGTTTGTAAAAGGATTTTATACAATTTTCTCACGCTCCTCGTATTATGTGTATGACTTTTTTTTCCTTTCGTCTATTTATTTTTCATTTGATTTCAACTTTATATTTTACACAATAATCTGCTTTGAGCAGTGAAAAAAAATATTAAAAGGATTTATGTATATTTTTTCAAATGCATTTCATCGTTATTTATTTGTAAATAATGTCTATTCATATTACTGTTATTTTGTATATACATATTAACTAGCATCAGTTTTATGCCTGTTAATTTTAGCCAAAATTTGGCGTACCTCTGTTGATCTCAATCAGAATTTTAGTTTCAAGGGAAAGGGAAAATCGCATCACTAATTAGTAAAATGAAATAAAGCTATCAAGTAAGCCTATCTTGGCAAGAGGGATAATCATATTCTGACATAATTAAAAAGGGGTGAGAGAGCAAAAAACTGTTGACAAATACCTATGTCTTAAGAGGGTTTTGCATTATTGTCTTATTTGAATGAACGATCATTATATATTAGATTTTAACCAACTACTAGTCGCATATATTGTATAGTTTACAGAAATTTAACTGTTGCAGAACTTGGATAAAATCTCGTGCATAAGAGTAAATAAAGCCCGCATTGTAAACGTACCCTTATCTGCATTAGGAAGCATTTCTGTTCCTTCCAAATTAATCAAAAGAGTTAATTTCGGTGATTCGGTAATTTTATTAAGGACTTGTTTTACACTCTTACACAATGAAACTGCAGAAAATTAAGAAATGAGTACAGATGAAAATTACTAGCATTTTAAACATATTGTCTTCGGGAAACATATGCATTTTTTTCACTGTGCACTGCAAAAAAAAATTGTTGATTTTACGGTATAATACTGGCAGCTGGGGTGCTAGTATTATACCGTAAAATCAGTTTTTTTTTTTCAATGTGTTTGCTAATTATGGAAATTACTTTCACATAATATATGTTTATTATTTAATGATCATTATGTACAATATTCAGATTTGTACAAGAAATGTACTATTCATATAGCGAATAACCCTTATTTAAAACAAACATGAATGTCCTCGTTATATATAAACAGAAATGCAATGAGTATTTTTTGTCGAACATTGTAACGTGTAACATGAAGACTAATTCTCATTAAATATCTTTAGATAATGTTTAAAACCCTCTGAGCGTTTGAAATCTTTTTTGTCTTTTTGCAAAATTACCCAAAAAGCTCAAGTTAACTTAAAATTTCTTTTGCAGTTAAGTGTTAAAATACTTTTCACATCCCTTCTTGTTAGATATTTCTTAAAGCATAATTCTATTTAAAACATTTTTTCGGTGTTTTGGGGAAGCAGACAAATACGGGACAGCAGCTTAGAGGGTTTTAAAAATACCCCCCCCCCCTCCCACCACCACTCTTTTTACACGCACCATTGAAGAATCATACCAGTTTTAATTAACCACTCTTAACCAATCGATCCATTCATCTTATGGGCTTCATTCTCGAAATGTGTTCAAACGGACGTTATCACATATGCCCTCTTGTGATAGTAGTTCTGATTCAGTGCTGCCATTACTACATCACATTGAAATGCTCAAGTTTTCATCCACAGTTGGGCAAATTTGTAACTGAAATTATTTGCAGTGTAATTACAATTTAATTGTATGTAAATAATTATAGTTACAATTACATGCCGTAAAAAAATTCTTGCAGCACTGCACAGAAAAAAATAAAACCCAATTTGGGCCGAAAGATTCTTGGGTATGTGCCCAAATTGGGTCATGCCTGTTTTGGTTACCACTGTGTATCCATTTTGGGCACTGTTAAATACCCATTTTCAATTTTTTTTTGAAAATGGGTATTTAACAGTGTCCAAAATGGATACACAGTGGTAACCAAAACAGGCATGACCCAATTTGGGCACATACCCAAGAATCTTATTATTATTATTATTATTATTTGAAAATGGGTATTTAACAGTGCCCAAAATGGATACACAGTGGTAACCAAAACAGGCATGACCCAATTTGGGCACATAACCAAGAATCTTATTATTATTATTATTATTATTGAAAATGGGTATTTAACAGTGCCCAAAATGGATACACAGTGGTAACCAAAACAGGCATGACCCGATTTGGACACATACCCAATAATCTTTTTTTTTTGAAAATGGGTATTTAACAGTGCCCAAAATGGATACACAGTGGTAACCAAAACAGGCATGACTCCAATTTGGGCACATACCCAAGAATCTTTCGACCCAAATTGCGTTTTTTTTTTTTTTTGTGTGTGTGTAGCTGGACCGGCTTCCATCCTATTATTTCACGAAATTTCTGTGCTTGAATGTGTGTAACTGTAATCAACTACATAAAATTACATTGCAGATAATTGCAATTATAAATTTGCCTAGCTCTGTTTTCATCTATGTGGTTTTGTGTGAAAATGTTAGATTATTTTTTTTTTCCTAATGCATGTCGTCTTGTAATGTCACAACACAATTTTGTTTAATGTTTTCATTTTATTTCGAGAGTAACAGCTGCTATTTTATAATGAACGGATGGGTGATTTACAATTAATTAATCATTTCCCATTCAATTTGTAAATAATATTTATTTGTTACATTTAGTGCTCTATTTTTTAAAAAAGATTTTATATTAATATAAAATACTGCCGAATCGGTTACTTGTGCATTTCCTCGGACTCCATTGTTGGGTTTAGAACTTGCAGGTCCCCTTTTATAAATGATAGAAAATATATTTTTAAATTATTAGGATAATGAATTATTTGATAATGAAGTTTTTTCTAAATTTATAAACAATGTTAGTCCAGAAATAATCCAATTTTTTGAAACCTAAATAAATATTTAACCTCTTGAGACCTTAGGTAAAATAGCACTACAAATACACATTCTAAATTTCCAATTAAATTTTCAGCAGGACTGAAACTGCGCGTAAATTTAATAACACTGACAAAGGATGTGGATTAATTTTCACTTTGCTAAACAGCGCATAACCAACAGAGTGAAAAATCTGTCCAGACCGGCGATCGAACCCAGATACCCTGGTATAGCGCACCAAGTGCTTTACCATTTAAGCCATCTGGACGATATCCAGTCTGGCATTTTTCATTTGTACGTTGGCAAGGTTGCAACTTCGCAGCGCAAGATGGAATGTCATACATGAGCACACTACCCAGTGGCGTACATGAGACGAATAAATTCCCAGTATTGGATAATATCTAAATTATCTTTTAATTAATTAATTAATTATAATTTTATTTATTTAATTATAATTAATTATAATTAATTATAATTTTATTTATTTGAAAAAAAATTAAGTGGAAATTTACATATTATCCTATGTTGGGAATTTATTCGTCTCATGTACGCCGCTGGGTAGTGTGCTCATGTATGACATTCCATCTTGCACTGTGAAGTTGCAGCCTTGCCAATGTTTAAGTGAAAAATGCCAGATTGAATATCGTCCAGTTGCCTTAAATAGTAAAGCACTTGGTGCGCTAAACCAGGGTATCTGGGTTCGATCCCCTGTCTGGACACATTTTTCACCCTGTTGGTCATGCGTTGTTTAGCAAAGTGAAAATTAATTCACATCCTTTGTCAGTGTTGTTAAATACACATTCATTAAAAATAGCAAATAAAACCTTTGTGCATGAATTTTGTGCAACCTTTGTGCAAGGGGCGGTGGCTCAGCCACCACCCCTATGTCGTTTTGCCCAGTCTTATTTTTTCTAGCAAGCTGTGATTTGCTCTTTGTCGCACTGAAGAAGAATCTCGCTTGTGTGTTCGAAACAGCTGTTTGATGCTTTTTTGTGTATTATTTGTGCAGTTTTAACGTTGTTATTCTTCCTTTTAACACATTTCATTGTTTTTGCACAAACAAAATGACACAATAAATGATAGAAAGAACCCTTTTTCTGAAATTTATACATTAGGGCCTAGTAATTTAAGTTAACACACAAACATGGATCTAGAATAACTAGCCCACTTAAAATATCAATTTTCTTTTCAATAACCTAAATTCACACAATAACAAATTAAGAAGCTTTAAAAAAAGGAGATCTACAAATACTCAATTTTTTTTATTGTAAAGCGTTTAAGTGAAACTCGTAAAATTTTTTGTCCACACTTGCAAGCATTTTACAAACTGAGATGAAAATAACATTTATTTTATGAGAAAATAATCATCGATTATGCCATTTATTGATTTTGTTCCACAGCAAAAAACATTCAGCTAGGGTGGATGCACCAGTAATTGACCAGTGAAATATAAAAACTGCAGATAACAGGAATTAATGGGTTATACATTCTAATTTTGATTGTTAGAGAACACATCAAACGTCCAAAAAAATGTTTTTTACAAGTTATAATTGCAGTTAAAAATGTGTTCGTAGATTAGCGTGGGACAATTAGAAATATTTTTACTTTTCAATTTTTATTAGTTTGTGAATTACTGTGTTTTAAAATGTTTTCTGACTTTTGTATCCCCCAGCATACAAGTCTTTTAGCAGCTGTTTGAAATACGAACATTCATATTTTGATTTTTACAGCGAAAAGAAGTGGTCAATTACTGGTGGAATCTCATTACCAAACTAATACTGTAAATAATTTAAATTCTAGAAAAGGAAATGAGAAAATATTTCCAGAATATGAATCCCCATTATCTAATTAATATATAGGGAAAACTGCAGGAAAATGCCCCAATAATTTTATTAGAAAAAAAAAATAACTTGAAGAAATTTCCACTAAATGATCAATTACTGGCACACTCACCCTATATAGAAGTAAAGTAAAAATGTTAAAAAATTAAACAGTTTAATCTTTATGAGGAAAATAATAAAGATCCACATTTGTGCACACCAGGTCTGAAGAGGTTAAAACATTAAAATTTAAAAGAAAAGTTTTCAAGATTTAAATAAAAGTTAACAAAAATATTTATGTCATTCTTAATATTGGTGGCAACGCTAAAAGAAAAAAAAAAGAAAAAGAAATGCCTGAAGGAAGCAAAAAATGCCATTTGAAAACATTATTGTGTTGATAATACAATATTTTAACTATTATATCAAAGGCGAAGAGAAATCTGAATTTTTTTCAAAATAAATTTTTGTTTCATCTACATTTTGGCAACAGACATACTTAGGTGTATTTAATGATCTTAATAAAGGTCATAGAAAATACAAATATTTTTAATATTTTGTGAGTAATATCATGCAAAACAAGCCACGAAATTACACAAGCAGCCGGAATTAAGATATTTATGATTCATTTATTAAATGAATTCTCCCTTTTCGTATGAACTTTCTATATCTGTAATAGTAGGTCTATATTTTTAGCATATCGAAATGAATGAAATTAAAAGTTTTAAGTAATCGGAAACATGAAATACCCCACCTCAGCCCCCTGAGAATTAATTATATGATTGTTTTAATCTGCTATGCAAAACCAACGTGCCATGTTTTATGTAGGGGGGGAAAAAACTAATTAATAATTAATATGAATTTGGAGATTTTATTTTTCCAGTTTTTTTTCTAAAATATATATATTTTTTAATCTTTAGAAAGCTATGGATGCTTTTATTTTTCTGTTGAAGTAAACCTGGGAAATATATCTTAATTAAGTCTCCTATGTTTACGTTTTTAGGTAGAACTTTTCTGTGTTGTTATAACAATAAGTTGATAGTAAATGTAAAATTCAACAGGAAAATATTATCTTAACTATGTATAGAAAATGTAAAATAATGTGTACATAAGTATAAAAGATAATTGTTTAAAGAGTGATCCATTAATTCATATTAATATTTATTATCTATTCTGATTTATAAATTAACTGAGAAGATTTATTAAATCGTGCAAGAGATAATTATTAAAAGTAATTAGAAACTATTTTTACAAATGAGTGTATAGTGTTACCTTTTTGAAAGAATAAATAATATATTTTATGTATTTATAAAAAAAATGAAGTGTTGGATGTTTTTGGGAAAACATTACGCTTTACTTTATATGCAAATATTAAATAATTTAATTCAATGATTTTAGATAAATTATTTATGTATATTTGTACAAAAAAATTCATATCAAAACATTGAAAAATATGAGATATTGTTGTTATACAAATTTCTTGGAATTTTCTTTTTATATTTTACTTGTTTTATGATGATGTTTTCTCTAAATTATAAATAGCAAGTGAAAATGTATTGCATAATATTTTGGATCTAATGTACGGTCTGTGACAAAAAAGGAAAGAAAAAAAAACCACTATATATTTTAATCGCCAAATTGTAGCAGTGCAAAACGAAAATAGTCATTCAATTAGAAATTGTCTTTTTTCAATTATTATTATTATTAGCATTATTAATAAGCTTAGGGGAACGTTTTCATACTGAAATTGTACCAAACCTTGAATTTGCAATACGAACACCCATTTTTGATAACATACTTGGATTTTTCCTTAAATTTTACCTTCGAACACCTAACGAAAAGTCATTCGGTCAAATAGTTCAGTAATTATGCAAGTTTAAATTTTGGAATTCCTAATGTTAAATTAATTTTTAACACTAAATAAATCAACAACAAATTCATTTGACCCGTACTAAATAAAAATATTTCGACTCCAACCAGAAATTTCTTCATAAAATAAATTAAATATAAATCACAAATAAGTTAAATAAAAAAAAAATAGTTATAAATAAAATTCTGGTGTGAAATATTTTATAAAACTTGAGTAAAATTTCTGGTATGTTTATTAATTTTAATCATTGTAAAATAGATTACAATGTAACTAATTTTTCAAGCATGACTATATATATATATATATAAAATTATAAAAAAAACTGTATTTATTGATGAAAAATTTCATAGTGTAATATCTGGAAAATAAATTACGTTATAATAATTGATAAGAAATTCCTGCTTATATTGGCTGATGAACGATGGGAATTATGCATAATAATAATAAAACGTTCTGAACAATTTGACAATTTAAAGAAAAGAAAAAACTCGTTTATGTATCTCTTAATAATTTATAATGAAATTTTATAGAATTTGCATGATGTTTGAATTAAGTAATTATACTCTATCTGAAAACTATGTGTACATATTCACGATTTATTTTAAATCTTCAAATGTATTTTGCATTTATTGTGAAAACAACGTAATGGAAATTTGACACATCTTTTGTAACAAATTGTGATTTTTTATACCTTCTCGAGAGGGTTCCTTCATTTCACATTTCCCGATATTCTTCTACAGGAGTACATTTTTCAATGCACGGTACAGATTAATTTTTTTACCCTTTTTTAAAAAAAATTATTATTAAAACATTTTTTTTTTTTTTTAGTGTATTGTGAAATGATAATTACATTCTTTTATTTATTTTTATTTTTGCATTGCTTTTCATACGATGGGCGCCGACAGAACAAAAGCAAGGGAGAGGCGAGATCTTTGAAGAGATGCCCCTGTGGTCCACAAACGTGTTTATTATTATTATTATTATTATTATTATTCAATGAAGAATATCAATTTGAATATGTTCAACGACGAATGATTTTTATGAAAACCTCCATGCAAAATATTTTTTAAACATACTGTGTAAAAAGCAGTACAAATAAAAAAATAATTAAAAATTCAGAAGTTAAACGTCTGCTAACTTTTTCCAAATTTGCAAATTGAAATTTTTTTTTTAAATTTTTTAGTAAGAGGAGGGGGGTGTTGCCCCTTTGAATTCTCCGTTTAAGATAATCATACCTACCAATCTTCTGTTTTTTTTTTAAGTCATAAAACCATAATTTAAATAAACAAGCAAAAAAGATAATAATGAAAAGTTTCTTGTTTCGAAATGGTTATTTAATAATTAATTTTATTAAAAAGAATTCCTGTTTTAATTTGATTTAAAAAACAACAACAAAACAAAAATAACTTAAGTTTGGCAGGTATGGATAATTTTTAAACACGTTAATGTAAAGAGTAAAACAAAACTAAATATTGCCTTCAACGGGGGTTTCAGCGAATGCCCCCCCCCCCCCTCCTCATACGAAAAATCCTTGGTAACTTTGTTCTCTGAATGTTTAATCATTTTAAGTTACTTGGGGGCAATGAATTGACTAGATTTCATTTTTCAAAATCATTGGAGAAAACTCAATTTATTAAATTCCAAATCTAGGGAGGGGCAATGGCCTTCCCTTCCCCTTCTTGTCGACGCCTATGATTCATTCCATACGTATTGCTGCTGCCATGGAGAATTCTTAAATATATTTTTGTGTTGTTGCTATGTAGACATGTATAGAACGAATATTTGTATTGAGTAATATGACAAAGCGAGCTTCCTAAAACCACTGCAGCTTTATTATTTTCTCTCTATTATTTGTACGTACTTGCCTGGGGGAGTTTATGATTCTTTGATTTATTTATTACCTAAAGTCTGGGATACTGAATTGGGTCCTTTTCTTGTTTGATATGCTGCCATCTATCGACATAAAATAGAAAAATCAGATACGGTACGATTTTGTTTTAGAAACTTCCTAAATATGATTAGTTATTATATTAGTTTCATTATTATTTTTTTACAATGATTATTTTTACTTTTTAGACAATGTATAGACTTTCTTAAGGAATTGCTTGAGAGATTAATTGGGATAACATAATTTTTGTAAGCTAACACAAAATGTTCTTTAAAATAGAATTAAAAAAATTGAAAAAAAAAATATTTTTTAAAATAATTTCTTGCACACATATAGTAAAATAGCGTTTTAATAGTTACAATTCGTGAAAGTGCACGAAAGAATATGTATGTAAATTAAATTTTACTGTATGTTCAAGTTACATTTTTCGCTGATTCCGCTTTATTTCCTTCCCCTCTACATAAGTATAAAAACGAAATTTTGCTTCATGTGTATATGCATTTGAAAATGTAAATGCGTAATATTAACTAATTACCCAATATTCGAGTTTCTTTTTTTTAAATAATTAAAGCTGTTAAAAAGCACTCAAAGCAAACACAACACATTTATAGAGGAATACATATATATTTCAAATTTCAAAGCTCAACTTCAACAGGAAGTGGTCGAAAAATGAGTCACAAGATTTGACTTCCACATACATACAGAAATGTAAGTTAAAAGAAAGTATGTAACAAATAGTCGCTGGGATATAGGGTGTCTCAAGCCCGTAACCAAAAGGTTAACTGAGTTGAATATTCAACTCAGTTAAGCCTTAACTTGAGTTAAGGCAATTCAAATTATGTTACTACTATGCTCATAATTATATTTTTTCAATAAATCCATACTTTTTTTGGGGTTTTTTTGAAAAATCCATAATTAAATAAAAAGTGTGCAAAAACCGACAAAAGTAGGGAGGTGGTAAATAATTTTTATTGGCGATCAGAAATTTTTGCTGGTTATCATATTTTCCCCAATTTGTGGAGTCCTTATATTGAATTTATTAAAAGCATAATTATCGAGCAAGCAACATACTTTATATTTCATTATTTACAATTAAAAGTTTACTTACGCGCTTTCTTTTTTTTTTTTTTTTCAGTTAAAGATTATTACTTAAGATTCATTTCAATTCCAAATTTAATCTGCTAAGCTTATTTTGATCAACCTTGATTTACTTTATTAACTCCTTAAGCACCACGACGTACCTGCGTACGTCATGAACTCTTCATTTGCAATACCAGGACGTATGTGCGTACGTCCTCAGTTTAAATCCAGTTTGCAATGTTCTAACCAATTCGTACAGGAAAAATCTATCATTCAGTTAATAGACATTAATTCCGATATCTAATCTATAATAATTGACGGGCAGAATTTTCCGGTACGAATTGGTTTTCCCAAACGGGAGGAACTTTCCGAACAACCCAATATCTGGTATTCAGCATACTACTTAAGAGGTGCTTAAGAGGTTAATATAGCTTTTCAAATTGATCTAACATCCTGTTTACTTAACTCCCAAATATTCAATACTGCAGTGGGTAAGCTCTGACAAGTGTACAAAATACAAACTGGGTACAGAGTATCTCTGTCTTATTGTGTAGATTCTATGTTTCATCTAAAAATATACCAACAATGCTTAAGACCGAATGTTTGAATATTATTTTTTCTAGTGTTTAGCTGACATAACTTGTGAATTTATAGATTTTTTTTTTTAACACTCAAAATTTTGACATAAATGTAACAGAATTTTTGGTATTTTTCCATTTTAGGGGCCTTGGCGTTTTCTTTAAAAGCTTGGCGCAATTTAGACTTTAAAAAGTGAGATTTGTTGCCAAATGGTATAAATAGCTATGAAAACAAACCTAATGGACTTTTATGCTTGTTTATGTAAGAATTTACACACATATATATGTACACATACAGAAATATTTTCCTTATATGTATATTATTATTGTTTTTTATATATAATTCACTTCTGTTTGCATGTAAAAATAGATGAATGGCTTCTTTATATTAAATAAATTGTATAAATTGCTGTATATAAAACAGTCAGTAGATTGCCAGAAAATTTGTTGCCAAATTTCCTTCTCTCGCCAAGGACATTTTCTCTCTCTCGCCAATGCCCCTATACTGGAAAAGTACCGAATTTTTAGATTGTATGAAATCACTGTTATTCTATTATACTCTGAATTGTGCATGACATTGTTTCAGAAAGTTATGGTTCCAGTTTATTCGTATGTTATGTAAGAATTTCTCGATAATATGTATATATATGTGTACATATATGTAAAGTAGTTTCTGGATTGTTTCAGTATCGAATTAACTGCAAAATATCGATACACTGAATCTAAAGTTTATGATGTCACACATGTTGTCACAGCAATGAAAATTCTATCGATAACAGAGGTTGAATTTTTTTTTATATATAAAAGTTAATTATTAATATGAAAGTCTATTTTTGAAAAAAGAAAAAAAAAGAGTAAGATTGGTTCTGATTAGTAACTTCTGATCGCATTATTCTGGCGACATTTTCGATGGCAACAAAAAGAAGCGATAGCCAAGACTGCAGCAAAACTAGTTCAGTGTTATACATAATAAAGCTCAATGGCAATTATTACGTGTCTAATATGAAACGGCATAATTTATTTCGCAGCGAAATTTATTTTATTTGCTTATTTATTTATTTTTGGAAACATTTATAGGATGAAATTCAAATAAGTTATTCATCCGGCGGCAAAGTTAGGGCGGCAAAGTTAATTGATTAATGTGAATTTCATTTTGTTTATCATTGTATGATTTTCAAAGAAACATTATTTTAATACTAATGAAGTTTTATCTTGTAAATACAGTCAAACTCGGTTAATACGAGAAGGAAGGGAATTATAACCGTTCTGGTATTAATCGGTACTCGTAATAATATATAAAAGAAGATAAAAAAAATCTTAACATATACATAATCGAACTAATTAATACTATTTTTTTGCTATAATTATCTAAAATCTAAAATTAACATAAGAAACTCAATCTTATCTTTCTGAGTGTCAGTTTTTTTAGACAAAACCACAGTACTGAAGTCAGAGCCGCTAAAGAATGAGTGATTCTAAAGAACATGAACGAAGTACAGTAATGTAACGTATCAATTCCCATTTTCCCCGAAAAAAACTCGCCTAGCATTGCAATAGTCATTGCAATTTTCCAGCTTTTTCATTTTAACAGGCCATTAAAAGACATGAAAAGGCTGGATAATACGGTTCAAAGTTCACATTTAAAGAAAGAAGCAATAAAGATTTTCTGCTATGTTCCTTCCTTTCTATGCCTCAGTTGTAAATCTTACAATGGGGCGGTATTTGAAACAACGTTCGGTAAAAAAGAGATTTATTTCTTAGATCTTCCCTACTTTTCGCCTAAAATCACATTGAAATGAGTAGATTTTTGCTCGTATTATCCGTGATCCAGCTTTTCTAACTCGTAAATAGCGTGAAAATCTTACTATACTTTAAACGATGAACCATTCCTAACGTGCAAATTGCTCGTTTTAACCGTGTCTTCGTTTTAGTTGTGCTCGTATTTAACGAGTTCGACTGCACTTAAAAGTCATCCAAATTTCTCCTTTTCTATATTTTTGTTACTTAATATTAACTTATTTTTGCATTAATTCTGCAGTAATATTTAATAGTAAATGTAATAATCTCTACAAAATGACTACGATTGAATATTCAGCTTATGGAAATTTGAATGAATTATAGTGTATTAAGGGCAAATTTTACTCTTTTCGTTCAAAATTTTTGATTTTTTATTCTTTTTTGCATTTTTTGCATACCTTAAGCGTGTAAATTATCGCTTAAGCGGCGTTAAAGCGGTTTCGTGATAGTCCAATTTCTTACAATATTTTTTGCTCGTTGAATGTAACGCCACTCGTTGAACGTAACACTGTTGTAAAACTTTAAACTTGTTTTTCTCGAAACCATGTATTTAAAATTCGGTGATAATTTTTCTTGAGAATTATTCGACCGATTTCTTTCATATTTTATTTAAAAAAAAAAAAAAAGATAATAGTTTTTGCTGGAGTTTATACCACCAATTTTCATTGATTAATTATCTTTTCAAGTTCGAAAAAGGTAAATAAAAAGGCGGAAAAATTACCCTTTTTTGTTCACATGACGGCGATTTTGTCAAAAATAAACTTTGTCGGTACTAAATGTCGGTATAAGCTCCAGAGAATTTAGCGCCCTTTCATAATTTGGCGACCTAATTTTTTTCAGATTCTTGGGCCGGAGAAAAACGGTCACCAGTTCAGGGCGCGCACCTGCAGGCACGCTCCGCGTCGCACAAGACATATTTTTCATTTTTTTACACACAAAAAATTAAATACATAAATGAAAAAATTCCGAAGGCAGTATCTCCTTTCTTTGTAACAAAAAATAAAAAATTCGTAAAAATCACGTGAATTTTAGGCCAAAGAGATAGAACCTCCCCTTAAATTCAAATTAGGAATAAAGATATAAGTTTTGTTGCCGAAAAATGAGTCGCTAAGAAAATGCAGTCGCTACTAACCGATATGAATAAGACATTTTCTACTTTTGCTCAAGTTGTAACAGGTCTATAGTACACTATTACGTCTATGCAAATTTACAATGTATTATAACAAATGACCTTTTCCAAATCAAGGTAATCTGAACGGAAGCATAACTAGAGACTATTGTACATAGATATATATACATGCCTGCGTAAACATGAATGTGTCATGCATGTACACTGCATTTAATTTCTCCAGATTGGTGAATATGGGACCAGATAAGTCATAGAGTAGATTTCTTTTGGAAAAAAAAATATATTGTAAATTCTAAAATCCATTTTACTCTTTTGAAACATTTAGTATTACATTGGAAAGTTAACAATAAATATTTTGTTTTAGTTTTCGTGTTACTTTTGCTAATGCTAATTTAGAGTCTTGCACGGATCGGGTTGTACCTGACCCCAATCCGAAAAGTCGGCTTAAAATCAACCCGAAACCTGATCCGAACCCAATAAAAAAATTTCCGCTATCCGAAACCCAGTCCGAACCCGACATACTTTAACCCGAACCTGAAGTGAAAGAAAATTAAAACATATTTTATTACAATTTTGGAAAAGTAGTCTACAATTATATGGTCTAATATTAATTTATCTTTTTTGCATAAAAATGAATATAAAGGAAAATGAACACAAAGCAAATATTCAGGACATTCTTGTCAAATGTCGAGTCAATCCGAACTCGACCCGCAAGAATCAAAACTCAACCCAAAACATTTAAAGTCAACCCTACCTGAACCCGAACCGCAATGAAAAAAAAAAATAGCGTCAACCAGACACGAACCGCGGGTCTGGTGGGTTCGGATTAAATCGGTTTACCCGACCGATGCAGTACTCTAATCTGATTTCATAAAATTCATTACGATGAGAAACCATTTCTATTTTGCATATAATTCGTTTCATCCCTGTACATTCCCAACTTAAGAAATCTATATAATCTATTAACTGCTATAAAGAGTTTATAAATGTATGATTTATTTATTTATTTATTTAGCCATGTATAGAAAGTCATTTGTTTGTTATATTAATCTGTAGTCAAAAACTAGACACTTTATGTGCTATTTTAATGTGAAGTAAAGTTATTTTCTTTCAATGTTCGTGTAAATGATGTACAGCAAAAACAAAAATAAAGTGTCACTGAATATGATCTTGCCAGAAAAAAATATAGATGCGCTAAATATGCAAACTAAAGACTTGTTTAAGTGTTCATGTAAATGATGTCTTGTAAATAATTTGTTACTATAATTTTGTCAATAAAAGTATATATGTGCCATTTTTACGTAAAATTAAAAACATTTTGCTTAAGTGTTCATTGATTTGGGTGTTATGATAATGACAAAAATATCTTTGCTATGTGTAATTAGTTTTGTATTCAATGAGAGTTTATAAAGCGTTGTTATTTTCTGGAATGTTTTACAGATGTTTTAGACCTGTTTTCCTACGTCAAAAAATATATGATACAGATGTAATTGTTAGTATACTGTATTATTTGTCATGTGTGAAATTAAAAATCATATGTTTAATAAACATGTTTGAAATACACGAGAGTTTTTATTGCCTCGGAAACTTTTATATTGAACTGACGAATTAAAGAATTCCAACAGGCCGACAAGACAAGACAAGACAAACCTACTTTGCAATACATTCAACAGGCAGCATACTTACAATACATATATGAATTGTAAGTATGCCATATATACAACTAGCCGGTCGCTTCTGAGTGTGGACCCAATTGCATTTTGTCTTGACTTCCCTTGGGGCCCAGAAATTGCATTTTACATGCAAACAGAGAAATTTAAATAAAATACTTTTTTTTAAACTATACGAAAATAATTAAATAATATATAATATATATATATATATATATATATATATATATATATATGTATAAAATTTTCTATATATAAATAATATATATAAATAATATATATATAAAGAAATATTTCGTGACATTACTAATATTTTTCCATAATCCCTCTGACAAAATATTATTGGCCCTGTGCGTATTTATCTAAGATGAGCGGAGAGCTTTCAGATGAAATAAATAAAAATGGGGTTGCCTAAAATAAATAGCGATCATTGTAAATGGGTAGTGTCACGCCCATAAATTATTAATGAGGTGATCAAAATAACGGGGCCCTGTGTATTTCTCAGCCATACATTGTTAATGCAACGTTACTATAACGTGGTTCAGTTATTTTGCGTGCATAAATCATTAAAATGAAATAATTTTAACAGGATCCATTCGGTCGCACGCTTGTTATCTGACTATACGTTAATCACCATAAGGCATCCTTGTACATTCTCTAGCCCATAAATATGGCAATCAGTATTTAAATCGCAATTTCTTACTTCCAAAAAATGTATTTTGAAAAAAGGTGGAAGTGTAATATTGTGTTTAAAATTTTAAATCCGATCTTAGCGATCGGATTTAAAATTAAACGCGGAAAAGACGAAAATCGAAAAAAAAAATTTATAAAATGGGAAATTAAAAAATATATTCCTTGGAAAAAATGTCACATTAAATATATAATAAAAAATCAGCAATAGTTCTGTTTTTCGTGTCTAATCTTCCGCAATCGGGTTCACAGCTGATACTGCCCACAAACTCGCTAGCTCTAAAATCATCGCTAAAATACATGATTAAATTCTTTTTTTTTTTTTTTTTTTTTTTTTTTTTGTAGATTTGTAAAGCGGAGTTTCACATTCTTACTTAAAACTACTGCTGAGATATCGCACAATTACCTAAAATTTTCGACACAGAGTGTAACCCCTTGATGGATTACTATCTAAAATTGCTGAAATCTATATTTAACTATTTTCTAGTACATTTGTTATCCTAAATTTCACGCTCCTACCTATTACTGAGATATGGCAAAATGACATAAAAAATTCGACCCCCATTTAACCCCCTTTAGTGGCTGAATTTCTAAAATCGCGGAAATAGATGTTTAACTATTTTTTAGTAGATTTGCTATCCTGAATCTTTGATTTCAAGCTCCTAACTAAAAGTGCTGCTGAGATATGGCAAACATTCAAAATGACCTAAAATTTTCGACCCCCACTTAGTCCCCTTAATGGGTGAATTTCTAAATACGCGGAAATATGTATTTAATTATTTTTATAGCAGATTTGTTATCCCGAATTTCACGCTCTTATACAAAACTACTGATGAGATATGGTGAAAAGGTGAAATCATCGAAAATTATCGACCCCTCCATTTAACTCCCTCAGTAGTTGAGTTTCTAAAATCGCATAAAATACATGTTTAACTAATCTTTAGTAGATTTGTTATCTCGGAATTCACGCTACTACCTAACTGCTATTGAGAAATGGCAAAATGACATAAAACATTCGACCCACTATTTGTGGACCACTATTATTCGACTCACCCCTTAGTGGCCGAATTTCTAAAATTACTGAAATACTTGTTTAACTATTTTTTAAGGAGATTTGTTATCCTGAATTTCACGCTGTTTTCTAAACCTGCTGAGAAATATGGTGAAAATGAGCAATCACTGAAAATTTTCGACCCTTCATTTACACCCCCCCCCCTTTGTAGTTGAATTTCTAAAATCGCCTGAAATACATATTTAACTATTCTTTAGGAGATTTGTTAACCCTAATTTCACGCTCCTAACTATAACTTCTACTGAGATATGGCAAAATGGTATAAAACATTCGACCCCTATTTAACCTCCCTTAGAGTCTGAATTTCTAAAATCGCTGCAATACGTGTTTAACTATTTTTTTAGTAGATTTGTTATCCGGAGTTTCAGGATTCTACCCATAATTGCTACTGAGATATGGCAAAATTACCTAAAGTATTTGACCTCCTATTTAACCCCCTTTAGTTGCTGAATTTCTAAAATTGCTGAAATACATGTTTATCTATATTTTTTGTAGAATCGTTATCCCGAATTCCGAGCTCCTAACTAAAAATGCTGCTGAGATATGGCGAACAGGCAAAATGACCTAAAACTTTCGACCCCCCCATTTAATCCCCTTTAATGGATGAATTTCTAAAATCGCTGAAATATGTGCTTAATTATTTTTTTAGCAGAATTGTTATCCTGAATTTCCCGTTCCAGCCGAAAACTGCTGCTGAGATATGGCGAAAACGGGAAATGACTAAAAACTTTCCACCCTCCATTTAACCCCCTTTGTGGTTGCATTTTTGAAATCGCTGAAATATGTGTTTAACTAACTTTTAGTACATTTGTTATCTAGAATTTCGCTCTTTTAACTAAAAGTGTTGTTGAGATATGGCGAAAAGGCAAAATGACCTAAAACTTTAGACCCCCCCATTTAACCTCCTTAGTGGTTGAATTTCTAAAATCGCTGAAATACGTGTTTAATTATTTTTTCAGTAGATTTGTTATCTTGAATTTCACGCTCTTACCTAAAACTGCTGATGAGATATGGTGAAAATGTGAAATCACCGAAAATTTTCGATCCCCATTTAACCCACTTAGTAGTTGAATTTCTAAAACCGTCTGAAATACATGTTTAACTATTCTTCAGTAGAATTGTTAACCCGAATTTCACGCTTCTACTTAAAACTCCTGCTGAGATATGCCGAAAAGACGAAATTATCTAAAAGTTTCGATCCCCCATTTAACCCTTTTAGGGTGTGAATTTTCAAAAATCCTTTCTTAGTGGGTGCCTACATTGTGTAAAGAACATGTCTTCCAAATTTCATTGCTCTAGGACAAACGGTTGAGTCTCGGCGTTGATTATGAGAAAATCAAGTTATTCCTTTATAAGTATAGATTGGTAAAATGATTTAAGCATGTTAAGATAAGGGTTACGATTTAGGAAAACCACACGAAACATCCGGCCAACATTTCTGGTACTGGTAACAACGGTAAAATAACATAGGTGATCGTAAAATATAATCTCTAGCTCAGATAGTTGGAAATAATCACAAGCACAAATTTCCAATTAAATTAAATGTCCTTAATTAAAATTAAGGCTTGCGTTGTGCATTTTCTTTGTATCCCGGCGTATTAGCTTAGCTAATAAATAAAGCAAGCAACTCGTGGTAAAAATATTAACTATGAGAACACGGTTTCTACACTTAATGAAGGAAATGACACAAGATGCATGAAAAGATTAAAACAAGTTTAAAGTAACAAATAAAGTTTATTTACAACATAAATATTGAAGAAATAAAGAAAACGTTAAATAAGGAAAGCGATACTCGTATCTATTGAATAGGATCACACTATCCAAATTATTAACCTTTAAACATGAAGCTATTAGCATATTTGTTCTAATTATTCGTGCAAAAGTAACGTTAATGAACCATAAGATCTAACTTTTTAATTACTCGTAGCTTCCGTTCAGATGGAATGACATCAAGGCTATTAACAACTAGGCCTTAATTAATAATATTTAACATTAAAGTTTAATTCCAGCATGGGAACACATTTTATCTCTCATAAGTAAAGAGAGAAGTTCTCTTTAGATGAGGATTGCAGCGCAAAGCGACACATAAAGCGAGATTTAAGATTTTTCATCTTAAAGTAAATTCCGTAAATCTATTACCTGAAATCTGAAGTCATAATGCAAAGAGAGGCAGCTAAGAAAAATACCCATATCCCATATAATCCAATGGGATTCTCCCCCCCCCCCATTTGCTCACTGTATTGCTGGCATCTTTCTGAGTTTTCACAATATTTGAGTTTTTATATGAGTCACTCTATAAAATTGACTAGCAAATCACGAAAAAAAAAAAAATCTTTGGCATAGTTCGCGCATGCGCAGTTATGAATTATTATTTCATACAAATTCCCATATCTCATCAAATATTCAATATATTAAACTTTTAATTGCAGTATACTGTTTCTATTGTTCTTGAAGTCAAACATGTGCTTTACATCCTCGAATTTCAACAACAATTTGTCAAAAATTTCAGTATATTCGACAAACCGTGTAAAAAGTGAAAGCTTCTGGTCACTATACCTTAATTTTTGGACAGCAGTGTATAATGAACAGCATCACGGTTAAAGTTTCTGAATCTTTACACTACAAAGGTTTTTAAAAAAGGCCCCTCTAAAGTAAATGTAATTCTAAATTTACTATGAATTTTATTTTATCTGCTGTTTATTTTTTCATGGGTATGGCTATTATCATGAGATGTATGGGCAATTGTATAAAACGTGTGTGTCTCAACACTATCAAAGTAATATTATATTGTATTGCTTCCAGTCATGTAAATAATGACGCCCTTCGTTTTTTCCCAGCAGCTGAGGTGCGCCCTTGCTTAATGAAAGGTTGGACAGGCCTGGAAGCCTGGAACATACATAATAAATGAACATAAAATAACATAATAGTACATGATAATAAAAAAACAATAGTTTCAATAATATAACTATTACTACATATGACATTGAGCTTCTAAATTAAAATTTGATAAGCTCATGAGATGCTTATTTTTCCATAATGGCTGATAGTTTAGATCTTCATGTTCTTAATAAAGTCAAATATGAAGAATTTTACTTAAACAGAGATCTTTTAATAACGATTCAATAAATGTAGAATATCTGGATTTATGATCTGTGGAAAGGTATACATACATACATACACACACACACACATATATATATATATATATGTGTGTGTGTGTGTGTATGTATATATTCAATAAAAATTTGCTTTGGTTATGCAAAGAAGTTGATATGCATTTTCTGTATAAATTCTGATTATTTCAGTAGATTTATCTGTATAAATGTGTCCTGATATTGGTTTTCAAATATTTAACAATAATAAATACTAGAATCACTTAAGTGTAGAATATTCAGAACATTTCTTTTAAAAAATCAAAGTTATATTTACAAGGCGAACACTTATATAAAAATGACAACAAAATTGACGTGTGCACTATACATTTAATAATGAGATAAAATAAAGCAGCCTATTTATGAATGTTGTGAAAATTAAAAATTGTATAAATTATCAAAAGAAAACTTTCTTATCGTTGACAATATAGCTAATTCTCAAATCGTGAGTTTTATAGGTATAGCTGCATTGTAAAAAATGTCTCGTTGCTCTTCATCCTATGGAAATCCATTTACGACAAAATAGTTATTTTTTTCTAAAGTTACGAAACTAAAAATTTTGTAGGGTGCCTGAGTCTTATAACTTGTATTTAGAAAACCTTCCTCCATTCTATAACAACTAAAACAATAAAAGTTCTATTTTTGTAAGACCAAATTATATTACTATAAATATAATTCGGTCAATATAATTATATTGACCAAATTATAATACTTTGAATTTTTTTAATTTTTGGCGTTTTCTGGTACTAAAAACGGAAAAAACGTTTTCAGCGCCAGGGAAAGCCAAAAATCCATAAAATTCAAAGTATTATAACTCGGTAAGTTTTAGTCGAACTTAATCTACTTAAGCAAAAGGGTATTAAAATACTGATTCAATTATCATTCATTTAGGTTGTATTCCATGTCATCAGTGATCATTTCATTCATCAAAATGTCTCTGCGAATGGCTTCGTATTTTCTATTTATTAATAATGTAGAAATGCACACTCACCTATCCTGAACCAAATGTCCCTCCTTTCTTCCTCGCAGTAGAAGTCCGTAAATACCAGGAGAAAAATGTCAGAATTCAAAACTGAATTGCATTTTACGCAACTCAAGTATAGTTAATACAGTATCTATCAAAAGTTTCGTTACAATAAAAAATGCCGTTTATCATATAACAATAGAAAATTAAACAAAATCGTATTACTTACTCATTAGATTCCATAAAATTATTCAAATAAGTGGGTATAATGTCATAACTTTGATAAAAAATCACAAATGCCTGTTACTATACAGTGTCTCAAAAGTTTAGGCATAATGGAAACGAAAATACATTATTTAACACTTTTACAGTATGCTATTTTATTAATCGTATTTCTCTGGTTTCTTATAACTTCAAATATAAGTGTTTTCATTGAATCATTTAGTTTCTGCAATATTTTAAATGGCAGAGGATACCATGCTTTTTCAATGGTCAGTTTTAGTTCTTTGGAGGGTCAAATTGCTTTCCAGTCTCATATACTTCAAATGTTCTCAATTTGGTATATGCCCGGGCTTAAAGCTGGCCAATCTAAAACGTTAACATTTCGGTCGGAAAGTCACTGTTTCGTACTATGTGAGTATTAGATTGAAACACTATCGGGCTGAAATCTTCACCCAGGACCTCTAAAGATGCCACCAAAGGGAAGTAGATGTTGCTCTAGTGTCTCTTGATACTTTATTGAATTTTTTTCCTGTGGAAAAATGACAGGCAAGTTTGATATATAAATACAAACATCAAACACTTGCTTTCAACGTAAATTTCGTTTAATTTAAATATGAGCTATTTTAAAAAACTACATAAATAAACAACTCTCGACGTTTCGGCTATTCTTCATAGCCATCTTCAGGAGAAAATTCTCCTAAACATTTTTCTCAATTATGTAACACGTGTTTAGTTTTTCGCTGTTTGTTTTTATAGGAATTTTCTCCTGAAGATGGCTATGAAGAATAGCCGAAACGTCGAGAGTTGTTTATTTATGTAGTTTATGGTTATTTATGTAGTAAAGCCAATCACCCCACCTCCCCAAACCATCAGAGGCTTACCGCCTTGTTGTCAACTGAAGAAAGTACGTTGCGGTTTCTTAAGGTCATGCCAGTAACAATTTGAGATAATCCCGATTCCACTTCTTTTCGTCGCTAAATAATACGGTGAGCCGCTTGTAGGACATGTACTTTCGAGCCCGATCCAGTCTATTCTGGACTCATTAGAGTGTGATTTTAGGCGCGATTTGCAACACATTTTCTTTAAAACAAAGTTTTTTTTCAGTCTCTGATGCGTCTATGTATTGTGAGACATTGACACTGAGATTATTAGATTATTTTTAATTTGCCTTATGGACATATTTTGCTTCGACATCAATTTTCCTATTTTTTGATCAGTCTGAACACTTGTTACACTACACGTGATCGTCCGCATCTTAGTTTTCGGTCGAAATTGCTCTTTCCAGCAAGTACTCAGTATATACCTCGCTTTGAACGATTTAATATTTTAGTAATTTCTATAACGGGCTTATTTTTCAACTTTAGCTTAAATATCTTTAAAATTTCCTCTTTTGTGAATTCTGTAGCTTTCGGCATCTTAAATAACCATTGGAAATTTAATATTTGCTGTTATACTGTTTAGGGAAAACGACTCGTTGGTCGGAACAGTTGGTTGGTTGAAACCAATCCAGCATTTGTTAACGTTTGCATAATGTGGCTAAACATTTGAGACAGTGGGTTTTTAACAAAACTATAAAAAAGGCGTATTTTTAAAATAAATAATGCTGATGAAACCATTAAAATGCATCTATAATGTTTCATTTCAATTGCATTTTGAATAATTATTCTGAAATTATTCCATATATTTCTCCTTCCAGTTTTATTAACATATTTTAGTGTCTGCCTAAACTTTTGAGACAAACTGTACTTTTCATTTTATTTTTCCATTCTCAAGATGTGGAAGTTTGGAACCCCCCCCCCCCCCCTCACCTTACAATACAACCCCGGTATCAGGAATTCAAAGAGAATGTATTATATATTACAAAGCCAGCCATTACAACCTTGAGACATATCTATATCTTCCTAGACTGATATCCACAAGTTGCATGCAGGCTATAAGAAATGTAGTTCATTTAATTAACATCCTACGCGGAAATCCTGTTATAACTCTTTTTTCGATAGCCTATCGGACTGTATCCTGTCCTGTGCGGAAATAATTACAATTAAGAAAGTGGTCACATTTTACAGACATTTTCACTCTCATCGGCAGCAGAAATAGTGTTTCTAGATTCCTTCATTCAGCAGAGATGAAATTCTTGGAAGTACTTCTCGTGGCAATCTTTGGTAAGATTTTTACTTTATATATATAGTGAACTCCCGGTAATGTGGACTTACATTTTTATCTGCACTGATCGAAGTCCGTATTAAACGATGTGAACATTTGAATGGTGTCAAATAATCCTTGACGTTGAATATAGATCAAATTCAATTTTTGACAGAAATTAAATAGCTTGTAAATTAATGCCAAAATAAAAACTTAAAAAAAAAAAAAAAAAATTGGCTGAATAAAATAATAAAGAAGACGGATCTAAGAATTACTATATTGGCATGACAAGCAGGAAATTTTTTTACAGAAAAAAAGAAACATATAGCTGATATTATAACGACAGGTATAATAGAAAAACCACAGCCCTGGTAAGATTATATCAAGTAGAAACGATCCAAATAAATTTCAATGAAAGTAAAATAATTTTCCCTCCAGTCTATACTATCCATCCATAATAAGAGAAACCATAGAGATAGTAACGTGCAAAAATACAATATGTAACGATGCAGCATCTTTTAACTTACCGAAATTGTGGCTCGAGTAACTCCATGGTTACACATATGGAAATAAACATCCAAGTAAAAATAAAAGATAACGTGCGTAATTTTTAAAAAAGCATATGAAAATTAAATGATACCATTTCAAATAATAACTTTAAAGACCATGCATTTTTAGAGTATTCTCATTTGTTTTTGAAAATGTCTCGTAGTGAACCGAAACATATCAACAATCTAATAAAAGTTATTTTACTGTATATTATGTTGTTAGTTTACACTTTTTAGCATTTCAAAGAAATATAAATTAGTAATTTTAATTAAAATGCAAGTTAGTGACAATTTATTAATGCAAAAGAATAAATTACTGAGGACAAACAAAATAGGCACAGAAATTGCCGTACTTGGGTAATTTAGCTTTAATTAAAGCAATCTTTTACTTTTCCTTTGCGTCACCTAAACCAATGATCTTTTTACCACACCATTTTCCGTTTTTTCGACACAATCGAAAATTTTGTCTGTCATATCACATTTTGATGGGTAATATCGGCTAACAGTACTTAGCAAATTTCGAACCTTTCACGTTTTAGATGGTAGAAAGTTTTCTTTCTCTTCAATATTTTCACTGATAATTTCTTGATCACTCGATAACCAAAGCTGATTTCTTAAAAATTATGTACAAAAGCAGTTTCGATTCTGTTCAGTCAGTTTGTGTGTCCTTATTATCCGATAAGTAGTACGCTTTAAGAGATGTCTTTAAGATTAATTGCACATAGGAAATGTTAGGTTATACGAAATTTTCCTCATTAAGCGGATATATGTCTTAAGCGGAGACGCATTAACGAGATTCCGCTGTATTATGCCATTGAAATAAAGTTATTGCATGAAATTCTAATTTATACACTGCAAAAAAAGTGTTGATTCTACAGTATAATACTAGCATCGTGCGGATAGCGTATTACTGTTAATTTTACGGTATAACACTGGCAGCTGCGATGCCAGTATCATTACTGTAGAATCAACACTTTTTTTTTTTGCAGTGTAAAAAGAGGTGTGTAGATAAGTATTGAATTCCTCCCCCCCCCTCCCCCGGATTGGGTCAAATGTTTACTCTTTCATCTGAGATCTTTTAATTGTTTTGATATAATTTTGGATCTATATTTACAGCCCGCTTGATCAAATTTTTGTTTGAAAATTGCTGAAATGTATTATACGAGATCAAAAACATACAGATTTATTTAATGAATTTTAATATATTTTAACTTTGCATTTCATTTAAAAAAAATATGGATTAAGGCCTCATATCACCATCGCAGTTTTTTGCATATTATAATAAATTAATATGTGTAATATTATAATATGTGTATAATAAATTATAACGCATGTAAAAACTAAAATGGTGTTATGAGCGATTCACATCGTAAATAAATAAATAAGAAAAATAATCCAATTAAAAGACATCAATATTTTCCAAATAAAACCACGTATTTCTGATCTTGCATAACACATTCAAACAATCTTCAAAAATTATCAATGAGGGAGGCTGTAAATATAGAACCGAAATTATAATAAAACAGCCAAAATATCTGTTAAACAAGAACTGAAAATCATGTTTCAAGCATAGATTATGAAACATTTTCCAACATTTTCTGAATACTGTAACAAAACTTCCCAGTTTAAAAGAAGGTGAAAGATGAGGTCTAAGAAAACAATTTGAACAAGTTGGAAATTGTACGTCAAACGCGACAAACGAGGTGCGTTCGTACTGTAGCTAGTTACATAAATATTAAGATCTTGATGATTTTTAATTCTGTGAGATGAATTATACCGTCTGCAAATTAATTTCTGTAATAAAATAAGTATCTCGGTCGCTTGAAGATTAAATCCCGGAAGCTCCTATAACAAGAAAGCACCGATTTTTTTTTAAATTCGAATTTGTTAATAAATATTTTTATTAAAATCTTCTAAAGTTTTGATTCGATTTTCATAAAATTTGAAATGTCTCGACAAAATTCTGCAAAGATAATATATCTTAAATTTCAAACCATTTGGTTGAGTAGTTTTTACGCTGTTATATGCGGACAGACGGACGGACGTATCAGACGACGACTATGGTTGCTACGTATCTATATAATTAAGAACGCACCTAAAAACGCATATCACATTTGAAAACCCAATTTCAGCAATTACCATCAATAGCCCAAAAATTATCCGAATTCTCTTGTGCAAACATGTATACTGTCTAAAGATTTGTAGACATCCTATATAGTGTGATAAGATTTAGTTCAGTTAGGAAACGCATAGCACTGTTCAAAATTCCTCTTCAGCATTTTCCGCCAATAAACGGAAATGAACTCGAGATCTTTTGTGCTACTCTGTATAGGATCTATAACACTTATACACACCAAGTAATACAGTGCACAGCAAAAGTTTAGACAATGGTCAATTACGCTTCTGTACTGAGATGTATGTAATGAATTGTTGTAAGTCAACTGTCATATATTGCTTGGGACTTATCCTTTATTCACAAATAATAAATTTTAAATTATACGCTTTACATAATATATAATGACAAAAAAACAAAATTAACATTGTTGCAAAAATATAGACAATCTGTATATTTACATTAAAATAACCATAAATTACAATCGAATTGCACCTCCATTGTTTACAATTAGTGCAAAAATGCGACTTTCCATCGAAGAAATTAAATCCTGCATCACTCGGGGGTCTATTTCCTACCAAGCACGTTCAACAGCAGCTCGAAGTTCATTAACAGAGGAGTATTGTCGAAAATTTGCATAAATCTTATGAGTCATGATGCCCAAAGGGTTTTCGATTGTATTCAAGTCAGGGCTACACGTGGGCCAATCGAGAACATTAATATTTTAAGAGTTAAACCAAGTTTTTGTTTTGTGTGCAACATGAATGTATTCATTATCTTGCTGAAATACATACTTTGGACCAGCTAAAAGTTCCCCAAATGGCTCTAAATTGTTCTCCAATGTATGCATGTAGTCTTGTGCTGCTTGGTGACCACTGAGGAACTCTAGAGAAACTTGACCATTAAAGCAAAATGAGGCCCAAATCATTAAAGAGCCACCACCTTGTTGTCGACTAAAGAAAGTCCTAGGCTCTTTACGCAAGTCGTGCCAATAATATACCCACCCATCTGGGCCACCCAGATTCCACTTTTTTTTTGTCACTGAATATCACAGTACACCACTGGGGTCCATATGACATATGTTTACCAGCCCACTGCATTCTTGTCAATTTGTGTTGAGATTTCAAAGCTGGATGTTTTTTTTCTTTTTCCTTTAAACTAATTTACCCCTTTCCTTAATTCGCCAACGAATCGTATCTGTTGATACAGAAAGTCCTGACTCACTTTTAATCTGACTAGCACGCATCATTTGTGTAGGTGACAGTGTCTGGATCCTTCTATCATCTCATTTTCTGGTCACTCGAGGCCTTCCAGATCTACGTTTTGCTTTGTAGGAGTCACACTTAGACAATACTCGATAGACAGACTTCTTTGAACGATTCAAAGTAGCTGAAATTTCTGCAACAGTCTTCCCTTTCGATTCCAGCTTCCATATCTCAATTACGTCATCTGACTGAATCCCTCTAGCTCGCGGCATCTTCAGTAACCGATGCTAATGCAAGGTGCACGTAAATACTCCATGCATTTGACATCAAAAGTTTAACATTTGCGTTTTTCCGTGAACAGTTGCCAAAAAGAAAGAAAATGTCAAAAATTTTGCAATATGCAAATTTCACTTTTTTCAGTTAAATTAAAAATTATCCTATATTAAAATCAGTATTTCTATCCTAAAATGTTTAAAATATAGTTTAAAATAAGTAAACCGATTTGTGTAATCCAAGAGTTCGTATTTTTTATTTAAAGGTAAAATATCATCAGTGTCTAAACTTTTACTGAGGACTGTATGCACAAATATAGTTAAATTTAAACACACTTGCTTAACTGAAAACGCACTCCCAGCAATTATTATTCATAGACAATACTATAATCAAATTCTTTTGTGTGTTCCTGTAAATGAACGATGAATGCTATGCACACCCTATTTTACAGTAAGAAACTTGTTGTACACCTGAGTGAAATTTAAAAACACATATTACAGTTGAAAACGCACTTCCAGGAATTATTGCTTATAGACAGTACTGTAACCGAAGTCTTTTGCTTGACCCTGTAAATGAACGAGAAATGCTATTTACACCCTGTTCTACAATAAGCATCTCGTAGTATAGTTCAGTGATGTATATCAATTTCAATATGTTTAAAATAGTCTCACATCATTAAAATACATTGCAAACGATTTTTCCCTATAAACCACGATTTATCGAAATTTTTTGAGTTCCCTGTAAACGAACTATAAATTCTACGCACCTCGTTTTCAATACCGAACATGCAATATTAAACCTAGATAACATATATCAATTGCATGGCAATTCAATTACATTTACCCGAGTTAGAGCAGGGGCAGACGGTAGACAGACTGACAAACTGAATTCATAAACAATCTTCAACTATGTTGAAAAGTGTTAAAAAACAAATTTTCGCTTATTATATCGGGAGGCCAAAAATGAACGCCTCTCTGACCATCTTCTTTTATTTTCCTTCTTCTCCTTTTAATTCGAAGGTAAATTGTAACTTTGGAGTTACATCGTTCCTAATGTCCATTTCAGAGAGTTTACAGTCAGTCATAAAAGTTTCAAGTCATTGATGGCAATAAAAACAAGTTGGAAATTGTACATCAAACATGTTAAATGAGGTGCGTTCGTACTATAACTAGTTTTATAAATAGATCTTGGTTAAATAGCTGTTGCAATCTTATGCAAAAATGCATGAATACAAAATATATTTTATGTGCAGATTTTCATAGTATAGATATTAATTTTATTTTATGAAATTAAGTTTCAATACACTTTTGCAAACAATTAATTACAATTTTGTTACATTAAAATTATATTATACGCAAATATTCAACACAAGAAAATGTAAAAAAATCATCGTTATTATTTCACTGACAAAATTAATTATATCGTCTGTTATTATATGATTAATTTCAGTAATAAAATAGGTACATTTTAAGTTGGCAACATTTTATCTTTTGTTGACATATACTGAAAATTCCAATGGGAAACTTAAGCCCAGCTTTAAAATTTTCAGAACGGACATCCATATTTAGACTATTTTTCCATTTAATATATATTTCTCCAGAAACATCTATCCAAAAAACTGTTCGTAGATTATATGATTGCTATAGTTAAACAGATTTAGTGTACAAATTCTGTTTTTAAATTCAGTAATTAGAAATAATATGACTATAATCTTAAATATGACGCAATCAACATGGCAACCTAGAATCATTACCTATCATGGGATATCACTCAATTAATTACATATGATAGGATTTAATAGAATTAAGGAAACTTTTATCAGTATCTTTGTAACACTTTCCAACCTAGTTTAAAAGTGTTTATGACTTCGGTTTGTCTGGCCGGATGGCCGTCTGGCCGTCTGCCGTCTGGCCGTGCTCTAATTCCCGTAAATATGCTCGGATTGCTGTGCAATTTTTATATGTTATTGTCGTTATCTGTAGTATGTTCCCTATTTCAACGGAAGTGTGTAGCACTAATAGTTTTTTACAGGGACACTCAAAAGAATTCCGTTACATTACGTCTATGGGGAAAAATCATTTGCGGTTTATTTTAATGATGTTACACAATTTCAAACACATTGTCTTACTACAGAATATTGTGTGTATAGCAGTCATCGTTCATTTACAGGGACACACAAAACAATTCTCTACTGTCTGTTAACAATAATTCCTGGAAGTGCGTTTTAAGTTGCTGAACGCGATTTTAATTTTAACTCGCTTTTTGTCTATTACGTGGTGTGTATAAATTCTGTAGATCCTATACAGGGAAGCACAAAAGTTCGCGAACACATTTCCGTTTATTGGCAGAAACTCCAGACGGAGAATTTTAAACTGTGCTACGCGTTTCATAACTGAACTAAAATTTTGCATCCTATGTAGTATATATAGAAATCTATAGATCCTATACAGGACTGAATAAAAGTATTCGGATATTTTTCCGAATATTGTATATGTTGGAAATTCCTGAAATTACGTTTTTAAATATGTTATGCGTTTTCCAAATTGTTTACTTAGATGTTATCTTTTAGCTTATTAAACGAGATGATTTGTAAAACTATTTTTGTAGCGTTGGAAAGTGTCACATAATCTATGCTTGACGCATGATTTTTCGTTCTTTTTAACATTTTTCAACCTAGTTGAAAAGTGTTTATGACTTCGGTTTGTCTGGCCGTATGGCCGTCTGCCGTCTGTCCGTGCTCTAACTCCCGTAAATATGCCCTGATTGCACTGCAATTTTTATATGTTATTGTCGTTATCTAAAGCATGTTCCCTATTTCAACTGAAGTTTGTAGCACTTATAGTTTTTTTACAGGGACACTCAAAAGAATTCCGTTACATTACGGTCTATGGGGAAAAATCATTTGCGGTTTATTTTAATGATGTTACACAATTTCAAACACATTGTAATTGATATATATCACTAAGGTGCATTACAAGAAGTTTAATATGGAATATGCTGTGCATAGCACTTATAGTTACTTTACAGAGACAGTCAAAAGAAATCCGTTACATTACGTCTATGGGGAAAAATCGTTTGCAGTTTATTTAAATAATATTTCACTATTTTAAACGCATTGAAATTTATATATATCACTAAGGTGCATTACAAGAGGCTTACTACAGAATATTGTGTGTATAGCTGTCATCGTTCATTTACAGGAACACACAAAAGAATTATCTACTGTCTGTTAACAATAATTCCTGGAAGTGCGTTTTAAGTTACTGAACGCGATTTTAAATTTAACTCACTTTTTATCTATTACATGGTGTGTATAAATTCAGTACTTCATATACAGGGCAGCACAAAAGTTCGCGAACACATTTCCGTTTATTGACAGAAACTCCAGAAGGAGAATTTTAAACTGTGCTACGCGTTTCCTAACTAAACTAAAATTTAGCATCCTATAGTATATATACAAATCTATAGATCATATACAGGGCTGAATAAAAGTATTCGGATACTTTTCCGAATATTGCATACGTTGGAAATATATGTTGGAAATTTCTGAAATTACGTTTTTAAATATGTTATGCGTTTTCCAAATTGTTTACTTAGATGTTATCTTTCAGCTTATTAAACGGTAATGATTTGTAAAATTATTTTGGAAGCGTTGGAAAGTGTTACATAATCTATGCTTGACGCATGATTTTTCGTTCTTTTTAAGTATTGATTCGATTTTCATAAAATTTGAAAAGATTCGACAAAATTCTGCAACGATTATATATATTAAATTTCAAACCATTCGGTTGGGTGGTTTTTGAGCTATTGTGTGCGGACAGACGGACGGACCAGACGACGACTATAGGTGCTACGCATTTATATAATTACGAACGCACCTAAAAATACAACGTGTTCCCCCAAAAAGTGTAAGTATTTTGTCTTATTAAAGACTAGTGAGTTTAATTTATTAAATTAAATTATACGGTTTTAATTATTAGGAACTAGTATATAACCCCCGTAAAAAATGTCGTAATCAGGATCAGCGTTTCTATCGTAAGACTTCATACAAACAAACAGCATGATGATTTTACTATCGAAAGGTTTGTAATTGTAAAAAAGTACATTTTAAAAATGACAAATGATGAGTATTTTGTTTTTTACTCAATATTCAATTCCTGAAACAGCTCAATGATGGAACAAAACATTCTAATTAAATATTAAAAAAATAATCCATGTGCAAAAGTGTTTGTAAAAAAAAGTGTTATCAATGAGTTTCTAAAGAGATTGGCTCACCATATATGGTTTAACGATTGCACAAAACATTAAAATTTTATTAGTTTTAAATTGTCTAAGTTAATAGTAGAATGGAGTTTTAAATCATTGGTGCATTAAATCCATTATTACAAAATCATTGCTTTGTTTATTTACATTTTAATTTTTATGTTGCTAGTTGTATTTTTATAAGTATTATAAATATTAAATGTTAATAAAAATCAGTATTACTAATTCAAATCTATAAAAATATATCTACTTAATTGTAATTTTAACAATTTATAAGTATTTACAGTATACCCAAGGAGTCACTCTCTTAGTTTTGTCATTGCGTTTACAGATGGCAGCACCAAATAGCCAAAGAAATGGCGCTATTGTAAGTGCGTGTATTTTCCTGAAAATTTCTGTTGCTCGGTGATTTTGGGTTACTCATAATATCTTTCAAGAACATGAGTAGTTTAAAGATTCCACTATAAAAGGATTCTGTAAAGATTAAGAACGATAAACCCTCAAAAGAATGTTTAATCAACAAATATGTTTAAACACCCGTTGCCAATCAACACAAATAAATTTGATCAATGAGCCTCAAAACTGCATGCACAGCAGTATTTTTTGCAATAATATAATAATTAGCGAAGTGAAACACGATTTCTGAAGATTTCACAAAAATTTAAATTAAATATTCAATGCGTTATTATTATTATTTTTTTTAATATATTATCTTTATGAAAATATAAGAATTCTGATACATTACTTTCAATGGGTATTATTTGTTCGTACTTTAACAATGCTATTCTATTTTAAACATACTAAAATTGATACATATCACTCAGGGGCACTACAAGATGCTTACTGTAGAATGTGGCGTGCATAGCAATCATCGTTCATTCATAAGGACAGATAAAATAATTCGATTACAGTATTGTCTGAGAGCGATAATTGATTGAAATGCGTTTTCAGTTGTGCTAGGAGTTTTTAAATTTAATTATTATTTTTTTCATTTTACTTGTTGTGTATAAATTCTATAGATCATATACAGTGTTGCACAATATAATTCATATCTGTTTATTGGCGAAAATTGCAGAAGGGGAATTAACTGTGTTATGCATTTCCTTATTGAACAAAATTTTAGCATACTATTAGGTTGAGCAAAAAGTTCTGGGAAATGTTTGTACAAATGGACAAGTTTGCACAGTTGGACAGCGTCGAAATTCTTCCACACCCCGCCTACAGTCCAGACTTGGCTCCATCCGACTATGGCCTCTTTCGATCAATGCAACACTTTTTCAAGGGCCGTCGATTTGAATCCTTTAATGAAGTTGAAGAAACATGTCAAGAGTTTTTCGATTCCAAGGAGCCGCCATGGTACTTCCAGCAAATCCGGAATCTGGCAGAAAGTCGTGGTCTATGATGGTCTCTACTTTGAAGAATAGTCCTTGTTGCTTTTGTTGTTAATTTGCGCATAATAATGCAGCTTTCATAAATTTCTCAGAACTTTTTGCTTAACCTAGTATTTAGTATACACTGTACTCAAATTGACAGAGAGAAAATGCCAATTTTGTCGCCAGTTGAAAACCGTTTAATTTTTCAGAAAATATCTGTATATTTTCTTTTTAAAACAGTTTTTTCTGTAAAAAATATAGATTTTTTTCTGTAAAAATTACAGATTTTTTTTACAGTGTACGAATCTATAGATCACACACAGAATTTCACAAAATAATTCAGATACTTTTCTAACTACAGATAGTAATTGCTGCAATTGAGTTTTCAAATGTTTTATCTGTTTTTTCAAATTGTTTACTTAAACATCATTTCATTTTATTAAACGGTGAAGTTTTGTTGCAGTGTTCTGAATATGTTTGAAAGTTTCTCATAATCTATGCTTGAAGCATGATGTTCCTGTCTTGTTTACCTTCAACAGCCTCTTCCTCCTCAAACCCACTTAGGAATCGATTTTAGAAAATCACTGAAGTATGCATATCAGTTCTTTCCAACCTTTCTATAAAGAAGGGTGCACCTCAGCTGATAGCAAATGCATTAAAGGACGTCATTATCCTCAAAATATGCAAAAAAAAAAAAAAAATAAAATACAGAAGGTCGTTCACACACAGAAAAAAACCCAATTTGGGTCGAAAGATTCTTAGGTATGTACCCAAATTGGGCCATGCCTATTTTGGTTACCACTGTGTATCCATTTTGGGCACTGTTAAATACCCATTTAAAAAAAATTAAATGGGTAGTTTATGGGAAACTGGGAAACTGTAAATCTGATTTACAAAATGACCAGTGCGGAGGCTCCTAGGCGTGGACAAAACGTCATTGGATGCAAGAAGACAATGAAGGGAAAAGGCAATGTTATCCCTCTGGTGAACTAAAAAAAATCAGAAATTAATCTTTGGACTCGAGAGAAGTTCAGTTCTATCTTAGACTTCTGAATGAGAAGCATTATTATTTTTTGATGTTGCTGATGCAACGGCTCCGATGATTTTTGCAGACTTCTGCAATTAACTTATTTTAGGCACCAGAATTCCTATATAGCCTAAATTGTAATGCTTTAATTTAATTTTTAATTTACCTTAAATATAAAATATCTGTACAAAAGGGAGTGAGTGCTTGAGATGAAGGAGACATCTTCTCAGTAGACCTGTGATACATCAGACGGACGGTGCTACTCTTGAGCATACCCAGGTACACTTCAATGATAATCCTAAGTACTGTGAATCATGTTTAATATTAAATATATAATTTTGAGGAGATAAATATTTCTCTTACCATCCCAGGTTCAGGGACACTTATTGATTTTAAAAACTAATTATACAGACATTAAATGTGGTAAAAATGTTATCTTATACTTGTAACAGTAATGCTGAAGATACAGCAATTAATTCTTAGCTCATTAACAAATGACTTGCTAATGCAAGTCGTAAACGAATTTAATTGTCATGTATATATTTTATATATATAATTCATATTTTTATTCTCAATTATTTTACTTTATGTCTTTTTGTAAATAAAATCTTTATATTTTAATCTTAATTTAGACTCTTTATTTATTAGTATTTTAGTGTGATGGTTATTTAAATTACTATGATGTTTATTTAAATTACTATGATGTTTATTTAAATTACAATTATGTTTATTTAAATTACTATTATTAGCAGAAATTTATAGCGGGCTTGATGGTCAACCATACGGATGAGATCTTCTACAAAAAACAACACAACGGTGTACAATTTTTAGGGAGACAGCAAAATAATATCACCCTTATTATTTTAATAATCATTAATTTTAGGTGCTCCAATGAATCTATCCCAGGTTGTACGATCACTTATACCATCATATTGCCGCTAGTATAATTGGTGCTTTTCTGTCTGGAGGAGGGAATTATAGGTTCCAGTAACGCCCTATAATTTTATAAGTTCAATTTAAATCTCTCCAACATATAGAACCGAAGAACACTTAGGAAATCCTTTGTCAGGTGTAGTTCCAGAAAATGTGTCGGCCGTACGAAATATTTTATTCTATAATAATCACTGTACGTACAAAAAATATAGAAGTAACTTTAAATTGGATCCGCAGATATACATAAAGTTATTCATAAAGAATTGCACATGAAAAAATTAGTTTGTCGTCTGGTCCTTCATAATTCAACAGAACACTAAACAAGAACGAAAAATCATGCAATCGGCATAGATTATGAAACACTTTCGAACACTAACGGAATAGTATTACGAAATTGAATTTTTTCATACGATGAAATGAGATATCCAAATAAGTATTTAAAAAAATACATAACTCAGTAAAAATCCATTTTCAGCAATTGCTGCCCATATTCGAAGTCTTTCGTGCAGTCTTGTATATAATCTACAGAATTTGTAAACAGCACTTAAACACTAATAATTACAGAAATTGCATTTCACAGCGGAAAGAGCACTTTTAGAAGATACGGATCATAGTCAATCCTTTAACCCTATCACCATGTCCTATCAAAACATGCCCTGTTGTTGCATAGGACAAATATGCTATCTATTTTTCAAAAAAACAAGTACCACTTTTATTTGTACAGTTTAATTTTTACCGTGTGTTACAAATATTATGATATGAGATGTTACCGGCTGAAACTACTCAGTGAGTGATAGATTTTTTGACAAATTGTTGAAAGTGCTTGGGGTCCGCGTGGACCCCAGGATACATTGATAGGGTTAACTGAATTCTCTTGTGCATGAACGATAAATCCTATACACCTTCCATAATCTATAGAAAATAAGTTCTATTATGAAAGAAAAAAAGAGAAGATAGGAAAGTTGGATTTAGTGGTTTTACTGACATAGAAGTTAACAGAGAATTTTGAATATAATCAACGTAATTTTAAATTTTGTATTTTCCTAAAATAGATGAATGATAATTTAGCCAATGATCGAAAGTGGGAATACATAAAAATAAAAACAATGCGTTGTAATAAAGAAAGAAATTTAGAATATAATAAAATCAATTAATGATTTCTTCATGATAAAATATAAAAACAATTCTTACCTGAACTGAGAAAAACTGCTACACTGAAAACATACATATGGTCAACCCTTTTAATAGTGCCATTATTGAATTTAAATTTAAAGAATGTAAGTGTGAAAATTGAATTGTCAAAATCCAAATTAAATATTTACTGTATAAATATAAATCAGTGTTAAATTAAATCTTCATATTGTTAAACCATATTTGTTCATGAGGTATTAAATTTTTTTTAAGTTTATAAAGTTATCTTTTAATTTTAAAGGCACTCTGTAAGAAAAATACGTTATATATATTCATTAAATAAGAAATGTTAACAGACACAATAAAAACACATTTTTGTGCAACCAATAATTTCTGTATTTATTGCTAAGATTATATATATATTTAATTATCTTATTGTCTGCGCAGACCTGATAAAAACATCATAATAAGACTATTGACAACATAAAATTAAAAATATATATACGGAAATTAAATGAATAATCACCTCTATTAAATTAAAATGTAAAAACATCGTTTCACTTAGATTGGCAGAATTTAACAACTTTTTGGTATCCAATATAACATAATTAAAATTATTGCCATTGCTATCAATATTAAGGAAACAGATTCAATATGATGAATTCAATTTAAGCTTTGGAGATACAGTTCAAATACGATGAAGGTAGATGAAAAAAGGTATATCGAATTGTGGAAACAGTTCCAACATGATGAACTCAATTTAAGCCTTGGAGATACAGTTCAAATACGATGAAGGTAGATGAAAAAAGGCATATCTAAAGTTCCTTGCTACATCCTTCCCAAGGTACTAAATTTTTCTCTTTAAAACAGAGCAGACCCTTCGGGGCAACATGACTTTGCCAAAACGATCTGTACACGAAATATACTGAAGAAAGTTCAACCTTATCATGACTGTCATCTTTAGTATGGATCTCATGATGATCGAAAGAAATGGACATCAGCAGCAATGTTCAGCATTTGTCTGAAAGGAATCATGGATCTCCGTCTGCCAGTCTGCCTCTTGGATTCAACATCGTTTCACATCAACAAACTTTACATGTATATCCTCATATTGAATGGATTAATGATTGCATAAATTAATTTACTATTATAAAATATTAATTGATCTATTTATAAGGAATAGACCTGAACCTGTATAGTTCAAGTCTACACTTGTAGTAAAAGGAATGAAAAAGTAATTTGTGGAGCGTCGAGACATCCTTGTTGACACCTCTACGTCCAAAGCAGAAAGAGAGAATCCTCCGATGCTAACGCCTAAGTCGACGTTCGCGCGCCAAAAGTCCCTAGCCAATCGGAAGACTCCACGCTGTTACGCCGTTCAAATCTCTCCGAATACGATGCCGCAGGGGAATGCTTAAAAATTTGAAAGAACGACTCGCAACGCAAGTTTGCGATCGCTAAAGCTAGTGCGTCGATGGAAAAAAGTTAATATATGATTGGCAACCGCTGAATGAATTTAAATGGCGTTTGTTTACAATTAAAAGAATACAGAAATTAGCGTTATGGTTGCCGATCAAAAGAAAATAAATTTAGAAAATGGGAATTAATTAAAATGGGAAATAAATTATTTAAATTTAAAAATAAATAAATTAATCTAGCATAAATAAATTTTAATAATTTAAAAAAAAAGCAGATGTTATGTACGTGTCATAACAAGTTCTATTGAACCTTGGTGATCTTTTTAAATTTCATTGTGTTTCAAGTATCATAACATGTTCAAAATGCACCCGCAAGCGATTTTCCCCCAAAGATCATAATGTAAAAGGGATATTTTGTACGTCCCTGTAATTGAACTTTAAATGCTACTAATTGTATACTCCGGTTAAAGGATGTGTAGTCCACCTCAGTATTGCATATTAATTTCATTATGTTTGAAATATCTTACCATCCATAAAATGCGTCGCAAACTATTTTCCCCATAGATCATAATGTAATGGAATATTTTTATGTGTCCATGTAAATGAACTATTAATGCTACACACTTCATTTTCAATAAACATTTTGTAGTAAAATTCAATAATATATAATAATTTCATGACAATACGAGTATATTTACGAGAGTTAGAGCACGGATAGACAGACAGACAAACCGAATTCATAAACACTTTTCAACTATGTTGGAAAGTGTTAAAAAACGAAGCGTGTCAGAATCAGAAAAGAAACCATAAAATTACTTAATGATGGTGGGAACCACATTGTTCTAAAATCTGATCTGATGATGAGACATAAAATTTTTATCATTTTGTTATTGCACATACTTTTCATAAAAATTTCATAATTCTCATCTTGGCTTGAATTGTATATATAACTGTTTAGAGAGAGAAACGTTAAAAATCAGTATTTCTGGTTTTGACATACACTGTATTTAAAAAGGATAAAATATATCTTCAAAATGTTTTTAGCGTATTACTGAAATACTCAAATAGGCCTTGTAGGAAAACAGAAGAACGAATTAAAGGTTACACTTAATGTAGTTTTAGAATAATTTTACTGGATCGACTGTATTGTATGTATAATAAAGTTTTTCTATTATTTGTAACATTTTACCAAAAAGTATTGCATTGTAATATAGCGTTCGTTCCATCTCGCAGCCGTCAGTTGTGTTCGCGCTGATCAAGAGCAATGCACCGAAGAAAGGGCTGAGGCTTGCATAGACAGCTTATTGACAGCCATATTGGGCGATAGCACAGAACAAGAAGTGTGCAGGTAAGCTTTAAAATATGTTCGTATTTCTATTTAATTTCTTCTTGACAGGCAGTGGTACTTACTAATATTTCTATAAAAGGCAAAATCTGTTAGAGAAGTGAGCTTGAGGTTTGAACTTACGTCTTTGCATCTATACTTATACTGAAAGAACATATCCTGACAGACTGGTTCATCTATCAACGCCAAGCCTCAACCGTTGAAATGAAATTTGGAAGACATGGTCTTTATACAATGTAGGCACCTACTAAGAAAGAATTTTTGAAAATTCACTCCTAAGGGTGTTAAGCGAGGGGTCGAAAGTTTTAGGTCTTTTCGCCATATCTCAGCGGCAGTTTTGGGTAGGAGCGTGAAATGAAGCATAACACATCTACTAAAAAAATAGTTAAACACGTATTTCCGCGATCGCCATGTATCTTAGGTTATCCCATTTTTGTTTATTTTATCTGAAAGCTCTCCTTACCCCCTAGATAATATGAGCAGGGACAAGCGGGTCTTTGCCACAGGGTTCATGAAAAATAAAATATTACTTATGTCGTGAAATATTTATTTACATGTTTTTTTTTAAATATTTTAATTAGTTATTTCCATATAGCTTAAATAAAGTATTTTATTTATATTTTTCTGATTGCATGTCAAATGTACTTTCTGGGCCCCGGACGAAGTCTTGGACTATACGTTGGAGAAGGTATCTGGGCCCCACTAGGAAGTGACTGTCTAGACTGGCGAAAACCGGCTAATATGTCTATATCAAAATACATCATTAGTACATACTTATTATGAATGCATAACTAATTATTTAAACCAATGCCAACAATTTAATTTTAATTGTGTGGTGGATAAGTTTTATCCCGATTGCCTCTCCCCCAGGCGACAAAGCTTTATAATTATTTTTATAATTATAATTAATATAAATTTAATAAAAATTATATAATTATTATAATACCAAAGATTTATAATTATTTATCTTTATAATTCAATTTTTTTACGTTAATTTCTGTAAAAATCAATCTATTGCAATCACCTCGTTTACATATCTATCTGTATAAAACGTAAAACTTGTCATCATGATAATGCCTGAAATACTGAACCAATTAGAATCTCAATGGGAAGTGTATTGATCTTGGAAGTATCTCGGATGATTTTGTTAAAGCTCTTATAGTTTGTTTATAGGTACACCCAAAGAAAAAAAAAACAAATCATCAAGATAACGTTCGAAATGCTGAACTAATTAGAATCTAATTAAGACAATGAATTGATTTTTTAAGTATCTTCTATGAATTCGTTAAGCAAGTATGCTGCTCTTAAAGTTCATTTACAGGGAGATACAAAATTTTTTATGACATTTATTGAGTGGTTTGGGTTATATTACAGCTTACTACCCATTTTTGAACCCTGAGCTTAACAAATGATTTGTATTTTTTATATAATTGCTCCATATCTATTCAATTACATTTGGTAAAAGAGACACCGCACACAATCGACCACCGTTCTCAAGTCCTGAGAGACTTTTACTGCGCCAGTAGCGTTGTCTCGCTACGGCGCTACGGCCGGCCAGAGAGCCGCACCTCACTGCAGACCCTCTAACCTAGTACCCACGGTTCGATGACATAGGTCGCTAGGACAGTAACCCCACAATTTGGTAAGTCAAATTTAAAATTTTCTCGCCAATTATCTTTCTCGACAAAATAGCAAACTTAGGACGAATGACACCACTTTGTTTTATTTTTTATATTAAAATCATTAAAATTATAGACATTACATTACAATTACATGAAACATTAAAAACATATTAAACTGGACGTTTCGGATTTACATGAAAATCCCTCATCAGCAAAAATTTTTCTTAACGTACAGAGATATACTCGGTATCCACACAGTTTTCATCTCACAGAAACCTTTAAATAGTTTTTTAAGCAACTTGAAACATAAATATCCCAATTCTCAGTTTAAAGATGTAGTTTTTGGTATTCCATGCCAACAATGCAATGCGATCTATATAGGGGAGACAGGTCGAACATTTGAGACTAAAGGAGCAGCATATGCATTTCAAAATTAAAATTAAAATCCCAAAATACACTGCAAAAAATAACTGTTGATTTTACAGTATAAAACTGGCGCCCCAGCTGCCAGTATTATACCGTAAAATTAACAGTATTAAATAGTAAAATAAGCAGTAATACGCTGCCGCGCAAGCAGTAATACGCTACCGCGCATGCGCGGTAGCGTATTACTGCTTGCGCGGCAGCGTATTACTGCTTATTTTACTATTTAATACTGTTAATTTTACGGTATAATACTGGCAGCTGGGGCGCCAGTTTTATACTGTAAAATCAACAGTTATTTTTTGCAGTGTAGTGGATCATGCAAAAAAAAAACGGACCATCTTCCAGATTTTGCTAAATCTTTTGTAATCAGATCGAGGTGCAGCGACTACAGAACACGTACTTTCTTAGAAGCATGGTATACGAAAATTACAGATTTAACTCTTAACGAAGCAGGTTGAATCCCGAATGAATACTCCGTATTAATATAACTGTAACTTTGGCCTCGACATTTGGATGCGTTGCATTTTCTATGTGTTGATATTTTTGAACTGTGACTTACGTTAAGAAAAATGTTTGTTGATGAGGGATTTTCATGTGAATCCGAAACGTCCAATTTTAATATGTTTTTAATGTTTTATGTAATTGTAATGTAATGTCTGTAATTTTAATGATTTTAATATAAATATAAATATGTTCAGACGTAATATTTTTGTTTACTTCAAATTTGTTTTATTTGTATTAAATCCAATATATGTGACTTAGAAAAAAAAACCACTCGTCCGACTGAGCTGGAAAAACTAAAATTCATTTTCTGCCATATTTTTTACTTACTACCAACAATAAATAACTAATTATTTAAATTTTCTCATCTTCTACTCTTAATTAACTATTTTTAGCATTCGCCTTAGTCGCTCTCTCCAAAAATGATGAAGACAAAAAGACTATAGGTTTATTTTTATTTATTTATTTTAAAAACTTTTTTATAAGACTATTTAAAGCTTTTAGTCTGTTTAAACATTTATATAAAAGATTTTACTCAGATTCCTAGATAAGATTCGAGTACACTATCAAAACAAATTTCATCAAAAACGTAAAAAAAGTATAGGTAGCAGATTGCCGGAAAACTCCTGTGACTGGAAGAGATTTTTCTGTTATTTGAGGAAATTTTCGCCTTTTAACTGGAGAATTTCGGGGAACTTTGAGCTTCACTTCGCGAATTTTTCGGGTTTTGAGGGGAAAAGAACATACGTAAAAAATCAGTTTCTAATACGAAAAAGTAACATGCAGCACAGTTGTGGGAACACCCCTGTGATTTTACGAAAATGGATTGGCCATTGGGGTATTTTAGGTAACTTTTACGTTAGATTGATGAAGTATATTTTTTTTGTTTTTGGTGTGTGTGTGTGTGCGGAGGGAGGGGGGTCAAATCAAAGCAGAAATTTTTATATTGCAACGAAAAAGAAGCAAAGAAAAACCCTTTAAATTCACAGAATTTTATGAGAGTGTATATTTAAGATTTTAAAAGAAAAATCAGTCATTCACACACAGTACTTGGAAAAATCTTTCGCGTGATTAATCAACATATAAAACTATTTTAAAAGCGTAAAAAAATAAATGAAAATCAGAAAAAATGTAAGGCCTGGTAGATAAAAAAATAAAATAAAATTACCGAGATTAATGAAAGAAAATTTTCGCGAGCGCGGATCAAGCTCGAGCTTCGGGGTAGGCCCGGGTCCGAGTAGACCTCTTATATATAATACCGATTTGGCCCCACTGTCGGGGATACTATGTCCCTCCGTCGGGCAAATCTTGGCGCCCCCCCTCCCCTGTTGATACCGTCTGCTCTTCGTTTGCCCATCCTCACTCACTACAGGCACCTGATTCTCACCTGCACGACGGTGTGATATCCCACCGCCGCGCCGCCCCTCAGTAGGTAGCGGGATCCGCATGGTTGTGTAGTAGATCGGAATCCCCAGATACACTTGCCCCACAGCGTAATCGTGGGGCCGGAAGTGGCGGTTCATGGACAACCGGGTTTGGGGTGGGGGTTCATCTGCCACCGTCTGAGACCTCGCTAGAATCTTCTTCCGAAACTGGAAGGGACAACCACGGAGACCTCGGCTGAGCTCCCGGTCTTCCTCCCGGGCATAAGCCGGGTTGAGTTTGGACCTCTCAAAGAAGTGGTGTACCCATTTAATATGTAATACGCTTTAAATGTATATGTGATTCTATTTTGAATTATTATTAAATATCTATATATCTGTATCTATCTATCTATCTATCTATCGATATATATATATATGGTATTTAATTAAAGTATCCTTGGATATATATAAATATTGGATATATATATATCCCAAGGATATATAATATCCTTGGATATATATATGTATGGATTTTAATTAAAGTATCCTTGTACGGATCGTCCTGGAGAGACAACCACTGGACGTAGCTTCTCCATGTTTGGAAAATATATAGTTCAAGGCCATAAAGTAATGGCTAATGCAAAAAATAAATCTTAATTACAAAAAGAGCCGATAGCAAAATTATGGCGCTCTAAGCATTACCATGTAATATACCTATGTAAAGCTACCAGTAAAGACCAACATACAAAGTATCATCATGTAAAATTACTTTACACAAAAACCTATGCTTTTTTAGCTGTAAATATTCCTTCAGTCAATTAATTTGAATTATCTTCAATAAATAAATTTCATATTTATGAGTATGTGTGTTCATTTAAATCTTCTACATATATATATGTTATTCATAACGTATTGTTAATACATATATCATTTAGTTCTTTGAAATGCTGTGCCACTCTAAATAAAATTTTATAGAGCGTAACTCCTTTTTTTAGTGCAGAGAGATAGACTGAACATTCGCTAGGTTTTTCCCGAACGTAACCCTTGCGAATCTTAAAAGATTACTGTACATTTAAATTTAAAACTGGGGATAGGAAAAAGAGAAACGAATTAATAATTGTGATGCTCATGAATTATAAACTATCAATTTAAGTCCTCATTACTTGAATCAAAATAAAAAATTAATGAGGGTTAAAAATTAAAAAATATATATGATAGTTAACGGCAAAGCAAGATGCACAAAAGAACTAAATATATTTCTTATAGCATTTTTCTGCAGTTACGAAAAATGCTTGTTCTTCCCACAAAATGAACACATCTGCGTTAGTGAGTGTGGAGTATGACCACCTCCGACACTGATGCACATTTTACATCGTTTGTGCTTGCTGTTTACTAAACAGTTGAGGAGAATTTGGAGAATTCTGTCTCAGTCATTTCACAGGGCAATTTTGAGTTCCTGTACGGTTTAAGGAGAATTCTGTCTTTGCGCAATACATCTATCGAGTGCATCTCAGGCGTGTTCTATATGATTTCTGTCCGGAGAATAAACAAGGCATATCATACGCTCAATTTCGGCTCCTGCTAGTGTGAGGGGCACTTCAGCTGTCTTATGTTGGCGTGCATTATTAACCATGAACATAAATTCTGGACTAACTGCAGCAGAGGAAAGATAGATATAACCCTGGAGAACGTGTGTACAGTACCACTGCTTTGTCACTGTACCTTTCTCAAGTATGTAAAGCAGAATTATGCCATTATGCCTGATACTCGCTCACACAATCAGTCTGGTCATAGTGTCAATGTGGTCATAGTCAATGTGGTCATAGAGATCAGTATTCTGGACATTCTGGTAATGGGGATGAATTCTCCTCTCTTTCCACACTAGCTGGTGCCCAGAAACACTGTTTATGGTGTAGCAAGATTCATTAGAGAACATGATTCTGGACCTCAGTTTCTAAACATAACAAATATGAGACTTACAAACGAATAAACTTTTCATATGATGATGTGCTCATAGTGGAATGCATGTAACAAGATTTTGTGCATCTAACCAACATTATTTAATCACCGAGAAATGGTTTGTGTAGATAACCAAGTACCAGTAGCGTTAGCAAGGTCTGAAGTTATCTGAACTGGAGTATCATTTATGTTTCTCTTGACCACTAGGCAGACATATCGATGCTCTTCAGGTGTGAAGTTCCTATCACGGCCTCCAGACTGCCTTCCCGTAGCACTTCCACATCTAGAGGTCTTTTTAAAGCACAAGATTACACTATTAGACACGCTTTGGTAACTTTAGTGAAAATTTGCCCTACCTTGAGATATCTAACTGCTCAACGATGATCGTACGCAATCAATACCTGTCAATACCTGTCTTCGAAAAAGTAAATTTTCAGCTCTCTCTGCATAAATTGACAGTATGACACCCCTCTCATATGTTACTATTTGCAATTCCAAAGAAGGAAACCACGTTGATGCACTGTCTTTAATAGAGACAAGAGACCTATCCATGCAACGTCCTCTACCGTTGTTTTTACTGTGATTGCGCGGCTTAGTGAAACTCAGTTTTGCACAAATTCTTTGTTCCTTAGCATTTGTCAAGTAGTGTAGAAGAAAGTATTGTAATCGAAATTGTTCTTGACATATTTACACGTTATTAGGGTCAGAGATCTCAAAAAACATGTTTTTTTCAAAATGTGTCTGTCTCTGTGTGTGTGTGTCCTCTTTTTATCATCGAAAAGTGTATGAAGTTATGCATAGAATTGAACCAAATTTCATTTATATGTTTTAGACTAAGGCCAGCAGGCCCCAAGTAAATTTGTGGATATTCCGCCGGAAGAGGACGCTGTGATAGCAATTTTTGTAACATTTTTATTATTGTATCATTTAAAAGTATATGAAGTTATGCATAGAATTGAACCAAATTTTATACATACGTTTATGACGATGACCTGCAGATCTCAGTTGAATTCGGGAATATTCCGCCGGAAGTGCGCGCTGTGATACCGATTTTTGTTCCGTTTTCATTTTTGTATCATCGAAAAGTGTGTGAAGTTAGGTATAGAATTGAACCAAATTTAATTTATATGTTTTTGGTTATGGCCAGTAAGTCCCGCTTGAATTTGCGACTATTCCGCCGGAACGGGCGCTATGATAGCAATTTACGTAGTTCCGTTGTACATCTGCTGCTAGAGCAGCGAAGGGTGCTTTTTTTTTTATCTTGTTTAACATATTTATTTTTGTTTTCAGAGAATTACGAAGTTCAGTTGATTGTCTGAAAGAGGCGGTGGAAGACTGTCTGGGAGACGAACGGGATACGGAAGTGGACGAAGGCCTTGAAGAACTAGAGAAACTTTTGAGAGACAATTGCAAAGAAGATGACGACAACTCTGGTAAGAAAGAACATTAAGTTATAAATTAGGTTGCCTCTATATGAGAATGCCGACATATGGGAAATAATGGTCTAGAAAATTTTGCACAAAAACAAATCACCAAGCACTTTGCCAAGCCTGCTATTGTCACCAAAGTAATGTTTATTGACTTTTTTTCACTAGTTTACTCGAACTCGTCCAGGAGGTTATCGCCAAGTTCTGTAATGGTGGTTGCCATTGTTTGGACAAAACCTTTAGTCTGAGCATGCGCTCTGTTTATATGTTGCCATTCTCATATAAGGGCACTTGAGCCTGGCCCGAGGTAGTGTCTAGAACACATGTCTCTGCATTACAAAGCAAGTGCTTGTAAACAACATAATACTGAAAATAAAAGATATTAGACATTACGAGAAATCCAAAAGGAAATGAAAAGAAAATGAAAAAAAAGTCGTTCCGGCCTGTATCGGAGGAAACAGTAACTTCTTTATGCTTTGGTTTTAAGAATTCGGCTAATTTGACTAAAAAAACGAAACTAAAATGCATGGTACACGATTGTAGAAGATTCCCATTTTTCATTAATACTGGACTTTAATATGAATTTTACCAAATTAGTTAGTTATCGCCGAGTTGCATTCGTTTATCACGACCTATTTTTTTCGATTACTTTGGTGATATTTTGCCAAGTATCGACAAGCTTGGCGATAATTTGACGGCGGACACCGTTACGTAAGTAGGTGTATGTTCGTGCGTCTGTGTGCGAGTATTTTATGAAATATATATACACACACACACACACACACACACATATATATATATATATATATATATATATATTATATGAATATAAAGTCATTTTATAACATGACTATGTAGTTTTAAGCGTATGAAAGTTTCAGCAATGATTACAACAGTGAATGAAAATTGAAGAGAAAACACGTTTATTCAAACCCATAAATTAAACAGGATTATGGAAGAATTCCTTATTTTTAATCCGCTATTTTGTTTCAAAATGTCACTCATCCTGGAATTTGAAACTGTTATATCTCAGCCATTTTATAAGATAAAAGCGAGAATACCCCGGAATCCTTGTATCATCGCCTAACACTTAAGCAAAAAATAAATTTAGATTCCTATTTTATTTGCATATTTTTTAGCTTGAATATTTAAGTGACCGCCATTTTGAAACAAGATAACGGATCAAGCTGGCCAACAACGGTCGAGATCTTGGTAAATCCTGTACACATGTTCAGCCACATCCAGACCGATTCATAAATACGAGTGTTATCGAATGGCAAAAATAAGATTTATGTATCAACATTTGAACTAAAGGTGATTTTGAGATTTTGGGGTCATCATCGATTAATACGTGCAGAAATTTTCTGCAATTGCTTTCCTTAGGACGCGGACGGTTGCAACAGTAGCTTCTTACTTTTAAAATGAAAGCTACCTAATAAAGATTTTTTGAAGTGATGAAATATAATTTACGTATTAAAATTGTTGAGAAAAATGAATGTTGAAGGAAAAAACAAACATATGTAATGGGTGTTGAATTTAGTTTGAAAGGTAAAATATGTTTAAAACAGATTTCATTTGAGTAAGGTGAAGCAGGGAACTGGGACCAGGAGAAAGTGCCTAAATCGCATCCAGAATCCTAGCAGAGTAGTGTACAGTGTTGCCATGTGTGGGATAAGTCTCATTAAAAAAACGGGAGCTTCATCTATATACGCTCTGTACGCCACTGTACTAGAATTTGCCATGGGGTTTACGTACTTATCACACTTCACCTTATATGTTAGTATTTGAATTATGTGGAAAGTAAAGTTTACTTCTCATTTCAGAGTAGCAAAGTTTTTTTAAATATTTGACCAATGCAGTCGAATATTTTTTGTGTACATTTTCAGATATCAAATGTTGTTTTAACACACAGCCAGAAAAACTTTCCTTTATTTTTTAATTTATGGTATGAACATAGAGTTGCAAAGACTAGAATAAACCCGGTTTAAACCTGATAATAAACCGGGTTTTTTGGAAATAAACCGTGGTTTTTGGGAATAAACCTGGGAATAAACCGGGTCTATTGGAAATAAACCTGGGAATAAACCGATTCTTTGCAACTCTATATGAACACAAACATGTCCTTCTGTCAGTCAAACTAATTTCCAATGAAGCTCTGTAGATGTTGCAACACGGGCTATCGATTTCGCTTTAATCACATACATCTTCAATTTTTAATATTGCATATTCCTTTCTTTACACCATGAAATAGAAAAATAATGTATTTTCAAATAAAGTTTGTTTCAAAATTATATATATTTTTAGAAATTTTTGATGATTTTTAAAATAATTTTGAAGCATTAAATTGTTTGAGCTGGTGTAACAATAAACATTTTCTTATTTCAATAATGTAAAGTAACATTTATGATATAAACAAAAACACAGGGTTCCAATAAAACGTTTAATTAATATACATTCGTATATTTGTAGAGAAAGATGGAGAAATGGAAGAAATCGAGAAATGCTACGAGGAGAACGAGGATTACATAATGGAGTGCATTTATGAAGGAACTCAGCAGGCCTTGACCGTCCTAATCGAAAAGAATGACGTGGATGAAAACGTCATGACATGCGCGTAAGTAGGATCTTTCGCCAATTTTCCACGGGATCCCCAGTTGAAAGCCTTCCCACCACCTTCCTCAAATTAACTAAAACAAGTAAATAAAATTTTTTAATGGAACAAATGGGTTTTATGCACGCGAACTGAGTTCAAGGCTAAAGTTCATCTGTTGGTGGTATTTACTTTTGACTATTAGCATAGTGCTGTATGGAGTATGGAAACAGATGTGTTACACTCACGCACCGATATTTGGTGACTTTTCGATTGGCGATATCTACAAGCCGACTCCAAACCAATAACTTAATACAATAGCCAGGTTACCATTAAAGGAAAAAATCCCAAAATTTGGCGACTTTTTTCCTTTTTATGACCGATTAAAAAAAAAAAAAAAACGATGCGTGAGTGTAAGACATCATTGCCAAATACAGGTCCACAAATGAAATAGACAACTTCAACATTAGAAAGCAAAAATACAAGAAATAGGAACTTACTTTTAATGTTGAAACTAAAAATACATATAACAGATTTTTAAGATCTCGACATGTGTTCCTTTATTTGCTCGCAGGATATCAAGAAGATAATTCGATTCAATCCACGTACGGTTCAGTTCAAAATAATACTATGCAACCAAAAAGAAGGCTTCGCTAAAGAGATGTTTGAGCTCACGGACGGATGTTACCCTTGTCTTATAGGGTAAATCCAGGTTAGATGCCCCATCGGGTTAGTTGCCCTAGTCACTGTATTTCAGAAATTGGATGTGTGTGGGAGCTAGCGACGGTTTTCTACTATCAATCGTTATAAAAAAGCGTAGTAGACGAAGTTACAGCAATTTATTTCTTCAAATAAATATTTTATTCATCATAAAAAGGTAAGTTTCGCTATTATTGTATGCTCTTGTAAGATAGAGACAAGTACAAAATGAAATATGATGTGCTTACTAGAAATCTTTCATGAAATCTTTATTGAATGCTGTTGAAACAGGTATAGAATAATGTGTTGGTTATAGGTTGAAGCTATATTTGTTTCTACTTACAGAGCTACTGGCTGTGGCATATATCCATTAAAAGTTTACATGTCCCACCTGCATCGGAATTATATGCTTCACTTGCGATTCGGAATAAAACGCCCCATGTATAATTATCAGAATCTATATATTTAAAACGCTAAGCGATTTCTTTCGACAATCCGTGAGAACAAACTACTGCATCAAATTACATCATTCTTTTTTTAAATGAAAGAAATTTGGACACAGATTTGTTATCGTGCTTTCGTTTGTTCGAAAATTTAATTAATTAGCCGTAATTTTCAATTAAACTTTTTCTTCTGCTTATGACGTCATAAAGTCGGCAATCGGATTAACGCCAAGGCAACCACTAGATACCGGGCTTGCTCATTCACTCTCAAAACGTCACAAATGGTGGCTGACCGCGACCAGCGATTGGTCCAAAGCAACGCACCCATCGTTTTGTGCCAATCGCTGTATGTCTTTCCTCCTAGTCAGCCACCTTTTGTGACGTCATCATAATGATTGAGCAAGCCCGGTATGTAGCCCTGTTAACGCCCACTGTTGCGTGGCACATAGTTTATTGTCTGAACTCTGTGGTTGCGAGATAATAGAGAAATAATATTAAAAGCACGTGGCTTTTAGACCGAATTTTTTAATTTGCAAGTTAAATTTCGGTACCCTTGTCAAATATTTATCCGCGTGTTTTATAAGCGAATAAAAATTCATATTTATAGTGACGTCACGGGAATATTGTTCATTGGGTTTATTTTATTATTATGCATTATAACTTTGTTGATGCCATTTTTCATTACCATTAAATACAAATATATTTTGATTTGTATACATGGTATTTACGCATAAAAGTAACATATACAAAGTAAGTGTGAAAAGTTTGTGCAGGTGAAAATGATGTTATGTTTAGCTTGAAATGCATTTTAACACTGATAAAACTAAAGAGAAAAATTTATATGATTGTGACAACATGACGTAACTTTAACTGATTTTTCCATTCTTAATTAGAAAGATTAGAATTAGAGCCTTTATTGATTGCTTCATCTTGATTGCATGTTACCAATTACTTTTTTTTAAATTATAGGTTAGAAGATTCCATTTTTTAATTAAAAAAATTCCCAAAAGTAAAGGATTTCAGGAAAATTAAAATTATTAAAAATAGTGTTATGGTAGAAAAAAAAACTTGAAATAATGATTGTATTTTTAGCTAGAATAAACAATATACGGCTAATATTTTATAGGAATTATTTTGGTAGGTTTATTATGAGTTCATTTAACAGTTCCGTATTAGCGGCAAAATCCTATTTCTTTCACTGTGAATTTCTCTTTCGATGTCAAAAAATGGTAGTCTACTTTCGGACGTCAGCGAAAACACAGTGGCAATTTTTAGAAATGTATAACAGTTATGACAACAAACGGCGCTATCGCTTTAGCTTTCATCGCGCTTACATCACTTCTAAATACTACAAATTTCAATTTTTTACTACATTTTACTACATTTTATAATTTTAATTCTTACATCATGAATTAGAAAAAAAAATAGCTTTCGATTGAAATTTATTTGAAAACTGCCGCTTAATTTAAATAATTTTTAAATAATTTTCTAGCATGAAATGTTTTTCATTTCTATCTTAACAATGACCATCAGTTTGCTTCAATAATGTAAAATAGCTCCTAGGAAAGTTACCACAATTGAAAATTGATTTTTTAACCATCATAAAAATAAAAAAATAAAAATAATAATAATCCCTGATAAATCATAAGATCAGATTATCCATAAGATAGAGCATTTTGGCGCTAAACTAAAATGTGTCAAAAAAAGAAAAAAAACTATTTTGAGTTTATGTTTAACATAAAATTGATATGTTGAATCCGCTGATGTATATGTTGCATCAGAATATGCTACGAATTGTATTTTTTTAAAAGATCCATTGGGTATTTAACTGTACAAAAGGTAAAAGATTCCTGACTGTGATGGAAAAGGGATAATCATCCTGATTATGTAAAGGACGGAAGAAACTATACCAATAAATTACACTTGAAAACATTAAAAATCTCCCTCATCTGAAGATTGATTTATTATTGTAAAAAAAATTCTTCATCTGATTACCTTAAAACAATTAGATGCGTTTTAGAAGATATGGATTTGAAATGAACAATGATTAAAGAAGACATTTTAAAATTTTTAATTTAAACATTTTAAAACTTTTTTAACGTCGAATCTCGACGGTGCTTTTGGACAGAGCAATGCACATGCTCATAGGAGCTCATTCGGTTGCATTATCACAGGGGGGAGGGGGGGGGAGATGTGTGCTTTATTTACTATGTTCTTTTATTTACTGAATATTAGATGAACGTAGGAATATACTATATGATACTTCATAGGTCCATGAAATTTTTGGTCTTGCCGTAGGGAATATGGCGGTAATGTCAAACTGATTTGCATTATACAGTTGTTTACGGATTGTTTGTTTGGAGTTTGCATTGGAAATAGTACTGTATTTCACTGAAGAAAAAACTTTAAAAATAAAATATTTGAAAGACTGTTTCATTTGCACTCTTCTTAAATAGTAAAGAAGCTTATTTTACTGATATTGTTATAGTATTTTTTTCCGTCAAGTTTTGACAGGTTCCATCTAGTTATTTTTAAATCTTCAGGATTGTGAGAAAAAATATATGTGTATTCTATTGGTTGACTATGGCCCTTCCAGAGGATCATTACCTAACAAGTCAGGGGGCAGTCTTAGTAGTGATAAATTCTCAACTGAAGCAATAATTTAAAAAAAAAAATCATTTGTTTCATTTCAGAGTGTTGGTTCGAAAATTGCAATTCCCTCAGACTTTTCAAGTGAAAAATATTTAAGTGTTTGGTATTTATAACTCTGCTCAGAACATTTTAACACATTTTAAACATTCCGAACTTCCCTGTCTTTATATCAAAATATATTTAGAAGCACTAAATAGAAATCTAAAATCCCTTAAGTATATCATTCTCACAGGATTAGAGGTATAATCCCTCTTTAGGCTTATTTATATATTTAAATAATATTTCTTTTATTGTTGTCAAGTTTTCTGCACCTCGCCCCCCCCCCCTTAATTTAAATTGAACCTTCACATACCTTCATTGCCTTCATTGTACATAAATTGAACCGGAACAGATGTGTTACACTCACGCACCGATGTTTTGCGAATTTTCGATTGGCGATATTTCCAAGTCGGCTCCAAAACCGTAACTTAATGCAATATCCAGGTTACCATTAAAGGAAAAAATCTCCAAAATTTGGCGAATTTGTTCCTTTTTTATAACCGATTTTTTTAAAATACTGTGCGTGAGTGTAAGACATCATAGCCATTGAACCTCCCGTATAATATATAAAATATTTTGAAACCAATCAATAAGAAACCTCAAAATGTAATGCATCTAATTTGAGAATATTAAATTTGCTTCCCGAATTAGTTTTTTAGAGTTTGTACATTGAATATAAGAAGAGGGGAGGGGAAGTAATCCCTCTTAGTTTAGATTAAACAAGTTTAATTTTCGTTAGAATTATCCAATTACCTTCAAATTTTGTATACCCATTTATTCGAAGAAATGGAAACGGCAAATACCCTTTGATGTGGGAGTGTAATGCAGGATTAGAATACAGAGCCTGTAAGCTCAATTAAAAAAAAATCGTAAATTTGTTTTAAATAGGATATTAAGTTAAATTTAAATCCAGATTTTGTATTATAAATGTTAATTACCTATGCTTCCTATTCTTTTACGTATAAAGCATCTATCCCGATCAAGGGGGCTGTCGTCTAACCCTGAAGTCCGGGATAAATGGCCAAAATCGTTAATTAAGTTTTTTGATAAAAACACTGTTTTATATGGCATTTATATTAAAGTGACATTTTTATGATGTTCTACTTAAAATGTGGAGTTTATATGTGGAGATTATATGTGCACTACAAAAATCATTGCTATAAAAAAGAAAAACGAAGGGGGGCTAAATAGGGCAACTATCCCGGACTTACCTTAAACAATATTCTTAATGAAGAAGAAAAAAATTATAAGGTGTGATATCAGGAGAACGGGCTGACCATGTCGTTCGGTACTCCACGTCCAGCTTAACGTCTAGGAAAATGATGATCTAAAGACTTCAACGGAATTTACGTTGAATAATTGTTAAAAATTTACATTCTGCAAACCCAAAAAAACACACGTTGCTTTTTCCTATGGCGTAACCATTTCTGCTATTTTCCGTACTTAAGGATGTTTCTCATTGTATGAGACACTCAACGCCACTTACCGTTACGATTACAAATTTTAACATTTTGTCAATCTTGTAATAAGTAAAATACAGAGTTGTTTTAAGGAGTCAGATAACCTTTAAAATGTCAAAATTCGATTTTTTTTTTTTTTTTTTTTTTTTGTAATTAGCTTATAATTAAATATGTTTCTTTAGGAGCATTTTAAAATAAACCCCATGCAAAAAATCACTTTATAAGAGGAGTTAGTTATGTCTAAAACAGTCTGAGCTCTTTTTATATGATCAAGGGGTAGTTTGATCTTTAAATTCAATTTTCTCAAAACTGCGATTTTGGTCATTGCGCGCACGATTTCTGAAAAATAGTTGTTTAGAATTTCTTGAAATTTTGATTGAATGTATTAACCGTATAGATAAACAAAATGACCTATTATTATATTTCTCAAGTAACAAGTTTAGAATTCGTGACTAATTTTGCGTTAAACTCGATATTTCGAGTTTTTCTTAAAAAAAAAAAAAAAAAAAAAAAAAAAAAAAAAAAAAAATCTGAGGATCTACACATTTTATTTTTTTTTTTTTTCATTGTAGGTCATTTTGAGAACACATTATATACGTACTCATTAAAAAATTTTTGGCTCGTTTTAGCAATTCAAATGTAATCAGCTAATATTCGGAACCGATTTCGAAAGATTGAAAAATCGTCAGCGAGATAGAACACTTAAGATCATGAGGATGTTATAAAAACTTTTACTACTAAAATATTGAGACGGAAATTTATAAAAATATTATTAAATATCACTAAATTATTAAAGTCAGTAGTGGTTTTCTTAATAAGTACCACTTTCAATAATATATTTTTAACTCAAGGCCGCTGTAAGCATAGGTGCAAGGGGGCCCCCCCCATAAGCATCTGTGCCCAGGGCCCCCAAATTTGTAAATTGGTCGCGGGCTACTTATAAAATAAACACATACATTTCCCCCCCCCCCCCCCTTCACCTCCGTAATATCAACTAAGAATTGATTGTACTCACCTGATTTTAAAATTTAAAACCAAACCCTTATCTAAATTTAACTAAAATCCCTTTTCTTCTGATGATTTAGATGAAAAAAAAAGTAAAATTTATTCTTCATAAAGGACTGAATAATTAAACAGTAGGATAATATATATATATATATATTAGTTAAAAGGATTTAAAGTAATTGTTTCATTTTATGAAATTAGGAAATACTAATAAAATGTATCATATTTATTATTTCTGTTGTCAACATTCATTTTTCTAAACAAATAAAAAACGCAAAACGATAAGTGAGATACCATATGAAAAAATTTTGAACAGGTTTCTGACATATTATACTCACATTGCGTTAAAGCATGTTCGATGAAAATTACATTTAATTAAAAATTAAATCAGCATTGTTTTCATAAATGAAATGAAAAGTTTTCCTCAAATCAGCGTTGCCACAAAAAAAACCGCATCAATGATTATTAAAATAAAAATATATATGTTCCAATAAAGATAAAGTGGGACAAAGTTGTTGCCCACGTTTATATTATATTTATGATTAAAAAGCAAAATTTAAATTAAAATGCTAATTTATTTTTCTTTCTCCCATTTTTCTTTTCCAAAACAAATGATGTCACCCTCTAATGCAGTTTTATGCCTTAAAATACAATTAATTTCTTTTCTTTTCTTTTTATTTTTATTTTTATTTTTTTATTTTTTTTTATTTCGTTTTCTATCTTTAGCTGGATTTTACTGTAACTTTGGTTGAATAAATTACATGATATTTTGTTTAGGAGATATTTTTAGTCCTTATTTTTTTAAAATTATTTATTTATTATTATTTTTTTTTAAGTTTAAACTTGCATCTAAAAAATAGTAGACTGCAGTGTGAAATATTTGAATGTGTCCACTGGTGTTTATATATTTACAAATAAGGAAACTAAATACTTTAAAATACTTTATTGTACAAATATTTAATAAAACATTCATATAAAAGAAATGCAACACTGTGCAGAAAAATTCACTTTTACAATTTCACAGCAACAATCAAATAAAACAAATGATGAGATGATTTCAAATATTTTAATATACAGAAAATAAGTCTTTGAACTAAGCTAATCAACTTTAGACAATCACCAGATGAATAAAATTTGCCAGCTACTGCTCATCGAACACAACAGTTGCTGAATAAATTTGGACTTAGCTCGAGAAAACTCCGGAAAAAAACCGGTGCTGTCTTCAATTGATAAAGCTAATCGGAAAATATTCGTTCGCAGCCATATGAGTTGGAGCACTGAATGGTGAAATGTTATTTTCTTTAATGAGAAAATGTTTAATCTGGATGGTCCAGATGGTATATGCACACCTATTGGAAGAATAATAAAAAATAACCTTTAGTGTTCTCCACTTGATAACAGGGAGGGGGTTCGATAAAGATATGGTGTGGATATGGAAAAATAAAAGCAATATTGAATTCCTATATGGAAAAATGAGCAGTTCTGATTACCTGAACATGCTAAGGAAGCAGTTTCCTCGAATTGGACTTCAAATGGTTGGAAGAAATTGGTTGTTTCAGGAGAACAACAGCAAAATTCATGCCCCAAAGACGTCCAAGGATTGCTGCCCCCCCTTTTTTTTTCACGATTGTACATATTACTAAAATGTAGACGAATTCTTGGGTGAGCATTCTTAACAGTACCAGTCAATTTTTGGTCAAATCAGTATATTTGCACACAAATTAGAAAATATTTCACAGAGAAAATGTGATATCTATGTGCGGTTAAAAGAGTATAAGTCAAGGTGGAAGGTAATGAACTGTTTTAGATAGTGATCATAACAGTGCAAGAAAGGAATGTTCGCTATTACATATATATATTGTGTTCGAAAATTCGACCAACAAGGAGTCTACCAACCCCTTTGGGGTTGTTTTTTTTTTTGGTTGGGGGTGGAAGGCATAAAGAGGATGAAAACTTATTATAGAACATGGTGTCGCAAACCCCGTTTAGTGGGAGAAAATCGCAAAAATATTTGTGAAGGGTGTGACGTCGAGTGGAACAAAAAGGGCCAGTAATAAATGTGTTTTAATGCGTCCGGCAATTTTCGGTGTTGGTTGTGCAATGACCTTTGTGGCCACAACTTCAAACAATTTCTATAAAAATGTGTCGTCTTCTCTTTTCTGACGTTGAACTGCAATGCATTGTAATCATGCTTGACGTCATATAAATATTTTTCTATTTATTATTGGCTCCTTTTGTTCCACTCGACCTCACGCCCCTCATAACAATTTTTGCGATTTTCTCCCACTAAACGCGGTTTGCGACCCTATGTTCTACAGTAAGTTTTCATCCTCTTTATGCCTTCTATCATCCCTCTTAATTTATCTGTCGAATTTTGGAACACCCGGTATATTACAGTACTCACTGCACAAAACCAAACAGTAGCAATTATTACTTTCACTATCAAAACACATTTCACTGTTAAATACATTGATATGAACCAAAACAGCCTTTACCCAGTTAAACTAAAAACAAGCGTACACTGTTTTTTCACTTTCCTCTAAAATTGCAATTTCGAATTTGTACTGTTAAGAACGCCCACCTAAGAAATAATAGTATCTTCCCCTTGTTTATTTCTCTTTGTTTCTTTTTGCAGCATGTACGGCATGATGACTGGCTGCTTCGTGGAAAGAGTTCGTGAAAAATGTGGTGAAAAAGCTGCTACGTTGGCCGATGAGGAATTGTCGGATCTACCGGAAGAGATTGAAGAAGCTTGCCGTGCCGTTGGAGAAATCGATACCGATATTATCGAAGGCATTCATCTTCTCGACAACGATAAAAGAAAATGAACGCACAGCTCGAGATCTATAGCCTCGAATAAGACATTTAATCGTTTGATGTGACAGAAAAACAATTTAATTTTCCGAAATTGTTTTCATCTACATTTGTAAACTTGCATTAAATATTTTTCAATTTAATGATTCATTGTTTTTAGTGCATCATTGCCTATTGAATAAATAAAGTACATTTTATAACCACCTCCATAAATCGTAATAAATTATGACGATTGAAACAATTTGTGCTGTTCTTCTCCAAATAAATAAGAAGCCACGCGCAGCAAGAAGGCAAAGTATGTTATACGAATAACAAGTTTTGTTTCCATGTCACATGGTTGTTTATTCACTTACCTGAAAAAGGACTGAGTTAAACCCAAAATGTTTGTCGATGCTATTTTACGATTTATTGTGGTAATTATACAAAGTGCTTTATTTTCTAAGTATTCGAAGCTAGTTTCTGAGTTCTTTTGTATATGTATTTACACATTATTTGTGATACAGTTTTATCACAAGAAAGGAAAGGGACAATCTGTGCAATAGTTAAAAAACTCGAATTGTCAGTATCCAAGGATAGCTCTTAAAAGATTTTGACAGTAATTCAATAAAAAAGAAAATGTGAATTATATGTATTTTATTTTTTTTATGTCTGCCTCTCGAAGAATATCAAGTTTTAGCAATTCTTTAAAAATAGTATATCATTTAAAATATCTTTGATTTTTTTTCCCAGATGGAAGTTATTAATGCGATTATAAATAAAAAAAATTTATTTGATGTTTATTAACCTTAAATACAAATTATGAACTTTTCTTAATTTAATACATTTCTTCATAACTATCACTTGAATGAGTTTTCGTAATCTTCTTTTAACCACCATATTCAATTTAGTGGTAGTATGCTGAATACCAGATATATAAAATTTTGTCAAATGTAGTTTATGTCATTATTTTTATCTATCAGAGATTCAAAAAACACAAAACCAAATGCGAAACACAACAATTTACGAAACACAACTGGACAGAATGACCAACACAAACAAAAGAACAACCGAGAAAGAAACAAAGCAGCTGGAAAATTAATGAGTTTTTCTATACTGCCCTCTATTAGACCCGTATAAAACCAATATCAATAGCAATTAGCGCCGAAAAAAAAAACAGATTCTTAGAACATTGCAAACTGGACTTTAGTCGAGGACGTACGTACGTACGTCCTGGTATTACAAATAGATGTGTTCATGACGTACGCATGTACGTCGTGGTGCTTAAGGGGTTAATGTTGCATGAAAAGAAACTTTTCTGGCAATAAAATAGCTTAAATATTTCACCAATATATATATATTTTTAATCTATTGTTTTTTTAACACCTTTCTACACAGCTTGTCTTTGAAGCATAGCTTATATTACGTTCAGATCGGATAGTTAAGTTATCTTAGACCGCTGAACTCATTGAGGGAGTTCCAGAAACTCACTTAGTGAGTTCGAACTTTCTATTGCTAAATACAGCCAGTACCACTCACTCTGATTGGTTCTGGAGGCCGATTGACTTTTGAGGTTGCCTTTAACATATGCGCTTGCGCACATTCTATGTTTGTTCAGATCTCGGACACGGTGATGTTCAGTGAGTTATCTTAGATGAGTTTTGCGGTGTTGACAGGTATTCAATTCCGGGAGGGTACCACCTCAAAAATGGCGGTCTAAGATAACTTAAATGTCCGATGTGAACAGGGTATTAAGAAAATATAGTTAAAATTTTACAAGGCTTCATTCATTGAGTAATTTGAATAGTACAATTTTAACTAGCTATTCATTCTCTGTTTTGATATTTTTCTGAAGAAGCTTCAATATTTAGAAATTTATTATGCATTTTCATTTTTACATTATTTACAATTACATATTCATGCATTTATAATAATTTGAAATATTAAAAAAGCTTCTGAATAATATATACTTGTATCTGTAAATGACAACTTATATGATTATGTCCGAAACCTGCCCATTTGGTCTTAATTAATTTAATTAACATCCTAAAAGGAAATCCTGTTATTTAACTCTTATTTTGATATCATATCGGACTATATCCTGTCCAGCACGGAACAAATATTTGTTAAAGACATTGGTATTTTCTCTGTAGGCTCCAATTTTGTGCAGCATTTTTCTCTTTCCTCGACTGCAAAGATTTAGTTCTTTCATTCGGAAAAGATGAATTTTTTTCTACTTATTCTGACGATTCTCGGTAAGAATTTTACTTTGGATTATACGTATAGAAAAGTATTTTAGTTTTAATCTTTTAATTTCGATATTTAAGTTATACACATTTAAAATTCACCCTATAAATAACACTATAAAAGATTCAAATCATTGGTATGTAAAAAATGTTTATTTCTACTATTACTGATGTAGTCATTCATAGACATACAACTGCTTAAAAAACGGACAACAAAATCTCAGCTACAGAAACATTTTTTTTTCAAAACCAGTATTATAATAAACAAATAGATTTTTATGATTTATTTTGTTTATTTTATTTTATTTATTTTTTGGTATTCGACACAACTATAAAGAAAATGGGACTCTTACTTGGATTAATTAAAGTTATATAAGTTATTTTTATAATTACCTGTTATGGAATTAAAATTGTTAAATATTTTATGTCAGTGGCATGACTTAATTTTTTTTGTTATTATTTAGATTTACTTATATTTTTGAAAAACAGTTAATCACTTTTAGATTTATACCTTACTTTTCATTGTAACTTCTAGATTTTTTTTTTTTTTTTTTTTTTTTTTGCTTTGTTTTTTTATGTCATTCATGCAAAAGAAAAAAATTCATTGACAACATATAAATATTTTATAACTTTTCTGAAAGATGAAGACTTTTTGAAATGAAGCACTTGTTTAAACTTCTGTCTGGCAATAATATGCCAGTATATTTACTGGATTATATTTACTGTACCTTATATTGCCTTAAAGATTTATAATAGAATTGGATTATTTAATTATCAAACTATTGCAATTTTATTTATAGGCATACAGTTTATCTAAACTTTAACTTGTATAGGTAGAAGATTATGTTTTCGTCTGCTTTAACACTTTATAACATAGTCAATAACGCTTTCAAACATAGTTGTTAGAACTTTTCAAAATAGTCGAAAAGTGTTTAGGAATTCGGTTTGTGCTCTAACTCTCGTAAATATATTCGAATTAGCATGCCAGTTTTGTAGATTTATGAAGTGCACTATAGAATATTCACTATTGAAATTGAAGTGTTAAACGTTTAAATTTCGTTTACAGGGATACACAAAATAATTCCGTTACTATTGTATATGGGGGAAAATCGTTTGTGGCACATTTTACTTAAATTGCTTATTTTGATACCTCATTTCATTGTATGTAAAAAATGAAATTTCTTAATATTCTGTTACTGTTCTAAAGTATTTCATAATCTATGCTGATGCATGATTTTTCTTTTTTGTTATTTTGCATCATTAAGTCAGATTCTGTTATTTTTAATAGTCATTTGTGAAAGTTTGGTATAGTTACGATTACATAAATATATATATATACAGGGTGTAACTGAAATGCTTCAACAAACTTTGAGGGATGATAGTACTCATGAAGACGAACAAAATATGCAATGGAACATGGGGTCGCAAATGACGTTTAACCCCTTCAGTGGCAGTGGTATATGAAAGCGCTTAATTTTAATTCCAAAACGCCATAATGGCACCAGAATTTTGCTAAAATCTTTTCCATTTAATATGTATGTGAAATATAGCCTTTTTCTTATTTACAAACAAATTTTTTTTATAAATTCCGGTGCCAGTCATTTATTTCAACATTTTAGTACTAAAAGTAGTTTGCCCCTAAAAGGCTTAAAGGATAAAAATAGAGAAAATGCGTCTGAAAATGGACTGGCACCGGAATTTACAAAAAAAATTGTTTGTAAATAAGAAAAAGGCTATATTTCACATAAATATTAAATGGAAAAGATTTTAGCAAAATTCTGGTGCCATTGTGGCGTTTTGGAATTAAAATTAAGTGGTTTTTTAGACATACCACTGTCCCTGAAAGGGTTAAATGTCATTTGCGACCCCGTGTTCTATTGCATTTTTTGTTCATCTTCATGAGTACTATCCTCACTCAAAGTTTGTTGAAGCATTTCAGTTACACCCTGTATATATATATATATATATATATATATATATATATATATATATATGCGAAGTGATTTAGGTTTATTTTTTCTCAAAAATGACTTTTGTTCTTCATTATTACAAACTTGTCTTTCATTTGGTCTTTTAAAAAATACAAAAATTTCATTTATCGAATTATGTTATGATGCTTATATCCCTCAATAGGCATGGTGCCTTTTTTTCTTTAAAATTTTTAAAGTTACTGAAAGTTTGACTCAAGAAAATTACCATTTCAGCGTCCTGTCTTAGAGATGTTGCAGCTCAGTATATCTGTAAAATACAAAGCACATAAAGTTTTGCTGTGTGAATTTTGTGCGAGCATTTGAAGGTTAAGATGCAGACATAAATGATTTATGTCTATTTTGTCAACTAACCAATAAAAATATGTTTAGTATATGAACTTGGCCTGTGGACTGCCGTGCAGTTAAGATACCTTTTTTTGTATCATTTGCAAGGGCACTCAATCCCATTGACCCCCAAAGCAGAATATTTTGCGATGTTCTGCAACGAACCTTCAGTTGATCAAAAATGTTCTGCGGGAGTAAAATGGAAAAACACATAGGGAGATGTTCTTGTATATGTAGGAGTGCCATTTCACCTTTTATAGAAATGCAAAAGACGTTTTGTAAAGACCACACAAAATAAACATTATTTTGGGGAAAGATTTTTTAAAGTCATGGGATTAACAAAGAATTTACAGTTTTGTCAATGACTTAAGAAGTAACATATTTTGAGATATCATTTTTATGACAGAAATGTCTTTGGGAATTTAGTCCATGCATAGTTAATGATAAATCCAGCTTTGAGAAGTTTTCTAGCAGATTTATATCCAAGTGGAGACCTGGTGCATGCGCTCTTCTTTCACTGCTTAATGCATATTATTCAAGGTTATGACTATGAGTAACAATTGTTGAAGGCAACTCCACTACACCAGACAATTTCAAATTTTTGATTTGATCGACATGATCTGCATGAAAGTAATGAATATGGTGTTGATTCTAGAACAAAAAGACCACTGAGCGGGCATTTAAAAAAAAAAAGACACTGTTTTTTAAAAAGGGGACTCTTGCATCCTGTTCAGAAGGTAAATTTTGAACTGGTTTCTTTTAGCCCCCTTTTATTAATAGAAATCCGATATTTTCCTGTGACCGATTGAAGAATTTCTGAATATTTATCAGTGATGGATGAACAAATTTTGGGAAATTTTTCCTCTACTGACGAATTTCAAGATCTTTTCGCATGACTGATTGACAAATTTCGTAATATTTCTGGATTTTTCCCTCGATTGACTAACGACGTGCGCAATTTTTTCTTACAACGGACTGTCGAATTTCGCATTTTTCTGAGGGACCAATTGACGAATTTCGCAATACTTTTGAGATTTTTCTCTCGATCAACTAATGAATTTTGTGATTTATTCTCACGACCAGTCCACAAATTTCGTGACTTTTTTCTCGTGATTGAATTATTTCAGGATTTTTTTCTAACAATGCACTGTTGAATTTCTCATTTTATTACCGATGACCGATTGGCAAATTTCGATATATTTCTCTTCTATCGATTAGTAATTTTTACAGCTGTTTAGTGCGACCAATTGGTGAAGATTTCGTGGTATTTTCCGCAATTGATCAACGAATTTTGCATTCATTTTCGTGACTGGCTTAAAATTTTCACTATTTTTTCCCAAAATCTTCTTAAATGAACGATTGAAGAATTTTGTGATTTTCCCTGATCAACAGACGAATTTTGAAATTTTTTTTCATGCTATCAATCGCTATCAATCTATTGCAATCTATCTATATCAATCTATCTATATCAATTGCTATCAATGCTATCATGCTTCGATTGACTGACGACTTTTCGGATTTTTTTCTCGCGACCGATCGATGAATTTCACGATTTACTCCTCGATTGACTGCCGCATTTTGCCATTTTTCCCACGACCTATTGACGATTTTCACAATATTTTTGATATTTTCCCTCAACTGGCTGGTGAATTTTGGATTCTCCCCCTCCTCTGTGTCTGGTGTAGTGGAGCTGCTTTCCACAATTGTTACTCATAGTCATTTTTTCTGCCAATCCACTATCGAATTTCCTTTTGTTTACCCGCAACCAATTACCAAATTTCAAGATATTTCTCTTCTATCAATTGGCAAATTTTGCAGCTTTTTTTGCGACTGTTTAGCAAAGATTTCGGCGTATTTTTCCTCGACTGATCGAAAAATTTCGCTGAAAATGAAGATTTGAAATGTTCTGCAGAGAAGTCTGTTGTTCTGCGACGTACGTCGCAATTTTAAGCATATTCTGCTTTGGGGCCATTGACTATAAAAACAACCATAAGCGCAAATGCTTTTTCTCAGTTTTCTAAAATTTTAATTCTTATAAAATAAATAATTGATAACCGATATACATATTTAAAGATTTAAGAAATAGAGTGGGCACAGAAAGTTTTTAAAATATTTAGTCTTTGTGTGTTGCACAGTTTTATGTATTCCTGAAAAAAAAATTAAATCTTGGACTTAACGGAGTTTTTGAAATAACTGATAACCTACATACATAAATATATAGCCTTTCGGTATAGCACAATGCAGTTTTTGAAATAACTCATGACTAACATACATATTTAAAGATTTAAGACATAGAGTGAGCAAAGAAAAGTTCTTAAAATATCTATCATGTGTGTATAGCACATTTTTTATGGATTCCAGAAAAATCTTAAATTTTAGATTTATGTAGTTTTGAAATAAGTGATTCAATATAAGTTAATGTAATTGAAGCGTTTAGAACCAGAGTGGACCAACCTAGGAAGCTGTGTATTCTTGAAAAATGCTTTACGATATTTGTGCAACTTTTTGTCAAACTCTTTTAGGCCAGTTCTGCCAGTGACATAGGAGAGCAAGCTTCTCCAGCAAGCATAGGGTGATTAAGTTGGTAGTGCCGCAATGGACCACACCACTTGATACACGTTTCCACTGGCAATTTGATATCCAAGATACGTTGGACCAACCGTTAAACTGGCTCTATGACTTTAATAGTTTCGAAATTAGATAAAATTCATCATAAAGCCAACAGATGACATTACATACAATGCTTTTGACACTCCATATTCATTTTTCACAAAAATGAGCAATAGTCAACTCTGGTTTTCAACGCCTCAAATGAAGCATAATGATGCAAAGTGTGTCACATTCAGTGCGTAACAGACGTTTTACTTTCCTATTTAACGTTGACGTGTATGAGAAATGAGATGTTGCAGTGAAATTTGCATTTTATTTCACAGCCGTAGGCAATGCTGAAGAGGAATATTTTCCTAATACCGATGAGGTGTGTGCAGGGATGTCACAGGCTTGTATAGATAACTTATTGAATTCTCTTTTGGGAGATACTTCAGAAGCAGAAGTGTGCGGGTAAGAAACCAAGACCATTATTGAAACGTCTTTATCATTTTCTTTTTAATCTGAAGGAACTATACATTTATATTTAAAGGTTTGATGCTGAATAGTTTATAAACCGGTGAGGGGAGGAGGAAACAATAAATTATTATATATTCATTACCATATTACTGTGCTGAAAATCTAGATTTCTCACTCACTGATAATAAAAAATAGTTACGCGTTCCACATTTTAGCGGCAGAAATACAACTCGCTCAACTCATATACTGCACAAAAAAAATTGTTGATTTTACAGTATAATACTGGCATTCCAGCTGCTAGTACTATACTGTAAAATAAACAATTTTTTTGCAGTGTATTGGACCTACAGTGATGGCCAAAAGTGTGGACATTTTTTAAAAGTTTCATGTTTTTCAAATTTGTGTGCTTGTAGAATATATTAATTTTCACTTAAATACAAACGTTTATATATCAAATTGAAAATAATTTAACGTAGAATTTAATAATAAAAACAGTTTTACAATATCCGTATTACCAAAAAAGTTATGCAACTAATAGTAAGATCTATCTTAGATTTGAATTTTTTTAAAGTGATACTTACACAATCAATACTTAGTAGGATAACCCTTATTTTTTAAGACAGCTTCACAGCGTCTTTTCATCGAGTGAACGGGTGTTTAGAGTTCATCTTTCGTAATCACATGGTGCCAAGAATCAATTATAGCTTCAATAAGTTGTCTTTTATTGGATGGACGTTTTTTTCGTACAAGAATTTTCAAACGTCGCCACAAATTTTCAATTGGATTGAGATCAGGGCTGTTTCCTGGCCATGGTAATATATCTATGCCTTTATTTTGAAACCATGCTTTGCATACTTTTGCTGTGTGTCATGGAGCTGAATCCTGCTGAAAAATAAATGGTGCGTTGTTGGGGAAGAAATCCCTGATGGAAGGTATCAATTTTGGTTCCAGGACAGTTTCGATGTATTTTTTGGCATTCAGGATGCCATCAATCACTTGAATTCGGCCCACACCATCTGCAGACATACATGCTCAAATCATATTTGTTGGGTTTTTTTTTGTAGTTGCTTCAATGCAATCAGGATGAAGTGCTTCTCCTACTCTACGTCTCACGTATTTTCTACCATCACTACCAAAGAGCGATATTTTACTCTCATCGCTCCAGATTACTTGCCTCCATTGATTTTCTGACCATTTAATGTGTTCTTTTGCCCCCTTAACTCGTTTTTCGCGTTGCTTTTGATTTAAATATGGTTTTTTTCCTTGGAATTCTAGCTTGTAGTCCAAATCCTGATAACCTTCTTCTTATTGTTCTTGAACTTACTGCAATACCCGCTGCATTCATTTCACATCTATTGGCATCTGATGAAATTTTTCTATCTTGAAGGCATAGCCGTTTAATTTTTCTATCGGCAGTAGCACTTGTGCATTTTTTTTGGCCTGATTTGGCCTTATTTTCCCCTGATTTCGTTTTTTCATAACGTAAACAGAACTTTCGTACACCAGAACAAGTCACTGAACCACCAACTTGTCTTGCAATTTCAGCATAAGAGAGGCCATTTTCTCTCAATATGACAAATCGGCTTCTTTTTGTAGATGTCCAATTAGTTCTTCTTGTTGATGACATTGTTTAAAATTAGTTTAATTAAAAAAAAGGACTTTAAATATTCAAAAACAGCAATACTCTATTTAATTGTACTAGTATGCATCATTCCGCAAAATATTTCCACAACAATAACTCTTTTACCATCCAAATTACCTAAACTATAGTTACAGACATTTGATTGGTCCTTAGAACAGTGTTTGTGATTGGCTAGTACGCTTTTATTACAAAACACGTCCTTATTGAAAACGATTTGTGTTTGTTTGTTCTACTAAATTGAGCATAACTTTTTTTGTAATACAGATATTGTAATACTGTTTTTATTATTAAATTCTACATTAAATTACCTTCAATTTGATATATAAACGTTTGTATTTAAGTGAAAATTAATATATTCTACAAGCACACAAAGTTGAAAAACATGAAACTTTCAAAAAATGTCCAAACTTTTGGCCACCACTGCATATTAAGCCTCTTAAAAGTAATTTATGAAACGTTTTTCATAACACTTTTGAAACAAATCTAACTTTAAGAGATGCGAAAAATGGACTTAAAAATTTAACTTAATTTTAAACATGACCATTAAAAATGCGTAATATTTTCCTCTTTATTTTATTTCAAACTTAATAAAACAGATACAAAAAAATATAAAAAATCCCGCAAAAAAGGTAAGCTATTTGTAAGTGCTATTTGTAAGAATAAAAATCTTTTAAAAAAATTCATCTTTTACAGATAATTCTCATTTGTTATCTACATGTAATTAAAACAATACAACTGTCCCATCAACACCATTTGTTTTCTACTACTCATATTTCTAGATAAAAGGGAAGATTTCACAAATCTTGATTGACCATAGACCATATTGTGTGACTTCTTACAACAAATACAAAAATGCAGAGCACTTATTTGGCAGTCATACTGAACCTTATTTTACTTCTATCCAAAGTAAAAAAGTAGCAACGAAAATGGAATGAATAGGAACGGTGAGGTAAAGGAGAACAAAATTTCATGAAATGATTAAAATATCATATTACAAATATATAGTAGTCTTTTTTAAGATCTTTATTTTTTGTCAAGTTGCTAACATGATAATGTGTTACAAAAATAAGTTTTACGTTGTTGGCATCACTACTTCCATTTTTACAAGATTGTAAACAGCGTGAACATAAATCATCGATATTGGGTCTCTCCAAATCTTCTCCTATAAATACAAAACTTCTATTAAATAGGTTTAAGATTACTTGTTACACATAGTCCTATATAATGATACTTCATATTAGTTCTTCCAATTTTATTAAACAATTCATGTAAATAACACTTTCTTTTTGTGATGTCGTTAGAATTGTAATGTGCGGAGTGAATATTAGGAACAAATTATTATTGGTTTTTATATTCAAATTGCAAGAGATGCAGCACCTATAAAGACTAAAGTACGCCTCAAAAACAAAACCTTATTAATACAAGAATCATCTTTATTCTATGAGTCGGACTACTTCATAGAAGACGGTGACAAAGTGTTTGAGTTAAAAAAAATATCTGATGCAGAACCTGACTTTGAAATTCCCTAAATCCCCAAAACGTCCTGAGATTTTTCACCATCCTGCAGACATCCTCAATGTCAATGTAAATGATCAGACCAAGGGCCCAGTCTGACTCTAGTTAGCGAAGTTCTATACCCCGAAGAAAAGGGTATGTAAAGGTTTTTTGCAAAAAAAGTTTCTCAAACTTGGGAATTTGTCGAAACGGAAGAAGATGTTCTCTTTGATCTGAAACACCCGTTATGAAACAATTGACCCCTACAATTATTGTCCCACTTATACATCTAATACTACAAAGTCATGGTTTGAGAAGCATGTAGACGAAATCTGTCTTCTGAAATAAAGTTTGAATTAACAAATAATTTTGAGAAATTTAACCACTCTGATCTGTTTTAGATGTTTCTTTGTACTAAAATCTCGACAGGAATTTTCACAATTTCTTCATAAAAATTGATACATTATTCCTCTTAACCACTATTCTGAATATTTGCAATACACTACTTAGATGAATCGAGACCAAAAAATATACCAAAGATAGCCTTAGCTCAAAGACGCGCCTGTGTGCAGAATTTCAATTGATGCTCAATACACTCCCCCCCCCCCCCCCCCAAAAAAAAAAAACCACTTTATAAAAAAATTGGGAATGAATACAAATGTTATGAAAAATATATTAATTATCAACAAAAAACAAATTACAAAATCAATATAAAAAATGAAGAAAAATGCAAGAAGAGTACAAAAAGTACAAGAAATTCAAATTAAGACATTAAAGTAATTGTTGTTATGCGTCAATATTATTTGCGAATTCCATTTTACGTAACTATTAATTTACATTTCACGTTAATTAAGTTTTACTAAAACAAAAGATATACAGTGTAGCAAATAATAACAATAAAACTATACTTTCATTGTCAAGCAAATTATTTTTACCATTTGTATACGTTGTAAAGTTAGTAATAAATAATATATAAATTTACAAAGTTTGTAAAAAAGTAATATATATATATATATATAAAGTTGAGTATTTCCTTCTCAATATTAGCTCCTTTACAGGGTGTCCCTAAAAAATTGAGACGTGCTTCAATGTTTTGCCTCTTAGAGATATTTAAACAATATAGATTGCAAAAGTCTTTAAAAAAGTGTAGGAATTAAGATTAGGGTTGATGAAATTGTACTGTCATTAATGCAAACAATTACACTTTTAAAAATTTTATACGGTCTCTGGGACAGACATTTTTTGTTAGTGCCGAAGATCTCTGAAATTGCATAAAATATCAAAATATCACAACTCAGTGAGTTTTAGTAGTAAAGGAATGGAATGTTTTCTCTTGTGCTTGTTACTGCACGGAGAAAGTTTTTCTAAGTATAACTTATAAGAGCCAGGAAACGTATAAAATTTTAAAAAGTGTAATGTTTGGATGATTAATGCCAGAACTACATCATCAACCTAATATTAATTCCCACCTTCTTTTGAACACTTTTGAAATTTACATTGCCTACGTATCTTCAAAAGGTAAAATATTAAATTGCATTTCAATTTTTTGGGACACCCTGTATGCGAAAGCATTTGGAAGTTAAGACCTTTAATTATACTCTGCCTATGTTCTAATATTAAGGGATCAAATTTTACAATATTTCGACATAAATTTCGTTAGTTAATTTCACGATTGTATTATTTTAATTGTACATTACAAAATGAAAAGTAAAGTTTTAAATTTCTTTAACAGACCGTGGCGTTTTCAGCGCCATATTTCAAGTTTCAATCTATCATTTTCAGTTTCATTTTTCAAGCACGCTGTGCCATTTTGACTCCACAAAATTGTTCAAACCTTTTATTTAAATTGGCTCAAAAACAAAGAGGGAAAATTTGTAAACAGTGATATTAATTTTTAAGAAGATAAATTTAAAACGTATTACATTAATACAAAAATTAAATTTTCATGCATAAAATATTTAGAATTTTACATTCACAATATTACAGAAGTGTAATATTAACAGTCTTTACAGAGTTCAAAACTGTTTAAAATAATATGTTCAGTGACAGGTATAAAAATGTATGCATAACTACTTATGTAATTGTAAAAGTATATAATAAAGAGAACAACATCCCCGCACAAAGATAAATAACTGTCAGGTTTTTAATTTTCCTTTTAACCATTTCAAGGATAGTGGTCAGGCTTTTCGCTGTCGATCGTGACAAGATGTTTCATTTGGCAAAGAAAAGAGCGATCGAAATCGCAAACTGCGAGCTGAAGTCTTTTTCCCCTGTGTTCAGGCGACACTCTCATTCACGTTGCTGAACGATTAATGATCGTTATTGCGTTCAATCGCGCCATATAATATTTATATATTAATTTATTATATATTAATTTTTATAACCATATTTCTGCTCCAAATCTTCCACATTTCCGCAAATTTGTGCTTTAAAAAAATTCATCGAAAAGTTCATCCGCTTAACCCTGAAAGTCTCCGTTTGTCTAAATAATCAAAAAGACACCATAGAAAGTCATCAAAATTTCTGTATGAAATCACTAATACCCTTTTTGCTACTTCCTCCACCAATACCAATCAAACACAGTTTTGAATCTTTAAAACTGCAGTCAAAGGGGAAAGTTCTTAACAAATAAGATCAATGTACATTAGTTACAACCATAATTAAAGTGTATTTTTTTTTTTTAAAGTGAAACGATCTATACAAGGATTTAGCAGAGAATTCAATAAAATAAATTGATTATTTTGCATTTTTCTGCCAACTATGCTCGCAGACTTCACAGTTAACCTTTGTTATATTTATGAAGAAATGAAATTCGAATTTATCTAATGTCAAGAAATAAAACGCAGCAGCAGCTTGGCAAAGAAGAGTTACAGACGCTTAAAACAGAAAACTTGCCCAGGGTGCGTAATACCACCAAGTATTCTTATACCTTCCTAGAATAACATTTTTGGCGCCTTTACTACCTTGGCGCCTGTGTGCACGCCACACACTTGGTACACTAGGTGGGCATGTCCCACCTTACGCTTACTACTGAAAAGTTCATGTTACTTTTAAATGTTTCCACTATTTTCAGCCATGGTTAAATTGAAAGTATGCTGATGAAAATATTATTCGAAATAGTGTTGCTCAAATTAACAACTTCCCAAACGTACAGGGCTTTATATTTGCTATAATGACATGAAATTTGAACAACAGACACTTTTGAAAAGGTGTTAGAGATTTATTTTAAAAAATAAACTAATGAAACAAAAAGTACTATTGATATTCTCTATGTTTATCACGGTTCTCTGAAACACTTTCCATTCGCAAAGCAGTTTCTGCAGCTGAACGGAGCAAGTAAATCCGTATGAATGTCATTAAAATGGTAACGAAGGCTTTCTTTCAAATGTGTGTGTTGTTTCGGGCTGTTCACCGACCTGATTCTTTAAGAATTTCAATGATCATATATCACACGGAGAGATATCAAATGAGGGAGTCGGCCAAACTGTCGAGGAACAGCTATTGATGACCCGTGCATCGGTAAAAGGTTGCCTTAAAACATGAATAGCAAGATGGATATTATAAGGCGAATATCACGTAAGAATCGTGTTCGGGACACGATAACGTAACTATAATTCTGTACTTTTAACTATAATTCTATACTTTTAACTATAATTCTATACTTTTAAACAGTAATAACATAATTTCAAAATTATCATTACATTTACAACTGGCAATGTCACGTGATGCAATTCGAAAGGGTTTTCTGAGTCTAGTATGCGGCGCATTGAGCCTTTACCATTGAAATAAAAGTGGAACTCATCCGTCTGAAAAATATTTCATGGCCAAGCCGCATCGAATTGTCATTTGCAGCAGGGTTTGAGTTTTGCCAGTAAAAACTGATTTTTCCAAGGACATAGGAAAAATCCAATCAACAAATACAGAACTTGTGGGCTACTGACGGCTACGTTAGCCATGGCTCAAACTGCTTGACAGGAGTCCATGCGAGCCCAAAATGATTTTTCCCTCTTTTGGGGGGAACCTATAAGTGTTCCTGAGTGCATTACACCCACCGTACACCGTTTATGGACCGCCTTTAATACTATTTTCAACTATTGTGGTAAAAGAGACAAATTAAATATGTATCAATGTATTTATTCAAACATTCCTAAAAATTGTTTCAATTACAAATAAAGTATATATCGTGCAAATAACGCAACATTTTATTTCGATAACACGTGCTTTCAAAGTATAACTGCAAATGCTGAGCATTAAATTAATGCTCCAAGAAGTTCTCCGTTTTGCTATTGATCTCAGCCTCGTCTCATAATTGGCTCACCACCGGCGATACGCCATCACTGATGCACACATACCAATATCCTTATAAATACTCCAGAAATAGACTGAAACTGACAAAGTAATAAAATTCAAACATACACGCATATATACACTATATATGACCATTCGTCACCGGACACTTTCAATTTTAGACATTTTGTCGAATATTTAAAAATATACTTGTCGAATTCTTCTGGAACTTCAGGATTATAAAGAATATGTTTTACCTCATATTTATCAGTGACGATTTGATCAGGAGTAGAATTAGAGAGCAAATACAAAAATCGAAGAAAAATAATAATATCCCTGTAAAATAAAGTGCACGAAATGATCGATCGCTGGAGCACACGAATATGTGGATATTGTACAGGGTGGTTAAAATTAAACTGACGGTACTCAGAGGCTCATACCTCCGGTTCTACTAAACGGATGTGAATGAAACTTCAAATATATGCTATATAGATCATGCAACCGAGGGTTTCGTAAAAAAAGTTTGAAATTTTGCCACCAGATGGCGCTGTGCTGCTAAAACCGTATGCAAATGAATAGCTAATGTAATTTCGCTATAAAAGCGATACGTATGATTCAAAGAAATCATTCGACCGAAGTGAACACGCCGCTGAACAAGAAGGAACGCGCATTGATCGTAAAACTTTTTTATCAGAATAAGAGCAATGCTTCTGCAGCACTCCATGCTTATCGGCGGACGTGGAACCATGTCCGTAAAGGCAGTTAAAAGTCGTAAGTTTGAAGAAACCGGTTTTCTGGATGTTTCACCGGGAAGAGGGTGAGTCAACTTGAGGGGGAGGCCTACTAAATGGCTTAAGCACTCACAAGCCGCGTCCAGAAGAGCCGGTCTCTTAATTTTGAACCAATTCCAGATGAGAGACCTGAACCTGGATTGGCACTCCCAGAGGTAACGCTTATACTAAACTTAGAGGATATTGGAGCCGCGAACAGATTTTACGTGCACCAGCTCCCATTAACGTACACGGTCCCACAGCAGCCGCAGTCTAGAGAGGTTGTCACCCTCCCAAGCACTGACCACGGTCGATGCTGCTCCGGGAAGAGGACGACGTTTCAATTGATCCGGCCATTGTGGAGAAAGTTGCAATTGCAACAGCTGCAGCATCTTGCAGGTTTTTAAAATGATACTGTAAGTGGCCGCTCAATAGCACGAGCACTGCACATTCCGTAGGCAACCGTGCGAATGATTTTACACAAAATTCTGAAGCTCTACCCTTACAAGATGCATTTAGTGCAACAGTTGAAACCTCAAGATCACTCTGCACGTCCGTATCTTCCCTAGTGTTATTTGGCGACGACGCAAGTGAATGAGTACTGACCATCACATATCTTATGGACAGAGGAGGCTCATTTTCACTTTGTGCTGTGAACACACAGAAGTTCCGCATATGAGGTTCCACCAATCCTCATGCCGTGCAACAACAGCCGCTACATTCCCCATACGTCACGGTATGGTGTGCATTCACGGTGAATTTCATTTTGGACCCGTACTTCTTCGAAGAATTCACAATGAACGGGTTTGTTAGGTGTACAGTCACAAGTGACCGATACAGCAAACTCCTGGAGAATCATGTTGTCCCGTAGTTAAGGCAAAGAGGCTGTTTGGTCACCACAATGTTCATGCAAGATGGGGCAACTGCTCATTCGGCGAGACGTATAAATAATGTTGTTGTTGTGTTGTTGTTGTGGCTTATCCTCCAACTGTCTGACGAAGTCAGACAAAATCCAATATTCCGTTAATCCTAAGAAAGTCCAGAACCAGAAGGGGGGGGGGGGGCATATAAGTATTCTCTGGAAAGACCTAAGCAGTCCAGGATGTGTTCAGCAGAGGCCTGTTGAGCTTGACATTTAGTGCAGATTTTGAAGATCTTTCTGCCCTCAAAGAACGAGGGACTTTTTGTGTGTCCACTTGCCAATCTTTAAATCGCCGTTCGAGAGGCTCTGTCACAGTTGATAGCGAACTAAGAGCCCGGCTCTTTGCCCGCGTACCAGTGGTGGCTGGGAGGGACCTTCCACTCCTTTGAAAATTCAGATACAACTCTAGATTGATGCTCTGAGTAGGTAAGGGCTGAAGAGGAAGGTATAGATTGACAACAACCCTCCTTGGCCAAGCGATCAGCTTACTCATTGCCATAAATGTGAACATGGGATAGAATCCACTGAAAATTAACATCATGGTCATGGAGCTCCGAAATGATTTTAAGTTTAAGAAGAATGGAAATGCTAGTTTTAATCTCCAAGTGCGATTTGAGCTAACTTCCCTGATGAACATGTCATCTCGCGTACTTTCCCGATTGCCTGGCAAGCAAGGTCATCAGATCTGTATCCTTGTGACATCTGACTGTGAGTTTTTTTCAAAGATCGTGTTTATCAAGGACGTGTAACTAATGAAGCGGACTTGAAAGCTAGCATCGTACGCCATGTTTTCCTCATTCCTAATGATATGCTGCGTGAGGCCGTTGATAACACGGTGGTACGCTTTCAGCATATTGTTGACCGACAAGGTATACACATAGAGCACACTGGTGTGTAAATAAATAAAATATTCCTTTATTCTTTGATTTTGGAATTGTTATCTTTCTTTTTATGTCGTAAAAACCCCACCTGGTGGCGAAATTTCAATTTTTATTTCTTTTTTATGAAAATCTTGGCTGCATGATCTGCATAACATATACTTGAAGTTTCATTCGGATCCGGAGCTATGAGCCTCTGAGTACTGTAATTTAATCTTAACCACCCTGTACTATATGCGCATCCATTTGTGTAAGAATAGCACGTATATTCATGGAGATATAGCAATTTCTTTAAAAATTTTAAAAAATACTTGCATGTTTTTTTGTTTCTATCATGCAAGGTTTTAATCCAAATTTAACGCCAGTTTCAGAAAATTTGACAAAATGTAGTAGAAACAATATAGTGCAATTGGAATATAAATATATATTAAATATTTGATGCGATATGAGTAGTTGTAGGAAATATTTTTTTATCTGCGCATGCGTGAATGATAAAAAATATTTTTTTTCAGGATTTAATAGTTAACTCTATGGAGCAAGTGAAAATCAAGTGAAAGTCAAGTGGAAATTCAGAAAAATATCGGCGATGGAGTGAGCTCATTTTTTGTTATTCTCGAAAAGTAGCTGAATGATAAGGCATTTTCCACAAATTGTCATTTTGAATTTTTATACTATTTTTTAATTTTCATTGATACTTTAGTTCTCTCTGGAAAAAACGACTATAACGAGCCTATTCGAACCCCGGTCACAAAAAATTCAACCATGGTAGCAGCTAAAGTTACTTTAGTTACATTTTTTTCAAAATAAAGAGATTCTTATAAAATATAAAACTGGTCTGTGGGGGCCACCGTAATACCTACCCATCATGGATATGCATAATATAAAATGTGAAAATAAAACATGCGTAAACTATATAAAATGTATTGCAATTCGAATAAAATCGTGGCTGGATGACATCATAAATTTTAAATGCCCTATTACTGAATTGCGTAAAAGAAACATCCTTATAACTCAAAAAATCATATAAATTAACAGTTTACTGCGTCGGATTAAGCGTCTCATTTCCAATATAAAACTAGTCGTTGGGGGCCACCGTAATACTTACCCATCATGGATATGAATATTTCGAAAGTCCGAAAAAATGATTCCGGATAACTAAAGTTACGGAAATTCAATGGGCTTTGTTGCACTATTACATTCTAAGTACATACCAAATTTCAAGTCTCTATCTCAATTTGTTCGGTAGATAGAATGTTTAAAATCATGGCTTGAGGACGTCATAAACTTTAAATGCTCTATTATTGAATTGCGTAAAAGAAACATTCTTATAACTCCAAAAATGATAATCATATTAACTAACAGTTTACTGCGTCGGATTAATCGTCTCATTTCCAATTAAAATATATCTTTGAATTGAATTTTGAAAGAAATACAGTGTCATGAAAATCGAAGAGTGTGGTAAATAGGATTACAAATATCTCGGCAACTAATTAACCGATCAACTTCATTCTTTATGCAAATTTTATGTTTTTTCATCGTCTTTTATATTCACTACTTAACCCATTAATCGTCGCGCCCGATAAGCGTAGCCTACTTTTTTAAAATTCAGATTGCTTGATTGACACCAATTTTTTTAAGTAGAAATATTCGGATTACTTATTTTCAGATAAAATAATGCGAGCATAAAGCCAATTACACTATTTAAAAAAACTGGTGGGAATCAAACAATCTGAATTTTAAAAAAGTAGCCTACACTGCCCGTGAATGTATCGGGCGCGACCTTTAAGGGGTTAAAATAACAATTTCAAAAATTTTTATATACCTTTTATTAGAATGAATATTTCGAGAGCCCGAAAAAAAATAGTTCCGGATAACTGAGGTTAACGAAATTCAATAGGCTTCTTCTCATTGTTACAGACTAAGTATATACCAAATGTCAAGTCTCTATCTCAATTTGTTCGGGAAATAGAGCGTTTACAGACACACAGACACACTCACACACGGACAGACGGACGGAATTTTTTAATTTCTAAAAATATGTTTTTCGGAATTTCCAGTGTCTGAAACGTGTAAATCCATCAATTTTTTTTTCGATTTTTAAAACGATTACAAGACTTAGCATATACTACGTACGATGGGTAAGTAATATATCTTCGAATTTAAATTTGAATGAAATACAGTGTCATGAGAAATCGAAGAGTGTGGGAAATATGATTGCAAATATCTCGGCAACTAATTATCCAATCGACTTCATTCTTTATGCAAAATTTATGTTTTGTTTATTGTCTTTTATATTCACTCCTTAAACTAAACAATTTCGAAAATTTTTATATACCTTTTATCAGAACGAATATTTCGAGAGTCCGAAAAAAATAGTTCCGGATAATCGAGGTTACTGAAATTCAATAGGCTTCTTCTAATTATTACAGACTAAGTATATACCATATTTCAAGTCTCTATATCAATTTGTTCGGGAGATAGTGCGTTTACAGACACAAAGACACACACACAGACAGACGTACGGCAATTTTTTATTTTCTAAAAATATGTTTTTCGGAATTTCCAGTGTTTAAAACTTGTAAATCCTTCAAAATTTTTTTATATTTTTATTTTTAAAAGGATTACAAAAGTTACTCTATGCTACGTATGATGGGTAAGTCACATAAGATTAAGAAATTTATTTCATTTCGTTGAAGTTAATAGGAATGTTTACATAGATTGTTAAAAATTTGCAGCAAATTGTCCCGTCATTTGACAGTTTTATAGAAAACGGTGACATAACCGTAATTTAGCGCTTTTCTGAGCATATTATTCCCCATATTATGGTCAGAATAGAGTTAAATTACGGTTATGTCACCGTTTTTTACAAAAACGGTCAAATGACTGGACAGTCTGCTCCAAATTTTTAACAGTGTATGTAAACATTATTTTTGATAATGCAATGTATGATATTTCACCTATAAAAATATTTCCTTCTTTATGATTATGCGACAAATTTTTCAATTAACAATTTAATAATTTTAACAATTTTAATTATCAAGTAGCATTAATTTTCATTTTACACTATTATTTAAGACTATAAATATTGTTCTTTCTCTTTAATAAAATAATTTTTTTTATCAGAATAAAACTGAAATGATAATAAAGATTGTAAAAACAAATGCATGCTTTTCATGCAAGGTGTTATGTTAAGTCTGTTTAATGTTTAAAATTAAAATAAATTATTAAATTCGGAATCCTCACATGACATACATTGCGTTTGTAGTAAAGTACAACGAAGCGTCATTCATTCTTTTTTGTTGTTGTCCGAATAGGCCAGTTATGGTAGTTTTCCAAAGATATATCAATAAAAATTTAAAAATAGTATAAAAATTAAATGACAATTTGTGGAAAATCCCTTATCATTCAGCTACTTTTAGAGAATAACTAAAAATCAGCACACTCTATCGCCAATATCTTTTTGAATTTTCACGATATTTGACTGGCTTTTTTATATGAGTTGCTCCATGGAGTTGACTATTCAATTATGAAAAAAAAATCTTTTTTTTTCATTCGCGCATGCGCAGATAAAAAAATATTTCCTACAACTATCCATACCTCATTAAATGTTTAATATATTTATATTCCAGTTGCACTGTATTGTTTCTACTATATTTTGTCAAATTTTCTGAAACTGGCGTTAAATTTGATTGAAAACCGTGCATGATAGCAACAAAAAACATACAAGTATTTTTGAACGTTTGAAAGAAATCGCTATATATCCATCAATATACGTGCTATTCTTACGCAAATGAATGCACATATTGTACAATATCCACATATTTGTGTGCTGTAGCGATAGATCATTTCCTACATTTTATTTTACAGGGTGATCCTAAATATTATTATTTTTAATCTATTTTTTGTTGGCCCCCTAATTGTCCTCATGATCAAATCGTCATTGATAAATATGAGGTCAAATTTATTTTTTATAATCTTGAAGCTCCAGAAAACTCCGACAAGTATACCTTTACATATTCTAAATAATATCTAAAATTAAAAGTGATCGATGACAAATGGTCATATAGTGTACACACCTAGATATGAAATAGGTTTCAAAATAGCGAAAATGGGATCAGAGAACCTCAAAATGTAAAAATATGCCTATTCTCATAATCGGGTTTTATCATGATTGCAATATTTTCCTTACACTTACGTAACCGGAAAGTAGAAATGAATATCAAACGTAGTAAGATACGTTAAGATATCATAGTCTTTCCAAGTCAGCAATTTAAATCAGGATACTGCTTGAAATACTTGTTTATGGTGTAATTTTTTTTTATCTTTTATGGGACTCTTCGTGGAAGTAGGTTGCTCAGAGGCTCTATTTCGGCAAATCATACGTTTCATTCGTTTTAAAGCGCCTTCTATGAATGATATTTTGCACATATTTAAAAATAAATCTCGAAAAAAAGAGTCTGAAATGTCCTTATTATGGCCCGTACCACACCTTACATATAACACAGGCATGAGTTTGGGAAAGCTTAATTTCGATAACCCTTTACACAGAAAAATAAAAAGATGATGCATAAAACATTGTATATGCAACGTAATAGACTTTTCAAATAATCTTTCATAATCCTATTATATATCTATTTTAAAGAAAATTTTTATTTGTTACGAACATATATTATTTAACTGGAACGGAAATAAATAGTATAACATTATAAAATGACAACATGAAGACTGGAAGTGTGAAATTATATATGAATATTGCATTATTTCTGTTTGTTGTTTCCCTTTTTTTATATTTAAACAGGGAATTAAGGCATGCTATTAACTGTTTAGAAGAAGCCGTAGACGAGTGCCCTAATGATGAAGATAAAGAGGAAGTTGCGGATGGCCTCGGAGAGTTAGAAAGTCTTATGCGAGAAAGCTGCGAAAACCGTGGTGTTCGGCAGAAACCAGTTGTTGGTAAGAATGGGAACTGAAGTTGCATGTAGTACAAAATGTTTCAGAATATACAGAGTGTCCTTAAGTGGAGTGACACTTTCTAAAATAAATTAACAAGTAAAAGGTGACAGTTATTGAAGTTATCCCTACATTAAATTAATGCGTGAGTACTAAGTATTACCCATAGACGTTGCAGTGTGGACTAAAACTGCTAGAACGCACAAACTAACATATAAAATGGATCAATGGTCACTCAGCTTTTGACCTTCATTCTGTTTAGTTGATGAAATGCTTAGGAAATGACTTGCATTTTGAACTTGCAAGGTTATTTTGAGCAATCTTACAGGTAGAAGCCGATCAGTGACATCTATGGGTGATATTTGGAATTAAAACAAGATAGCGTAGTAAATAAATTCACACATTAATCTACTGCAAGAATAACCTCGCTATCTGTTACTGTTTATTATTTTTTAAAAACCACCAGTCCATTTCAGGACAGCGTGTCAATGAAATTAGCGCTTCAATGAACGTTTGTTTATTCACAGCTCAACGCAACGAACAGCAGGAATTAGATGAGGTGTCGAAGTGTCTTTTAGAGAATGAAGACTACATAAATCTGTGCATCTTTCACGGTTCACAACATGCCATGTCTATATTGAGTGCAGATGCAACTGAAGATCTCATTAAGTGCGCGTAAGTACACCACCACAAACGCTGTTACTTTTCTTATTAATATAAATAGCATTTCCTTATATCGCGCATGTGGGGAAACAAGGAGACAGCTCAATATATCTGTATGCACGATAGAACCGAGGATATTAAATTTGTTACAAAGATGATAATCTTCAGATAAATCTATACTAATATTATAAATAAACCGTTTGTTAGTTTGTAGGAGCTCATCCCTGGAACTACTGAACGGGTTTAAAAAACAGCGGTAGGAAAATAATGAAAACAGTCACTGTTCAAACATAGGGTACTATTTACCTCGGCACTTCTACCTCCAAGAGGCCAAAAAAAAAGTTCTAAAATAACGATTCCTTTATTAGAATTAGAACAGTTAAAATTGACATGGTAGTTAAAAACGTGAATAATCTAAGTGCTTACGACGTGACACTGTCTTAGCTAAACATAGGCTACATTTTATTGCATTATCCCAGACTCAGACGTGATACAAGAGAGGGAAAATTTCTAAAAAATATGGGTTTTTTTAAGTGTTGGGTCTTGCAAATTGAAATTTGATATGTTACTTACTTTTAAGACTTAAATGTTTGCCAAGAATGGTTTTAAAAAAATCAAAATTTTTAATGGTGAGATGAGTTGAAAACTTTCAAAAATCATGCTGATATTTTTTTCCATTACAATTTTTTGTTTACATTTTTGATAGAGACCTTTTTGGTTATTCACACACACATATATATATATATATATAATTATTTGAAAATAGACTCGGAAGAAGCGAGATAAATCTGAATAAGCGATTTAAAGAAATTATACTGCGGCGGCGTAAATAAAGGATGACAGGGTTGGTAAAAAAAAACTATTCTGCGCCGCCAGACGCCCTCGGCGGTAGCCCGCGACACGCTTCCGACCATCGTGCCCAAGCCTCTAAAGGGCTTATAACGCACCTGGGCTTTGTCTCGCCCGGCGCTGCGATCGGCCATGGGCCGCTCCCTCTGCGAACCCTAGACCATTTTACCAGGTATCGACCCCATAGGTCGCTGCGGTAGTAACCCTGCCCTGGGGAAACTTCCGCTTGGAACAAACACCTGATGAACCGCCAGAGAACCCCCGACGGCCTCGTTCGCGAAACCCCATAGGGGGAGACGGTCCCTCGGTCATATGTCGAGTTACTCCGACGGCTCTTGCTTTCCCACGGCTTCCGATCATAGACATGCATGGGTGTTAAAAGGTTCATGGGGCTGACTGACACTCACTGTTTTTCCTTACGTATGGAGACAAGAGCATCGCAATCAGACCAGAATGCCCTTTTGCCACTGCATTCAACCCCATTGGAATATGTCGCCATAAACATAGCATAGAGATCTTACGTTCATAGAGATATTATGTTCTTAAAAAACTCGTCTTTCCGCTCTGTCCAAAGTGAAAAAGGAGCAAATTTCATGTTACAATGAAGTGGTACAATTTTCATCAGGTCATACACGAAAGCTGCAGAAATTTTAATCCGTATTGTTAGTTACCAGAAACTTCGTGTTTTAGTAAAGTGATGTATGTTTTGTAAATAAAAACGCAGGTTCTCAATCAATAAATCTACGTTTATCTGTGTTATATGAAAGATATACGATCTTCTTGACAAAGCTCGCCATTAAAAGCATTATTTAACAGCGTTATTTGAAAAGCAGAATGCATGAATAATTTATTAGACTATTTATTTATTTGCTTTTTTTCTGTTATTATTATTATTATTTGTAAAAATTTAAAAGGAGTGAGAGTAACGCACGAGAAACCTCATATTTACATTTACACTTTTCTCTGCAAAATGTACAATCGTACAAAAAAAATAAAAAATAAAAAATAAAGAGAGAGAGAGAGCGAGAGAGAGATATCCCTTTTACGAATTTTGCCCCAAATCCTCGTTTAAAAATGTTACTGGTACCAATCGATTACTAATGACATCTACTACATAATTAATACTATACTTAAATTTGGGTTAGATGAACGTCCACATATAGAAATTGTAAGAAATTTTAAAATTTGCAATACTAACACCTAATTTTGACAACAGACTTAGATTTTTATTTTTTTTTACATTTTTTAGTTCTATCGTGCTTAAAAAATCACCTCTTCCTTTGTTAAATAGTTAATTATTGTCTGGGAAGCAGCGACACTTTGTTTTAAGGGTTGGTTATTGTTAATACATTTGATAGTCCAGAGTTATTATGCTATTTCCTCGTCTAAAGAGATGTTGAATGATTGATCTTTTCAGAAAATCTCTCTATAATAAAAAAATCAATTTAATTTTCTAAATATAACCATCACAAAATCGATTCGAAGAAAAGCTGTAATGATCTCGAAGCCGCCGGGGTCGTTTCCGATTAATTAAACGCCCCGGCCCTCCCGAACCCGCTTGTCGCTGTCTTAAACTTATTGAAGTTAGCTTTTAAATGTTTCTGGTGGAATCTTGTGACATCGGACCTACTACCGTTACGGTTGGTAACTGAAGTAAAGGGATTCTCAATATCGACACACGCCGTCTTTTCCGCGAAGAAGCGGCGATCTTATAGATCCACCATTCCTGAGTCTGCTGGAGGAGGGAAACCAGAGAAGAATTAATTTTTAATTTAAATTTAAAATTCGGGTTTTAAAAATATTTTTAAAAAAATTGGTGATTTTTTTCCCCTTGGAATGGCGATGAAGATGAATTACTAACAAAAGTCAACTGCTGTAAAGTCTCATTACATATACATGCTAAATAACACCGGTTCATGTCAAATAAAAATTTTATGTATTTTAAAGGGTAAATAAAATATAACTGTTGAAGATTTAGAAAAATACGTAACTGTGCACTGCAAGAAAATATTTTCACAATCAGTTTAAACTTTCTAGTATGCGCACATCTCTTTTAATAAAACTGTTATAAACCATATGTTTGTTTTCAAGTAGTAAATAGTGATTTGACTATTAATTACGCTTAAATATAATAAAATTAAAGAAAACGAGAAGTGCGTTTAGATATTTTACATTAAAAGCGATAAATGTATATTTTAGATCCAAACAGCATTTTTGGAAGTTATTTTAGTACTTATTTGCATGCATATTTTGGCAGTTTCCAAGTGCATATAACCCGCTGAATGGTCACCAGTAATCGAGATGTCGTTCACTACGCTTTGACTGTGCGATATTGAAGTCCCGAAGGCTGCATCTATCGCCGTTATGTAATCTGATGGCTATTTTAGAGTTTGATCAATCTTTTGGGACGCAACAACTTCGATTTGAAAAATATTTAGTCAGATGTGCGAATGCATAATTTTAAGTATGGAAAAAATAATTTAAAAAAAAATAGAGCATACGAATAAAAAAATATTTACTAAAGGGTACTTTTTGCACATCTGCAATAAATAGAAAATTGCATACTTCTCATATATATTTTCAATTTTCTAATGCAAAATTTTATACTTTACAAACTTACCTTTGTAAAAAATCTAATTTTGAACGGCTCCATTGTTTTTAACTTGACAAAATTTGCGAAGCTCTTGTTAGAAATTACGATGTGAAACTGCTCAAATGATAAATAAAACTTTGGCATGAAAAACTAACCCAGCATCTCCATCTGTTGAGAATTCTATGAACAATTTTGATTAACTACTGTGTTAGAAAGATAGGAGCAATATATAACAAGAACGAAAAATCATGCGTCAAGCATAGATTATGTAGCACTTTCCAACGCTTCCAAAATAATTTTACAAAACATACCGTTTAATAAGCTAAAAGATAACATCTAAGTAAACAATTTGGAAAACGCATAACATATTTATTCAGGAATTTCCAACAGATACAATATTCGGAAAAATATCCGAATACTTTTATTCAGCCCTGTATATGATCTATAGATTTGTATATGCTAGGATGCTAAATTTTAGTTTAGTTTGGAAACGCGTAACACAATTTAAAATTCTACTTCTGGAGTTTCTGTCAATAAACGGAAATGTGTTCGCTAACTTTTGTGCTGCCCTGTATATGAAATACAGAATTTATACACACCAAGTAATAGACAAAAAGTGAGTTAAATTTAAAATCGCGTTCAGCAACTTAAAACAAACCGCACTTCCAGGAATTATTTTTAACAGACAGTAGAGAATTATTTTGTGTGTCCCTGTAAATGAACGATGACTGCTATACACACACTATTCTGTAGTAAGCCTCTTGTAATGCACCTTAGTGATATATATAAATTTCAATGCGTTTAAAATAGTGAAACATTATTTAATTAAACCGCAAATGATTTTCCTCCATAGACGTAATGTAACGGAATTCTTTTGACTGTCCCTGTACAGTAACTATAAGTGGTATGAACAACCTATTCCATATTAAGCTTCTTGTAATGCACCTTAGTGATATATATCAATTACAATGTCTTTGAAATTGTGTAACATCATTAAAATAAACTGCAAATGATTTTTCCCCATAGATCGCAATGTAACGGAATTCTTTTGAGTGTCTCTGTAAAAAAACTAGAAGTGCTACACACTTCCGTTGAAATAGGGAACATGCTATAGATAACGACAATAACATATAAAAATTGCAGAGCAATCCGAGCATATTTACGGGAGTTAGAGCACGGACAGACTGCCAGACGGCAGACGGCCAGACGGCAGACGGCAGACGGCCATACGGCCAGACAAACCGAAGTCATAAGCACTTTTCAACTAGGTTGGAAAGTGCTAAAAACCGTCTTTAAAAGCCCATTGCATATAAGTAATAATAACTTTTGGTTATGTTGCAGATATGCAATACAGTGCTACAAAGTGTTAAGTATGATCAATTATATATTTTCAAAATCAGTTTGCATGATATAACTTTAAAAATAAAGGTGTCGCTGTCTCCAGGACTATTAGAAAATTCCTCAAATTCCCTTTCAACTGGTTTGATGCCGTTTATCTTTTCAGAATGTTCGGCATGATGGCTAGTTGTTACGTGGAAAGAGTTGGAGAAAAATGCGGTGACAAAGCAGCAAAGATGGCTGACGAAGAACTAGCGAGGCCTCCACCAGAAATACAAATCTCTTGCCAAGATGCAGGAGCCGACCCTTACTCCTTTCAATTTCAAGAGAAATGAAGAAAATGATTTGGCCACTGAAAGAGTACAAAAAAAAAAAAAAAAAAAAAAAAAAAACATCTAGACAATTAGTGTGCCATAAAAAATTGTTTGTGAAAACGTAATGTGAAAATTCTTAATAAAATGTTTTATAATTCTTGTGTGTAGCAGTCGATGCCACGTTATTTATCATGCAGATACAAATTGTGAGTAAATGTTAAAAATACAGCCAAACTCATCTAATATGAGGAAGGATAATTCCGAAGCATGGCTAAAACGAGCAATGTGCATGTCGATTTATTCTGTTGAGATGTCTCACATGACAATTGTTATTGTCAAAAAGGTTGTGTGAGTGAATTGTTTCAGCTGTGTGTCACCCAGGTAACTCAATAGGTAGAGCATTGACAATTTAAGCTAAACGTTTAGAGTTCGACTCCCAGTCTGACATTTTTTCACTAAGTTGGAAAAAGTTAAGCTGGGTGAAAAAGTATGATTTATTTGGTGAGAAGTGTTAAAAATAACAAAGTGGAATAGTATAATATCATCCTTCGTTGGAAACTAGTTTAAAAAAAGAGATCGGGGTAATACGAGAAAAAAAAATGGTCCTTTTAATGTAAATTTTTTATGGTAAGAATGAAGCTGGAAATTTAAAAGAAAGAGCTATTTCTGGGTCTTTTTTTTTCGTGATAGAAATTTTGATTACAGATCATTATTAGTTTTTATCATCTTGTTTGTCTTTTGCTGCGCTTAAAACTAAATATTGAAATATCTTTCATATCAGAGTAAAGTTGCCAAAACATCCTGTGTAATAGAGATGAATGGCTGCACTCTGATACTTGACAGAATAGAAGTGAAAATACATGAAAGCAAGTATTCAGCGAAGTTGTTAAATAATGAAAATAAAAAAATTAAAAGGCTTCTTATATATATATATATATATAATCTACATTATACATAAACTACTTTGATTATACTTTAAAAATACCCCCAAATTGTTTTTTGAAGAAAATTTCTTATTCATAAAAAATACGAAATTAACCCAGAGCAAATATTTTTAAAATCACTCTGCCATATTTAAAAAAATATATATGAATGATAGTTGAAGGGCTCGGCTGTAGAAATAAAAACCAGAAAACGCAGCTTTACTAGCAAAGGAAAAATGCAGTATAAAGACCTTCGACTAAGAAAAATAAATGATTTAAAATTGTTTTATACATTCTATATGTATACGTTATATCTATGTATAAAATATGAAATAAAACTGTTCTATTTTATTTATTTCCCATTATTAGATTCAAAATGTTTAAAAGGTTCACTATAAGACATGTTGACAGAGGACAGAAAAATGTACGAGAAAGAAAAAAAATAGGGGTCATTTTTGGAATAAGCAATCCCAGAAACGTATAGAATCAGTATACACTTTTTTAAAAAGTTTTCACAGACGTAATTTTTGTAGACCTGTGTAAATAATACTGAAAATGAATATTCCAGGTACATTCGAAAGAAAAAGCATTGGGGAGGGGGGGGAGGGAGATTAATATTAATAATGTGACCAATTAGTAGTGAAAAATGGATATTCGAGTTTGGAAATTGAAACTATAATGATGTTGTGAAAAATGTCTATTTGTGGGTTGATAAAATTTTGCCACTTTCCACCTATCTCAGATTGGTATTTATTTCAAATCAAGTTATCGATATTTAAGTATTATGGTTTTGTAGAAGTATTCTCATGTAAATAAAAGAACTTACATTCTCATATTACTGGCATTTAAATTTCAACTTCAGTGCAATACAAGAAAAATCTACATGTCCGGCATCGTATATTCTTAACTCTTTTTCCTTATCGTCCGTTTATGCTTCTTAAATCTGCTGATTGGATGCAAAAATTTCCCCAGGCTGATAAAACTGCTGACACGTTCACATCAAAATTTTCAATTTCTGAATTAATCCGTCAACCTTAAGTAATCTTTAAGATTTATCTTTTGGTTTTTAACTTTAACGCTTCTTTATTCTTTTCTTTTTTCAAAGCATATACATTTTTAAATAAAGAGACCGAAAAGATCCAGAAAGAAAAATACGTTAATTCAAAAAATGTTAAACGGTGATTCCGAATTCACATGTCATTTTAAATTTTTAAATAGTTGTGATTAATTCATAATTCACGCTCATGAGATATAAATATTTTTTTTATTTTCTTTTAATTATTTTCTTTTATAATGTTTTATAAAAAAGAATACAATATATCCATATCTATCTATCTATCTATCTATCTATATATATATATGTGTGTGTGTGTGAAATAGATTGCAGAATCATTTCATCTATAAAATTTTAATTTAAGACTTAATTTGTTGCAAATTAAATTTTATTATCTATTTCTGTGGAAGATATTGAAATTAAACCAATTGTTAACTACTTGTTAGACTAAATAACTAATAAGCTCTAACGAATTAACGCTAACGAAATTTAGACATAATATATATATATATATATATATATATATATATATATATATATATATATATATATTATCACATTAGTATATATTATCACAATATTATTTTATCATTTATAGAACATGGAACAGAAACATAACTGATACTGGAAAAATTTTAACGGTTCTTTGTAATTTAAAAATAATCGAGTATGTACAAAATTAATCATTAGAATCTAAATCGCGAGAGACAGTTTTTCAAAGTTTTAACATAATGCTAAGAAATTTAAATTCAGTATTTCTACTCCAAAACACTTTACATCTTAAAAAAACAACAACAAAACGGAAGATATATATTATTTAAAAAGGAAATTAAAATGTGACTTTCATATATTTATTGCATTTTTATTTCGCAGTGTCACATTTTTGACAGTTGTACCCAACAATGTCAACATGATTATCCCGCCCGAAAGACTCTCAAAGCCTAAATGCTTACTTGTTAAGCAATGGAGTTGCTTATTGCTTTCAATCGTGACAAAATTTGTTATTTACGAAAAAAAAAAACATCCCAAACACTGTCATATCGATTGTCGTGCTGCATTGATTGTTGATTATTTTTCAGTCCGAATAACTAATAAGCTCTATTGAATTAACGCTTAGGAAATGTAGACAAATATTTTTTTTTAATCACATTAGCTTGTATTACCACAAACTTATTTATTATTTATGAAATATGCAACAGAAAATAACTGATGCTGGGAAAAATTAAACGGTTCTTTGTAATTTAAATCTAATAGATTATGTACAAAATTAAAAAATAATAATAATCATGAGAATGCAAATTATGGAGGAGAGACAGTTTTTAAAAGTTTTGACATAATGCTAAGAAACTTAAATTCAGTACAGGAAACATATTACAGCTTTGTTGTTGTTGTTACAAGCATAGTTTTACTGTCATATCTACTGAAATGCACATCTATAGACTCAATTAGAATTCATCACTAATATCTGAATAAGGGGAAGTAAAAAAGAAAAGAAAACAGGAAGTCTGTTGCACTTGATAAGAGGAACGTGACATGATAAAGTTACTTTTGAAAATATTAACTAAATTCACTTAATACTTTCTCGTTTAGCTTGTTTTAATTATTCATATTTAACCTTCATTTAAAAGCAGTGACAAGTAACTAAATCGTGAAGACATTTCCTTACTCTATGAAGCTAATTCAGAAGATCGTTCGTAAGTTCCTAAAGAAACGTTCTGGGAATATGCAAACAGCAATAACCTTAATACAAAGTACTACTGTGAATAGTGTTGCCCAGGTGTCCCGATTTTGAGCGGTTCCAAGACCCGCCCCGTGTAAACACTGTCCGGGACACCAAAAGTCTCGATTTTTCTTCATGCACAACTTCTTTAAATTTCTTTTAATACCATGCTAAAAATATTTTTTGATTGTCTGCATCGAGTGAAAATTAATACACTAAAACCTGTGAAGACAGAACAGGTCTATAGCAAAAAAATTTCATAGATCCTTCCAAAGGATACGTTAAATTCTACCTGCCTCGATAAAAACCTGCCTAAAGCGGAATTTGGGCAATTCCTAGTGATTCTGTTTTTCATAAAGTTTACAGTACTTTTTTCAGTAAACTCTGAGTAAACGGAAGTTTTTTATAAAGGAATTCTGTTTCAAAAGTAAAAATTTGTTTGGCCCTACTATAGGAATACTATACAATTATGCATGCTAAATTGGAATTTTGTTTCAGTCCCTAGCGATTCCGCTTTGAGAGGTTTTAGTGTATTTGGGTCTATTTATTTAGTATAATAAAACCTCCTAAGAATGAATCACAAGGGAGACAAGTTAAAATTTACGTTTTAAACTGGCTTTCGTCTTGACAGGTATAATTGCATGGTGTTTTTACCGTAGGGACAATGAAATTTTAACGTTTAACATAGGATTCCGTTATAGACAAGTCCCGTTTTCATAGGATTTTCAGTATTTTTATATTCCAATTTAGAAGCCACTGTCCCAGGTTCTTTTTTCCTCTGCCTATTACGTATTTTGTGGCATTGGACTTGGTAACACTAAAGTGACACTGTAGACTGCGGGATTTTTGCATCACTTCCTTAAGGTGGATCTAAAAAATAAAATTTCCTCACGCAGTTTTTGAATATATGTCGATTTCTTTGGTTAATAATGCTTGCATGCGGCTAATACGAATGTATCGCTTTTAATAAATTTCAAAAAGTTGAATACATCATTGAATTTTTTCATTGACAGGTTTGAATCCTGGCCCGGACATTTTTCGTCCAGTTGGAAAATTACAACTCGTATGATTTCTTTACCAATTTGAATAACTGTGTTAAAATTAATCTAGAACAATAACCTTAATACTAAGTAGTGCTGTGAGTAGTGTTGCCAGGTGTCCCGATTTATGCGGAATGTCCCGATTTGGAGGGGCTCCAAGACCTGTCCCGCGTAAACACTGTCCAGGACACCAAAAGTCCCGATCTTTCTTCATGCACAACGTCTCTAAATTTCTTTTAATACCATGCTATTCGTTACACTGCAAAAAATATTTGTTGATTGTCGGCATCGAGTGAAAATTAATACACTAAAACCTGTGAAGACAGAACATGTCTATAACAAAACATTTTCATAGTTTCTTCCAAGGGATACATTAAAATATACCTGCCTCGATAAAAACCTGCCTGAAGCGGAATTTTGGAGATTCCTAGTGATTCTGTTTTTCATAATATTTACTGTACTTTTTTCAGTAAACCCTGTGTAAACGGTAGTTTTTTTATAACGAAATTCTGTTTCAAAAGTAAAAATTTCATTGTCCCTACGATAGGAATACTATACAATTATACATATTAAATTGTAATTTTGTTTCAGTCCCTAGCGATTCCGCTCTGACAGGTTTTACTGTATAAGATTGTTGTGTTTATTTATTTAGTATAATAAAACCTACTAATACTGAATCACAAGAGAAAATTTACGTTTTAAACTGGCTTTCGTCTTGACAGGTATAATTGCATGGTGTTCCTACCGTAGGGACACTGAAATTTTAACGTTTAACATAGGATTCCGTTACAGACAAGTCCCGTTTTCATAGGATTTTCTCTATTTTTATATTACGATTTAGAAGCCACTGTCCCGGGTTTATTTTCCTCTGCCTATTAAACATTTTGTGACACTGACCTTGGCAACACTAAAGTGACACTCTATAGGCTGCGGGATTTTTGCATCACTTCCTTAACCCCTTCGCGACGAGCGTCCTTTACAGAATTTTTAATCTTTTGCCACCGGTTTTTCAAAACAAAAATTTTCGCCTAATTGAATCTCAGAAATGCTGTCATTAAATAAGGCAAAGTTACAATAAAAAGTTACTGGTGGGAATAATCGAGGATTCTGAGTACCTTATGCGTCACGTATACGTGTCGCTCGTCCCCAAGGGGTTAAGGTAGATCTAAAAAAAAATTTCCTCGCGCACTTTTAAAATTTTTGTCGATTTCTTCGGTTAATAATGTTTGCATGCGGCTAATACGAATGTACCGCTTTTAATAAATTTCAAAAAGTTGAATACATCATTGAAATTTTTCATATAAAAGTATACTTTTTGGTGTCATTAGTGGGCAATCTAATATATATGTAAAAAATCTATTAGAGTTTTCAATAAAAAAAAATGGTTTTCACCTATTTTCTGCAACTTTAGAAGCCCGGGTTGGATGTTCCTAGTGTATGTAATGAATGCTGTAATTAGCTGATTTTTTAAGAACGAGGAATAGGGAAGTTACCTTTCCCCCAGCTACTGGCCAGAAGGACTTTTTATAAGACGACTTGAATATTTGAATATTTTTCAATAATTTTTGTCATATTTTTACCCTCTTTTTACGGTACATAAAAGGATTTAAAAATTATTCATTATTTGACATTTAAAAAATATCTAATAATTTTTTAGTGCCTACTTTATTTTTCTCTATTTTTTCCAATGCTTGGAAATATCATACATAATGATACCGTAATTTCGCGCGTATACTCAGACAATTCGATTTCCTACCAAAATTTATTTTTAATAAAATGTGACTTACTTCTGCTTAGAACTTATTTGACTTCTTATTTTCAATAAAATTTCCGTTTTGAAAAATAATTAACTAAGCTGCGGCGCATACGCGCGAAATTACGCGGTAAGGCAAAAGGAATTAAAAAAAAAAGAAATTACAATAAATAAACGATTTTTTCTCATCAGATTGCTATGGTTTCGATCACAAGTTTTTGATCAAAGATTATTATGTTTTGAAGAAAACAAATTCAGAAATATTCAGTATCATGCAAATAAAAATAAATTGCCTAGTAACCGTTATCTCTTTTTATTTTCTCCGGAGATAGAATTACCTCGAAAGTCATCGGAAGAAATATCCATTAGCATCTTACCTCTAATCATGATTTATGAAATTTCGAGACACATTTTATCTAAATATTTTTAATGCACCTAAACTACCTTGCACTTGATCTGTTAACTAAATTCTGGCTGTATAACCTTGCTTATTTTTTTTCTTTCATCGCATCGCCTTATTGTATCGCACGTTGCATTCTGCTAAGTGCCTTGGATGTATAACAACTTACTAACAGTACCTCAGAGAGAAATGCAAACCGATTGTGATGTTTCTCTTCATGCAATCAAATTGGAGGTGATCGGAAAAAAGGAAACTATCTGCGTTGTTTTCTAGATAATAATGATGTAACCATGATCCGGAAGTAGATGCGTCTACATCATCTTCATATGAATTTCCACCGGGCGCGACAGCGGTGTGGGGTTTCCTTTTTAGCGTCATTCCCGGGCAAGTGGGCTGCATGAACTTATTTTGTCCAAAGAACCGATCTAGTGACTCACTTATCAAAGATGCTCAAACAGTGGGTGGTCTGGTTAACGGTCACAGGTAAGAAGGAACATTTTTGCCTTTTTTTCAATGTTATTTATTGTGTAGAGAGTTAGAGATAAATAAGTTTCGGAGTTTAGGCGAAACAGCAGTGACGGCTGCCTTTGGCAACTACTTTTATATTATTTTGTCTACCACTATTTCTAAGTAATTTTAATCTACTATGAAGATTACCAGAAATCTGTCACTGGCGACTATTTTTATATTATTTTGTTTTGCCACTATTTCTATGCAATTTTAATTTACTTTGAAGATTACCAGAAATCTGCCACTGCCGACTATTTTTATATTATTTTGTTTTGCCACTATTTCTAAGCAATATTAATCTATTTTGAAGATTACCAGAAATCTGCCACTGCCGACTACTTTTATGTTATTTTGTTTTGCTACTAATAAAACTGATATCTACTTTGAATATTATCAGAAATCTGCCACTGACGAATACTTTTATATTATTTTGTCTTGCCACTATTTCTAAGAAATATTACTCTACTTCAGAGATTATTAGAAATCTGCCACGAAGATTGTTTTTTTTTAAATAGTGTTAGGAAAATAATAAAAGAAATATTCGTCAATGGCAGTGCTGTGCAATGCGTCCTGCTACTCCAAATCATACGAAATATAAACTACAGATCATTCGAATGATGCCCTAGCTATTTCTAAAATAAAAATTTTGTAGCAGGAAAAATCAGGAATACATGTACGTACCAACTATGAAAGGAAGCACTCGTCACCATGTTTTGGATAGTTGGCCGTATTCACTGTATTTAGCGATAAGAAATATCGTTTTGCGATTACTGCATGTAAGATAAATTAAGAATTTGTTGTAAAGCGTATTAAACATGTTTGTTAAAGCATATTGGGCATTAAAACGCAAAAACCTACCGAACAGTTATTTAAATGTTAGGGCAGCATTCGACAAGTTTTCGTGAGGCAACTTTACATCTATTGTTTCATCGAAGAGAGGATCAACAGAGGTTAAAATCCTTCTAAAATTTCTGGAACTGTATTAATATGCACAAAATTTGGAAGGTTGGTTTACATTTCTTTTTAACTCAACTTGGTATTTGTATGTAAAGATGGAGTTGTGTAATCGATGAGATATTCGGTGCATACTCACTTCCTGATATGCTGAATTTAACTATATACATATGTGTGTGTACAAAGCTGTGTTTCCGATGATAATAGAATATTTTAATATTTTTAGAACTTAATTATAAGTTAATAAATTAATTTAAACGCATTTTTCCGTAAGCACACCAATATTCTTTATGCTTGCAATTGTATACGAGTTACAACAGCAATGGATTTAATGATGAGCCAAACCACGCTCGCCTAAAAAGGGCAACTGGCTGTGAACATGCAACAAAAAAAGGTACTTTTCGGTTAGCCGGGCGCCAGTGATATATGTACATGTATATATACGCACACACACACATATACACATATCTACGCATACATATAGATACATACACATATATATACATATATGTATGTATGTATATACATATATAAGTATATACATATGTATTTAAATATGTACATATATCACTGGCGCCCGGCTAACCGAAAAGTACCCAAAAAAATATCTTAAACACTATAACGTAGAAACTATAAATAAAAAAAAGAGTGTTATATTTAAAAAAACGTTTTAATCAATTAATAGATTCATATTAATTAAATTATGATTGTACGTTGAGAAATCAATTTAGAAATCCTGATAGTTTAAATATATATATATAGATGTAAAGTTGCCTTACGAAACTTTGTCGAAAGGTGCTACTCTAACATTTAAATAAGTGATCGGTAGGTTTTTGCATTTTAATTCCCAATATGCTTTAACAAACATGTTTAATACGTTTAAAACAAATTCTTAATTTGTCTTATACGTGCAGCAATCGCAAAACGATATTTCTTATCGCTAAATGCAGTGAGACTCTTTATATATAACTATTTAGAAATCCTGAATAGATAGTTTAAATAATGTTTTTTTTTCTTTGCGGTAAAAAAAAAGTGAATTTTCCATAATCTGGTTTCGGTGCCCAAGCCATATTAACGTAGTATTGTAACGGAATTTTTTTGGGGACAAATCATAAATTGCAGTCATGAAATGATACGTTGATTTTCAAGATAAATATTGAATGCTTATAAAAGAGTTTTTTTTTTTTTAAACTATTTTTAATTTTATACTGATTATCTTAATCGAAAATTCCTCCAGACACAGAACCTGGCAACGCTACAAAAACATTTCGACTCTTAATAATTTATTTGTTCAGTGGTCAAGTGCGAAAAGTAAAATGCTTCTATGCCTTACTTAATGTTCGAATGTTTAACTTTAAAGGGTAAGCTCCATAAAAAATTCTTTAGCAAAACGTTTAGGATATATTTTGAAACTGATTCACTTTATTTTCTTCTTATGCTGAAACAAATATTAAAGGTGGCTCAAACTATGCAATTTTTCTTAAAGTAGACAGAAATATAATTTGAGTATTATACAGGGTTATTCAAAATGAATCATTTCAAAAAATTTCATAAATAAACTACACAGAATGATAAGTAATACATGACTACAAAAGAAAAATATTGAAGGTTTTTTTTGTTTGTTTTTTTACACGTGTTCGATATAACTTCCTTTATTTACACGTATTCTGTCAAAACGGTATGTAAATTACTCTCAAACACGTTGTAAAGTGTCAAGTAAGAATGTCCAGTTCTAGACTGGCGCAAACAGTCGATTTTTTTGGGCTTCGTAGGAAAGTGTCACTCCTTCTTACAGCATTTTCAGCAGATATGCCTGGTCTCCCTGCACTGATGACACCACCTTCAAATTACTCTTAGCCGTAGGTGGATTAATTCGATACTTTTGACGAAATTCACGCTGAACGGTGATTACAGATCCATTTCGCGCAAACGACCAGTACACAAAAAGCTTTCTGTTCCGCGAACGCCATTATCACTTCTGCCACTGAAAAACTTCTGAAACAGCTTTTGTGTAATAATTTCACGAAGAACACACGAGAACACATCTATTGTTCACAATATAAAACTTGCATATTTTCCCTTTGTATTCATGTATTACTTATTATTCTCTGAATACAGAGGATGTGAATTATCAATTTATTACGTAGCGTACAACCAAGAGAGTGAAAAAATGCCCAGGCAGGGGATCGAACCCGGATACCTTGGTATAGCGCAGCAAGTGCTTCACCATTTAAGCCACCAGGCCGACACCCAGTCTAGCATTCTCCCACTCTTATATGGTAAGACTACAACTCCTGCAGCACAAAATGGAACGTCAATTATTAGCACAACTTCCGTGGCATACATGAGTGGCATAAATGGTGAAGCACTTAGTGCGCTATACCAAGGTATCCAGGTTCAATCCCCGTCCTGGGCATTTTTTTACTTTGTTGGTTGTACGCTGTGTAGTAAAGTGATAATTCACATCATTTATATTCATTAGTTAAACAGCGTAATTTCAGCTCCGCTGAAAATTTAATTAGTTATCATTCTGTGTCGTTTATTTTTGAAAATATGAAATTTTGAAATCGGATGATTCATTTTGAATAACCCTGTATTATGATGAAACAATTACGGCTTCTTTACTAGATAATTTTAAAGTTTTTAAGAACCTTCTCTTGAAAATATATCCTTATTCAATCACGGATAAACGTAATGAAGGAGTAAACCTCTTTTCTAAAATTTGAAAGCCGCCGATTTTATTTCTTACCTTAGATTATTTTATGGAATTCGAATTCCCCGAGGTTTAATCTAAAAGACTGTTGAAAAGAGATCTTGGGGGGAAAAAAGTGCTCCCAATGAACCTGAAATATGATATTTTATCAAGGAATTCATTTATTACGCTGATGACTCATAAGATTATATGAAATTGATTTTTTGCTGTTCATTCATTTTTTTTTATTATTCCATTCCAGTAGCATTTTGCTCCAATTAGTGTTTTTTTTTACTTTACAAAATGATATTTTTTATATTTTATATTTTTTATTACATATTTTAATATAACAGATAGGAAAAATATTGTGTTTTAACCCTTTGAAAGATGGTTGAATATTACTTATATCACATAATTTTAATTACCAACCACCGAAATTGTACCTGAATACTTGAAAAAAAAAATTTTTTTTTTGTATAATACACCGGAAAAAAAAGCATTTCTTTATATTTCAAATCAATTTGTTCGTAAATTATGATAGCTGTCGAATCATTTCAACGTTTTAGCAACACAGCTATTTTGCCCATAAAAGTATTAAAATATACAAACCAACTTTTTTATTTTAAAATTTCTTTTTTTAGGTGCGCTCGTAATTATAAAAATACGTAGTCGTCGTCTGGTTCGTCCGTCTGTCCGCATATAACAGCGCTGAAACTACCAAACCGAATTGTTAGAAATTTAATATGTATAATCGTTGCAGAATTTTGTAGTTATTTCAAATTTTATGAAAATCGAATCAAAACTTAAAAACATATTAATTAAAGTTTTCTTCACTCTATTAAATCCTATCATGCGTAATTAATTCAATGATATCCCATGATAGGTAATTATGCAATGTTGCCATGGTGATTATGTCATATTTAAGATGGAGTCATATTATTTCCGTATTACTAAATTTAAAAACCGAATTCGTATACTAAAATGGCATAATTATAGCAATCATGTAATCTACCGACAGTTTTTTGGATAGATGTTTCAGGAGAAATATATATTAAATGGAAAATGAGTCTAAATATGCATTTCAAGTTCTGAAATTTTCAATACTAGGCTTAAGTTTCCAATTGGAATTTTCAGTAAATGTCAACTTAAAATGTTGGCAACTTAAAATGTATTTATTTTATTACGAAAATTAATCACATCATAATAACAAGCGATATAATTCATTTCCCTTAAAAAATAACGATGATTTTTTACATTGTATTGTATTGGACATTTGCGCATAAGTATAATTTTAATGTAACAGAATTGTAATTAATTGTTTCTATAAATTGTATAGAAACTTAATTTCATAAAATAGAATTAATATCTATACTATGAAAATCCGCACATAAAATAAATTTTATATTCATGCATTTTTGCATAAAAGTGCACCAAGATCTGAATATTTATAAAACTAGTTATAGTACGAACGCACCTCATTTGTCACGTTTGACGTACAATTTCCAACTTGTTTTTCCATGGTTTGAAATTATAGGTTGAAGTAACCTGAGTTTAAGATTATCTAAAACCTATACAGCGGCGAAAAAAGTATTTGAAAATTTTATATTTTGCTTGTAATTTTCCTATAAATTAGAATTTTAAGTATAACTGTGGTAAGCACATGTATTTAATATTCTAATACAGGAATTAAATCTGTCGTCCAGAAAATTGTTTATTTTAATTTCAACACAAATGTACAGTGTATTCCAGGAATATTTCTCTAAATTACGTTAACTCAGAAACTTTTTTAATAAAATGCACCTTGTTTTTATACGTTCGTTTACTTTACTGCTGGCTGTTTTTTTTTTTTTCAAATTTCAAGACTCTGTATCTCATAAACCAGTTGGAACAACAATATAAGACTTACAGATTATAGAAAATATATGGATAGGTCCTTCCTTGCTACATTTCATATGAATAGCACTTCCACCTTTTGAGTTACAAGCTGCCAAAAATTCTGATTTTTTAAATTTCAATTATTTTAATTCAGAAGGGAAAAAGGAATGATAGCCCGATAACTTTTAGGTAACTTTCATTACAAAAAGATACCTATTGCAGCCGTTCGAAGGAAAGCAGTTCCAAAAGATTTTGGTATATTTTCACCGATCATGACCCCTAGACCCCCAAACAACCCTCCGTTCAGATGTGGATATTTATATATATATACAGGATGTTTCACAAAGGACCCCTAACTTTAAAAATCAATAACCCGGAAACGGTGATAGATAGAAATATGAAACCAGTGGTATGTTTATTAAAAAAAGCGTAAGAATCGTATACATAAATCTCAAAATTTTGTTAAAAATAGCACCGATAGATGGCGCGGAGAGCGTTAAGAATCCTTCTAAAGAGAGTTCTGAAACATAGAAAGACTAGCCGTCGAAGATTTCGCCATTGAAATCTGACCGCTATTAGCATATAGTGAAAATAATTCCGAAAGTTATGTATACCGAGGTGGAACGTGTGTTTATTGTGTGGGAGTACCACTGATTAAATCAGAGTTCTTCTGCCACAAGTAGGAGTTTTCAAACGCGATTTCAAGTCGCATAAGGTCCAGATTGCAAAACAATTCGTGAGCTTTTCAAAAAAGTTCAACAGACAGGTAGCGTGTCCGATGCGAATTATTTTTACTATACGCTAATAGCGGTCAGATTTCAATGGCGAAATCTTCGACGGGTAGTCTTTCTATGCTTCTGAACTCTCTTTAGAAGGATTCTTAACGCTCTAAGCGCCATCTATCGGTGCTATTTTAACTAAATTTTGAGATTTATGTATAAAATTCTTATGATTTTTTTAATAAACGTACCACTGGTTTCATGCTTCTATCTATCACCGTTTCCAGGTTATTGATTTTTAAAGTTAGGGGTCCTTTGGGAAACACCCTGTATATATATATATCATGCTGTAACTCTCTTATTTATGAACCGATTTCTATGTGACTGAGTGTATGTATAGTACATACCAAGGTCTCGACCGTGTTCGTTGGCTAACTTTTTGCGCCATCTTGTTCTTGCGCCATCATGGCGGCAAGTTAAAATTTTTATTTATTTTTAATTCAAAAAGATGTATAAAATTTATAAATTGAAGAAGTTGTTTACGTTAGGTATTAGATCGTGATACAAGGATTCCAGAACATTTTTTGTTTTGGCTTTATCTTAAGAAATGGCAGAGATATGGCAGTTTGAAATTCTAGGGTGGCTGACATTTTGAAAAAATCTTATTTTTGTTATGCTCTAATTCTCATGCTGAAATTCGCATTCAAATTCAGTATTAACAAAAACCGGGATTGAATTTTGTATAATCGAGTTTCAAGCAATTTAGCTTCGGGTGTTTGTGTAAAATGAGTTGAATTTTTAAAAACATGGACCATGGACTATGAAAGCTAACTTTTCCTCCCGGTACAGGCCGGAAGGACTTTTTTTTTCACTTCATGTTTGAAAGGATTAATATATACATAAAAATTTCATTATGTTGCCTGTTTTGCTTCATGAGATATACTTTTCTTTGGATTCATGTACTCATTTTACTTGTGGTGTTTGTTCTGTAGATTGGTAAAAAAAAAAAGCACTATTTTTTTACAGCTATTTTAATAAAGCTAGGTTTGATATAGATATACCACAAATTTCTATTTATCACTATTTAGGAATTTGTAAAAGCCTTCGGACGGAAGACGCGATTCATAAACATGGTAAATTTTTCGGAAAGCTGCCTACGAGGTGTGGCATAAAATGGGCGTAATCGTGCTAAGATAAAGTGTACTAGCATTCAATTTTGAGCCAGAGATATGGCCAAACATCAAGTCTGTCCAATAGACTCATAAAGTTTCAGAAATATGGAATTTATGCATAGAAATTAACTATGCAAACGACGTTCTGTAATACTGGAAGAATAGTCTCTAAGCAAGAAATGTTTATCTAAAGGCGAACTGTCAAAAGGAAATTTAAAATGAAAAGGATGTTAACTTGATCAACACATTTCCGCAGATATATCGCACATGATGAAATTATTTCCGCGACGTCATGTTTGTGTCGCTAACATACATTTATCTGAGGAGTACTGGACCAGCCTTGTTGTAGAATAGGTTTTTTTTTTTTATGAATCATCTTCTGGTTTTCCATCCAGGTTGGAGTTTCCCGTTATACATCTGTGCTTTTTTAAAGAGTTTGACTCTTAATAACAGATCACAACGTCAACAAACGATCGCTTTTTAACACTTTCCAAAATAGTTGAAAAGTGTTTATGTATTCGGTTTGTCTGTCCGTGCTGTAACTCGAGTAACTATGCTTCGATTGCCATGTAATTGATATACATTATTGAGGTTTACCATGGCATGTTCGGTATTGAAAATGAACTGTGTACCATTTATAGTTAGATTACAGGGTCAATCAAAAGAATTCCGTTACATCACACTGCAAAAACAAATTGTTGATTTTACAGTATAATACTGACATCCCAGCTGCCAGTATTATACCGTAAAATTAATAGTAATAAACAGTAAAATAGGCAGTAATACGCTGCCACGCATGCGCGATAGCGTATTACTGCTTATTTTACTGTTTATTACTGTTAATTTTACGGTATAATACTGGCAGCTGGGATGGCAGTATTATACTGTAAAATCAACATTTTTTTTTTTTTTTTTTTGCAGTGTATAGTTTATGAGGAAATATCATTTGAAGTGTATTTTAATGGTGTTACACTATTTTAAACATACATATATATATATATATATATACGTTATTGGGGTGCACTAGAACACGGTTACTATAAGATATGTTAAGTGCAGAACTTACGGTATGTGTACAGGAGAACGCAAAAGTATTCTGTTATATTATGGTCCATGAAGTAAAATTGTTTGCTCGTTTTTTAACGATGTTACTCTGTTACGAACATAATGAAACTGATATAAGTGATATGAGTTTCTCAAGTGAAAACATACTTTCTGTAGAATATGGGGTGCAAAGCATTTATCATTCATTTACAGGGTGACACACAACCATGGAACTAGAAATGATTACTTTGTTCTTCCATGCACACAACAGTTTGGTTATATAAGGATCTACGGGGAAAAAGTGTTCGCAGCGTATTTTAATTATCTTGAATTATTCCAAACATGATGAAATTCATATACATTACTGAGGTTTATTACAAGATGCTTGCAGTAGAATATTATGTGCATCGCATTTATCGTTCATTTACAGGGACACATAAAAGATTTCAAATACAATACTCAATCCGAAATATTGTCTATTAGGAATGATTGCTGATAAAGCAATTTCAGTTATCGTAGGCGTTTTTAAGTTAACTAAAGTTTTGCATATTACATGTCTTCATAATAAAATGCAAACGGTGATACAAATAATTAACTTCATACGGTCAAAATCATCGCTTAAGTACCGTCAATTTAAATCACTTCTTGAAGAGACTGATGCTCAATTTGACGACTTGTTTCTTCACAACAATGTGAGATGGCTAAGTAAAGGCTTGGTGCTTGAAAGATTCTTTGCAGTGTCTGGAGGACATCAAAGAGTTTATTTCAACTATTTATCAAAAAGTAGCATGTGAGCATTTAAGTTTCCTCAATGACTTTGAAGAAAATGTGGCAATCATCGCATTTCTTGACTGATCTATTTCGGCACCTGGATCTCTTAAACCTCAAACTATAAGGTAAAGGTGAACTTGAGTGTGAACTTCTTTCAGAAATAAATTTTTTTTCAAAAAATATTTACCTCTTCTCCGATATTAGAGGAGAACGTTTAAACTTCCATTCCTTATGTCAATTTGTGACAGTAATGAGGGTGTTGACATCAACTAGTTCGAAGGTTTTTTGAAAAAACTTAAATCTAAATTTCAAGAAAAATTTCATGACTTTGAAAAAATTGAGAACGTTGTGAAGCTGGTTTTCACTTATGCTTAATGGCGTACGGACGAGTGAAGCGGCGGTTGTTTTCAAGAGCAACAAAGCTGCTCTACAGTTGGAAATAATTGAGTTCCAATAAGATGTTGTTTTAAAGAACAGTTTTGCTGAAGTTGCAAAAACTCTTAGGAGTGACTAATTTCGAATTAAAAATTTTTGTGTGACAAAAGTATTCAGAACTAGTATAAGCTATAGCCATAAAATTGTGTACCATGTTTGACTAATCTTATATGTGTGTGAAGCAGCATTATCAAAAATGAACTTCATTAAGAATCTGTAGAGATCTCGACTCACAGATGACTAACTTATCAGTTTGATGAGAATCAGTTGCACCAACTTAAACCACAAATTCCAGGCAAGTTGTGCAAAATAAAACATGTCATTTTTTCACGAGAACATCAATCACAACGAACTTTAGTGAGCCATCTTTTTAAATTTATATTTACTTTGTATTGATCATCTTGAATTCTAAAAATCATAATAAAAAAAAATATTGATTTGGTATTAATGCACTTTATTTCACTGGTATGCATTATGTTAAGCCCCTAAGATAACAAATAATTTCAAAGAAAAATTTTACTAAACAAAGTAGGTGGCCTAGATTAGTAAAAGGTTGTTAACGTGATGAATGAGGTAGTTGAGGGAGTAGGGGGAGACTTAAGTCTTGTGGACGATTGCGAAAGTTTGACTATGTTTTGAAACGGACCCACGGGAAAAATAACTGATGACCACTGGCCTAGTAGGATTAGATTGTGTAGATATAAAAATAAATGACTAGTTGGTAAGAAAATGCCACGCAAACAGGAATGTTCAAGAGTGGTGGACTAGTTTTTGAACAGACTGGCAAAAATGGGGCTTAATATTTGTAAGGTAATACCATCCACAGACGCAGCATAATAAATGAGGTATTAATGGACACAAAATACAATAAGACAAGAACAAAAACTCATGCACCAAGCATAGATTATGAAACACTTTCCAACACTTCCAGAATACTTTAACAAACCTTCACCATTTAATAAGTGGAGAGAGGATGTCTAAATAAACAAGGTCAAAGTCAAACCGAGCGGGGTGGCCTATCTTTCGGCTTAAGCTCAACTAGCCCCGCCCAAGATCTAAATAAACAACGTGGAAAAGACGTAGCACATTTGAAAACCCAATTTCAGGAATTACTATCAATACTCGGAAAAATGTCCGAATTATTTTGTGCAGCCATGTATGTTGTATATAGCTTTGTATATATACTGGATAATATGCTAAAATTTAGTTTTAGGAATCGCGTAGCACAGTTGAAAATTCCCCTTTAGCAATTTCCGTTTACAAATGGAAATGTACTCAAAATCTTTTGTGCTGCCCTGTCTATAGAATTTATGCACACCATGTAGCAATAGGAGAAAGATAAGTTAAGTTAACACATGCGTACCACAACTGCAAACGCTCTCCCAGCAATTATTGTTCATAGACAGTACTGTAACCGTATTCGTTTGTGTGTCCCTGTAAATGAACGACGAATGCTATGAACACCCTATTCTACAGTAAGCAACTTCAAGTGCACCTCATGATATATATCGATTTAAATATGTTTGAATAGTGTAATATCATTAAAATACACCGCAAACGATTTTTCATCATAGACCTTAATGTAACGGAATTGTTTTGAGTGTCCTGTAAATGGACTATAAACGTTACACGCTTCTTTTTCAATACCAAACATGCCATAGTAAACATTATTAACATTTATCAATTGCATGGCAACCCGAGTATATTTACGCGAGTTAGATCACGGCCAGACAGACTGACAAACCGAATTCATAAACACTTTTCAACTATGTTGGAAAATATTAACAAGAAAGAAAAATCATTCGTCAAGCATAGATTACGAAACACTTTCCAACACTTCCAGAAAACTTTAACAAAACTTAGCTTTTTAATAAGGTAACGAAGTAAACATTATAACCTCAGTAATTAAACCTCCGTAAACATAAAAAAAAAACACGTAACACATTTGAAAACCAGATTTCAACAGTTACCGGAAAGGTACTTCAAAACTTTTGTACAGCTCTGTATATTATATAGATTTATGTATATTGTACATAGTATGCTAAAATTTAGTACAGTAAGGAAACGCATAGCACAATTGAAATTTCCCCTATAGTAATTTCTACCAATACAAGGAACTTGAATTATTTTGTACAACCCTGTATATTACCTACAGACTTTTATACACGCCACATATTAACCAGAAAATTTTTTTCAGACAAAAACACTATTAAATCTACTGAAATAACACTTCCAGAAATTATCACCTTTAGTCGGCCATGTTACCAGTTCTTTGCATAGCCCTGTATATGATTTTATTTATATTATAAAAATATCAATAATGTAGTTGAGCTTGAAAATATATAACGCAAATAAAAAAAAACAACTTCACACTCATTCTCAGTAATGCTTACGAATTATTTTGTGTTGCAACACAACACAATCTGATGAACGATACAGGGGTAGGATATCAAATTATCATGGCATTTTTTAATTCCTCCAAATTGCTAAACTATTTGTTTATTTCTGAAGGGAGCAGTATATCTTTAAACGCTAAAGAATCGATTTTTCATTTGCTGAGTCGGTGAACCAAGCCTTTCCTACATACAAGCATTGCTGGAGCCTCGTCTGTTGTTACCGACATAACGTTTTTCATGTCTAATCCAGCTTGGTTAAAATTCTCTGTAACAGCCTTGTACAGTCCTCTCCTGTTGTAGTACACGACATAGGGAAATAGTCTGTAGTTCTTCAAAAAATTGTTTACGTGTTCTGTGCAGATAGCTCACAAAAATAATTAGCTGTGCTGTATCTGTAATATCGCAAGATTCGTCCAAAGGCAATGCATAGCAATCTGTGGTAGCTAAAGTTTGTTTCAAAGTTGCATAGTTTTCCAATTACAAAACTTGTGTATTCCTTGTGCTTTAAGAAGCAGATAATGGAATACGGCAAATAGTGTCAATGATATCCTTTCTGTTCTCAAATAACACATTTCCAGCAACCAGAATGCGCTCTTTTACAATATCTGCATCATTATATGGTTTCATATGTTTCCCGTGCCGGGCTCGGGCTTGGGCTGAGCCCGCCTCAACTCTAGAATTTACCCGCTTCGGGCCAAGTACGTGATTACCGCCTGTATATTATGCGTTGTACGCTGGCTGTCTGGCTGTCACCCGCCTTGAGGATCCGCTTTTGGCATATGATCGGGACAAGCCCCAAGCTCAAGGCAGGAAGTTCTCTACCGTCCAAACGACACCACCGTCTCCGGATTAACTAAAATTTCTTACACCATCAATCATAAGTGGCAGCCCTATTAATCAGGGCGTGCCATGGGAAAACATTTACAAATTGAAAAGTAAATTATAGTAAATTATACAAACTCTAATTCACAAATGGCAGCCCTATTTATTCAGGGCGTGCCTGATTTTATACAATGTTTGAATATTATAGATTATATACACAATATTTAAAGCTACAGTTTTTTACAGGTAAGTAGATTTAAAAAAAAAAAAAATGTATACACAATAATTATATAAGTTCCAGATTATTGAACCAGTTTCCAGAAAATACTGGAATATTTAATTTGGGTAATCTAATATTACATTGATTTGGAACAACAACAGAAGGACCTTGCACAGGATTTTGTGTTACAGTATTAATAACTTCTGAAGAATTCAAAGAATCTAGTTTGTTTTGATATTTAGTTTTTAACTGAAAATACCTTTCTTCAAATTCTGATAATTCAGAATCATCATCATTCAAATTAGAATCTAATCTTAAGAACTCTTTAAGTAAATCATCTAATCTTTGTAATCTAATCAAAATTTCATTCTTTGTATTCACATTATCAAAACTATTCTCTAATCTAGTTACAGAGCCTTTAACTCTACCTCTCTCAATTTTAATTTGAACAGCTTTCTTTTCATAATCTTCCATTATATACAATAACTTATAAGCAGAAGGATTTTCAAAATAAAATTAACCAAATTAACTTCAAAACAAAACTAATCAAAAATTACTTCAAAATCAAAAGTAATCAAATTGCTTCAAAACAATAATAATCAAATGAAGTTCAAAACCAGAACTAAATTAAATTCAAAAACAGAACAATTAAACTTCAAAAATAGAACTACTATACAATATTCAATCACTTAAGAATACTGTTTCATACAAGCAATAGTGGAATGTTCTGTTCTACAATCTGCATAAACTTAAAAATAATCTTCAAATTCTTCAATGCAATATAATAATTCACTATAATAATTAAATATTCAAATTTCTCAATTAAATAAATCATAATATTCTTGAGAACAATAAATAAAAAATCATAATGTTCTTCAGAACAATTTTCTTTTCAAGAAAATCCAAGCAATATAATTCTAGAATACTTTCTTATTCTATCATTTTCAATAAACCAAAACTTAATTGTTCTCATATTGCAAAATAATATATGCTGAATACACTTTCATATTTAACTGTATTTGCAAACCAAATTTCAGCATCAAAGAACAGTATAAACAAAGGTACTCACATCATAGATCATATCTCGCCATAGTGCCTCCAAAAAATTCTTATGTAGATTTTTTAAAGAAAAGATTCTTTCTTGGTTTTCTTCTTTATTGTCACAAACACATAAAAAAAAACATGAACTTGACAAAACACAAAAAACTTCACAGTTGACATCCACGAACATATACAATGGAACTTCTGGTTTCACATTCTATTAACTAATGCAAAAATATTCTTAGAAAGAAACCTATTTCAAATTACTTTCATCTAACATGAAAGCCTTAAATTAAATTATAAATTATTAATTTCCCAGCCAACATGATACTGGGGAAATACAGTACAATAGAATAAAACAAGGACAATCCATGCCCTGCAAGCACCTTCCACCATCCAACTCCAAGACTGACTGATGTGAGAATTCTGAATCAAAATGTTCTTAGAATTACATAGTGGCGCCATCTGTTATCAAACAGAGCAACTAGTAACTGTACTGAACAGATACCTTAGCCTGTTCTAGATTGCTATTGACTATGTTGATTGCTAAATCGATTCGCAGTAATGACGATTTTCATTGTCATGCTTGCTGGACTTATGGTAGATGTTTTTGAGGCCAGATGGGCGGTGCAAACCTAGCTTGGGAAATAAATGTTTGGATGGGAGGACAGACAATCAAAGGGGTTTGCCACTGATAGATAAGTTGCATCTGGGGATGAAGGAAATTTTGGGCCGAAATGCAAGGCAGACTGTGTCGTTGAAGAGATTCTGCTTTTCTACCGTAACTCACAGGGTAAAAATTGGCTCCGTAGGCTGTCCCTATGGAGCGTTTCCGTTGGCTCGTGCAGCTTTCGCTTAAATGCACATAATAGAAAAGCGTAGTTAAGAAAAAAGGGGGTGGAGTAAAAACCTTACTCTTGCACAGAACTCGCACGAACCAACTGGATTCGCATTGAAAATCGTGAGGGGGAAGGGGACCTCTAAAAAAGAGGCTGGTTGAGTTAGTTCATGGGTTAGTACACTTTGTTAATTAAATAAAAAAATTAATATTAATTAATCTATAATTAATGATGATACTACTAGGCCATATCATATTAGATGGTTCCTTTCAGAGGAAGGATTAGTTTGTTAGATACATACTACAAAATGATAATTAAACTTGCTGAACATGCAATTTTACAGACTAGTAAACTGACACGCCTACTTACGTACATACTTTAATGCTATCCTAGAATCATGCATATGCATTCAGGCGAACTTACATACTTACTTACGTACCTATAACGCATTACACGCATCCATGCTTCTAAAACTAGCTTACACACAGAAACACACTCTATTAAAATTATAACATGAAAGAAAATTCTTGCGTCAAGTATAGATTATGAAACACTTTCCAACACATTCAGTTTACTTTAACAAAACATCACAGTATAATATGGCGAAAGGTGATTTTTTGGAAAACGAATAACAGATTTTAAAACCCAATGCCAGCAATTACCGTCAATAGTCGGAAAAGTATCCGAATTCTTCTGTGCAGACCTGTACAGGACCTATAGATTTGTATATTCAAATTTGTATATTTTCTACATATTTTTTTTAAATTTATTACAGTTAGGAAATGCATTGCACAGTTGAAAATAACCCTACAGCAAATTCCGCAAATAAACGGAAATGTACTCGAGATCTTTTGTACAGCCTTGTATAGGATTTATAGAATTTATATACACCAAGTAATAGACAAAAAATGAGTTAAATTTTCAACCGCGTACCACAACCGAAAACAAACTTCCAGCAATTGTTATTCAATTATTATTGATAGACATTATTGTAACCGAATTGTTTTGTGTGTCCCTGTAAATGAACGATGAATGTTATTCCCACCCTATTCTTTAGTAAGCATCTTGTAGTGCGCTTCAGTGATACATGTAAATTTCAATATGTTTGAAATAGTGTAACATTATTAAAGTACAAAAGATTTTTCCTCATAGACCGTAATGCAACGTAATTCTTTTTAGTGTCCCTGTAAACGAACTGTAAACGCTACACACTTCTTTTTCAATATCAAACATTCCATAGTAAACCTCAATAACATATATCAATTGCATGGCAATCCAAGTATATTTACGTGAATTAGAGCACGATTATACTGCAGACGGCAGACATATGGCAGGCCGACAAACCGGATTCAAACACATATTTTCTACTATTAGAATATTAAAGTTATTGGCCTAGTACAGTGGTCATCAAATGGCGAACCGCGGTCCGCATCCGGACCGCCGGCAAGTCTTATACGGACCGCGGCGAAATTGTGAATAACGGAAAATAATAATGTTTTTGCGTACAACGCATTCAGGTGACTCAAAATGGAGAACGCTCCTACAACGAGAGCGAGCGCTATATAAAAAACACATAAAAAGCGAAAAATTAAATTCCTGGAAAAAATTCTGTAATAATACAAAAGACACCTTTGGGCAGGCGTTCAAAATTGCAACAAACAAAAACTTATCAAACCAACACTTTATTCACACATCCTTGGAAGGTTCTTCACCTTACATTACAAAACAAGAAACATTTCAAAATCTTTTAACACATCATTTTCCAATAAATCCAACTGTTCCGTTACTTTTAGCCCCAGCAGGGGAGATAGTCCCCTCCCCCCCACTCTTCTCAAATAAAGAAATAAAAACAGCATTATCTGAACAAAACAATCTTAAAGCCCCTGGTCACGATAAAATAGACGCATACCTCATAAAAAATCTTTTCAAATCATACAAATACTTAATTCGGGATCTTTTCAATAAATGTTTAAATTTAAATTATTTCCTAAAAAATTGGAAAATAGCTAACGTTATATTTTTCACAAAAAACAATAAAAATCCTGAACTCCCAACCTCATATAGACCCATTTGCCTTCTCCCGATGCTGGGCAAAATCCTAGAACGCAGGCTTAAACATGGACTAAATTACTATCTAGAAAACACTAACTACTTACATAAATCTCAATTTGGCTTCCGTGAAGGAAAAAGTACAGTACAATTACTTAACAGATTAAAATATAAAATTAATAATTATCTAAAATCAAATAAATACTGCGCGCTCGTCTCATTTGACATTGTGGGGGCGTTTGATAATATTGACTGGACAACATTGGGCAGAATTCTCAAAACCCTGCCAGTCCCAAAATATCTTATAAACTTTCTCCTAAGCTTTCTTTCAGACAGACTCATCATTACCGATTACCTAAATAATAACATTAAACGTCCTACTTCCCAAGGTTGTCCACAGGGTTCGTGTCTCGGCCCTCTCCTGTGGCTCCTTGTGGCCAATCAAATACTAAAAATATTCTACACTAAATTCACTAATCTTTATGCCTTTTGCGATGATTTCAATCTTATTATACGCGCAAACAATAGAAGAGATTTAGAATCGCAGGCGAATGAAAGAATTGCCCTTTTTGCCCAATTATGTGAAGACCTCTCGCTAAAAATATCATCAGATAAAACATCGTACATTCTGTTGGGTAAAAATGCCTTGGTGAGTCGTCCACCAATCTTTAAATTAAAACAATCCAATATAAAAGGTGTCACCGACTTAAATATCTTAGGTATAACATTCCAATCAAATCTTAAATGGGATAAACACATTCAAAAAATTAAAAACAAAATAGTATTATTAACATCTTCAATAAAACGCGTTTTTTCAGCCACATGGGGAGTGGATAGATCACGACTTAGAACCTGGTACATCACAGTCTTAGAGAAAATAATAGTTTACGGCTCGGAGGTATGGTTTGACGATTTAAGAGTTATTGACAAACGTAACCTCCAGAGCATACAAAGATTATGTTTAATATCAATAACAAAAACATATAAAAATACTTCAACTCACACATTACAGACACTACTAGGTATTCCACCACTATTACTAACGTTAGAACATAAAAACTTAAAATATAAAATATTAAACAACACAGAGATATTATTAAAAGATAATAAGGTAATAACTAAAAATGACATAGAAGAAAAGCTTTACAAATACACAATTAACCCAGAAAACTTTTTAAATAATCTAATAACAATAGACAAAATCTTAAATAACATAGATATTACACACATATACACAGACGGTTCTAAGGTGGATTCTAATACAGCTTTCTCATTGGTGATTTTTCAGAACAACATAAAAATAGACGAAAAAACTACTAAAATTCAACCAGAAAACACAGTCTACCAAGCAGAGCTGCACGCGGCCATAACAGCAATAGAATGGGCAATAAATTCTAACTTTAATAAATTTCAAATTTTATCAGATAGTCAATCAACAATCCTTTCATTAACAAATCAATTTCCAACACTTAAAGCAATTTATGATATACAGCAACTAATACATCAAAATAAAAACAAAATATTTTATCTAACATGGGTTAAAGGACACGCGGGTACAATAGGCAACGAACTGGCGGACAAGCTGGCTAATGATGCTGCTCAGTACTCCAACCTTCCAGTAGAGCGCGGAATAAAATTTGCGCGCTCATATTTAAATAAATGTATCAAAGATCAATTACTGGAAAGGTGGCAGTACAACTGGGATAACTCAGGGAGCGGCAGATTTACGTATCAGCTTGTGCCAGAAGTCAACACTAAATTAATACTAAAGATAAAGTCTCAATATATTTTTTCACGGGCTGCGGCAGTTTTCCTACATTCTTAAATAAAATCGGTAAAATGGATAATGATCTATGTGTTTGTGGCCAGAGGGGTGATCCTATCCATTATGTCTTCGGGAAGTGTAGATTTATGAAATATAAATTTCATAGGAAATTTCCAACACTCCTCGAGGACATGATGGATATTATTAATAATAATGAATCACTAGGCAAATTATATCAAAATTATAATATCTTAAATGAGAAATATTCTTTTATAAAATACAAATTTTATTTTTAAATCTAAAATATTTTTTAATCCTGCTATTGCTCGTCCTGTGAAGGTTATTTCGCTTCATGGAGACGATTGTCCTCTTAATTTGCGGTGTTATGTATCTTCAACTATATTTTCTGTTTATAAGTGTTTATTCATCAAGTATATTACTCTAGTTTTATTCATTGTATATAAGTGATTATTATTCAAATATAAATTTTCCATTGTTCAATAATTATATAAGTATTTCCAGTATTTTCAGAATGGACAAATTTTAAGGATATGTTTGTTTCCACTGTCCATTCCCAAGTAGCTTTGAGTGGTATTCAGAAATTTCAGTATTTAAAAGGGTTACTTTCTGAAGAACCAGCGTCATTAATTAAGCACATTTCCCTTTCTAATGAATCGTACCAAGAAGCTTGGGAAAAATTGTTAGACCGGTATGATAAAAAGAAACAGATTGTAAATTCTTTGATTAAATTATTTTTAGACCAGAAATCAGTTCTTCAACCTAATAGCATAAATATAAGAAATTTGCTTAATACTAGTGATGAAGTTATTAGGGGTTTGAAAGCTGTTGGTGATGAAGCTACAAATAGAGATCCATGGTTAATATATTTGTTATTCCAAAAACTTGATCCTGAAAGTCGAAGACTTTGGTCCATTGAAAGTACAGAAAATGAATTTCCCACTTTGAAAGAATTTTTTGATTTTTTAAGTGTAAGATGTTCTTCTTTAGAGCTCATCCCTAACAATGAAAGTGATATTAAACATTCCAAAAGCTCAAATTTTGTTGGTTCTAAGTACACTTCAAATAATAAACAATCAAAGGTGTGCTTAAAGTGTCAAGGAATGCATCCACTGTACAAATGTATGAAATTTAAATCTATGGATGTTTTTGCCCGAAAAAACTTTGTTAAACGTAATAACTGTTGTTTTTTGTGTTTAAATTCTCATAAAGTTAAGGAATGTCCCAATTCTCATTTAAAATGTTTTAAGTGTGAAAGTAGACACAATACTCTCTTACATGAAGAGAGTAAGGGTAATAATACCTGCACTATTCAGACTGAAACTAAATTATTTCCTCATTCATCTGAGAATAAAAACCATCTTTCAAGTAGGGAAGTTGTACACGAGTCAACATCTCATGAATTACAAATTAATTCTAGTGCTTCTTTCAATAATTCCAAATGTGTTTCGTTTCTTCCTACTGCTAGAGTTCTGTTATATAATAATGAAAATAAAGCCTATTCTTTCAGAGCTTTGCTGGATTCTGGTTCAGAATGTACCTTTGTAAGTGAAAATGTTATAAGAACTTTAAGGTTAAAAAGAAAAAATGACAGAATTGTTCTAAATGGAATTGCCGGAGTATCAGCTGGACAAACTCGAGGTTCAGTGATTCTTACAGTTGGGTCTAAGCTTTCTAATGAGTCCTTAAAGGTTCAGGCTTATATACTGCCTAAAGTAACATCTCAGTTACCAGCTGAATTACTTGATACGAAAAAAATGGAGTATCTTAAAAGTATTACCTTAGCAGATGAAGATTTCATGAAACCGCAAGAATGTGATGTTATTTTGGGATCTGACTGTTTCTTTACTATTTTAAGATATGGTAGAATTGTGAGTACTGAGAATGAGCCAATTGCCCAAAATACTATGTTTGGTTGGGTGGTAGCTGGAAAATTGGAACCTAAATGTAAATATTCTTCTAGTATCAAATCTCATTTTTTTAGTGTTGCAAGTGAATTAAATGTTGATCTATTATTGCAAAAATTTTGGCAAACTGAAGAAATAAACGTTAAAAATCCTCATTTGTTTGATGAAGAAAATTTTTGTGAACAACATTTTTGCTCAACTTACAAGGTAACTCCAGAGAATAGATTTGAAGTTAAGTTACCAATTTATAAAGATGTGATGTCATTAGGAGATTCTAAGTCCATGGCAGTCTCACGTTTGTTTGCTATGGAGAGAAAATTTCAGTTTGATAAAAATTTTGAAAATGAGTACAGAAATTTTATGAAGATCTTGGTCATATGACACTTGTGGACAAAAATTCAAATTCTACAAGCAACAAAGTATATTACCTTCCGCATCATTCTGTTATAAAAAGTGACTCTATTTCAACAAAGTTACGTGTGGTGTTTGATGGTTCATGCAAACCATCTAATGGTAATTCTTTAAATTCTGTTTTGGCTGTTGGACAAATTCCACAACCAAATCTTTTTACTATTCTGATAAGATTTCGAACAAATCCTGTTGCTTTTACTGCTGATATTCAGCAGATGTATAGACAAGTTTTGATTGCTCCAGAAGATCAAGATTTACAACGTATTGTTTGGCGAGAATCAGCATACTCAGCTTTAAAGGAAAATTGGCTGCAAACTATTACTTATGGGACATCTTCAGCTCCATTCTTGGCTACTCGCTGCTTATATCAAGTAGCAAAGGACATAGAGAAAGACGATCCTGCAATAGCTGCAATAATTCAAGAGAGCTTCTATGTTGATGATTGTATGTCAGGTTCAATCTCAAGTGAAGAAGCTATTAGAGTAATTGAAAAGTTTTCACTGGCTTTAGAAAATAGAGGTTTTCATTTGCGAAAGTGGAGATCTAATTCTTCTGATGTATTAACTCATTTATCTTCAAATTCTCTTGAGTCTACAAATTTAGAAATCCATCCTGATGATTGTTCCAAAGCCTTAGGGCTTAGCTGGGATTCTTCAAATGATATTTTTATCTTTAACGTTAATTTACAATTTGATGATAACATAACTAAAAGAAAATTTCTTTCACAATCTGCCAAATTATTTGATCCGTTAGGATTTTTGGCACCATGCACTGTCTCTATAAAAATGTTTTACCAGCAATTGTGGTTAATGAAGTTAGATTGGGATACTGCGCTTCCTGAAATTTTCCAAACAAATTGGAAAAAATTCCAAAGGGAATTTGAACAAGTTTGTTCTATTCGAATTCCCCGATGGATCCAAGTTTCCAGTAAAGAGATCATATTGCATGGATTTAGCGATGCTTCAGAATCGGCATATGCTGCAGTGATATATGTAGTACAACCTGGTGAAATAAAGTCAAAGGTGACCCTATTGGTTGCAAAAGGCAAGGTAGCTCCACTTAAACCAGTTTCTATTCCTAGGCTTGAGCTCAATGGTGCTTTACTACTTTCCAGACTATATTCTACACTTGTGACTATTTTGAATACGTTCGTTATTAAGTTCTACGCATGGACGGACTCCCAGGTAGTACTTTCATGGCTGTCATCTCATCCTAGGTGTTGGAAGCCTTATGTGGCCAATAGAACTTCTGAAATTCTAGATTCAGTCCCATCTGACTGTTGGAGGTATGTTCCAGGAAGGGAAAATCCTGCTGACATTGCGTCTAGAGGGTTATCTCCCAGGGATCTTCCTAATTGTTCCCTTTGGTGGGATGGCCCAAAATGGCTTTCTTTGAATCAAGAACATTGGCCTCAACCTCAGATTAAGACTGATTTAGACACTGTAAATAAAGAGAAAAAGAACTCTAAATTTTGTTTTCCAATAACTTTAAATAATTCTCTGTTTGAATTATATTTTGAAATTTATTCTTCTTTTACCAAAATTATTGATGTTTTAGCTTTTTGTATTAGGTTTGTGAAAAATTGCAAACAGAAAGTTGGCAAAATGAACACTAGTCCTTTGAATAAAGGTAAATTTCTTCCATTATCAACAATCGAAAGAAGACATTCAGGTAATTTGATTATTTCTTATGTTCAGCAGCTATATTTCGCTGATGAAATTAGTTGTATTCGATCAAATAGATCAGTTTCTAAAAAAAGTTCTCTTTTCTCACTTTGTCCTTTTATTGATAGTGACGGTTTGCTAAGGGTGGGAGGTAGGCTGCGAAATTCACCTCTCCAGTACAATGCAAAACACCCAGTCATTTTGCCAACTCAGCATAAATTAAGTGTATTAATTGTTAAATATTTTCATGTTATGCATTTTCATGCTGGGTTAAATTTACTTATGGGCATCATTAGACAGAGTTATTGGATAATACGTGCCAAAAGGATAATTAAAAATTGTATTCATAAATGTGTTACTTGCTGTAGGTATAGAGCAGCCTCTTCCAAACAGTTAATGGGAGATCTTCCTCTTAACAGAGTTACTCCAAACAGGCCATTTTCTGCATGCGGAATCGATTATGCAGGGCCTATTAATATTTTGAAATATCGAGGTAGAGGAGCTAAAACTACCAAATGCTATATTGCTTTATTTGTTTGTTTTGCAACTAAAGCTCTACATTTTGAGCTGGTAAGTGATTTAACCTCTGAGGCATTTATTGCTTCATTAAATAGATTTTGCTCTAGAAGAGGAGCTCCTCAGCATATTTATAGTGATAATGCCACAACATTTGTAGGTGCTAAAAGGCAACTCTCAGATTTATATAAATTTATTTGTTCAATTGAAAGAAATGAAGAAATTTGTTATTTTCTGTCTCAAAGAAATATTGAGTGGCATATGATTCCTCCAGTGAGTCCGCATTTTGGTGGACTATGGGAAGCCGCTGTTCGTTCGGTAAAATTTCATATGAAACGTGTAATTGGAAGTACTAATTTAACATTTGCAGAACTTTATACATATTTGACTCAAATTGAATCTATCTTAAATTCCAGACCATTAGTAGCAATTGATAGTGATAACAATTCAGACAGTGTGAATATATTGACTCCATCTCATTTTTTAATTGGTGATGTTATTACTTCCCCAGCTGAACCTTTAAATGAGGAAAATTTGTCTTTACGGTCTCGTTGGGATATTGTGCAAAAATTAAAATTATGTTTTTGGAGAAGGTGGAGTATTGATTATTTGAGTTCTTTACAAAATAGAAAAAAATGGAGAGTGCATACTGAAAATTTTAAAGTGAATGATATAGTAATTTTGAAAGAGGATAATGTTCCTCCGTCTGTTTGGCCATTGGGCAAAATTATTGAAATTCATCCAGGTAAGGATGGAATAGTCCGTGTAGTGACTGTTAAAACTTCTAGGGGTGTCTTTAAGAGACCAATTGTAAAACTTTGTTTACTTCCTTTGCATCAAGAATAACTTCTTGATGGGTGGGAGTATGTTCAGTACAGTTAATAGTTGCTCTGTTTGATAACAGATGGCGCCACTATGTAATTCTAAGAACATTTTGATTCAGAATTCTCACATCAGTCAGTCTTGGAGTTGGATGGTGGAAGGTGCTTGCAGGGCATGGATTGTCCTTGTTTTATTCTATTGTACTGTATTTCCCCAGTATCATGTTGGCTGGGAAATTAATAATTTATAATTTAATTTAAGGCTTTCATGTTAGATGAAAGTAATTTGAAATAGGTTTCTTTCTAAGAATATTTTTGCATTAGTTAATAGAATGTGAAACCAGAAGTTCCATTGTATATGTTCGTGGATGTCAACTGTGAAGTTTTTTGTGTTTTGTCAAGTTCATGTTTTTTTTTATGTGTTTGTGACAATAAAGAAGAAAACCAAGAAAGAATCTTTTCTTTAAAAAATCTACAGTATCCTAAAGTAATTCACTATATAGCATTTCAGCCATGACGACTAAGTTGTTAATCAGATAGATTATCGACATGCGGTGATCAGGCGAATTTCATCCCGCAATCAGGTATGCAACCCATTGATTTAGAAACTCAGCCCGGTCGGTAGGGGCCTGGTTAGCGGTAAAAAAAAAATAATTAAAAAAAAGATTAAACTGAAGACATTTTTTTTTTTTACTGTGGTTATTTCTGAAAATTCTGTGTTATTCCTTAGGTGTCGCCTATGTCGCTGGGAATCAGTGCGACACCCAAGTTACGAGAGAGTGTTATGACGTCCTAGAACAATATGAAACGATCGTGTTTCCTTTATATGGCGGAAATGAAGCAAAATTAGAGGACACTTGTGGGTAAGTTTATATTCATAAGCATACTAAACACTTTAAGACTTTTTTTTTTCAAATTAATGTTAGACTTCAAAAAATAAACTCTTCAATTTTTACATTGTAAAATAGCGAAAATATATTTAGGAAATCTCAAAATAAAAAGGCATACCAACATTTCCGTAATCGAGTTTTTATTATCATTACTTTTCTTACATTATATATGTGTGGAAAATTTTAAAAAAAGGCTCATTAGTTTCGAACAATTGAATACCATATTTATATTTCACCGACTTTGTATTTCAAATTTATCTCATAGAACATCTATCCGGAAAACTAACCAGAATGTTTATGGGTAGACGAGCCCTCAAGTCCGGTAGAAAAAATCATTGTGAACGTATTTCTATACCTTTTCCTTTTATTCAAGAAATTTAAATGCTTTTTTCTTGGAATGCCAATTATGCTACTGAGCGCAGGATAACTTCACGACTAATGAATTGATTGTCTGGAAATTTCGCAGCTCATAAATATAATACCCTATATTGCCAAAGGTGACCGGTCACTTGCGATTTTATACGTTTTGTTAACTATCTAGAAAAATACATGAGGAATTAACCTGAAACTGCAGGTGTGTAAAGAGCATAGTATAGGTTATATATTTCCGCGAAGATTTTTTCACGAAACCCCATAGGGGACTGTCAACAAATTGAAAAAGAACGAATATCTTTTGGATAACCCTGTAAAAACTAATGTAGCAAAGGCGTTCAAACTTGAAAGTATTAATAAGTGGCTTATTGTAATATACTGTGTTCATTTTTATGAGGATAGCATGTATATTCGTAGAGAAATTAAGGTTTTTATAAAAACAATCCCAAATTTCGCCTAGTTTTTTGCTTGTAATTTGCAGAGTTCTTAATATAAAACAAAGTTCTTTTCAGAAAATATGACAAACAACATTATACATGATACTCTGCAATCAGAATTAAAAAATAATAAAAATTGGATGAAAAATGAGCAGGTTTACTAAAAATTGTTTCACCGCGCATGCGCGAATGCAATCAAAATATAATATGCATAATGCATTAACTAAGTATATAGAGCAACTTCTGTGAAAGTCTCAAAATCATAGCTTGAAAATTCTGAAAATCATCGTCGATAGAATAGCTCGAAATCCGTTGTTTCCAAAAGGAAGCTAAAATATGAGGGTTTGTATCCAAGTACGTGCAATATTGTGTACGCTATCTTGGCACTAATCAACAGATATTTGATACAACCCCTCATCTTTTTGCTTCTTTTTGGGAAAAACGGATTTCGAGCTTATTCTATCGACAATAATTTTCAGAATTTTCAAGCTATGATTTTGAGACTTTCACAAAAGTTGCTCTATATACTTAGTTAATACATTATGCATATTATATTTTGATTGCACTCGCGCATGCGCAGTGTAACAGTTTTTAGTAAACCTGCTCATTTTTTATCCAATTTTTATTATTATTTAATTCTGATTGCAGAGTTTTATGTACAATGTTGTTTGTCATATTTTCTGAAAATAACTTTTTTTTTTATATTAAGAACTCTGCAAATTATAAGCAAAAAACTAGGCGAAATTTGGGACTGTTTTTATAAAAACCTTAATTTCTCTACTAGTATACATGCTATCTTTATAAAAATGAACGCAGTATATTAATAATCTCGAGTTTGAACGCCTTTGCTACATTAGTTTTTACAGGGTTATCCAAAAGATATTCGTTCTTTTTCAATTTGTTGACAGTTCCCTATGAGGTTTCGTGAAAAAATCTTCGCAGAAATATATAACCTATACTATACTGTTTAAACACCTGCGGTTTCAGGTTAATTCCTCATGTATTTTTCTAGATAGTTAAGAAAACGTCTAAAATTGCAAGTGACCGGTCCCCTTTGGCAATATAGTGTAATTATATGTAAAAGGAACTCAAATTTCGGAAATATCTCTAAAAGTAGAAATTATGTGCTGGAAAAAAATTTAAAAAATGTCTAGTACTAGTGAATTTCTTCACAGTAATTTTGAAATTTAATATTAAGTGTCTATCTATGTAAAAGAATTTTTGTTCAGTCTATGAGAAATTAAATATTGAATGATGCCTGAATACTAAGACATTTCATTTAGTTGACTTGAAGTTTTCCTGGACGCAATAACGTATTTGCAACTTGACATAACTCTTTTAAAATAAAGGCAAAGGTGTAGAAGTACGCTTTTTCTTGGAATGCCAATTATGGTACTGATCGCAGGATAACTTCATGACTACTGAATTGATTGTCTGGAAATTTCCACAGTTCATAAATATGATATTTATATGTTAAAGGAACTAAAATTTCGGGAGTATCTCCAGAAGTAGAAATTATGTGCTGAAAAATAAATAAATAAATAATTTCTAGTGCTATTGATTTTTTTCACAGTAATTTTGAAATTTAATATTAAGTATCTAGCCATGTACACTACTGGACATTAAAAATGCTACACCATGAAGGAATGCAAATAACAGAATGATATTTATTGGACAAATACATTATAATGGGAAGGACAATTGATTACATTTTCAGAAAATTTGGAGGTATAGATCCCGAGAAAACACTACCCAAAGCAGCTCTGCCTAGCCTTGTAGTCGAACAGAGATGGATGTCATGTACGGGTACATCAGTCCATGCATCTTCAACACTTATGCTACAGTTCATCAACCGTAGTGACGGGTGTGTGGTGGCGGGCCAGTCGCTCAGAAGTAATTGACAGGACATTTTCAATTGGTGAAAAATCATGATAACGTACCGGCCAGGGCAACAGTCGAACATGTTCTGTATCAAGGAAGGTCAAAATAGTACGAGCAAAATGCGGTCGTGCATTGTCCTGCTAAAACGTAGAGTTGAGGAGGCATTGAAGATAAGGCAGAATCACGGTCCGTAACACATCAGAAATGTAACGGCTGCTGTTGAAATTGACGGCAATGCAAACAAGAGGTTACCGAGACGAGTATCCAATGGCACTTCATACCGTCACTCCAAGTGATATGATAGTATGGCGATTCGAATGCAAGCTGGCAATGTGCGTTTTCCACGATGCCACCAATTATGGATGCTGGCATCATGATGCTGCATACAGAACCTGGATTCATCAAAGACGACGTGAGACGCTATTCCTGCTTCATATACAGCATCATGATGCCAGCATCTATATTTGGCGGCATCGTGGAAAACGCACATTGCCAGCTTGCATTCGAATCGTCATACTATCAGATCACTTGGAGTGACGGTATGAAGTGCCATTGGATACACGTCTCGGCAACCTTTTGTTCGCATTGACGGCAATTTCAACAGCAGCCGTTACATTTTTAATGTGTTACGGCCCGTGGATCTGCCTTATCTTCGATGCCTCCGCAACTCTACGTTTTAGCAGGAAAATGCACGACCGCATTGTGCTCGTACTATCCTGACCTTCCTTGATACAGAACATGTTCGACTGTTGCCCTGGCCGGCATGTTCTCCTGATTTCTCACCAATTTAAAATGTCCTGTCAATGGCTTCTGAGCGATTGGTCCGCCACCACTCACCCGTTTCTACGGTTGATGAACTGTGGCATAGTTTAAAAGCTGCATGGAGTGATGTACCCGTACATGACATTCAATCTCTGTTCGACTTCATGGATATGCAGATAAATGCTGTTATTGCGGCTAGAGGTTGCTGCTTTGGGTAGTGTTTTCTCAGGATCTATACCTCCAAATTTTCTGAAAATGTAATCAATTGTCCTTCCCATTATGATGTACTTGTCCAATAAATATCATTCTGTTATTTGCATTCCTTCATGGTGTAGCATTTTTTATGGCCAGTAGTGTAAAAGAATTTTTGTTCAGTCCATGAGAAATTATAATATTGAATGACGCCTGAAAATCTAAGACATTTCATTTAGTTGACTTGACGTTTTTTTGGATGCAATAACGTATTTGCAACTAGACATAACTCTTTTAAAATAAAGGCAAATGTGTAGAAGTACGCTTTTTCTTGGTATTATAATTTTGTAACGTATAATAACATAAGTTTGGTAAGTAACATAAGTTTGGTATCAAAATGTTCTCAAACTAAAGTGATTTTCATTCAATATGAAAAATCGATTCTTTGCCGTTTAAAGATATACTGCCCCCTTCAGAAATAAACAAATAGTTTAGCAATTCGGAGGAATTAAAAGGCCTACAAGTAATATTCAAAAATTGTTTTATGCCGATTTTCTTACAATAGATCGCAGTACTAGTGGAGCTTCGCCCGCTACGCTGGTCAGTTTATTTAGTAAGAAAATTTCATTTAGAATCCTGCAGAAACTGCATCAATGTATTTTTTGAAACAGTGATTGTTGATTTATTTTTTCACTGGTGAAACTCGGAACTAAAATCGGTAAGTTCTATCGATATCGAGTCGAATGAGCCAAACCGCGTCGTGATCGGATCAATACAACCCGATATAATTTGAAATGAAATAGCAAAATTCTTAGTGTTTTATTTCTTTTTCTATATAAAAATCTGGATTTTGCTAAAATAAAAAATTATGGACCGAATTCGAAAATGTTTTGAAACGCTGAAATCCCAGCCCACTTTAAGCAAGGATGCATACTTTTAAGATCAAAACATCCAACATTAAAAAAAAAATTGTAAGGCACCGAAATTTGGTAGTATAAAAATTTTGAATTTTTCGGTGTGTAGTCTCAATGTCTCGAGTGAAAGTTGGGCGTTTCGGCTATGAAAGGATGCGTTAAAAAATCAAATCAATCAATTAAAAATGAATGATATTCCAGCAACTAATTATCCCATCGTTATGAAAATTAGATATTTGGATTCGTCGTTGAAAGGTACTTATACATGCATAATTTTCAAATCCATAAATGCAATATTTCAACAACAAAAAATAATAGCACTGTAATTCTTCTTGTATAGAGAAATGTGGTTTTCCGTCCTCCTTTCTGATTGAATACCAACGAGTGGGGTTCTCATTTTAAACCCCGCTGCCAAAGCACATGGGAAAAGGCTCATCGATCACCATCAAGGCGATTATTTTTTCACTGGTGAAACTAGGAACTAAAATCGGTAAGTTCTATCAATGTCGAGTCGAATGAGCCAAACCGCGTCGTGATCGGACAAATACAACCCGAGATAATTTGAAATGAAATAGCAAAATTCTTAGCGTTTTACTTGTTTTTCTATATAAAAATCGGGATTTTGCTAAAATCAAAAATTATGGACCAAATTCGAAAATGTTTTGAAATTCTACAGCCCTATTATAATTTTTTTTAAATATTGCATTTATGGATTTGAAAATTATGCATGTATAAGTACTTTTCAACGACGATGATAATTCGACTAAGATAATTATAATAAATCATTCGGGAAGGGGTAGAAAATGGTGGTAGTCGTAGAAAGAGCGCTAGGGTTGCGAGAAGTAAGCCAATAGGCGCGCTATTCTTTTCCCAACCCTCTTGATTCTTGTTAATTCTATTACCTCCTTTATTCAAAGTTCAAAAAAAGTTGAAGCATGTGCAGAAAGAACGATTATGCGCTGAAATTTTCGGCTTTTTGGCTTGTTGCTTTAATATATAAGGATTGACGAAAGATGCTGGACGTAACTGTTGATTAAAATACTGAATATATGCATTTAATGTTTCGTATTATTCATTTAAGATGACACAGAATTTTACTTTTGTCTTTAAAAATGTTTTTTTTTAATTCATTTTTAATTAAAAAAATTAAGTATTTTAATGTTTAAAATTTGACACAGTTGCGTAAAGAATAACTCTTTTTGCATGCGTTTTTCATTTTTGAATATAAAAAAGAATAAATATTAATTTGTCTTCGCATTTACAGTAATATTTATTTTAAAATTTAATATATTTTTAAATGTGTACTTTTTAGTACAAAAGTCATATGTTAAAATTTTTCTATCAAAACCAAAAATTTCAAAGACAATTTAAAGAATATATAACTGAAAAATAAAGTACAAGATGTCATTAATTTATCGCTTATGAAAATTTAAATACATCAATTCCAAATTGACAAATCTTGAAAAAAATCATTCTAAGATAAATGATACATTTAGTTTCTCGCAGAAGTTGCGGCAGTCACAGACAGTACAACATAATATAAAAACTTATATAATTTGATATAATTATTATATTTACATATGATATAAGCTAAAAACTGTAGAGTAGTTTTTAAGGTTCTTACGTGTTCAAAATTGCACATTTTTCAAATCATTACGAGGTTTTAAAAAATAGATGAAGAGTTCATTTTTATAGAATGTAATTTTCTGAAGAAACGAAGAAAATAGGAAATAGAATTTTCTGATGTAAAGCTTTTTCTTGTATGTATATATGCATATATAGAAAAAAATAATTTTGTAAAAAGCTTCTAAATGGAACCAATTTTCACTTAGATATAGGTTTGTATCTAAATTAGCAATCAGAAATTCAGAAGAGCAGAATTCACGAAGAATAAATGGATTCACATTTACAAAAATCATAACTTATCTTTTAGCATTTTAGCACTAAAATTTCGTTTCAAATATTAATTACGCAATACACCTGGTGTCAGAACACATATAGTGGGAAAAATATTGCCCTTTCATTAAATGTTTTTAAATACACTAAAATATTTTATATTTAAATTAAATACACTATCGTACAAAATACTTTATATTTACATTACTGATTTTACTGTACAGAACATTTAATGTTCGAATTAAATAGTTTATTTTGTAGAATATTTTGTATTTATCGGGTGCGCCATAAGTTCGATAAAACTTTAAAAATTCATTAAAAAGAAACAAATGATACTAAAAAATAATAACTTATCTTTTAGCATTTTAACACTAGAATTTCGTTTCAAATATTAATTACGCAAGGTGTCAGAACACATACAGTGGGAAAAATACTGCCCTTTCATTAAATAAATTTTCAAATACACTAAAATATTTCATATTTGAATTAAATACACTATCGTACAAAATACTTTATATTTACATTACTGATTTTACTGTACAGAACAATTAATGCTTGAATTAAATATTTTATTTTGTAGAATATTTTGTATTTATCGGATGCGCCATAAGTTCGATAAAACTTTAAAAATTCATTAAAAAGAAACAAATGATACTAAAAAATTGCGGTTTGCCGGAATGGGATTAAACATTAGAGGGAGATCGGATTTTTTTTTTAACAAAAAAAGTTGTGGTTAAAAAGATTACCGATAGATGGCGTTGTCATGCATAATATGAAGCAGATGTATGCAAATTAGGCTTATAATAAAAGACCCATTTCAGCGAAGCGTCTGACAAGCTTCAGTATCCCAGCACATGAAACACGCTCTTTTCTCGTCTTCAGTCATTTTTCCGTGTGGAATTTTCGCAATGTGCCAGTTGCTGATTCCCTGTTCTTGTAAAGGAGTTCGACCAACAGCGCTTGATCTGGTAACGATAGTATACTTATGGGCATCGAATGAAGAATCTGTGTGCATTGAGGGCTTTTATTGACAACCTGATTTGCATAAATCTACTTCATATTGAAGCGTCATATGTCGGTAATTTTTTAACCTTTTTTTTTTGTTGTTGTTAAAAAAAACAGATCTCACTCTAGTCCCATTTCCTCAAGCCACAATTTTTTTAGCATCATTTGTTTTGTTTTTTTAATGAATTTTTAAAGTTTTAACAATCTTATCTGTCACCCGGTATATTAAATGAACTAATTTTTTTTTACTTCTTTTCTTACAGGAATATAAATATGTCAGTCAACTGCATGGGATCGTACGTTGATACTTGCCACGGGACTGAAGAATGCGATGAAAACTGCACAAAGTTCATCAAACTGATCCACGCTTTCTTGCGTGTTACAGGATTATTGAAACTTTATGACAATCTGTGCGACAAAGGAAACGTCCTCAGGCAAAGTGAGTTTATTTACAATTTATTGATAACTTGTTAAAAATCTAACATAATTTATGTTTTTATATCTTATTACTACTCATTGCTTACAAAGGAATAAATAAAAGTTCCAATGAAAACCCTTTTGTATAGAAGATAAAAGATTCAGTTCAACAAACGATGTCGAAAGGTTTTGTACCATTTAGCACTTAAAAAAGTCTTGCCGATTTCACCAATGGGCATTAAATATCTCAAAAATAAATAAAATAATAAAAGCAAATTTAATGCACTCAGTGCGCTGATCTTGTCTCATCCATCTATTCACAATATTTTTATCTTTTGTTTTTTACTCTCATTTTATTCTTTAGTACATCCGTAAAGCATTTACATAAATTCCTATGTTGATTATATTCTTGAAGAGATAAATCCTTCATTTATGAGGATACAGGGAAATTTCTGAGCAACATTTTCATAAAGTTTTAATTAACATTTCAAATTTAAACAATACTAGATTGAACCCGTCAAAACTTGACGCAAAAAAATACTATAACAATATCACTAAAATAAGCTTCTTTATTATTTATGAAGGGGCGCGTATAAAACAGTCTTTCAAATATTTTATTTAATTTTTTTTTCCCAGTCAAAAACAATACTATTTCCGATGCAAACTCCAAACAAACAATCCGTAAATAACTGTGTAATGCAAATCAGTTTGACATTACCACCATATTCCCCACGGCAAGAAAAAAAATTCATGGACCTATGAAGTATATACAAATAGTATATTCCTACGTTCATATCATATTCAGTAAATAACAGAACATAGTAAATAAAGCACACATCTCCCCCCTCCTGTGATAATGCAACCGAATGAGCTCCTATGCGCATGTGCATTGCATCTGCCCAAAAGCATCGTCGAAATTCAACGTTAAAAAGGTTTTAAAATGATTAAATTAAAAGTTTTAAAATGTCCTCTTTAATCATTGTTCGTTTCAAATCCATATCTTCTAAAACGCATCCATTGTTTTAAGCTAATCAATTTTTATGCAAAGATTAAGAAGTTTTTTACAGTATTAAATCTATCTGCAAATGAGGGAGATTTTTAATGTTTTCAAGTGTAATTTATTTGCATGGTTTCTTCGGTTCCTTGACATAATCAGGATGATTATCCCTTTTCCATCACAGTCGGGGATATTTTTCCTCTTATACAGTTGGCAAATGTAAAAAAATGCAATTCCTAGCATATCCTGATATCTGATGGAACATATTCATCAACGAATTCAACATATCAATTTTATGTTCAACATAAACTAAAAATAGTATTTTTTTTTTCTGACAGATTTTTGTTTAGCGCCAAAATGTTCTATCTTATGGATAATCTGATCTTATGATTTATCACTTAAAAAAAAAAAAAAATATTATTCACTTTTTATGATGGTTAGGGAAATCTATTTTCAATTGTGGCAACTTTCCCAGGGGCTATTGTACATTATTAAAGTAAACTGGTGGTCATTGATAAGATAGAATTGAAAAACTTTTCATGCTTGAAAATTATTTAAAAAGTCGTTAAATTAATCGGCAGTTTTCAAATAAATTTCAATCGAAAGCTAATTTTTTTTTCTAATTGATGATGTAAGAATTGAAATTGTAAAATGTAGTAAAAAATAGAAATTTGTAGTATTTCGAAGTGATGTAAGCGCGATGAAAGCTAAAGCGATAGCGCCTTTGTTGTCACAACTGTTGTACATTTCTAAAAATTGCCACTGTATTTTGGCTGGCGTCTAAAAGTGGAAAAATATTTTTTGACATCGAAAGAGAAATTCACAGTGAAAGAAATAGGACTTTGCGCTAATAAGGAACTGTTAAATGAACTTATAATAAATCTACCAAAATAATTCCTATGAAATATAAGTCTTACATTGTTTATTCTAGCAAAAAATACAATAATTATTTCAAGATTTTTTTCTACCTTAACACTATGTTTACTAACTTCAAATCGCCTGAAATCCTTTACTTTTGTGATTTTTTTTATTAAAAAAGGAAATCTTCTATCCTATAATTTAAAAAAAAAGCAATTGGTAACATGTAATCAAGGTATGCAATCAAGATGAAGAAATCAATGACGGCTCCAATTCTAATCTTTATAATTATGAATGCAAAAATCAGTAAAATTATGCCATGTTAACACAATCATATAAATTTTTCTCTTTAGTTTTATCAATGTTAAAATGCACTTCAAGCTAAGCATAACGTCATTTTCACCGGCGCAAACTTTTCACACGTACTTCATATACCTTACATTAATGCTTAAACACCATGCACACAAATATAAATATATTTTGTATTTAATTGTAATGAAAAAATGGCATCAACAAAGTTATAGTGCATAATGATAAAATAAACCCAATGGACAATATTCCCGTGATGTCACAATAAATATGAATTTTTATTCGCTTATAAAACACGCGGATAAGTATTTTTACCGAAATTTAACTTGCAAATTAACAAATTCGGCCTTAAAACCGCGTGCTTTTAATATTTATTATTTCTCTTTTATTCAGCCACAGAGTTTAGAAAATAAACTCTGTGCTTCGGAACAGTAGGCGTTATCCGATTATGACGTCATTAGCAGACGTAAAAGTTTAATTGAAAATTACGGTTAATTAATTAAATTTTCGAACAAACGAATGCACGATAACAAATCTGTGTCCAAATATCTTTCATTTAAAAAAAGAATGATGTAATTTGATGCAGTAGTTTGTTCTCACGGATTGTCGAAAGAAATCGCTTAGCGTTTTAAATATATAGATTTAATCCAATTTTAGTAAAAATTAACATTTAACCCTTTCCGTATTACAAGGTGTTTAATTTGTTCATTTTCGCTTTTAAATTTGTCCGGTTTCAATGTTCAGAATATTTTCTTACTTTCTATAGCTAGCTTTCGCAAGTGTCTGAGCATAAGGGACGTAGCATGAACCATCACTCGAAACTCCGCGCTCCGCGAATTCTGCGGCGGTAAAAAAATCTCATCAATATATAACCAATAATCTGTAGAAAAATCTAACCAATATATTACACTCTTTTTTTTCAACAATATATTAGTAAATTACTTACCTGTGTTAAGAAGCAAAAAATTTGCAATAGCTCTTAAATTTACTAATATATACCGAATTGTGTATACACAACATGATTTTTAAGAAAACTATGTATTTTTTAATAAAAATAGATCTTAATAAATACATACTTACAATATACTTATAATACTATATTTTGCTTCATAAAATACCAATTTTATGCTATAAATCCGTTTTATATACTTCAAATTTTATAAATGGTAAATTTCTGTTATTGATACAGGATGAAAGGCAGAAGGACTTGGACAACGCTATCTGTCTTTTTTGTTTTTTAAACTAAACGCAATTATTTATTTTCATTTCCACACAAGATGGAGTATCGATAAACATATTCATATATGCTACAAATATTTACAAATTTGACAGCACTGGAATGGTGACAATTTAGTTGACGTGACTGTGACGTCATTGTTACTATATTTGCTGTTCAGGAATTGTCGTTAAAGCGTGGAAGACTATCCTTAAAATGTGGATTATTTAATCTATATTAATAAAAACAAAGCGTTTGCGAGTCTGTTGTATAAGGCCATTGATCACAAAGACACTTCAAGGTGATGGCTAATACATTGCCAATAACTGTGTTTTTCCTGGTTGTAGGTTCGTGAAAGAATGGACTTAGACCAGGAGTTAAAAAATATTCCGACAGTTGTCTAGTTTTGCTTCTGAAGTTGACATTAAAATAACCTGAGATGATTAAATTTTGATATACAACGACATACCTAATGATGTCTAAACGATAGGAATATGGTAGAACGCAAGACATTTGAAAAGAAAACCCAACAGTATCTTAATAAAAAAAGTAGATGGTTAAACAAAGTATCAGAAGTGTTAAAATAAAATATACTCGTATACGTAAAACAATACCACATGTCATAATTGAATTCTATTGGAATGCAAAACGATCAATATTTCTCGATCTAAGACAAAACCTTGTACAAAGTTTAAATTTGGCTGAGATTTGGCCAACTACGCTTCGGAAATAGGTCGCAGAATTGCACACTAGAAGTCACCTGTCAATCATATTTGACGTAACAGCAGACAATTTTAAGCCGATTTTGAAAAAAAAAAGAAAAGAAGAGACAGAGAAGAAGAAAGAAAGCGCAACTTTCTGACTCATTTTTAAACATAAAAGCGGGATTACTTATAAGCAAGATTGGTGAAATGATTTGTCATCGAAAAGTTGAATTTTTTTTTTCATTATAAATGAATTATGTACTGAGTTATAAGCGATTGTTGTCTCAAAACTACTGACTTTCAATATCTTGGAATTATTCTAAGAATTATTTTTAAATATAATTCCTTCAATAATTCAATTCAATTGGAAATAAAAACATTGACTATTTATCACCATGATTCGCCTTACCTAAAACAAAGATCTACTAACAAGTTTAAACTTGACATTGTATAAAGTGCGCTTCGAAGTGAGATCGCAAAATTGTAACCACCAAATATGCACACCCTCTATAGCTATAGCATATACTCTCTAGTACATACCAGCTGCCTACACCGTACACCATCTGGTTTTTAACGACTACACCACTAAGAACTTTCCCCATAGCTTCACAATTAAACAATGAATAATGATATATTTAATATTAAAATAATCCCTAAAATATTATCTCACTAACTGTGCAACCCCCATCAAAATCCCATCAGTAGAACTTTAAAAGAGTAATCTTTCATAATCGGGTTCACCTAATTTTAGAACTTTCTCCCGTAGTTCTATTACTAAAACAACGGAGAACGATGTACTTTACGTTAAAACCTTTCTAGAACAAATTACCTAACTGACAGTGTAAATCTTATAACAATCTGTTAGAACCTGAGTTATAACCGATCGGGATGAAATACGAATTTGCGTTTTATAACTATAGAAAATGATGATTTGATTTTCTGTAATCAGATTCGTTGCCAAGCTTTCGATTCAGAAAAAACAACCCAGAAGAAAACTTCGCTACCTAGAAGTACCAATCATCCCCCAAAAATTATCCATCAAAATCTATTCAGCAGAAATCCAATTATAAACAGCCGGAATGAAGTACAAATTTGGATTTTATATATACATAGTAGATATATCTTTTGCATTCACCTTTCCCATATAGAGATGAGTGTTATTTAACGTATTAGGATTAATAACAATGTTATTCCTTTATAGTTTATTATTTTATAACAGATTAACGCAAAGTCCCTATTAAATTTGGAATGCATTACCTGCGAATTCTTTCAAAAAATAAAATAACAAACAGCTGAAAAAATAATGTTTTAGAAATACATATTCAAATTATAATATTAAAAATTCCGAAATTTGTTTTCTATATTAATAAAAGCAAGATTGAAAAATCATGTGTCAAGCATAGTGTACTGTCTTCGTTAATGTTTGGATTGAAGAATCCAATATTTCTTCTTTTATTGAAGACAAAAGCACATACACAGACACAATTACAAATTTAGACGACACTTCACACAATTAACAGGGTATAACAGATCCAAGCTGAAACTACGTGAAGGAATTACATAAGGCGGATCTCCATATCTATAACTTTTTTTTTGCCTCGTCATCACACCTTTCTCTCCACTAGACCAATATGCGTTGAGACCCCGCTCGAACTCTTACCACTCTTCTTCTAGCCACAGGCCGCTAGATGGCGCAGTGGTACATTTCCTTTTGTAGCCCTGGATATGATCAACCGAATTTAAAACGATACAAATGCCATTTCACTGTTATATTTTCTAATTTTTGCACTAAATTTGGACTATTAAAGACAAACTCATTTATTTAATCATTTACAGTAGGATTTCCTAAAGAACGATATAACGATGTGCAATACACTAAAAATATCCCTGGAAAATTAACAATGCAAGTTCCATCGGAATCCATTCAGCAGAATCTTTTAAAAATGCTAATGTTTTATGGGTTCAACTGATTATAGAATTTGCCCCCTAATTCTATAAGTAAGCAACGTTAGGATTATACGATGATTGTTACAAAAATATGCAATATCTCATGAGCTATTGGACTTAGAAGAATGTACTTCGTTCAATTCGATTCAGAATACAAAAATACATTAAAATATTTTATCATTTGTCACATAACTGTAATACCTGATTTTAAAGGAATATTTTAGAAATTTGTTCCCTTTTTAATCCTGGTGAGGAGTTTTAGAAAATCCTTTCTTAGTGCTGCTCTACATCCTGAGAAGTTTTTTCCCCCTAATTTTCATGTTTGTAGGTTCAGTAGTTTGGGCTGTGCGTTGATGAGCTCCCCAGTCAGGATTTTATATATATATATATATAGAGAGAGAGATAATTATTTACGGGAATAGATTTCTAAACATTATATTATAACGATTAAAAGAAGTCCCTCGCGTTTTAGCGACAGTTTGAATTTCTTCTGTTGTTATAATAGCACGTATATTTTTAGAAATTATCATTTCTAATGTCAAAATTTTGAGGTTTTAACGCCAAAGACATCGACAAATTAGAAAAATATGCAATATCTCACGAACTATTGAACTTAGAAGAATGTACTTAGTACCATTCGATTCACCATACAAAAATACATTAAAATGTGGTAGCATTTGTCACACAACTATAATACCCGATTTTTAAGGGATTTTTTAAAAGTTAGTTTCCCTTTTATCCCCCTTAGGGTTGGAATCTTAGAAAATCTTTTCTTAGTGCGCTTCTACGTCCTAAGAAGTACCCCCCCCCCCCCCCAATTTTCGTGTTTATAGGTTCAGTATTCAGTAGTTTGGGCTGTGCGTTGATGATCTCCCCAGTCAGGACTTTCTTATATATATATATATATATATATATATTACAAAATTTAAATTTTTTCCGCAATTATTCTATAAAATTTGTCCATTCAATAATATTCGGTATATAACCCAGCTTATTAAAATAATTCTCATTCTTAAAATAGCCTTTTACTATCCATATGTAAAGCCAATTATTCCTAATCCACTTAATAATATTTATTCGAATGTAGTTATTCTAAAAATGGCGATAGCTTTTTTAATTTATTCTTTAAATAGAACATCTTTATTTTAATCCATTATTAAAATTCATTAGTATTATTCCCGTGTGGTCAAATTGCTATAACTTCTTTATTTAAATGCTAAAATATCGTATCTCTTAAGATATTCCGCTCAAAAAACCTTATTTCATAAAGTTATCCTATTATTAAATATCAAATGTCTATTAAAATATTTCCGAAAAACTTTAATTCTTTCTTTTTTTTTTTTTCCCTTTTATAAAGATTCATTTTCTTTTCTTCTTATTATTTTTATTACGTATTAAATTCGAAGTTTAGCTACAGCCTCAAAAACAGATAAGCTCGTTTGTTGATATGACAGGCATCTGGTACGAGATTATGGAATATTCTGGAAGGGCGTAGAAAGTTTTTGCATTTTACAACAAAATAAATCCACCGGAAATATTGATAAAGTTCCAAAAGAGACCTTTTGATTCGATAGAAGTGGGTCACGTGACGTATTCTGTATTATTACGCAAGCTAGTTTAAAAACACGATCATCCTGATTCGGAGAGGATTTTTTTCGACGCTGGTGTTTGCTAAAAGAATCGGGACGGATTCTAGAAAATAATGGAACGTTGTATTTTTTTTTTTTCGTTTAACGTTGGCTAATGAGCATTTTCCCAGAAGAGATGTCTTAAACTGGAAATAAAAGGTTCTTCGACAAAAATATGGACTGACATTTCTTGTTGTTGATGATACCACCCGGCCGCCTGATGCGAACTAAAAGGGAAACCAATAACATACATAGCTAACCCTATTTATCACGAGCACGACTGCCTTCTTCCCGGATTTGAACTTGGAAACACGACATTAATATAATAAGTCGAACAGGATGCTGGTGATCAACAGAAAGTTTGTGTAGTTAAACGTGAAATTTGCCGATTAGAAGAGTATGTTACGAGGACGTCTACGCCATTACAGCACGTTTACGTCTGGTGTTTTATTATTTTGTAGTTTTATAATAAATTAAAAATGGTCAAGCCTAAAAGAGAAAAGAAGAGGAAAAGTTGGCCTAAGTGAAGTTGTTGCTAGAGAATATACTATTCATCTTCATAAGCGTCTTCATGGTGTTGGTTTTAAAGGATTGCGAAAAAGCAGAACTTTTGTGTTATCAAGAAAATTAAAGATTTTTAGATGTGTGAGACTTTCCTGTGAAATATGCTCAAGAGTAACTGTAAGTTGGTATTTTTATTTATTGGTATCTTTATATGTTGATATTTATTAGTTTATGTTATATTTAAAATGTTTTATTTATTTAATAGTCTACCTTGAAATTTAAAGGTTTTATATACTATGTTATACTGATTAAAATTTTGTTTTTAAAATTTATTTCTGTTGCAAATATTTAAGTGTTGTTAAGGTTAATTAATTTATTTGATGATTTCGTGTGATACGTCATTGTAATATTATAGACAGCGGTATAATTTATATTTTCATGTTTTAAGAACAGATATTCTTAAAAGAAAAATTCTATTATTTTTAATATGTTACTAAGATCTGATCTGTATTTTATAAAGAGACAATTTTTATCCTAAGGGAACATTCCTGGCATCATGCCAAACCTAAGCTACAAAACAGCTATTATGAGGAGAGAAAAAAAAAAATCTGTATGTTGAATAATAAGTGACTGGTGGTTTGAATTGTAGTAAATTAATGAGCCACTGAAAGATTATTTATGATGTAAATATGTAAATAGAGTGTTAGTATTTTATTGTTTATTTAAACTGTGAATATATAAAATTAAATTTAGTATGTTATTGTTTATTTTCATTTAATGTAGGATTTATGATGCATTTACCAACTTGCTAAAATATTTAATATAGAAAATTTGAAAATTTTTGATGGTGTTATAATATTAATAAAGTGTTTAAATAAAATGCTAGGTCAGGTAGAAATTAAATTACTAGAACATGTAGACATTTAGCACTATGTTAACCTAGCTGAATTGCGCTATTGGGTAATTTGAATTTTAATAATCTTAAGCTCACCAATGGGGAATTTTTTTTACACCTCATTTGTCCATAGCTTAGGTAAAAATAAGTTCATTATTTACCAAGTCCTCAGCAGTAATAAATTTACTAGAATTGAATACTCAGAATAATTATGATGTGATGATAGAATTAATACGTGATGACGATCAATATGAAGATAAAGTCATGTTTTCCTTGATGACAAATAATAAAAATATTTAGAAGAGAAATTGGAAAATGTAGGTAAGTTGCATTCAAAAAATTCATAGGGTATGTAATAAAATTTTGTTGATGATGTTGCTCTTCTTGTTCTTTTTGCTGATGATACAATTGTTATTATTATTATTACTATGATAAAAAAATTTATTCTAAGGTAGTTAATGCAACATATTAAATTTAAATTTAGCAAAAATAATAAATAAAATTTAGGAGATTTTTATGTATTTTATTGAATAAATGTTCTGGTTAATGCTTAATTTGGATTCACAAATTCTTATAATTCTTAAAAATTCAATAGGAAAGGTTTGAATTCAGTTATGTTTCTGTCAGAAGGGTATATATGGTCTTAATTTGGAGACATGGAACAATTCGCAACCATATTTTTCACCAAATAATTTCAGACTATTTCATGAGCAACCCAAACAACAATCAAAACCAACACAGACATCACAATCACCATCACAAAATCAAACTAAAGTAAAAACAATAGAGTAAATTCTAATTATTTAAATATCTCTTATTACAATAATTTTCAACATTATCAGGTATGTTCTTGGTGCGCAACGAGAATATTACTCGTTTTTGAGAGTTTTTGAGGTTGAGTAGACACCTTATGCAGGCATAAGATGTGTATTTTGATTTTAGGAATTGTCAAATTGATGTTGAAAAATGAAATTAAATGTTTTAATTCTATATCAAAATAAACTATTTTTACTTTATTTACTTTTTCTTAAACCAATTGTTTCAAAAATTTAATATTATGTTATTTACTTCAATAGATAATCAAATAGTAACCGTTTATAAGTATTTCTATAATTATATAAATGATTGGATAGTGATGATGTGATTTTACAGTGATTGTTTTGGTGTGACAATAGAAAATTAAGTATCTAAACTAATTGCCTTTGTATTCCATTTCTCAGCTAAAATTAACATCTTTTATTTGTTATTTATTTTCTTTATTTATTCTAAGTTTGCCAAAAAAACAACTCTCTGCATTTAGGATATGAATACTTATAAATTAACAGTATAATTTTGTAAAAGGGTATCAGAGGAAAAAATTATTGTAAGGAACTAATGGTTGAGAGTTCAATTTCTAAATATTTAGATTTAAATTTATTTGGATTTTGAAATTATTATATATATTTTTTTTTGTATACTTTCGACTGGCAAAAATACTTTCTTATATAATTAAAAAAAATAAGAAATTTATTTATTTGCTATGTAATTATTTTATCCTCAACCAATATTTTTCCTAACAATAAATAAACAAACTGTGATATTTTCTTAAATTATTCTGATGTTATTATATTATTATTTCTACTATTGAATTATATTATGAATTACTACATATGTTGAGAAGTATTAGTTATATTGAAAGTTATTATTGTTATGTTTATGAATTGAATTTTATTATAGCATTTATTTATATTATTGAAGAGTTATATTATTTATTAGTGAAAAACTGTTTGACAAATATTAGTTAAAGATGGTGGGATCCCAACAGAAATATAACAAATCCCACAGGAATATAACAAAGATAACATATTCCAAGTACAATAAACGACCAAGAGATAATTTGACTTGTTTATTATGTGAGAAAATTAATGTGATACTTAAGAGAAGATGTTGTGACAAGTGCTAGCATTATAAGGTCATTATAAAGTATTGGTAAGAATGACTACAGTTTTAAAATTTTGATGGAGTAATGTCTTTATTTTCAGCCTTTACATAAAAACTGTATTTTTAAGAAAGGGACTGCAGTAACCCTTTTTTTTTTAAAAACAAAATGAGGACTTATCACGATCGAAGAAAGAGACTGAAATAAAACAGTTGGATCTAATGAACTCAAATTTGAATTAAGTCGAATTTTTTTTTAAAACTTTGTTTTAACAATTTGCTAGTGACTACTTATTCTAAAGCTTGTGAACTTGGTAAAAGCAAAATTCTGTTACTATTATTATCCTGTTTTTCTTGTTTATTAATATTTATTATTTATTGTTATTGTATTTTTCTTGTGCACTTACAAATGGTAAGTGAGATTGTAACCATTTCTTGTATTATTTTACAGGGGAAATGCTCGTAGCTTTATTTTTATTTATCTATTAATTTTAATTGATTACTATTATTTTATTTTTGTTTTTGTCTTCCAGTTCTTCAGAAATTCCCCATCTCCTTGCTGGCAGTCTCTAAATTTATACTAGTCAAAATTCAAATTTCTAAAGTATTAAATTTATATTGTCTGAATTTATAGTTACTTAACTATTAACTTCATCCAAAATCTTTAGGGAGGGGGGATAATATTACAAAATTTAAATTTTTTCCGCAATTATTCTATAAAATTTGTCCATTCAATAATATTCGGTATATAACCCAGCTTATTAAAATAATTCTCATTCTTAAAATAGCCTTTTACTATCCATATGTAAAGCCAATTATTCCTAATCCACTTAATAATATTTATTCGAATGTAGTTATTCTAAAAATGGCGATAGCTTTTTTAATTTATTCTTTAAATAGAACATCTTTATTTTAATCCATTATTAAAATTCATTAGTATTATTCCCGTGTGGTCAAATTGCTATAACTTCTTTATTTAAATGCTAAAATATCGTATCTCTTAAGATATTCCGCTCAAAAAACCTTATTTCATAAAGTTATCCTATTATTAAATATCAAATGTCTATTAAAATATTTCCGAAAAACTTTAATTCTTTCTTTTTTTTTTCCCTTTTATAAAGATTCATTTTCTTTTCTTCTTATTATATTTATTACGTATTAAATTCGAAGTTTAGCTACAGCCTCAAAAACAGATAAGCTCGTTTGTTGATATGACAGGCATCTGGTACGAGATTATGGAATATTCTGGAAGGGCGTAGAAAGTTTTTGCATTTTACAACAAAATAAATCCACCGGAAATATTGATAAAGTTCCAAAAGAGACCTTTTGATTCGATAGAAGTGGGTCACGTGACGTATTCTGTATTATTACGCAAGCTAGTTTAAAAACACGATCATCCTGATTCGGAGAGGATATTTTTCGACGCTGGTGTTTGCTAAAAGAATCGGGACGGATTCTAGAAAATAATGGAACGTTGTATTTTTTTTTCGTTTAACGTTGGCTAATGAGCATTTTCCCTGAAGAGATGTCTTAAACTGGAAATAAAAGGTTCTTCGACAAAAATATGGACTGACATTTCTTGTTGTTGATGATACCACCCGGCCGCCTGATGCGAACTAAAAGGGAAACCAATAACATAGCTAACCCTATTTATCACGAGCACGACTGCCTTCTTCCCGGATTTGAACTTGGAAACACGACATATATATATATATATATATATATATATATATATATATATATATATATATATATATAGATTAGCTTGTATAATCATGCATACATAAATGTGGAACATACACATACATACAGAAGTTATATTTTAAAAATATAACCACGTTTTATAAAAATCAAAATCTCTTTCTTACTTTTTATCTCAGCATACTGAGAATACTATTCAATAATAAATAACTTTATATGAGAATTAACTTTAATACAATACTTACAATTTTCATTTCGCTAATTTCTTTCAAATTCTATTATAGTTATTAACTAAAGTTAAAATTTGAAAAAAATCCTTGAGACATTTGATTTTCATACATTTTTAAGGGGATTTGAAAATATACATATAGCACCGTTAACAAGTAATTTAAAGTTAGCAAATCATCTCTTTCAGGAAGAATGTAATAACATAGATTTCTATAAATTTTCCCTGTCTTAGGTTCAACTTAAGGCCTTTAACCTTTTGGGATTTATTTTCGGTTTTTCTCGAACTAAAAATACATGTTCTTAAACATTATATTATCCGATGCAATCAATATTGTTGAATTCCGGCTTTACTCATTTACGCGGTTGGTCGACCACATGAACAATTTTCTTTACAGTGTTAGAAGAAAAATAACGAGCTAAAGTTTTTGCCGGATGAATTAAACACGATTTTTATTTGGACCAAAAATGTTATTCATCGCGAAGGTAACTTTATATATTTATCTGCATGTGTGTGGTGTTGTATTGTTTGTATGTATAATCAAATACATATTATTTCTGTTGTCAACATTCCTTTTTCTATGAATTTATAAAACGCACAACAACAAATGAGGTATCATTCGAAAGGTTTTTGCAGCGACTTCTGACATAGTACATTCACATTTCGCTAAAACATGTTTTATGATTAAAAATTGCTGTTAATTAAATATTAAATAGGCATTGTTTTCATAAATGAAATGAAAGGTTTTCCTCAAATTGGTGTTGCCACAAAAATAAAATACTGCATTATATGATGCTCAACAATGATTATTCCTCTTTAATAAAAAGCTATGTGTTGCTGAAGACTGGGTTTTTCGCTAATCGTTGCCACAGATTAATATCGGAAAATGAAACATTTGAACTTACTGAAAAAATTAATAGCTCGAAAAGTATTTGTCAGAAAATTGTTAGACAAACTGCGTTAGAAAGGTAAATAATTGTATTTTTCTTGATATAAATTTCAAATCTAATGATTATGCCGTTTTGAATCTGAAATAGTATGGAAACACCTGTATACCATGCAGAGTTGCATGGTATACAAAAGTTTCCGTGATGCTATTTCAGATTCATCATGTAAAATGCTATAGTTATAGCTCGAATGAATGAAATTAGCGCTGCAGTTCGCATCCTTGTCCAACAAATAAGAATGAAATATGCCGGCCAGGATATTGTCGGGATAGCTCAGTAGGGAGAGCGTTGGTACGGCAAACAAAAGTACCCAGGTTCAAGTCCTGGTCCCGGCATATCTTCTCTCTGTTGGAAAAAATCTCAACTATGATACTCCAACCATTGGATATAATTTACGTAGTTGAATATACTTTCCTCTGTTCATTATAAAATTAATATGTTTTGTTATAATGCTAACTTTCATTGTATTATTATGAACTTTATTTTTACTCGTGAATTTTTATTTTACTATGTATTATGTTGATAATTTACACCTTTTAGTACTTAAAAGAAATATAAAACAATAGTTTCATTGAATTTTCAGTTAATTTTGTAATACTAAAGAATGTTTAAATAGAATAGAAATTGGATTGATTCTGAAAACTCATCACATAAAATAAGCTCAAGAATGTAAAGAAGCGGATAATTAAAGTAGAAAACTTTAAAGGTTTAAAAAAAAATCGCTTTGTCTACCCTATATATATCTACCCTATATATATAAAATCCTAATGAAACGAATTTGTCAAACGATTTTATGAAACGAATTTATGAAACGATTTTATGAAACGACTGATTAAACAACTGATTATGTTTCAGGGCTATTTTTAATAAAATATTAAACGCTTGATGGTGAAATTAATACCAATTGTTCATAAAAATCCGCGGATGTCAAAACTGGTAATAGAATTTTGAAATTGGAATTAGTTTTCGAGATATTAATTTTTTTCTAATTTTAATGACATTTCTGTAATGATGGCAACTAATTACTCAGTTTTTTTGTGACAAAAAAGGGAAAAAAATTGAAAAGGATCCCGATAGGGATTATTTATTTCTTTTTATTCGTCATTTTCAAATTGAAATTCGATTTATCTTTTATTTCAATCGATAATGAAGACAAGATTGTGATTAAATTATGTTTTTCAGTAAAATCTGAAAAAAAAAATCACATTTCTATCGTCAGGATTCAATCGTCTGTCAGCATTTAATTTAATTTATAAACTGAAAATGTTTTGAATAAATTCGTCCAAATGACGTCATTTAGGTAAACGCAAAAGAAAGGGAGGAAAAGGAATTAATAGTAATTATTATTTATTGATATCATTTTGTTATTTTTTGTAAAATTTAATTAAACGACTTTATAAAATAATTAATTTGTATATTTGAAACTAATATATAAAATAATAATTGCCCAACTGAACGGAAGAATAAAATATCCTGCTTGGTTTTCTATCCTGCTTGGTTTTTTCCGCCAAGCTTTTTAAAAAAGCGTCGACCCCTATAATAGAAAAGCACCAAAAGTTTATTGGGTTTGTTTTCATAACTTTTGGCAACAAATCTATGTATATTAATGAATCTATCCCTTTTTGAAGCTCGAATTACGCCAAACCTAAAAGCAAAGGATCCTATAATGGAAAAGTACCCGATTTTCTTATGGACAGTATTCAAGTGACATAACATGGTGTAAAATTATCGGGGATAGCAAATTTGTTTAAATATCTCATCAATTGATGCCGAATAAATGCAGGCATACATGCACAAAATATTTAATTAATTTTGTATGATAAATTATTATTAGAAAATTCGTATATACATATTAATTAAAAAAATAATTTACATATTTAAAATAACATGAAAATATGCATGATGGTGCACTAAAATAGGGAGAAAATTAAAACCTGTTACTGAAAATGTCTATAACATAGTACTTTTCAATACCGTGGTTCTTAATGTTATTTACAAGCAGATGTAATTTTTCTCATCCTTAAACGCAAAGGAAGAATAGAATACAGATCGTTGTTATAAAAGTCCGAGAGGTAGCCACAATTTAAACCTAACCATTTTATACAAGTTGGTTTTCACGTTGTAATGGATTTTACTTATCATTCCCGAAAACAGTCGTCAGTTGTCGCAACAGCTGTGTATGAGGCCATGATAATCAAAAAATGCCCCATTAAAACGTTAAAAGCATGGCAACCCAATTACAGATTTACCAATATTTATAAAATAAAGCACGCTGTCATGTTTTTAGAGGCCTCGAAGTCTGAGCGGGGGTTGGCGAGCATAGCTCGCAGGGGGTAGGCCCCCTAGTATTAATATAAATGAAATTTAATATGCTAAAATGTGAAAATGAAAGTTGTTAAAGAATTACCAATTGAAACACGTCGGAAAATCTCTTAAAGACTTTTATTTTCACTTTTCAGCTTAAAGTTTATTTGTAGCAAACTTTGTAAAAAAAACACCATAAAAATATTAAAAAGATACACTTACGATTTTGTTTTTGGATTAGATAAAACTCATCCTTATTTGAGTGAAAAGTTCTCAGACATTCTATGTATGTCTTCAAGCCACGAGCAGTTTTAAGCCTAAAAAAATAAGAATACATTTTATAGAGTCTGAAACGATTCATAGTGTTTCTTTTTTAATAATTTTATGGTACTCTTTAACAAAGTTTTGTATGTTAATTTAAAGCTCAGGAATGGTAGTTAAGTAAAAATGTACGCGTATGGTTAAATTTTAAAGATATGGTTAGTCTATTCTGTGACGAAACACTCCTTTAAATTTACAGAAATTATGATTTTTATTTTTTACGAAGTGTATATACAGGGTAACTTTGAGTCAAAATATTCTCCGTTCTCCTGTTCTTCCAGAGGGTTGGCTGGCTAATATTTTATCGCGCCCGGCTTTGCTCTCAAAGCTTAAAAACAACTTAAACTTTCTATGTTACCTTTCTTTATTAACTCATCACTGAGCCAGAGACTCGGTTTCCCCGCTTAATCACGGCCCATTGTCGGGTCGGAGCTTTGTGTGATATTATTTTGTACTTTTATCGTTTCACAAATATTGTTTTCGTTATATTCATATCTATTTTTTACTACTCCATACACTCTGTCGCGTTTACCGGTGGGATTTCGTAATTTTTTTCAACCTCAATAAAGAGGACCGTGAGGGACATCCATGCTTTACAGACTTGGTCTTAGTCTGAGCAGTCCTTCTCGGGCAGTAAAAGTAAAAAAGATAAAATAACACGAGTGTTGGATTACGTCAAGATACTCAATTTTTCTCATGGTCGCGAGGATCAAATTTGAAGCATTAAGACTTAAAGACGCTTTTTCATAGCAATAAAATCTTCTATTTTTTTCTGTAACAACATCATGGAAATGATTGCTGTTTATATATGCATATAAATAGCAACATGGAAAACAAATACAAGAAAACCTGAAAAAGTTACGAAGTAAATTACTTTTAGTTATCACTTAAAGTGCTCAAACGTGTGAGTGTAACCTTTTTGCCATCAATCAGATTTATTCGATTTGCTTTTAGAAAGGATTTTTAGAAAGGATTTATAGTAAGGATTTTTAGAAAGGATTTTTAGATAGGATTTTTAGAAAGGATTTTTCGAAAAAGAAACTTTCGTATTCTCGTTTTCTTATAAGTGGTCAAAAGAGTTACCGCACTTCACACACTTCTTTGAACAACTATTAAATAAGCGACTGTTATTATACCTTAAACAGAGCTTTTTTGTTGTTATATTTTTCTATTTTAATTTGCTATTTAAGAACTATTTTCTACTGATACAATATAAAAAGAAATTAGTAATAATTCACACAATATTGTAAAGCAAACGCGGCTGTGAATCTCTAACGCCTTCCCACTAAGCTGCAGCCCCGTTATTTTTCGTTTGTAGTAAATAAATTTAGTCGGGGGTGGACAAAATTATTTTTGTCAAACTTCTATTTTAAGAACCATATCATATGAAATGTTTTTAGCCCCAAACCACAAAGAAAAATCCAAAGTACCTGAGATTTTTAGGCATTTTTATAAAAATACAGGAAACCACTCAAACAGTTAAAGGATTAATATATCGGTTGTCTTGCTTCAAATTGAACCAAGGTTTTGTTTTAACTTTAACAGTATTAAATATATTTTAACGCAATCTTTAATACAATTATCTTTGCTTTAAGAATTTGGATTAATGTACAAAAACATTGACTTCAGAATTATCTTTGCTTGTCGTGAAAGGACAACACATCACGAGAATATCTGGATGTGTTGTATAATTCAGTCAGCGATACGTAAATGCTTTCATCTATTAGTTTTCTATAGACTTAATTTGATTTATTTAAAATGTGACGACATCACGAGAAACGATCGAAGTAGCCACCATACACTTTCATCAGCTCTCGTAATATCATCACACTTCACACAAAGCAGAGTAACTCTCTTGATAATACCGTTACACTATCTTCATTGTTTTCTGAACTAAAAACCGCGTTCAGCTCGGAATGAGACACTCTGTATATTTTTTTGTCTAAATAAGTGATTTTTGATCAATAGTGTTGGCTTTCAGTGGTCTGTCAATAAATATTAATCATAACTTGCAAAAAAGGCATTTCCAACGTTACATTCCTATGTGATTCCAAGTCGTCTTTGCATCCATAACACTTCCTGGAAGTATGTTGGTCTGGTGGTAAAACACCCAGGAGTAATGTCATGAAAATGTCGGAGATGTGTCGGAAGCTCCCTCTATCAAAAAATGAAGACACCAAAGCTGTACGCCATTTTGAATGAAATAATTACCAAGGGAATGACCTTCACGCAAACCGCAACAAAATCGATTAGTTTGTTCAATGTTTTTGAGAGTTTAAAATCCCCCCCCCCTCCTCAGTTCACAGTTCAATTTTCGCTAAGTTACCCGATACCAATGTTTTCTATTTTGGGCTTAAAATTTCTTAAAGTCTAAACTTTAGAATAATTTTAATCCCATACAAAAAATAACGGTAAAAAGTAGTTGTTCGTTACTTTAAAGTATAAAGCAACCTCTATCGACAATTTTTAAACGTAACCTTTAAAAAAAATTTTTGGAGAAAATCGTGATATAAAGAATGATTTTAGCGAAAACCGCAAACGAATCGACCCTTTTTTCCGTTTTTTATCATCGTTTGAAGTTTTGGACTTTAAACTGTAATGGCTCCTTGCTCTTACAGAAGACGTTTGCGCTCTATGGTTTCCTATCTAATAATGTTTGTCTTCATGTCTACTATCACCCCTCAAAGTTTGTCGGTCTGGTTGTGAAACACCCTGTATATTCTATGCTTCACATGCTTACACATTTTTAGTTCCTTTGATTGTGAATGATTATTTAATTCCTTTTTATCCTTTGTTCTTTTCAGCGTACTTGGAGAGTGCAGAATGTCTGGAAAACACTGTAGATCACTACGCAACGTGTCACAATGTTTCTCAGGAATCACGAAATTACATGGACAGTACAGAAGGAGCCAATACTGCAGAATCACATTGTTGGTAAGTGGTGAACTGGCGATAACATTGTTTCAATATTTGGTTGCGTGAAATGTGCCAGTTAAAACCCTAGCAGGAGCTTAAAATCCGATATATTTTGTCCCAATATTCCATTCATTGGCATAAAATATTATCTCAATAATGGGGTGTTGACACTTTACCAATATTGATGCAATACAGACAAGAAACCTTTAGTCACTGTAATGAAAATATTTAAGCAATAGTAGTATTACATTGGCTAAATATTTCCAATCATGCGCCAAAATGTACTCAATATTGATTTTATTAACTTTACATTGGCTAAACATTTCTTACCAGTATTGCTTCAAAATTGACAAAATGCCATTATCCCAATATTCGACCAAAATATATCCAATATTGGCTTGCTTCTACAGAGATATTTCATTCTTTTTTATAACAGATTTTAAACCAATCATTATGCACATTTACATAAGGTAAAGCCAGGAGAGATGGCGCGGTTGGAGAGATTGCGCACATAGAGGTTTGGGGGGAAGGAGTAGAGTGAGCGTGCAGGGACTCCAGGTAGTTGTACAACAGCAGTAGTGGAGTGTCTACTTGAAAGTGCACGTTGATTGTTTTGAGCGTCTAAGATAAAACATTGCTATTTTGTTTTGTTTTCCCAAAGTAAGTGCTTGAATTTTCATAGCTATTCGTCAGAATTTCTATACAATGTCAGTAGTACAAAATATTTTAAACTTAAACGATTTCTCATAAGCTACTAATCTAGAGTAACAGTGTGAACATCAACGGTTCGTTTTAGAAGCGGCCATGTTTGAATAAAAGGTCGCGCAATCTCTCCTACCGAAATTGGAGAGTTTGCGCATCTGCTACTTAGGAAAGATGGCGCATTGTTCCCATTAGTTTCCATGCTAGGAGAGATTACGCAGCTTATTGGTAAATTTGCACAAAAAGAAAATAAAAATGAAAATGGACTAATTTTAAGTTAAATGTATTATCAAGTAACGTAATGTTATTTTGTAATCTTATCTGGACTTGCTTTTTCTGATTCTTTAACTTTTTCCCTTTAATTAAAATTTTTTAATCGTTTTTAAAATTATTTCCTTTTTCTGATTCTTTAATCATTAGGTTCAAATATTCACTCCTAATAAAATAATATTTGTTCACAAAAACTTTATAACGATGTCTTTTAAGTGTAATTATTATTGTTAACAATTTAATTGTAGTTATTATTAGTAACAATCTCTCCTACCCATTGCGCAATCACACCAACCCTGTAAGGACAGATTGCGCAAAATGACTTTCTTGGTTTTATTACAACTGTTCTATTAAATTACAACATAACAACAAAATAGCAATGGAAATGCATAAAAAACAAATACAATAAAAATTATTCATGGATAGTTTAGCAAAAAATTAATATTTAAATTTTTATTGTTATTCTTTTGAATTGTGCGCAGACTTTCCTAGCTTTACCTTAAATAAAAGCTAAAAATACTGTCTTTAAGTCGCACAGTGGAGTATTTGACGCAAAATCCTGGCCAAATTTAATTTTCACGTGTTTTAAAGTTAAAACCATTGTTGTTGACAATATACTTAATTAATGTTATGCATGCATATATGTATATATCTAGACACACAGCAGTGTGTCAGTCAAGTTCCCAAATCAAAAAAGTCGATACACCGGCCGTGGGTATATTTACACGGACCATTTCGAGCTGTTTTCGCCAAATTTCGACACTCTACTACTGAAAATCTATTTGACCTACGTACTTGTCATTTTAAATGTGTAATAAGGATCCCTTAATTATCCTAAATCCAAAATTTTATAAATAACGCATAATTAGTTTCCGAGATAATGATATTTGAAATGTCTGATGATCGATAATTTTATCAGTGACTCACTCGCTCATCAAAAAGATTTCATTTATCTACTGCACTTACAGACTTAAAATTTGGTAAGAAGTTCGTTTACACTATAAAAAATCGAAAAAAAAATCAAAAAATTCTAAAAATCGATTAATTACCCACTTGGGAGTGTCCATTTTTACTTTAACGTTACGTCTATTAGGCGAAATTTTAATTTGCCAAAAAAAGCGCCAAATGTTGAATCCAGGATGACCTTGCAGCAAAATATTTGATTATTAGCCATTTTGGGCTAATTTCAGAGAATTAATTTTTTGAGTAACAGTGCATAAAAGTTACCTTTTTAGACACATTGTGAAAAAATAAAAACATCTTGAGAGAATACATATATCGAAATACACATATATTTCGAGACATCCGCAGTTGAAATTCGTCTAATTCCAGAATTAAAAATGTAAACAAAAGACAGTCATTCCTATGATTCAAATAAATATTGATCATGGATGTGTAGCTACCATGGGTCTAGGCAGTGTAGCTGTGGCAAAATATCAGCTTATTTATTCCATCAAACTTACAAAAAGGCACGCGCGAGAAAAAAAAAATCGTATTTTAATTGCATCGAAAAAAAACATGGGACAATCCATGGTGTCTTTCTTCCTAAACATTGCTATTTCAATTTTGCTTTTTAATCATAAAATATAAAATAAACACATGCGGAGATGTCACACTTTATCTCTTTTGTGCTATTTATTTTTTTATAATCATTGTTGAGCATGATATACTCCAGAATTTTATTTTTGTGGCAACACTACTTTGAAGAAAATTTCATTTCATTTATGAAAACAATGCCGATTTAATTTTCAACTATCTGTAAATTTTATACTATTTGTTTGATATTATTTGGATAGTTTCGTCTTTTTATTTGTAAATATGAATAGGACTGTTGATTTATATGTTAATTAATGAGTCTGTATTGGTAAAACATAAAATTATGTCAATATGATTATTGGGCACAGATGTCATATACGCACCACATTGGCGCGATTGCAACAAAATGGCAATTTTATGCCAAACATGGTAACCCGGTTATTTTGTTTATGTGTTAATAAGTGTTAATATTTACGATTTATTGTAATATTTATATTTATTATTATATTTATTATTATGTTTATTATTTATAACTGTTTATTTATTATTGCATGCTATTTGTAACTAATATTCAAAAACAAAGTTTTCGCCAAATTGGCGGGGTAAAAAAATCACGCCAATGTGGTGCGTATATGACATCTGTGCCTATTAAAATACAAATTTCTGCCGCAAATTGACAGCCAAATATTTTGTTGTAGGAAATTTAAATTAAATTGAATGTTGCCTGATAAATGAAATAGTTACTTGTAAACACAATAAAAACTATTAAGTATAGTGTTTAAATATATTGTAACTGTACAAAAAGTAATGAAATCCCATCAAAAACATACATGTGAAAGAAGGCCAAGTTCGTTAACGGTTTCGCTAATAAAAGAAGTGAGATCTAACTGGAAACCAAGTTCATTAGAAGCTCCTTAAATCATAGCTCCTGTCATGCATAACGTTCTTCAATTGCTTAAAATGATTTGTTATGTTATTTGCTACTCAATAGAGCGACTTGACAAGTTTTCTCTTATTCAAATTTCTCTACTTGATTTATCTGAACTTAAAGTTAATCACTTCTATAACTTATCAATACCTTAACTTCGACATACTTATTCGAATACTTGATTGACTAGATCTTTGCCAATGACATACTAGACTAAATTGTACTCAGACTCAAAAATTAAAGTTGGTGGGTGAAAACTTGCCAAGTCGCTCTATTGAGTAGCAAATAACATAACAAATCATTTTAAGCAATTGAAGAACGTTATGCATGACAGGAGCTATGATTTAAGGAGCTTCAAAAGAACTTGGTTTCCAGTTAGATCTCACTTCTTTTATTAGCGAAACCGTTAACGAACTTGGCCTTCTTTCTTTCACATGTATGTTTTTGATGGGATTTATTTAAATAAGTAAATATATAATACAATGTTTACTTAATTGTTTACTGTTTATAAGAAGAAATTAATTGTTGATAGATTTGTTTTATTTACAAGTAATGTTTAATTAAATTTGGTTAACTAGGGGGCTCAGCCCCCTACTCGCTAACGCTCGCCAACCCCCGGTGAATTGCAAAGCAATTCACATTGAGACCGCTACGCGGTCACAGCTCGCTTTGCTCGCACGCCCCTTTTTATTTTTCTAGTAATTCTACAAGTAAGTACTTCTTCTAGTAAGTACTACAATAAATCATTTGAACATATGAAATTGACAATTTTTTTAATGTAAAAAAGTAATTGAAAACTCCGTTGAAAACACAACTAAAAATGCATTTAGTTGATGCTACTAATGGACATATAAATAATTTAAATACTATGAAAAATGATCTTGGACACATAATTAGCACCTATAATATTGTACAGTACGGCTTAAATTCATTAAAAAAAAAAAAAAAAAAAAAAAAAAAAAAAAAAAAAAAAAAAAAAAACGTGGTAGGAAGATAGTTTATCATCAATGATTGTTTAAATTTCGTTCAACATTTTATTATTCTAATTGATTATAGATTTCTGCAAAATAAATAATTTTTACTTCAATAAAACGGCAACAGATGGCGGCAGCAGGGCATTCTAGAAAGTTTATATTTTATTATCTCCGATTTTTTGTGTGAGTGAAATTCGTAAATAAATTCTAAATGAATTCATCTGAAAAAATGAATTCATTTGAAATTAACAATATTACTCATAATTAAAATGAGGAATCATCTCAGACGCTTTGGATTACGTTCATATTATTTTATTTTTAATAATTGCTAGCTTCAGTTTCACTGCTCTGACACTCACCGCCATATTGGAGGCGGGACGGTTGTTGCCAACGATAAGGTAGAAATTCAGCCCTATTTCCGCGCCACGTAAGACAAATATATATATAGATTTTATTACACATAAATGTTTAATTATTTATTAAAACCAATGCATATAATATATATATTATTTGCATTTAGTATTTACCAAAGTTGAGTCTCTATAGTATAGAGATGCTGGTTTTTAAATGTTTTTATTTTGTTATTTATTTTTTTATCTATTTATCCTTTTTTTCAGCTACCTATCTTGGTACAGAGACTGTTTTACGAACACGACGAGAACCTATTGTGGAGAAAATGCCACAACTGCCGTATCCATCATGGCGCATTTTCTACTCGGAGAAATCTCCGAACAGCTCTGTTCGAGTGAGCCAGTCTTTTGCGACACCCCTCCGTTGCCAACAGATGAACCTGCGATAGACAGTGAAATAGACAAGGCTGACAATGAACTGGATAAAGCCAAGCCTGATGAAACTGATAATGAGACTGACAGTACACCGCCCAATACACCCAGTACACCACATTACACTACAGATGACTCTAATAATGCTGCAACAACGTTATATGCTTCAACAGTGCTAGTTGTCCCTTATATTTGTAGTATCCTGTTTAAATATGCCCTGTGAATAAATTATATTATTTATTTTTTCCTTCGTCTGTGCTTAATGTTCCGTGCTCTGTCTTTTAAAATAATGAATGTCTCTACGCATAGCCGAATTCCAATTAGAAATAAACAGTTGAATACGTGTTTCATCCATTAATGTATTCTTGCATCTTCAACTATTCGGTTTGATGAGCAATCCAGACATGAGGAAATTTGGACATTTCAGGTGTTGATAAAGGAAAGTTATGTTATAAAATACAAATTCCTCTAAAGTTGCTTTCCTTTAGAAAAAGAGTAGGCCTAATGTATGCTGAAAATAAGACCATTTTTACTTCAAGCAATTAAAATAAAATACGATCATGAGATTAAAAGTAGTAGGAAATCCTGGCCATCTTTGTTACTTCTAAAATTTTCCCTAGCAATATCTAGTACTACTTGGTTTTAGTTTAAAATTCTAGTTACAATTTTTAAAATGCAAGGGATGGCTTTGAATTTTTTTGGAATATCAGAATAGAAAAATCGATAAAAAACAACTTTTGAAAAAAAAAAAGTCAAGCTTTAAAAAGAAAGCAAGGTGAAAGATGCATCTAAAAAACGGTGTGATATTAAAATTTCTAAGCTTAAATTCTGGTACTTATTTAACATTTTCCCTTAACTAGCTATTTTATATAAATCAAGTGCCTACGTGTGATATGTTCATAAAAATCCTTTTCTCCTGCACTAAATACATCATAAAGTGATTCCGAAAATTTAAATTAAAAAAAAAATTATGCATGATGGATTTGGCGGACATTTTTCTATATTTTCCATAAATTTCTATACATCCAAGTAGAATAGTTAAAATTCGAAGTTTGAAATTGGTACTTAAGGAAAGATTTTACGCTTTTCATTTATATATTTTTTATTTTTAAGCTGCCCGCCAAGCCTATTAAGCTTAATTAAAAATAATAATAAATTTTCAGAAACATGTTATGGAAGTTTATTATGTTACTACAGGTGAAAAGGTTTTCTATCAACATATCATATGTAGGCACTTGACTTACATGTGGTAACTTAGTTAATGGAAAATGATAATTAAATATCAGATTATAAGCCTGGAATTTTGATATTACACTAGAGTTTAGACAAGTCTTTCATCAATTTTTTTTTCTTTCTCTTATTTATTTGTTTATTTTTACTTTTTAAAAGTTGTTATTTCTTTAAAAAAAATTATTTATTATAATTTGTTTACATATAATTGATTTTTTAGAGTAAATAATCATTTAAAAGCAGTAAAAATCAATTTCTTTCTTAAAAATAAGTTTTTTCTTATGTTATTATTTTTTTATGGATAGAAATTAAGTAAAAAACTGAAGGTGTCCATATATAATAAAGATCTTCGCTTGATCTGTTTAGTTGGTTGTTCGATGGTAACTTTACATTTTCTGACTGACCATTTTGCCTTTTTTTTTTTTTTTTTTTTTTTTTTTTTTGCTATTGCAAACAGCCATATGTCTAATCCAAGAATCGAGCACGGCAGGGATATGAAGAATCGAAGATCAGATTAAAAATAGGTAGATCCACCAATTTTATCAAAAATTGGGTGTCGAAAATAAGGGAGAAAAAAATGATGAAAAATGTAATTTTATTCCATTTTTATGCATATCCATATCCATACGCTACTGCGCATGCGCGGTAGTGTATTACTGCTTATTTTACTGTTTATTACTGTTAATTTTACGGTACAATACTGGCAGCTAGGATGCCAGTAATATACCATGAAATCAAAAAAAAAAAATTCAGTGTATAAACGAACTATAAATGCTATAAACATCATTTTCAATACAGAATGAATAGTAACACTGAATAACATATATCAATTATATATAAATCCTAGTACATTTACGCAAGTGGCATTTAGTGGCATATCTGAAAACTACATTGATTAGTTTCAAAGAAATTCAATAGATACAGCTAAAAAATATGTAGGTCAAAGGTACATACATAATGTACACATATTAAATGTTGTACTAATCCTAAATTTTCAACTATGTTGGAAAATGTTAAAAACGTTAAATAAAGATCGAGTTATCAAATCCTAACTCGAAGTTTTCCGATATATTCATAAAGTCAGGTCAGATAATACGAATATAAGACGAATTCATAAACACTTTTCAACTATGTTGAAAATGTTAAAAACTTTAAATAAAGATCGAGTTGGTTGAAAATGACATTTATACACCGCATTTAAGGCCTGTTATCAAATCCTAACTCGAAGTTTTCTGACATATTCATGAAGTCAGGTCAGGTCTTAGACTCATAAAAATGGGAGGTCATCCTGTTCTCATTCAGAAACCGTAAAATTGAACAGTGTTTTTCATTTTTTGATATAAATAAAAGATCTTACAGAAAATACTGTAAAATTTGGTTTCGGAACCACTTTCGAAACGCAACTGACCGGGAAAGGTTATCTGGAGAAATCAATCGCTTATAATTCAAGCATATATTATCGTAATACATTTAGCGAAAAATGAAAACACTGTTCTATTCCATATCACTTTAGTAGTTATGTCTGGCAATTTCATGATTTTACATTTGAAAATGAGTCCGAGAGACAAGGAATTTCTTTTTCCGTCTTAGAATGTGAAGAACATTTTTCTGAAAAAATGCAATTTAATTAAAATAAATGTGGAAAATGCATACAAAAATAATTAATGATCTAAAAAATTATTCTGGTTTAAGTTTAAAGTGTCTGATTTGGGATAAAAATGTTTGCTTTTTTTTCTTAATTTTGTGAAACCAATAAATGTCCTTTTTTTCTTTAAAAAAAAAAAAATAAAATAAAATAAAAATAAAAAAAAAGAATGTTCAGAATTTTTAATGTTTTAAGTAATCTAGAATTTAAATGTATATATATTTACGTAAAAATGTAGCGGAAAGTGTTGTACCTTGGACCTACACAATTTTTAGCTCTATCTATTGAATTTCTTTAAGACCCTCTGACTGTTCAGCAAAAGGGCAAAATTGTAATGTTGTTTTCTCTGTATATTATTTTAAATGCAAAAAAAAAAAAAAAAAAAAAAAAAAAAATTATTATTCCAACATTTTATAAAAAACTTAATTATATATATGAATGTAAACCTTTAGACTATTAATAATTACTCAATGAATTAAAACTGCATTATATCAGTAGAAATATATTAATTTAAACAATGTTTGTATTGCAGTGAAACCTGGAGCTTAGTAAACGAACACGGGATTGTCAGTGAGAGGGTTAAAACTAATCAATGTAGTTTTGAGATATGCCATTAAATGTCACTTTGAAGTTGGTCTCTTCAATATAGTCTGCACATATTGCAAAGAATTGTAAAAAAAAAAAAAAAAAAAAGTTTGATCATCAAAAAGTAATTTTCTTAAAGATGCAACTTTTCTATCGCTTTATCAACAGTTATTTGTTTTAAATTCAAATTTACACACGAAAGCGTATTCATTCTGCATTATGAACATTGGCGTAGCCAGGATTTCTTTTCGGGAGGGATGCAGAATTTTTTTCAACTTATATATACATTGGAACTTCCTTTTAACGAAGTTCCTATTTAACGAAGTTTTCTACTTAACGAAATTTTCTGCAGAACTTTGACTTTGAACACCATTAGCATGTAAATTATTCTCCATATTACGAAAAATATATTCTATATAACGAAGTTTATTCCACTTTTGTACGTGTACAAAATGCAAACTAAGATGTTGCTGTTGCGATGGATATGCTAATATATTTCAGTGGATTGTATGGAAATGAACACATTTAAATAATTTTCCCTCTGCTTGGTGCTAAATAAAACATTTTTTTTTCACACTAAGGAAAACACTTGTTATCATTATACTCTCCCACACCGAGACTCCAGTTGGAGGAAGTCAAAATCCCTTTTTTTACATTCAATGATATAGAAGATTCAGTGACGCAATGGCGCCAGATGCATTGAAGCAAAAAAATATCAACTAGAGTCAGATAGACGTCATTCTGACCTGCCATTGCTGATAGACTATTGCTTTGTACATCCACAAGAATGTTCTCCAAAATGCAAATCGAAAACATCAAAGTTATTTTTGTTCTTCCCAATACAACTTTTAAACTTCAGCCGTTAGTCTAAGGAATAACAAATAATCTTGAAGTACATGATCGAAAAAGACAGAAAAAAGACATTGTAGTGACAACATTAGTTTGAAAACGTGTGTAACAGAGCTGATGAAAGCTTGAGTCAAAGCTTGGGAATGTGATGTGATTTCATCGACCGTACGCAACTGTTTTGTAAAAGACGGCTTCATAATTGAAACTGAATCAAATGCTTCTGAATCCAATACCTGTTTTTCATATCTGAAGGAAAATTTCATGAATTTAAGTTGATTTCTATTAAACGAATTTTCTTCATAACGAAGTTTTTAAGTGTAACGAAGAGACTTCGTTAAATGGAAGTTTCACTGTATATAGTAAAACTTGCCAAAATTAAATCGCAAACAGTGGTAACATAATTAAGTTTTAGACAGTTTTTTTGTCTTAGCAGGTGTAATTGTATGGTAATTTTTTCGATGGACCAAGGAATATTTCCATTTACGTCAACATTCCGTTGTAGGCAAGTTAAGTTTTCACAACTTTCACTCTATTTATATAAATATACTTATTTATGCTACATGTACAGTAAAACCTGTCAAGATGGAACCTGCCTATAACAGAATCCTATTTTAAACGGAAGCATTGCATGGTCTTGGTATGGATTACTATACATTTAAATTTGCTGAAAACCTCTACGAAACGGGCTTTTCCCCCGCTCTTTTGCGATTCCGTCTTTAACAAATTTTACCCGTTAGAGCGTAACTTCTTTACAACTGAATCCTGTCTCAAATGAAAAAGTTTTAGGATCCAGACGAAACGAACAATACATCTTATTCCGGTAGTGCATCTAAGAGCTATAATTAATTACACTTCTTTAAACGGAAACTTGTCTAAAATGGAACTTTTTTTCGGTCCCTTGCGATTCCGTCTTGACAGAATCGACTATGTGTGTGTATATGCAATAGAAGTATTTCGAGTATTAAGAATTTAAATATATCTTTATCTATTTCTTAATTTAAAAAATAGCATGTGTAAAATAAAGCAAGATCACTCTCCATAATTGCAGCTAATATTACAATGAAGTTACATTACTACTTACCAGCGAAACAGATTTTACAAACACTATGATATAATAAAATGAGCATATACTGAAGAATTAAATGTATTTAAATCAAGTTTTATATAACATGGACATTTGCTTACATTAAAGTTAGGATCAAAGGGTTAAGTTTATAACAGCAATTTTCATTTCCCATTTCTTGTAATTGAAATAAGAACTTCTTGGATAATAAGTTGGCATAAGTGCCAATCCCGTCAGCCGTTGATCCCCATAGGAGTTTCTGAGATAAGGATTTAATCTTTAGGAAAAAAGATCTTGCAATTTCGGCTAAGAAACCAGTAATTTAACAAACACACGCAGCAAATATAATTGATCTTGGGGAAAATAGTTTAGTTCCAATTGTCTAAAACAGTCATAATTATTCTGGGTTTGTCAGTTTCAAGTTTCGCGGCTTTTGATACCAAAGTAAGTATTCGGCCTCAATAGTTGTTTCCGATATCTGGTCAAATTAAAAGATGTTGAATTTTTGTAACAATTTTATTTGGAAGTATTAGGTTGTGTAAAAAATAATGGTGATTTCTGTTACTTTTACTTTTCAACAAATTCATTTTAGATGTATGGTTGTAAACAGTTTTAGAACATACTCCAAGTTCAGCAGCAAGCTCTCGGGTTTTGGTACGTGGATTAGCTTCAACTTATACTTTCCATTTCTCATTACTAATGACGAAATGTCACTCACGACCTTCTCCATATTCAAACCTCTCATTGCCACCATGAAATTTCTGGATGCAATGTTAAACTGTGCGTTCACAAGTCGTACTTGGTTCAAATGTAATGTTAAACTCAGACATTTTTCTCCGGGAGGTATTTCTGCATCTCCGGAAGGGGCAGTGTGGAGTTCCAGGGGGTTGCACTTTTAGACCATTAATAAGCATAAAATCCCAAATCTACCTGGGAGAAGGGCATTTTGATTCTCCAGGGAATGTTCTTCCTGAATTCAACGTTGTAGCGTAGTTGATATAAAAGTCGTTTTTGCTGTTTTTTGTACCATTTTGAATTCGTACAACAAATTGTACGAAATTTTCCTTAGTTCTGTAACTGCTTTAAATATTCCTGTAAAATAGCGAAAAAGAAAATTATAATATTAAATAAGTAGATAAAAATATTACCTTCAAAATAATATGCAACAAAGAGATATTCCATTAACAACTTATTAAAAATAATTCGGATTGAAAAGTTCAATAACGAAAATTGCTTTTATTTTGTACAAAGCCAGAAATCAAAACCTTTCAATGTCCCTCTGCTCTTTTTTTAACAATCAACGAGACCCGAAAAAAAAATCCAATCAAGGAAGAAACAATGATCTGAAATGTTCTTCAGGTTTGTCATGAGTTGTATTAACCCTCTTTATTTGATCTGATGGCCAACTTGACAAGATATGTGTGCGGCTAAAGAAAATTGTGTCAAAGTTTTCTTTAGTGGAAGATTTTGCTCTCTTGAACAGGCCAGCAAACTTTTGAACCCAAGTCCCCTGTTCCTTGCTTACTGATTAACCTAAAGTTCATAAAGCTGAAAAATAACCTCATCAGCATGTTTTACAGCAGAAGACATATTACATTCAAATTTTTGCAGGTATTATGAAAGTGGCAATATAATATTGAATAAAAATTCACAGATAACCAATACTAGAATAAAGTATTTTTTTTAAATTCCGGCCAGCAAATTTAAAGAAATTGATAATATTACTCGATATAAAATTATAAAATGAACAAAGATAAAAGTCGCCAAACTCAGATGAATGTGCCGTTATTGCATTCGTGTAATCTCGTCTTTTCCTGTAAGCGTTGGCAACAGTTGGTCCCATCGAAGTCTCTGTTGAAGAAATTTTACATTTAATCTTGTTACAGTAAAATGTGAAAATGGAATCTCTGGGATCGGTAAAAAATTCCTTTGTAGACCGATTTTCGCCTTAACAAGTATACTTGCACTTCCGTTGACTTGTATCCTTCCGTCATCGGGATCATGAAATGTTTCTGTTTACGAAAGTATTTCGTGTTCATAGAAAACCTGCCAAGAAGGAATCATAACTGAAAAAAGTTCCATTTTAGATAGGTTTCAAGTGTTAGCAGGTATAAATATATATAGTGTTGTTTTCGTCCCGTTTAAGATAGGTCAGCTTCACAGATTTTACTGTATTACGTCTATGCTTTTCAGAGGTATACTATAGAGTAGATACGTTTTAAAAGTTTTAGAGAATACCTGGGAAAAGGGAACGTTTCTAAAGTGGAAACCTGTCTTAAACGGAAAGTTTTCATATCCCCGGCGAAAGACATACTTTTAAATTATATCTGCTAAGACGAACCCCTGTCTAAAGCTGAATTTTTGATAGGTTCTTTGCGATTTCGTTTTAACAGATTTTACTGTTGTTGTATTCATGATTCAGTAAACCAGTTTTTCGTTCAGAGGGGGGGGGGGGTTCCGGACCCCCCTTCCCCTTGGCTACGCCACTGATTAGGAACATGTTTAAAATCATGTTAAGCCTAACTAGGAAATGGTGAGAAGTCATTATTTTTCAAGTCACCAAGTGTTGTACCTTGAACCTAGCGAAATTGTTCTACCTTGAACAAGTCCACAATTACAAATTATTGTGTTAAAAAAGCGAAAATATGAAAATGTTATTCCAGGAAAGTTTGTCCTCATATCGTTAATGGAAGAAATTCAAAATTCAACTTGATATATGTACACCACTTGTGTATAGGAAATATGCATACATGATGACAAGAATGAAGAAGAGATTATTGTTGTGTCCGTGAACTGTTTTAATAGCATTGGAATAGAATTTACTCTTGAGGAAAATTATGTGTTTTTCACAGTCAGTCGCGAACAAATCATTAGTATTTTGCCAGAAACAGGAAACAGTGGAATGTTTCGAGGGGATACCCAGTTGCGTGCAACTCCACTGCCTATCTATGAGTTAGTTGTATATCACATCATGAAGGAGCCATGTGAAAAAAGTATAAAAATAGCAGATATTTTGCCAGAACCTAATCTTAGTAAAAGAGACAGAATAATTCTTTATGTATTTCCTGGTATATACTATCAGTTTTGGAAAAAAAGGTTAATTTTTTTTTTTTTTTTTTTTTTTTTTTTTTTGCAACTATTATTGGCGATTTTGCATCGTGATAAAACACAAGCATGTTTAAAAAAATGTATAAAACATACAATAAAACAATTGATGTCTATTGTGTTAGGAATTATCTCCCTTCCTACCTCTAATTATACCTTCTGTTTTTTATTACTTTAAAACAACTTTAAATAGGTGTGTATGAAAAATATGTTATTAATTATACTTTTAAAATTTATTTCAAATTCATTATAGAAAAGTTTCGTTAATTCTTTTTTCATTGTAAATGAATGCATGATTCAACATCCCTAGGGTCAAGGTACAACATTGGTGTTGTACCTTGATTCTAAGATTACTATTTTTTTTTAATTAAAAGAAAAACTATGATAGGCCTAATATTAGAGCTCAAGAAAATTATGAGAGAGATAAAACAGCATAAATAATAAGTAAATATCTTTATATTTCATTATTTACATATTTTAATTAAATGAAAAATCAAAATGTCAAAATAGGACCGAGGTACATGGCCTTCCCCTACTTATAATTGGTATTTAAATTTTACATTAGAATGTTATTTAAACCGTTTTCAATACTTTAACCCTTTTAGGGACAAAGTACGTCTGTTACTAAAATGTTGAAATCTTTGAATGACATCAGAATCCTAATCCTAATAATATTATAAATCTGATTGTGTGCAAATGTTAGGCTGAAGCCAGCGTCAAAATGAAGCATTTAATGATCCTGTATTTTTGCATATACGTTGATTATAACCCTCGAATGAACATAGGCCGTTTTTTTTTTCATTTTATTCAAATATTTTTCTTAATAATTCAAAATTTCGTTATTTTCATACAGAATAAATGGACATTTTCCCATAAAATTTAACCATTTTACTTTAAAGTTGCTAGGGCTTTGATCGTTGCCAATAAATAAAAACACGGAAAAAATAATTTTTCCTCAACAATTAATTTTCAATTGAACGATTTTCACGTGAAAAATGAAAATTCAAAAGAATTCAAAAGAAGATGAATTTCCGTGATGTTTGAAACAAAAATATGGAGTATTTGTTATTATACATGAAGTATGAATATCGGTTACATTAAAAAGATCTTTTCCTGTCAAAAAACTGCGTTATAATTAGAAGGAAAAATAAACTAATAATTATATTCTTAAAAATAGATTTCGCTTGGACCATGGAACTATGAAAAGGATCCTCCTCGGCTTGGACAAATATGACGTCATAAATAAAACATGTATTTTCAAATAGTCGTAATAATACAAGGAGCATGAATATCAATGCATAATGAAAGTAGATAGATAATGGACGTAATATTTAAGATGAAAAACTGAAATATTTTTTATCGATACTGATTAATAATTAGCTTGAGTACCAGTTACATACAAATGTGAATTTTCCGCTAAAATTTCCGTCCTGATTGCCAGAAAAAGAAAATTAACAAGAATTATGGCATTAAAAAGAGATTTGTCTGAGGAAATTTTGACGTCATATTTGAAATAAAACGGGAATTTTCTAATGTGTTGTATAAGGCGCGGGAATTAATTCCGTACATTAATAATACAAGAATCAGTAAGTATAGAAAGTAGATTAGTTTCACGACATATTTAAAACGAAAAATTGAAATGTTTTTTTTATCTATACCGATTATTAAGGATGAATAACAGTTACATACAGATGAGAGTTTTTTGCCAAAAACCACACCATGGTTATTAGGAAAAGAAAAATAAATACGAATCTATTCTATTAAAATCTGACCACCTGTTTGTATTTCGCAACTACTCTTTTCAGATTGTCGAACGCAACGCGATTTACTTAATACCAGTTATCATTCATCCGAGGATGTCATAAACTCTCAGAATTAAAAAAATGATTTAAATTCCGATATATTATTATTATTATTATTATTATTATTTATTTATTTATTTATTTATTTATTTATTGTAAATTTTAACGAAGTTTCTCTAAAAATGGCAACTAAATTATTCAATTTTTGTGAATAAAAAATAAAAAATAAAATGGATTAATATATTTTTTCTCATTAAAACTGAAAAAAAAAAAGAATTTATTTTCAACTTGAATAGATGGTGAAAGAAAAAAAATTGATTACAGTAAAATTTTTTAAAAATAAAAACGTATTTTCACATATTCAAACTTCATGAAGCAATTTATTTTGGAGAACAAAAATCGTCTGTCAGCATATTTTCATTTAGAAATAAAGATTTTTTTTAGTTATAGATTAAATCAAGGAGGCAAATTTAAGCTCCTTGCATTTAGGTCTACAATAATTGCTCCCTATTCACAAGAATTTAATTTAATGAAAAAGAATATACTATTTCCATTATCTTTGAAGGATTGCTATTGAAACGTTTCACAAAGGCGTTAAAAGTAAAATGGTTTACCAGGTAAACTTGATATATGTTTTTATATAATTCGCCGGTTTCCACGATTTTATTTGGCTCCCCCTTTTTCATTGGTTGCATTTCCTTTTCGTATTATTTGTCACAAAATTTCACTTTTTTAAAACTAGTTATGTTAAGGCCTCTATAACATAGAAATACTGTTTTGTCTCCTATGGAATGTGATAAAGAGTTAGTTAATTATTTACGTTTCTAATTATCGGGAATGAAATATTTTGCTTAATTAATACATTTATTTTTCTTTTAATGATACGTGAACGAAGTCACGGGTAACAGCTAGTTTACAATAAAATTAATTTGAAAATAAGCTTTTTTTTTTTCACGTACATTATAAAAGCATAATTTGTATTTCAAAATTCTGCTGTCATTGCGGCATTAGAGAATTAAAATTAAGTGGGATACATTATATCCCACCGCCTTTCAAGGGGTTCAAAGCATTGTACAGGTATTTAGTATTTACTGGTTGCTGTATTTAGTGATTTTATCTCTAAGTTAAACACTTCGATATATTATATCTAGAACAATTACCTCATTTAAATTATGATTTACAAGGGAAGATCCCCAACTAGGAAATTCAAAAAAATTATGAAACATTTGAAGATATGTAGGGCTTATACGCGATATTTTATTATTATTATTTATTTATTTTATTGTTGATCGAATTCAGCTTAATTTATATTTTATACCCGAAATACATTTATACGTTATTTTGAAACTCATTAACGGTAAGACACGAAGAAAAGATTTTAAGATGAAAGATACTACTTTTTTATTAGTTGTATCAACTGTCAAGAACGATTAATAGTGAAAAATAATTGAAAAAAATTCTAAAATAGTGTTTTAAAAGAACAGGATAATATGAAGGTAATATTATTTTATAAAAACTACCTATAACCTTAATTTCAGAAACTCTCAGCTGAGAACAAACATCAACTTTAAAAATTTAGATTATTTATGTAGTTATTTTAGTCTTTTCTTGATTTTTTTTGTAATAAATTTAAATATTTGCACTTCCTTCCTTTGAAGTCTAATGCACTTACTTTAAAATTCATCGTTCGTACAGTCGGTATGCTGTTTTAAAATGAAAATCGGTTGCTTTGAAGCGCGAAATGCAGAAGGAAATGTTTGGTTCGCTGATTTTTACGACGAATTGCAAAAATTCCCCCGTATGCAAGTATAATATTTGAATTTTATAATTTATAGCGTTCGTTTAACTATCTGGCACGAAAAGTTCCGCAAGCATGTGTTGGCCAACAGACGTATTCTAATCATGCATTAGTAATATTTAAAACTTCTGCACATTTTAAATATTTTTTTTATAAACAATAAAAAATATTTTTATGTAAAACTTATACTACCCTTATTTCTCTCGGCAGGGATGTTTCCTCGAATGTTAAATTTATTATCGCCCGATTGCCTAAAATAAAATGAACTTTATTCTGTAAATGTCATGCTATATTATATTTTTTATGTTATCTATACTTTAATATTATAAAGGAGTAAAGATTGTTTGTTTGTTTGTAGGGGGTAATCTCTGGAACTACCGTACCGATTTCAAAAGTGATGATGGCAAATTGATGGTGAGAACCCCTGCTCCAACATAGGCTATATTTTATGTCGGTGCCACCAACCCCAGAGGGGTGCAGGAGCGAAAAACGTTCTAAAATTGCAATTTTTTGTATACTGAAGGAGCTAGAAATTTGAAATTTGGCATTGTAGCTACTTATAAGATGTAAATGCTCTCTAAGAACAAATTTAAAAAAAATTAAATTTAAAAGGGTGAAATGAGCGAAAAGCGTTCTAAAAACATTCTAAATTACAATTTCTGTGGAATCTCCGGAACTATAAAACCGATTTCAAAAGTGATGGTGGCAAATTGATGGTGACAACCCCTGCTCCAACATAGACTATATTTTATGTCGGTGCCACTAACACCAGGGGGGGGGGAGGTGCAGGAGCGAAAAACGTTCTAAATTGCGATTTTTTTATACTGAAGGAGCTAAAAATTTGAAATTTGGTATTGTAGCTACTTATAAGATGTAAATGCTCTCTAAGAACAAATTTAAAAAAAAAAAAATTAAAAGGTTGAAATGAGCGAAAAGCATTCTAAAAACATTCTAAATTACAATTTCTGTGGAATCACTGGAACTATAGAACCGATTTCAAAAGTGATGGTGGCAAATTGATGGTGACAACCCCTGCTCCAACATAGGCTATATTTTATGTCGGTGCCACTAACACCAGGGGGGGGGAGGTGCAGGAGCGAAAAACGTTCTAAATTGCGATTTTTTGTATACTGAAGGAGCTAGAAATTTGAAATTTGGCATTGTAGCTACTTATAAGATGTAAATGCTCTCTAAGAACAAATTTAAAAAAAATTAAATTTAAAAGGGTGAAATGAGCGAAAAGCGTTCTAAAAACATTCTAAATTACAATTTCTGTGGAATCTCCGGAACTATAAAACCGATTTCAAAAGTGATGGTGGCAAATTGATGGTGACAACCCCTGCTCCAACATAGACTATATTTTATGTCGGTGCCACTAACACCAGGGGGGGGGAGGTGCAGGAGCGAAAAACGTTCTAAATTGCGATTTTTTTATACTGAAGGAGCTAGAAATTTGAAATTTGGTATTGTAGCTACTTATAAGATGTAAATGCTCTCTAAGAACAAATTTAAAAAAAAAAAAATTAAAAGGGTGAAATGAGCGAAAAGCGTTCTAAAAACATTCTAAATTACAATTTCTGTGGAATCACTGGAACTAAAGAACCGATTTCAAAAGTGATGGTGGCAAATTGATGGTGACAACCCCTGCTCCAACATAGGCTATATTTTATGTCGGTGCCACTAACCCCAGGAGGGGGTGCAGGAGCGAAAAACGTTCTAAATTGCGATTTTTTTATACTGAAGGAGATAGAAATTTTAAATTTGGCATTGTAGCTACTTATAAGATGTAAATGCTCTCTAAGAACAAATTTTTAAAAAAATGAAATTTAAAAGGTTGAAATGAGCGAAAAGCATTCTAAAAACATCCTAAATTACAATTTTTGTGGAATCTCTGAAACTACAGAACCGATTTCAAAAGTGATGGTGGCAAATTGATGGTGACAATCCCTGCTCCAACATAGGCTATATTTTATGTCGGTGCCACTAACCCCAGGGGGGGTGCAGGAGCGAAAAACGTTCTAAATTGCGATTATTTTATACTGAAGGAGCTAGAATTTTGAAATTTGGTATTGTAGCTACTTATAAGATGTAAATGCTCTCTAAGAACAAATTAAAAAAAAATTAAAAGGGTGAAATGAGCGAAAAGTGTTCTAAAATCATTCTAAATTATAATTTCTATGGAATCTCTGGAACTACAGAACCGATTTCTAAATTGATGGTTGCAAATTGATGTTGACAATCCCTGCTCCAACAGCCTCTTTAATAAAAAGCTATGCGTTGCTGACGACTGGGTTTTTCGCTAATTGTTGCCACAGATTAATCTCGGAAAATGAAACATTTCAAGTTATTGAAAAAAAATAATAGCTCGGAAATTATTTGTCAGAAAATTGCTAGACAAACTGCGTTTGAAAGGTAAAAAAATGTATTTTTCTTGATATAAATTTCAAATCTAATGATTATGATGTTTTTCAAATATTGAATTTCAAAAATTACGAAATTTCACAATGGAGTACCATAGCGAAACCTTCATGCGTAAAAAGATAAGGATAAGGGCGACGTGTCCTGACGTGTATATTGGCTATAGCACGAGTCACAAATTATAGTAGCCTTATTATTCTGTTAAAATATAAAAGTGAATTATGAAATTTCAATATTTTGTTTGATTAAAAGTTCTTTAAGAGAAATTGACCAGCGTAGCGGGCGTAGCTTGCTAGTAATGTAATAAGACTGGTTCTTAATATCAATGAAAATTAAAAGCAAGAAAGTACTTATACAGTAATCAGCTGAGATTTACCACATAATTTAATATCAGATTAACTTACGAATTCAACATCGTTTCGTATAGCTCTTAAAGCGTTAATACCGCTTGCGAATTGCTTTGCATAAACAACTGATATTGAGAGCCTATATCTCGAGAATAGCTGAAGCGATTAAAATCATTTTGTATAGTTTTGGCAGTAGTTAAATTATAAAGTGAAATAAAAATAAAAATTGCAACAGTTATTCGAGGTAGCTTCGCAACGGATGCTTCGATTATAATCCTTTTTAACACTTTCCAACCTAGTTGAAAAGTGTTTATGACTTCGGTTTTTTTGCCGTCTGCCGCCTGCCGTCTGGCCGTCTGGCCGTCTGCCGTCTGCCGTCTGACCGTGCTCTAATACCCGTAAATATGTTCGGATTGCCTTGCAATTTTTATATGGTATTGTCATTATCTATAGCATGTTCCCTATTTCAACTGAAGTGTGTAGCACTTATAGTTTTTTTACAGGGACACTCAAAAGAATTCCGCTACATTACGGTCTATGGGGAAAAATCATTTTCGGTTTATTTTAATAATGTTACACAATTTCAAAGACATTGTAATTGATATATATCACTAAGGTGCATTACAAGAAGCTTAATATGGATTAGGATGTTCATAGCACTTATAGTTACTGTACAGGGACAGTCAAAAGAATTCCGTTACATTACGTCTATGGAGGAAAATCATTTGCGGTTTAATTAAATAATGTTTCACTATTTTAAACGCATTGAAATTTATATATATCGCTAAGGTGCATTACAAGAGGCTTACTACAGAATAGTGTGTGTATAGCAGTCATCGTTCATTTACAGGGACACACAAAAGAATTCTCTACTGTCTGTTAAAAATAATTCCTGGAAGTACGTTTTGTTTTAAGTTGCTGAACGCGATTTTAAATTTAACTCACTTTTTGTCTATTACTTGGTGTGTATAAATTCTGTATTTCATATACAGGGCAGCACAAAAGTTAGCGAACACATTTCCGTTTATTGACAGAAACTCCAGAAGTAGAATTTTAAACTGTGTTACGCGTTTTCAAACTAAACTAAAATTTAGCATCCTATGTAGTATATATACAAATCTATAGATCCTGTACAGGGCTGAATAAAAGTATTCGGATAATTTTCCGAATATTGTATATGTTGGAAATTCCTGAAATTACGTGTTTAAATGTGTTATGCGTTTTCCAAATTGTTTACTTAGATGTTATCTTTCAGCTTATTAAACGGTAATGATTTGTAAAATAATTTTGGAAGCGTTGGAAAGTGCTACATAATCTATGCTTGACGTCCGATTTTTCGTTCTTGTTTTGTTGTTGAAATAATCTCGTTCTGGTGATTTTCGAAAAAGCACCAAAGCATCAGTAAAAAAGTAAAATTTAAAAAATATAAATGACAAATTGTGGAAAATTCCTTATCATCCAGCTACTATCATCCAGTGAAATTCAGTTCACTTTATCGTCGACATATTTCTAAATTTTTTCGATATTTGACTGGTCTTTTTAACACTTTCCAACCTAGTTGAAAAGTGTTTATGACTTCGGTTTGTCTGGCCGTCTGCCGTCTGGCCGTCTGTCCGTGCTCTAACTCCCGTAAATATGCTCGGATCGCCCTGCAATTTTTATATATTATAATCGTTATCTATAGCATGTTCCCTATTTCAACGGAAGTGTGTAGCACTTATAGTTTTTTTACAGGGACACTCAAAAGAATTCCGTTACATTGCGGTCTATGGGGAAAAATCATTTGCGGTTTATTTAAATAATGTTTCACTATTTTAAACGCATTGAAATTTATATATATCACTAAGGTGCATTAGAAGAAGCTTAATATGGAATAGGGTGTGCATAGCACTTATACTTATTTTACAGGGACAGTCAAAAGAATTCCGTTACATTACGTCTATGGACAAAAATCGTCTGCGGTTTATTTAAATAATGTTTCCCTATTTTAAACGCATTGAAATTTATATAAGGTTCATTACAAGAGACTTACTACAGAATATTGTGTGTATAGCAGTCATCGTTCATTTACAGGGACACACAAAAGAATTCTCTACTGTATGTTAACAATATTTCCTGGAAATGCGTTTTAAGTTACTGAACGCGATTTTAATTTTAAATCGCTTTTTGTATATTACGTGGTGTGTATAAATTCTGTAGATCCTATACAGGGAAGCACAAAAGTTCGGGAACACATTTCCGTATTATTTAACTCCAGACGGAGAATTTTAAACTGTGCTACGTGTTTCCTAACTGAACTAAAATTTAGCATCGTATGTAGTATATATACAGATCTATAGATCCTATACAGGGCTGAATAAAAGTATTCGGATTGCTTAGATGTTATCTTTTAGCTTATTAAAGAGTATGATTAGTAAAATTATTTTGGAAGCGTTGGAAAGTGTTACATAATCTATGCTTGACGCATGATTTTTCGTTCTTGTTAACTCTTTCCAACCTAGTTGAAAAGTGTTTATGACTTCGGTTTGTCTGCCGTCTGGCCGTCTGTCCGTGCTCTAACTCCGTAAATACGCTCGGATTGCTTTGAAATTTTTATATGTTATTGTCGTTATCTATAGCATATTCCCTATTTCAACTGAAGTGTGTAGCACTTATAGTTTTTTTACAGGGAAAGTCAAAAGTTTTTCGTTAGATTACGGTCAATGGAGAATAATCGTTTCAAGTTCATTTTGATAACGCTACGTCATTTAAAACACAATGAAATTGATATATAATTACAAAGCGCATTAAAACATGCTTTTTCTTAGAATATGGGGTGCAAAGCATTTTTTATTCATTTACAGGGTCAAACAAAAAACTATGTTGCACATCGTTCTATGGGGAAAAATCGTCTGCAGTGTAATTTAGTGATATTTCACTATTTCAAACATAATGAAAATTATATGCATTACTGAGGTGCACTATAAATTGCTCTCTTGTGTGCATTGCGTTTATTTACAGGGACACACAAAAGATATTGGTTACAGTACATGTGCGATATTTACAGTCTATGTGTGATATGTGCATTTTCAACTTTGGTTTGCGTTTTTAAATTTAACAAATTTTTTTTTCATAGTACGTGTGTGTTTATAAACTCGGTTTATCATATACAGGGCTACACAAGGGAATTCATAAGTATTACAGATTATGGGAGTGAATTGCTTAAGGGTAGTTTTTAATTGTGTTTACGCATTTTCCTGCTGAACTATATTTAGTAGACTAATAGAAGTTTGTGGAATATAAATAAATTCATATACAGAGCTACGCAAAAAAGAAACATTGTCGTTTACGTTTGGTAATTGCTGCAAAAGAGTTTTAAGTTGCCTTTTAGCTTAATAGGTGGTGTGTACAAAAGTCTTCAGATGATATACAGGGCTGTACGAAAGATTTCGAGTGCGTTTCCATCGATTGGAGAAAATTGCTAAATGTGAATATTCTAACTTAACTAAATTTTATCATACTATTTACCCACATCTATTGATCATATACAGAGCTGCACAAAATAATTCGACTACTTTTTTGACACTGGAAGGTAATTTTGAAAACTATATTTTTCAATGTGTTATATGTTTTCTAAACTGTTTACTTACATAACTTCTTTCACCTTATTTAACGTTGAAGTTTTGTTACAGTTTTCTGGCTGTGTTGGAAAGTGTTTCATAATCTATGCGTGATGCATGATTTTTCATTCTTGTTATATGAGTTACTCTAGAGTTGACTACAAATCCATGAAACAAAATCCTTGGTATATCTTTCGCGCATTCGCAGTTAAAAATTATTTCATACAAATGCTCATAATTCGTAATATATTTAATATAGTATTTATATTCTGCATACTATAACCAACAATCATACGATATTTTATATATATTTTTTAAAGAAATCTTTATATTACCATGAATATGGTACTATTCTTACACAAAAGACCACAAATGTTAGACAATATCCACATAACCATGTTCTGCAGCTACAGATCATTTCCAGCCTTTCATTTTACAAGGTGATCCTATGTATATTTTTTCCTTCAATTTGTTTTGGTCCCCTATTTGTCCTATTTGATCAAACATTCGCTAAAAAAAAACGAAGTCAGATATTTTCTTTATATTTTCGAAGTTTCAGAAGAATTCGTCAAGTATTTCTCCAGATATTCGACAAAACGTGTAAATCGAAAATGCCTGGCGATTTTTGGCGATATAGTGTATAAAATTATTTTAATTTCTCTGATGAGCTAGGCATTTTATAAGCTTTCTCTTAGAGTAAGTGTCGATATTAATTATTTCTTTGTTATTCTATGTTATCATTTCTATTTATACTATTTTGCATTTATTTCATTCATGAATATTGATTTAATTTATGTATTCGTGTTAAATAATTTTGTGTAAAGTGATTATGTTAGTAAATATTTTTGACGAAATGTGTTAACTGAAAGATAACTTCGGACATGACTTTGCGGTGATTAGAATAATCAAAAAACCAACATTCAACATTATGTTTCTATTCCAAAAGAACTTCACATCTCGAAATAAAAAAGGAAGATATATGCTATTTAAAATGCAAATTAAAACGTCAAGAAATCAAAAATAAATGATAAATAAACGAAAAACATCTTTAACTCTCATATACATTTTGATCATTACATTTTGATTTCGCAGTGCTACACTTTTAACAGTTGTAGCTCTACTAACAATGTCAACATCTTTATCACGCCCCAAAGACTCACAAAGCCTAAATGCTTATTTGTTAAGCAACAGAGTTGCTTATTGCTTTCAACTGTGAAAAAAAATGTGTTATTTACGAAACAAACATCCCAATTATGAATAAACATTGTCATATCGACTTTTGTATTGCAATTTAAGATTATGGAAGCTTCGAAATTTGGCAGGAATATACCAGGTCATTGAAAAGGTTGGGCAGATTTGAAAGAATCATACCTCTAAGAGTAATTGATTAAACTCAATTATTTTCTTTTCAAAGTACTCGGCAACTGTCCAAGATTTGTTAGATGTAGCTGTCTTAAAGTCGTGTCATTCAGACGATGCGCAGAATCGATGATCTTAAAATGCAAATCGCAACTCATATTCGCAATTTTCACTTTTCTCTGAGGCTATTCGTCTACATAGTGGATCCTTTCCTACTAAATCGACGATGTTGAGAAACTTTCTATTTGACATTTTCCCCATACCTCCTATAGTTTCAGACTTATACACTTTCTACTCCGGAATCATCGAAGAAAATTGCGATGTGTGGTGCAATTTGCGTTTCCAGATTATCGATTCTACGCATCGTCTGAATGTCATGACTTTAAAACAGCTACATCTAACAAATCTTGGATAATTGCCGAGTACTTTGGAAAGAAAATAATTACGTTTACTCAATTACTATTAGAGTTATGATTCTTTCAAATTTGTCCAACCTTCTTCGATAACTCGGTACTTCAATAGGGGACAAAGATTACCTTGCAGAGGTATTCTCAACTATAGATTTAGATATTAAAAAATTTAAAGGAAATATTATAAGTATCAGAAAAGGATAATTGACAAATGTATAAAAATATATAAATTGAAAAATGTGTTTCCGTTAAGTGTTAGATCGCGATACAAGGATTCTGGAACATTTTTTGTTTTGGATTTATCTTAAAAAATGGCAGAGATATGGCAGTTTGAAATTTTAGGTTGGCTGACATTTTGAAAATTTCTGATTTTTGTTATGCTGTAACCATCGTGCCGAAATGAACATTCAAATTGAGTATTAGCGAAAACCGGGATTGAATTTTCTATAATTGAGTTCCAAGCAATTTAGCTTCGGGTGTTGAATGAGTATAATGAGTTGAATTTTTAAAAATTCATGGACTATGAAAGCTACATTTTCCTCTCGGTACAGGCCGGTACAGGACCCCTGACTGCCGAGCAAAAGGTCAAAATTGTAATGTTGTTTTCACTGTAATTTTTTTTAATGCTAAGAAAAGATGATTTTTCCAACATGATGTAAAAAACTTAATTGCCTATATGAATATAGTCATTGAGAATACTAATCATTGCTCAATTTTTTAAAACTGCATTATATTAATAGAATTATATTAATTTAAATAATGCTTCTACTGCAGTGAAACCTACAGCCTAGTGAACGGATATATCAGTTCGCGGCGGTGAGAAGGTTATGGGGATTTTTAATTGGCTTATCTCTTGCACTTTATCATAATCAAGGTGCCTTTAAAACAATGAGAGGGTGGGGGGGAAGGGTTCCTGCTTAATTAGTTGCACCAGCTCACCGATGTCACAGGCGAATCCTAGTCTCCAATGAAAATTAAATACTAACAACTTTTACACCGACTTTAATAAATTTAGTAAATTTTAGTGAAATAAGGATTCTGCAAGACTGAACGGTAAAAGTACGTTATACTTGTGTATTAGCGAACGATAAAGACTGCGGAAATTACGCCGCTTTTTGTAATTGCAATAAATACTAATAATTTCAGTATAAAACTGGCGCATGATCTAAATTATGATGAGACTTTCCCCAGGGATACTGTTTCCTGCAGATTATTACTTGTCTATATACTTGTATATATATATATATATATATATATATGTGTGTAAAAGATTGCTAAAAACATTTAGCTACCATGTTTATATATTTAAAAATATATATAAGATACCATAATGCATAAGAAAATAGTTCAAAGTGAATTGTTGAAATTCAATATGAAAAGATATCATAATATTAAAACATCAAAAATCTAAATTCCACAAATTTCCATTATTCAATTTCTGTTATTCAAGCTCTGCTTTTTTTTTTATTATTATTTATTTAATACTATGTTTTTGGTATCTATTTTCAGTTTGTTGTCAATTAGCTATTTTAATTTTGTTCATAAATACACAGTTTTTGTTGGTGGTTGTAATGTTCATTTAATGGTTATATATATATATATATATATATATATATATATACTACATATATATATGAATCACGTACAAATATGCATTTCTATTTATATAAAACACGAAAGCGCTTAAAAATTTTGCTTTTGTGTCAGTATAAGAAAAAAAAAATCTTGATCTCAAATAAATATATCTTGATTTAAAAAAAAAAAATAGAAGAGAATTGAAAATTTGTGATTTACAAACTAAAATGCAATCATGAAGTCACTCTCTCACGTAAAAACCATACATTAAAAACTTAAAATTTATTGGTAGGGAAGAAAGTATGGCATAAGCTAAAGACTAAAAAAAAAATACTTTTTAGACAGTTCGAGCAAAGACAGAACCAAAGTCTTTATAAATTAGAACGAAAATCGAGCGCAATTTGGAGTGAATTTAGTAGAGCTTTTTAGCAATTTTATAACATATATATAAATATATTTAACTTTTAACTTCAAACATATCCATACATTCATAATGGGTAGAAAGACTGAAAAACAATTGAACTAAAACCGAAAAACTTGCAAAATAGTTCACATTACAACAAACAAAATAGATCGATATTCGCCTGAAATTTTAGACGCTCGCTAAATGTGGCCTAGTTATAATTAGGCCATTCTGTATTTGTGTTAAAAAGTCACGAGATAAAATACTTTAGAACAGTACAACTGCTTTCGCACCTGGTTACAAAAAAATGTATTTAGTATTGAAAAAAATTTTGATTTATCCACATACTTCAGAAAGTCTATTATCGTCTGAATAAATTTCATAAAAGTTTAATCGATGTGTCATTTTTATTATATTTTTACAAAATCTGAATTTATTTTAAGCAATCTATATGTATGTAAAGATGAATTACTTTGAGGTAATGATAAACAAACAAAAAAATAGATTATATATATGTGTGTGTGTGTGTGTGGTATCTGTAAAATTGATCTAAATAGTTTTAAAAACGAAAAAAAACATTTTATACTTGATATAACACCGCACTGAATTATAAATGTTCCTATTTGATTACAATAATTTTGAAACAAAATAACGTAATTTGTATGGGAAAAATAATAGCTGGTGTTGGGGTGATGTATAAAACTAAATTTCCCAATACTGTCATTTCTTGTTCCATATCTAATTTTAAAAAATAGCATACGTCCTCATTTTCTGTATTGTTGTAACTAGGATTGTCAATAATTTTCCTGCTGTAGACATATTTTAATTTTTTTAACTACTTTCGTCCATACACGACTAAATAGGGGGTAATGTGATCAACGTCCATTTCATCTAAGTTAACATCCTTTAAAAATTGTCAATAGTTGATATTAATCCTATCAACTATTGACAATTTTTAAAAGACATTCATCTGACGTTAATAAGATGAAATAGACGTTGTTCAAATGTGCCCTATTTTTAACATGTGACCCCTTTTCTTCTACACTCGAGACAGAACATTTAAGACCAAATCTATACATAGTGCACGAAACTGGTGTAAAAGATTCCATACATTATCTAGTTTTAAATAACATTTATTAATATTGTTTAATGTATCACACACTTAAAGTAACACAATTTAACAACTGAAGTTTTTCAACAAAGGCAAAACATGTTTTCCAACCAGAAAATAGATTGTCTTTTATTTAATAACTAGCTGATCTGTCCAACGCGGCTTTCCCGGTCCCGTCAAAAAATAATACGAAACGCGAAATAACTCTAAAAATCGATGCTGTACGAAACCGTACCTCTAATAACCCTTTCGTCTTTCGGAAATTAAGTAGAAAGACCACCCCTTCAAATGTCTGTATCTTTTGAATCAAAGCAGGCCAGTTTTTGGCAACATTAAAAAAAAAGTTACCGTCTGATTTTCACAAAATTTGCATTTACGGAATCTGAACAATAAACCACGTGCATACTGTGAGTTTCGAATCGATACCTCCAATAGTTTTCTTAATACTCGTTGATGAGTGAAAATAAGAATATTTCGTTGTCTGGGATTATCAAATCGGGAACTACCTTTTGCGGTTTCAATAAAAATAGCCATTTTCGGTGCACACGCAGGAAAATATTTTAGTTCCCTTCAGGGGGGGCATTCAGTTCTAAACAAATTTCCGATACGTGTCCCCGCTGCCTACGGCACCTTATAGAAAACGTGCTGCAAAATCTTTTAGTTCCAGTTTCCATTACCAGGGGGCGTATTCTGTTCTAAACAAACCTCTTAGCAGGCGTAAACGTATAGCAGGCAGCAACGTATAGTAGGTGTGCTGTGCACGCGCTGCAATATCTTTTACTTTCAATTTCCACCGCCAGGAGGTATGAAATCTATATCTTACTAAGTTATGTATATCTTAATTAGTTCATATTAAGTTGAATGAACCAATTCCCATTGAAATCGGGCCCACAGAACCCGATAAAATAAATCACCCCCCTGGAGATTAATTTTCATAAATGGCGGTAACGAAGGGCTGAAAAAATGATACCAAAGTTTATTTAGTACCTGAGAAACCTGGGAAGAATATTAGAAAATATTTCGTTTGTATCGGACCAATATTAAATGCAAAGTCTTTTAGTTTCACTTTACACCGCCAGGGAGCGCACTTTGTTCTAAACAAACCTCTTTTCAAACGAAACTCTCCGCTTCTTACGACACCTTACAGTAGGCGTGCCGTGCACGCGCTGATAATCTGTTAGTTCCACTTTCCATTGCCAGGGGACGCAAAATCTGTATCTTAATTAGTTACGTATATCTTAATTTGTTCGTGTTAAGTTGAATGAACCAATTCTCGGTGAAATCGGGCCCATATAACCCCAGAAAATAAATCCCAACCCATGGCGATTAATAGTCAGAAATAGTGATAACCACTGAAAAAATGATACCGAGGTTTATTTAGTACCCGGGAGACCTGAGAAGAATGTTAGAAAAGGTTTCGTTTGAATCAGACCGATATTTAAAAAGTTTTGATTTGGGAACCAACGGGGGGGGGGGGAGAAGGGGGTTTCGATCAGAGCATTTATGCGATATTTAAATTACGACCGGACGCTCCCCTCCCCCTCAAAATTAAACCAATTATTTTACTGTATGTTTGTAGTTTACACCTTTTAGCATTTAAAAGAAATATATTAAGGTGTTATAACTTATTATATTTTATTATATTTTAAACCAATGATATTTAACATTACGAATTATCGTTAACTTTTAAAACAGAAACAAAATGGCGGTTTTTGGAATTTTTCTTTCATACATAAGTTATTATTGCCAATTTCTGAAGTCAAATACATAAATGACTTCACGTAAATGAAAAATGCTCGAAAAATCATATAAAACAAATCGCGAAAAATTCACAAATCACTGTTCGAATCCAGAATAATTTTTATTGAAAAAAGAACAATTTACTATACGGAAGTTGCAATCAGCTGATGACCTTTTCATCCGCCAATCAATAACTGAAAATTTTTATACCTATAGTCAAAAGTAACATATTTACATCAATATGTACTACATTACAACATATTATCTGAAAATTTTTAATACGTCATTAGCATATGTATGCATATAATTGCCGTAATTCAGTTATTGTTAATCTATAACTTGAGAGGTGCGGTCTCTGAGATTACTTAAGAAGTATTTGATGGAGATTTTCTCTCTCTCTTTTTTTTTTTTTTTTTTTTTTTTTTAATGAAGGTAACCTCATGTTCTAAAATCTTTCCTGCGAAAATTTTTTTTTGAAAACTTAAAATTTTATTTTTCTGTTCTAAGTGGAATATCTAAAGTGCACGTTTGTAAAATTTCATACTAATATTTAAATAAGGAAACTTTATTGAATTTTTAAATAAATGCAGCATCTGGGACTACAGGCCCACTGTTATATTTTACTGTTTCAACTCCCCAGTTTACGGATTAAACTGTAAATGTGGTTTGATTTTGAATGACAGATAGAGAAGTATGCTTTTGATTCAGTCATACTAATATCACGAAAATCACAATATATTTTTTAATTGTATTACTTTACAAACAAATGTGAGTTATGTATTCACTACAATTGTGACTCTTTAATTTATTCATATTCACTTACATCATATTAAAAATTAAAGACACCCTTTAGTTATTATTATTGTTTTAATTATTTAGTATTTTATAATATCTTTTTGACACATTATAAAACGGTTTTATGAAGAAAAATAATTTAATCGAGAAAAAATGCAATTTTATGAAGAAAAAAAATTATATATATTTTATAACCCTCTGACTGTCCAGCAAAAGGGCAAAATTGCAATGTTTTCTCTGTATTTGATTTTAAATGCTAAAAAAATATGATTATTCCAAAATTATATTAAAAAACTTAATTATGTACTAGTTTTACAATGTAAAAAAAAAATCATTGTTTTATTTCTGTGAAATGAATTATATCGTCTGTTATGAGCGAAATGAGCATGCCTTTCTTTTCTCTTATAACGTATGCGACGTTTACAGATACTATTTTTTTTTCGACACCAGATAGCGCTGCAAAATTAACCATAGAGATCTTCCTTTGCGAATGATTATCACCATGGTTTAATATTTCTATGATTCACGATGAACGAATCTCTCGTGTTTATTTACTTTAATGGGTATTGGGATAAATATTAGGCTGTTAACCTAATTTCAACTGAAGTTATTTCAGAATATATACATTTTTGAATGTAACTCATCTTTCAAACAATTTTTTTGAATGATCTTTCTAAAGATGTAACTATTATAAAATTTTATTCGAAAAATTAATTTTTAATAAAAATGGCCGCCTGACATATGAAAAAAGAAGTGGTTAAAGAAGTGGTTTAAATAATGCTTGTATTGCAATGAAACCTGGACTTTAGTGAACATATTAACACGGGCGTGTCAGTGAGAGGGTTAATTAAAAACATTTTTAAACTACACTTTTCTTACAATACTGAACTTTTTCAATTTTTTTTTGTTTACTTTTCTTACAAGGACGAGATTTCCAAAAAGTTAATTAGTTTCAGAAAAAAATAAATAAATGTCATGGAATATGTAAAAATACCGTTAAAAAATTACTATTTACTTAAAATTTTTATTTTTAAACTATTTATATTACTGAAAATCCGATTCTTAATTTAATAAACTGTCCATAAAAATTAGAGAATCAATTGAAAAGAATGTCTTGAAATGTTAGCATTTTTATCATACCGATATATTGAAAAAACACAAACTCAGAAAAATGAATCTTTAAATTCATTTCTCTCAGTTTTTTTTTTTTTTTTCTCGCAACTCTGAACCATTTAAAGGGATATGGATGCAGTACAAAACTTTTTTTCGGGTATTTTTAATTCTCGGATCTTTACGGTACTTTGTGAGAAAATACTGCGGATGTAAATTCATTTTAAGTATAAAAAGTCAAAAAATTGATAATTTCGTCATTGTTCGCAAAATAAAAGTATCGAGCACCCTTATCGTGGACATCTTATCCTTTCCAAACAAATAAGCGGACTGCAAAGGGTTAAAGATAGCTTCAGAAAAAGACACATTACTGCATTTTGATAAAACAGCATACCCCAAAAAAGGATCTTTTATGACATTTTAGAGTCTTTTATTTTGTGTAGAGTCATTGCTTCCGAATTCAGTTCATCAACGGGTCAGAAGTCGCCTACCTTCAGTGAAAAATTGGTCAAAGGCTGAAATTTGTGACGTCATTATAGTGACGACGGGAACGCCTCTGACCTTGAGAGTGGATCACATTCGTGCAGTTCATAATCAGGTGGGTTTTCCATTTAGAAGTCATAACAGTGTCAGGCTCCATGACTTAAGATCAGTTTAGTATGTTACTATATTCTTGCAGCTATAATCAAAGAAAATTACAGGTAAGAGCTTCTTTATTTTGAATTATCACGATTTTTTGGAAAGGTACTTTAGAATTTACATATGATTTTTTTTTCTGTTTCTTTTATAGTCTTCAAGCATTTAATCATTTTTTATAAAGTTTTTTAATGTTTAATTCTAAAACTAAAAAAGGAAAAATCGTTTTTAGTTCCGGAAAGCGCTAAAAGAATACTAAAATCCAAAGTAACATAACTCGTTAGACTTTTATCGTAAAAGTTTTATTTATTTATTTTTTAACTTAAAAAGCATGGAGCATGGTTTTTTATTTTCCTTTTTTTTTAATAAATGTAACTTACATATCTCACAGATGCTTTAAAAATTTTAATTTCGTAATTTTACAAAAATAACTGTTTTCACGTTAATAGCTTGTAACGAAATTTTAAAATTATTTGAAATATTTTTTTGTAATTAGAACAATATCTCTAAAGCTAATGGTTTGGAATTAGTCATTCCAAATCAATGTAGGATGAATTAGCCATTTTTCAACGTAAAGAAGGGGCACCCTGTAAAATGCCCGTAAATCTAAACAGGAATGCAAATGCACAGAGGAATTGAAATGAGACAAAATTTGTCCGTCCGTGCATTAATGAATGGGAGTCAATACTGAAGTGAATGTGGAATTTCTTGCATTGATTGGAGTGTATAAGGTATCTTACATCTGTGAGGAGTAATATCACGAAATCCTCTTTGAAGAAAGTCATTGGACTTTAGGCGAAAAAGACACATTCACATCACGTGCGTTTCTTTTAGTTGATTCAATAATTTCATAAAGGGAAACATTATTTGTTTACGATAAAGGATTATTTGTTTTTTTAGGTAAGAGATTATTTGTTTATCTGAATATAACCTGAGTCATTTAAGACTGTTAAATCGTCAAAAAATCCAAATTTTCCAAAAGAGTATATATATGAAAGAGCAACATTTTCTGAATATTTTAAAACAAACCACACATAAAAATTATCATAATTATGCTTGTTATGACTGAAAATGTGTCAGGTATTCTCACAGTAAGTAGTAATTACAAGGATGCTTTAAAGTGGTTTATCTCAAAATGTTAAAAGCGGGTGTTGTTTTTTTTTTTTTTAACTGCGTGCAAGATTTTTTTTTTTTACATGCGATTTTTGTTAATTTACATATTTATATCTATATGTTAAGACTGGACATTCGTGTTTATTTATGATTAATGTATTCGTGTTTATTTTAGCAAAATTTATATTTTTAAATTAATGTTGAAAGTATAATGCATATTTTTTTCAGTGTTTATCTATGCATATTATTTTGTGATTTGAATAATAAAGAAATTTAGTCTCAGTCGTAATATATAATCTGTAAATCTTTAAAAAATACATATAAAAATATTAACTAGTTTAAGAGAAACTTTGCGCACAATTTAAAAAGCCCGTTTTTAACATATTGAGAACTAACTTTGAAGTATCCTTTAAATCATTACTTTCAATGAGAATTTTTTTAGTCATAAATGAATTTAGTGAAAGCCATTTCTCATCAAGGGTTCTTAACTTCTTTCGCAAAATGACTTCTTGTATTGTTTTACTGTTTATTTCGAGTTACTCTTTTGATCCAATGTCTCTAATTTTAATTTTTCCCAGCCTCCTGAGAATAAAAAAAATAGGCTTTCAAAATAAGATCCTAAAATTTCCCTAATTTAAAATAATCCCAATTTTAATTCCACAGTCTCTAAAATAAGCATATTATTAAAGTTCTAAAAACTTCAATGTTGACAGATGCAACCAAATGGTCAATTTCGTAAAAACAGAATCATCATTATAGGCAGGTTTACAGCAAAACTGATTATCCTTATATACAGGGTTGGTGTCCATTAGTTCTGTACATCCATTTACATATACTGTACTTTAGATAGACATGAAGAGGAACAGTTTTCTAAATTTAAGTGAAGAAAAACAGTATTAAATATTTTTGTAAAGCAAAAACTCCTACTTTAAAATTTGGGTCTTACCTTCTTTTGGCATCAAACAACAGAAAGTTAAAAAAAAAAATGAACTAGAAATTATATACATAACAAAATGTTTTTTCTAATCACCCAATAACTGTGAGGCATGAACCGAAACATAATTTTTTTATCGAAAAAAAAATTGTAGGTAAAAATAATTTGTTACATAAACTTAACTTTACATCAAAATTAGTAAGTCTTTCTTGACCTAACACAAAACTAAATCACCGAGGTTTTTATTGAAGTTTATAATGCTCATTAAACGTGAAAATGTTTTGACATTTTCTGTAGGGGTCAATTTTTTCATAATGTTTTTCTGACCAAAGGGTGCCTCTTCTTCAGTTTCGACAAATTTCCACGTTACACTGCAAAAAATAATTGTTGATTTTCGCGGTAGCGTATTACTGCTTGCGCGGCAGCGTATTACTGCTTATTTTACTGTTTAATACTGTTAATTTACGGTATAATACTGGCAGCTGGGATGCCAGTTTTATACTGTAAAATCAACAATTATTTTTTGCAGTGTAGAAAACCTTTTTATAAAAATCTTCAACAGAACTTTGCTAACATGGAGCCTGACTGCGTCCTTGGTCTTACCAAACACATTGATTGACAATGAGGATTGAAAAAAGTTTCAGATGTTTAAGAGCTTTTAGGAATTTTGTCAGTGCTTCTTCAGGTTGTTATTGAAAGCACAAATTATTTGTCATTTTCTCGTACGGAATAGTTCGAGAAATCCAATGGAGATAATTTTTGATTAATTTGGCTTTCTTTTTGAGGCGCTTTTTAGTCTTTATAACTGCTGGATATGAATACACACAAAAATTACTGTTCTTATTTGCATGCTATTTTACGACATCACACCGCCTCAGGCTTAGGGGACTTGCCCTAACTATATGCCAAAAAGCGAGTCTATCCCTATAACATCACAACGAGAAAGTGTCGTTTACATAAACTTTTCAATAAAAATGGAAGAACTAATATGGAGTCCCGTTATAAAAGCCTATAAGTAACAAGAAATTAGTAATCTTAAAATTATATTAACTGCAGTTTTGTACTTATAGGAAAAGTTTTGGAGAGGTCACAATGTGAATTATGTTATGTTGTTTCCTACTTTCTAAGTATGGAAGAAGTGATGCCAAAACGTAAAACTTAATTTCCCGACTTATTATGTTAAAAAAATATCTTAGCAGATATTTTTAAGACGATTGTTTTTGTCGTCTATTCACTCCACCATTTATACGAAAGTCCTATCTATATAAATGCATATAAATATTTTATTATTTGACATTTAAAAAATATCCTACAATTTTTTAGTGCTTACTTTTCTTTTCTTTTTTTTTCTCCAGTACCTAGAAATATCGTGCAAAGTTGATCATGCAAAAGTAATTTATAAAAATTAATTCAAAGAAATTACAATAAAGAAACAATTTCTTAGCGATCATCTTATTCAGGATCACGAGTGTTTGATAAATGATTTTATGTTTTGAAGAAAACAAATTCGAAAATATTCAATATCATGCAAAGGGAAATAAATCGTCTATTGTCTGTTATCTCTTTTTATTTTCTGCGGAGATAGAATTAAATGGGAAAACATCGGAAGATATATCCATTACCTTCTTATCCCTAATCATGACTCCTGAAATTTCAAGACACATTTTATGTAAATCTTTCTAATACTCCTACACTACCTTGCACTTGATCTGTTAACCTAAATTCTAGCTGTATCACCTAGCTTTGTTTTTTTTTCCTTACATCGCATCGCCTTATTATGTCTCACGCTGCATTCTGCTGAGTGCCTTGGATGCATAACAACTTGCTAACAATACCATAGAGAGAAATACAAACCGATTGTGATGTTTCTATTTCATGAAATTTAATTGGATGTATTCGGCAAAAAGGCAATTTGTCTGCTTTGTTTTTCAGATAATAATGAAGCAGCCATGATCCGGAAGTAAATGTGTGTAAATCATCTTCATCTGAATTTCCACCGGGCGTTGTTAAGGCAGCGTGGGGTTTTGCATCATTCCCGGACACGTGGGCTGCATGAACTTATTTTGTCCAAAGAACCGAACTAGTGACTCACTTATCAAAGATGTTCAAACAGTGGGTGGTCTGGTTAACGGTCGCAGGTAAGAAGCAATATTTTTGCCTTTTTTTTTCTCTAATGTTGTTTATTTTCTGCGGGGCTTACGACAAATAAGATTCTCACTTTACCAGCCTCTGCGGTCAGAGCTGTCACTGGCGACTATTATCTTATTATTTTGCCCACTAATATTTCTAAAAAATATTAATGTACTTTGAAGATTACTAGAAATCTACCACAAATATTATCGTTTTAAAATTATCGAAAAAATAATCGTCAATAATGTCAATCCTCTGCAGTACGTCCTACTTCTCGAAATATAAACTGCAGATCATTCAAAGGATGTGCTAGTTAATTCTAAAATAAAAATTTCGTAGTGGGGAAAATCAGGAACAAATATATCTGCATTTGTCGCCATATTTTGGATAGTTAGCTTGACTCGCTGCTCTTAGCGATAATAGAGTATTGCGATTACAGCACGTTCTTGTCAATCAAAACGAACAAACTGAAAATTTATTGTAAGCTTATTAAGAGGACATAGAGCCCTTCAATCTTTAAAATATATATTATTTAAAAATATATATTATATTAAAGGATAATCATTTTTGAACACTTTAAAACAAAACAAATGGCACTATTTTTAATAGTTATTAAACATTGAATCTTTCCAAAGAGAGAATTTAAAGTCACTTTTCTCAAAATGTGATTCTGGAACATTGCGCGCAAATGAAAATGTTAAATGTTAAAGAACGCAAATGTTAAAGAACTTTTTAATATTTTTTCATGAAGTTTTCAGGATAAACCCATTTTCATCTTTTTTGTTAATATATATATATATATATATATATATATATTGCGTTATACTGCTAAAAGTAAATTTTATATAAACAAAAGAAAGTTTCGTTTTTTAATATAAAAATGCTGCGGTATAAGCATGAGACTCCTAAATTTGAATAAAAACTAAAAACTTTGTTTTATATGAAGAAATTTTTTGTTTTGCGCGCAACCTGTGATTCCGATTTTCTACTAGACAAATATCTACAAATTACAAAACCCGATAAAAACTAATTTTCCCCATTATGATCGGGAAAAAATATGAAATAAAAGAAGAAACATGTACCTATTACTGCCGTTAAAAAATTATGTTTTTGTAATATATACTTTTTAAGATATAAAATGACAAATATGGTCAGTGTTTTTTACTTTTCGACATTTTAAGAATCCTAAGTCCGCTTAAACAAGTTTGTTAATGCATATTGGGCTTTAAACCGTAAAAGCCTACTGAACACTTATTTTAATGTTAGGCATCACCTTTCTAGAAAATTTTATAAGGCAAGATTTTATCTAATAAATGACAAGCATATCATTTGAATTCTCTGTAGTTTAAAATTCGTCTCATTCGGAGCGGTAAAAGACACCTCACAGTCCCTTGAATGGGGTAACTTACTACATAATAACCCTGTCTACGAAAAATAATCTAGTAAATTTTGGCTGAATGACTCTTATTTTAAAGGTTGACTATTATACAGCTATTTATGCATCGAAGAGAAAGAAACAGAAAATGTAATCCGTCTAAAATTTCTTGAAAAAAAAAAACTGTTTTACTATGCATAAAACTGGACGAGGGAAGGATTTCCTAATCAAAACTTCCTCCAGACACAGAACCTGGCAACGCTACTAAATATTTGGACTAGTAATAGTTGATTTGTTGAGTAGTTCACAGTAAAAAGTTAAATGCTTAGGTGCCTTACTACTTAATGCTCGAATGTTTATCTTAACCCTTCCCGGCACAGACAAATTCTTTTAGTAAAATGAGAAATAACTGACTGACACAGGAATATACAAACGACTTTCTTAGAAAATAAGAACTCCTTATTTTAAGCTTTCATTTTAGAAACAAAATTTTATTAAACTATTCTTGGTGCCGTGTGCAAGTTTGGAATTAAAATTAGGTGTGCCCGGAGTATGACCACTGTTCCGGAAAGGGTTAAAAGGATACTGCACAGTGCATACAAATGTATGTTGGTGATAAATTTATCTGAATATATTAATTTTCACTTTTAAAAGTTAAGACTGTTTTTCACAGACCACTTTAACATTTGAAGTGGCATTTTAAATCAATGTTCCGAATGCGAGAAACTATAAATGAGAAGTTTTGTGCCCTTCCCTTATCACGGGATGTTTTCAGATGTTATTTGTAGTTTGTTGATATGCTTCTTAATTTGCTGGTGAGCAAACAAAGGGATGGGATGAGGGGCAGGAGATATAAGAAAGGGAGAATGTCGAATCTAGAATGTGGAATTTTTATCTGCTTTAGTAAAGACATACCACTGGCCATTAAAAATACATCTACAAAGCGATAAATGAAGCAAAAGATAATTATTTTCGAAAGTTTGTTTTAATCATTCGTAAATTTTAACTCTACCTTTTCAATATGAGCATAGAATCTTTTAAAGATATTAATATTCGATAAAAAGATAAATATGCAAACTGTTACCAAAAGTCCAAAAAATGTTCTTCAAAAATAAAAATGTACCTAAATTTATAAAAATGTCCTACATTCAAAAAATGTCTTAAAAGAACAAAAAAAAATCCTAAAACTAAAAAAGAAAAATACGAATTTTAACAACTTTCTTGGCTCTGGTGATGAATTACAAAATTAATAGGTTATTGTAACTTGTTACCAAACTGATGGTGTAACGATGAACCTTTTTAAAAGAAAGCAACTGTTTTTTCCATCCCTCTAATAGAAAAAGACCTTTTCTAAAATATCAAAACCATCTATTTTAATTCTTACTTCCCAATATTTTTTGTGAACAGTATTCCTCAACATTTAATCTAAAAGACTGTTGAAAAGCGATCTTGAAAAAAAAAAATGTTTTAACATTGAACCTGAAATATGATATTTTATCACGGAATTCATTTTATTGCACAGATGACATGAGATTTTATTATATGAAATCGATTTTTCACTCGTCGCCATTTTATTTTTTCCATTCTACTAGTATTTTGATTAAAATAGTATTTTCCCTTGTAAAGCTACATTTTTAAAAAATTTAAATATTTCTATTGTATTTTTTAATAACAGATCTAAAAAAAAAAGTTGCGTTTTAATCCTTGAAAGGGCAGTGGTATATAGTTATAACACTTAATTTTAATTACTAACTGCTGAAATTATATCTGAATATTCTAAAAAAAAAGTTTTCATATATAATGTACGTGAGGAAAAGCATTTATTTATTTTCGAAATCAATTTGTTCGTAAATTCTGGTAACAGTCAAATCATTTCAACAGTTTAGCAGCATAACTATTTCGCTCATGAAAGTGTTAAAATATCCAAAACGTTTTTTTCTTCCCAAAATTTAATTTCCTATTGTTTGAAATTATAGGTTGGACAAATTTGAATTTTAAATTATCTAAAACTTATACAGTATAGTATTTTTTTTTTAACAAGTCATATTTTGCTTGTAATTTTGTATTAAATTATAATTTGGAGTATAAGTGTGGGAACCACGTGTTTTCAATATTCTAATACTAGAATAAAATCTATTGTTTAGAAAAATTTTCTGCTTCTTGAACCTTTAATTGCAATACAAATATACAACATATTCCAGAAATATTTCTCAAACTGAACTCAGAAATTTTATTTAATAAAATGTGTGTGTTTTTTTTAATGTTATTTTACTTTGTGTCTGACTGTTATTTTTCAAATTTCAAGACTGTATCTTGTAAGCCAGTGGGAACAAAAAAAATAAGACTTACAAGATTTTAGGATATATATGGAGTTCTTTCTTGAAGAATTTCATATGAATAGCACTTCCCCTTTTTCACTTTCCAGTTGCCAAAAACATTGATTTTTTAAATTTTAAATTATTATGATTCAGGAGGGAAAAGAAATAATAGCCGATTTTTCAGGTCATGTTTGGAAGTAGTAATAATACACATAAAAATTCCATTCTGTTATCTCTTTTTCTTAGGATATATGTATATATATATATTTAAACAGTCATTTTGTGAAATCGTTTCAGTATTTTTTTAAAGTACTCGATTTAAAAAAAATCAAAATTACATGATCTTACAAAAAATATGTATAAATTTCAGGTCATTTGTAATTTTTTGTTTATCGCTGTTAGTTGAAAAAAATATGCAACGTTTTCAAAAACCTTTGAATTTTGTAAAAACGTGCAAAATCGGAGTTTTTGATACCCCATCTATTTAAAAAGATTTTTAATATATAATTTTTCTGCAAATAGATTTTGACTTTTTTTTTCTGTATAAGTTTCTACGAGAATACGAGAAAAAATAGAAAAATGGTTCAGCAACCAAACAACAAACAAACAAAAAAGTTATAATACTAAATTTTGTTGAAATTCTGTGGAATGGCCCAAGATCGGTAACATATATTTGACGAATGATATTTTTGTATTATAGCTTCGTTAACCGCATTAAGATAAGTCTCATCATTTTAAGTGTTGAGAAGCATTTAGTATGTATCACATTATATCCGCCCGCAACATTTTTTTTTTTTAAATCGATTTTACCATTATTATTGCACAATTATAATCGTGATTCTATACAAGGCCTAAAGATTCTCAAGCTTCAAAACCGGTCATTGCGTTGGCTGTAAGTCGAGGTCAACGATAAGATACACAGGTGTATTTAAACAATCATCACAGACACCGGAAGTGAATTCTTATTTTATAGACACTTGTAACACACACTTTTCTTTTTTTTTTATATCACTTAATTAAGTTTTGGGTAATTTGCTATGTGCAACCGAATAATAATATTTCATAATGATTTTTGAGAGTTCATTTAAAATAATAAATAAATAAATAAATAAATAATGTTTTAGTATATTATGTTGAAATGAAAATACGGCATTCATACATAGGAATATATTCTCATTTATTTTCCGATCAAAAGTTTTATTTTGCACAAAAATTATCATTTTATTTTTCAGTGAACATAAAGCAAACATTGTGTCTTATACAGAGTTGGAAAAATTTCTAATTGCAATTATATGCAATGTAATTGCAATTTAATTGTATGTAATTATTGTCACAATTACATGGCGTAAAAAATTCTTGCAGCACTGTAGCCAGAACCCCCTCCCCCACCCCCATACCATTATTTGACAAAATTTCTGTGCTTAAATGTGCATAACTATAACCAATTACGTGCAATTAAATGTAATTAGATTGCAGATAATTGCAATTACAAATTTGCCCAACCCTGGTGTTATATCTGCGTATAATCCAATTAATGAAGATTAGCTTTTAATTAATGAAGATAAACACTTAAAATATTGTAAACATTTTCTTTTCCTGTTATATTTGTACAAAATTTGATTTATCTTTTGATGTAAATTCTGTAAGTATAAAGCCATGGGTTCAAAGTGTATTAACAAAAATATTCTATCCTGTAAATTATATATAATAATTATTATATATATAACAGACTATCCTGTAAATTAAGAAATTTCCACGAAACATCTCTGGAATTACAAAAAAAAAAAAAAAAAAAAAAAAAAACTGGGCAAACAGGTATGTCCACATCACTTTAAAATCAAGGAGATTTAGTTAAAGCTTATATAGATAGATACATAACAACATAAAATTGATCGATCACGTGCATGCTAAAACACTCCAGCGAAATTCCACTATCGTAGAGCGTGTGTATTTTCGACATGCGTGAGAAGTAATTTTATTTGTCTTGTTCTCAGCCGATCAAAGATGAGATTCTATCCCTAAGACGTGCTTTGAATGCTGATTAACACAGACTTGCTGAAACTGGTGTCTGGAGAAATTAGTGTTGCATATGCTGAATTGAAAAAAGGGAAGGATTTTCAGTCTGGAGACAGTATCTTGAGTTCAGAGTTTTAGCAACTAGTAGCTTCATTCATTTTATTGACACAATTTCAAATTTTTTGCACGATAATAACCACATTTTAACTGTAGTATAACGACGATTAAAATTTCTAGAACTAAGACAATACCATACCATAACATAAACTCTGGAAATAGACATTGTTTTATCTTAAACTTTTGTTATTAAAAATTGCTGAAAATTCAAAATTTTTTAAAAAATTTTACTTAAAAAGGGAAAAAAACAACAAAAAAACATTCAAATATTTGCAAAGTCAGTTATTTATTAACACCAGCAACTTTCATGCCCACAGACTTTATAAAATCTGTGGTCCCCGATACAATGTATTCTAAGTAAGGATAAGGATGCTACCTAAAGCAATTCGTTTATATTTAAGAAATGTAAAAATCTGTATTCATTATACGTTTATACTATTCTAATTCTCCTTACCATTTAGTGATGGAATATTATATTAAAAATTAATGTTAAAAATTATACAAAGTACAATATTTGTATAAATTGTCAAATCTGCAGATTTATCTAATTACCGATCAATTGAGTAAAATTGTTTTTTGGTTAGAACAACTACCAGATTTAGGTGATAGTTCCTATGATGTTAATGATAATTCGTTAATTTATCCAGCAATTTTTTTTTTCACATCAAATCTTAAGAAAACAATTGATTAAGTGCTCGTATGTTCAGCCACCCTCTAGAAGTTAGCCATAAGATAAAATGCTTTATTAAATAATTTATTTTTGATTCAAAATGAAATATTTAAAATTACCCAATGCGGATCAGAATTTCACAAGTCATCAGACATCAGGAAATGTATTGTGGATGTTTTTAGAACAAGCGTCACATACTGTGTTATTAGTAATGGGCATAACGATTATTTTGATTATTCGAATGAATCATTCGGGCATGTGCAGAAGCATATCTGTCAAACTTAAAATTTTTTTTTTCAATTACTACCAGAAAATTTGAAAAAAAAAAAAAAAATTCTGGTACTTACTTGTCGAAATACTGTGTTTTTTCAGTCATATTTTAATTCATTTTTTGTTGAGTAGCCATACGTAAATATGAATGTATATATGAGGAATGGCTGACTACACAGTCTAATGATCAAATTTCAAATAAGATATTTTCATGCACATATGAAAATGTACATGCTTCAACAACTAAAGGTGCAATAATTGCTATTACAAACATAACGACGTTGTATTTCAATAACAGCATTAAACTGTTATAAATGTTAAGTAACAGGAAGGTTCACTGCAGATTTTTAACTGATTTAGGAGACGCGCCAGTCATTTTCGCAGATCAGAAACTAAACATGTTTTAAAAGCTACGGGAAGATTTCATTACATTATTACTCGTTACTTAATGCATATTTCAAAATTCTGTTTCACAACAGAAAGTTGATATCGGGTGTTATATTTGCGAAATTTCCCAAAGCGCTGTTTGAATCTTTATTAAAAACTTTTGATGTAAACAATTGTATTACGTCTAAACATATTTATGACAATAAAAGATCATTGAGATTACAAACAATGTATTACCATTATATAAAATTTTAAAAACACTAAAAAGCATTAAAAAAAGGAGCGTTTCGGATTCCATAGAATTGTTCATCAGCAAATTTTAACGTAAAAGTCATAAAAAGTTGTAAAAAATCAACCCACAGAAAACATTGCATCAGACAGTCAAGGTGGAAGTTTTATAGTTACAATATTAACACTGAGTTATTCTGTTGGAATCGATCCAGCTTCGTTAATAGTTAGATAGGTAATTCTGGTATACCATACTTCTAGGAAATCTTTTGTAATCAGATCGAACTGTGGCAACTATAGAGGTCGACTTTTCCTAGAAGCATGGTGTACCAGAATTACTGAAACATATATTTTCGAAGCTGGATAGATTCCAAAAGAATAAGTCAGTGTTAATATAACTACAACTTTCACCTTGACTGTCTGATGCAATGTTTTCTGTGAGTTGATTTTTTACAACTTTTTATCACTTTTACGTTAAAATTTTCTGATGAGGGATTCTATGGAATCCGAAACGTTCTTTTTAAATGTTTTTTTTTAACAATATAATTGCAATATATTGTCTGTAATCTCAATGATCTTTTATATTTATTGAAAACGTTTGGTATTCAACCGAATGCAGTCGAATTAATAAAGCAGAGAAACAGTTTGCGATTTACGCTTATGACATAGTTAGTTTAGCTACTACTTTTTAATATTTCAAGAAGAAAATGCTATTATTTTTATTGAATTATTGTTTGCAATAGATGCACAAAATGACTTAAATTTTGCAGTGAATTTATAAAATTACTTTATAGGGAACCCTTGAACTCTACGACTACATTTAATGAAATAATACCCTTCTGTTATTTATTACGTAATTTATCATTCTTAGTAGCTTGTTTCCGAGATAGATTTGGAAAGAAAAAATAAATTCCTGTTTTGGTCAAGGTTACGGAAAATTAGCCACTGTGCTATTGGTAAAATTCGTTTTCAAGAAAGATTTCTCTAAATTTCAAGCACTTTAATTTATTTTTTTTAATACAAAGTTTTTAAAATCCAGGTATTTTCATCATTACATTCAAGGCCTCTGTAAATATAAAAATGATCAAGCTTAGATGTCAGACGTCAATTTCATCAGGTACATTTAAGGCCTTTTGTAAACAGGAATTTATCAAGCTTAGATGTAAGACGTCAATTTTCTGATGGTAGAAACCGAATTTTGAAAAACACATTAAGTATGAATTATACTTTTATTAAATTCCTCCAGGTTAGCATGGAGTTTTACGACTTCCGAGATCCATTGAAGCATAGCCTTTAGAATATGAATGAAGGCGAACCAGCAAAGCTTGGACAGTTACTCTCAATTCATCATGATACTAAATACTTCAAGGGGAGAGGGGGGTATTCTTTTGCATCTCATTGCACGTTATCTGAATAAAACAGTAATTGAATACGTACGTTAAAAAAAAAAAACGCAAATAAGAGATCTCGTTAAAATTCTCACGACAGCGACTCCGAAAGTGAAACGCGGTCTCAAAATGATATGATTTGTCGTTCATCTTCGAAGGAGTCACTGTCCAATGCATCATCGCACAGGTTTCCAAGCGGAAAACGCAAAGAAAAATCCGAATCATTTCAGTTATAGTTGGAAGTAACCAGAGAAGCGTAACTCGCATACCTGCTTTTAGTGTTTCAACACACAATCTTTATTTTTTAATTTTCATTATTGTGTTTTGTGTCCAGAAATACCTCCATTCATTATCCTGTGTCTGTGGATGGGAGTCCCTTTCAAATATTAAGATGGGGGATGAGAAGACATTTTTTAGACTGTGGATATTTCTGAAAATTCTGTGTTATTCCTTAGGTGTTGCCTACGTCGCTGGGAATCAATGCGACAGCGAAGATGCGAGAGTGTGCTATGAAGACCTAGTTCAATATGAAACGATCATGTTTCCTTTATATGGCGAAAATGAAGCTAAATTAGAGGACACTTGTGGGTAAGTTTAAAATCACAATCATACTTTAAGGTATTCTTGTTTTAAGTTAATCTACACCTCCAAAATCCTACATCTTCTTCAATTTTTACATTAAAAAACAGCGAAAATTGATTTAAGGAAGCATAAAATAAAACGGTATTCCAAAATTTTCATAATAGATTTTTTTATCATGATTACAGTACTTTCCTTGCATTCTATGTGTACGGAACGAAACAAAAAAATGCCACATTAGTTCCGAACATCTTGATACCAAATTTATACTTCAGCATGTTTTGTTTTACAAAATTATCTTATAGAATATCTTCCGGAAAACCATCCTAAGGGTTTATGGGTAGACGAATCCTCAAGTCCGAAAAAAAAAATTTGAGCGTATTTTTATACTTTTCCCTTTAATTCAATAAATTTAAATGCTTAAATCTCGGAATACCAATTATGGTACTGGGAGCAGGATAACTTCACGACTTCTGAATTTAATGTCTGGAAATTTCCAAAGATCATAAATATAGCAATTATATGTAAAAGGAGCTAGAATTTTTAGAGATGTTTTTAGAAATAAAAATTATGTGCTGGAAAATTTTTAAACTGTCTAGTAATATTCACATTTTTCATATTAATTTTGAAATTTAATATTAAGTATGTATTTATGTAAAAGAATCTTTCTTCAGTCTATAAGAAATTCTAATATTTACGATTCCTGAAAATCTAAGCCGTTTCATTCAGTTGTGTTGAAGTTATCCCGAGCGCAGTAATATAACTTGTGACATGAGATAACACTTTTGAATTAAAGACAACCGTATAAAAATACGCTCTTTCTTGGTATAATAATCTTGAAACATAAAATCGATGAAACATATGCTTGGTATCAAACTGTTCGGAACAAAAGTTATTTTCGTTTAATATGAAAATTCGATTCTATAACGTTTTAAAGTTACCCATGAAGAAATGAACCAAAAAATAAATGGCAATTCAAAGGAATTAAAACGCATAAAAGTACCACATTTTTGTTCAAAAATTGTTTTGTATTGATTTGCAATAAATCACAGTAGGACGAACGGCGGTGAACGTAATTGTTAATTAGATTACTGGATAGGCATTTAATATTTCCTTTTATAATTTAAGATGGCACAAAATTTTATTCTTTTCTTTATAAATTTTTTTACTCATTTTTTTTCTTTAAATGTATCTATATATATTCCTTTTTAAATGTGACACCGTAATAAATGTGACAACTTAATTAAAAAAATATATATTTCAGCCATACTTTAAACTTGATTTAGTTTCCGAAAGAATAACACTTTATGCATATATTTTTTATTTTTTAATACAGAAAAAAAAATATATTAATTTTTCTTATGTATTTACAGAAATATTTATTTTAAAATTATATATATAATTTTATATATATATATATATATATATATATCCATTGAAGCACATGCTATGGTAATTTTATGATTGCACAAGTTAATTATTAGCTTGTGGTATTCTGATTACACAATATCATTAATTATCTCTTAGTAGATTTTAGTAGAATGATATTAGAACTTGATATGTTTTTGAAATTCGTAGATATTATAATTATATATATATATATATATATATATATATATATAAATGACGAGAATCATGTTGAAAATGTTCTATCAAAACCTAAAATTCCAGAGACATATTAAAAAATATATAACTAAAAAACAAAGTACAAGATGTCTTTAATTTTTCTTTCATGGATATTTAGATACATCATTTCAAGTAAGTCAAATCTTTTAAAATTCATTCTAATATAAATGATGTATTTAATTTCTGGAAGAGAATACGGCAATCACAGACAGTATAACATAAAAAAAAGTTATATCCTTTGATATAATTATTATATTTACACTCGGTTTATGCTCAAAAATCTAGAGTAAATTCAAGGTTCTTACGTTTTCAAAATTACATTTTTTAAATCATTATGAGATTAAAAAAATTTATGAAGAGTTTACTTTTATTGAGGGAAATTGTCTGATGAAACGCTTTTTTTGAAATAGAATTGTCTGAGGAACGCGTTTTATGAAATGGAATTTTCTGAAGGAAAGCATTTTATGAAATGGAATTTTCTGAAAGATCGCGTTTTATGAAATGGAATTTTTTGAAGGAACACTTTCGTAAGAAAACAAAAATGTAAATATATGGATTTTTTAAAGAAAATAATTTTGTAAAAGGTCTCTAAATGTGATAAATTTTCGCCTAGATTGCCTTGGTGTGTGTCTCGATTTAACCAGCAGAATAGCATATTTAGATAGATATGCCCCATGTGGTGGACGGGCAGTGCGAAATCCAGGGATGTTTTATGATCAGCCGTTATCTTATTATAATAAATAAAAATAATTATTTTTAATTATACTTTTTGTGGGTTTAATTATTTTTAAAATCCTTGTAAATATAAATTTTGATTTTTTTTTTTTTTCAAAATCATTAAAACTAAAATGAAATAAGATTTCGCAATACAGGTATGAACTTTATACCAACTTTTTTCTCCCTTTGACGCATCCATGAAAGTGCATTACATTGCTTTTAGAGAACAAATTTTCCAAACTTATCTCTGATTTAACGGAGAATCTAGTAGAGAATACTTTACAAAAATAAAGTTATACAAATCAACCTACTATATCTAAATTCTTATCATAAGCCCCATTGTTGCATGTTTATTATTTCTTAATTAATTACCTGTGGTGGTATTTAAAAATCGTAAGCATAATGACTATCACTGTTTCTGCATACATACATGCTACTTGTATTAAATTGCTGTTTTGTTGTTAATTTGTTTCCAAATGAGCCCGTTACTAGTTATTTTTTAGTTCAAATAATTGTGCTGTTTTTTCTATTATTATTAATCTGTTAATTTCAAGTACATTATATTTAAAAAAAAAAACTAAGGATACTGATAGACACAAAATTTTCGCTGCATTGATACAAAACTTTCGCACTTTTTAAAAATCTTTATTAGTTAAAATACCCATTCTAACAAATAAAGCTATTAAATAAGAACAATATCGTAAAATGCATGAAAATATTTTTAAATAATATAAAATATTCATGATAATTTTGATATAAAATTTGTTTTCCCGCGTTATCTTTTCATGCAAACTAAGCTGTGTAAAGAGATTAGGTTTAGAGAGCAAATTCTGAATGTTATTTATATATCTATTTTGAAATCACTTTGAGCACTTTGAAATAAATTTACGGCCTTTGTATTGGGGGCTTGGCGCTTTTTAAAATAGCGTTGGCGAAATTTGGACTTTAAAAAAAATGTCAGTTTTGTCGCCAGATGATATAAATAGCCACGAACGAAAATGTTTTGTTTTTTGAGGCTATCCAAGAGTAGACCCATTTTTTGACATCTTCATAAGAATGGATGTGCTGCTCAACCAGGCCATGTACCATCGATCGGAACAAGTGATAATCGGAAGGGGCAACATCTGGTGAATACAGCGTGTGGGGTAGAACTTCCTATTTAAGCGTTTTCAAGTAGGACTTCTCCAGTTTCGCAACATGTGACCGAGCTTTGTCGCTGTGTCGTGTCCCTGCTCGCCACTGTGTCGTGTCCCTGCTCGTCACTGTGTCGTGTCTCTGGTCGTATAGCGGCCGTTTTTCCTTCAGTGATCGGCTCAAACGCATCAATTATAGTCGATAGTGACCTCCTGTGATGGTTTCGTTTGGTCTGAGCAGCTCATAATAAACTACATCCAGCTGATCTCACTACATGCAGAACAGAAGTTTGGAACCAGGTATATTCGGCTTTGCCGTCGATGTTGATACGTGGGCGGGCTTACCCCAGGATTTTCTACGCTTAAGGTTATCGTAGTGTATCCATTTTTCATCGCCAGTCACAATACGATACAAAAAACCCTTTTTTTCTGCCGTAGTAGCAGCTGTTTATATGTGAAAATACGCCGGCCGTTCGACGTCTCTCGGCTTTAACTCGTACGGCACCCAATATCCTTGCTTTAGAATCATTCTTAATGTTTTCAAACATTCATCTAACGCCAGACATGCGTCTTCATGAAGTAATGCCTCCATTTCTTCATCTTCAAACTTTTTTTGTGCGTCAGAGCGTTGTCTATCTTCAACATCAAAATCATTATTTTTGAAGCGTCTACACCAATTTCTTCATGTTGTTTCCGACATAGCATGGTAACCGTAAGTCTCAACAAGAATTCTGTGTGCTTCAGCTGCAGATTTTTTTTCTTTTTTTTAACAAAGTAGTGCAGTAAAATTCCCAGCAAATACTCTTTTTTGGCACGAAATTCGGCATGTTTAACACTATGAAAAATTTTTTTACATTTCGGCGAAATGGCACACATTGAATTTCAAACTAGCTAATAGTAATTTTTTATAGATTCGTTAACATATTAAACTACACGCACGCAGTTCTCGTAACGCCATTAGTTGGAAACAGCGAGAATATATTCAACTTCCCAATACATTAGGTAAATTGCTTCCATCCGGTGTTGCCAGTGGACTACTTCTTTTTAATTTAGATTGCTTGATTGGCACCACTTTTTTTAAATGTTTTAATTCGCCTTGTTTTCGTTTTATTTAATCTCTCATTAAATAAGGTCAATTTTACTTTCTCAAAAAACTGGTAGCAATCACGAAAACTGAATTAAAATAAAGTAGCCCACTGGCAACACTGTTTCCGTCTGTATGCACTAAATATAAATTGTGTTTTTTTGTATACATTAAAAAAAGCATAACTGTTGAGTTAATTGCTCACATGTATAAAATAATGAATACCTTGGTAGAAAGTAATTGTGAAAATGTTCGGTCTGTTGTCAATGCTATTTATCTCATCAAGGCACCCATGAAAAGAAAGTAGCAAAATAAATCTATCAATTTCTAAGAAAAATGGATAAATAATTTTGAAATATTAAAAAAAAAAAAAGTTTTATAAAATGTTTTATATAAAATATATAAAACAGTTAATGAACTACAGAGAAAAAAAAATGTCACATAGTTTAATAGAAAGAAAGATTAATTCTTTAAATTAATGTGTGATTTTGTATCATGCTTAGTGAAAACGCGAGAAGCCTTTGATAATGATATAAACACCATTTATTACGTTTAGATTTAACAATTGATATGGTACTCTAAACAGTTATTTCCAACCTTTTATTCACCATACCCCACTGAAGCTTCTGTAAAATCTGAATGACACCTCCCCCCCCCCCTCCACACACACACACATACGCATACTCTGTAACACTTATTTCTTAATATTTAAAAATTGAACTATATTCACATGGAGAAAGCCTAATAGAACCGTAACAATAACTATTCATTTCCCATTTTTTTAACTTATCAAAGAATGAATTTTCTGTCACAAATGTGTTTTAACATAATTCTATAAATGCGATGAGGCTATAAATCTTCGCCTTCACGCCAAAAAGTGTTTTGTTGTTCCTTTCCACTTTACCTCTGTTTTAAACAAAAGTGTTACAGGGTCTGCATTTTTATTTTCATAAAATGTCTTGAAGTGACTCTCCCAATTAGCATTAAAACTGATAACATTGACGCAGTTTATAATTTATTTTAATAACTTATTAAGAGTTGGTGGAAAAGCTTTGGAAACTAAGTTTTCTTTTCATGGATAACACGAGGCATTTCAAGATTCTCATCTTTATCTATTTTAAATAGCCATTATTTCCGATCGATACGCCTTTCTCTGTTTTCCCTTTCCCATTATCGTTAATTGACTGCTATGTATTATGTGATTTAAAATGTATATGTGATGACGTATATTTATTTTCTATGTTGGAGACCTGCGCTAGAGCCATAGATATTTGCTATTTACCTATTTCTTTTTCTAATGCTGTTTAAGATTTATTAATTTTATAAAGTTGGTAGTATCAACTAGATTAATTTTAACACAAATATTCAAATTGGTAAATTGGAAAATTACAACTCATAGGATTTCTATACCAATTTGAATAATTGTGTTAAAATTAATCTAGCGTAATCACGTATCCATAGTTTAATGGAGTTCCAAATTACCTGCGATTTATTCTGTTGAGCTGAATTGGATATCAAGCCAGATACTATGATCAATAAGGTTAACTGGGTGAATTAGGTCCCCCAGATTCGGCCAGGATGGCTCAGTTGGTAGAGTATGGCAGCTTCATCCAAGAGATACCAGGTTCGAATCCTGGCCCGAACATTTTTCATCCAGGCAAAATTACAACTCACTGGTAGTATTTGGTTTACATATTTCAAAATTTTTTTAGGTTAAATAAAAATATGTTCAATACAGTCAGATTTAGATATATTCCAGGTTAGTTTCCCGTTTAAAGTTTATTCATGTGACATATAGCAGAACGAATAGAAAAACAAGTCTCATTAAATAAATAATCGAAACAGTTGCAAAAAAATGTAACATATATTAATAAACAGAAAAATTATAGAACTTTTTAAACCTGAAGAAAAGGGGGGGAGGGGAGGATGTTGTATAATTTTTAAAGATTATTCATAGAATTATTGTGGTTCCTAATTCTATTTTAAACTTTTGATTGGGAACTTTTTTAAAAATTTAACAAAATAAAAATAATTTTTTTCATTTTAAATCTTGCATATGTAATGCCCCCCTTATTTTGTCTAAAACATTACTTTAAAAAAAAAAAGAGCTGATAGCGAATGGGTGAGTAATTGCTTCCCTAAAAAAGTCAAATTGTCCCTTGGTGGGAGTACGCCCCACGTTGGGAACCACTGCGTCTAAAAGCTTACAAAATTATTTCATCAAGCTTATTACCAAGTAAGTATCAGATTGCTTACATTCAGTGATTTTAAAAGCTTTCTGACAAAATTCAACTGAATGAGTATTCTAACTTTTAAATGCACGAAAGAAAATTTTAAGGATTCGTGTCAAAAAAGTTAATTTTTATTGCGTTTATCGTGAGAAAATTCTCGAGTGCTTTTATTGCGATTACTGAAGAGTTTGAAATTTAATGTAACAATGACCGGGAAAGCCTTATGTCCGCCATATTAAATTCACCAACTTTATGTACCTTTTGCTCAGAAATGGTGAAATATAGAGGTCTAGATTTTTAATGGTAGTTAGAATAACATGTTTTACATAATTTAACGGACCATTTTCTTCCTAAGTGAAGCTAAAAAATTATTATTAATTATTTATTGAAAATCATTTTCAAATTAGCATTTTTGGTAAGATTTTATTGCCTAAAATAAATAATTCTCGACAAATAATCAAATCCCTGTGTGTGTACCCCCTGTTAAAGTGTACAATATAACATAAGCGTCATTAAAAATCTGAGTTCTTAAGTTTCATAGATATTGAAAAAAAAAGAACACCAGCCTAAAAAATCAAAGTTTTGAGAAAACTCATTTAAAGATTTAATTTGATATTTTTATGGTGATTAAAAAGCTAAATTTAATAAAACCCTGCTTTGTATGAAGGACTATCACCTTTTTCTATCTCATACGACTGTTCAAGTTTCTTTTTTACAGCTTTATTTCTTTTTCGGATATTTTTTTTTATTCGGATAGTTTCCGCTCTCTGTCGATAACATGTTCATTATCTAAATCCTTAATACCTTTCATACAGTGATGATCAGAACGAATTCTAATCTTGGATAAAGTATAGCACTTTGTTATTATTATTTCCTACATTAAAGCAAGAAACAATATCTAAACAACATATTTTAAAGCTTCAATGACTACAAAAACAGTTTTTGGAACACAAGTCCATACGACACTGTTCACAGATTCATTGGGATTTTGTGTTTTCTCATGCAAGCATTTTTTTAGCAGTTAAGTATTTGCGAAGTCTCTAAATATAGGCTTGATGACTTCCATTATTGGAAGAAGAACATGCGTATGCTTGGTGTGGTCATACGTTTCGCCTTTTGTTTGGGCACGATGAAACCCACACCAGCTTTCACATCCAACTGGACGGAGTCCATGATTTGGATTTTAATTACTCGACAGCAAATGAAAATATTCAGCCCAAACAGCTTGCTGTATATTTTGAAGAGATCCGATATTTCTTCTAATGGCTAATCCATAAAATTTCTGTATCTTCATAATAATATTGTCAGTTAGCCTGTTTTTACTCCCTAATGATATTCCATCACCAAATTTTTTTACCGGGATACTTTTTCTTCAGTTCAGCTAACCTATTTCCCATACTCTTTTGAATGTGTCCAATACACTCTAATTTTTCGATACCTCTGTCACCATAAATTTTGCTAAGCTTTCGAATCAGCTTGTGATATGCTAAAAATTTCTTTGACCCCACTGATCTACATTCCCCAACTTGAACCACTGTAATTGGCAGTGCATGTATGTAAATGCATTGATTGATTTTATGTTGATTGATTTGGGAGTTGATTTTATGGTTAGACATAAATGCTATTATATATTACTTTTCTCGTATCAACACTTGTGGCTGTAACAACACCATTATGAGATAGATGGTCACGCTTTTGCCATGTGTCATCAAAGACAATGCACAAATCTCTGTTGTTATCATTAATCGATATGCATTCTTCATCTGCAGCTTTCATTTGCTCAGTGCATACTTGTTCTGATGTAGCCCTGAAAATTTTAATGTATTGTGAAATTTTTGTGGGTAGAGGTGGTAAATTCATCACTGCACACAAAATTCTACCAGCTGTTCTGTTAGATATTTGCCAATACTGCGAAGAGTATACAAAAATCTCAAGTTTAAATCAGACAGATTTACTTTTGAATCAGTTTTTTTCTAATTTATCAGAGTTGAAATATTCAAAAGAGTTTTACAATTTTTGCAAAAGACCTGTAATTCTGATGCGAGGCCTATTCGCCTTTTTACTTGCATATATATGTTCCGATTACAGTTTTCGCAAACAGAAAATTTAACTAAAATATTCTGCAAAACATTTAATGATATAATTTCGTATCGGGGGTCTGTATTTTTATCATATTCATTATATTGAAAACATGAATCATCTAATATGACACTTGCACTCACCACAGTTTCATTTGACTCAATATGAGTCACAATATCACTTGGCTTGACAAGATTTTTATGTTTTTTAAACACACGCTTACTTCGTGGTATTCTAAATAAGTTAATTATCCCTGTAATACAAGTAAAATACAACTTACTGAAGCAATATACGGTTATCTAAGTGTATAAGACAAGGTACACGAGAAATATCAATAACAACGTTCAAATAACAATATAAACAGTTAAAACTTTAAAAAGCTGTCCCTGTTAACTTTACTGTTGTCAATTCTTGTTATGTGCAAAGAAGAAACACATTTCGAGAAATGACAAAATTTGAAAACTTGCACCAATTTTTTTAAAATAATAACTTACTAGCAGGGAAGGCCGAGCTATGCTCGGCCAAAATTAGCTTTGAGTTCAAATATCACGACCCATGACCAAAATGACCCGCTAATCAAATTTTCTCGAACATGTGACCAAGCCCAATTGTCTTCGCGTGCCCGAAACCCGTAGGCTATAAAATTTAGTCAAAATAGTCTGAGCCGTTTTTAAATAAAATTAGCTTGACCCACAGTGACCCAATAATGACCCACTAATCGGATTTAACCCGAGCATATGACATAGCCCAATGATTATCTCGTGCCCCAAAATCGTGGGATACAAAATTAATTCAAATCGTCTGAGCCGTTTTTAAGATAAAAATAGCTTGACCCATAATGACCCATGACCAAAATGATCCACTGATTGAAATTTCTCTAATATGGGACCTAGCCCAATAGTCTTCTCGTGCCCCAAAACCGTAGGATACAAAATTTAGTTCAAATCCTCTGAGCCGTTTTTAAGATAAAAATAGCTTGACGCATAATGACCCATGACCAAAATGACCCACTAATCAAATTTATTGAACCTGTGACCTTGCCCAATAGTATTCTCATTCCCTAAAACTGTAGGATACTAAATTTAGTTCAAATCGTCTGAGCCGTTTTTAAGATAAAAATAGCTTGACCCATAATGACCCATGACCAAAATGATCCACTAATTGAAATTTCTCTAACATGGGACCTAGCCCAATAGTCTTCTCGTGCCCCAAAACCGTAGGATACAAAATTTAGTTCAAATCCTCTGAGCCGTTTTTAAGATAAAAATAGCTTGATGCATAATGACCCATGACCAAAATGACCCACTAATCAAATTTCTTGAACCTGTGACCTTGCCCAATAGTATTCTCATTCCCTAAAACTGAAGGATACTAAATTTAGTTCAAATCCTCTGAGCCGTTTTTAAGATAAAAATAACTTGACCCATGACCAAAATGACCAACTAATCAAATTTTCTTGAACATGTGACCTTGCCCAACAGTTTTCTCGTGCCCGAAAACCATAGGATGCAAAATTTAGTCTAAATAGTCTGAGTCGTTTTTTAGATAAAATTAGCAGTGACCCACAGTGACCCAAAAATGACCCACTAATCGAATTTTCTCGGATATGTGACCCAGCCCAATGATTTGCTCGTGCCTGAAACTCGTGAGATACAAAATTTAATCAAAATCGTTAGAACCGTTTTTTAGATAAAATTAACTTGACCCGCGTTGATCCAAAAATTACCCACTAATCGAAAGTTCTTGAACATGTGAGCCAGCCCAATAGTCTTCTCGTGCCCGAAAATGGTAAGATACAAAATTTAGTCAAAATCGTTTGAACCGTTTTTTAGATACAATTAGCTTGACCCTGACCCATGGTGACCCTAAATGACCCACTAATCAAATTTTCTCGAACATGTGACCTAGCCCATGTAGGAAAATTTAATTATTTAATGAAAATTATTTAATGAAAATTTAATGCTAAAATTTTTTTTAGCCCATGTAGGAAATTTTGTATCCTACCGTTTTGTATCCCCAAAACGGTAGGATACAAAATTTCATCAAAATCGTTTGAGCCGTTTTTAAGATAAAATTTGCATAACCACACACACACACACGATTTGCTCGTATTAGAATATAAAAGATACACAGGCTGTCGCACATTTTTTAGACGAATTTGTTTTGGTGAAAAAAAAAATCGTTTGCATAGAGAAATTACATTTCACAGCTAATATGTTTTATAAATTTTCATCTGGCAACTGAAACTTTGTTTACTTGCAAAATGGCGCTTTTAAAGAACCGATGGATGGAAGGCTATATTTCTGCACTTTCCAAAGACTATTCGGTTATTAAAAAACACTGTAAAAGGCATGTTTTTTCTATGTCTAAAGTCACATTAGGTAATATTGTCGGTAAGACAGGTTAAAACCGTAAATGTCTGGCTCCAAGTGGAAAAATTGTCCCAAATATGTAATGAAGAACAAAAAGGAATCTTTCAAACATTGCAAAGGTAAGATCTTTTATAGTAAAAGAAAATCCTCCCAAGTTATTGAAGTGTTGATGAATCGTTAAAAATGTTCAGTTTCAACTGTTAAGAAAATCGTTAACACTGATTTGAATTTTAAAAGGGTAAAAAAACAAATGTTCATCTTTTTCACGACATATTGCCGAACATAGGGCACGATGCAGAATTCTTTATGAAAAGCATTTATCCGGAGGAAAATGGAAAAATGTCTTAACAATAGATGAAGCTTGAGTCTATTTAAAGGTTTCTAGTAAAAAGAGATCCATTTATTGTCATCAAAGTGGAGAAAAAAAATGTAAAACATGGTTCAAGGTTTCTAAAGAAGTTTTGGGGAAAGATTTATGACTGTTAGTGGCTCTGCATATAATGGCAAATTACAAAAAAAGAGAGTGTAGAATAATGCTAAGATCAACTCCATATACTATCAGAAAAATATTTTACTCCCAATCTTTAAACATCAAATACCATCTCTTTGCCCTAGTGCCATCAATTTGTTGAATTGCATCAAGATAAAGCAAGCAACCACACGTCACAATCCACTGTTAATTTCCAGGAAAAAAAGAAACGAGAAACGGGTATCAGGTCTATACCTTTCACTCATGTAACTGCTAAATCTCATGATTACCCATTTCAATGATTACCAATCTCATGATTACCCATGGATTTTTGTACTTTTAAAAAGCACATTATCCAAATGTCGACCTACAACCCTTCATGAACTTTGGAAAGCTGTTCAAGAAGATTGGGCCAAAATACCTCTTCCAAAACTACAAAAGACATTATTGTCATGCAAATTTCGGTGTAGAAATGTACTTCAGAATAAGGGTTACCAAATTGAGAATTTAAAACACAAATATTTTATGTAAAATAATTCTGTAAAGAACCATGAAAATTGTCTAAAAAATATGCGAACACCCTCTGTGCTTTTGACAGTAAAGTACTTTTGATAGTTGGATTTTGCGATATACGCGGACATGATTTTGATATAAATAGATGATTTTTTTGTAAAAAGAAATAATTAATCTCTTGCTTTCATTAAAGTATGACCAATTATTTTATTTTTGAATTCATTATTTTAAGAATGCTAATGAAAGGAAATTTTAAAAATATGTTTTTAATTTTAATTTTATTTACTTTTTCAGCCAGAATTATGCTGTATTAATCAAATAATTCAGTTGAAAAAAATGTTTTTCGTCATTTTTAATGCACGCAACCAAATGGAAAATTAGACTTCTTAATTGAAATTTCTGACAGAAAAATCACTGACACATGCTGTTCAATTAACGTAAAATTCCATTGCATCTATTACAATTAAAACACATTTTTAATTGGTAAATTATGTGTAAATTTCTTTTTTTTTTATAAATTGATAACCAAAGTAGAGGATAAAAAAGGTGTCTGCTTCTGCAAAAATTGTGCAAGTAAAGTTATGCTATAAAAGCATTCATTACAAATAGTGAATATTTGAAAAATAACGAATGAGAGATATTTTGAAGTACTGTTTCAAATAGACTTTATATGAAATGCCATTTTTCGAACTGATAAGGAGACCGCCAAGTATGGTGCGCACAGATTTTGATGATTTTAAAGTATGTTGTAAAAGTCATACCCTAACTATTTTGGTCAAAGGTTTCCTGCTAATGGGCTTTAATCTTTGAGAAATTGGGAGTGAAAATTCAGCATACATTTCTCAAATACGAATTAATGTGAGCTTCTGTGCGTAGATTTCGTGTACAAAAGACAATTGTACAAAATAACGGTATATTTACATTAATTATTTTACTATGCGGAACATTTAATGTATGTATTAAATATTTTAATGTACAAAATATGTTTTCATTAAGTATAAGTATATTATTATACAGAATATTTTATTATTTGCATTAAATGAACTAAACACCTTATTTTTTTTTCCAGCAATATGAATATGTCATTCAACTGCATCAGGTCGTACGTTGAAACTTGCCACGGGAATGCAGAATGTGATGAAAACTGCACAAAGTTCGTCAAAGAGATTCACAGTTTCTTGCGTATTTCAGGATTAATGAAGCTTTATGAGAATCTGTGCGAAAAGAAAAACGCTCTCAGGCAAAGTGAGTTTATTTACAATTTATTGATAACGTGTTAAAAAAAATTCTAATCTATGTTGTTATATCTTATTACTACTTTATGTTTACAAAGACATAAATGAAAATTTAAGTGAAAAACATTTTGTATCAAATAAAATATTCAGTTCAACTAACGATGTCGAGTAATTTTACACCATTTAGTACTTTAAAAACTTTTGCAGATTCAGTCAATGTACATTAATTATATAAAAAATAAATAAAATAATAAAAGCAAATTTAATGCGCTCAGTGCGCTGGTCTTGTCTTCACAATCTATTCCCAATATATCTTGTATTTTTAAAACTCTCCTTTTATTATTTTTGTACATGCGTAATCATTTATATAAATTCGTATGTTGATTATTCTTGGAGAAATAAATCCTCTATTTATGAAGGTACATTGAAATTTCTAAATAACATTTTCATGGAGTTTTAATTAACATTTCAAATTTAAGCAATATTTAGTTAAATTTTAGTAAAAATGAACATTTATGCCAAATTTTCTATAACAAAATATAATAAATATATTTCACTTTCTTTTTTCAACAATATATTAGTAAATTACTTACCTGTGTTATGAAGCGGAATATTTGCAATAGCTCTTAAATTTACTAACATATACTGAATTTTGTATGCACAATATGATTTATATATATATATATACCTTTTGAATTTAAAAGACAACGAATATATATGTATGTATGTATATATATAATAAAACTTTTGGTAATAACCATTAAATCACATAAATAATCGACATATATATATATGTGTGTGTGTGTGTGTTTTAATAAAAATAGCTCTTAAATTAATAAATACACACTTACAAGCTATATTTTGCTTCATAACATACCAATTGATGAGCAGAGCCTTTATGGCAAAATTTGAATTCAATATCTTAAATACCTTTTAACAAATGAGTTTTTTCATTTTTTTAAGTCACTTCCAGTTTCAGAAAGTTCAGTTCCGGTTTATAATTTTGGTCTAGACCTTTCCTTTTAATTATGGCTGAATCAAAAGTAAAGTATTTTTTGAATTCTAAATGTTTGAACTTTAAATTAAAATAATAAAAGAAAAAATCGAAAAATTTCTCCAAAACAGACATTTGGGACATATTCCTTTAAAAAAATTAACCATTATGCCTAATTTGTTTTCCATTTATTTATTTTCACGTATTTCGTTGATTTTAAATTGTCGTGTAAAACTAATAGTTCTTCAAAACAATTAGACATCCATCAAATCAATTCATATCACTTTGTGGTGATTATACCAAGTGCATTAGAAATTGCAAGAATGATTACTGAGCGACTCTTAACATATCCAAGAAACCGTTTCCAGTTTTTGATATCTATCTCAATTGATAGAATAACTCTTTTGTAATATTCTGAAAATCATTATCGCTACTTTATAGAAAAAAAAGCACTAGTTCTCTAACGATGCCTGTATAGCTTTTGAGTAGCTGATTTCTGTAATGTAATTTTACCGATGACCGATTACAATCTAAAGGTCATTCTTTATTACAAGTTATTGGGTTTATTACGTTAGAAGTAGCGTAGTATTGTAGCGCTGATGTAATTAAAAAAACATTTCCATAGAATCTTAATTATTACTGATTGAATATAGGTCTATTTTGTCGGATAAAAATCTTTCTTCGTCATCAATACTTATCAGAATTTTTGCATTCAATTACCATACTATTTAAATAGATTGAAGAAATATCGTTAAAATTCCGTAAAATATAATGTTCTTTTTAAATAGCTATAGATTTTTTTCATGATAGGTTATATAAATTGTAAGTATATGTATAAAGCTGAATAACACATTTTTTTTTTTTTTTTTTTCTGTTTCTTTTTCTTTTTTGAATTTCTTGCTTATCTGACTTTGAAAGTCAAATTCGTTGTACACTATGTTTTTGATATAGAAAATACTGCTCCTAGCAAAATATTGGAAATTACGCTATTTTTTTTATCGTCTACATATCTATAAATTTTATGTAAATCATTACAGCAAGTTTGACATATTACTTGTACGTTTGCTAATATTGTTATTTTCGGAGAATTTCAAAATAATTTAACTTTCTCAATTGTTTGTTATTTAATACAATAAAAAATATTATTGCTTTCTTCTATAAAATTATGTTATGCTCGATAAATATTTTCTATTTTTTTCTTTCTTTTAATTAAATATTTTCTAAATTAAATTATTACTAATGTAATTAGTTACAACCCTGTGTAAAAAAAAAAAAATTATATAGTCCAATCTTTTTTCACATAACTCTGTTTTGACCAGGTCAATTTTATCAATTAAATTATCCTCCTTGCTATCTTTTTTAATTTAATGGGACATTTACAGTTTTCATTATAAGAGGTTGGGTATATTTACATTTTAAAATTACATTGGTTAAGGGGACAGTAACACCTTTAAAATGGTCAAAAAATCGATTTTTAGATTTTTACATCTTTAGAAAGATAATTTTATTTTGAATAACTTTATACTAATATTTTAATTGCGCGATAATTATTTACTGGGATATTAGAGAAAATGTACACACCACTCCTTCATTTTCAATTTAAATGCCCTGCGAAAACTGTCACGGCGGCTCGTTAACAGTTTGCTATCACGCTTTCACATTATCGCAACTTTGGAAATATGCAAAAATGCGTTAGTTGTTTTTAGTTGAATACCATACATAATAATAAAAAAGCTTTAAAACATTAACTTCAACTTCCACTTTCGCAAAGTTTGTTTACTTTTGATTACTTACTCTTCCTCCGTGACTTACTTTTACTCTGAAACATGATCACAATTTTGCTTAGCTGTTTACTTTTATTCGCTATTAAGCGTTTAATTTGAAACAAAACTGTTCTTTTCAGAATAATATTTTCCTATTTTTGGAATATTATTGCCCTTTTTAGTATTTATTATCCATTTTATAATGACTAATAGCACGAAATAAATCGTCAGATTAATGGTAATAGCTATACATAATGCTATTCTAAAAATATGTGCTAAAGTGCTCATTTATCTTACAAAAAACTGAAAATAATATATTTGTCCGTAATTTTGTTTAAATTGAGAGTTTTGAATACGGACTTTTTGATTTTAATATTATTTTTAGTAAACTATTCAAATTGTTGTGCTGCAACGTATGTGAAGCAGATATTTAAATATCAGAATCCCTAAAAATGGCCTATATTTTGCATTAAATAATTTCATTTTATAAAAACAGCATATTTAATTCACTTAGCAATCAATGCGAAACAAAATATTAATTTGTATGTTTAAAATTAATTTTTGTTCCAAGAATAAGCCTTACATTTTTACATTTAAATTTATTTTTGACTCAAGTTCCTACGTTCTGCAGCATTTTACAAACCATTTTATATTTATCAATTTAAACTAGCATCTGCTTTTATTTTTTATACTGTATAAGTTATAAAATTAGTAGATTTGTTTCTTTTATTATGAATTTTATGTTTTTAAAATACAAATAAAACTTTAAACGGCTTTTCCTCAAAATGTTTTTTTTTCTACTCTTGCGCAGTTGATATCTCCAAAATCAATTGAAGTATAGCTTCAAAATTTTTACCCTACCTAAATATTGATATAATTATGAAAATGAACTAGAATGGTGAAGCTGTGTTTAGTATGAAAAAATTAAGAGGTTGAATATATGTAAAAATTTGTGGTTTTTCTAATTTTTCTAATTAAAGGTTAATTACTCTTTATCTAATAAACCATTTACAAAAGTTTTAGTTAGAATTATAGTCCAGAGTATTATGTTTAATGTAAGATAACGTTTATGTAAATTCCATGACATTTGCATGATTTATCGTGCGCGCAGTGAAATGTTATGCAAATTAAAAATTTTAATTATCACTTTGAAACCCACCCCCTGAATTTTTTTTATGATATTATATCCAAATTAAAATTTTTTAAACGTAATTCAACATTACCTAAATATACTCTGAAAGTTTGGTACTTCTAGAGCTGTTACCTTTTTTTTAAAAAAAAAGTCAAATTCGTAACAAATTTTGCATGTTCTGCAACAGTTAACGGTGAGCCTTTAATGCAGGATTGAGATTTAAGTTTGAATAATAATATAAAATAAATAAGAGTTGAAAGAGACTTCATAGACACAGTTGGAACGATAGGGAAATATACTTTAGAGATTGTTGATTTAAACGATATTCGTAATTTATGAATAATATTTGAATAAATTAAATATTTTTAATACTAATAACCAAAAATATGCCGTATCGTATAGAATGTGTCGTTATTTATAGTAGTCATCTCAAACTTGTTTTTAATGAGTTATTTAAAGGCTTCATCCCATGACAGTATAGCCAAACATGACTTTGTTTCACTTTTATGGGCGCACTATATCATTATCATACACATACACACAGAAATTTTTAACTATTTAGATTTTTGATTTATATTTTATTATTTACATTTTTAAATATTCTTTTCGTCCTACAAAAGCTAAATTTTTCTTCTTCTTTCTTTTTATTATTTATTTATTTATTTATTTATTTATTTATTTATTTATTTATTTTTGTTCTTAGCATATAAAGATTATTATTCAGTAATAAATAACTTTATATATCAGGAATCTATTTTGTAAAGTAAAAACATGTCATTGCGTACTGCTGACGTTATATTGACAGTGACAACAACTGACCAACAAATTTCGTATTTCCGCAATTTTTTAAGTACTAAACATCGCACAATTTAAATTTTTGCACCATCGAATAATGAAAAACATTTCTTTCAATTGCAATTTGTTTGAAAGCTGCATCTCAATTTCCTTTTTTTTTTTTTTTTTTTTTTTTTTAATTAGTGTTTAAAACAATTTTCAAGCATGATTTTTTTTTTATTTTTCAAAATTTATCTCTATCGCGTATAGTCCGATTACAAAAGATTAAACCGTAGGCACGTAAAGCAATATAAATAGTTCAGCATTTGTTTATGATTAATATTACATAACGAAATTAAAACTTCACTTTATAAATAAATAAAATAATGTAAATAAAACTAAGACGTGATATAGAACTACGCACTTAAACCACTGAAATTATCAGATTTAAAAACGCTGCATGCGGGTAATATGAAAGTACCACTTTTAATAAATTTTAAAACTTTATTTGAATACACATTTATTTGATATTGTTTATACACAAATGCTTTTTGGTGTTGTTGTATTCAATCTAATATATATATATATACATAAAATGTTTTAAAAAATATATTAGAGTTTTCAATTTAAAAAAATGGTTTTCACCTACATTCTGTAATCCGTAAAGCACGGGTTCGATCCCCTTCTAATTATAATAAAATAATTAAAAAATTTTATTTCGAAAATTTCTTTCAATTTGAATTATACTTATTAACTAAGCCAAAAAGCTGAAAATAATTGAGACATTTGATTTTCATACAGTTTTAAGGATCTTTAAAAATATACATTTAGCAACACCTGTTATCACCTGTTAGCAATTACCGGTAATTTAAAGTTTGCAAATCTTCTTTTTCAGGAAGAATTTAATAACTTAGATTTGCATAAATTTTCTCTGTCTTAAGTTTTGCGACTGAAGGCCTTTAACCTTTTGGGATTTATTTTCAGTTTTTCTCGAAGTAAAAATATATGTTCTTAAACATCGCTTTATCCGATGTAATCAATAGCTCCAAATTCCGGCTCTACTCATTTGCGCGGTTGGTCAACCATACAAACAATTTTCTCTACTAAGTCAGAAAAGAAATAATGAACCAAATTTGTTGTCGAATAAATTAAATTACATATGATTTTTATCTGCGCCAAAAAAAAAGTTATTCATTATTAAAAGTATATTTATGTCTTTATCTGTATGTATATATATGTGTTTGTGTGCTGTGTTGTATTGTGTGTGTGTACTAAAAGCAACATAATTTTGAAATAGATGTACGGATTCTTTTCTTTTCTGTATATCAGATTAGTACAAATTTTGGATATATTTTAAAGTAGACAGCCGTATTTTCTCTTTTAAACAAGCCAACTATGACATGCATAATTTTTTTTTAAAACAGGGTTGCATTAAAAGTTCAGATCCATTATCATCTATGGTGAATATTGTCATATTGCTTTTTTTAAAGATTTTTGTGGAAAATTTGGTTTTATGTCTAAATTACGTGAAACACAGAGCTAACAACTGCAGAATTTCAACGCAGGCAAACAAACTCTGAAGTATTTTTACAGGAAAATATAAAAAAAAAGTATGTTTAATGATATTCGTATTCGGATAAGCTATTCTTGGGAATAATATTTGTAGCCTTTATGAGTTTCCGTATGTATATAATAGGCAATTTAATTTTAATATTAAATTTGAAATGAAAAGGCGTCCTTAAATGATATTGTACTTTTCAAAACTTCACAAATTAATGTAACGTATACTTGTTGAAATCCTAACACTCAGTTCCAATGGCATAATTGTGTTTATAATAGCATTTTGATTAGCCTAGATTGTGAAATATCATTAAATTTAAAACTGTGTTCGTATTTGAAAATTAATCAAATTACTTAGAATGTAGCAAGCTTTTATATTTTAAACTATAGGTGTACACCGTATACAAATGTTAAGTCTACAGATTAGAGATTTCTCTAACATTCAAACACTTAATACACTGTGATATTAATATGTATAACACCAAGAAATATGAGAAAAATTATCACTAAGGTATCACTAATTAAAAGAATCACTAAGCTGCACTACAATATGTTTTATATAGATTATAGAGTGCGTAGCATTTATAGTTCATTTATAGAGGCAAAGTATGATCGATAGTTGCTAGAAGTGCGTTTGTCGCTGTGGTATGCATTTTAAAACTTATCTAATTTTTAGTATATTACGTGGTGTGCATAACTTCTATCGGTCCTATACAAGCTGCACGGAAGAATTCGCACACATTAAGCGATATGGACATCAATTGCTAAAGATGGATTTTGACTGAGTTATGGAGTTTTTAGGTGCGTTCGTAATTATATAAATTCGTCTGGTCCATCCGTCTGTATGTCTGTCCGTCCGTTCGTTCGCATATAACAGCGCAAAACCTACCCAATCGAATGGTTTGAAATTTAATACATATATAATTATTGCAGAATTTTGACCAGTCATTTCAAATTTATGAAAATCGAATGAAAACTTGATAAGATATTAATAAAAACATTTATTAAGTAATTTGAATTTTTTTTTAAATCGGTACTTCCTGGTTACAGCAGCTTCCAAGGATTAATAGTCAAGCGACCGAGATGTATCATCAAGTTATCTGACATGTATGACGTTATAGTCATATATGACGTATATGATATTTTATAACTTCTATGACCAAGTTGTAGCCACATTCTTCATTCTAATAAATCCTATCATACGTAATTAATTCAATGATACCCCATGATAGGTAATTATTCAAACTGGTGATTATGTCATGGTGATTATGTCATATTTAAGATGAAGTCCTATTATTTCCGTATTACCGAATTTAAAAACCGAATTTGTATACTAAAATTGTTTAATTATAGCAATCCTATAAGCTACCAACAGTTTTTTGGATAGATGTTTCCGAAGAAATAGATATTAAATGGAAAAAAAGTCTAAATATGGATTTCAAGTTCTGAAATTTTCAAATCTAGGCTTAAGTTTACCATTGGAATTTTCAGGAAATGTCAATAAAAGATAAAATGTTGCCCACTTAAAATGTACTTATTTTATTAAGTAAATTAATCATATCATAATAACAGACGATATAATTAATTTCACTGAAATAATAACAGTACGAACGCACCACATTTGTCACGTTTGACGTACAATTTCCAACTTGCTATATTGCTTATTTACATATTTCATTTCATTGCTATCATTCAACTATCTATTTCATTCAATTATCTAAGATGAATATAATGAAAGGTATTTTAGCTCCAAATCGCAAACAAAAAGTGAAATTAACCTAAGTTTTATACGCATTATTAAACGAATGCCGGAAAACCCTCAGACGGTTCAATTCGATTGTCTTGCTTCAAGTTGAACCAAGATTTTTGTTCTTAACTTTAAGAGTAATCAATATATTTTAACACAATTTTTAACAGAATTATCTTTACTTTAAGAATTTTGATTACGATACTATACTTTTGACTTGATTTTTTTTTTTTATTATTAAGAATTATATTTGCTTAGCATAAAAGGACAACGCATCACGATAATCTCTGGAAATGTCTACTAATTCAGTCAGTGATACGTAAATACTTTCAGTTATTGGTTTTCGATAGACTTACTTTGATTTATTTGGAATGGGACGACATCACGAGATACGATGAAAGTGCCCGCCACCCACGTTCAAGCCACAGTAAAATGAACTAGATTTTACACATTTCGGAATGTAGCTAACACTACATACAATATCCGAATTATTATGCACATTCATCTTCTCTGGTAATATTATCACACTTCACACAAAGCAAAGTAAGTCTCTTGAAAATATCGTTACACTATCTTCATAGTTTTCTGAACTAGAAACCGCTTTCAGAATTACAGGGTGTCCCACAAGGTACGCAGCGTCTAATATGTACAGATTCAGATAGAGCACGTCAATATGAGTATTTTGAATGGTAACATGTGGGGTCCCCGAATATAGCGTGATAGTGTAAGTAAGATGTGAAGCTTGTCATATGAAAAGCACAAGCAATGTTTATTGAGAAATTTTGGATATATTCGGGGACCCCACATGTTACCATTCAAAATACTCATATTGACGTGCTCTATCCGAATCTGCACATATTAAACGCTGCGTATCTTGTGGAACACCCTGTATTTGTCTGAATAAGCAATTTGTTACTTATGGCAAATAGTAATGGTTTTCAGTTGGTCAGCTAGTTCAATTTATAAATTAACAAGCCTTAATTTTACTCAACGGATGAAATCTTTAATTATTTTTCGTTTACCTTTTGGCGTATTAAGCTTATATACTAGTTTATTTTCAATATTTGAGTAACAATACAAATTCCTCTCAAAAGCTTACAAATATGCTTGAGTCATAGTCCATTTTTAATTACATTGAACTCAGAATTAACAATATATATATATATATATATATATATATATATATATATATATATATATATATATATATATATTCTACATATATATGTATGAAAGGATAAAATAAACCCATTGTAAAATTCAAAATTAAATTTAAAGTTCAAAATTAAAAATTAAAAATTTCCAGCTCATTTTCTAACTTTTAAGTCTTGTATTCAAAAAAGCCTTTTTGCCCTGGTAACTTTGTTTCTCAGCCCAACATTTATTAAAAAGAAATTATCCATTGTAAAAATCTTTAACAGTAATTAATGTTGGTGAAGGAATTTCTCCAAATAGGAGTTGATTGACATGTTTATATTGTATGATTACTCAAAGCTATAATTACTAATCCAATCACATTACCTCAAAGCTATAAATTCTAATCACATTCATCAACATGACAACTATTATACTCATCTAATAAAATCAAACTAAATAATTATATTCAGAAAAAATATTCTAATGTCAAAATAAGAAATCCAGAATTACATTTTAGATCATACAGTTTATATTCAGATGATGAAATCAAAGTAAATAAAATAAGAAATTGGTAATACATTTTAGGTCGTAAATCCTAATTACGTTTCTCCGTCTGACATTTCTCGTTGCATTTGAAATATTAAATAACCATTAACATTAAATTTAGAAATGACTGTTGTGAATGCAATTGGGACAAAACCTATTGCATCATAAGACCACAGTAATCAAGACTTCTATCCAATTAAAAGTAAGTCCATGCCTATATTTCATTAGTTCGCCCTCTGCTGGAAAATATCCTAAATTCTTAACAAAATTGATGTGTAACCCACAAGGAACTCCGTTTTTTCAGTTTTTTAGAGTTTGTTGGTAGTATTTGAGATACTCTACTGACCCACGACTATGTAATTCCTTAAATAATATGGTTCTTGGGGCCTCTTCGAACTCCCACTCTCTAGATGTAGCATGAACTGAATTAATAAATGAGTGTGATCTGCAATGAGATCCCGAGTCAACTCCTTTCAGCCCAATAAACTGTTACATATATATACACATACATATACATATTCTATGCTTCACATGCTTACATATTTTTAGTTACTTTGATTAAGAAGAATGATTTAATTCTTATTTATCTTTTGTTCTTTTTAGTGTACTTGGAGAGTGCGGAGTGCCTGGAAGACACTGCAGACCTGTACGCAGCGTGCCACAATGTTTCTCAGGAATCACGGCATTACATGCACACTACAGAAGGAGCCAATACTATTGAAGCGAATTGCTGGTAAGTGGGAAAATGTTAACATTTTGTGAAATGTTTCAATTCGAACCCTAGCAGCAAGCCAAAATCGGCTATATTATAGCCCAATATTGTATTCATTGGCACAAAGTATTGTCTCAATACTGGGGTGTTGATATTTGTCAATACTAACGCAATATATGCAAGAAACCTTTAGCCAATGTATGACAATATTTAACCAATATTGGTTTTAGTAGCTTTACTTTGACTAAATATTTCTTGCCAATATTGACGCAATATTGGCAAAATGTCAACACTCCAATATTCATCCAAAATATAGCTAACAATGGCGTAGCTACATATTCATCGCCACGAGTAAGAAAAATTAATGTGCCCCTTTGTCTCTGGGAAAAGTTCTGGAAACTTTTGTTTTATTTAAGATTTAAAAATACACAGGGTTAGTACAAGTGCTTACTTTTGGATACCATTTTTCCATAAAGAAAATTTTACTTTATTTAATCGCAGAATCTTGCAATTAAATAAGGTAAAATTTTGTTTTAGGGGATACTAGTATGCCAAAGTAAGTATCCCTAAGAAACCTGAAATATGTGGTTAATATTTTTTAAACCTTACTTATTTTTTTCGAAATTTATGGCCTTTTAACAGCAACATATTTAATGCAATAACTACAAATAACATAATATAATAAAGTATAATTATTTAAGTACTAAGTTCATACTTATATTTACTATACGTATGAGGCCAGGGATCCGTTTCATAGGCGTAGAGGGCACAATGCGACCTGCCAACCACTATTGTCCTTTTCAAGACCTCGGAAGATAATATAGAATTTTAATCAGAAAACAAACTAACGAGGAGAAATGTTTATTTTTGACAGCACATTACTTGAAGTTGTTCGATAAAAAATGAAACTGAAAAAAAAAAACACCTGCCTTATACATTATTACAATGTAGTGATTGTAACTAAGATTATGAAAAAAATATCTTTAAGTCTTTTTAGCATACAGATTGTCTACTTTAAGCACAATATTCTTTCGTGGGCCTTCCAACTAATTCTATAATTAGGGTATAACCTCAACATTTTTTTTTGCCCTCTCCTTCTAGACTATTAAAGGTAAAGTTTTCACAAGTAGTACAAGTTCAAACTCTTTTCGTTTTCTATTTAAATCCATTTTTAAAATAAACCGGACGGCAGCTACAAACATGACTACGTCATCGAATTTCAAGATAAAATTATGATGCAGGACAAGATTATTAACAGTACATGAAAGAATGACTTATCTGTCTCGGCATATCTTGGTACGATATGACCAGCAACGGGCGCCAATTCGTTATTCTGTCACGTTTATCACATCTTCGAGTTTCGAAAGGAAATTGGTGCCAAATTAAAGCTTAAAGTTTGTCTTAAATATTTTGTTCTGACTGGTAGGACCCTCATGCAGACTATAAAATGATGTCATTTTGTACTATTGAGACTCAATAAACATAATATTTTACATTACATTGTCCTTTATATATAACAAGGTGATAGAGTTTCAATATGAATTAATTTTGTAGAAGCAGATTATTAAGAGTACGTTAAACAATGACTGGTCTGCCTTGGCATATCTTGGTATAATAGGAGCATAAGTGGGCTCCATTTCGGCATTATGGTGTTACTATCACTTCATCATGTTTCGAAATGAAATGTTAACATGTTGTAGATCTCAACTAGTAGAATACAAATATTTTAGTGTGCCTTGTGATATCGTGGTACGATATGATCAGAACGGGCTACCAGTTCTTTATTTTGGCGGTAATATCACGTCATCGCGTTTTGATATGAAATTTTAACACGCTAGGAATATCGAACAGAACAATACAAATATTCTATCTACCTCGTGATATCTTGATATGACATGATAGGAATGGGGCGCCAGTTCGTAATTTTGGTGTTAGTAACACGTCCTCTATGTTCGGCGTAAAATTTTAACACATTACACATATATATTAGTGCAATACAAATATTCTATCTACCTTGTGATATCTTGATATGACATGATAGGAATGGGGCGCCAGTTCGTAATTTTGGTGTTAGTAACACGTCCTCTATGTTCGGCGTAAAATTTTAACACATTACACATATATATTAGTGCAATACAAATATTTAAGTCTCCCTCGTGATATCTTGATACGATATTAGAAAGAACGGGGTGCAAATTCTTCATTTTAGGGTACTAACACATCATCGCGTTTAGTAATTTACGAAAATGACAAATTGGCGCCCTGTTCTGCTCATACAGTAGCAAGATATCAAGACGCAGAATGAAATATTTGTATTCAACTATTGTATATACATATAACTTGTTAAAATATCATTCCTAAGCTCGATGGTGCGATAGTACATGCCAAAATGATGAATTGGCGCCTTTTCCTGCTTATATCGTACTAAGATATCAATCACAAAGTAGACTAAAATATTTGAATTTTTCTATTCGATATTTATAACATGTTAAATTTTCATTTCAAAAATATAGCTTACTGCATATCATATCATTGTTTAGATCTGGTTTTTTCTTTATTTTTCAATGCATGTTACAACAAAAAAGTCAAAAATTACTTTTCTGTGTCAATAGAACTATTACCGGAAATGTAGATTATTTACATTAAAAGAACGATAATATTAACGAAAACCGTTTTGATGGAGTTCACGAAATCAATGCCATCTTGCTGATAAACGTGGCGGCTGTTTTGACCAAGTTTGCTAATATTTATTCATGAAAATAATTGAAATTCTTATATGATGTCATTTTTTGTAATTCTTTGCAAAAACAGGAATATTTATATATTATTTTTTTAAAAATGCAGCAATTGGTAATTAATTGAAAAGTCTTAAATTACATTTTACAGGCTGTTATTTAACCTACGTAGGTTTTCGTATGTTAGACGGAATTTTGTAAATCATTTTTCATCCTCTTCCAGGCAGGGTTTAAAAAAAAAAATGCATGGATTTTTTTAATAAAGCTCCGAAAACTCACCAGAGAGGATTTTAAGAAACCCGGAGGTGGGTCAACATAATCCCCCAAAAACACACATGGCCTAGGGGTTTTTTTAAACCCTGCTTCCTAACATGCTAGAGCTCTAGAAATGTGTATAGGCGTGTGTTCATGGTGACAATAGAATAATTTCATATATTCAGAACTTAATTATCAATCATTATATAAATATTAATTATATTATGTTTTTACGTTGAGAAAACAATTTATAAAACCTGAATAAATACTTTAAATATTGCCTTTTTCTTTCTCTTGCTATATCTTAAAAATTAAAAAAGGTTTGCGCTTTTAACCATGCATAAATAGCATTGAACTTCCCATAATCGGGGATCACGCCAAATTCACGTATTGTAACAGATATCTTTTGAATTACAGTTATGAAATTAAACATGATTTTTAAGATGAATGTTCATAAAAGCGTGTTTTATAACCATTTTCACTTTTATATTTATTTTTAATGTAATGGGATTTGTAAGATAATAAATATACAAATTTTTTTAATATTTTATAGCCAGCATCCTGATCTATTATCATCTATAAAATTCCTATTATTTGCCTATTTTTGATTTCAGATAATTTTTTTTAAGTGTAAATGTTTGTCGCATCTGACCAAATTTCAATTTTCACGCTTCTGAATCCACGACCAGTTACTTATCTCACTTAAATCTTTATACTCTATTTTCCATTTTTGCATTAAAAAAGGTTATCCTTATTATTGCAATATGCATACCGTATACACATTATGATAACGCTCTGAAACAATATTAGTTAGATATTTAAAAATGTTAATTATTTTCCTTAAATTGTTTAAACATTTATTTTTTCATCGAAAAAGATTTAATAACATTGCTTCAATGGATTTTTTTCCCTTTTCCTGGTGTATTATCTCTCTCATATCATTTCTTGTTCTATTAAATTCACATCTTTCTTTTTTATTATCACACAGCTGTGAAATTGATAGCGATTGAAAGAGAAAAAACAGTTTGAATTTACATGCATGCTTAACGCTATTGTAGATGTGAAATTATTTCACTTTCCCCATCCAGAGAAATTTCCATATCCAATGAATAATAAAATCATTCAGTGTCGAATTGCAGAAAAATATTTAAAGTTTTGACAAAAATTTCCTTTTGACCTAAGCAATGAATTCAATGGTTCTTTCAGACTGCAATTTATTATGTGAAAATATTTGAATCTGTGATTTCTAAAAACCACTCAAGTCTATAAGATTTTTTATTTTTGAAGAATTCATAAAAACTGTACTACACACAAATGCTACGTAGTTTAAGAACTTTTCTTTGCCGGCTATACTTCTTAAATTTTTAAATATGTATGTTGGTTATTAATTATTTATTTTATAAGGATTTAAATTTAAAACACTTAAAATAAAACATTTGGGCTTATGTTGTTTTTGTAGTCAACGGGATTGAGCGCCCTACAGTCGATACAAAATAAGGTATCATGGTACATAGCAGTGCGCAGGCCAAGTTCATATATTAATCATGCTTTAATGATGTATTTCACATAATAGGCATAAATCATTTACGTTTGCATCGTAATCGTTAATGCAAAGATTACTATTCGAAAATAGCGGTACGAAAATTCTTAATCCATGGCACCTATTTATTATGGCACATAGTCATGTTTAACATCGTGTTCGATCACATTTTCTTCTTGATCGGTTGTTGGCATCTGGAGAATATATTGGTATTGTCATTGACTACTGTTGTTTCTACAAAAAACAACAATTTTGAGTGGTTGTAGATAAATGAACTGATGTGATTTTTGTTAACACACGTGGGCCTACTTTAAGGAGCCGTTTGCAATAAAAAGAATCGCATTTCGAAAAGAGGTGTACATATAGTTTTTGAAATCACCGATTCATTTGTTTCCACAGACTCGTACTGTATTTTGATATAATTGAAATCAGACTTTATTTTATAACTATCAGGCTGCGCCCGCTACGCTGACCGGTTTTTCCAAACGAACCTTGAATCAAACTAATTATATCGATATTATTAATCATATCGATATATGAATTTTATCTTGTGCTTTAAAGCAATATGAACATTTACCTGGAATGTCAATTCGCATTGCTGTAAACAATACGAATTTCATTGCGTTATTAAATTTTCTAATGTATCAAGTGTCAGACAAAATTTTGGCTGTGAAGAACAAATTCTTTTAGTTGATCATTTTAAGTGGTACTTGGTAAACAACGATAGAACGATATGCAATATACTAAAACCATCCTTCAAAAATTATCTAACAGTGCAAGTCTCAACAAAATACGTCCAGTAAAACGTTTAAAAAAACTTTCAAAATCGGGTTCATCTAAAATTATAGAACTTTCTCATATAATTCTTATAACTAAGCAACGTAAAATAATATGCAATGTACTAAAACCTACCTGAAATGTTCACAATTGCAAGGCCCATAAAAACCATTTGGCAGAACTCCAGTTATAAGTAGCCGGAACGAAATTCACACTCTCATTTCATATATATAGTGTAGGTAAAAGGAACTGCAGTCTAGTTAAGAAGATTTTTCTAGCTGCCCAAAATCTAGAAGACACAAAGGCACGTGAATTATTATTATGTTTTATTTTATTTTACTTATTAATTATTATTTTTCTTTCTTTCTTTCTTTTTTTTTTTTTTTACTTTCTTCTATCTTTACAAGAAGAAAGTATTGGATTCATGAAAATTTTCGACTTCCGGTTTTCGACAGATTTATACGTTTTAGAAGGTCCTGAACACGATTTGACTATTTTTAGAAAATGTCTGTCTGTGACTCTGTCTGTCTGTCTGTCTGTCTGTATATGACAAAAATTTTGTGGGCGCTCTATCTCAAGAACTAATGCTCGGAATTTAATTAAACTTTAGATTCAGTTAGTCCCTAATATAAATTGGTGCTGATTAGTTTTTGGTAAAAATCGCCCGGCAGGTGGCGCTGCTATGCAGCAATTTTCGCGATTTCCGCAATAGCTCTATCTCAAGAACTGATGCTCGGAATTTAATAAAACTTTAGATTCAGTTAGTCCCTGATATAGATTGATGCTGGTTAGGTTTTGGTAAATATCGCCCGGCAGGTGGGGCTGCTATGCAGCTTTTTTCGCGATTTCCGCAATAGCTCTATCTCAAGAACTAACGCTCGGAATTTAATAAAACTTTAGATTCAGTTAGTCCCTGATATAAATTGATGCTGGTTAGGTTTTGGTAAAAATCGCCCGGCAGGTGGCGCTGCTATGCAGCAATTTTCGCGATTTCCGCAATAGCTCTATCTCAAGAACTGACGCTCGGAATTTAATAAAACTTTAGATTCAGTTAGTCCCTGATATAGATTGATGCTGGTTAGGTTTTGGTAAAAATCGCCCGGCAGGTGGCGCTGCTATGCAGCTTTTTTCGCGATTTCTGCAATAGCTCTATCTCAAGAACTAATGCTCGGAATTTAATAAAACTTTAGATTCAGTTAGTCCCTGATATAAATTGGTGCTGATTAGGTTTTGGTAAAAATCGCCCGGCAGGTGGCGCTGCTAAGCAGCATTTTTCGCGATTCCCACAATAGCTCTATCTCAAGAACTAACGCTCGGAATTTAATAAAACTTTAGATTCAGTTAGTCCCTGATATAAATTGGTGCTGGTTAGGTTTTGGTAAAAATCGCCCGGCAGGTGGCGCTGCTATGCAGCTTTTTTCGCGATTTCCGCAATAGCGCTATCTCAAGAACTAATGCTCGGAATTTAATAAAACTTTAGATTCAGTTAGTCCCTGATATAAATTGGTGCTGATTAGGTTTTGGTAAAAATCGCCCGGTAGGTGGCGCTGCTAAGCAGCATTTTTCGCGATTTCCGCAATAGCTCTATCTCAAGAACTAATGCTCGGAATTAAATAAAACTTTATATTCAGTTAGTCTCTGATATAAATTGGTGCTGATTAGTTTTTGGTAAAAATCACCCAGCAGGTGGCGCTGCTATGCAGCATTTTGAAGGATTTACACGATTTTGGCGATAGTCATATCTCAAGTAATACTGCACGGAATTTAATAAAACTTTTGAGCTTCAGTTAGACATTGATATAAATGGGTGCTGATTCTTTTTAGTGTATGCGAAACCTGTGTGAGATAGAAGAAAGTTTTGGGATTGACACATCCGACTAGTTTTGTATGTTGTATGTATTTCAAGATTTATCTAAGAGTATGTAAAACAAATGTATATCTGTAAGTAGAGATGAAAACATTTAAGAAATGTAATTAAGTATGATGTAACAAGTATTAAAATATGGTGATAATTAAAATATTTTAAAATATATGTAATTATCTTAGTACAACGCGTAAGTAAAATCTACCAATAAGGCAGCTTTTATTTATTTGTTTATCTATTTATCCTTTTTTTCAGCTACCTGTCTTGGTACAGAGACTGTTTTGCAAACACAACGAAAACCAGTTGTGGAGAAAATGCCACAATTATCGTATCCATTGCGACACACCTCCTACTCGGAGAAATTTCCGACCAGCTCTGTTCGAGCGTGCCAATATTTTGCGACACACCTCCGCTGCCTTCAGATAAAACTCCGATAGACAATGAAATAGACAAGAGTAGTTACCCGAGTGGCAACGAACTGGACAAAGACAAGCCTGACGAAACTGATAATGAGATTGACAATACTATAGATGACTCTAAGAGCGCTGCAGCGACGTTGTACACTTCAACAGTGCTTGTTCTTCCCTATGTTTTTAGTATCCTGTTTAAATATGCCCTATGAATAAATTATTTTATTTATATTTTCCTTCGTTTGTGGTTAATGTGCCGTATTCTTTATTTTGAAATTTTGAATGTATGTACCCATTGCTGGTATTCTGCATTGCAACTTGAACTATCCGGAATGATGTAGAATCCGGACATGCAGAAATTCGGACATTTCAGATGTTTATAAAGAAAAGTTGTGTTATTAAATACAAATTTCACTAAAGTTACTTTCTTTTAATAAAAGAGTAGGCCTAATGTATGTTGAAAATAAGATTATGTTTAGTTCAAACAATTAAACTGTTCTCAAATTTAAATCTGCTACTTTCTGGCACACTTCTGAATGCATTTTTGTTCGGAAACGCATGAAATTGGCAGGTGATCTTATTCAGAAACTATGTAATCAATAGACGTTTTCCTTTTTTTTTTTTCTGGTAAAGGCAGAAGATATAGCTCAATTTCAGTTAGAAATAAACACTACTTTTAATTTCTAAAAGGTGTAAAATAAAAACTTTAAAACAGTAAAAAAAAGTTTTACTAGACTGTTTACATGTTTCAGTTCCATCGATGCAATTATCAAAACAAGGGGATGAACAGGGATGACCACTAGGGTGGAGCGCTCGCCTATGGAAAAATATTTTTTTTCTCCAAATCAAAATGGGACGGTGTGGGAAAGTTGCTCTATTATATCCTCATTTTGAATATAAAATATCTTTGAAAAATATTAATATTAAATACTGCCCCAAAGTCATTGAATATTGAGAAAAAACTTAAAAGCGCTCGCCTATGAAAAAAAAACAATCACCAAATCAAAATGGGGTGGTGTGAGAAAGTTGCTCTATCATATCCTCATTCTAAATATAAAATATATTTGAAAAATATTAATATTAAATACTGCCCCAAGGTCATTGAATATTGAGAAAAAACGTAAAAGTTGCGCATTTTTCCATTTTTTTTCCTCAAATATGCAAACTATTAATAATAATTTAATTTAAAAGGATGATCATCGAATTATTATTATTATTATATAATTATAGTAAAATTATGTAATATTTATATCAAATTCGCTTTTTATATACTAACTCAACGACTATACTTTTTTTAAATATATGAAATTTGGGTAATTGTAATTGTTTTATATTTTTTACTTAACCTATGTAAGAAAATATAATTTCTAATTATTTTTAAAGAACTATTGTAATAAGGTAAAAATGATTTACTATTACAATTTACAAGCAATGAAGTTACCATTTTATAGTAGTCCATACTGTTTCAAAAACTGGCATTTTTTTCCGAGACTCCAAACAAGTTTTAATGAACCCATCGCGTCTCAAATTACCACAAACAGCTGAAAAATCCAACGTAACAAGTTTCACACATCTTTCAGTGGCTTGATTGCGACAAGGGGATAGTTTAATCTTAGGTAAGATGTCTTCATCTATTGCCTTTGGATTTAGGATATACTTTGTAAGAATATTATGGTCTAATTACTCAGTTAATGGTGGTTCTGTCATGGTCACTTCAGTTCAATTTATAAAATCTATATAATCTTTGGCTTCAAAATTGATCTCAGGTAACTTGAACGTACGTAAAGAATTTCTTGACTTTCGAGATTTTATTATTCTACGTAAGTGCCAACACTCTTACATAGTCCCTATCGTCAGCCAACATGGCAATCAAAATATTTTCCGGATGACAAAAATAACCATTTCGTTGAATTACGGGATCTATTATTGTTTGTAATTCATTTGGTAAATATCATGATAACATAACTGTTTGATGCAAATGCTTAGCTCCGTAAATGCATGAAGGCTTAGTTTTAATTTGAAACCATACAGTTGAATAAGCTCTTAGTATAAAATTTGTCAGAATTAACAAATTTTCAGACGGTTCACTTGAAGAAACGTATAGCCTAAGAATTTTATTTGCCACTTTAAGCCCCTAGAATGCACAATTTTACGAGGATTTCTTTTATACAATTTTTCGGGACACAATCCCGAATAAATTGCTTCACATATCTCAAGTAAATAGAGTTGATCCGTGCTTAAATCCTTTTTATTAGTAATTTCTAGCAAAGCACAGCTTATTCTCTTATTATGTACAAGAGTAAGAAGTTCACAATCTTTTAGAGGTTTGCCACTAGATCCTGTAAAACTTTGAGGCCCATTTGTTGTACAGTCAAGATGCTCGAGCAAATGGCTCAAGATAAGCTCATTGGCATGTAATCGACAAATAAGCCATTGAAGTGGTTTTACTTCTTTTTCTTCTAGAAATCGCATGACACCTTCTTTGTAACCCGTGTTAACTGTAGTTCCGTCACACCCAATTGCAACAAGCTTACTGGTATCAATATTTTCTGTAGTTAACTTTTTTTTTATTTCTTCACTTAAAATCAAAGTTTTTCCAGATTGTAACGAAAGGTGCCCCAAATACTCAGAAAATGGTTCCTTTATTATGCTTATAATGCTTGTAAATTGTAATAATATTTTTTTTCTTGTTATTCTTGATCTTCAAGTATAATTTAAAAAAATATATTCTTACGAAGTATAAACTATAACACAATTTTGTTGTTTTGATTATGCTTTACAATTACCCAATTTTTATACATTTTTCAAAATTTTGAAGTCTTTGAGGCAGTATAAGACACCTGGATTTGATATAAATATTACATAGTCTCACTATAAGCGTATAATAATAATAATTTAAGAAGAATACTTTAAAATTAATTTAATATTAATAATATTTGTGCATTTTATATGTTTGACAAGAAAATGGGAAAATGCGCAACTTTTATAATTTTTCACAATTTTCAATGACCTTGGGGCAGTATTTAATATTCATATTTTTCAAAGATATTTTATATTCAGAATGAGAATCTGATAGAGCAACTTTCCCACCCCGTCCAATTTTGATTTGAAGAAAAAAAAAATTCGCTCCAGCCTAATGACCACCTCGGGAACTAGGATTACGCTTTAGAGTGATAGGGCAATCCCGAGGGGCAGACCGAAATCCACTAGCAGCTTGAGTTACAAATAACTTTTTAACTGTCTATACTACAATTTTACAATTTCACATCACAACGCATGCACGGTAGCGTATTACTGCTTATTTTACTGTTTATTACTGTAAATTTTACGGTATAATACTAGCAGCTGGGATGCCAGTATTGTACTGTAAAATCAACACTTTTTTTTTGCAGTTTATGATGTAATGATTTGAGAATTCATCATTAAACTTTTCACCTTCTCCTTCAGTTTATGAAGGTTATTTTTTATTTGAATGTTTACTTCCATATTCGTAACTATGGAGTAATTCAAGCCATAATTTTGATAAGTTAAATGGTGCTGCATCGTTACATATTGAATGGCTACGAATATGAAAGTAAAACATCCAAGTAAAATATATATATACATATATCGTGCATAAACTGAAAGAGTACGTGAAAAATTGAATGAGGACATAAATCATAGGTCGTGCACTTTTAAAATATTCTTATTTGTTTTGATAATGGCTTCGATGGAGTCGAAACATGTAAACAGTCTAATAAAAAAAAAATAATACTTTAAAATTTTTATTTTACATCTTATTTTTTAACAATTAAAAGTAGTATATTATTACATATTGTTATAATTTGTTATATATTTAGAAATAAACAATCGAATTCGCGTTTCATCCATTAACGTATTCTGCATTGCAACTTCGAGTATCTGAAATAATTTGTTCGAGACGCAATACGGACATGCAGAAATTCGGACATTTCAGGTGTTCATAAAAATACGTTCCGTTATGAAATACGAAATTTCTCTAAATTTGCTTTCCTTTAGTAAAAGAATAGGCCTAATGTATGTTGAAAATAAGACCATTTTTACTTCAAACAATTAAAACAAAATACGATTCTATTCAAGAGATTAAAAGCAGTAGGAAATCCTGACAATTTTTGTTACATAGTCGTACAATTTTCCTTAACAATCTTTAACACTACTTGTTTTTTATTTAAAAATCCAGTTAAAATTTCTAAAATACAAGGGTCATCTTCGAATATGAGAATAAAGAAATACAATGTGTTTGAAATTGGTGAAATACCGACTCAGAATTACACAGTCCGTATTTCTCCTAGTCATTGAGACGCGACCTTTAAGAGAAACTAGTCGTTGGGGGCCACCGTAAAACTTACCCATCATGGATATGAATAATATATAAAACATGAAAATAAAACATGTGTGAACTATTTATAAAATGCATCGCAATTCGAATAAAATCCTGGCTTGATGACGCCATAAACTTTAAATGCTCTATTACTGAATTGCGTAAAAGAAACATCATAACTCCAAAAGTGATAATCCTATTAACTAACAGTTTACTGCGTCGGATTAAATGTCTCATTTCTAATTAAAATATATCTTTGAATTGAAATTTGAATGAAATACTGAGTCATGAAAAGTCGAAGAGTGTGGAAATTATGATTACAAATATCTCGGCAACTAATCCCCCGATCGACTTCATTCTTTATGCAAAATGTATGTTTTTTTATTGTCTTTTATATTCACTCCTTAAAATAAACAACTTTGAAAATTTTTATATACCTTTTATCAGAACGGTTATTTCGAGATTCCGAAAAAATATTTCCGGGTAATAGAGGTTACTGAAATTCAATAAGCTTCTTCCCATTATTACATACTAAGTACATACCAAATTTCAAGTCTCTATCTCAATTTGTTCGAGAGATAGAGCGTTTACAGACACACACACAGACAGACGGACGGCAATTTTTTTCTTATTTTGTAAAAATGTTTTTCGGAATCTCCAGTGTCTGAAACGTGTAAATCCGTCAAATTTTTTTTTTCGATTTTCAAAACGATTACAAGACTTACCCTATACTACGTATGATGGGTAAGTAAAAATTATGCTGCGCTACAATAATTAAACTTAAAACTATTTTAGAAACAGAAGTATGATTTCTTTTTCTTTTAAGATCTAAGTATAGGCCGATCACAAAGGTCGATCTTACCAGCATTGCATAAGATGCTTTTCGCGAATCTGGTTTCAGATGGGTTTTTTTCTTTTCAAAAATCATGCCATCGCAGCCTGTAATAATAGCTGTATAACCTTCAATATTTTGGTTTACCTTCGGAAGCGGAAACAATTGCTGTCAAGCAGAAACATCTTGCTGTTCTTCACCTATTTCATAAATACGAATAATAGACGTCGTGAAGAGTAGTATATCTTCAATTCTTGTGAAACTGTCGCTTTGATTCATAAGAAATGGGCATGTTTAAGGGAGACCCGTGAGAAGAAACACAAAATTTTCTATTATCATTTAAAAACCAGTGTTTTCTTTTTCATATAAATGTATAAAACACTTTTGATCTAAAGTATCGTGTTTACACGCGGTTTGCGTCATTTTAAATGTTTTATATCACTAGCTTTTAAGCCAAATAAAGTAGTTTTTTAGATTTTCGTGTCCTGGACCATTTTAAAATTTTAGAATTACCTATAATTTTGAATTTCTTTTTTTAATTTCAGAGATTGCAGGGCAAAAATTCAGAAACAGACAAAAAAAGAAAAGGGTATTTCTCCTGATACTTACGATTCAAATTGAATGTGACAAACAAAAGAGACAAACAAAACAAGACTGAAGATGATAAAGTTTTTTGGCATAAATAAACCATCTATTTTTAAAGAACGAAAGAAGAAACGTACGATTCTTTTTTCTTTGTGTGTGAACTTGAATCGAACATTCAATGTTTGAGACTATTTCAAAATATATGCTTGTATTTTAAAGCATATCTTTTTTTTACATGCTTTCTTTTAACTTACGTTTCTGTATGTATGTGGCAGTCAAATCTTGTTACTCATTTCCCACTTGCTGTTGACATAGAGCTTTGAAATTTGGAAAATACATATATATATTATGTATATGTATTTCTGAGGGCAATACAAGAATTGGACATGGATTTTTTTTAAAAAAATTCGATCCCTAATGGGGGGGGGGGGCAACATCAGCCCAAAACATGCATTTTCCCCATAGAAATAACGTTACGATTGCTTAATATTGATAGAAAAAATAGCTCCTTCGTTGCAACATTCATCCATTCTAACCACATTGTTTCCCGCATCATTAGAACGTCAGCACTGAGCGATGCAAACATTTGTACTTTATAATATAAGTTGACAATTTGGGAATATTAATGAAAGCATGTTTTTTATTTACATTTAATTTATTTATTCTAAAATTGTGGAATGAAATTTTCTAATAACTGAATAAATTTTCTTGAATGTCCAGTGTTATCTTTAAATATTTTCCTATAGCAATAACTCTGTGAACATGATTTCAGGATGCTGATTAAAGATTCCAGAATGGGGCGAAGATAACGGGTAAAATAATCGTAGAATTTTTTGAGATTTTTAGAATTTTGGAGACTTATTTAAATATTTAAAATTTATAATATACTGTTTTAAGATAAAAGAAAAATTAGTAAGCTGGTAGCCATCACAAAGTTTTCTTCTATATTATTCTAATAAAAAATTTAAGCAACGCTGTTACACATCAATGTTACACAACACACGTACCGATGCCACACCCCGCCACATAAAATCAGTGGTGTGTAATGTGTTCTCACTGGGTTGGTTGGTTATGTGTTGCGTCCGATTATCTGCGCTAGGGATATAGGCCGGCGGGGGCAGTGCCCTCCGTGAGGGTCTTCCTAAGGGATCCTAACCCGTATTTATGGCAAAGTTCGAAGAAAACCATGGAAAACTCCGAACGGTTAGGTCGTCGAGCGCGACAGGGGTTTGAACCCAGCACCTCCAGTCTACCAGCTTTGAGAGCAGAACCTGTTCTCACTGGGAGGTCGGTAGATTGGAGAAGGGTATTAAAACGGGAGTATCTTCCCTTTCGGTTAAAATCAAAATTTGGGGATGTATTTAAGAAGTCCAACTTCTCTTGAGGCTCTGGCGCTCTTTATCCAGGAAAATGCCATGACATTTTTCTGGGCACGACAACAACAACAGCATACCAAAAATTATGAAGTATAGTACCTTTCTTTGAATTTAACTCGAGGTTAAAGTTACAGTGATTAGTGAACACAGTTCGACAGCCCCTTATGTTGGGTGTTCAATACAAAATTGGACAAACGTATGAATTTTTAATTAATAATTTCAAATATAAAATGTGGTGCATATCTATCCAATAAAAACTCGGATACAGCTATAAAATTCATCGCAAAAAGAGAGCATAGCAGCGCTCCCTGTTGAGTGAACAAAACCAAAATTCAATCAACATAATTTTAAATAAACATATTACGCATTAAATTTTGTGATTTCCATCTCATAGATGCTAAAATTTAACTATCACGGAAATCGTGAAAAATAGCAGCGCCATGTTGGGCTATATACACCAAAACCTAATTAGCATCTATATGTGCCACGGTCTAACTGAATATGACGTTCCGATGAAAGTCCATACCACCGATGTGGACAAATTTACCACATAGCAGCGCCACCTGTTAGTCTATATACACCCAAACCTAATCAGTACCAATTTAAGTTAAAATCTAGCAGAATATGAAGTTTTATGAAATTCCGTCATAAGTTCTTGAGATAGAGTGCACGCAAAATATGTGTCACATTCACACAAAGACTGACAGACACGCAGACATTTTCCAAAAATAGTCAAATCGTGTTATTGTCATGCCAAAACGTGTAAATTCATCAAACGGAAATCATTTTCATGATTCCAATACACTGTTAAAAAATTTCGTTTATTGACAGGTTGTCTTCCGTGAATTTTGATCAGAAAGTTTCCGTTTTGTTAGAAAAGTGGAATCTCTCCCGTATATCTGTTGCTACCCAGCTAGAAAAAGTTTGCAAAAAAAGTGCACAAAATCCGAGCGTATTTGGCACCTCTACTTATGCATAAAAACTGCAAACTGAATTGTGCACAAAAAGTGCATAAACTGTACCCTAAATTGTACACTTTTAAGATTACAGAGTTTCAAATACGGAATTATTAATGCAAAAATCTATCATCCAATGGGATTGCAGTATTTTTGATCGCCACACATGCGCTTAAACTCTTTCGCGTCTGTATCGCTCCATTTATGGACTACAAAGACGGAACATTCCTCAAAAAACAGAAACATTAAAGCAACTCTGCTGCCAGTCCTTTTTCCGTAAATTGACGGATTTTTTTTTTTTTTTTTTTACAGTATACTGTTAAAAATAATCTGAAATTCACGGGTATTTTTTTCCTGAATTTCACAGAAAAAGTCCCTTTTCATGACAAAAGGGCATTTTCAGTTAAAAGCAGAAAATTCCCTCATATAAGAAAGCAGCCAACGGAGATATTCCGTTATCTGCTGCATGTTTATTTTCAATGTTTCAAAAACTGACATGTTGCTGCACAGAAAAACTAAAAATTCCATAAATTAAAATTTCAAGTTTATTTAAAACAACAACAAGAAAATAGTGCTTTCGAATTTAAAAGAGCAAAAATTAATTCTTTCCATTCTTTTAATATTATTTGCAATTAATTTTTTTAAGTTATAAAAAAGTATTTGCACTTAAAATATATTCTAAACAAACAGATTAATATATATATATAAAATAGCTAAATTAAGTGAAAAAAAAAATCGATTCTATTTAAAAAAGCAACAAACAAAAATAATGCTTTCGAATTAAACTCATTCCTTTAAAATTATTCGCAATTTATTTTTTAAAGTTATAAAAAACACTCACACTGAAAATATATTCTAAACTAACACATTTAAAAAATACATAATAGTTGATTAAAAATCGATTTTCGCAAAAAAGCAAAAAACAATTATCGAATTTAATAAAAAATATAATATTTATATTTTACATCTAACAATCAAATTAAGAATATATATAATTCATGTTTTTATCCTCTATTAATACTATAGTTTTCAACAATCATCTCATTACGAAATATCCCCGCAATCAACTTCAAAATTACCAGTTTTCTAAACCCCAAATTGTTTAAGTTCCAAGCTGCGATTTGAAGAAATCCCCTATCATCGTTTTCTACTCTTACTCTAGCAAGGACCTGCTGGTCTTACGGTAAAGCACTCGGCTCAAACCACTAACATTCCCCGTTCAAGCCTCAGGACGGGCAGCAAATGTTCTTGCATTATATCAAATACTAAATTAAATACTCCCGTAATAATCAACAGATGGCAGCACAAATAGAGATGACATTTTTTAAAACCGAGTTTATTTATAACGGAAACTTTTTTCCCTTCCTTTATCTTTGAAAACGGAAAATGCACTAACGGAACGAAAAAAGTCCGGCAACTTTACTGCCAGTAGTTTTACCGTGAATTGACGGATTTATTTTTAACAGTGTACTTTTTCCTTATGTATGTAAACGAAAAATAAATAAATAAAATAAATAAAAACTTTATGTAACATTTTTATTTTTTGTATTCAAGGCATCTCAAAACATGAAAAAAACGGAAGTCAAAGATGTATACTATTCCAATACTTTCTTTTCATGTTTAAAGAAGAAAATAAAAACACATTTCCATGAAAAAGTCTATAATCGCTTGACATAGAAAAAATGAAAGTATGGCTTTACAGAAAAAAGTTAATTATGTCACGATAATTCTGACATTTTTGAAAGAGAATAACATTAACTACCGAAACGATTTATCTTATCTGTAAAGTTCAATCAACAGCGACTATTCGTTCCTGGTACAATTAAAATTTTTTCATCTACTCAAGCTTTTAAATAAAAATTTCCCAAAGTTCAAGAATATTCATTTACTTTGTTCTATATTACATAATAAGAAAATATAGGAATCGTTAATTAACTATCATTTTTTAAAGAATTTACAAGTTTTGGGAACGATTTAACTATTTTTTTTTAAATGTCGGTCTGTCTGTTTAGTCTGTATTTATGTGACACAAATTTTGTGAGCGCTGTAGCTCACAACGTCGTCAACTTTTATTTAGAATTTCGCGATGATTTTTCAACATTAGTAAAAGAAATACGAATTCAATTTTTAAGCCCAAAGCAGTAAATTTTGTCCTCTTTTCAATAAAGTTTATTCCAAATTCGTAGAGAATTTTTTTTATTTTTCGCGAATTTTTTTTGCGGTTTTTAGAGTTTTTCGTGTTTTGCGGCGATTTTTCGACATTCATAAAAGAAATCGTGTTTTAAACTTTTAGCCCAATATAGTATATTATGTCGTCTATGATTTTAGAGTTTTTCGTAATTTTTTTTAATAAGATTTTTAGAGTTTTTTAACGTTTTGCGGAATTTTTTTTACATTCATAAAAGGAATTCGCTGTCGAACTTTTTGCCTAATATAGTAAATTTTGACCTCCAGGATTTTCGAATTGTTAGCAATTCAATTTTTAGCACTTTTTTGCATTCCGCCGGGATTTTTGGGCATTTGTGAAAGAAGAATTCCGGTTACATTGTTTTAGCCCAACTATAGTAAATTTGTCCTCTACGCTATTGGAATTTTTAGCAATTTTTAGCTCACAGGCTATCAAAGCCTGAGAGCTTATGTGCCCGCCCGTTCTGTATGTATGTATGTATGTATGTATGTATGTACGTATGTACATACGTAACGCGATAACTCTTGACAGAAATAACCGTTTTGCTTCCAATTTTATTTATAGGTTCCTTGTGATAAGGCGCTTCCCTGATTAGTTTTGGGGATTGATTGTTTAACTATAAAGGGGGGAACGGGGGGGCTAACCCCCCTTAATTAAGATAAATGGTTTTTCATGCACAATTGTCCAATTTTCTTCAAATTTTGTATATAGTTTCATTGTGATAAGGTTCTTTCCTGATTAGTTTTGGGGGTTCATAGGTTAAGTATAAAGGGGCTAACGGGGGGGGGGGGAATCCTCCCCCTTAATTTAGATAAATGAATTTTTCATGCAGAGTTATCCGATTTTCTTCCACTTTTGTTTATAGGTTCTTGTGATAAGGCGCTTCCCTAATTAGTTTTGGGGATTGATTGGTTAACTATAAAGGGGGGGGGGAACGGGGGGCTAACCCCCCTTAATTTGGATAAATGGTTTTTTCATGCAGAATTATCCAATTTTCTTCAAATTTTGTATATAGGTTCATTGTGATAAGGTTCTTTCCTGATTAGTTTTGGGGGTTCATAGATTAAGTATAAAGGGGGTAACGGGGGGGTTAATCCTCCCCTCTTATTTTAGATAAATTATTTTTTTCATGCAGAGTTATCCGATTTTCTTCAAATTTTGTATATAGGTTCATTGTGATAAGGTTCTTTCCTGATTAGTTTTGGGGGTTCATAGGTTAAGTATAAAGGGGGTAACGGGGGGGGGGGGGTTAATCCTCCCCCCTTATTTTAGATAAATGATTTTTTTCATGCAGAGTTATCCGATTTTCTTCAAACTTTCTATATGGGCTCATTGTGGTAAGGGGCTTCCCCGATTAGTTTTGGGGGTTCATTGGTGAAGTGTAAAGGAGGGAAACGGGGGCTACCTCCCCCCCCCCTTAATTTTGATAAATGGGTTTTTCATGCAGAATTATCCAATTTACTCCAAATTTTGTATATAGGCTCATTGTGGCAAGGCACTTCCCTGATTAGTTTTGGGGGTTCACTGGTAAAGTATAAAGGGGGGAACGGGGGGGACTAACCCCCCTTGATATAGATAAATGGGTTTTTTAAGCAGAATTATCCGATTTTCTTCAAATTTTATATAAATGTTCATTGTGATAAGGCGCTTCTCTGATTAGTTTTGGGGGTTCTTTGGTTAAGTATAAAGGGGAACGGGGGGCTAACCCCCCCTTAATTTAGATAAATGGATTTTTCATGCAGAATTATCCGATTTCTTCAAATTTTGTATATAGCTTCATTGTGGTAAGGCGCTTCTCTGATTAGTTTTATGGGTTCATTGGTTAATTGTAAGAAGGAGAAACGGGGGATGGTTCCCCCCTCTTAATATATTGTCGATTTCTTCATTTTTCGAGGGCTTATTTCAAATTCTTTGAAATAAGAATATAATTTACAGTTAGTGTGAATAGTCTGTGAGCTCAATGCCGTCAGTTTAACTGGGCAGTTTTCTTTTATTTAATACTATTTTTAGCGATGTTTTTTGGTGATTTTTCACATTAGTAAAAGGAATTCGGTTTCAATCTTTTAGACGATTATAGTAAATGTTCTCTTTTCAATAGAGTTTATACAGAATTAGTAACAGATATTTCTGAATTTTCGCGACATTTGTATACAATTTTTTTAATCTTTTCGTTATCTGTGGAGATTTTTTTACTGTCATAAAAGAATATGGTTTCAAACTTTTAATCAGTAAATTTTGTCCTCCGCAATTTTTTAATTTTTTCGATTTTTAATGCGATTTTTAGCATTTTTTCGCATTCCGCGGCGTTTTCTTTAGACATTCGTGAATGGGATTTTTAGTCTTTTTTTGCGTTTTGAGACGAGTTTTTTCGCATTAGTAAAAGTAATCCGGTTTCAATCTTTTACCCCAATATTGTAAATTTTTTGCTATTTTCAATAAAGTTCATTCGGAATTCGTACTACATAAAATTTTGAATTTTTCGCGACAATTTTATTTGACTTTTAGAGTTTTTTCGAGTTTTGCGGCGTTTTTTCGGCATTCGTAAAAAGAATCATGTTTTAATCTTTTAGCTTAATATAGGAAATTTTGTCTTCTGCAATTTTTAATGTGATTTTCAGCTTTTTTTCGCGTTTCGCTGCGATTTTTCAACATCAGGAAAAGGCAGAGGAATCCGGTTTCAACCTTCTAGCTGAAAATTGTAAATTTTTAACATCTTTTTAGTTTATTCAGAATTCGTGAAGCAATTTTTGAACTTTTCCCGATTTTTAGAGTTTTTTCGGTTTTTGTGAGATTTTTTGACGGGATCGGGCAACGTCGAGAGCGATCAGCTAGTTAAAATAATATAGAAGAAATATTTGTGATGACTACAGAATACTAGTTTTAGTTATTATTTTCATAAAAATAATTAATCTTGCCTTGTTTTAAAAATTACATCTGTCACTAAAATCTGACGGTGGGGGCTCTAGATTGCTTTCAATATTAATATTTTGCTGCGGCTGCAATCGCGTGCCAAGATATTTGATTCGGTTGAGATGCGAGGTCTTTTATTAACACGTCGCGTGCAAACAAGTTGGCATTGTCTTTCCGGCTTGACAGATGAAGAGCTTCAACTTGTCCTAAAAATAAATCAACAGCATCATTTTTTTCAGTAATCACAAAATTACTGTGTAAGAAATCTGACTATTACCATAATAAGATTATTCTTCCATTTTCCTTGAAGTGAATTTACCGCACTTTACATTTTCAGTTCGAAGGAGCTTAAAGTGCAACAAGTGTTTTAAAATAACATATATATATATATAATTGTATATATATTCTTTTTTTAGGAAAACTGACATAAACAGATAAAGTTTAACTAATCTTGTGTTAGTATTTTCACTGTTTCCAGTGAAGCATAAAGTGTAACTGAAATCCAGAATTGTATCAGAGATAATGTATTTCACAGAAAATTCTTTGTAAATGAACGAAAGAATATGAAAAACAAGACCGAAAAATCATGTTTCAAGCATAGATTATGAAAAATTTCCTCACACATTCAGATTGTTGTAACAAAACATCACAGTTTAATAAGGTAAAAGATGATTTGTAAATAAACAAGGTCAAGGTCAAACCGGGCGAGGAGGCCTGCCTTTCGGCTTAAGCTAAACTAGCTCTGCCCAGCAGGTTTGTTTACTATGCGGTAAGGCCCCAGCCAGGGAGCGATGTCCGGAAGAATCACCTGGGAAGGAGACCCTCTCTATTGAAAATTAACTGTCAAAGATTACAATATAAATCACAAAAACTATCCAGTTACACTGGATGAGCCAAGTTAGATATAATAATGGGCTGAATGAACAATTGTGATTGCAAATAAATACTAGTCGGATGTGCCAATCCCAAAACTTCCTTCTATCTCACACAGGTTTCTCATACACTAAAAATAATCAGCAACCAATTTATATCAAGGTCTAACTGAATCTAAAGTTTTATTAAATTCCGTGCATTAGTTCTTGAGATATGACTTTTGCTAAAATCGTGTGGATCGTGCAAAATGCGGCATAGCAGAGCCACCTGTTGGGAGATGTATACCAAAACGTAATCAACAACAACTTATGTCAACGTCCAACTGAATCTGAAGTTTGATAAAAATCCGTGCATTAGTTCTTGAGATATAGCTATCGTGATAATAATGAAAAAGTAGCATAGCAGCGCCACCTGTTGGACTATTTACACCAAAACGTAAGCAGCATCTATTTATGTCAAGGTCTAACAGAATATGAAGTTTGATGAAATTCCGTGTATTAGTTCTTGAGATATAGATATCGTAAAAATAATGAAAAAAGGGGTATAGCAGCGCCACCTGTTGGGATATCTACACCAAAATATAATCAGCGTCCACTTATGTCAAGGTTTAACTGAATCTGAGGTTTGATGAAAATAAGTGCATTAGTTCTTGAGATACAGATATTGCGGAAATCGCAAAAAAATGCAGCATAGCAGCGCCACCTGTCGGGCGATTTTCACCAAACACTGATCAGCACCAATTTATATCAGGAACTAACTGAATATTAAGTTTTATTAAATTTCGTGCATTAGTTCTTGAGATAGAGCGCCCACAAAATTTTGGTCACATACAGACAGTCACAGACTCAGACAGACATTTTCTAAAAACAGTCAAATCGTGTTCAGGACCTTCTAAAACTCATAAATCCCTCGCTTAAACACGGAACCGGAAGTCGGAACTTTTCATGAATCCAATACTTTCTTCTTGTAAAGATAGAAGAAAGTAATAAGGAGATTGGAACTTTTACAAGATAATAATTAAAGTTGAACGAAATCTATAAATACAAAACAATACTAATAGCTCACTTATTCAACGATAAACAATTAATAAATACGATATCGACAAAGAAAGTAATCATAATTTGAATAGTAGCATCGAGTGTATAAAAATACTTTTGGAAAACGTATAATACAGTTGAAAAACACAATTTCAAGAATTACCATCAGTAGTCGGAAAAATATCCTATTTGTTTTGTGCAGCCAGGTATATGATCTGTAGATTTGTATATATGATCTACAGATTTGTATATATGATCTACAGATTTGTACATAGTATTCTAAAAATTAGTTCATTTTAGAAACGCATAACACAGTTGAAAATTTTCCTTCAGAAATGTCCGTCAATAAACGGAAATTTACGGCAGATATTTTGTGCAGTCCTCTATATTGTCTATAGAATTTTTACATCCCAAGTAATATGCAAAAATTAGTTAAATTTAAACGCGCGTACCACAGCTGAAAACGCTCTTCCAGGAATTATTATTCATAGACAGTATTGCAATTGAATTATTTTGTATGTCCGTGTAAATATAATGTTATGCCGACCCTATTCTACAATAAACATCTTCTAGTGAACCTCAGTGATATATTTATAAATTTCAATGTGATTGAAAATAGCGTAATATCATTAACCCTTCTTTGCATGAGTTTTTCTTTTACAATTGTGTTTTTTATACATATATTAAATATTAGGCATCAGAAATTTTAAGATAGATTTTTAAACTTTGTTCAGCAACATAGTTCACGGGAAATTTACTTGATTAATATTTCTATATATAGTGGTGGCGAAGAAGTTGATTTATTTATTAAAAGTTAAATAAACAGTGATGGAAATTTACATCACTATGCAATTAAGGGTTAAAATACACTACAAATGATTTTTTCCCATACAGCGCAACGTAACAGAAATCTTTTGTGTGTCCGTGTAACCATTAATGTATCATTGGGAATTTTGAATTGGAGGTAAGTATAAACGTTTTAGTTAGTTGGAATTAATTACAGATTACGATAAAAAATAAGTATGTAGTAGAACATTTAATTATTATGTGAAAGTAAAAAGTTTGTAAGTGGGATAGCACAGAAATGTCAAATAGCAGTAAACTTGCAGTTTATTATGTTTGTCTAATTTCTTTATCGATTAAAGCTATATAAAATGTATATTTTTTAATATTTTCCAACATGGTTGAAAAGTTTTCTCACATTTTTTTCACTCAGTTAGAAAAATTCAGTTTGTGCGATACCTTTATTAATGAGTATGATTGAGTTAAAAATACTAAAGTATGGTTGAAAAGTGTTTATGACTTCATTTCGTCTGTCTGTCTCATATGGCCTCTCCACACTCTAACTTTCGTAAATATACTTGGATTGATCAGAAATTGGTTATTGTGGTTTCTTATTGTATACCCCTATTGAAAATGGAGCGTGTAGCGCTTAGAGTGAATTTACAAAGACACTGAAAAGAATTCATTTGCATTATGGTCTATGGTCGATAATTGTTTGCTGTATATTTTCAATGACGTTGCATTTCAAACGTTGTGAAATTGATGCGCGATATCACTATTGACTACACCGTCCTGTATAAAGTGGATTTCGTAGCATTCTGCCACATTACTGTCTATATAAGCAATACTTGTTTGAAGTGCATTTTAACAACGCTATACAACTGTTAACTTAATGAATATATACATATACGTTATTCAGGTAGACGATACATCTTCTTACGTGATTACATACTCATATAAAATGGTGCATATAACATCTAATGTTCATTTACAGGGTCGCATCAAAGAATTCAGATACATTATCGTGTAAGAGCAATAACTGCTGGAAGTGCCTTTTCAAACAACTTAATTTTAGTATAATACGTGTTGTTTCTAAGTTGCATATATCATATACGAGGCAGCATGAAATAATTAAGATATATTATATACTGTCTAAGGACAGAAATTGCTGAAATTATGTTGTCAATTGTGATACGCATTATTCGGTTGAACCAAGTTTTAGAAGTGTGCATATATAAATACATTCATACACAGGACCAAACAAAAGAATTTGGATACATTGTTGTCTGTGGATCGTGATTGCCGGAAGTGCATTTTTAGTTGCCTTATGCTTTTACCAACTGTATTAAATTTTAGGTAACTTTTCAGCATACCGAAAGACGAAAATTTAGTAATAGTAGTCTCGTACATTTCGAAAGTGTTTCAAAATCTATGAGCGACGCATGATTTTATTCTTTATTGTATATAAACTGAAATTAGCCGATAATTACAATTGTTAACAAGTTGCACACATTTCATTTAAAATTTTCATGTCGCAATTTATTAGTTTAGCTAAAGGCACACCCAGGGCCTGCCTGTTACTTGATGCTTACGGATACAAGGAAATTTTTGGTGGCCACATTTCTTGCAAACGTATAAAAAAAAGTCTCATTGGGGCCCATACAAGCGCACGAGGGGGCCGGGGGTGGTGTGTAAATTGTCGTTATCCAACATCGGTGCACGCAACATGCATTCATATACACTACGTGCTTTTCCACTTACTGATTTGATGGCGCTTTTGTCATCATAAGGTATATGAATGCATTTTGCGTGCAATCGATGTCGGATAACAAAATCGTGTAGGATTTATCGGTGTCGTGTCGGTAAATGGAAAAGCACTCTAATTGTTTTCAAAAGGTATAAAAAAGGCTTTTTTTAACTAATTGAAGAAACCTTATAAATGCGGGGACTAGGTGGATTACACCCGCTTCCCCCCCCCCCCTCCTTTCTCTCAGTGTTGAATTCAGACTCTTTTCGCCGGGAGGGATTTCTGTGGCTCCGGGGGGGACATTGTAGAGTTCCGGGGGGGAAATTCCACTTTTTGACCATTGAAAGCATAAAATTTCAAATCTTCCGGGGGGGACATTTCAATGCTCCGGGGGGGACATTCCCCCCCGGGCCACCCCCTGGATTCAACACTGCTTTCTCTTATAACCGACTGTGTGCACACCTGTTGAAGTGTGTACCTTTAGTTAAGCCGATTTTTGCGAGTTCTAAAAACTCTGAATTAAAAAAGAAGAAAAAAACAATTATCAAACAGGATTTGATACGTTGATAATGATACCCAAGCAGTCCCGTCAAAACAAAAGGAATTAAAAAAAAGAAAGATGCGAAACTTCTTCACAATGGCCTATATCTCTTTAAACGATGTCAATTAGGACACGGTGGCGCGTTCGCTTTTAAAAGTAACTGCCGTCAGTCGCATGATCTTTTTTGATATAAATAACTACTGCAGCACTAAATAGTACTTTTTTATTCCTATCCCCGAATATAATAGCAATTCAAATTCGATTGCATGCGTGAAATATTATGAGCGTTCGGGCAAACGTGTTTTTAATAATACTAGGAGCAATGCGGCGATCGAATTTCTCAAATTCAGTGAATGCACAAGTGTTGTGCTAAATTGAAATTCAACAAAAGAATTGGTGTGGTTGACGTATTCCTAATGCACGATCCGGCGTGAGTCAGATGACGTCACGGAAATGGCGCTATGCCAGCCTAAGCCTTTTTCTTTTCATTACTACAACCGGCTTTGAGGATTTTTTCTTCAAAACAGATGGAGTTACAATGGACGCACGGTGGATACTTTCATTTGTTCTTATTATTCTGACATGTACGTAAGTGAGACTGGATTTTTTTTTTTTACTAAAATGTCTTTATGTTTATTTAATTGGCCGTGAACTTCGGGAAGTGCATTTTCAGTAACTATTATCGTGCGTTTTATCACATTTTTCTTTAAGGTAATGCTCTGAATATTTTCGGAGCTCTTGCATAGTATAGATAAATTATAATGTTCTTTAAATTTAATTCTAATAAGTATTAATGGTGGAATATCAATATTTGGCTTACATTTCTGAAATTCTCGTACAAATTTAATATGTAAAGGGTATAAAAGAATTTTTTTTTACAAGACTGCAAAATTTATAAATGGAAAAATTGAAAACTCGCCTAAGTAAAAATAACGCCTAAATAAAGTACATGCTTTTATCTAGATGTCTAAAACTTTCAATTCTGTATCAGTTGTAAAATATTTTAAAACTGATTTCTGTAAATATGAAATTTTCTTATTGGAATAATGAACCATAATTTGGAAAATATTGAATCTATAGAAATTCTTTTATAGCACATTTCCTATAAGATGTAATACAGTTCATAAAATTTCGTTACTTTATGATTAATACCTATTTTTATTTAACCCTTTTGAAATGTTAAATTTTTGTTTTTAGAAAATTGGAATTAAAATTTCAAATAATTGCCTTCTTACAACAAGATATTTTTACTGTATAATGCAATACGTTGATTAAAGAAGATCCTATTATTGTAAAGCTAATTACATGATATATATGTATGAACGGGTGTCAATGATACCTTAAATATTTAAAACTGAAAAATAGGTGAAAATACTTTAATACAGACAGCCGTCCATAGACGATACGCTGGGTTCAAACCAATGCAGCGCGCTGGTCAACCTAACCGTTTGAAGCTTTCCGTGCTTTTCTTCGAACTTTGCCGTAAAATAGGGTTAGAATCCCCCCCCCCCACCCTATATCCCTAGTGCAGATAATCATCCATAACAAATCACCACTACCATAAACAATATTTTCAGGAGCAGCGGTAGTAAGGGAGAACATCCTTTGTAATTTTTTTTAAAAAATAAACAAAAGCCAAATTAAAATAGTTCTAAAATAAATTAAATTTAAGATCACAATTTTGAACTTTTCACCAGCATAATACTTTTAAAAATTCTCCTATTAGCCCATAATGAATAACATAATAAGACTGGAAATGTTCTATCCACCAGTAATTCCGATTACAAGTGAATGAATTAGCCAAGGGAGGAGGAAGAGGAGAGAAACGTTACGCGTCAATAAGATCTGACAGCTTCAAATTACGTAACCTAACTTGAAGGTAAAATGATTTGAAACATGTTATTTTCCCTAAATGTTAATTGTTTTAAATGTTACATTTTTGTGAAAAAAAAACTAGCCCTGCATTTAAAAATTGTTTCAATGTTTATAAATTAACTTTAAATGCACAAGATATAATAATGCACGAGATTTAAAGCACTGGTTGCATTTTGTAACGTTTTCCTTTAAAAGTTCTAAATATAGGTGAATGTTGATAACTTAAAAGTATTAAATAAATTTATAATTCTTCGAGATTTCAATAAGATGCAAACGGTTTTATTATTTGAAAATTTCCTGCTCTAGAAACAATTCTATGTTACTATTTGGATCGGTTTGTAAAAAGTTTAAATTATTGCTATTTACATGGAATTTCTTTTCCTAATTATAATATTCATTTAGAGAATTTAACTTCATATATTTTTCAATAGCATACTTTTGTGTCCTTCTTTAACCAAAATCTTTGTAAATTGTTCTTACCATATTTTATACCCCCCCCCCACCCGCCACACACACATAGACACACCCTTTCGCCTTTTTTATATTGAGCACATCTTTGTAAATTGCACAATTTGAATGCTTTTGGTACGTTGAAATGAAGAAAAGCTTTCATTATTTATAAGATATCATATTTTAAAAGGTTAAGTTGAGTAGATTACAAATGACAAATCAATTCGTTGCAGCTTTCTAGATATTTTCATTTAAAATCATTTTTATATGTTTTATTAAAAATAATTCAAATAAGCAATCCTTTATGTATCCAGAAGGCGTTTTTTTTTAATTACTCATAAAACGTGTTTTACAAATATACAAATAAACCATTTATATTGCATACATTAAATAACATCTTATGTCAATAGTACACGGCTTTAAATTACAACTGATAGTTTCGAATACTAAATAGAAGTGGTGGGGGGGAGGGGTCCATTTCAGCCTAATCCTTATTTTCTCCGGCCGCCATGAATTTTTTAGTTGCAGTGCAGAATATCATAACGTATAACATTTTAATTTTTAAAAATCCAATCGGTAAGCAAAAGTTGTTTTTAACAGAATATTTTCGGAGAGGAGCGGGGTGGGGATCAAAGTCCTGTTATCCCTCCAGGGCACGATTTTGGTTATGCATCTATATTGTTCATGCTCTCATTTAAAGAGATGATAAATAGAAAATAAACTGAAAATTTTGATAAGTGTGTGCAGTAAAACATAAAATATTGATTTGTACAAATTTAATCGCACACGTCAATTGAAATAAATTTGTTTATACTTTATTTCGATCTTTACAAAGCATATCCTAAATACTTTCAAACTCGTTGTATCTAAGCTTAGTTACAGAAATTATATATATATTAACTATTTTACGTACTCAGATTTCTGTCAACTAGCACATTTTAATATCATGAACATAGCATTTAATTGTAAATACACAGTTGCAAAGAAAATAAACTTTTCAATTATATCAGAATAATAATCAAACTTTGTTACTAAAAAGTATCATCAAAATATGCTCCCACATCTTTTCAAAAATGGAAAGATAGAGGAGTACGCAAGGTTTCAGTGAGGAATTCAGGTCATCTTCAATTCAGGGGTGGGAGGGGGAACATCCCCTGGAACATCTATACGCACCCCTGAAGATTGGGTATTTTATGTTTATAAATTAATCTAATATTAGTTCCCCTTCTTGACTTCCATAATGCTCTCTTCCATCCCAGAGCTATACAAAAGTCTGAATGAGAAAAATATCTAAATTCGACACCGATTTGATTGCATAATATTTGTTTTACTGATCTCAAAAGGTTTTGAATGAAGCAGAACTCTAACCTTTCTATTCTCTTCCTTGTCAAATGATTCACAGCTATATCTCTTAATGAGTCAGTTTAAACGACGAATTGTTAACATGATTTGACAATTGTGCAGTCCTGTAAAAACAATTCAATAAAATAAGCATTCCCCGCTAACTCTGCTACAAATAATCATAGATCAAAGATAGTGATACCAATCAATTGAGAACAACGTCAACGTAACTGATATTTTATAAATTATCTCTAGAAACTCATAATTTTAAATGTTTTTATCGCAAAACCTTTTTGACCAAATGATTTTATTTTCAATCTACCTGTAAATTCAACTTTAAAATATATACTTTTTTAATAATTTATTTAGAATTTAAAAATAACTAAAAGTTTTAATTTGAAGTCTGACTTCATTGCATAATTTTTAGAATACCATTCAATAGCAGATGTCATTCCCCTACTATTGCTACCAGTATTATTGTTCTTTTTTTTTTCTTTACGGGGATCTTTGGCAGGATTAATAAGACATTTCTTCCAATTTTTTTCCCAAGTCTGTATTTTTTGGATTAAGCCAAATTATTTAAGGCTGTTAACAAAAAGGAAAATGAAAAAAAAATCCCTAAAGTTCACCGGCGTATTCACGTCATTTTTATTTGTTAGTGATTGTCTTTACAAAAAGAGGGGGGGGGGAAGAGAAGCACTGTTCGGTTTTGTACAATTTGATTAATGATAAATGCAACTTTCGTACATTTAAAAATAACTTCGTGAAAGCGTCATAGAGAGAGTGGATATGAGAAACAGCCTAACGAAAACTATAACTTTAAATTAAAAAAATCATTTTCTATTATGTTTGTTTTGTATTTAAAATAAAACAAGTTATTGTAAATGTTAAAATAATAGCTAATACAATTTTGTAGCACTTCAATTCTATTTAGGCTTGGGAATTATGTTTTATGTACACTGCTTTCACAGGAAACAACTCAACAATTTCATGCACTACTTTACTGCGACATTTTCGTTAGTGTGAAATGCTTTGTGTGTTCTATAATTACCTAGTAATTATACGCTTCTTAAATACACACTATTTATTGCTAAATTATACAGGAACAAATAATACTAAACAAAACGTCGTTCTACTTATTCAACATTTATCCCAGGTCTAACGTTTCTACCGTTCCCACTATATGCAAGTTCACGTGTTGCCATTTTAGCACATAATGTTCATTTTAAATACACGACAGTTACAAGCCCCCATATAACATTTATATCCCTCTAAGCGATTTACCCGTATTTTTCCGATTCTAAAAAACAACTTAAAAACGGTTGTAGACAAAAATATTTTTAATAAAAATGAGGACGTGAGTTTCAAAACTCTCCTTATCCAGAAAATCAGATTTTGGAAAATCGCAAAAAACCTCAACAGACTTCCATTGGTTTTCATTGTAAACCAAGATATTACAATGCCAGAAATACATGCTAAAGCTAGTTCTTTTTTGCGGATTGTAGTGATTTGTCGGTGCAGATTTATCAATAGAATAAATTGATAGAGAAAACAAGATTTTTTAAATTTTGGATAAAGCGAGTTTTGAAACTTACGTCCTCAAATGTATCTTAACCACTTCACTCCCAGGCTTAATTTCGCTGGTGAAGGGCTATATACCAGACTGTGCGGTGCAAAATGTTTGTGTCATAAATCATTTAATAACGTCAGTTATTTAATAGTAATGAATCTAAAGTCGTTAAAGGATTTACAACGTTATCATAATACGTATAAAATAACATATAAAACTTGTACATTATATACATACATGCAGTATATCAGGGTGGCTAGTGGTCAGGGAAAAATACAGTCAAAAAAAGTGATAAACACCAGTATATTCTTATAGAAAAATTCACCTTGATTATTTGATCGAATAATCAAGATGAATTTTTCTATAAGAATATATTGGTGTTTGTCACTTTTTTTTACTGTATTTTTCCCTAACCACTAGCCCCTGTATATACATAAAACTTAGGAATTTATTTTCTTTCTATTTATTTTCTTTTATTCTTCCTTATAATGACGTTAGATGTATACTCAACGTATTGGTGTACGTAATGTTCACTGAAATGAGAAGACATATGCAGCGTACGTCCTGATCGAAGATTACTGAAATGAGAGGACGTACACAGCGTACGTCCTGGTCGCTGATTGCTGAAATGAGAGGACGTACGCAGCGTACGTCCTGGGAGTGAAGAGGTTAAGATATGTGTAAAAATAAGAGATATTAAGTATATATATTTTTTATACCGCTAACCAGGCCCCTACCTGCCCGGCATGAATGCCTAGCTTAACGGGTTAGTACCTGGGTGCGGGGCGGAAATCGCCTGATCACAGCATGGCTGTGATCCACCTGACTATTGATTTGTTCACATCGCTGCTGTGCTTGCTCTCTTGTGATTTGCTACCGTTATCTTTGTTTGCCGGTTCAAGGTTTCTGTTTAACTTTGTTGAATTGACAGATTTAATAGGTCTCGTAATTTAGAACCTTGATCAGGTAACGAGACCCTCACCTGACTAGGCACCCCCAGAGGTATTATTCACAGGTAACTTGGAGGGCTTTGCACCCACGACGGATTTTACATGCACCAGGTGCCATTAGCGTACATAGATTTACATATTTACCATGTCTGTTGGCTTGTCACGTTCATGGTGGGTTGTCGCTGTAGTGTTTATAGTCTCTTTTATGGGCTGATTTCACTTGTTGTATTTGTCTCTGTCAAGGCTTTTTGGCGTTTTTATAGGCTCACCCCTGTTGTGGGTTGTTTTTTGTCTCATTCATTCGTTTTTTGTCTCTTTCTTGATATATTTTTACCTCTAGCTTGTGCTATATCTGTTTTTCACATTTTGAATCTTGGTCTTCTTTCGAGAGTTTCACTGGTTATTATGTCACTATCGTGGGTTTTGTCACGTTGTAACTTTTGTTACTGGTGGTTGACTCATTGTAACTTTTGTTACTGGTGGTTGTCACATTGTAACTTTTGTTACTGGTGGTTGTCACATTGTAACTTTTGTTACTGGTGGTTGTCACATTGTAACTTTTGTTACTGGTGGTTGTCACATTGTAACTTTTGTTACTGGTGGTTGTCACATTTCTGGATGTTGCACACTCATTTTTGTTGTCTTTGTCACTTTATCTCACCCAAGCATTGGGGATTTTGATTTTTTTTTTCCTTCGTGAATACGCTTTTTGCGATCAGTCCATTGAATCCTAATGGCTGTTATCACTGCTTTTGAATTTTGTGCAACTTGTTGATTTGTTGTTTGAGAAACTTGTCGCACTAATGGAGTGGGGCTTGTTCCGTGGCCGTTAGTCCGTCATGTATCTATGAGGCTGTATTCACTTGATTTGACACTGTTTTTTTTTCCATTAACTTTCTTTGGCAGGTGTGCTTTGTGCATTCACCATTTAATTATTTTGTTCACTTTTTGTTGGCTATTTGCCTTCATCAGTTGGTGAAATTCAGTCCGTCACAGATGACTTCCACCTCTCACTAGTGCTGAAAAAAATCGATTTTTTTTTGGCGTAGCAAAGAGGTTCCATTGCTACTTTTTATTTATTTATTTATTTATTTATTTATTTTTTAAAGATATATTAGAAAATATACTTACCAAAGGGATGGCTTTTGAGGGTGGGAAATGCTTTTGAGGAATCTCGCTGCTGGGAAGGTGTATTTATTGTGATATGAGATCGATGTTTTCTACTAACCATCTCATCACTGCTCTTCCTTTTGTTTGTACTTGTTTGTTGTTCGCTAACTGGTTGTGCCATATTTTTTCGTTGTTCGGTGTGATGTGAATCAGATGTAGTGTTTGGGTTAGTGGGCAGTCTGTTAGATAGTGTTTGGGGGTTCCCAACTTCCCGCATGAGCAGTTTGGTGCGTCTTTGCGCTTAAACCTGTGTAAGTAGTCCGGGAATGCTCCGTGACCCGTGTAAATTTGACTTAGTAGATTGCAGCTGATGATTCTGCGAGAATCTACTTTTGGGAAGTATTCATATGTCTTCCTGCCCGTTTCCCCATAATCCCACTCGAACTGCCATTGTTTGATAGTGAGTTCTTTTAGTTTTATTTTTAAGTTTGATATCGGTCTTTCTATATGGTATGGAATTTCTTTACTTTGGTTTTCTGCAGCCTTTTTGCTAATTCGTCGGCATCCTCGTTTCCTTGGATACCCACATGTGCTTTGACCCAGCTAATTTTGAATTTATTGTTTGAGTCTTTTACTGTTTTTTTGTATTTTAGAAACAAACAGAGAAAAAAAAATTTGTTTTATGAAAATTTTTATGAAAATACAGGAAAGTCCTCGGACGCTCAGAAGGACATAGCAATGCAGCAAAACTGTTTTACCCCAACTACCCCACCTCTCGTAGATCGTGCGTCATATTATTGTTTGACATAAGGCGAACTTAGCCAAAGTTAGTTCTTATCTTTTAAGAAATTTTTCTTAAAATTAAGAATTTTAAGTTCTTTCCTTAAAGTTCTATATAAATAATTAATTTTTAAGCTAATCCTAGTCAACCATCACAATATTTTGAATATACATTCAGTAATCAATTAAGGAAGAAAAAATTGAATCCAACTTTACTAAAAATAAAATGAAAAAGAGAAACCAATGCGGCAATTACCACGAATGGACATTTTTTTTTTAATTTCACTAAGAGAGGAAAGTGAATATATATGTAATAATATATGTAATAATAATAAACAAAGAAAACTCATGCGTCAAGCATAGATTATGACTTTCCAGCACTTCCAGAATACTTTAACAAAACATCGCCGTTTAATAAGTTAAAGAAGATACCGAAGTATACATTTAAAAAAATGCATAACATAAAAACATGATTTCAGCAATACCGTCCATAGCCAGAAATGTACTCCAGTACTTTTGGGCAGTCCTGTATTTTATCTTTAATTTTTTATATATTTTACATAGTATGCTAAAATTAAGTTTATTAAGAAAACTCATAACGCAATTGAAAATTCACCATCAGCAATTTCTACCAAAAGATAGAAACGTACTTGAATTCTTTTATAGAGCTCTGTATATTACCTACAGATTTTTATATACGCCACATATTAACCTAAAATTTAATTCAGCTAAAAACACGCCTAAAACTACTGAAATCACTTTTCCAACAACTTAAAAGGAATAATTATTTATAACCGCCCATGTATCCAGTTTTTGAATAGCCCTGTATATGATTTTGTTTGTGCTACAAACATCTCTTAGTATACTAAATATAAATGAGCTTGAATCTGCATAACTCAATTTAAAAACACCTTTAAGCAAATCGCGCTCCTTCAACATAATGCTTACGAATACTTTTGTGTAGCCCTGTATATGATCTATAGAATTTATACGCACCACGTCGTATTCAAATATTTTGTTAAACTGTAAAATTCATATTATAACCGAAAACGCACTTCCGGCAGTTATCCTTAACAGACAATACTTTTCGTATATAGTATACTGTATTAAAATTTTTCGTGTAACCCTGTAAATGAACGACAAATGCTATTCGCATCATATTCTACAGCAAGCTTCTTGGAGTAAATCTCAGTAATCTATATCAGTTTCATCATGTTTAAAATCGTACAACATTATTTAAAATATTCTACAAATAGTTTTTCCCGTACACCATTATATAACCGAATTCTTTTGTGTGACCATGTAAATGAATGATAATTGCTTTGCACTCTATATTTTATGGAAATCATGTTTTAATGCACCCCAGAAATTCATATCAATTTCATTATGTTTGTAACAGTACACTAAAATAGTTCGCAAAAGATTTTTCCCCATAGATCACAATATAACGGAATTATTGAGTGCCCCTGTAAAACAACTAAGTGCTACACATAACATACTTTAAAGTAACCTTCTTGTAGTGTATCTCAATAATGCATATAAATATTATGTTTGAAATAGTGTAAGTAAATTACACCGCAAATGATTTTTCCCCATAGACAATAATGCAACTTAATACTTTTGAGTGTCCCTGTAAATGAACTATGAAGGCTACATATTTCATTTTCAATATCGAACATTACCGTGACAAACCTCAATAGCATATATAAATTCCATAGCAATCGGAGTATATTTACGTGAGTTAGAGCTCGGACAGACAGACAGACGAACAGCCAGCCAGATGGACAGACAAACCGAATTCATAAACAATTCAACTATGTTGGAAAGTGTTAAAAAATATAATATAATCTAGACAAAAGACAAAAAAACTAGTTTTTCAATTCATTCAATCAACATATTTACAAATAATTTAAGGTATACTACTATAAAATTTAATTTAAAAGGATGTGTTTACTAAAAACATTCAAACTTGATTAAAATAATATTGTAAGCTGCATGTGACAATGACCTTTTCTGTATTGAAAATATAAAGGGAGAAAATATTTATTTATTATTAAATAGATGAGGTAAATTTTCTCGTTTCCAAATAAGCATCCAATTGAAAGTATAAATAGTAGATACATTTTTATACGACCTGATATACTTAAAGATTCTTTTACTAATGACAGTGATGTCAGTGATGTAAAAATACTGCAATGATCTTTGGAAAATTTAAAATTATTTATTCAAATAATAAATTTGATTGGTCTAATATTAAACTAAAAATGTAATCAATGCTTAAAGTGACAAAAACATTACAGAAAAGGCTTAAAATACTTTTTGATATAAAGATGACGTGTTTCGGCGACTTCTACAAGATCAAAAATGATAAACCCAAAACACGAGACCACATGTACTTTTATAATGGAAGCAGGTGCTTAAAATGGTTAAAGTGTAAACCTGAAAATTATTATTTTACTTATTGCTTTGTTAATTTATAAATCAACTCGTGCCAAATTTTAGGTAATTCAAAAGAGGCTGATTCATTGTATATATGCTCTCGTTATGTAAAAATATTTCTGCTGATTCACGGATTTTGAATGGGAAATAACAAGATTTATTTTAGCAATGAATATTACACAACTCTTGATTTATTTTGCAAACGTAATTAGTTTTGACATTTCTCATATTGAGATTTATTTTACAAGCACGTAAAGAATTTTGTTATTCGAATCACCTTATATATATATATATATATATATATATATATATATATATATACGAGCAGGGAAGACCGAGCCATGCTCGGTCAAAATTAAATTTGAGTTCAAATATCATGACCCATGACCAAAATGACCCACTAATTGAATTTTCTCGAACATGTGACTTAGCCCAACAGTCTTCTCGTGCCCGAAAACCATAGGATGCAAAATTTAGTGTAAATAGTCTGAGCCGTTTTTAAGATAAGATAGCTTGACCCATAATGACCCATGACCAAAATGACCCACTAATCGAAATTTCTCGAACATGTTACCTAGCCTAATAGTCTTCTTGTTCCCTAAACCTGTAGGGTGCTAAATTTATTTCAAATCCTCTGAACCATTTTTAAGATAAAATAGCTTGATCCATAATGTCCCATGACCAAAATGATCCACTAATTGAATTTTCTCGAACACGTAACCTAGCCCAACAGTCTTCTCGTGCTCGAAAACCATTGGATGCAAACTTTAGTGTAAATTGAGCCGCTTTTTAGATCTTGACCCACTATGACCCAGAAATGACCCACTAATCGAATTTTCTCGAACATGTGACCTAGCCCAATGATTTTCGCATGCCCGAAACTCGTAGGATACAAAATTTAATCAAAATCGTTAGAGCCGTTTTTTAAATAAAATTAATTTGACCCGCTTTGATCCAAAAATGACCCACTAATCGAAAGTTCTCGAACATGTGACCCAGCCCAATAGTCTTCTCGTGCCCGAAAATAGTCGGATACAAAATTTCGTCAAAATCGTTTGAACCGTTTTTTAGATACAATTAGCTTGACCATGACCCAAAATGACCCACTAATTGAATTTTCTCGAATATGTGACATAGCCCAACAGTCTTCTCGTGCCCGAAAACCATTGGATGCAAAATTTAGCGTAAATTGAGCCGTTTTTTAGATCTTGACCCACAATGACCCAGATATGACCCACTAATCTAATTTTCTCGGACATGTGACCTAGCCCAATGATTTTCGCGTGCCCGAAACTCGTAGGATACAAAATTTAATCAAAATCGTTAGAGCCGTTTCTTAGATCAAATTAATTTGACCCGCGTTGACCCAAAAATGACCCACTAATCGAAAGTTATCGAACATGTGACCCAACCCAATAGTCTTCTCGTGCCCGAAAATGGTCGGATACAAAATTTCGTCAAAATCGGTTGGACCGTTTTTTAGATACAATTAGCTTCACCATGACTCAAAATGACCCAAAATGACCCACTAATCGAATTTTCTCGAACATGTGACCCATCCCAATGGTTTTCTGATGCCCCAAAACGGTATGACACAAAATTTCGTCAAAATCGTTAGAGCCGTTTTTAAGATAAGATTTGCATATATATACAGGGTAATTCATAATTCCCTCCGGGGTTTCGAAACGTTATATTAAAAAAACGAAGACGAATATGAAAAAAAGAAACATATGAAATTATTCCGAAACTATTCAAGTTTTACTTACATACATTACAGGTGTTCTATGTGTGAACCCTTGGTCACACGGCATACATCCATGCGATAGTCCAGTTCCTGCCATACTCCGTTTCTTTAAATCTGAATCAGTGGTGTCAGTTCAACGGGCCTTTCATAATAAATATCGAAAACAGGGACCAACTGATAAAACAATTCATGTGTGGTACCGGAAATTTAAAAAAACGGAGTATGGTAGGAACTGGACTATCGCATGGATGTATGCCGTGTGACCAAGGGTTCACACATAGAACACCTGTAATGTATGTAAGTAAAACTTGAATAGTTTCGGAATAATTTCATGTTTCTTTTTTTCATATTCGTCTTCGTTTTTTTACTATAACGTTTCGAAACCCCGGAGGGAATTATGAATGACCCTGTATATATATATATATATAACCACACACAAGATTTTCTCGTATTAGAATATATGAGATTATATATATATATATATAAGCTTATGTTTTTTCAATCAATATGTTTACGGAAATTATTTGTTTACAATTTCTATAAAGGGCAGCATTTGTCATTCATATTAGTCACAGTGTTAAATTAAAATTCCCATAATGTTACAAAATATTAAAAAATAAACTTAGAATTTATATTCAAACAAAAAATATTTTTAACTTTTATGTTTAATTTGGCGCAAATAAGTTCATTAAAAATAATTTTTTTATTCAAGAATTATTTGACTGACTTCGACAGGAAAATAGGCAACAAATTGTTTTCCTGTTTTCACTAGTTCGTCTATGCCCCCTCATCAAATATGGATTTTGTAGCACTCAATTATCCAGTCATTTGAAGCATTCAATAAGCAGCATTTCCAGAACATATCGGTTCATTCAGCCTTTACAGCAATTCTTTTTTTCTTTCAGTTATTATTTTTTATAAGTTTCATTAGAAAACTTATGTAGGGGAGACCGGTACACACTGGACCTATGGACACAGTGGACCACCCCCTAATATTTTATTTAATTTTTTTAAGCTTCTCTTCTATCCTAATAGACAACAGCACTGCAGTGATTATTTATAGCCTTCAGAAAATGTTTAGCTCAGATTGAACTATTTTATCCTGATTGGTTGTTTTGAGCTTCTAAAAAGTAAAATTTTTCATCATCATATTTTTATTTTTTTAGTAATTAAAGGTTGTAGATAAATAAAATGAAACAGCTTTTTTTGCAAAGCTAAGATACTTGTTTTTATTTTACTTTAAAGTTAATATGTTTAAAAAAAAGCTATAAACAATATTAATATGATTATTTATTGAACTTCAACATGGGGTACAATGGACCAACCACTCCTGGGGTACAGTGATCCACAATCCACTCTGCTCCTGTAATGCAGAATGTTCAAAGTATTTAATAATTGCTTATTTTCTATAAAGAAAGATTGTTTTAAAGTAGATTTAACTGTAAAATAAAGTAAACAAAAATAACAATTTATTTAATATAGTAAGAAATATTTTGTTTTGTATTTACTGCCTTTGATAAATATAACTGTAGTCTAATTGTTGATGATTCTATTCAAGTAAGATTCATGAGACGCAAATTGAATGGAAATCAGTTTATTTCTCCCGAAACTGTAGATGAATCTGCTGTTGATGTTAATGATTTCATAATGTTGCTCTGAGACCCAAAATTATTTCTTGAAAATTCCAGGCTCAATCTTACTGATAAGTACTTTGGAATTTCATTTGCAAATTTTAATGTGCACTGATTTTTTTGTACTTAAGTAATAACTTCAACTAAATTGCATTGTTCCTGTATTAATCTGTTATTATTTTCAAAATATAATTATTTTTTTGTTTTTGTTTCAAAATTTATATTACTATGTTATTTTGCGGGTGAAGGGGCAACAAAAAAGAATTAGATTAATGAAAAATAGATTTATATTGTATTTTAGATAATGCCTAATAGTTGTCCACTGTACCCCGGTGGGTGGACCAGTGTATATATATATTTATTATTATTTTTTTTTTTTTGAAAAATGTACTGAAAACTATTTTGTGAGAAAATTATGATGGATGTAAGAAGGTTTAAGGAATATTCAAATATATTTTTATACAGATCGGTCAGTCTGTTAAAGAGAAAAAAAATGTTAACTGAAAAAGTGGTCCACTGTGTACCGATCTCCCCTACTATTCTAAACTATGTAACTAATAATTCTAAACTATGTAACTAATAATTCTAAACTATGTGTTACGGCTTCCTTTGGTCTTGCAGACGACTTTAGCGCATTTTCAATCATTTTGTGATAAACCCTGTCCTCTTAGTGCTGAAGAGAGCTATGCGAAAGTCGTCTGCAAGAACAAGGGAAGCCTTAACACTATGCTTGTTGTTACTTTTCCTCAATTCATAAACTTTTGTGCTTTTCGAAAATTATGAGGAGGGGGGAGGGGGTATTATTTACTGGCGACTAGAATTTTTTGCTGACAACCAGATTTGCTTCAAATTTGTAAAGCCCTGGGCATGGATAAGAAAAAGAAGAAAATCTTCAATGGACAAAGTTAAAAGTTATCAACTTTACAATATTTTCCTGGGTTCTTTGGAAGATTAAAATATAAACATAGCAAATTCAATATCTGCCTAGTTGCAAAACCTTCCATAAAATTTAAAAAAACATAGTATGTAGAAAAATAGATCAAATAGAGCCTGATCAATTCTCCGGTGTTATGAAATCCCGTTCAACAGAGCAGATGGAACATTACAGTATTATATAGGAATGACAAACACAAAATTTAAAACGAGAATAAAATTACGTATGGCAATATGTAATTAGATATCAAATATGACATATATCAAATATGACAGAAGAACTTCAGCTTTGGCCAGACTACATAGGACAGAGCCTTTGGAGATTGATTTCAAGCATAGTAACATAATTTTTCCATCAAGAGTTTATTTCCCAACCATTATCAGTGAATCAATAGAAATACTTTTGCGAAACGAGAACATATGCAGTGAATCATAGCCTCTTTTGAACTATCTAAAATTTGGCACGAGTTGATTTACAAATTAAAAAAGGAATAAGTAAAATATTAATTTTCACGTTTACATTTTAACCATTTTAAGCACCCTACTTTTATTATACATGTGGTCTCGTGTTTATTATTTTCACAAACTTTGCAAAAAATAGTTTATTATTTTCGATCTTGTAGAAATGGCCGTTTGAGTGTACGAAACATGTCATCTTTATATTAAAAGGTATTTTAAGCATTTTTCTGCAATGTTTTTATCACTTTAAGCATTAATTACATGTTTAGTTTAACAAGTGATTTTATTATTTGTGGTCTAATATCTTTTATTCATTTTTTTAATTATTTATTTGTGTGTAGTACTATCAGAATCAGCTTTGCCCGTGTTAACCATGGGGATCTTATGGGTAAAATAAATAAAAATGCAAGAATACAGCGATCACAATAACGGAACTCTGTGCATTCGCGCTTAGAAATCGTTAAAAAGACGTTCATTAAATGATTGCACTACAGTATATGTTTTGACACCAAATACATTCAAATGAAGATACGTCATTTAAACGCACTTATACTAAAAGTTTTAGATTTCATATTAGAAATGCGCTATATCTGCGCTCCGAATGGCGTCATATTCGGATGCGAATATATAGTGAGTGAATCTAAATTTTAACTAGCCTATAAAAGTATTGTCCATACGCAGTTTTTCCTGGCAACAGGAAATAAAAAAATGCATTTGAAAATTTAAAAAAAGATTTGATTTGTATAAAGATAAATTATGGCCGGTGGTTGAAAAAAGGGTAGAGGGTGGTTTGAGAAAATTTTAAAGTAACGAGTAATTTTACTCTTTTTCTAAGACGTATGTATATAAAGTTTCGTTCAAATTGGTCAAAAATCGCATATTTGTATAAGGAACATACACTCAAGATTCAGACGCTGAAAAATATTATATATAGATTTATTAAGCCACATGAAAATCACTGATCTGCAACGATCCCCTAAGTTATAGTTTGTCAGATACTGGGGGAATTCCTGATCCATTAAAAATTTTAATTATCATATATATTATTTCTGCTGTTAACATCACTCTTTCTATATGAATGAGGTATCATTCGAAAGGTTTTTGAAACTGCTTCTCACATAGTACTCACATTTTATTAAAACATGTTTTTTAAATTAAAAATTTTAATTAAAAATGGCTTTTTTTTATTTTTTTTTTTTTTAAGTGGTTAAAAAAATCATTTTGTTCAAACCGATTGTGGCGTTTAAGAAGTAAAAATAAGATCTATAAGATGGCTTCCGTTTTCCAAACACTTTGGCGGATTGGAGTTAAAACAAAAGACCAAAAAACGCCAGCATTTAGTTATTTCTTTTCGTCTGAAAATCAGGCTCTGGGCGTGCGCGTTCGCGCGTGTCTGTCGAGTTTTGCAATAAAATATCGCTTTTTTAAATTGAGTTTTAATTAATATCTCTGTTAATTATGAAAAAATTAAAAATCTCAGCCTGAGGTTCTTTTGCCTTAGAATATCCTCACTGAAATTTTAAGTCTTCTACGTGCGGTAGATTTCGCTAGCCATCGCAGGCACACACACGGAGCGAAACTTTATTAATATAGATAATATAACATGAACATAATAAAACATTTATTGAAGATATAATGATTTTCTTTATTTTTTTAACATGCATTTAATTTAAACTTTTTACATATATATTATAAATAAATACATTTATTATACGTTATTTTTTCCCATTTATATCCGTACTGTTACTACTAACAATAAAAAAAAATATGCCTATCATTGAAAAATACCCTATTGGCCTTTCCCCCTTAATATCGACTGTTTTGAACATTTTACTTTTTTCACTTTTTTAAAAAATCGTAATTGCTACAATTTGTTTTTTAAAATTTTAATATTTTTCATTTTTAGTCCTAACCTAAACGCTTTTCCATGTTTAATTATAATTGTATTCGCTCTTATGTAGTTTATGACTACAGTTAGCCTTCTTCTCTCTTAAGTTTTAGAAATACAGCTACTCCTAGACATGGCGTAAATAGGCGTCAACTAAGAAGTGGACAATTATTTGGTAACTGATTACGGTTCAGAGATAATTTGTAAAATTTTATTGGAATTAAATAAAGTTAATTATTTTTTACAAGCTTTGTTTTCTGCAAGCACAATTAGTGCACACTAAGAAATAAAAATAGACATTTACAACAATTGAAATACATTATAAGGATATTATTTGAAGATTTTTAAATGCTCGGTAACAGAATTACATGAAATCCATTTTTAGGGTTTCGTTCATCTCACGAAACCCTATTCGTCCCGTTTCCCTGTCTGTCCGTCACAGCCGGTTCTCAGAAACGGTATAACTTAGACTTGAAATTTTGTGTACTTACAGCTAAATACCTACTGTCACACTGAAAATCATAAAATTTTGAAAAATCGTATTTTAATATAGAGAGATAAGAAACCAAACATCTAACAGCCTTTTCCTATTTAAACATTTTTCGTTATAGCAGTTGCCAACAATTAAAAATCTATAATAAAATTCTTTCTACAATAATTAATTTTCTATTGAATGATTTCCACATAAAAATGAAATAAAGTTTCACCAATTGAAAAAAAGATTAATATGACGTCATATTGGTAATAAAACGGAAATTTTCAAACATTTCTCAATAATTCAAGAAGTATGTGTGTAAGTACAGAAAGCAGGTTGATATGACGTCATTAGAGAATTAAAAAGAAAACTAATCTGACGTCATAATGGAAGTTTAATGGACTTTTTCAAATGTTTGAGAATAATACAAAGAGTATCAATATGAGTAATAGAGAAAGCAAGTACATATGACGTCAGCAAGTGATTATAACGTCATATGAGTTTGAGGAATGTATTGAATCATGATAAAACCCAATTAAGGAAATATTGGCACATTTTAACATTTTGAAGAGTTCTATACAACATGTTTAATTTTGATTTTTTTTTTTTTTTTTTAATATCTCATTTAGTCTACATTCCAGATATTATTATGACAGAGTATAATTGCTGGCTGTAAGTCTCAAAAACTGTTGCAAGAATTTCCAAATTTACTCCTTTTTTCCATTTTTTTGCTTTATCACACTACTGCTAATTTGCCAAATATAGTTTTTATAGCGACTATCTTTGCAGGGAAACGTGATGTAGCAGCGCACGAGTGCACGTCCAGCGAATCCGTAGCCTGTAGACAAGAAATACAAGACCTGCGTGAAGACAGAGGTCGATACTACTATGCCACCGATAACCAATCCCTTGATGAACTGTGCAGGTGTATAAATATTCTTCTCACAATTTCCATTTTATAGTATATTTATCTGTAGTTAATTTCATAAACGTGAGGAATTGTTTTTCATGAAAATCGTGAGCTACGATATTTTATTAAGTGCATTAAATATATCGTGGTTAGATTTTAGAAAGCGAAAAAAATTAAACATAGCAGTTCCCCTACCCAACTGATGTGTCAAAGGCGATGTTTTAGTGGGTCGGGGAACGGTCGGTCAGATTTTCCAAAACTTATAATTAATTTTAACTTCAGTATTATCGTAATTTTAGAGCGTTGTCCCTCTTGGGAGGCAGATATCACGACATAAAAAATAGCCTAATGTTTAAGCAGATATAGTCACAATTATAATACTGAAAGGATTTTTGAAAAATAGTTCAGTAGTTTTGAAGCAATTTTGGTTTTAGAACGTTTACTGCTCATTTAACACTTTTTTAATTTAGAATTTTTAGAATATTGTTGTTAGTGGGCAAGTACTTCTTTAAAGTAACCCCCATGTCAGTTTTCAAGTTTTTAGCCCTAATAATTTGAAAGAAATAGTACTTTGGAACGTTTTTCGCTCTTGCGATACCCTTAGTAAGAGGATGTTCTCGACCTACAGAATACCCTATGTTGAAACAGATGTAGTCCATTACCCCCTATGTACCCCTTATATAGGGGGTAAAGTGCTGTCACCACCATTTTGCCACCATTATATTTTTTAAATAAGTTTATTAGTTTCACAGTTTACCCGCTACAAACAAACATTTCTTCTTTATAATATTAGTATAGATAATACATTATCACACTAATATTGTAAATGTTTGTTTGGTTTGTAGGGGGTTATCTCTGGAACAACTGAGCCGATTTCAAATATAATGGTAGCAAAATGGTGGTAACAATCTCTGCTGTAACAAAGGCTATATTTAATGTCGGCACCACTACTTTCAAGTGGTGTAAGAGGAAAAAAGTCCTAAAATTGCAGTTTCTGTGATATTGTTCAGGCTAGAAAGTTGAAACTGTTTCCGAAATATACAAATTTTCAAAGTGTTAAATAAATCGAAAGCGTTTAAAAAAATTTCTAAATTTCGATTCGTTTGGAATTGTTAGGGATTGAAACTTGAAATTTGACATGACTAGCCTTCAAGACGCAAATGATCGTATAGAACAGTTTCTAAAATATTCGAAATTTAAAAGAGTGAAATGGGTAGAAATGCTTTAAAATCACGATTACTTTGCAACTACCGAAAAAAATATTTCAAAAATTCTTTTAAGGCAATATTGGTGACAGTCTCTACTTAATTTAGAAGTTTAGAATGTTATTTTAAATTAACTAGCAGCAATAAAAATTCTAATATTTTATTTTCTAATAAATGTGATATAATATTACATTTTTGTTTGTTTTCTGGTGATCACTTTGTTGTGACCAGAAAATTAGGTTTAAACATCAATTGGTGGATCTTTTTTCATTTTATTTACTTTATTTTAACATGGATTGCTTTTATAGAAAAATTAAAAACGCTGTTTGATCTGCTAAATAAAATATCTGCATTTATGAATGAAAATAATTGGTGAAGAATAAACATGTAGGATAAAACTGTAAATAATTAAAATAAAAATATAAAGAATTGCCCCTTCTTATAAAAAATTAGTGTTAGTTTTGTAGTTAGTAGCTGTTAGTTTTGAAATTAAAATGACCTGTAGAAACTGATGTTGTAAAATGTCGGTTTTGTCTGACTGTTGGTAATTGATTTTTTTTCCTCGCCAACAGAAAACAAGTTCTTGCTGTGAACTGCGTCAATTCCTTCGCAAGGGAATGCCTCTCGCAAAAAGAACAAGCTTATTTTAAAACGTTGGTCCTTGGATCCGACAAATTTTTAGACACATTTTGTTTTGAAGATAGCGACTTAAGAAAAAGTAAGTGCCTGACTTTATATAATGATTTTCATCAGAATAGTCTAATAGTTTTGTTTAATACGGTAAAAATATTTCTTAATAACACCATAAAAATTAGGAAATGCGACGGACCTTTCGAAAGAACTTTCTGTCTTCTTCGGGCGCAAAGAACACGTGCGACCACTTTGAAAGCAGCGGTAAGACAGGAAGGGAAAGGCACAAGTTGAAGATAACAGCAAATAGGAAAGCAGAAGGCATCAGCCGATCACATGCCTTCTGCTTTCCCATTGGCTTATTTCAAATTGTCCCTTTCCCTTCCATTTCTTTTCAGTCTTGCTCCTGTTTTTAAAGTAAAAGTACGTGTTCTTTGTGTCTGAAGAAAAATTTCTTTCGAAAGGCTTAGCGCATTTCTTCATTTTTATGGTGTTATTAAGGGTTTTATTTTTTTTTACCTTATTGAATCACACCAGCTTGTTCAATATTGTACAGTTTTGTTTAAGGTTTTGCTTTGGTATTAAAAGGGATCTTGATATACCTTTAAATAGTTTAATCACTTTTTCATTGCACGAGTAATATATTAAATATTAGTATGACGACCACAGTTTACATTCAATTTTAATGTCATCCATCTCTTGAATGTGCGAAGTATTACAACTTCGTTGTTATTTATTAACATCTCCTTCTTCACATACACAACAGTGTATTAAAAAAGTTACTTAGTAATAACACTCAGAATTTTGTTCAAACATGTTTAGCATCGCCGCAAAATAATTCTTGTACCCTAGACATCGCTGTCTCAATCGTGGGATAATCTACTTTTCTAAAGATCACAATCTTTATATTTGCTGCTGTCTATTTGTCTCAATATCAGGATAAAAGTCATTGTCTTTAAATCCTTTCACTGCGCTAATAGATTATGAGTTTTTTTTAAATCCTAAATCCAGTTATGTATGTCCCATTCTTACGGAGTGGAGGAAGTTCTCACGGACATCTAGTGTTAAATTCAAAATGCCTGGTGGTATACTCAGTGGTGTGGTCGTAAAATAAAAGAGGGTATACACTATAGGAAGAGGCTATACATCAGATAGTACACACTATAGCTACGGAGGGTATATGTAGTTATCCAGTAGATATACGACGTATACCACCGTATGTACTCCACTACATGCCTGGTTATACTCTAACTCAGTGATTCTCAACCTTTTTTGGTTGACGACACCCTAAAAATATCTGGAATTATTTGCTTCACACTTGAATGTAAAAAAAATGTAAAAGTTGTATAATACAAAAAAAATCTATATATTTAAAACGCTAAGTGTTTTCTTTCGACAATCCGTGAGAACAAACTACTACATCAAATTACATCATTCTTTTTTTAAATGAAAGATATTTGGACACAGATTTGTTATAGTGCATTCGTTTGATCGAAAATTTAATTAATTAGTCGTAATTTTCAATTAAACTTTTACTTCTGCAAATGACGTCATAATCGGATAACGCCCACTATTGCGAGTCACAGAGTTTATTATCTGAACTCAATGGTTGTGAGGATAAAAGAGAAATAATAAATATTAAAAGAACGTGGCTTTTAGGCCAAATTTTATAATTTGCAAGTTAAATTTCGGTAAAAATATTTATCCGCGTGTTTTATAAGCGAATAAAAATTCATATTTATTGTGACGTCACGGGAATATTGTCCATTGGGTTTATTTATCTTTATGCATTATAACATTGTTGATGCCGTTTTTTTCATTACAATTAAATACAGAAAATACTTTTTATTTGTATACGTGGTGTTCAAGCATTAAGGAAATGTATATAAAGTACGCGTGAAAAGTTTGCGCCGGTGAAAATGACGTTATGCTTAGCTTGAAATGCATTTTAACATTGATAAAATTAAAGAGAAAAATGTATATGATTGCGTCAACATGACGTAATTTTAACTGATTTTTCAATTCTTAGTTACAAAGATTAGAATTGGAGCCGTCATTGATTGCTTCATCTTGAATGCATACCTTGATTACATGTTACCAATTACTTTTTTTTATTATTATAGGTTAGAAAATTCCCCTTTTTAATTAAAAAAAAATCACAAAAGTAAAGGATTTCAGAAAATTTAAAATTATTAAAAATAGTGTTATGGTAGAAAAAAAAACCTTGAAATATTTATTGTATTTTTAGCTAGAATAAACAATGTAAGACTAATATTTTATAGGAATTATTTTGGTTGGTTTATTATAAGTTCATTTAACAGTTCCTTATTAGCGTAAAGTCTTATGTGCTCACTGTCAAAGTCACTCACTGTGAATTTCTCTTTCGATGTTAAAATATGGATTTTCTACTTTTGGACGCTAGCCAAAATACAGTGGCAATTTTTGGAAATGTACAACTGTTGTGACAACAAACGGTGCTATTGCTTTAGCTTTCATCACGCTTACATCACTTCTAAATACTACAAATTACTATTTTTTACTACATTTTACAATTTCAACTCTTACATCATCAATTGGAAAAAAAAATTAGCTTTCGAATGAAGTTTATTTGAAAACTACCGCTTAATTTAACGACTTTTTAAATAATTTTCAAGCATGAAAAGGTTTTTTAATTCTATCTTATCAATGACCACCAGTTTGCTTCAATAATGTAAAATAGCCCCTGGGAAAGTTGCCACAATTGAAAATATATTTCCCTAACCATCATAAAAAGTGAATAATAATAAAAACAGTGATACATCATAAGATCAGACTATCCCATAAGATAGAGCATTTCGCGCTAAACGAAAATCTGTCAAAAAAAAAAACTATTTTCAGTTATGTTGAACATAAATTTGATATGTTGAATTCGTTGATGTATATGTTCCAGCAGATATCAGAATATACTAGGAATTGCATTTTTAATTTTTTTTAAGGATCCATTTTTTCAACTGTATAAGAGGGAAAATATGCTCAACTGTGATGGAAAAGGGATAATCACCCTGTTTATGTAAAGGAACCGAAGAAACCATACAAATAAATTACATTTGAAAACATTAAAAATCTCCCTGATCTGCAGATTGATTAATTACTGTAAAAAATGTCTTCATATTTACATAAAAATTGATTAGCTTAAAGTAATGGATGCGTTTTAGAAGATATGGATTTGTAATGAACAATGATTAAAGAGGACATTTTAAAACTTTTAATTTAAACATTTTAAAACTTTTTAACATCGAATTTCGACGGTGCTTTTGGGCAGATACAATGCACATGCGCATAGGAGCTCATTCGGTTGCATTATCACAGGTGGGGGGGGGGAGATGTGTGCTTTATTTACTATGTTCTTTTATTTACTGAATACGAGATGAACGTAGGAATATACTATTTGTATGATACTTCATAGGTCCATGAAATTTTTTTCTTGCCGTGGGGAATATGGCGATAATGTCAAACTGATTTGCATTACACAGTTGTTTATGGATTGTTTGTTTGGAGTTTAAATCGGAAATAGCACTGTATTTGACTGGGGAAAAAAAACTTTTAAAATATAATATTTGAAAGACTGTTTCATACGCACCTCTTCTTAAATAATAAAGAAGCTTATTTTACTGATATTGTTATAGTATTTTTTCCCGTCAAGTTTTGACGGGTTCCATCTAGTAAATAAATAAAACATAAAATATTTATTTATAAATTTTTTTAATGAGAGAGCTGAGACTGTTTTCCTGAACAAATTAAATCAAAACAAGGTTCCAAAGTCGCCAGACAAGTTCGCATTTCATCGTCAACTTTTAAGTCTTTCTCGTTTTTTGGACTTGATTTCTGCCAATGCTGAAAATCCAAATTCAGAAAGAGACATGAAGATTCAGAAGGCAGAAGAATTTTATTAGCTTTCAATCTGATTGCCGTGTACAAAATTTTGACACAAAGCCAAAACTCATCCAAATTTTTCTTGAAGAATGTTGAACGGTAAAACTTACTGTTTCTCAAATCAATAAGCTGTTCTTTTTCTGTTGTCAAATTTGGTGCCTTGCAAATTACAAATGGGCTCATTAACCATTCATATTCGTCAACTGAAATTGAAAGAAAGAAGATTTTAAGTGAAATTTGACATTCTTCAATAGTTCTTATAATTCCGTCTGAGATTCATTGACACCAGAAAAGCAGTCAAAATTTCCTTTTGATATTTCAGATTTCCACAGTGTTATTTTTTCTTCTAATGACTTCAGTTTTGATGTTGATGTGACGATATTCTCGGTTGGACCTTGGAAACTTAAATTCAGAGTTCAGCTTTTCAAACAAGTTCGAGATAAATTGAACTTTAAGCCACCAAATCTTGTCATGAAGAGAAATGTCAAAGGATGTTTTTACAACCTCCAAGAACAAAATTGTCTCTGCTTTCAGGTGTAAGAGTCGTTGCAAAACTTTTCCCTTCGAAAGCCAACGCACTTCGGTGTGATAATAAGAGTATTGTAGTCGGAATCCATTGCGTTGCACAGCTAAGAGAAAATTCGGGATTTAAGAGGTTAACTCTTGATGAAATTGACCACTTGGATCACTTGGTTCATAAAAAACAACATACTGGAGTTAAAATTTTTGAAACATGTGATTCTCTGTGAATCATGCAGTGGACACTTATAATATTTGGATTTTCTTAGCGCACAAATGGGATAAATCCTATTTTGTTTCCCGACATTGATGGACATTCGTCTGTGCAAACACCAACAGTTTTTCTACAGCCAAACCAAAGCTTGAAATATTTTCTTTACAGCAACATGCATCCCCTTCTCTACCGAAAAAAATGCACGAGGTCCAGCCAAAACGAATTTCAGTCGAAAGTTGAGAAGGCGAACACTTGCTGTCCGAGTTGAAGGAAAACTCATGGTGTTAAAAGAAAGTCCGAATCCGATGCGTGGGGCAAGGAGGGTGTGATGCGCTGGAAATGCTAATACGGGAAAAGGAGTAAATAAGAATCATAGCACATGGTAAATATAAAATATCGTATCGTTGATACACCATACAATTTTAATTATTTGTCAAAAACCCTCTCGTCACATTTGACAATCTCTTGTGGCACACTGGTGTGCCGCGGCTAACAGGTTGAGAATCACTGCTCAAACTCCACAAGACATAGAAGAGGGTTTCTAATTTAAACTCGTTTAAGGCTGTTCTCAAATTTAAACTGTCTATTGTTTGAGACATTCCTGAATACATTTTTATTGTTTTAGGTAAATGCATGGAATTGGCAGGTGTTCTTATTGAAAAATTATGAAATCGAACAACGTTTTTTTTTTTTTATGCAAAGGAAAGGGAATTATTTTGTTTGGAAAATGCTGTCAAAGTTGGCGTTTTGAATAGATTTTTCAGTTAGTCTCAGAATGACCGTCGTGGGACAGCTGTGGATTGCAACTCGAGAGGCAAAATATTTTTCTGAAAATTAAAAACTGTTCTATTCCAAATAACTTCAATAATAATGGCTGTCTATTTCATGCTTTTACGTTTAAAAACGAGTTTGGGAAAATGTCAAAGTTGCGCGTTGTTGAGCAGGCAAAAAATAGTTTGTGAACTGCGTTATATTCGAATTCCGTATCCATTGGATGTAGAGATACATTCGGATATATCTGAACGTCGTCGCGTCGCAGCAAATGAGTTCAATTACTGAACGTTAGGTGGATGCTTTGTGGCCTACCTAGATACCGCAGTCGTTTTTGTGACGATGTAATTCTTGAAATGGGGGGGGTTATTTCGCCCCCTTTTTTTCACATACTCAAATTCTATGACAATTTATCATCAATATAAAGTGCGTGATACAAACTTGTCACAATAGTTACATGCCAATTTCATTTTAGGAGTTGTTCATATGAATACATGCCTACCAACTTCATCTAGACTTAGAAATTCTATTTATGCATTGCCATGTACGAACTACGGCTTTGTGAATCGTCTGAATTCATAAAATTAAAGACTTAAAACCAGACATGTAATAAAAACAAGTAATATCGCATAATAAAACCAATTATAGTAGACGTTTCAAGCTTTATACAGGTTCCTAATCAGTTCAAATGTCAGTGTTGGAGCTGTTTATATATGTTTGCGTTCAAGAGTATGCCATTTAAAAATATTAAATCACTATGGAATATACGTCACAGTAGGACAACATATTCTGTCATCAGCACATATTAATTTAAACGGCGCACAGTGGAGTATTTGACGCAAAATCCTGGTCAAAATTAATGTTCATGTTTTTTAAAGTTAAAACCATTGTTTTTGACATATTATTAGTAAATACGTTTATTTAATGATATATATGCATAAATGTATGTTTTGGCGCAGCTTGTCCCTAATGGGACCTTGCGCCATAAAACCCTATACAACCAACCAACCAACCATAAATGTATGTATTTATTTAAATAAATAATATAATAAAATGTTTACTTAATTGTTTACTGTTTATAAGATAAAATTAATTGTTGATAGGTTTGTTACATTTACAAGTAATGTTTAATTAAATATGGTTAGTTTTACTACACATACATGTTTAATTATATAAACCAATGCGTATAATATGTATATCACTTGCATTTAGTTGAGTCTCTATAGTATAGAGATGCTGGTTTTTGAGTGTTTAGGTTTGGAGTCCTCCCCAAAAACATTGATATCTAAAAATGGCAACAATATACGGAACATAAAAAAAAAAAAAAAAAAAAAAAAAAAAAACTTCAAATCGTAGATTGAATTATAATCGTAGATTATAATTCAAAAATGGTCCGACAAACCCCGATACAGTTTTAAAGAGCTTTGAATATATTTCAATAAATATATTTCAATAAATTAGATCTAAAAAGGCTCAATATTAACCCATTTTCAACTTTAATTATTTTTTATTACATGAAAAGTAAAGTTATTTAAAGGCACATGTCAAAGTATACATTTAAACAAAATAACAAATCTGAAACATAACATAAAAGCACGTCTCCCCACAAAGAAACTTTCACTTCAACTGAAGCTAGGAGCCGCCGGATATGACTCATACTCCTGAAATAGACATAGATCGATGCACCAGTTAGTCAGCTATTATAAAATATGCTTTTCACAATTGTTGAGAAATTTTTAATTCCTGCCTTATTGGTCAGGATTTTACATCAAATAATCCACTGTGCGGCGTATCCTTCAACGTGAACATGTGTAAACAGCAGCTTCAGCATCGATTGATATTTCTACTAATGAGTTGTTTGTATAAAGCTTGAAACATCTATTGAATTTTATTTTATTATGTTATATTAATGTGTTGGTTTTTTTTTGTCTTTTTATTTTAAAATTATGATTCGGACGTAATGTTTAGTTATTCATTTGAAATTCAGTTTTTCAAAAATAAGTTCTTTCTTCTAGGGTACTTGCAACACTCCTCATGTATTCGAAACATAACCACGAAACTAGATTATTGTACGAAGCATTATCGAAATTCGCAGGATGAATTAGATGCAACCGAGACCGACAGCAAGATTTTATTGGAGAAAACATGTTGGTATGTCATTTTTTTTTATGTATCTGTAAAACAATTTTTAAAAGTGCTTGTTTTCTTTTTCCTCTCATGCAAATGTATTCTTTAAAAAATGTACTATTTTCTTTTGATATTTTCAAAAGCCATACGGTAGTCTCTCCCTTTTTTAAATATCTATAGAAGTATAACTTTTTTTTAAGTATTTCAAATTAAGGAGACTAGGTACCTTTTTGAATTTTCACTATCTTGTACCTTTTTGACATCTTATTGAATGGTTTTGTGAAGGAAAATTATTTAATCAAGGAAAATAATTCTTGTGGTAAAATTTGAAAAAACAAATATTTTAAAAATACACTTTTGCAGTTTTGAAATGTTTTCAACATTTTTTTTTTCATGCTTTTCTAAGAAGTGTGCTCTATAAATGTAAGGACCATATTTCCAAAAAGTTAATTAGTTTAAGAGAAACGAAAAATTAAATGTCATGATACATGTTTCTAGTATGCTCTGAACATCACAAACTTGTCATCGATATTCTAATATATCAATTTAAATAGCACTGTTATACACCAATAATTATGAAGTACACTGCATTTCTTTAAAATTTAACTTGGAGTTGCAGTGATCAGCGAATTCGAAATAGCGCATATCGATAGAACCCCCTATTGGATATCCAAATACAAAAATCATATATATTTTTAAATTCCTACTATTAACTCACACTCTCTCTCTCTATATATATATATCTTGTTGGAATTTTCAATCGTTAATAAAATATTTTCTATTGATCCATTCAAGTTCAAATAAATTTTTTAAAACTTGTACTGGATGACAATTGAAGTTAATACAGTTTTTTCAAATATTAATTCATTCAGTAAATTTAATTAATTTTAATTTTTACATGGGAGAAAAAAACTTCTCCCATTGTTTCATAAATGAAATGAAAGATTTATCTCAAGTTTGTGATGCCAACAAAAAATAAAATACCGCAACGATGATTATAAAGTAATGTTCAATAAAGATAACGTAGGACATTAATGCTGCACGGGTTTATTTTATATATTTATGATTAAAAAGTAGGAATTGACTTAAAAAATTGTTTTTATATTACTTGTTTATTTGTAACTTCAAATATAAAATGTAGTGCATTTATACGCAACTGAAATGGAGATACAACTAATTATGTTCATTTCAGAAGCCAAGATTTAATCAACATAGTTTTTTAGTAAATATTTTACATATTAAATTTGAATTTCCATTCCATCCATGCCAAGATATAGCTATAGCTGATATCGTGAAAAGCACTGCACAACAGCGACTCTGTTGAGTAAACAAAGTTAAAATTGAATCCATCTATATATTTAAAACTAAAAGAGCATTTTGTCAGATTCAAATTCCACATGCCTCAATGCGCACGCTCAAACTTTTTTTCAAAGCAGGAATAGAATACCAGGTTGATTCTCCCCTTCTATAGTTTGAGAATGGAATGGGTCTGAACAAAAGGGAAAGGGAGGGGGTACAAACTTACACAATGAGAAACCCATTCATCCTTCTCCCCACCTCCAATGGGAAGAAAAAATTTCTCTTTCTTTGGAATGGCAGCTAGTTCAATTTTCGTTCTTCACCCTTCGGACAAAAAAATAAATCAACAATCGCAGTTTTTAAAAATACGTTGATGCAGATTCTGCAGGATTCTAAATGAATTTGTTGCTGTTTATTTAAATCAGAGTTGACCGGATCCGCGAAGACAATGGGAAGCCTCCCATTGTCAATCCTAAGTTCGTTTAATTCGAGGACCGTTTGGAATAAACCGACCACCGTAGCGGGCGAAGCTCTGCTAGTATAATATGAAGGCATATTGGGCATTGAAACTTATAAGCCTACTGAACACTTATTTGAATGTTATAGCGCCACCTTTCGACGAATTTTTGCGAGGAAAAATTTTATTTAACAAATGACAAGCATTTGAGTTACCTGTTGTTTAAATGAAGATCAGATTCGGAACAGTAGAACGTCCTCCAGAGTCCTCTGTTGGGTAACTTAACCTTGTTAATTCTAAACATCATTGTCAAAGTAATTTTCAAACGATGCTGCGATAGTGTTCTGAATGTTCCAATTAACTTTTGCATGAATATATCTGTAACAAGGGGGCTAAATAAAGCTTTATAAAGCGAAGTCGCGTCCAAGAGAATAGGGCATGCTCCAATAAGGAATACGATAAAAACCTTACTAAATTTACATATTAGGAAGGATTTTTTTTAAGTAGACTAAGGGAAAATGAAATATTAGCTTAAAGTGAAAATTTATTTATATTACAAACTCAAAATAATGTTGTCACAGATGATATATATAGGATGTAGACAAATCTACGAATGTAGGTGGAAATAAAGTGCATGCTTTTCATTACTCTGTTCTCCCTTAATACTAAAAATGTAATGAAAATCTCTTTCAGAAGCTTTCAAACATTTACTAATTAACCCTTTACGTATGTCGCCTAAAACTTGTACTATTTGTAATTATTCAAGTGCAACTTAAATTGCACAGTATTTATTTATTTATTTATTTTTACACGAAGGCTGATATTATTAGCTTGTTGCAGATGAAATGTGTCATTTGGTAGATGAACTCAAACTATAATAACTCTTTGCAAATTGACCTTTTAATAAACTGCATTGGCAGCATTAGATGCAATATATCCAAGCAATAAAAGTCCGGCGTTCTTGACCAAAGGTGCTACTCAAAGGTGTTTTTGACGGCTGCTTCATTGGTAAGATCTTTTCCCGACAAACAAATCGTGAAAATGCTTTAAAAAGTCTGGGAGAGTGAGGAAGAGTCTCATAGTGCAAACTGTGTAATTTTTAAAAAGTTGTTCAGCGAGCATGTGGTCTCGCGTTGTCAAGAAGCAGTAAAACTTCATTTCTGTTGATCAATCTAAGGCACCAAAACTCGTAATTTTTTGTGCAGTGTATCAGGCTGGGTGCAGTATTCCTCTGCATTAAGTTTAACGATTTTTCAAAAACGAAGTGTAGATAACACCATCTGTATACCACCGAGCAGAGAAGTGCGAACTTCCAGTCGATTTTTCAGGTATGTTCAGTCAGCTAATGAAAATCCCACCTATACAGTTTTTTTTTTACTTTACCAAGTGCATGAAAGTGACAGGAATCTGTCGAATAATATGAGAGTAATTGCTCTGCGGTATCCCTTGCAGTTTGGTGCAGGTACACTTAACTAGCGTTTGCAGTTTTCTATGACTGGTACTGCGTGTCTACGTGGTTCATTTCCCAGATTCATTTCGCAGGATCGGAATTTTTGGAACTATTCCCGTACAGGTCGTTCTTTCACTATGTCATCTCCAAATGCTTTGTTAACCCCTTAAGCACCACGACGTACCTGCGTACGTCATGAACTTCTTCATTTGCAATACCAGGACGTATGTTTGTACGTCCTCATTTTAAGTCCAGATTGCAATGTTCTAAGCATCTAGTTTTTTGCATCGCTGATTGCTATTGTGATTGGTTTTGTACGGGCTTTATAGCTATGATTATTTTCGCATCCAATAGATGGATTTTCGTGTGTCAAAAAACAAATAGTTTTTTCATCTGCTTTGTTTCTTTCTTCGTCATTCATTTGTTTATAGGTTGGTCATTCTGTTCAGCTGTCTTTCGTAAATTGTAGTGCTTCGCTTTCGGTTTTGTTTGTATCGCTGATAGTGATTTTATAGAATAATTATGTCAGACAAGGACAGTGATTATGTTCCTAATTTTGATGATCACATAGACGATAGTTTTGAACCAAACAATGAAGATTGGAACTTCGAACTTTAATTCTGTTTGTATAATATAAATAAACCTTTATTTCATCTCCTTGCATTACATGTAATTAAATTATTCACATGTAATTAAAAATAATGACATAAACTACTTTTGACGAAATTTAATATATTGGGTTGTTCGGAAAGTTCCTTCCGTTTGAGAAAATAAATTCGTACCGGTAAATTCTATCATTCAGTAATTACGATATCTAATGTATAATAATTGACGGGCAGAATTTGTCGGTACGAATTGGATTTCCCAAACGGAAGGAAAACTTTCCGAACAACCCAATATCTGGTATTCAGCATACTATTACTAAATTGAAAATGGTGCTTAAGGGGTTACTATTCCTTGCTGCGTTGTGGTGCAATTTGAACTCATAATGTAAAGGTATATTATGTGTAGCTTACGTCCATATTGTGTCCATAAGAAAGACAGCTGACGAAATGACTGCTGGCGAACTTGTCATCGTTATGACTCTACTATGCACGAAAATTCAGGACTCTGATTGGTCTACGAATAATTCATCTATGATCTGATTGTTCTATTAATAATAATCGTCTATGCTGCCATGACGATTCCTTCAATGATCACTAAAGCAAAAATGTAGTAGGTAGATTGATTGATAGAAGTATTTGTTTGTAAAAATGCCTTTCCTTATAAATTGACATTACCAGGTAGCACTTTAATGATTCCTGGTTCGCATGCAGAGATATGTAATTTTCACGACCAATATCACTTGCGCCATCTGGCAGTGTTTATAAATATGAAACGTATTTCATCCCGAAATCAGATATTTCATATGCAACAACCTAATACCTAATTTATCTTTCTAACACTCATTTAAAATTTGAGCTCTCTATTTTGATATTATTCTAATTATATTACTTGAAAGGGGGGGGGGGACTAGCGACTCAGGGTAAGGGGTTAACAAGGACTTGAAAATTTTAATATTTTCTCTAGGTAAAAGCATACACTTTTATTCGATATTTTGTAAATTATGTAAATTTAATAATTTTACATATAGAAATTTTAGAATTTTTCATTTTTTGCTTGTTTAACATTTAAAAAAAATAAGATGCTTTGTAAGATATTAATGCTTACGGAAACTTATTAATAAAAATTTAAATAATCTGTGCTATATGTTTTCGGAAAAGTTCTCCCAAAGTGTTAGAATATTTTAGAGTTATTCAAACTTGCAAAACATTTAGATTAATTGTAATAATTTGTTTTTCTAATAATATAATTTCATTTTCCAGCATTTATTTTGAGAATATTCAGTGTTCTTCCAATGCAACTCAAACAGCTTGTGGAAAAGATGCAGCTCAACTCGTCTCCGACTTGTGGATACTTTTGAGTGGAACTTATCTTACAGAATCGTGCCAACCTTACTCAAAATATGACCCAGAAAGTTGCACTTTGATTTCCAGCAGTATTCGATTTGTGCCAATTACATCCATATGGACTTATATATTTATATTTTATGTATTTTGCCAATTACTTAAATATTAACTATAAATGTTGTTATTTTTATACGTTGTTAAATAAAATTATTTATAATTTAACATGATATGATCATTGCAATAATTAAATCATTTTCGCATTTTTGAAATATATTTTTGCGCTCACAATTCGAATTTATATAAGTCATGTATACAGCACGGTGGAAAATTCATAATCTGTTTATGAATAACCCAAGTCCTTTTTTATTCTTAAATTAAATTTGTAATTTACAAACTCAGTAGTTAGGTATCTTATTTCAGGGGTTTTTTTTTTTTTTAATCTTTTGAGTGGCACGCTATTATTAAATTTGGTATCCCTCTTATCACCGCAGAACAACTCCTACTATGGCAGTGTTAGAAATATACCAGTGAATGTGCGGACTTCCAAGGGAGGCCATTTTTTCCGCATTAAATGATGTGTTAATATTTAAATAGCGTAAAATAATCTCTTTAGTTGAATAATTTGAATTCAATTATTGACAGAAATTAAATACGTTAGCAAATTAATGCTAAATTAAACAACTTTTTCTTTATTTTAGTAATTTTAGTTAACAACCAAGTCAGTGACAATTATATAATACATAAGAATAAATTGCTGAGCCAAACAAAATATGCAAAGAAATTACCGTACTTACATAATTTAACTTAATTAATCTCTCCTTTTTCTTTCCGATACTTGAACAAATGAACTTTTCTAACTTGAACAAATGAACCACATCATTTTCTAATTTTACGACACACCTAAAAATTCGGTCGGTTATATTACATTTTGATTGTTAATTTCAGCCAGCAGCTTTTAGCAATTTTTAAACCTCAAGCGTTTAGTGGTAGAATTTTTTCTTTTTTCAAGTTATTTCGTTGGCAATTTCTTGATCACTCAATAACCGAAGTTGTTTTGAGGGGAAAAAAATATGTACAAAAGCAGTTTTGAGTCTGCTTGGTCAGTTTGTCAAAAATTGTCCGTATTATCCGATGAGTAGTACGCTTTAAGCGATGCCTTTTAACATTAATTGCAAACTAGGGCATCCAACCCGGGCTTCCCGGGATAGAGAATATATGTGAAAACCATTTTTCATTTTTTGTTATTGAAAACTAATAGATTTTTTACGTTTAATAATCTTTGTTAGATTGCCCGCTAACAACACCAAAGAAATCGCTAAAAATTTCGTTATCTACAGAAGTTTTTATTCTGATAATTTCAGCAGTTTTAAGCGTTTATTTCAAGTACACGTCTGTTAAATCTGTGTTTTATTTATACTATTTTATTTATTCCTCAATGAAGTTTTACTTTCGTTATGGAATATTAGCTGGAAACAAATGCTAAACTTTTTATATTGTTTAAAGTGCAAACCGATTGTATTTTGTAATCGTCTGCAAGCGATATAGGTTTTTAAAAAATTATGCTTGAAATTTAATTTAAATGCTATAATAAATCAGTCAATTAAGATACAGTTTTCAAACAAATTGCATTTGAAAGTAGATGTTTTCCCCTATATAATGATGTAAAAATTAAAAATGTGCGATGTTTAGAAATTAAAAAACTTGCAGTAGCAAAAATCGCAAAACCGAAATTTCATCGTCAAGTGTTGCCATTCGCAAAATGACGTCAGCGTTACGCACGGACACGTTTGTCCTTTATAATATAGATAGAAAAGGGAAAACTAAATTGGCCTCATTAACCGGAGATACGTCTTAAGGGGAGACACATTAATGAGAGTTTACTGTATATCCAATTGCAAAAAAGTTTCAAATGGTGTTCTCCATCATGCTAAAAACCATTTACATCAATTAAGTTACTTTTTATTTAAGTTACGAAATTTAAATTTTTATACAGCTCCAGGGTCAAAAAGTTATTTAGAAAAAACATACTCAAAAAACTTTTTGTCTTTAAAAAAAGACTATTTTTTTTTACTTGTTATTGCACGGAGTAAGCATTCCTTAATGTAACTTATAAAATCCAGGATATGTTTGTAAAATATTCCCAAATGTGAGATCAAAATGTACCGAATTCCAATATTTTAAATTTTATTATTTTTCAGCGTTTTCTGGAACTAAAATTACTATTATTGAAAATGCTGAAAATTCATAGTATCAAAGCTCTAAGTTTTGGCCATAAATGAAAACTTTTTAAAGCGTGAAGTATGCTCACCTAAGTACAACTTATTAAACCCACAAATCATATCAAAATGTTTAATATCGTGATTTTAAAAAATAAATCAATTTAAACTTAAATGACTTCTAAGAAGATAAAGAACAGAATAGAAGAAAGAATATTTTTTCTAAAATTAACGATTTAGCTATTGTGCATCAATAAGAAGGGGCACCCTGCATTTATGTTTCTGCGTGTTTACGTGTATATAATTCAGTATAAACATTGAGAAAAATATTGTATTCTGATAAGTTCTACAAAAGTTTTTGCTGGAAGATTGCAAAAGTTGAGCATGTAGTTATTAAAGATACTCTGAAGCTGGGTTAAAATTTGTAAAATGTTCTAGAATTTTTTTTCTTTATTTTTTACATATAATCATTATCAATCAAAAAAGTTTCTTAAGAATTGTAATGACACATTTGGAAAGAAGTGATTTTGAAATATGCACTCGCTTAGTTTCGTTGGAACTTTGTATACTTATCGTGGAACAAAGGAAAAATGACACACATCTAATAAAGCATATTTCCGATTGCATGTTTTCATCAGACCCGTGACTAAGCTGTATTATAAGAAACGGAGAAATGAGATATTCTCGTTAAAGACGATGATGAGCAAAATTATTCTGCGCCCTACGGAATGCATTTCACAAGTTTTCATGTAATCTTAAGCAAAAGAATTTATATGGATTTTTAAATTGAATTTTTAAATGAAGTATTTTAAAAAGTCCTGAAGATTAATATGAAAAATTCAAAAACCTCTGCGCTGTGATGAATATACGGAGTACAGTTGCAAGGTTTTCCAACTAAAAGCGCTTTACCGATACGACACCGATAAATCGTACACGACTGTCGTTATCCGACATCGATTGCACGCAAAATGCATTCATATATACTATGACGACAAATTCGTCATCGAATCAGTAAGTAGCACGTAGTGTATTTGAATGCATTTGGCGTGCACCGATGTCGGATAATGACAATGGTGTACCAATTATCAGTGTCGTGTCGGTAAATGGAAAAGCGCTCACGTCGCCATTTTCAAGTATTCTGAAATCCGTCCCGCGACACCACTGCGCGGGACGCCAAAAGTCCCAATTTTTCATGATACACAAATCCTTTTAAATTTCTTTTAGTACCATGTTATTCCTTAGTCTGCACCTATAGAACTTGTGTAAACAGAACCTGTCTATAACGGAAAACTTTTATGGTCCTGCCAAAAGAAATATACAAATTTATATACTAAGATGGAAATCTGTCTAAAAACAAAATATTTTTCCGGTACCTAGCAATTCGGTTTTTACACGTTTTAGTGTACGGGGTTTAGTAAAACCTGGGATACGGAATCTCTTTGCAGAATCTGTAGAAGAAATTTTCGGAGCGAAAATATAGCTTTTTTTCAATGCAAGGTAAGTTCATATGTATATGTTCAATCTTTCTTTTAGTGCCACCTTTTGTTATATTTTGTATTTCAAGGTATTAGAACACTTTAGGAATGAATGATTTGCCAGAAAGTGACAAAAATCAATAAAATCAAGTCTGCGCATTCATTTTATTTGGTCTTAAAGGGATATCAGAATCGTGTTAAACAAAAATTTCATATTCTCTACTGAAGGTATACCATACAATTATAACTACTTAATCGGAAACTGGATTTTGTTTCCTTCCCTAGCGTTTCCGCTTACACAAACTTTACCGTGTAAGATTATTATAGTTATTAAGTGCACTAAAACCTACTTAAAAAGGGAATTTCAAATGACCGGAGATAGCTTCCGTTTTAGATATGTTTTCGCCTTATCAGGTATAATTTTATGGTATTTCTTCCGTAAGAACTATGGATTTCTTAACTCAGGATTCTATTAAAGACGGGTTCTTTTTCCATAGGATTTACTCTAGTTTTATGTCCCGATTTAGACTCTGCTGTCCCTTTTTATTTTCTCCCTGTCCCGCTTTTTGCGAAAGTGGAAATGGCACCACTAATATGGAGTGTCCCTTCTTATCTTTGACCAATAGCTAACTCCTAAACCATTAGTTTCACTTACAACAATGTTTCAAATCTTGTTCTTCATTATATGAAAATCCATTTACGTCGTAAGATATTTTTTTTTAATTCCGACATTTTTCTTTTTACGGTTTTTAGGTTTTATAATAAGTTATATTTTTAAAAAGTTTCTCTATGCACTAAAAAGTAAAACTGAAATTTTCCCTTTTCTACGACCAAAACATGCTGTAGCACCAAAACGGTTATGATGCTTGAAATTTTATGATTTTGCATCTTTTCCTGATTCTAAAATGGGAAAAAAAAATCGTGTTTTTCCGAAAAACGCCGATAATTCATGATATTGTAACTCGGCAAGTTTCGAGCGTAGAAGAATCAAGTTTGTATGGTTCTATTTGTTAGAAAAAAATTATGTAAAAGGATTTTTATATAGGAGGAAGAATAATGTTTTAAACATTTCTGCAATTGGAACTATACCTCTAAAACTAACGGTTTAGTATTAGTCAACCAAAAGAAGAGACAACGAGACACCCTATATAGTATAAAGAAAAAAAAGTAAAGAAATTCACAAATGATTTCAAACTGTAAGCCTATATCTTTTTCAGGGCTTCTAAAAAGAGTCTGAGTTTATGAAAATCAAGAATGCAAAATTAAAGAATGTGAAGCAGTAGAAAAAACGCGTGCATATTGAATGGTTTCATATATTATTTAACAATTCATTTTTATATTGTACATAATGTCCAGAATTAACTAAATTGATCTGTATGAAACGTCTAGAATGCGCTGAAGATAAAGAATTATTAACCTTCCTACCTCTCAGAACTCCCTTCTGAACTATTTTCTGTTTAACTATAGATAAGAGTGACATTTTGTTTCGTTTGGGACTCTAGTACTATTGTTGAGAGTTCTGAAAAGGGGAATTTTGATTGTAACAGTCCTGTACAAAAATATTTAGTACAGAAAGAGTGTTCTATCAGTTAACCGAACCTTTTATTTATCTTTCAATCTGGCGTTTTCAGAGACTAAGTGTCAGGCTCAAAGTAACTATACGACAATATCTCTGACAGTAATATAACCCCTTTACTGTGACAAAAACTGCTGTATATGAGCGGTTACTGAGACCATTGGATAGAAAAAGGAATCCAAACCGGCTTTTAAGGCTCCAAAACAGGAGCCTTAACCTTTAACTGTTGTTAACAATCTCACAAACCGCTGCTTTTTTTCAATCTTCGCAGTTTAGCTTCTAATTTTCTGTTTAACTATAGATAAAAGTAACATTTTATTTCGTTTGGGACTCTAGTACTATTGTTGAGAGTTCTGAAAAAGGGAGTTTTGATTGTAACAGTCCTGTACAAAAATATTTAGTACAGAAAGAATGTCCTATCAGTTAACCGAACCTTTTATTCATCTTTCAATCTGGCGTTTTCAGAGACTAAGTCTCAGGCTCAAAGTAACTATGCGACAATATCTCTGACAGTAATATAACCCCTTAACTCCTGTGACAAAAATTTCTGTATATGAGCGGTTACTGAGACCATTGGATCGAAAAAGGAATAAAAGGCTCTATTGACTTATAGGATACCATTTCTGTAGTAAAATTTATGTACAGGACTGCTATAATAAAGATTCCCTTATTCAGAATTCTCTAGCAATAGTACTAGTATTTACACGAAACAAAATTTCACTAGTATCTATCATTAAACTGAAAATGACAAGTTAAACTGTGAAGATAGACGCAACGGCCTGTGAGACCCCTAACAGCAGTTGAAGGTTAACTGCATCAAATACCAAAAAATGAGCCTTGAGATTTAACTGCTGTTAGCGGTCTCAAAAATTGCTGCTTTTCACTCTCTTCACAGTTTAACTCGTAACTTTCCGTTTAATTATAGTTACTAGCAGGGCTTTACAAATTTGATAAAATGTGGTAGCCAACAAAAATTCTAGTCGCCAGTAAAAAATATTTTCCCTCCCCTCCTCCATCATTGATTTTCAAAAACCACACAAGTTTTCTTATGAATTAAGAAAAATAATAAAGAGCATAGCTTAAAATTATTAGTTACATAGTTTGAAATAGTACTTAATTTAGAAAGATAATATAAACTAAATTTTCTAATAAAACATCAAAATTATATATATCTGAAAAAAATATTGTAAAGGCTGAATTAACGGGCATGTTCGGGAAATGATGATTGCGGAATGCTTTAAATGTCCAAATAGTTGAGTGCAACATCATTTATAGCTGATCGCATCGATGAAATAGTGAAGCAAGAAAATAATTTTTTCCTTGTTTTCCTGTCGAAGTCAGTCAAATGATTCAGATTTATTATTTCTAAATTTGCATTTGATGAACTCATTTTTAGCAAATTAATAGAAAAAGTTAAAATTATTTCTTGTTTGAATATAATTTCTATGTAAATATGTGTCTTAATATTTTGTAATTTTGCAACATCGATAATGAGACATTTTATAAGAATTACGAAGGGAAATAAAAATGCCGTTTGTGCTCATTTCTTAGGTCGGTTTTGTACCAAAAAAAAATGCCATATTAACTCGCGAGAAGTCGCGCATACCCAGATAATGAATGGTTTTTACATTGTCACCAATAAATACATTTAATAATCGTCACCTCATTCAGTTTGAGACAATTGTTACAAATTCTATGATAATGTAAATTGTAGATTGCTTTTCGAAAGATAGGGGTGACAATTGTAAAAACCGTACGCACCCTGGGGTATGCCATACCCCGTGCGACTGCTCCCGGGTTAAAAAATTTGGTCGCCAGATGAAAAAACTTGGTCGCCATTGGTGACCTGGCGATCGCATTTGACCAGTCCTGGTTACTAATGAATTTTTTTTTCGTGTGAACTCTGTTACTAAAACTAGAGACTTCTGAATAGGTTAATGTTAATTATAATATTCCTGTACATAAGGTTTAGTACAAAAACAGTATCCTGCGACTTAATCGAGCCTTTTATTCATCTTTTCGATCAAGTGGTCTCAGAGACCGTTCAAGCTCACAGTAGCTATGCGATATTTTTTGTGACATAGTATTCAAGGGTTAACTAACATTTATCTTCTCATTTACCGATTCCTTGTCGTACACGTAATTTCTCGCCTAAATGTTCTCCAGAAACTTCATTCGACATGCTTCAGACTCTGCTGCCCGAATGATTAAAATCTTCGCCTCTTGTTCCCGGTAAAAGTGTCATAGGAAGGAGCATTTCCTCATTTCCTCGATATGTGACGACTCGAAACAAAGCGGCATGTCATCCGAGACGACGTCACATAAATAAACACGAGAACTAAACAATTCGAAAATAAAGACAGTTCGCTGAACTGTTTATCTCCTTGGGATGCATCTTGAATCTCAATATTTTTTTATTTATCTTAACTTTGTTTTTTATTTTCTTTGTTGGGCCAAAAGGCTAAGGAATGCATTTATTCTATCATAATTTGATAAGATAACATTAGTCAATGGAACCAGCATGTCTAATCAAGGCTGTAGCAGGGAATAGGGGGTGGAAACAGAATCCACGAACCTAAATCCATCCCTACATAAGCTGAAGAGGGTCCATTTATACGTTTTTATTTAAAATACACTGTAGCTTAAAATATATAGGGTTATCCGCCCCCCCCTCCTCTCCGAAAAAAGTTCTGGCTATTGTTTCGAGCTTAATGAAATATTCCTGCGCATAAAAGAAAACACGCTACTTAGCAATATTAATACAAAAATATTTTTTTTCTATACTAAATATCCATGTGTGAAGTCCAATGTGAATAAAAGGATATATAATCAGAAGAAATTTGACATACAGCTTTTTAAACCTTCATAAAAAAGTCCTTTTCAGTGAAAAATAACAAAGAAGAGAGAATCCAAATCACGTAGAGACGTCCTAGATTCAGATACGAGATTTTTTTTTTTTCAGTACAATACTTAAAAAACCACGTGTATCATTTTTACCAACATACCACTTTTGTTTCGTAAAAACTGGATTAACCATTAACTGCAATGTCAAAAATTTGTTGCATCAATAATGTGAGTGGTCGAAAGATTCAGAGAGACCGCTTGATCGAAAGGTTCATAAAAGGCTAGATTAACCGATAGGATACCGTTTCTGTAACTAAACTTTATGTACACGACTATTATAATTAAAATTCACTTATTCGGAAGTTTCTAAGCAATGATACTAGGGCTCCAAACGAAACGAAAATTTCACTAAGTATCTATAGTGAAACTAAAAATTACAAGTTAAACTCTGAAAATTGAAAACAGCAACGGTCTGTAAGACCGCTTACAGCAGTTAAGGTTAATTTGACCCGAGTCAAACATGTTTTGAACCAAAAATATTTATTTAATGTTTCATTACTTATTTAATTTCATGTTTCTATGCGGAACTTATTTGATATCGTTTATTAAAAAAACTTTCTGGTTCAAAACACGTTTAACTTGGATCAAATTAACACAGTTTTACGGAAAAATAGTCGGAGGTTGGCAAGTATGAATGTATGTCCATTTAGAGATGAGTTCAAACTCTTTTTTCAGAGCCCGAGCCCAAAATATTTTGTGTTTTCAGAACCCGAGCCCGATACAAAAAGTAAGCAGTAGAAAATTTTTAATAACATTTTTAAATTGTTTCAAGATTAATTTTCTCATTTAAAAATCTCTTTTTAGATAGAAATATGTATTAATTCTAAATACTTCCTCGTGACGACGTTTTCATGTCTCAAAAATCTGTTGAAAATGTGCAAAAGTCACAATTCTTATTATTTTACAATATCATTGTAGTAAAATTATGGTAGAAATACATGAATTCTGTTTTTCCCTAATTTTGGGAAAGGACTTCAAACAGAAAGGGAAGATAAACGAAGGACATCCCACGGCTTCTTCATGTTACTAATGCCGACTGTGCAAAGGCTTCAGAATCAGTCTCTGTGTATCTCATCAATAACAGTTCAAGTCTCTTTCAAATTCATTTTTAAGGACTTTCAAAACACTTTAAGAAACTTAGACTACATTCTTGCTTCTAAATTAGCAATTTTTTTTTTCAATTTGTGAATAAATAAATAAATAAATTTCCATTATGAGCCCGAGCCAGTCTCATCTCTAATGTACACGTGTGCGCCACCAAGAAGCAGGATTTTCGCGCGTAAAAGAAAACTGTGTTAAATCAGTACTAAATATTTTAATTGTCTTGCTGTCATACAGGGATACATTTAAAATAAAACATTTTTATTTAAATTTAGGTTAATCTTTTTTCCACTAGGGATCGTTATCAGCATAAAAGAAATTTGAGTTGAATCTGTCGTATCTAACTTTAACTTGGGATATGATTGCCACATGAGAAAACAATAAATTCCATTTTAAAATTTTAGCTATACGCAATTTTTCTCCAAGGGTGCTTTCCAGTGAAAAAAAAACTGTCATGTAAAATGTTTTATCAAAATACTAATTTGACCATGGCAGAAGCTTAATCTGAATATTTATTACAAAAAAAAAATAAAAAAAAAAAAAAAACATTAAAAAACAATTTTGCTTAAATTTTGTTAACCTATTTCCTCCCGCTTGGCACTGAAAACGCAAAAGAAAATTTTGTTGAATCTGTATTGCCTAATTTTAACTTGGAATATATTGATGGCCACAATGTACTCATTACATATGTCATGACATCATATTTTGTTTTTCTTAAACTTATATTTTTAGAAATTTAATACTTGCAGTTATAGAGCACTCATTCTTCTAAGAAACGTGTGAAAACAAAATGTTGTACAAAGTTCAAAATTATGAGAGATTATAAAATTTTCTTATATTTGTGATTAAATGTTTCACACTTTACCTTATTAATTGCATTTTTTAAGTCATTTTTCTTCATAAAACCATTTACTAATATGTCAAAAATGTATCATAAAATACTCAAAATATATATATAGTTCAAAAGGTAACCGAACCCACTTAAATTATAACGAAAATTCGTTTGGAAAATAATATGAGAAAACTCATAGAATCAATTGAGACTAAGAGTAATTTGCTGTATGGAAGATGAATTGCTTTAAATGCAGGTGATCTGCAAAATGTATAACAGTAAAATGGAGATTTTGATATATTTCGGGGAACTTACATCGATTGAACTTATTTTTAATTATCGTGCGAAAAATAAAGAAAAAAATTCTGACAGCGAATTTCGCTCATTTTCTACTAAATAATCTACAAAAATATACCAAATTTATCAGAATTAGTTGCGTGATTAATTAGAATAAAAGTAAAAATAGTTTCTTTTTAAGAACACGCTTTTAGTAATGTACTTAAAAGTAAAAATGCACCGAATTCATTCGTGTTTTATGAATGAAAATTCACGACTTTAGAACATCGCATTTCCATGTAAAAATCATCTATTAAAAGTTCAAAACTAATGCATTTTTATAAGAATTTTCAGTTTTTGTTTAGTTTTCTTTTAAGATGTGGTAACCGGAAAAAAAGGGTATTTTTATATTACTGCAAGTGTTAATTTACGTTATTGTAACAAACAGATATTTATTGTTGAGCCGCGTAGTAATAGACTAAAAAAATAATGCCGGAAAATTATTTAAACTAACTTAGGATTTCTAAATTGTTTTCTAATTGAAAAATCAAAATGTAAATAAAATTCCAGAATTTTAGCACACGAGGAAGTAAGTGCACAATCGGTTAAAAACTTCAATCTTTACAAAGTTAAATAAAAGCTTTTTAATATGTGTTCATACGTATGACATTACGCTAATATTACACAGTTAAAAATTTAGAGAAAACTTTCTAGTCATTCGAAAGTTTTTAAAGATAACGGTTACTTTACTATATTATTAAGCATATTTGGCCATATTATTGACCATATTATAGTTAGAATAAAGTTGAATTACGGTTATATGTAACCATTTTCTTTAAAAAATGCCGAATGACTGGAAAGTTTGCTCTAAATTTTTAACTGTGTATATGTAGGATTCCGTAAAGGAAAGTTCATTTTATAAGAATGATCTTTTATAAGAACGGAAAAAAAAACTCTTACTCTCGAACTTGTTGATACAAGTCATGAGTCATTAATTGCACAAATTTTATAAAATAAATGACGTGATGCCTAATAACAAAATACTGTTGTTTTTTAAAAAAAGGATGTGGTAAAAGATAAGAGCAAAGTTTCTTGGATACAAGATGTAAATAGCTATATAATTCATCGTACTTCCTATGACGTTCAATCAACCCAAATCTGCGATGCAGCGGAAAACATCCAAGTCATCTTCTACCTTAAAAATATAGGAAAGGACCCATGATGAATAGAGGGAGACCTGCTGACATCACTCCAACGACATGGATTTATTTATGGGTATAATATTTATTTTCATTATCGGTAAGTTTTACTGTTTATCAATTTTATTGATTTATTTTTTCAGTGATATATATTGGGAACTATGAACTATATATACTAGGCATTCAAAATTTAAAAAACGAATTTCATCAATTCAATTTTTAACACTTTCCAACATAGTTTAAAAGTGTTTATGAATTCGGTTTGTCTGTCTGTCCGTCTGTCTGTCTGCCGTCTGTCCGTTCTTTAACTTACTCAAATATTCTCGGGTTGTAATTCAATTGATACATATTATTGAGGTTTAGAATCGCATGTTCGGTATTGAAATAGAAGTGTGTTAGCATTTTTAGTTCCTTTACAGGGACACATGGAAGAATTCCGTTACATTGTGGATTCCTATTATATATAGGAAAAAAATCGTTTGTAGTGTATTTTAATAATGTTATACTATTTCAAACATATTGAAATGTATTACATTACTAAGGTGCACTATAAAATGTTTACTGTAGAATAGGGCTTGCATAGCATCGGTCGTTCATTTACAGGGACACACATAAGTATTCGGTTACTGTATAGTGAATGAGCAATAATTGCTGAAAGTGCATTTTCAATTGTGACATGCGTTTTTAAATTTATCTGTTTTCTTGCGTATTACTTAGTGTGTGTATAGTCTATAAGTCCTATACAGGGCTGCACAAAGGATCTCGAGTGCGTTTCCGTTTATCGACGGAAATTGCTGAGGAAGAATTTTCAACTGTGCTATGCGTTTCCTTACTGAATTCAATTTTAGCATACTATGGAATATACATAGGGTGGTCATAAAAAAACTTTTCTGATATATGGACCTCTAGTGGCCGGTCCGTTCAACCGATCGAGATGAGATTTCAGATGCAGTTACTCAGAGATATAAGCTCGAGATTCTGTGAACCGCAACAAAGTGGCACTCACGGTTACGGTTATAGGTACAGAAACTCGAAATTTTCGAATGGCAACGCCCATTTTTTCCGTCGAAAAATTCTCAGCGTATGCGAAAACCCTAAAGAGCGTTAAAACTGTACGTATATCACAAGAAAAAAAAAAAAAAAAAAAAAAAAAAAAAAAAAAAAAAAAAAACCGGACTCGTTATGCACGCACAAAAAACAAAACGGCCAAAAAAGAAAAAAAACACGAACGGAGGGAAAAAAGCACGGAGGAAATTTGCATATGATAAAGGCAAGACACCAAACACTGATTATAACGCAGATCGAAGAAAAGAAAACTTTTCTTTGGATTACACAATTTCCACATGGGTGTCATCACAGGCAATTATGCATCGCATACGGGAGACTGTGGACAATAAAGCCGAACGTTACATAGCATGAGAGATGTTTGCAATCTTATGTTTGATAGAAAGTCTTTCAAAACCGGCAAAGTTTGCGGATTGTAAATGTACACTCTAGATTTCAGATATTCCCAGAACCAGAAACCCATAGGAGTGAGGTCGGGGATGATTTGGTAGTCAATACTATAGAGCAACTCATATAAAAAGACCCGTCAAATATCGTGAAAACTCAAAAAGGTACAGGCAATACAGTGAGCTAATTGAGAAATTGGGAAGGAAATCCCATAGGATTGGATTTCCTCCCCAATTTATCAATTAGCTCACTGTATTGTCTGTGTCTTTTTAGTTTTCACGATATTTGGCTGGTCGTTTTATATGTGTTGCTTTATAGTATTGACTGCCAAATCATGAAAAAAAATGTTTACTATAGTTCACGCATGCGCAGTTAAAATTTATTTCCTACAAATACCCATATCTCATTAAATTTTCAATATGTTAATATATTTTAATTTCAGTACACTGTTTCTACTGTTCTTTGTCAAGTTTTCAGAAAGTGGTGTTAAATTCGATTGAAAACTCTGTATGCTATAAACAAAAAACTTTTGAATTTTTCACAGAAACGTTAACATCTTCACGAATATACGTGCTATGTTTACACAAATGTTGAACAGGACCTACATAGTCATTTGGTACAGTGACAAACCATTTTGAGCATTTTATGTTACTTGGGTGAATGGCAAATATTTTTTTATTATTAAAATTATTATTTCCCTCCTAATTGTCATCGCGACAAAATCTTCACTGAAAATTATGAAGTCAAACATGTTCTTTACATTCTTGAAGATCAAGGACAATTCGTAAAGAATTTCGGTAAATATTTGACAAAATGTCTAAAATCGGTCACTGCCCCTTAATTTTTGGACATCAGTGTATTTACATTAATCTATTTTCACCACATTTCGGAGAATTTCCACCTTTTTTTAAAAAAATCTCACTGAAATGCGTCCCCACCCCCAAAATCTCCCTTTACACATTCGTAAAATATGAAGTCAAAAGTTATATTTATTTATTTAAATGATTTTTTTTACTTTTTCTGCCCTATATTTTTACTTTATTGTAGCAATAAATAATCAGTCATAGAAATATCTCCCCCTCTTCCTCTGAAATCACCAGTTCTTTTTCTGCCGCTCCTTCTTTAAGCATCGAGCACACTAAGTTTCAAAACTTTAAAATTCTTTAATTTTCATTTTTTTGCCTTATTATTCCGTAATAACAAAAAATAAATAATCAATAATCTAAATAACTCACTCCCTCCAAAATTTCAACTTCCCACCCTTTGCTAACCTAGCTCTCAAATTTAAAATTCTTTAAAACTGATATTTTTTTCGGCTATACTTGTTGTTTTGTAGTAACAATAAATAATCAATCATCTAAATTTCCTATGCCCACCTCCAAAATTTCCGCCTCCCCCCTCAGTTTTTGCCCCTTCTAAGCGCAAAACGTTTAAAATCTTTATATATATATTTTTTTTTGTCCTACACTGTAAAAAATTTTCGGAACGTTTCAGGAAATTATCCTGAAACATTTCGCATATTTTACCGGAATTTCGAATTTCTTTATGTCTCACGTCAATTACGGTAATAATTCGTGTAATATTTTTGAGAGGTTTCAACTTTTCCGTAAACTACATTCTGCGCATGCGTGCTTCATATTTTATGTTCCATTAGCCATTTTGATAGCTAAAAAAGAATAAAAAACAGCTGCCTAGGTAGTTAGAGACAAATGAATTCTGGAACAAATAGCATTCTTTGTTTGGATGTCAACCGATATAGTAAGTAGCTAATTTAAATCTTGTTATGCTTCATTATTTGAAGTTTCATTTTATCTGTAATACGAAACTTTAAAATTTAATTGCTTAAATAAGACACTGAATAAAAAAAGTATATTGATTATTTTTTATAATATCTAATTATAAAATGATTATTCATTGTAATTAAAACGGAATGTATCTGCCAATTGAGAAAATGCTGTTTATTAAAATGTATAGATAAGTAATATTTTTCAATTTTCTTTTGAAATAAGCTTCCTACTATTTAATACGAGTAATGAGTATATATTACGGAATGTTTCTGAAAAATTGAAATGTTTCACTACTTTGTTGTGAAACGTAGCAGCAAAAAGCCGTGGCATCTTAATGCCACCACTTTTTTATGGAACTTTCCGGAAATTTTTTTACAGTGTATTTGTTACGTTTTAGCAACAATAAATATAATAAAAACATCCCACATAACTCCCTTAAAGATTTCCTTCCATCAAAAAAAGGAGGGAAAAGGGCGGCAATTTTAAGATATGGGATAAAGTAATTTTTTCCCAGTTTGGATATTCTCTCCCTTTTTAGCGATGCACTACTCAACACCACTTGATTTTAGCATCAGCTAAATTCGCAGCAAGTGTTGTGCGGGTACTGTCATGGCACCTGCTGCCAATCCTAATTGAAAATGGGAGTTATTGGAGGATACAGAACGATTTTAGACTCGATGTTTCACAACAAATCTATTTGCTAATATTTTGTTCCATTTGGCAACAGTTCGTTTTTGTTGATTAGCCAAATTGCTTAAATTGGTCAAAAGTCATAAGAGAGAACCCTGTATAGACATGAACTTACTATAGCGATGTCAATTATAATATATTTAATAATTTTAATATTGGAACAAGACTTAAAATACTTCAGTGTAATTGAACTATTCTAATTATTATAATTAATTTCTGACAATTAATCTTAAATCCATAAATTACTTGAGTAGCTTTTAGTGTTAAATTCTCAGGGTAATTTTCACTGAGAATTGTTTAAGAATAATAAAAAAGTATATATATATATATTTTTTTTTTAAGTTCAAGTGCTATCATGCCTTTCATGTTCGAGACTAGTGAAATTGCAAATTCTGGACAACAAAGAAGCTTCTTAAATAGTTTTAAGAAATTATAAGAAAATAATGCATGTTTTCAATATTATTTTTTGACTTTAAAAAAAAATATATATATGAAAATAAAAGTAAAAAACAGAGGATATAACTTTGTGATATATTAAGAAGTGAAACGCAACTTGATAAGAGCACAAATAAAAATTTGAATGTTAAAAAAGGGGACAGCTGTTTCGAAGCTTCTAAAGCTCCATCATCAATACAATGATTAAAGGTACATACAATAAATGCATAAAACCAAAGAGGGTGCAAAAATTCAGCCCGTGGTCAAGGGTTTGACGAATAACAATTAAAAAGTTTATTCTTACGTAAACATGTATTATGCCTTACATACCTTTGTGGAATGCCTTTGTGGATGTGTGCATGTATATATATATATATATATATATATAAATGTAAGAATTCTAACATATCCTTGTCGACTAATGTAAAAATACCGTGGCTATTCGACTTTTATTACCATACTTTTTGTCGTGTCATACTAAAGGCAAGGGATTTCTCCGAGGAAATTTTCAGTCGTGCACCAAGATTTACTTCGTTGTGTACGTAGAACTCAATAGAAGAGGCAGTTCGTTCCAGTTCACATTTTATTCGAAAATCACAAAGAGAATTGGTTATGCTTCACTTCAACGTAGCTAAATTTATCCATGCTGATTTTAACACAGTGAAGAAGACTTGATGATTTAAGTTATTATATTAAAGAGACACGTTGGTTCTTATAGGCAGTTATTCTTTGAAATCAATCGGCGGCCAAGGAGAACATTCGAAGATTAGGAAGTACATGACGAGCTGCATCCACCACCGAATCCCGGAACCTTCTGCTCTAAACGCGGGAAAAAAATCCATATATCATTTCCCGAGCGCGCCAGAATACATTCTGTCTAAAAAGCCTCTAGGCCAATCAACGCTCACGGCTTAATTTCTTCGGCGAATTAATATCGAAGTGAACTTACCGAAGCTGGCAAAAGCGCGCCAAAAAAAAAAAAACTTCTAGAACAATCTCGAAATCTAATCCTTCGAATAAATAAAAGCAGAGAGAAAAGGAGTACATATGTTTTATCAAGTATGGCAATATGCCAAAATAATTTTTACATTGAGATTAAAATCTTTCAGAATTTGAAAAGTAATATTTTGTCAGGAATCGTAAGGAAATAAAAAATAAAGAAAAGAAATTCATAGGTTGTTATTTCAAAAGAGTAAAATGTTTTTAGCTGGGAGATGGGTATTTTTTTGAAGAATTAAATTCTAGGATGCTTTTTATTTAAAGAAAATAAAAGTGCGTAAATTTAATAGAGCATTCTATCAGCGCCATTTTTTAAGAGAATGAATTTGGAATAAACTATATTTCGCTAGATGTAATTTTGACAATCGAAATACTGGAGCGAGAAAATAATTTAGAATAATGGGATTTACACAGAATTGTAGTTTTAATGAGGTCAACGGCGAAAAATTATTTAAATTGTTACATATATATATATATATACATGCCTTTGTGGAAAAAGGCTACAATCATCCCTTTGTTGAAGAAAGATAAACCAGCTTCCGATTTTAATAGTTATCGACCGATTTCTTTAACTTGCATTTTTGCAAAATTAATGGAGATACTTGTTATCAATAGATTAAAATGGCATCTCGAAACCAAGGGACTTCTGCATTATGCTCAGGGTGGTTTTAGGAAAAACCGCTCAACTGAGGAACTCGTCACCACTTTTTCTCAGAGCATTAAGGATAATCTTGATAAGGGCAACATTGTGGGTGCTATTTTTGTGGATTTCAAAGGAGCCTATGATACTGTTTGGAAATCTAAGCTCATATATAAACTAGCTACTAAACATATATCAGGAAATATGCTACGGTGGTTTTGTGACTTTCTTGATCAGCGTCTTATAAATATCCGATATGAAACCACACAGTCTAGTTTTAGGACTTTGCAAACTGGTCTTCCTCAGGGAGCTGTGTCAAGTTGTTTGTTGTTCGATGTGTATGTTGATGATCTAATACACTCCTTGATTGATGAGGATATACGTGTACTTATGTATGCTGACGATCTTGTCATATGGACATCTAGCCCTAAGAACAAAACAAAAGAGAGGCTTGAAATTTCCTTGAATAACGCCATGTCCAGACTCCATTCCTGGTGTTTAGAAAACAATATGATTGTTAACACAGAGAAAACAACATATCAAACTTTTTCATTGTGCCACCAACCATTGCAACTGCATCTATCTTATAATAATATAGTCCTTCCGAGTAGTGAGAGTACTAAGTACCTAGGAGTAACTTTTGACCGTAAACTCACTTGGAAATTATATATTAATGATATTAAGCAACGGGCTGAGAAACGTATGATACTGCTTAAACGACTTGCAGGAGTTAGGTGGGACTGTGCTACCACAACTCTACTGGCTACCTATAAGACCTTTATAAAACCTGTATAAAACCTGTCATGACATATTGTAGCGCTCCTCTTATTACTCTATCTATGGGAGCTTTTGATAGACTGGAACGACTGCAAAACAATGCACTCCGTCTTATCACCGGTGCTGTCAAGTCTACACCAATTGACGCACTTCTATTGTATACTAATGAAACCCTTATGCAATATGAAATAAAGAAATCAGCTTTAAATCTTTATCAGAAATTAATTCGCCTGCCTCATGGCGATATGTGGGTTAAATCTGGACCGCGCAGACTGAAAACTCAGAGTGGCTTCCTTCAAGTTGTATTAAAAGAGATGGACGGACTTGAAATTACATCCCGGATTGAACCTTTGCTGCCTCCCACAAATCCCTTGAAGGCTTGTAGAATAGTTTATCACCTGGACCTTATGAGTCCTGTCTCAAAATCTAATGATTGTACTGTAGCTTTGTTCTCTGCGGGGATGGAGACTATTTACAATCGCATATTTTCCTCTTGAAACATGGCTACACATATTTACTGACGGCTCAAAGCTTGAGATGGATGGTGTGGTTGGAGCAGGTATTCACTGTGAGCTTTTCTCTCATTATTTTCCGTTGGGAACGGCCGGGACCGATTTTGATGGTGAGGTTGAAGCAATTAAAGTAACCCTGGTTCAACTAAATGCTCGTTGCTCAATTTTCAATCAGGCTGTCATTTTTTCAGATTCACAAGCTGCGATTCTGGCGGTTGCCAACTGCTCTCAAGCCCCTTACTCCATGTCTGTGCTGCAGTGCAGATCTTTAATAAGAGAAATGCATGAAAAACATAAGACAATTGTCTTACAATGGATCCCCTCACACTGTAGTATTCCCGGTAACGAAAAGGCGGAGGAATTGGCCAAAAAAGGTTGTGCTGTTAATCAGGCTTCATGTAAATTAATTAACTATAAGTCTGCCTCTTCAATGGTTAATCAAATAATTAAGACATCACATATATCTCTACTGAAGGAACGAACAAAAGAAAAATCGTGGAGAAATACCATCTCTAACCTCCCCGATTGTCCAAGAAGCAGTGCTGTGGCTGCCTTTCGTCTCGCGACAAAGCATGATTGTTTATGTGACCATCTTTTCCAGATAGTGGATAGTCCTGCCTGCCCCCTCTGCCACAGTAGTGCGGCGATGACTGCTGACCACCTCTCTGACTGTTCAGCACTCACGAAGAACTGCATTTACTCCCGTTACTGGGAGGCCAGAGACTCTTTACACATTTTAACTTCTTGATTTTATGTGGTTCTCATGTTAATTACCCTTTACTTTGTTCCTGTGTTTGGTGTTATCTCTTTACTTATATTTCTGGTTTTTTTTCATGATCTCTGTACGGCGTAAGGATAATGTCTGTTCGCCTGCTGCATTGGAAATAAAAAATATATATACATAACATACATAACATTGCATTACATTGTATGAGGTTATGTGCGGCCACACTTGTCGCACACCTCTAAGGGTTACTCTGTTCTGAATAAAAGTAGAACTCTTTCAGCAAATAATAACTAAATCTATACTAATAAAATAAATGTTGTCCTTATAATAAACAGTTATACTAAAGTACGTGCTATCTTACAAATAGGCGAAACGACGTCTCAGTGGACCAAAACGGATGGCAGAAACAAAGGGATACGATGCTTCGAACAGATCATTCATGATGGCGACATCAGTAATCTGCTAATAGACGTCACAACACCTGAAAGAATTGACGACTTCTGCCGGTACGTATAGTCATCAACATTGTTTTCTATTAAGACGGTTCTCAAAATAATAATAGTAATAATAATAATAATAATAATTTCCTGCTCAACAACACGAAATTTCTTGACATATTCACGGTGTCATTTTACATATAAAAGCATGAAATTCTCAGGTATGATTATTGGAGTTATTTTTGGTATCAAATAGCGTTTTCTTTTTTCATTGAACACATAATATATTGAGTTATAATCAATTGCTATACGAAGACGACTATTCCTCGGACTATCGTTTCTCGAAAATCAGTTCAAAATACGAACCTTGACGACATTTTCTGGAAGATCCATCGCTTTTATAGGAAAATGGCAACTGCTATAGCATTTATTTGTATCAGAATAAGAATACTTGCAACTTTAATGCATTTACAAATAAAAATGACTTCGAGCATGTGTTATTGTTTTAACAATTGTCTTAATCTTTTATTCAATGTAATGAGTGCAGGCGTTGGCAATTATGAGAGCTACTTGCTAGTAGTGTTTGTCACTTTTGTGAATGAAATCGTCAAGTACACAAAATATTTAGATCACTCAATGTTCAAAAAATACATAATAATCACTTAGCGGTCACGTCTTCAGGTAGGTGGTTTGATAAGTTCTCGGCCTGACAGTGAAAACACAAGATTTTTGACATAATTTCATATTATTTTTCAATGTAGTCCCCTTGCACGTCAATACATTTAAGACACACTCTTGTGTGCTAATTCTTTAGTGCAGCCCTGTACGAGGGTGGTTCGAAAAGTTCTCGGCCTGACAAAGAAAATACAAGATTTCTGACAATATTTCATTTTATTTTTCAACTTGCAACACAATACATTTCAGAACATTCTTGAGAAATGATCATTCTTCTGCGTTTCGGGTCGACATTCAACAAACGCGGCATGCATTGAGCAGAAAGCTTTTACATACCCAAAACATCGTGTAAATGTAGTGAATACCATCTATCGAGATGTTTGCAAAGTCGGCAAGTTCCCGTATTTTCAATCGGCGATCATTCAATATGGCATTGTAAATTTTTGAGACGATTTCGTCGGTCGTAGCGGTTTTTGGGCGTCCTGAGCGTTCATCATCGTCAATGGATTTCCTACCATGTTTAAATTCAGCAGCCCATTTTTTTATCGTTGAATACGAAAGACAAGAATCCTTTAAGGTGGAATGTAACTCTTTTTGTATGTCCGTAGGAGTTAAACCTTTTTTAACAAAGTATTTTATGACAGCTCGAACTTCAATTTTTTTCCATTTTTAGAAAATGTCAAAACTTGTTTACTTTGTTTTATCGCCCAGCAATAACTAATAAACTCACGCGTCTGAAACGCGGCAGGATGTCATCTAAAGGGTTCTACTTTACAAACATCATTGTCATTTGCTCATACTTGTTCCATCTCTGTACCAGGCCGAGAACTTATCAAACTACCCTCATATGTCTGGATAATACTCCCGCCAGTTTGCGCTTACGCAGGTCGGCTGATTAGTTTTCTAGCCAACATTGTCTCTCGAATGACATAATTTTTAATTTTGTTAAATGACGTGGAATTTTCTTCGGTGGCTTTCTATTCATTTGGAAATCGGCAGGTTAGAAACCAGCTTCGGACTTGCACCTTGGACCATTTATAACTATATGGCTGACGTGGGCGTAGCTCTTAAGCACAACGTGAACAATCAGCTGTAGTTGGGAAACAGTTTTTTGAAACTATTTGATTCCTCGAGGATTCTCTGTCATTATCACTTTTCGATCATTGTTATAATTAAATCATGTGAGGTTTGGGAACACTACTATTAATCTAGAAGGAAGAAACATTTTTTACTTAACTATTTTATACAAGCTGGTCTTTAAATATGTAATTCATCTTACTTAATCAATCCCGAAAACAGCCGTCAGCTGTGACGATAGCAATGGATGCGGCCTCGGTGGCTGCAACATCGCGAAATCAAAACTAAATGTTCAGATTATGAATGTATGCCGCGAGATAACATCTGGTCGAGATAACATAATACGAGGTAAGATAAGTTTATATAAAATGGTTAATTGAAAATGTCGCTGCCTCCCGGAATATAACCTTTGACTACTACTGATACACGTAAAACTGTTGCCATTGCCATATGGCGTATAGTTATAAATGCTTTAACAATTGCAGTCGTTGTGGCTAGGAACTCACTTTCAATTGAAGGTCAACAGTCTAGCTCTCGTGTAAAAATATGACCGCGGCGACACAATACCAATCAATCACGAAAAAAAATATGTTGCACTTGCATGTGAATAAAGTAGTATTATATAACACTTTATCATCTTAAACATCTGGATATTTTTCAGATCATTAAATAACTTTAATTGATTAAAGATAACTAAATTTTTTTTTTCTTTAAATAAATACTCTTTCATTTCCAGGCGACACAGCGAATTACAAAGATGTACGCGAGAAAACGAACATTTTATGTCAGTCGAAGAAAACACGGAATATTTGAAGAAAACATCAGGCGTTCACAACTTCTACGTGAATATATGTCCTCCAGGAACGGACATAACTACAGGTAAGTTTATTTTCAACTAGAGCGAATACAAGTTTAATGACTGAATCGGGTTATAACGATACTTCAACTGATACACATTTAAACGCAGAATTCATCATCATTTAATCTAATCAAAATATAAAGAATTCAGATATATGAGGTGTTGAGAGCTAGAGTAGACCGACCTCGCCAGATAGGATTTCGAAAAAAAAAAAATGTTTTCCAAAATCTGTACAAATTTTTGTCAAACTCTTTGAAGCCAGTTGTGCCAGTACCAGAAGAGACCAAGCTTCTTCTCCCAGCATACACTACAAAAAAAAATTGTTGATTTTACAGTATAATACTGGCATAAAATTAACAGCAATAAACTGTAAAATAAGCTCGAATACATTTCCGTTTATTGATGTAAATTGCTGAAGGGGAATTTTCAAAAACTTATGCATTTCCTAACTGAACTAAATATTTGCTTATTATGTAGTATTTATGCAAATCTATAGATTATATACAGGTCTGCCCAAAAGATTTCTAATAGTTTTCTGGCTATTGGTGGTACTTGTTGAAATTCGTTTTCAAATGTACTATGCATTTTCCAAATTTGTTTACTTGGATATAATTTTTCAACATATTATACTGCGAAGTTCTGTTACTACTCTGAATGCGTTAGAAAGTGTTTCATTAATATATGCTTGAAGCATAGTTATTCTTTCTTGATTCCTCCTCAAAAGTACTCCTAAGTAGAAAACTACTAAAATGGATGCACTCGGAAAAGTGATTAAAGGGACATGGAAAGATTATTTTAATCCCTTGGAGATTTTATAAAAATACTTATGTCTAGGAAATCAAGACTTATAAACAAGGAAAATACCATCAAATTGAAAATTTTTAACAATAGGTATTTACATATTTTCCGAATTGTTTACTTGGACATCCTCTTTCAGCTTATTAAACGGTGAAGTTTTGTTACAGTATTCTCAAAGTGTTGGAAAGTGTTTCATAACCTATGCTTGACATGTGATTTTTCGTTCCTGTTTATTTTTTAACAGAATATAAAGGCAATTCTCCTTGCTTTAAATTCATCAGAAATGAAGTATTATCTTGTGGATCTGATCTTCCGGATTTGAGCAGCTACAAAATGAAAAACAATCTGCGATCAAGATGTTGGTAAGTTTTACTCTTATGCCAAATATGAATTAGTAGTCAGAAGTGTACTAGTTTACTAGGCTTAGTCAATAATACATCTTAATGCATAATCAGTGCGCTTGATCTGTTTAGTGTTGAAATGAAAACTTTTGTAACAGAATATTTTGCAAAAAAAAAAAAAAAAAAGAAAATAACTGATACGCCAACTGTATAATAAATTATCTCTAACTGCCTGCTCTTTTAAGACGTTATGTTTTACCTACCTGCAAGACTAAATAAAATAAAGTAATACTAATAATAAAAACATGTATTTTTAAACGATTTTTAGGTGCGTTCGTAATTATATAAATACGTAGTACCTGTACTTGTCTTCTGGTCCGTCCGTCTATCTGTCTGTCCGCATATAACACCGCAAAAACTACCCAACCGAATGATTTGAAATTTAATCTATATAATATATAATCGTTTCAGAATTTTGTCAAGATATTCCCAATTTTATGAAAATCGAATCAGAACTTAAAAGGATATTAATAAAAGTTTTCTTCATTCAATTAAATCCTATCCTACGTAATTAATTCAATGATATCCCATGATAGGTAACGATTCTAGGTTGTCATGGTGATTACGTCATATTTAAGATAAAGTCATGTTATTTCCGTATTACTGAATTTAAAAACAGAATTTGTATTCTAAAATTGTTTATTTATAGCAGTTATATAATCTACCGACAGCTTTTTCGATAGATGTTTCCGGAGAAATAGATATTAAATGGAAAAAGAGTCTAAATATGGATTTCAAGTTCTGGAATTGTCAAAGCTTAGGTTTAAGTATCCCATTAGAATTTTCAGTAAATGTCAACAAAAGATAAAATATTGCCAGCATAAAATGTACTACATACTTCATTACGAAAATTAATCACATCATAATAAGACGATATAATTAATTTAATAAAGATGATTTTTTTTACATTGTCTTGTTTTACATATTTGAGCATAGTATAATTTTAATGTAACAGAATTGTAATTAATTGTTTGTAAAAGGGTATTGAAACTAAATTTCATATTACAAAATTAATATCTATACTATGAAAACCTGCACATAAAATAATTTCTGTATTCATGCATTTTTGCGTAAGAGTGCAACAGCTATATTACACTAAGATCTGAATATTTATACAACTAGTTAGAGTAGGAACGCACCTCATTTGTCACGTTTGATGCACAATTTCCAACTTTTTGTATTTTATTATTATTGCACTTTAAAGAAAGGTAATCGATTTCTGTAATGACGAAATAAAGTTGGGTGTTCCTAGCAGATCCGTTCCCTGGAGATCGTGTCGTTCTGCTAAACCTCCACACGGTGACTACCGTAAATCTGTCAAAATCAAATATCTGAAATCATAAGAAGCATAATTTCTTTACACCGAACACTTAAAACTCCAGGCTGTCGCCCGGTACTGCATTGCTGATTTTCCTTGCCTTAAAAGGTTGAATGAAATTTTAAAAATCGAAATTTCCATATTTATTGACGAGTTAAGAAGACGTGTTTTTTGAATGAACGAGGACTATTCCAAACACTTTGTGGGGATTAAAGCAGATAGACTTAGCAATAGATCATGTCCTCACTTTGCATTTGCTTATTTTCTTTGCGTTTGTATTAGTTATTATAATTTTTATTGCTTTTATTGTATTTTCATACTACATATCTCATGAAGATTTCTTTTAATAAAGGAGTATGCGCGTAATACGGTGACTATACCTAAAATTGAAAAATATAGTCTCAAATCATGGGTACACGCAGGGTTTTACAAAGTTGATAAAATCGGGTAGCCAGCAAAAAATTCTAGTAGCCAGTAAAAAATATTTACCCAATCTCCCTTTTCCACGCCATTAATTTTCAAAAAGGACAATTTTTTTTTCTATGATTTAATTGAGAAGAAATAATAACAAGCATAGTTTAGAATTATTAGTTACATAATTTGGAGTAGTGCATATGTTAGAAAAATAATATAAACTAAGTTTTTTAAGGAAACTAATCAAAATTATATATTTCTGAAACAACAAAAAAAAAGGGGGGGGGGAATACTGTAAAGGCTGAATTAACCGGCATGTTCGGGAAATGTTGATTGCCTGTCCAATACTTCAAAAGTCCGGATAGTTGAATGCTACAAAATCTAAATCTGATGAGGGGGCATCGATGAAATAATGAAGAAGGAAAATAATTTTTTTCCTATTTTCCTGTCGAAGTCAGACAAATAATTCTGATTTTATTATTTTAAAATTTGTAAATAAATAACTTTATCGCCGGATAAAAAAAAACTTGGTCGCTAGTGGAGATCTGGCGACCGCGTTTGTCAAGCCCTGGGTGCATGTTATACGCCAGAATATATAGTATATCCTTTCTTACACTAAAAATTAATGAGCCCCTCACAATTAGTATTCTTCCACATGATTCAATAGGAACCTTCCTCCACTTACCTCCACAGAAATAGCCCTTGGTCAAGTGAGTTTGTGTTCCCATTCGTCAACATATTTGTAGGAATGACTTTTCTAAAACCAGTTCTCAGTCAAACTATTTTACATAACTTAAATTATAAATTACATATTTAATAAAAGTTTTAGCAATTTATTATTAAAAGTTATTATTTTGTGTATTTAAGAATGAGAATGGTTTCATGACGGTGTCAGAAATTAGCCAGTTTGGATCCGAGAAAAACATTGATAAAAGAAAGAGGAAAAAGTATATTATCCTGAATTAATTCGGCTCATTATCTAACAATATTCGTACTGCTATTGTTCAGTATTCGGCTAACCAAATACTGATAAGTGGCCGAATATTCGTTACATCCCTAATATAATTTGTTACATTGATTAATGTAATTTATATATGAATAATCTTATTTGATTTTAGAAAATGAATACTTTTATAGATTAATTATACTAATTAGTTATAAAAGTTACTGAAGTTCCGATATAAAACAATTTTTAAGTTCAGTAGAGATTCATTTTAATTTTTAAGAATTAGTTTATAAGTAATGTTAAACAAAATTTATTTATAGTAATAAAATGAAGTGTTTGTCTCTGTGTGAAATATAGTCTAAAATTTCATTGAAAAAAAAAAAAAAAAAAAGAAAAAAGAAAGAAAGTAACCTATCTAGATGCCTGAAAATAGGTTTTAAAACCTCGATCTAGATATACAAATTATTCTTGTGGTTTGAAATTTGGTTATTGATTCTTTCAGTCATTCATTCCCCTTTTTTACATGTAAAGTATTCATTGCCACGTAAATATTTATGTTTTCTCATGATCGTTAACAGTTTATCTAAAAAGTAATATGAAAATGGAAAAAGACATGAGTATGTGATATGACGCATCATTTTCCTTTTTACTTTTAATATGACTGTGTTGGTTTCTTTCATGATGACTTTCATAGTTTCATCATAGATTGAAAAGTACTTTCCGTGAAAGAACCTTGCGTCATTTCCTTTAGTACAACAGGCTTTCCATAAAAACAGAGTAAAATCCTAAAAATATCAAGAAATATATTTACAGCAAAAAATACATCATTCTTTTTCAAAATACCTTCCTTCAAATGATATGTAACTGTCCCATCGGTCAACGCACTTTTCAAAACAATTAGAGAATCCTTTTTCTGAAAGCTACTTCAAAGAACCCTGCACTGCTGAAATAACTTCAGAATCTGCATTAAATTTTCAGCCACGGAGTTTCTCCTTCAACATCGGAAACAGCAAGACAAACGATAGCAAAATTTTATGGCACAACCCATTTCGTTTTTTAACTCACATCCATTTCTGTAAGGCAAAGAAAAAAAAACAGTTCTTTAAACAAGCTCGAAACTAGTAAAATAAAATCGTCTGCTTTATTTAGAATATTTATAAACGTGCTGTTAACAGTTTGAAAAAATCGTCTGCAGTTTTATTTTTTAGTTTCGCGGTGTTGCCACTACGTAAAAAAATAACTCAGTTTTTATGGAATGCCCTTTGTAGAAAATTTCCAGAAAATACTTCTATAGATTTTGTATATATAGCCTTTTCTAAACTTTCTAAAATACGAAATCCTCAAAGCTAAAACACTGAAAACAATATAATAAATACATAAATCAGAATTTTATTTGGAAACAGCTGGAAAAGCTTTCACCGATGACTTAATTTTCTGGGCTTTACATTTCCTAACAGGAGGACGTGGAGATATAACACAGACAGATAAACCTAATTTTTAAGCATTTATCAGAAAGAAAAACCCATGATTTTTTTTTTCTTTTAACTTTGTTTCAAAAAGGCTGTTTTATTTTCCAAATATTTTTTTATTCGAAGACCAGACTGTTTTGCCTTTAAATTCATACATTCGATACCGCAACAACGAGGCATAAAACATTCAATATAAATATTTTAAATATTTGCTCATAGATGGCGACACCAAAACATTAGGGAGAAAAATGGATTTTTCAAAACTCGACAATTTTCTAAGTTTGAAATATGACAAAATTATCACTAATTATTCTACCACTAATACATATTATTTAATATTTATGTAGTAATTTGAGAATTTCGGCTTCTCCGACATATTATTCTTAACGCTGCTGTAGAGTAACTATTAGAATAAGTAAACTTAATAGTGACATTGGAAAACAGTTTCATTTATGAACTAGTTTTTGCCCAGTTTTATATATGAACTAACTTTTGCCACGACTCCGCTTACGTAGAATGTAAGTTTTCCGATTCGAAATGCAAAATAGTTACTTTTTTATGTATAACCGATGCCAAAATTTCAGCTCTTGTTCCAATAAAAGTTTAGATATAATAACATTTAAGAGTAAAATGAAAATAGAGTGAATGAGTTTAAAAATTAAAAAAAAAAAAAAAAAAAAATCCCGTAGGATTTTTATGTGTGAAAATAGGTTAGAAGAAAAACAATGTTTTTTACAACTAAATATCAATATTTTAGCACGAAAATTATTCACAAGCTTCTGTAACATATTTTTAATTCATAAAAATTTTAAAGCATTTGCAGATTTTTTTTTTTTTTTTTTTTAATATGAAATGTCTCGATGTGGAAATAAAAATGAGAAAAAAAAAAAAACTTTTTAGCTGCCAAAGGCCAGTGAGTCCTTAAACTCCAAGTTTTTTTGGATAGATTTTCATTTGAAAATAAAACATACAAAATGGAGGGTATACGTTACTGAAAGCAGTGGAATCCCCAAGATTAGAATCATTTTGAAAGACTTTCGTTTAAATATATAAAATCATTCAGTATCGATTTTAGGTACATTTTATGTCTAGCGTCCCAATTTTGGGACGCTTTAGTAAAATGGGAAAAAGTGCATTTCACACTACTGTTTTTTTTTAAATAGAAATTTGGTGTCTTATTTTATCGAGGAGTCCTCGATAAAATAAGACACCAAATTTCTATTTTAAAAAAAGTGGTGTGAAATGCACTTTTTCCCATTTTACTAAAGCATCGACGATAGGCATAAATGGGCCACGTGCCCGGACAACGTCGGGTGGGTCACCTAGTATGAAATCGTGTTATGAAAATTTTTTTAATTTAAAACTTTTTTAAAAAGTACATTCATCTAATTTCATGATAATTTTATTTTATTAATTCTATTGTTTAGTGCTCTGAAAACTCACCGAGACTGTTTGAAAAAAATTGCCCTTCAACACTGTGGATACGAAGCAGCTTCCGTTATTGAAAAAATACACTTCAGGTAAATAAAAATCTTACATGAATAAATAGATTGTTTTGTTTTCATACTGTTTTAAATGTTTAAAGATTAAGGAATAGGTTATTAAAGTAAGTGCGAAAGGGCAGTTACTACTATTATTTTCCTTGAAGAGAGTGATTTTAACCACTTAACAGTTTTACCAGAACGCCGCTCGGGCAAGAAGAGTTTGGTTGCTTCGTTACTAAAACCTTTCGGATACCATTAAATTTGTATCTGTAATCTTCGCTTTATTAAATGGCAGACAGACATTTTTCAATTATATAAGACAAATATTTTAGTATGGAAAAGTGGTATTGTGTCATTATTTGCAATTTGTTGTATTAAAAAAGAAAAAAAAACTTTTGAGGGTCCCAATGTATGTAGCTCCAATATTGACAGTACATCCTTATATGGCCGCTGCAGTAAGTATTGTTATTTCTAAACTTTTCTTGTTACACTGAAAAAATTATCTTTACGAAAGCTTGTAGAATCTGTATGCTGAATTTTCGAATAAATTTTATGTACGTATGTACACACCTTCAGAGTTGAGGCCGTAGCCAATTGGAGGGATCACTAGAGTTTAATCCCCCTCCGAAATTTCCGCGAAGACGACTATAAATATGCTATTAACTATCAGTCAAGACGGTCAAGAATCGAAAATCAGCTGCAGCCAAGATTCAAAAATCTATGTTAGCATATCTTTGTTTGATTCTGTTAAATGTCAAAAAGACAAATGCGATTTCTTAACAAATCTTTTAAATTCATTCGAATTTTCTGGAGTGTCACTCTGCAAAGACAGAATCTCAAAATAAAAGAACTACAACAACCTGATACAAATGATCAGACCTGTTTAGCCCAAATACTTGAAGAATGCAATGGAAGTTATAAAATACCTATCAACTTGATTATTCCGACGTATAAGACTAGGAAGACATTTTTGGCAATAAAGCATTTAAAAACTTACGTACGAAATTTCAAACATTAATTTGATTGACACTAACGTAAATTCATCACCGAAGAAGTAGCTAGATTAGATTATAATTTTATTGGTAAAGAAAAAGGTTTAAAATTTTCTTTCTTAATCATATTAAATTGAATTGTTTGGATAAAACTTAATAAAGACTCTTAACACTCGACTCTATTCAATGAGTAATAAATCTAAAATAAGAGAAGAATGAAGTTATGGGCACCAAATTCTCAGAAATATTTTTCTCGCTACGGCCTTGAGTAATGGCATCGGGTAGGTTAACCAGGTTTTAACAGACCCTCGGTTCGGATCGGGTTGGTGCTAATTTTTTCGTTGCGAGACGCGTTGTTTGCAATTTCTTCATGTTAACCCTTTCCGGCGCGGAGTAAATCTGTTTGTAAAATGATGAAATAATGGACTGACACCAGAATTTACAAACGAATTCATTAGAGAATAAAAACTAGCTTATTTTCCGGTATTTAATAAAAGGGAAATTTTAATTAAATATTCTTGGTGCCGTTTGTCAGTTTTGGAATTAAAATTAGGTGTCCTTTTTTGTGGACACCGCCCGTTAAAGGGTCAACCTGATTTTTCAAGATAGAGTAGGCCAGAATATTGTTTCAGAAGAAATACTACGTATTTGTATGAATGACTCTTAAAGTGTTATGTAGTTTCTACTTATGTAGAAAAATAAAGTACAAACTGATAATAGAAAAATGATTAAAAACTATTTTTCCAAAGTTGCATTAAATTGTGAATCAATTTTCTTTCATCCGATTGCCTCAAAGTAGAATTTTCGGGTTTCGAGTCGTGTATAAACCGACCCGCGCAGGACTCAACAAGCCATATATGCAGACGCAAACCTCTAAACGTCGTTTACGAAAATTGCACTGTTTTAGGAGAAATACACCCATTGTACATTTTGAAAAAAAGTACAGAAAAATTCCTTTAAATTTATGCAAAACTTTCTGAACTTTTACGGATTTGTGTTCTCTAAATGTCAATGACGGAAATTAAACAATTTTTCAGAAAGAAAAAACCTTCCGTAAAATTTTACAGAAAAATTCCTATATTTTTACGGATATTTTTTACAGTGCTAACTCTGTAATTACCCTGTGAAACACTGATTAACAGCAAGGGGACTAAATCTAGACAAGCACAGTACTTCTCAACAATTTTAGTGGAATAGATCCGTATTACACGTGTTCAAGAAATCTACAAGGAAGACTTTTGTTCGGAAATAGTGGAATAGAAATAGTCACTACCTTGTAACTACCAGGTGAAACATCCGGCATTTCCCGCCTGATAATGATACAATAATTAATTCTAGGTAGGCGTGAGTATCAAGATTTATCAATTTCTGCATAATTGCATTCCCACAACTTGCTGCTAAAATGTATATTCCGCATTTTCATTCCCAGAAATTAAAAAAACTTTTTTGAAATACAATTTTTGAAGCTAACATTAAAGCTAGGGGAGAAGTCTTCAAAATACTCGCTTGCATTTTGATATTTTTAAATGGATTTTTTTTATTTTTGTTTTTGCATAAGATACCTGAGGTTGATATCTTAAATGTTGTGTATTTTTACTTTTTTGATTTTGGTTACGGTGTTTCTATATGCGGACATCTTTACTTTTAGAAACTCTTCTGAAAGTAACTATACTCATAAAAAAAACCAAAATCGAAAATGTACAAACATTAAATATCGATCTCAGGTATCTTACGTCACCCCCCCCTCCCCCCCCGAAAAAAAAAGTTTAAAAAATGCTTGCGAGTAATTTGTAAAGATTTCTCCCATAGCTTTAACATTAGCTTCCGAGTTTCTTCGCGGGACTAGTGTAGGCTCTTACGAGCCTACGCTAGTCATACGAAGGTTGGTTGGTTGGTTGATTTTATGACGGGCGATTATCTACACGAGGGATATAGGCCCTAGGAGGAGTGCCCTCCGTGGGGGTTCTTTCTAAGGGATCCTAACCCGTATTTACGGCAAGGTTCGAAGAAAGCCCCGTAAAAGTCCGAACGGTTAGGTCTACGAGCACGACAGGGGTTTCAACCTACCACCTCCCGTCTACCAGCTTTGAGACCATAACCTCTCAGCCACTGGCGAGGCCCAGTCATCCGAAGAAACACGAATGCTAATCTTAAATCTATGGGAAGGCTCTTTTCAGATTTCTCGCTCGCATTTAAAAATTAAAAATATTAAAACAAGAAATTTGAAAATAATCTTCCCGTAAACTTAACATTAGCTGGAGCGTTTCTTCCCTTGACTAGTGTAGGCGCTTAACTGATGTTAGTGATCTTGCAGATCACTTTTTTTCCCCCCAAGATTTCACAGTTTAACTATAGATACTAGTGAAATTTTCCTTCGTTTGGAGCCCTACTACTATCGCTAGAGACTTCTGAATAGATATATTCTAATTATAATAGACCCGTGCATAAAGTTTAGTATAGAGACAGTATCCTACGAGTTAATTGACCCTTTGATTAGTCCTTCGATCAAGCGGTCTCAGTGACCGCTCACAGTAGCCATGCGACAATTTTTGTCACAACGGTTAAGAGTTAATTAACCTTTAACTGATGCTAGCGGTCTCGCATACAACTGTGTTTTTGCAGTTTTCATAGTTTAACTTGTAATTTTTAGTTTAACTATCGAAACTGGTAAAATTCTGTTGATTGAAGCACTAGTACTATCGCTAGAGACTTCTTAATAGATAAATTTTAATTATAAAATTCCTGTTCATAAAGTTTAGTACAAAAACAGAATACTAGGAGTCAATAGAGCCTTTTATTCATCGTTCAATTAAACGGTCTCATAGACCGCTCACAGTAGTTATGCGACAATTTTTGTCACAGTATTTAAGGGTTAAGTAAAAGTTAACTTTGTATAGTGTGGTTGATATTTTAATAAATTCTATGCTAAAAATTATGGTTTTTAAAATTCCTTGACATCTAAAATGGTTGTAAAAAGATTCTATGTAAAACAACTGATAGGAGGTTTTGATTTCACGCAGAAATTTTGGATTCAATTTTAAATTAATGTTTTGAGCTAAAGAACATTAGACATCATAAATGCTGTGCAGAGGGCCCACCGGTCACCTTTGTTTTAACACTGTTTCTGAACAATATTCCTTCAGATAGATTTCTACAACATTTGCAACAGAAATCAACCAAGAAAATTGTTATTTGGAAATGGTGGCTAACTAAAGGGCTGCCTGTGTTGCAATACCAAATACAGAGTGTTTAAGAAAGAATCGCCCTATTTTGAAATGCATATATTATGAAAAATTTTGAACATAGACACTTAATATTAATTTTATTTATTACAAGACTATCAAAGTTTTTTTTTTTTTTTTTTTTGTTGGTAAAACCAAATTAAAGGTGCTCAATATGCCCACCTTTAGATGCACGGCATAAGCCTACACAGTAGTCAAATTAGTCCCAAACTTTTGCGAGCATGTCTGCATTCACTGCTTCCACGGCTACTGATATACATATCTTCAGATCGGCTAGATGACCCCTTTCCTTCTTACCTACATCTTTTTAATAAATTTCCTTCTCCATTATGTGTCTGTGGACATCATTACATTATTTGCTGAAGTGCACTCCAACATACATTAGAAAGCCTGTTAGTCCTTATCCAATTGGTTCCATTACGTGATAACGCGAACTAACCTCTTTCATAATATAATAATGTGTGTGTGTTAAAGTGTTAGAAAATAACCCGCTATTATTTCAATAGCGGGTGCTGCTAATGTAGAAGCTTAGTGACTTTGGTGACTCTGCGATATTAGTGACATGCGACATTATTGACTTTAATAGAAGACTGTTTACTTACGTTAGTAGAAATCTCAACTTTAAACCAAATAGATTATTTAGAATTAAAGTTCTTTAATTTAAAGACATTTTTAACTAATTTGATATTTTCATTCCTATTTGTTTCCGATTTGTATTTGTATAAAAAGTTTAAAGAAGAGCCGGCTTTCTTTGGGGGTTTGGCAGGGTCCTGCCTCTTGGTTAGGGTCCTTGGACAGTGAATATCCCCGCTGAGCGGGGCTTGTAGAATTTTAGCCAACCAGTGGGTCACCCCGCTCAGCTGAGCCTGAACTTTTAGTTCGGCTAATGTAGCTGGAAGAGAAAGCACGCACGTAAAGTCTTTTATAAAACCCCGTAAGAAGAAATCGCACACTGATGGGTCCGGCGATCTTGGAGGCCAGACAAACACTAAAGTGGCGGGTGAAAGAAGAGCGTTAGCGCTACTTGTCGGCAACTGCGTGAAACTAGAGATTTCCCTCTTTATACCTATACTTTATTCTATCAAAACTGATTAAAAAGCTAAAAAGTTTTTTTTAATCTGATGATTTTTTGAAACACCCTGTACTATAATATTTTCTATTCAACACGTCTAAGGGATATTTCAATCTTTCTTCCAGATACTTCGACAGCAGAATGAAAGAATGCAATGCTACATCTTATAGATGTGACGAAAACAGTAGTACAACAGAAGAAAAGCGGACAACAGAGAGCAGGTGGCTGTTTCCCGACACAAGAGAACACGATCAGCGTGGCACAGAAAAAGACTGGAAGAGCACCACAATAGCAGACTGGAGAAGTTCCCATTATGATGAATGGAAGAAGCACAAACATCACAACGGTGGTTTTGTCGTGGTTGTTAGTTCTGTGATCAGTATACTCAGCTGTTTTGTCAGCATCTTACTACTGAAGATATAAAAGGAGCTAAATATGTAATTTCTTGTACGGGAGTGGAAGGACTACGATTTTTTTAATCTTTTGAATTATTTATTGAATAAAATTTTACATGCTGTGCATGTTTGAACACTCTATATGAAAATTAAATTAATTTTACTTCTGTCTGAAACAAGAATCTCATACAAAAAATGTATTGCACAAAAGCAAACAACGAGATGTTACCTATATTCAAAGTATGATCCAATATTAAAAAGTTGAATACACACAAATGTGGGGCAAGTTCGAACAAAACAAGGAAAGTCTCCATAAACTCGTACTCAAATTTTGGGACGAATTCGGAGTGTTCTTTTTATGTGGGTATGCTTGTTTATTTAAAAAAAAAAAAAAATTGCGAAATTTCAATTATACGCCCTTATAGAAATAATGAAAATTTCGTAATTTGGTGATTTATCGCCGATTGGTGACAGTAAAATGCAAAAGAATACAGTTTTGTGATCATTGACCTTCCATTCCACTGGTTGGGTAAAATGTACCCAAGAAATGTTTCTACTCCACACCATTTTAAATAAGTTTAACCCCTTAACAGTTGTGCCGAACACTGTTCGGGCAAGAAGAGTTTGCTTGATACATTACTAAAAACTTTTGGATACCACTACTGTTTAACTGTAATCTTCACTATATTATTTGGCAGATATTTTTAGACTCTATAAAACAAATACTTTAGTGCGGAAAACGTGTTTTGTCCCTATTTTAAGTGTGTGTCAAAAAACGAAACTGTTAAGGGGTTAATTTAAATAAATGTATTTTTAAGTAAGAGATAAAATAATGAAAGAATAAATAGTGTTTATTATTAAAATTGTACATTTATTAAACGACCCTAATATAATGTTTTACGAGCATTAAAAAAAATTAAGAGTTCTTACTAAGCGTTGGGTTTTTTGTAACAATTTAAACTTTAAACACTTTTGGTTATGATTAGATCCATAAGCAGAAATTAGAGACAATTGCATGCAGAACAGGGGGAAAAAGTGAGTTGTCAAAAAGGTGGATTTTTAAACTGTATTTTTGGATTCTTTCTTGCAAACTCATAAGGTTGCCATGCACGAGAGGGTTGAAAACTAAACTTTCAATTAAATAAGGAAATTTAGATTTACGTTAATAAATTCTAACGATAACTTGCCTCCCCTCTTTTATCCACCATACATTTTTAAGACATAATTTCAATACTTTCGTTCATGATGTTCTTTACCCCTTCAAAGATGTGTCCCGCGGACAATTTTTATATGGCCCACCAAGCATTGGGCATTTTACCTGTTTAATTCCGCTGTTCGAACAGAAAGCCCACTTCACATTAGAAAGTACATGTGTACATACAGATTTAACTCATTAAATTTCAGTTCCAAGAAATTGATACAGAGATAACTAATAGGAACGTGGCAAAGTGCAGGATCTTTAATCTGAAAATTTAAAAGATATAATTTTTCTATAAATTTGTTTTATGTCGAAGCCAATACTTTATTTTATCACTACCTTCGATTTTACATAACATAATTTGCTGTATATATTAAATACCAAGAAGCCTATTTTGAAAATAAAATATGTCGCTAATTAAAGACAGCTGAGATTTAAAAAAAATAAAAAATAAAAAAGGTAAAATTCAACAGCTTTATTAAAAGTAGCTTTGAAAGTGACCCGAATTATCACTTTCTTGTATGAAAAGCCCGAAAATATCACCCAGGCTGTTCACTTGCCCGTACTTAGTCAAACATGGATTTTGGATTTAAGCTCCAATTATTTCAGTTTAGATTAGTAAACTTTATATTCTTTCTTCCCTTTCATTCTTACAGACCCTATTTCTACCAATATATCTTGGGATTTATAAAATATCTTATAGCTCTCTAGCAAATATGAATAAATGATTAATTTTTGCATAAAGCAGCTTTATTTTTTTTATGAATAATATATCCAGACGAAAACATCAGTTCACTTGTATTCAGACGAAAACAAATTTTTGTTAGATATGAAAAATTTCTGTTGTGTTTGCAAAAATTAATATTAAAGAGAAATGCAACACAGCGTATAAAAAAAAAAAAGGAAAAAAAAAAGTCTCGCCAATTGAAAGAAATTGTAAGATTTGAAACGGCTACTTTCTAGTGTTCCACCAAGCCCGCGTTTAATGCAATATTGCTGCCTTAAAACAATTTAATACATTCAATTGCCCTAAAGTAGAATTCATTCACTGCGAAATTAAAAATATATATATATATTTGTCCAGAATAGTTAAAGAAATGTATTTGCAATTTCAATATTTGATGCTTTTAGATTGCAATTCTTGAAAGTACAGATTTCCAGCATTCCACTTGGTTATTTAAAAAAAAAAAAAAAAAGGAATTTCTGATATTGCAAATCTCGGTAAAATTCATAATGAAAACTTAGAAATTTCATAATGTTTGATAGTATTGGCGTTTTCAAACAAAATTTCTTTGCCATGACAATTTTTAAAATAAGATTTCATTGCAAATGTTGCTAGGCATTATTACAAACGTCATCGTAGGTGAAATGCTTAGAATATACCAATTAAATTTTGAAAAATATTAAAGTGAATTAAAAAGGGATTTTTTAAATTTAGAAAAACAATTTACTTAATTCACCTCTAATTATCCATGTAGATATTGTATAGAATTATTACACTTAAATTCTGCGAGATTTCATATTGGAACGAAAGTATATGAATGTGGCATTTCTAAATTTCCGTAATTTATCAGTTGACCTATTTCCAAGGCGTATGTTCAAATCAGCCATACTTTAGCTATGCTCAATAGTGCACTTTTGTACCAAGCCTTTGCGTAGTTTTCTTATCTTCTCCAGGTGAAATGGATAATTTGAACTAGAATTAAACGCGCGGCTTTGTATATTATGCTGAATATGGTTTTTCAGTGGTGTAAAGGAGTGACATCCCTCCTTTAGAGCAATAAACCAGAAAATTGCAACGCAATTTTGCAAACAAAAGTAACAGATTTTTAAGCCTTCATTTTTTATTTCTTTCCGAAAGATTAACTTAGCTTCTACCAAAATTGCTTCAGTAGTTGCAGAGGGAAAGCATCAATGTCAGCTGTTTTACTTGCTATTTTTGCACTTATTTTCGGCTCCTTAATCAGTTTTATATTAGAAAAGTATCTAGGTTCGTCAACATATTCTCAGAGAAACATTTGACATTGTTCTGCAAGTTCGATTCATAAGTAATTCAACTCTAGTTAATCTACTAGATAGCTATTGGGGAAAAACCTGTTTTTGCCAATAGCAAAATAATGTTTTATTCACTCTTCTAAATCTAGCATCTAAAATTAGCCGCAAAGGGTATTTTCATTAATATCTGTTGCATGCCCATAAATATGTTTTGAACTGCTGGCTTAACCACGAGAGCAAAACAGGTTGTGTGTTTGGGAGATACCCGTCTAATAGCTTTCTTAAACAGCATATTACATTAATTTTGGCTTAAGAAATCTCTCGAGACCTTTAAACATTTCAAACAAAAATTGCACTAGAAAGGCAAAATATATTAAAGTTGTAGAATAATTTTTAAGAACAAAAGAATGTTTTCCCGAATAAAGTCATTGAGTTTAAAACACTTTGGCTACCACCCTGAACACTGGCGGTCCTTTCAAATCTTCCCCTTCTAGGTCAACTGACTTCCGGCGGTTTATACAGTACAGTCCCGCTATTCCGAACTAATTGGGACCGAACACTGTTTGGTTTAGCGGGAATTCGGAATAGGCGGATTTCATTAACAATAATCAACGTATTGACTTGTTAAGGTGTAAATTACGTGCGGGGACATCTACTAGTATCAGCTCTATGCAGCGTTGATTGGCGCGTGGTGAACAGGTTCAGTGAAAGTGGGAAGGGAAGGGCAGTGACTTTTGACGACTCATCGCCCCACCCTACCTATGCTTCTCCCTCCCGTGTTACAAGAATTACTTCCAGGGTTACTGCATTTCCGCTGCCACAGAGTATTGGCGTATAGATTCAGTGTTTTCGCCAACGGTCACAAATGATTTTGAAGACTGTACAAGGGAAAAAGTGCTACTAAATTATCACTCGAATATGATGTCAGAAAAGCAACGATTAGTGACTGGAAAAAAATTCGCCTTAAAATTGAGCAGTTTTGTTCTGCTTCAAGTTAAAAACTCTTGAAAAACGGCAAAAAACGACTGTGTCTTCATATGAAAAACTTGACCAAACCTTATTCTTATGGTTTAGTCAAGAAAGACAGAAAGCAATCCCCATTTCGGGTCTTTTGGTAAAAGAAAAGGCGCTTCAACTGAACAAGCTTATGCATGGTGACCCATCATTTTCAGCTAGCTGTGGTTTTTTGGATCGTTGGAAGAAAAGACACGGAATTAGACAGCTCACGATTTCTGGGGAAAAGCTATCAGCTGACAACGAAGCAGCTTCGAATTACATAAAAGAATTTAAAGACCTTGTTTCGTCCCAAAACGACTCACCACAGCTAGTTTACAACGCGGATGAAACTGAACTGAATTTTAAGGCTTTACCTACCAAAAGTATTGCTTCGCAAGAAGAGAAATCTGCCTCAGGGTTTAAAATGGACAAATGGACTGTCTTAGCTTCCATCAACGCCTCGGCAAACAAACTACCGCTGATGGTAATAGGAAAATCGACTAAACCCCGAGCGTTTAAAAACATTAACATCAACTCACTCTCTGTGTATTATAAGAATTTAAAAAAAAGCTTGGATGGAACGCGACTTGTTGAAGGGATGGTTCGAGCACCAATTTGTCCCTAAAGTGACTGCGTTCAATAGAGAAAATGAATTGCATAATTGTGCTCTGCTCATTATAGGTAATGCTCCGTCCCACCCAGAAGAAACTGAACTGAAGAAACTGAACTTTTATGTGGAGACATCAAAGCAGTTTTTCTGCCACCGAATGTTACTTCAATACCTATAATACCATATTACTTCAGCCTATGAAACATGGTGTGTTGCAGGCCATTAAAAAATATAAAAGATGTGACTTACTGGGTGGCTGAAGCATGGGATAACACCACTAAAGGCGCAATACAAAAATCATTGAAAAATCTCTGGCCTACATTTGAATTTGTTGAAACAACTTTTACACTAGTGAAAGACTGTCACCTTCTTCCACTAGTCACGAAAATCCCTGGCTGTGTAGACGCAGAAGAAAGCTGTGTTGAGCAGTGGACTGTCGATGACGACAATCGCCACCAGGAGTACGGAGACTAAGACATCGTAGCAATGGTGCAGAACTCATCAGCTGAGATCAACTCGAAGGAAAACGAGGAGGAGGTGAACGCTCAAACTGAAATCATATCACACACAGACGCGGCAAATGCTCTTGACCTCGCCTTACGCTATGTCGGACAACACGCTTCATCAACACCAAATCATGTTATGTTCATGCAGCGATGGCGAAACATTGCATCTTCATGTCAATTCAGTGTTCTTCGTCAGAAAAAAGTCACTGACTTTACTTCTTAAGTGTGTGTAAATTAGTTATTTTTTGTGTTTAGCAGTGATTAAAAATGATTCTACAGAATTGTATAAATGAAACCGACATGTACTGTAAATAACCAGCTTTCATTCCAATTTGGTTTCAGGCGTTTTTATCAATCTTAGGCTCTACGTATGTCTCTATTTAATTTCTTTGTATAACAATAAATGTACGTTTTTTCATGAATGCCTTTAATTTTTCCTGTTTTTAAGTTAAAAAAATTTGTATTTTTCTTAACTCTGTTCGGAATAGGCGGATTTTCGGAATAGCAGGACTCTACTGTATTGTTCAATTTATAAAGCCAACGATTAGTTCGGTGTATAAGCCATTACTCTGGGATAAGTGTGCCTATCAGATAAAAGTACATTTGACCGCCAGCTGTCATTTGTCCGTTAAAAGAAAAATATATATCTGCTTATGCATCTAACAACTTTTTTATAAATTGTGTTCTAAATTTGAAAAAAAAAAAGTTTCTTCCATTGAAAAGTTTAATTTAACATAAAAGATCTTTAGTTATAAATTTATGAATTAGTTATATATTTTACAAAATAGTACATTTTAAATTGGAATTAAAAAACACACAGAACAGTTAAAACAGAAATTTTAATTAACAAAATTTAGCTAGTTTAAACAATATTTACAAAAAATAATACTCCACAGTACTATAATGGCCGATGATGCCAGCATCCCGGCAGCATTTTCACATTTACTAAAAATTTCGCTGCAGCTCCATTCTAAAACGGCACCGTTCATGTGAACAATTTCTTCGTGGACGAGCTGAGAGGCCGTAGCACCACACTTATCTTCGACGGCCTGAACGGCACAGTTACGGAGTTCTTTGTATTCACTGTAACGAAAAATATATTTAATGTTAATAATTTAAAACTAGACTAAAACACCAGCATTGTCAGTTTTACTATTTGGTAATTTCATAAAATAAACTAACAAAAATTCAAAAGGAATTTATTTTTTTAATTTTAATTTCAGTGAAACACTACAATGCATCGTGTAAGGAATTTTGCAACACTTTAATGCTTTACTATTGACTCGATTTAAAGTTCCCAAAGTCAACTGTTCTAGTATAATTTTAGTCAGCTTTATCTAAATAGTTTACATAATGGCCAGTATATGGCAACATAACCCGGCATTTTGCTTCAACTTGGAAAATTGAGAAAAACCAGTAAATAATAAGAAAGACATTTGTAGCACTTGAATAAAGATTAAAAATTTATATCAGACTTCCAAAAACAATATACAGGATAAAATATAGTATTTAATTTAGCTATAGTATTAATATAGTAATTAATACTTGTTCATTTCATAGTGTAACCTTTTGGCACAATTTAGAACTTTCTAAAAAAATTAAAATAAGGTTTTTTTTTATTCCTATGTTGTGCAAGATCTGTAGGAAACTTTAGCAGAAAAATAAAAATTCGTGCTTTCTAGGGTTAATTCCTGTTCCGCTTTCATTTAATTTGCAAATTTTACCAACAAGGCACACACCTGAAGTGCTAATCAACGATTTGCAGAAAATTGGGCATACAAGTAGTAGTCTATCAGAATTGCTGCAAAAACATCAAAATAAGAAAATTGCATTGATATAATGGGGACGCCAGTTTAGCTTAAATTTTTAGTTTTATAACATATCTTCCGTATTTAATACATTTCATCAATAATGACTTTTAGGACAAAAGCTGAACACTTTTCAAAAACTTGACATATGGGTAGAAATTTCCCTTGAGTTCGTCTTTAGCAAATAGCCAGCACTTGCCGCGATGGGATTCTAACCAGGGACCTTCGGTTTTCCAGCTTCTCGACATGGCCACAGAGCGGTAACAAACCTTTCTCTCAAATATATACAGGGTGTCCATAAAAGAACTCCGGGATTAAAAAAAAATCCTATCGACTTAACAATATGAGTTAGGTCAGGTCAGTTCATTTAGAAGAAATCAGTAGCTCAAACTTTATCCACACCAGTTTTTTTTTTTCAACACTAGGTAGCAGTGCGCGTCATTGACCCTGAAGTAATGTAGCAGACGCTCATTCTATCAAGTCAATGCAGTGCGATGGCAACGCCACAACAAAAGGCTCAGTGTGTTACCTGGCTGAAACTGGATCTGTTACCATTGTACAGCGGAACTTTCGGCGCGAGTATAGTGGTAAAACCATTCGTCAATGGCTACATGCGTTTACAGAAACGGGAAATTTGTTAAAAAGAAACATTTTTCTGAGTACATGTCAAGAATCTTGTTTACGCAGAGAAAATTTAAAATGCAAGATATGCATTCTAAAACCCTGACGGCTCGGCCTACAGTCACGGGTAGATTTCGAAGACTCGGACCGTGAGGTGCCTGTTTATTGGGAATTGCAGAAGAAATGCCATTTTTGCCGTAATGCGGCAGATGGGACCGCCCACTTTGAAATCTACCTGTGTCTGTATGCGAAGCCGGCAGTTTTTTTTTTTGCGCGCTGCAAGGACTGGTCCTATAAAAAACTTGTAGATAATATTAAGAGAATTTATAACAAATTTAAGCGGATTTGATATCTTGTGAATTGACGAAGTTATGATTTTTTCGACAGACATTTTTTAACTGGGGATAGTTTTGGGAGTCATGATCGGCGTAGATCTGCAAAAATTTTCAAGAAATTCCAATATAGGGGAGAATGCAATAAGTAGTATTTCTTACGAAATCTACCTAAAACAGACTTCTGTACCCAAACATCTGAACGTCATTTACGTGTATTATATTTTGAAAGCAATACGGAAATCTATACTAAAAGAAAGTTGTGTGTGTCTGCTGGCGATGGCTAGCGAAATTACTGCACGTAGAATTCTGAAAATTTGAGTGCAGATAGTCCAAGGCAGGTCCTGATGCACCCGAGGCTCTGATTTTTAATTTGAGATCCGGGCTCCCTGGGGCCCCTTTAAGATTTTTGCCCTAAATTGTTAACAGAGTTGCCAAGTCTCCGGCTTTTTGGACACCAGGATTTTAGTACAGAAAATGTTGTTTCATGTAATCGGAACATTCTGAGATTTAAAAGAACATTATCTCTAAGATAATACTGGCATGCAAAAAGCCGGAGACTTGACAAGTCTGTGTTAATAACTTACCCTATTTTTATAAGATTCTCTTAGTTTTTGGGGCCCTTTCTACAATTAGCTTTTCGCCCGTTTCCACGTTCCAGTTAAGATTCTGGCCCGCTGGGGCCCGTTGAAGTGCTTCCGAAACGTAATAACGTGCCCACTTTTAATCAGATTGTCTTAGTTTTTGGAACCTTTTCTCCATTTAGATATTCCCCCATGTCTATTTTCCTATTAGGACCCTTCATCTTAAGGCCCTGCTCAAAACTATCAGCTGGCCCATTTTGAGCCCCTACTATAGTTCCCTTAAAAATAGTCCAAAATCACTAGCTTTTTTTTTCTTCTAACAACTTCTTAGTACTTCCAGCTACTACATGAACAACAAAAAAAATTTCGGAGCAGATCCGGCCCCCAGGGCCCCTTGAAATTTTTTTTCCATAAATTAATACCTTGCCCACTTTTAATCCGATCTTCGTTTTGGGGGCCTTTTCTTCATTTAGTTATTCCCCATTTCTACATTCCAGTTAGGACTATTCATCGTTCAAGATTATAATTATACTCTAAACTATCAGCGGTCCCTTTTGGGCCCTCTACTATAGCTCCCTTAAAAATAGCCCGATTCACTAGCTTTTTTTTTTTTCTTTTCTAACAACTTCTTACGACTTCCAGCTACTACACGAATGACAAAAATTCTCGCACATGACCCGGACTCCCGGATTTGTGACCTAAATTTAATAACTTGCCCCCCCCCCTGGGGCCCTTGAACTTTTTGAGCGCCATGTATTTTCTACCCCCCCTTCTAATTGTGTCACCATCTCAATGCATAACTTTAAAATTAAGTCTTGGACTTCTCTCCCCGGACCACCACCCTCATATTTTTTATTGGGGCCTTAGGGCCTTTTTTTAAGCATTACTTTAAAATTTTATTCTAATGATTTATACCCTATGCTTAATTTCGACAAAGTAAAGATCTAAAGCGCTAAGTACTAGGACCTTTTAAGATGTTTTCCTCTTAGGGTCCTGCTCAAAACTGTCAGTAGGCCCCTTTTAGGCCCCTTATTATAACTCCCATAAAAATCTTCAGATTCACTAGCTTTTTTTTTTTTCTAACAACTTCGTAGGACATAGTGACTATCTGCACGGCAAAAAAATTGACTGCAGCTGCCACCAATATTGAATATTAACCTACTTCTTGGGGCCCTTGGTGCAGCTTCTTTAGAAATGATCAGATTATCTTGCAATTTTCTTTAACATAATTCTAGGGTACTCCAGCTACTTTATACACCACTAAACATTTCCTTAAACCTCCCCTCCTCCCTCAAACTGCAACCTTTCAATATTAATCCTTTTTTGTTCGGCATCAATTTAACGTTTTCCCACTACAGCCGTAAATTAAAAATCGTGTTACTGTTAAAGGCAAGTGGTTACGTTTAGAGAGACGGGGTGGGGGGGGATTTTATCCGTAAATTAAATATCGCGTTAATGTTAAAGGAAATTCGTTAAATTCACAGAGGGGGCACCTTCCACCGCTGGGGGCGAATTCTGTCCACAGGTTCTATGAGTTTGGGTCATTAGACTTGATATCGAAAACTTGAGATGTTTTAAAATTTATTATCACGGTTCCGGGCAACGCCAGGCGAGTTAACTAGTATTCCATAAAATCAATGAAAAAACTTCCCGAGTTTAATGCTTTTTCTTTCAGTACCTTGCACACAATAAGTTACTTGCCGACAATGGATGAGAATTATGCCCCTCAAAGCACGTGAAATTCAAATTTGGTTAAAATAGCGCTCATATGTCACCAAAATTTTGTGGAATGTAAAATTAAATGTGAAATGCCATGATATTTGCGAAAAAAGATACAATTATAATGACCAGCGAGATTAATATCTAATTAGAACAAATGAGGTTTTGATAGAAGTAATGGAAGCAAAAGTGCAATGCGCATCAGGAGCAGACATCAATTTCAAATTGAACAGTTGTCAGACAATAAGTTAATTTCAGAATTTGTGAATGAATCTTGTCAATGTAACCACAGCAGAACCAATATATATCTGTTTTTGTATCGGGTGAGGAAATTTTGCAATGACCTATCAAATATTCATTGTGTATTGGGCAACTGTTCTAACTTTCATTGTTTGCTCTTTGTGTACATTACCAGGGGTTCGAAATAGAGCGCTACAAGACTGTAGTCGCACTCTTTACAGTAGTGGTTTGTAGTGTAGCGCTCTACATTTCAAACAAATAGTGTATAGAGTATAGAGAAATAAAACTAATTTGTAGAGAGAAACGGGCACTACGTTTAACGCAACTTCAGGAAAAAATGTGCCATTCTATAAATCACGTGGCCGTAGACTTACTTTTGTGCAAAATTTGTTCTGCTCAACAGTTTGTAAATCTCAGCTGCAGTATATAACAATGCATTACATGAAATCATAGCTTTTTCCCCCCTATTGACACTTACTGCTAAAATCAAGTACTAACCCACCAAAAGAATTCATTTTCTTGCTGGCAACACTTGTTTATTTACTCGTTCGTAAGTCTTCGTGTTCAAATGCCGGGATCCTTATTTATTTGGAATTTATTGTTTGTATTTAGAGTTTCTTATCTGTTATTTCCTACATAATTATACACTATATTGCCAAAGGTGACCGGTCACTTGAGATTTTAGACGTTTTGTTAACTATCTAGAAAAATACATGAGGAATTAACCTGAAACCGCAGGTGTGTAAAGAGTATAGTATAGGTTATATATTTCCGTGAAGACTTTTTTCCCGAAACCCCATTAGGGACCGTCAACAAATTGAAAAAGAACGAATATCTTTTAGATAACCCTGTAAAAATTAATGTAGCAAAAGCGTTCAAACTAGAGATTAATAAGTGGCTTATTGTAATGTACTGTGTTTATTTTTACGAGGATAGCATGTATACTTGTAGAGAAATTAAGATTTTTTATAAAAACAGTCCCAAATTTCGCCTAGTTTTTTGCTTATAATTTGCAGAGTTCTTAATATAAAAAAAAAGTTATTCAGAAAATATGGCAAACAACATTGTACATATACTCTGCAATCAGAATTAAAAAATAAAAATTGGATGAAAAATGAGCAGGTTTACTAAAAAATGTTTCACTGCGCATGCGCGAATACAATCAAAATATATACATAATGTATTAGCTAAGTATATAGAGCAACTTTTCTGAAAGTGAAAGTCATAGCTTGAAAATTCTGAACATTAACGTTGATAGAATAAGCTCAAAATCCGTTGTTCCCAAAAAGAAGCAAAAAGATGAGGGGTTCTATCAAATATCTGTTGATTAGTGCCAAGATAGCGTACACAATATTGCAAGTACTACTATATTTGAGTACAACCCCTCATCTTTTTGCTTCCTTTTGGGAACAACGGATTTCGAGCTTATTCAATCGAGGATAATCAGAATTTTCAAGCTATGATTGAGACTTTTACAAAAGTTGTTCTATATACTTAGCTAATACATTATGCATATTATATTTTGATTGCATTCGCGCAAGCGCAGTGAAACTTTTAGTAAACCTGCTTATTTTTCATCCAATTTTTATTATTTTTTTAATTCTGATTGCAGACGTGTGTAGAATATTGTTAGACATTTTTTCAAAATAACTTCTTTTTATATCAAGAATTCTGCAAATTATAAATAAAAAACTTGGCGAAATTTGAGACTTTTTATAAAAACCTTAATTTCTCTACGAGTATACAACGCTATCCTCATAAAAATGAACACAGTATATTACAATAAGCTATTTATTAATAATCTCGAGTTTGAAAACTCTTAACACAACTCAATACAATTAACATATTACCAGTGAAAAGTATTTTAAGTAAACAAATCTTTGTAAATGTATGTCAACGGCAATTTTATATCCCAATGCAATAATTACTGTAAGAATAGTAAATGAAATTTATGCAGTGTATGATTGTTCAAAAATGTGTTAAAGACTAGCCCCTCGTTATAGCGATCGAAAGAAAACAATGCATATATTACTAAACTCTAAAGACTTATCACGTAATCTTTAAAGGCTGCAAACTTAACAATAATAGAAAATTGTTACTTTGAAACTCCAGATTGTTTCGAATGCTTATGAGAAAGGTGTTAAACATATGAAGCTTTACAAAATTTATTATAAAAGATAGATCGAGGTATGTATACTTAAAATATTTTTTTATTAGATGAAATTCGTGTAAATGGAAACTATTTCTGTCTTATTGATAAATTACGTTTTATTTTATATGAAAATAAATAGTTTTGGATAGAGGCACAGAGAGTCAACTTGGCACCGGAGATAAAATTTTCAAACAGGATGCCGTTTCAATACTTTCTTAGGGAGGCAGGGAGTGGCAAAGCTTTTTTTTAAGTAAACATGTTATTTAAACATATGTACCATAGAAATGTTTGTACAAAATTTTAAATAATTAATAATAATATTTAGTACTGTTTAAATATATATCTATATTTAAACGTCTATTAAATTAATAATATTTATAATTATAAAAAGGGTTAAACCATATTCAATGTTAATTTCCTAAAAAACAAACTTCTAAGTACTTTATTTCAATCAATTTAAATGCAAAATATTAACGAACTGAAAATATGGATATTTACAAATTAAATATTCATTATTCAATTTGTTTTAAATTATTTAACTACATTGTTAATTATTGATAAATGCCTATAATTATTTATTGGTTGTTATAAAATAGTAAAATATAAAAAGTTGTATTATTTATGTTTAATTTTTGTTTGAAACCTGCACACACATATTTTATATATATATATATATATATATATATATATATATATATATAATATGTTTGTTAGAAATGTGGTTCAATAGACGTATAATAAATTAGTAACGTAATTAGTTTATTATTAAGTAATTATTAATTATTTGCTATTAATTGATAATTATATGCAGTTATGTATTAATCAGTTTAATTTTTTTTTTTTTTTTACACTTTCGGTTTCTGTTTCGGCCGAAAGTGGGAAGATCACCGAAATCCGGTTTCAGTTTAGTTCTTAAAAACCTGTTTCGGTCGGTCTCTATTCAAAAGTAGTTTGCAGTCGCTACTTTAAAACAAGTAGTTAACTACATTTTCGATAAAGTAGTTGTATATAGTTTGCTACAATAAAAGTTTTTCAGACCTCTGTACGTTATATTTGTCCCATCAAGTATCCCTTTCTCAACTGCAGCGTTCAAGTATTTTTTACTTCGCCAAATATGACGTTTCATAAATTTCATTCTCGATATTTCACAAAATATGACATTTGAAATAAATACGACTGCCATTTTAACGAAATTTGAATTTTGCTCGTTTTGAAGGGTTTAATAACTCCTCCGAATTAATACTTATACACAATGTTAGCTTGCTGGTATAAGTCATTGAATACTGTGTTCGTATATATTATATATACCCAAATTCGGTAAAAATCTTAGTACTTCGGGAGCGTTCCTTGTAAGTATGGCACACTAACTGCAAACTATCAAACTGATAAAATATGTAACATTAAAAGTATTATAAATTCGTAAGCAGTCTCAATGACATTTATAATAACTATCAAGATAAATACAAATTTTCTCGCTAAATGAAAAAGACACGCTAATTCGGTGAAGGCGCTCTGATCATCTTCTGTACATCAAGAGCTAAACAGACCGGATATTCTGACTAAGGATTCCTAATCTATCTAGATATCCTAGCCTGTATTAGGATTTGAAGACAGCTCAATAGCTAGTGCCCTAACATTTGGCAACCAAGAGAGCAAAAAGAAAGATTTGCTTCTCAAAAAAGAAACTTGGGAGCAGGCTTAAAGCCAAAATCTTTCCCAGAGCATGAGAATGCTTTTGATTTACACAGGACACAGTTGGGTTTACACAATTTATGTATATGAAACTATGCAAAAATAATGGACCTTAAAATTATAAATATTGGAAACACTTTAACGGTTTTAATTATTGCAACTCAAATTTTCGTGAAACATGTTGCTGATAGGACCGGTTTAGTCTACAAAACGCATAGCATAATGTCCACAGGTTGCATAGTATTGCTCAAGTATAGGTGCAGACCATGTCACTTTTGAAGATGCCGCATCCTGTTTAGTCAATTTGGGTTTTGTTTTTCCATGGTATTTTCGTTGTTGCTTTCCATTAAGGGGACGGGGCCCAGGATAATTAACTTCAAGGATTCGCCTTTTAAGTTCGAAGGAGGGGGAAAAAACGTGTTCAATAGATCAGCCTATTTCAAAAGTTTAATAAGATTAAGCATAACAGCAACATCAATGATGAAATATTAGAGGATAATCTAAAGAATATTTCGGAGGCAGAGTTACACCTCCGATGCCTAGAGAGTTATAGCAGCTATTAAAATGCACGCCAGTGTCGGGTATTTATTCTAAAGCAAGATTTGGGCTGCGATAAGTCATATACAGACGCACAGAGAAATAAACTCCTTTTACACAAGCTATAATGAAACCTAAACATAGTACCTGTATTAATTTAATAGAATACCTAAAATTATCAATTAAAAGTTATTTTGTCAAGCGATTTTTCTAGCGACAATAGTAATAACAAGAACGAAAAATCATGAGTCAAGCATAGATTATGAAACTCTTTCCAACAAATCCAGAAAATTTTAACGAAACTTCACCGTTAAATAAGGTGAAAGATTTTTCCTATACTGCTTACTTGCATAACACATTTAAAATTCCAGGTTTTAGCAATTACCTTCCATAGTCAAAAATGCAGTCTAATTATTTTGTGCAGTCCTGTATATGATCTATAGATTTCAATATATACTACTTAGCATGATAAAATTTAGTTTATTTAGAAAATTCACATTTAGCAATTTTCGCCAATAGATGGAAATGCACTCAAAATCTTTTGTACAACGTTTTATATTATCTAAAAACTTTTGTACACACATATTAAGCTGAAATTTAATTCAGGTGAAAAAACTCCTAAGGCAACTTAAAACAAACTTCCAGTACTTCTTGTGTAGCCTGTATATGAATTTATTTTCTACAATCTTCGATAAGTTTACTAATTATAGTTCAGCAGAAAAATGAGTTTCATAAGCATCCCTAAGCAGTTCACTCCTATAGTCTAATACGAATTCCCTTGTGTAGACCTGTATATGATCAACCGAATTTATACACAACACGTACTATGCAAAAATTTAAAACTTGAAAAAGCAAACCGGTGTTGAAAATGCACCTATCACATGATTAATTATTGCACGTAGACTAACGGATAGCCGTGTGTCCCTGTAAATGAAAGATACACGCAACACACACCGGCACACTATACTTTTAAGTGAACAATTTATAGTGCACCTCAGCAATGCATATAAGTTTATGTTTGAAATAGTGTAACATTAAATTACACTTTAAATGATTTACAAAAGTAGAACAAGACCCTGTCAATGAATAAATGTTTTGCACCCTATTTTCTACAAAATAGAGTAAAAATTTAATGCGCTTCATAATTGTATATCAATTTCATTATGTTTCAAATGGTGTAGCATCATCAAAATGCACTTGAAACTATTTTTCCCATTGACTAATGTAACTGAATACTTTTGACTGTCCCTGTAAAAAGCTATAGGTGCTACATACTTCATTTTCAATAGGAAACATGCTATGGTAAGAGAAAATTTTCAGAGCAATCAGTATATTTACGCGAATTAGAGCACGGACGGACAGGCGGCCAGACAAAACACTTTAACTAGATTGGAAAGTTAAAAAATTTAAGTGTCATTTAGCCAAGGCTAAACAACACAATTTCACAAGTTACAAACAGCTCATTAGCAAATAATCTATGACACTCATTTTTTAGACTTGCCTGTCTTTCATAGTTCCCATTCTTTTTCACGTCATTGTGTTGTTTTTACTAGAACTGTGACAAAACGTTAATTACGTTTAATAAAATAACGTTTAATAAAATACAACATCTGACTTTTGCTAGGCATCTATCTTGAAAGAAACAGTGTTTGTCTATTAAAAACTTACCAGCATTCTTTCTTGGCTCTTTCTTCGTCACTGTCATCAAGAGAAGGTAAAACCGTTTTGTTGTAGCAAGCTTGAAAATTTTCTGAAGCATTCATAATGCACATTTCTTTTTCTTTCAGCCCTAGAAGGAAAAGAAAAAGAGTATTTTTTACATGCTCCATCATCACTAAGTAAATTGAAAATTTTCTTACTAAACTAGCTTTAGAAAGAATCTAGTAAAATAATTCAAAATTTAGATATTTAGCATAGAACCGGGAAAATTCTATTTACCTGCTTATTAAAGGGAGATTTAAATTTAGATACTTTGAAATGAGACATTTCTAGAGGTTTCAATAATGTTTATACATTTTAAAGTCCGCCACTCGTGCTATTTTATTCGGACGATATTTTCTTACGTAGCCCTGTTATTTTTTATAATTCTAATAAAAAATTACAAATGGCTTTTACTTTTACAAAAAGGCTCATTTTTTCAGCATTAAATACCATAAGAAATAAGGTGTCCCTGTTATGGCCATCCCCCATTATACGTTAGTTAACCAAAAAATTCGCTCGATGTCAGCAGCACACCGTGAAGGAGCATCCCAGTGTATCATGTGAACGCTGGTTGTGAAATAGGATGTCAATTTCTTATTTTATGTTTTTGGTGCGATCTCTTGTTTTTATCCGTAAAATATCCATTTTTTATGCACGCTTTTAAAAGAATTTATGAATACCATCATACTCTTCAGTTTTTAATGCTCTATCAATTAGTGCTGTCGTTGATTGTATATTTTAAGAGTTGTTCAAAATCAAATTTTGTGAAAGCTGACCTGCACCCGATTTGGTCATCCAGGTGGCCTTATGAAGTGTACCACGCAAGCCTGGGATAAAGACATTTTTATTTGTCCCAATTGCGATATGCAATTTGTTTTAACAAATTTGTCAAACTCTAAAAAAGGATCAATTTTCGAAATAAAAACTTTAAAATTGTAATGTCGATTTTGGTAACAACTCCATTTTTGATGAAAATTCCTGTTTTAAATCCTCTTGAATAACAAAAAGAATTATTGAGTATCATGATTATTGTACACCAACATTATTTAATTTAGCAGAACAGCATTTTTAAATGGAAGAAAATCACGATTTGTGAAACATGTTTCACATTTCCGATTTTCAACGTGATCGAAAATTTTTTTTTTTATGTGGTGGCCATATCATGTGTACATGTTCCTGAAATAGCCACTTCGTAGATTTTAGTTTTTTTTTTTTTTTTTTTTTTTTTTGGGGGGGGGGGGGGGGGTATTAGGTAAAATTATTTTTATTGGGAATGCTATATTTTATAAAAGTATTTTAAACCTGAGAATGTTAAAAAAAAAAAAAAATTTCTTCAAAAGGACGGCAGAGAAAATTTTCAAACTTCAACATGGCCATAACAGGGATACCCACCTTGGACATGAAAGTTACTTTTAGTTTTAAAGTTCCTTAACTCAGAAAAATTCAGTTTTAAACAGGCTTTCGTCTTAGCAGGTATAATTGTATGGTAATCCTACAGCAGGGACAGTGAATTTTTTACGTTCAAGACAGGATTCCGTTATTCACAGGTTCCATTTTTATGTCCCCATTAAGAAGCCGCTGTCCCGCTCTGTGACACTGCATCTAGCAACACTAGTTACAGACAATGTACCTTAAAAAATATAAGCCACAGAACAAATTTAAGGCAATATAAATTTTTAATTCCAAGAAATAAGAGGATGAAACGCTAACCACCTTATCGTTTCATTCATAGTTTTTGGGATATCTAAAATTAAAAAGTGTACGCAATAGTTATATTATGGGAAATATTGCAAAGGCAATGTACAATAGCGGCAACTTACTGGCCATGAAGTCAGATGAAAGTGGACAGATCTGACCGATGTAAGCTTTGGTTCTGTTCACTAGGTCTTCGACATCCTTCACATCAGTCTCATTCCTGCTGCATTGGTCCATGAATAAATCCAAGCATTCCAGCGTTTCATCTTCAAATCTGATAATGGAAAAAAGAAAAATCAGAAAAAAATTGCACATAAAGGGTGGCCCAAGAAACTGGTAGGTGATGTCACAAGTAAATAATATACCCCTAACTGCTATTAGTCGCCTCACAAACCACCGCTTTTTTCAGTTTTCACATTTTAACGTGGAAATTTTTAGTTTAACTATAGATACTGGCGAAACTTGTTTGTTTCGTTACGATTTATTAGTACTACAGCTATACTTTTGAATAGTTCAATTTTAATAAGAGTTCGGTACATAAGGTTTAAAATATTGCTGTGTACTAATCTGGTATTTTAAACATCTTACGATAAAACAGTCTCAGAGACAGCTCACAGTAGCTATGCGACAATTTCTGCCTACACTAATCACGGGAAGAAACACTCAAGCTAATAGACCGGAGCTTTGACGGATTTTCCCCCAAAAAATCACTTTAATTTCTAATTTATTTAATGTCGCCATAATAAATGGTGAGGAGATAAAAATTGGTCCAGTTGTTCATTGATGGCTACTGATGACTATGTAAAAAATCCTCATCGATAGGAGGTGAGCGGGGAGGGGGGGGGCTAAATAAGGTATTTTTTTTTAGTTTTTTTACAAATATTTCAGAAACTTGTGTTTCATGAAAAAAATTACTCAGACATAAATTAAAGAACATAAAATTCTCTACAAATGACAGGTATATACAGTGGAACCTCGATTATCCGTCAGTCAGAAGACCGGAGCTTTGACGGATTTTCCCCCCAAAAATCACTTTAATTTCAAATTAATTTATTTAATGTCGCCATAATAAATGCTAAGGAGATAAAAATTGGTCCAGTTGTTCATTGATGGCTACTGATGACTATGTAAAAAGTCCTCATGGATAGGAGGTGAGCGGGGGGAGGGGGGGCTAAATAAAGTATTTTTTTAGTTTACAGATATCTCAGAAACTGTTGGTTTTCATGAAAAAATTACTCAGACATACATTAAAGAACATAAAATTCTCTACAAATGACAGGTATATACAGTGGAACGTCGACTATCCGTTAGTCACGAAAAAGGAGCCTTGATGGATTTACCGAAAAAAAAATCTAATTTCAAATTTACTTAGTTAATGTATATTCAAATTTATTAAATATTGTCGCAAAAAAAAAAAAGAATTGACGCAATTTTTTCTTTTCTTTGGAGGGAGGGGGGGGTGTCTGGTGGTGAGTGTGAAAGGGTGGATGACTGCCCCCCGATTCATGATTATTATGAATCATCTAAACATGAAACAGAAATCAGCTCATTATCTTGAAGGATTTCCCCCCCCCCCCCCCCAAAAAAAAAAAAAACTTTCTTTTCAAATTTATTTACTTAACCTTCATACGAGGTCTCGACGGCAACTTTCCGAGAATACATGCAAAGTTGGGCAGGTGCTGTCAGAGACCAGTCTATTCAAATTTATTAAATATTGTCTCAAAAAAATTGACACAATTTTTCTTTTTTTTTTGGAGGGGGGGGGGGGGTTGGTCTGGTGGTGAGTGTGAAAGGGTGGATGACTGACCCCCGATTCATGATTGTTATGAATAACTATAAATACTTATACACTTCATAATAATACACTTATTATAAAGAGCTATAAATACAGATCAACAGGATGAGGAAGACATTGAGATTATGGATTCAGTCATGCTGAGAACGCCTTTTAATGAGCCGTCCACCTCAGCTGATGATGTGTAAAGAAAAAAAGAATATTTTGACTTAGTATTTGCCTAATGATAAATTAGTACTTTCATTGTTCCCTATTATGTTTTGTCGCATTTATAAAGTTACGTGAAATTTTACGATATTTAATTTATGTGAATTTGACGGACTTTCCGCAAAAAAATCACTTTAATTTCAAATTTATTTACTTAATGTCGCCATAATAAATGCTACAGAGATAAAAATTGATACAGTTGTTCATTGATGGCTACTGATGACTATGTAAAGAGTCCTGATGGATAGGAGGTGAGCGAGGGTAGGGGGTGGGGGAAATAAAGAACTTTTTCAGTTTACAAATATCTCAGAAATTATGTAGTAATTTTTTCATAAAAACCAACAGTTTGAGATATTTGTAAAAAACTAAAAAAGTACTTTATTTTGCCCCCTCCCTCCCCTCTTATCCATCAGGACTTTTTACATAGTCATCAGTAGCCATCAATGAACAACTGTACCAATTTTTATCCCTTTAGAATTTATTATGGCGACATTAAATAAATTTGAAATTAAAGTGATTTTTTGGGGGGAAATCCGTCAAAGCTCCGGTCTTCTGACTGACGGATAATCGAGGTTCCACTATATATACCTGTCATTTGTAGAGAATTTTATGTTCTTTAATTTATGTCCAAGTAATTTTTTCATGAAAACCAACAGTTTCTGAAATATTTGTAAAAAACTAAAAAAACACTTTATTTAGCCCCCCTCCTCCCCCCGCTCACCTCCTATAAATGAGGACTTTTTACATAGTCATCAGTAGCCATCAATGAACAACTGGACCAATTTTTATCTCCTTAGCAATTTTTATGGCAAAAAAACCTAATTTGACTGGACTATAACCCTTTGCACTCTAGAGGTAAATCTCGCTCACCACGGTGTTCTGCGTAAATCGAGGCTCCAAATGCTTTGGACACCAGTATTTTAAACGGATTTTCTTCGCCTTATTTAATGGAAGAATTATCTAGGATTAATAATGGCGAAATAAACTAATTGATTAGCGATGCCCAGAGCATTTGAAGCCCAAATTTAAGAGGGACACCTGGCAACACTTAGTGGTGAGTGAGAGAAACCTCTCGAGTGCAAAATGTGTAAAAGTCTATGGGGAAGGTTCTTGGACAGATTTCTCGCTCGCATTTTAATATTTTTAAAATGATGTTTTTTTGCATAGGATAGCTGAGGTCGATCTCTAACGTTGTTAGTTTTCACTTTTTTAAATTTTGGTTAGTTTTTTTTAATAAGCGGACATTTTCAATTTTGGAACCGGCTCGGAAAGTGAAAGTACCCTTATATAAAAAAACTGGAACCAAAATCTAAAAAGTAAGCACTAACAACGTTAGAGATCGACCTCAGCTATCCGATGCAAAAAACTTTAAAATGTCGAACCTCGTTAACGTAAACAGTCAAGGGGAAACTTTTGTTCGTGTTAAAAGCAGTTCATGTTATCCAAACTTAAATACATTATATACAACTGGACGGGCGAATCGGAAACAGTTCGTGCTAAAAGTAATTCGCGTAAGAGTGTTCCGTGTTAAAGAGGTTTGACTGTATTAAAATGAGAGCGAGAAATCTGCCAAGAACCTTCCCATAGACTTAACGTTAGCTTGAGCGTTTTTTCTTTAGATTTAGAATCTGGATAGTTAAGTTTTATTATGAAGAGACACTTAAAAAGTAGCAGTTATAACTATTTTCAAAAATAAACACTTGTTAACGCGCTGAATATCCTGTTGGGTAAAGGGTAGAACGCACTTTACCCTTTGACAACAAAGCTACCATTTGAGTGAAATAGACTAACAATTTAATGTAACAAAGACCAATGTTTGGATATTTATTTTTTAAAGACAGATTTCAACAAACATCGTGAACGAAAATTCACTTTTAAGGCTGGAGTTACAAAGCTCATTAAAGTAGATTCCACAAAATGCTTTAGCTACTTGCTTTGAAAAATTGTTTGAACAACGGGGACACTTCACGTAATATTTTTTCTAATTTACTGATACGCACCTTGAAAATTAAATGAAGTAGTGATGTTTAATAGGTTAAATAAGATTAAATTTAAGTTGACTGACAGAAAAAAAAAATCAACTTTTAGCTTAACCTTTTCAGTGGCAAAATAATTCTGTTTAAATAATTGATTGCCGCCAGAATTTACGAACAGGTTGATTTGAAACAAATTGTCAACGTACATAAAAGTAAAATTTTATTTAAAATTTCGGGAGTCTTTTCGAATTAAAATTAAGTGATACGAATAACATACCACCGCCCTTCAAAAAGGTTAAAATTAATCTAGACATACATAGTATATTCTGAGGAAGTTTCATATTGATACTTAAAATATGCGAAAGAGTCTTACTGCATCCATTTCAAATCAGAGTTGCAATCAAATTAGTTTTAGTCGGTTTTTCCCGTTTTCAATATCTATGATCAAAATGCTAAAATTTCACTTAAATTGACTCTTATAATCTTTTTAGATTGACCATCTTGAAGGTGCATTCCATAAAATTAAGAATAATTTTCAGCAGTATAAATAGTTTATAATAAAAAGTAAATACATTAGCCATTTATGCCATACTCACCCCCCTTAGAAAGACCCCCACCCCACGGAGGATACTCCCACCTAGGGCCTATATCCCTCGTGGAGATAATCGGCCGTCATAAATCAACGAACCCTAATCGCTAACACCTCTACGCGGCCCCTTTTTGTTTTTCCATCAACTCTAGCCGGAATAAGTATATCAAATCATTTTAACATATAAATTGACACTTTTTCTTAATGTAAAAAAAAAAAAAAAAAAAAAAAAAAAAAAGTAATTGAAAGCTTCGGTGAAAATACAATTAAAAATGCATTTAGTTGGTGCTACCAATGGGCATAAATCATTTAAATACTATGAAAAAAGGTCTTAAAAACACAATTTAAAACTCATTGCACGTATAATATCGTATCGCACGGCTTAAATTCACTTCAAAAAACATTACGTGATAGGAAGATAGTTCATATAAATCAGCAATCATCGTTTAAAGTTCGAGGTGAAAAATACAGTATATCTCAGACGTGAAAACGTTTCCCGATGTGCGTAAAAACACAGCACAATGCTGTTTAGCTGAATACATCACGTGACCGTAAAACGAACCAATGACAAAACATCTTCGAAAACAGCTACATCAACCGATAGATGCTGCGTTTAAAAAATGATCAGACTCTGAATTTTGATTTGCTAAATGAAACAGGTGGTCGTACAATGAACCACTCAGAATCGTCGCTCTGGAAACTACGGTTGTTGCCAAACGGCAAGCTAGAAATCCAGCCTTATTTTAGCACCATGTAAGAGAAATATATAGATTTTTTAAATTATGGGAAAAGACTACCCTTAAAACCAACTTTTTTAAAATCTTGTCCTTACATTTAGAGCACACTTAATGTTCGCACATAGAATTATATAATTTTACCAAAGGAATTGCATTTCTTTATAAATATTTTCTTTCATAAAACGAATTTATAATATGTCGAAAGGTTTCAAAATACTCAAACAGATTAAAGGATACAGAGTTCCCTTAACTGCTATGAATTAATAATTGTCGCAAAGACACTGAGCGGTCTCTTGGACCGCTTGGTAGAAGGATTATTAAAAAAGGTTAGACTAACTCATAGGATGCTGAATTTGTACTAAACTTTATGTACAGTATTATAATTCAAGATCACCTATTCAGAAGTCCCTATCGATAGTACTGGGGCTTCAAACGAAAGAAAAATGTCACTAGTATCTATGGTTAAACTGAAAATTACAAGTTAAACAGCGAACATTGGGGGGAAAAAAAGCAGCGGCCTGCGAGACCGCTAACAGCAGTTAAGATATCAATGGATGTTTCTAAAAAATTAGCTACATGTGGGATACTAAAACGATTAAAAAACCAATCTCCGTTAACCCATAGGGTACTTTCGTGTTACAGCGGCCCCCGAGGAAGAATCTCCAAGCGACCAAGATTTATCGCCAACTTATAAAGCACGACATATAACATTTAGTGACTCATATTGCCCAATTATAGTCATAAAACGGATATGACGTATATGCATGACATGTGTATAAGATGTATGGCATATAAGACAGAAATAATATGTATATAAAGACGTGTATATGGCACATGAGGATTAGAAGTCTATGTATGTGTATATATGAGGCATATAAGCTTTGTCAAAATCTTACTGCCCTAGGACTGCTCAGACTAAGAACCAAATCTGTAGAGCATAGATGTCCCTCCCGGTCTCCTTTGATTAAAAAAAAATTACAGAATCCCCCGGTAAACGCGGCAAAGGGCGGGATAGTGAACAATAGGTATGGATATAACGAAAAGATTTTTTAAAAAGATAAAAATACAAGACAATATCACTGCCGGAGTATACAAAGAATCTGACTAGACAAGGGGCAGTGAATAAAGGGGGGGGAGGATAGAGTACCTGGCTCAGTGGTGAATTAATAAAAGAAAGGTCACATAGAAAGCTAGATGTTTTTAAGCTTTAAGAGCAAAGCCGGGTGCGATAAAATATTAGCCAGCCAACCGTCTAGAAGAACAGGAGGACGGCAAATATGACAGCGAGCTGCCAAAGGACAATTATAGAAGTAACGAGAAGCAAGAGCGACATCACTTTCACAAAGAGGAGAAAGGGCTCTTTTGAATGCAAGGAGATAGGTCCTGAAGGAACTATGACCAGTAAGAAACGCTATAGTGGAGGGAGAGAGCAGGAGAAGATCCAAGGATACCACTGGAACCAGATCACAAGTATATCTACCCTTATCAGAGTAGTCCCAGTGATCTTACAACTGCTTCATAAAATGAGCACGAAGATGTCTATGTGAGAGTGTGGTACTAGAAGTGAAAAATTAACTCATGATCTGGAAGTTTCTTCCTTTGCCAGCATATCCGCCGTTTCATTGCCTAGGATACCCTTATAGGCTCAAACGTGGTCTTAATAGGTTTTACAGAAGATTTTTAAATAATTTAATCTCAATAACTTGAGGATGTGTTTAATCTAAATGCATAGAGTGCCTGCAGTCTGGAAAGACTATCACTAAAAATTGGAATTAAAAAAACTACTTTTGTTGATCGATCCACTCCAAGGCTTTAAAAAAAATGGCAAAGAGTTAGTTCTGCTTGAAAAATAGAATTGCCGTCCAGCCTGTAGGCCCACCGGTGAATCACTTCACTCCTTTCCGTAGCACAGAAAGCTACGCCTACGCCGGTATTAGTGTGCGAGCCATCGGTGGAAACTATATTTTGAGTGGGAGAGTAAAAATTTAAAGTCTGATTTACTTTGAGGTAGGAAGACTGTCGAATGTATATGCCAGCAAGGAATATTGCGGTGAATTGTCATTTGTGTGAAGTATTGTGTGGCAGCTTCATTCTCTAAATGCAGGATGCTACTTTTAGTGAACTCGTATTTAATGGTAATTAAAATGGATGGAATACCTGTTAATATATATGGAGGATATCACTGGAAATGCTCTATAGCCCCTTGAAATTTGCAAAATAAAAATCCTTTGTAAAGAAAATTTATTAAGTGCTGCTTTTGTAAAGATTACCCTTTGAAACAGCCGCCCCCCATAGGTGGTAATTTTTCATACATAGTGGAGTACCACATATGGCTTTTTACATCCGAAGATTTAGAGGTTAATTTTGTTGAATTATGATAAAATTTTATAAGTTTAAGGTAATTAATGTAAAAACCAGTTCCAGTGTTGATCTATCGTTAAACCTAAAATTTGAAGTTTAGGAACATGATGGATGCTAGTGCCATTAACTTTGATGGTGGGTTTTCTCTTTAGTGTATATGGCTTTGCAAAAGTAAGGGGTTTAGATTTGTTAGTTGAAACTTTTAGATGCATCGACTCCAAAAACTGACAAAAAATGGGAAGAGTCGAAGCAGTCTTACAACTCCAAACGCCGAAAACCAGAAAAAATAAATCTGAAATCGTCCACAAAAGCAAAAAGCAAGTACCCAAGTTTTTAAAATTCTGAAAGAATGATATCAGCGATGAGGAGCCAAAGAATTGGCCCCAGGCAGGAACCTTGAGGTAACTTTTTCTGTGGATGTGTAGATTCCTGCACCCCAGTAAACTAGTATGCTTCTCTCGGAGAGATAAGAACGAATGACTCCAGCAATATTTTCCGGACAATTAAAACCAAGTTGAGTAGAATATCCCCTCACTCATTATCGAAAACGCCCTGAATATCAAGGAGACCAGGGAAGTTTAATTTCACTAATTTTAAGAGCGCAAGATAAGATTTCAGAAATAGCTTTTACGGGAGATCTGCACTCTCGAAACCCAAATTGCCTATTATATAATAAGTTGTTTGATTCAAGGAAAAAAGGCAAGACTGATAGCAATTATTTTTTCTAGTAATTTACCTAATGCAGGAAGCAGGCAGATTGGACGATAAGAACCGGGTTCAGAGGGTGTCTTCCCTTGCTTAAAGAAATATACCACTTCCCTTGCCTCAATGTTAGAGGGAAATAATGAAAAGAGATTAGCCCATTGGGTAAAAATCTCTGGAAATGTGTTAAAGGAACGCTTGAGAATTCGAAAATCAATGGAGTCTGGACCAGGGGGTTTATTATCTTTGAATTTGCCAAGAGTGGCCCGGAGTTCTGCTTTAGAAAATTGATTATCCAAGCGAGTAGAAAAATTAATGCCTAGTCTGGATTGTCATGGTTTGGATACTGTTTCGCTAAAAAGATGGTTGGTAAGGAATTCAAGATAATTACGTCTACACTAAAATCCTGAAGGTCGTTCAAGGACGACTTCATCCAGAGTAAAGAACTACCCAGAAAAGAATTCTAGAAGCCTCTAAGGTATTCTGATTCGAACAAATGACCTCCAAGCCGTGCTCTTGGCCTCAATAGAACGTCTATATATGGCAGCTTGTTTGTTGTATAAAGATTTGTACTGTTGGATAATTTCAGAGGGTGAATTTAGAGGTTTTAAATTTTTAATTCTTTTACGTAGAGCTGCAAGTCAATTAAGTTGAGATTTTAATTCGGAAGACCAAAAAGAAAAATACACTGAATTTGAGACGGAAGGAGGTTTGCATCGCCGTTTTTATTGTGTATTAACAATTCTGTAAATATTTAAATTCTATAACACAGAACAGTTAGAGTTAATTTAAGTGTGTTTCGTTTAGCTTTTAGAAGTTTATCCATTTTTTTTATAATTGCCGAATTTTGTATGGTATCTGCGTTGCGTGGCTAAAAGAGGAATGGTTTGAAGAGAAAATTCAATGAATTTATGATGAGAATCATTGTGTACATCAGCAACTTGACAGTTACGAATAAAAGTAAATGCAGTAGAATTAACGAGAGTGGTCTGGAAAACTTGCCACGATTTTGCCGGACCTATTTCTTTTAATTAATGTTTACGATTGTCGATATTAGAAATTGAGATTGTTGGTGACAAGGAATTCAATGAGACACCTCCGCCCCACCCCCGCTAGAGTCCTCTCTGGGACTTCCCCTCATTAAAATCCCTACCACATAAAAAGATCCGAGTAATTAAGTGCTGCCATTCTTGTAACGAGTTATCAAAGTCGAGTGAAGGTGCCATGTAGTTTGAGCCGATGATGAACTTGCCTTTCGCCGACGTTATGGAAAGAAAACTCAATGGTCACCCCTAAAAAGATGATTTACGATCAAATTAGTATTTCGAACAACTGTTTGCTGTTGGGGGGCAAAAATCTTCCAGGCGGTTGGAAATCCAAACAAAGTCCCTCCCCATCGCAGTATGCGTCCTGTAGCAGCGCGATATCTATAGAGTTCTCCATATGCAGTCTCGCTACAGGGTTAGTAGCCCTGTAGTGGTTCAGGTTTATTTGCAAGAATTTAAATGCAAGTGTCTGAATAAACATTAAAATAATTAGTTAAATCTGAGTATAAAGTTAGTTCATTTAATTTAAAATAAAATATAAAATCCTAAAAATAAAGTAATGGAAGAAGATAATTACAGATTAAAATTATTCTATGACTTCATTGACCGCCCTGAGCCAAGGGCCCCCCATTGGTGGAAGTTGTTTCCAAGAAATTGCTGATCCTGGAACCATTGCAGAATACTATAAGGCATGTGATGTGGCCATTCCTGGGACCACGTTAATGGAAGTAGTTGATAAGGTGGGTATGTTTGTTCCATAAAATAATTATCCCTAAATCCCACTCTGGATCAAGGAAGTGCCCTAGCAGTAGTTGCCCCTTGGGAAAGTTGATCCATATGCTAGCTTCAGATATCTGTTGTATATATTGTGGATGTTGCCAATTTGAATATACGGATGGATGGCGATGCTGCTGGAATTGATGAGCAGAGGGAGATGTTGAGGTTTTAGGTATAGGACGAAATATTGCGTATTGATCTGGTTGGTTCTGCGGTTGAGAATATCTTGATTGCTGGTTAGTGGAGAATAAGTTTTTAACTGGTCTAGACTGAGAGGCAGCAGTATTTCTTGGTTGGTTTAGTAATTTTTGTGGATTTAGGTCGATGTTGGAAGGTGCCTTAGAATTTTCTGTATGCATAGTCTGTCGCCATTGATCATTATGATGAGGACCATCTGCAGATGGGAGAGGATACCGTTTATCGAATTTCATGCGTTCCGCTGTGTAACGAGCTCTGAAGGTAGGATACCGAGTCTGAAGCTTTGTGGCTGGTGTTATACGATGTCTTACTGTCCTCATTGTTGCAAAAACAATATAGTTCGGTTCAACTGTGCATTCAGTTGGAGGGTGTTTAAAACCAGTTTTCACAGAAATGGTGGTTTGAAATACGACAAAATCATAAAATTTCAATCTTTGCATAATCTTAACTGTGGGAACTGTTATAACACGAAAGTACCACGCATGGTTCTAAACATACCTACGAAAAGTTTACATTAAAAAGGAACATAAATGAAATAATTAAAATATTTATGTAATAATTTAAAATATATATTAAAGATTTATATCACGTACTTTATTTGTGAAAAATACTAGATTATTCATTTAAATAACAGCAAATATTTCACATCTATAGAAATATAAATTGCCTATTCTCTTATTTTTCATTATACATTTAAACATGCAAAACTTCATACATAAAAACTGCATTTTTATGCTACAAAACCTTTAATTTATATTCTCGTAAATTTCAAAGATTATGCATATTTTTTTCAATTGTGGTTCGAAAGTAATTTATAAAAATTTTTGCTGCGAAATGCAAGCCTAGCTGGGATACGAACCCAAACAGAAAAATTCTTGAATCCAGTGCGCTGCCAATGACAACCAAGCTGCGGATGCGCTTGCAAAAAGGTAGAAAATTTATCAGATTATAAACTGATGTAAACTTAGAAGCCTTTTTTCTCACCCCTTTCCTCTTCTCTTCGGTATTGTGCTTTATGTCTCAAATATTTATATACTAACTATACTCTATCGATGCACAAAAAGTTCATCGCATTCTGTGACACCGACCTCGGAACTTCTCCTTGTAAGATAAATGAAATTTTGTTTCGTTTGGTTTGGAGCCCTTGTACTATCGCTAGTGAATCCTGAATAGGTGAAATTTCGTTATAATAGTAAGATTAGTGCAGAAACAGCATTGCATCAATCATTTAATCAAGTGGCCTTGGGACCGCTCACAGTAGCTATGCACATTTTTTATCACAACAAAGGTTAAGAGACTAATAAAGGACATCTCCTGTCATAACCCCCCCCCCCTCTCAAGTCTAATAATAGTTCTTTATTTAAATGTCTAAATGTTGAAAGGGAAACTCTTCGGCTTTCCCGTAAAAAAATTAAATATTTTACAAATCGAAGGGCATTTTGTAAATTAAATATGGCTCGTTTGATATGACCAAACTGGATTTGAGCGACAATAAGATTGGGGGGGGGGGGAGTTAAAGTCTTTAAACACATAGAAATATGCTGAAAACTTTTAAATTCAACTTCACTGCGTAAAATAAACGAACAGCTCCAAAATAACAATCTTAAATTTAAATTAAAAAACAAATTTTAACCGGAAATGTGCAGTTTATGTTATACTTACGTACAAACTGCAGATACTCGTTGTTCGGACAGACTTATCCCAGATGGTTGAATCATGCCTGTGTATTCAGTTATGCAGCAATCAATCTCTCCTAAAGTACATAGCGCCAAGGCAGAATTCAGCAAGGCTGAAACAAATTAAGCATGAAGATTTTCTCCAAAATATTAAAGGTTTTTCAAATGCATAAAAACACATTTTAAAACAATGCATAGATTTTGAGAAATTATCGCGTTTCCCATCGAAGCCCTTAAAAGCGAAAAACTGAAGTCTGATTCTATGCATCGCAAGATAAATTGTAACCAATGGTCCGAGAGGCTAAACTAAACAAGGAGAATTCCAACCAGTAGTCTTGAAAATAAGTGCTCATAAAGGTGTAAAAAGATTTTTGGTTTAGGAAGTAAACCGGTGCAAAGAACCACATTAATATAGAACCGGCAATGAAAAATCGCAAACTTTTTAGATCCAAATTCGTTAAATTTCAACTAAATTTAGTCTCTTGCTCATTAAGAGCTGAACTGACAACATTGTAGGACCATAACCACTAAAATTAAATCTAGAACATTCCATATTACTCTTTTTAGCTCATAGGCTATCAAAGCCTGCTAATGTGCCGAAGCACAAATAAAAAGCGAGCAATGTGCCCGCCGGTTCTACATGTATGTAACGCGATAACTCTTGACAGAAATAACCGTTTTGCTTTAAATTTTGTTCATAGGTTCATTGTGCTAAGGTGCTTCCCTGATTAGTTTTGGGGCTTCATTGGTTACGTATAAAGGGGGAACGGGGGCTAACCTCCCTTAATTTAGATAAATTTGTTTTTCATGCAGAATTATCCAATTTTCTTCAAATTTTGTACATAGGTTTGTGATAAGGCGCTTCCCCGATTAGTTTTGGGGTTCATTGGTTAAGTATAACGGGGGATACGGGGGGTTAATCCCCTCCTTAATTTAGATAAGTGGGTTTTTCGTGCAGAATTATCAGATTTTCTTCAAATTTTGTATATAGGTTCATTGTGATAAGGCGCTTCCCCGATTAGTTTTGGGGTTCATTGGTTGGAACGGGGAGGATGAGTCCCTTTAATATATTGTCAATTTATTTTTAGAGGGGATTATTTCAAATTCTTTGAAATAACAGTATAATATACAATTAGTGTGAATAGCCTGCGAGCTCAATGCCTTCAGTTTAACTAAGGCAGTTTTCTTTTTATTAATTACTATTCTAGGGATTAATCTATCGTAGTATGTTTAGAAGATTAATAAATCTAGTTTTGGATACATCTGTCTGTGCACTTTTGTTTTAAAGGTCATTTTTCGTGTCAGTTGTTTTCTATGTTACCGAATTCAGAAATTTTTAAGGCGCTGCATTTTGTGACCTGTCACCATGAAAAAACAAATACTACTTCAAAATTTTCCACTCCCAAATCATTAATATTATAGCAACTCTTCGGACAAGTAAAGACTACAATTAAATATATTTTAATAGTTATTTTATGTTAATACATGTTTGAGAAGAGAGACAGTAGGTGCAAAAAATAGTTTGTTGATAATGACCCATATATACTTTTACAATTTACAGTTATTACTTATTTACAGTTAAAAATAGATTTTTATTGGAAGTATTAAGCACTTTGAATTTTCATGCATTATTAAGTTGTGAGAAATGTAACTCAAATTTATAAAATAGCCTTGTAATGAAAAAAATATAATGAATTTTCAAAACTTATTTTCTAAAAAAAAAAATAATAAACCGCACTCTAAATAATTGATAGTTTCTTCATGCATCCTTCCTGCAAAAAGGTCACCAAATAGCTACAGATGCAAATTGTGACCTACATTTTAACGTTTCTAACAAAAGGTGAATAGAAATATTGTATTTAAGAGAGTAAGTAAGACAGTATAATATTTAATTAAAAACAAACAAGGATTCGCTTTTTAACCATGCCGAACTTTCGAGATACCTTGTCTATCTTAAATAGTTACACCTTTAGATGCAGCATAAAAGGAAAAATCCACCCTGGACCATTGGTATCAGATCCACAAATTTTGCAATTTTATCCCAAAAACATACACATTTTTGTAGAATTTAGCACCCAGCACCCTTCCCCTATTAAAGTGGAATTTGGGGAATTTTTTTGTGAAGATTATTTTAATTTCTAGTTGGCATCAAAAGCATTGGTGCTTTTAGCGCCAGAGCAACTAGTTAATTTTTGATGACCACCGGTATTTGTTTTAAAATGTACTTTAGTTATATTGTTCTTATTAAAATAAAAGCATTAATTAAAAAATACTTCTAACTTATATGGTAATGAAAGGAGTCATCTTCAAATACAATAAAAAGTCAAATATTTGGGAAAATCCATTTTTGTATGAAATAGCTCAAGTAGATATAGTGAGCAAAAAAATTACTAAATAGTTAGGGATCATGCCCTGGACATTGACTATAATATCAGTTCTAAATCATGCTAAGAAAAGCGGTACTGCTGAAGTTCTTTTTAAACATTAGATTGTTTTTTTTTTTTAGTTCATAAGGGCTCTTAGCATTAAAATTTTTATCAGACATTTAACAGTTCAATGCAATTAACACTTAAATTCAGCATAAAGGGGGGGGGGGGATACAAATATGTACAGCAATTTTGACAAATTGTTAGTATAATATAAATATCTGTAAAATGAACAACTTCATTTTAGAAACATCTCGTAAACAGACATAAGTAGAAGAACATTTTCTATATTTCGTTAATTTTTATTCAGTTTACTTTTTCCATTAGACTTTACAGTTTTTAATACGTAAATACTCAAAAAAATAATTAGGGATATTTCAAAGTAAACTGTTTAAAAATATTAATCAGCAATTAATACATTTGGAATTTTTCTTCAGATTCGGTTAGAATCAGCAGGGTCGAAAATTGCTCCCCCTCAATATTTCCCCTATTCCGACAAACACAAAAAAGGGGGGAAGGAAGAAACTAAGGATTCCAATAATAAATTAAAATTCATTGCGATTCATTTCAGCTGTTATTTGCCAATACTTAGCTTATTTGTGGATTTTCAAGTAGGTAACTTTACTCAGATTTTTAAAAATAGGGAAGGAGAAGTACCCTAATTTAAAAAGAACAGGCACATTTAATTTTTAAAACGTTACACGGATTCATTTACCAAACATGTTTAAGCTCAAATGTAATTTTTAAAAATTTCTGAACATTTATGTTTGAGGGAAATAAAGCATAATAAATCTCATAAAAAGAAATGAGTTCACCGAAAATTTTAAAGTTTGAACCAAAATACAGAGTCCTAAAACTAATATAGACTTTATGCAGAAGAAAAGTCTGCTAACAGGCTTATTCTGAAACTTTTAGGACTAGAACTTATGACCTGCGATTAATTTTTCATTTTTCCGGAAGGGGGGGGGGGGGGGGCACTTGGATGAAAGAAATTTCTGTCGGTTTTAGCTTTCCAAGGAAACAAACTCATTATTTTAACTTTAAGAGAATTAACATACTGTTCTTTTATGCTAAGATCCAAACTAAAAAAATAGACTTTAAAAATGATGATAGAGTTGCAAACTTTTACTCAAAAAAAATCTATAAAAATATAGATTTACAGAAGATTCACTATAAAAAGATGCTTGCATAGAGATTTAAAACATTAAATATTTAAATATTAAATTTAAAAAATCCTCCATCTTTTGCTCAAGAGAAAAATAGGCAATAGTTTAAAAATTTTTAGCTGCTCAAATGAAAAAAATAATTCAGCTAGGAGGCGATTGGGACCTTCCCTATAAAATCCAAAAATTCTACGCGGGAAAATAATTTGTTGGCTTTTGAGATGTTTATGGCCCTTATTTTTAAAAAAATTCTGAAACTTGGGGAGAAAACAATTCGGGGAAAGGATAACAAAACTTAATTTTTATTGCACTCAAGCCCTAAAAATCCTTGTTAATATTAAAAAATGATAAATTACTAATAAACAACTAAATTCCAGAAGTTATTTTTCACTTCAGATATTGAAAAATTATTAAACAAAAGAAAAATCCTGCGTCAAGTACAGATTATGAAATACTTTACAAAACTTCACCATTTAATAAGATAAAGAAGATACCCATTTAAACAATTTAGAAAACACTAAACAAATTTGAAAACTAAATTTCAGCATCTACCATACGGATCTATAGATTTGTATATATTCTACATAGCAAGTTAATATTTAGTATGTTCAGAAATTTTTGCCAATAGATTGAGATTTACTCCCACTTTTGTATAGTCCTGTATTTTATCTGAAGATTCTCTTTTAAGCACGCTACATATTAAACTAAAATTTAATTTGGGCAACGCAAAAAACTACTAAAATCACACTTCCAAAAATTGACATAACAGACAGCAATGTGTCCAGTTTTTAGCGAGGTTGTATATGAATCTATATACAACATCTCTTAGTATACTAAATATAGTTGAGCTTGAAAATGCATAATTCAATTAAAATAACCTTTAAGAAATTCCCGCCGATACTCAGAAATGCTTAAATTATTTTGTGTAACCTTGTACATGATCTATAGAATTTGTACACGCCACATGGTATGCAAAAATTTAACCTTTAAAACAAACTGAAAACTCGTAGCAATTATCGCTAATAGACAGTACTGATCCGATTTTTTGTGCGTTCCTGTAAATGAACGATAAATGTTACACAATCATTCTACCTCAAGCATCTTGCAGCGATTCCCACTAACGCATCAATTTTATTATGCTTGAAACCAACATAATTAAAATACGATTCAAACAATTTTTTCTCTTAGACAGTTATGTAACCGAATTATTGTGTGTTACCCTGTAAAATGAATGATAAGTGCTTTGCACTCTATTCTACAGAAAGCACGTTTTATTGCATCTGAGAAATTCCTATGAATTTCGTGTTTTCAACAGGGTAACACCATTAAAATACACCCCAAGCTATTTCTCCCTATAGGCCATAATATAACAATTATTTTGAGTGGCCCTGTAAACGAACTATGAAAGCTATAACTTCATTTTCAATAGCAAAAGTGCCACAGTAAACATCATTAACATATCAATTATATGGCAATCCAAGTACATTTACAAGAGTTGAGCACGAACAGCCAGACAAACCAAATTTATAAACACTAATATGTTTGAAAGTTAAATCTGGGAATAAGTAATACGAAAATTCCTGAATGAGGCCAGAAATCTCGCTGGGAGAGAAGACAGCGAATCTTTTCTCTTTCATCTTTTAAGTAATAATTCATAAATATTACAAAATATAACATTCCATAATATTACAAACTATACAAATTTTGTTTATACATAATGTCATTGTTGAATTTGAGTTGAAGAATATAAATTACGAAGAAGCGTTGAAGAAATATTTATAATGAAATACATATACAGCAGATTTAAAGAAAATTGTTATGTTCGTCTGTGATAAATGACACCTTATTTACAAATAATTACGTTAAAACAAAACAACGAAGGAAACAAATCAACGCATTTAAGACACCCCCCCCCCCCCCAAAGTTTGTGCATGTGTTAAGATATTCTGATAATTTAACTCTTGAAAATCAAATCCAAGTGTGGATGAAGGGTCTTACCTCTGCTAATTCAAAACACAAAGTTTAAATAATATTACATCGTTATTTTTAAATTTAAAGATTAATTAGATTTTGTCATGAGAAATTTTTTATAAATGTAACATTTATAGAAAAGGGAAATTGGGTTAGATTTTTAGCACCTTAAATGTGTCAAATTTTATGCATTTATGTATAAAATAAGGCACTTTGCTAATAAAATATTCTCAAATAGGTTCTTTTTTTTTTTTAGTTTCTTTAAAAATACAATTTGAAATACAGTTGTTAATAAACTTAAATATAAGGGGGAATTTATTGGAAAAGATTATAAAAAGATAACTAAATGTTTTATATTTCTCGAACAGATTAATGATATATTCCAATAATTTAAACTATTTCGAAATTCTGAAATGTACTGGCAAAAATTTTGAACATATTGGATTAATTTACGACCTACATATCGAAAATTTAGCATTCATAATTTAACGTTTAAGTAAATTATTCCAATATGCCTTTTTTACAGCAAATAATGAAACATTTTTAAATCGTTTGAATTGCCACAGAAAAGCAGTTATGACATGAAAGGAAATATTTTGTATTTTACGAACGAATGAACAAAATTTAAACAAAGACTATACAGCCAATTCCAGGTACCTCAGCACTATACCTAATTTCAAGCTAATCGTACGCTTTTGGCGGAAATTATCACAGAACAAACGCCAAACACTTTTTGGACAAAAATTTCAAATGTCTTTTTCCAGACAATAAAACCTAGGCTTTTGCGTAAAGGCAGTCAAATGCTTTATTTTCAAATTAATAGAATAATTCTTAGCCCCACTTAACATTTAATAAAATAATCTCACTAAAGCATAGTATTTCGCTATTTATGCTGTTATAACAAAAAAAAAAAAAAAAAAAAAAAAAAAAAATCAAACGGTTTTTTCTCAACTTTTCTAACCCTGTTTAACTGATTTAAAAGAAAAATTATTTTCTAAAAGTAAAATTATTTAAAGAAAATAAGACCTTACCTGCAAACATGCACAACACCACCAAAACCTTCGCCATAGTTACCTTATGCTACGCAGCATTCGACAGCCCTCTTCAAATACACGCTGCAAACCACAACACAGCGCCTACAACCATCTTTTATTGTTTATCACCTTGATAAACGGTGAGGTAAGAATGTTGATACGTCACTTCCGACAAGCATTTTCCGAAAGAACGTGCAGCAAATACTAGGAATGAGGAATTCAGTAATCTCCACGTGAGGTACTCGAGGAAACTCGCGGTATCGCAAACAGCTAGATTTTTACGAAGCAGAATTCGAAGGGAATATAATGCAGGGGTCACCGTCACCAACCGTTGCGGGTAACCAGGGGCGCAGTTTAATTTTACAGATATCTTCTCGGCCGCATCCACCAAAATATAAACACATCCTACACATATTTACTATTTCTGTGAGGTGCGCATTGCATAAAAAACACAACCCATATGCGGGCGGAGACATTTATATTTGCAAAAAATCTAAATGCTTCTTTAAATATTCTTTACCAAGGCTACAAGAAATAAAACTATGCCGAAAAATATCATTTACAATACAACCGAGTCTTTTAATATTTTGTCCACTAGGCGCGGATCCAACTGAGGGCGGGGAGCAATGGAGACGATCGACACTCCCAAAACAGTTTTAAGCCACTAGTTTTTAGTTTTAAGCCACTTGTTTTCTTTTGCACCCTTGCTTTATATATATATATATATATATATATATACTATTTCATTGTTATAATGAAAAAATAAAAAAAAATTCTTGCCCTTTTTCTTTATTACAGTTTTTACGAAATGTTAAAGGAAAAATATCAATGAATAAATGACAGTGTCGTTCTTTTCTCCTATGATCAGTATTATAGTGGGCTATTTTCAGGGCAGGTCTGGTTGCTAATAAACTCATCAATGAATTGTAATACACAAGGCCCGACTTGGACTATTTGGGGCCCCGGGGCAAGCATCATTCTGGGGGGGCCCTTCTATCAATCCATAGAAATTGTTAGTGAATTATGCTGGAGTAACTAACACTAAACTTCATATCTATTGTATGTATACATAAATTTCGAACCAGGTACTATTCACATCTGTATACAGGGTATCACAAGAAAGATGATCAAATTTTTAACAGATGATAGAATACACTATATTTTTTGTGTAAAAATTTTAAGGCTCATGTGAGATTTTGATAGGGTCACGTCTTTTAGTCACTCTGGGCTATTTGTCATAACATAAAATTTTCTACTCCATTATAAATAATTAATGTTGTTCGTTCCTCTTTTTTTTTCGGGGGGGGGGGGGGTTGCATGGGGTACGGGAAGTTAGGAGGAGAATTCAAGGGTCTTTGAAAATGTAAGAATTTGGTCACTTTTCGCCAATTGTAACCATTTGGCACCTTCTAAACAAAAATCTTGATTAAGCCCAGTGGGGCCCCCTCAAATGGGGGCCCGATGCAGCTGCCCCGCATGCCCCTGCATTAGTCAGGCCCTGGAATACATCTAAACAACTGTCTCCGTGTCCGTCCTAATGAGTTAAACATTTTTTTAGAAAAAAATGAAAATCATCTGGGCGAAAATAAAGGTGGGTTAGAAATGAGTAAGAGATGGAAATTAGTTAAAAGGCTGAATTGCCTGAAATTTTCTTTTGTTATAATATGTGCGTAATGTTACCCTTTTTCCTCTCCCCCTGCTAAGCTTTCACTTGGGACAAGTTTTCCTAAGACAAAATCTATGTACCTGTTAAAACAAAACCTGACTACAAAACCGATGCAGGATTTTTTTTTTTTTTTTTCGGGAGCGGGAGAGGTGGGGGGTGGATCAATTGTTTAGGTTTTAAGCAATAACGGCTTTTTTTTTTAATTATTAAAATACATGAATAAACCTTGGCCCTGGCCTTCTTCTCTGGCTGCGGCCATCCCTGAGTATAACAGAATACTGTCTTAACCGAAACAGTTCAAACTCCCAACAGAACGAACATCATACAATTAAACCTACTATAATATGGATACTTTTCCGAAACGAAATATTTTTCTGTCGCTAGTGATTCCGTTTTCACAGGTTTTAGTAGGATATGTGTAATAACCAATCTATTCTAAAACGTCAGATAATTAAGCTTGCAGCTAGTGGATAGAACTAGCTGTTTCGCGCCTTCATATAAGAAGCTACCCCTTTTTTAATAAATTGTTTTGCACATATGTATTACTGAAATTGTTTTGAAAATTGAGATTATTCTAAAGCTTGCTTTTAAATATTTTGAGAAATAGTTACTATATAGTTCCATGCAAAAGTTCGAAGCACAATTTTCTGCTTTTAAAGAATTAAAATTATTCTAACGGTAATAAAATACAGTAAAATTTCCTAAGGTGGAATCGCTAGGGACGAAAAAGAAGTTCCGTTTTAGGCAGGTTCCTCTGTCAGCAGGTCATTATATGGTATTCATTTCTCCGTAGCATGAATTTATTTTTTAATTTAAGCCAGTATTCCGTCGTAGACAGTTTTCGTTTTCTTAGGTATTATTGCTCTTAAACGGAAAACTTCATGTACAATTATGCTTGCTTCGATGACTCCGTTTCACAGGTTTAACTGTACTTCTTTTTGTAAATTAATATAAATATATATAGTACAGTAAAATCTTTAAAAATGGAAACTAACTATAATGGAATCCTGCCTTAAACGGAAAATAATTCATGAAGAAATATGATAAAATTATAAATGCCAAGACGAAGATTTGTCTAAAACTGACACTTTCTTTGGTCCCTTACAATTCCGTATTATCATATTTTATTGTATTATGTTTCTATAAATTTTACAATTAATAATGAACTACAAAGTACATTAAAACATGTGAAAACGGAGTCGCGGTAGGTCGGAAAACAATTCTATGTTTGACAGTTTTCCGTTTTAGCAAGTAGATTTGTATGGAATTCCTTCCGTCGGGACCATGAAATTTTTCTATTTAAGACAGAATTCCGCCATAGACAGGTACCGTCTTCATAGATTTTACTGTAGGAAATAACCAGTAAAAATTACGACTTATCGCAAACAATATAATCGTAAATAGTAACTCACAATATCGTTTTACATACACTAAAACTTTTGACAACAGAGTCATTTTTACCAGTATAAAATTCCGTTTTTGACAGATTTCATCTAAGTAGGTATAATTAAATGGTTTTTCTTCCGTCAAGACCATGCAAATTTCGTTTAAGACAGAATTCTGTTATAGACAGGTGCCGTTTTCACAGATTTAACTGTATGAAATAACCAGCAACAATTATGACACCATAAACTTAATCACGATACGTATCGAATCCCATTCATTGTTATCGCAAACAATGTAATCGTAAACAATAACTCATATCGTTGTACGTACACTAAATTGTGTAAAAATGGAATCACTAGTACATAAAATTCCGTTTTAGACAGGTTTCGTCTTAGTGGCTATAATTGTCTGTTTTTTCGTCCGTCGAGACTATACTCGAATTTCCCGCTTTAGATCGAATTCCGTTATAGACAGGTTTTATTTTCACTTTTCAATATTATGTCGATTATATGTAAATCTGCATCGTCCCCCCCCCCCCCCCACACACACACACAAAAGGACTCTATGGATCCGCCCCTGTTGTTCGCAGAAATATCTATACACATAGAAAACATTTTCTTTCTTTCATTCAAAATTGATTTTGAATGTACCATATAAATTGGATAACACAATGAAATTGTTCATTGTATATGCAGCAATGGTTCAAAACCCCTCCATGAGGATCCTAGCTGCGCAGTGTATTTACTATTCATAAGTACAAAATATGCGTTTGTAAATATAAAATTGTTTAGGCTTCGTGGGCACAATGATAGGAACAAGTGGGGGCAACTGCGCCTAAGGACGCGTGGATGATGACTCCTGATCCAATGTTTCTAAAGGTGACCAAATGTCCTCGAATTTGGTGACTGTATTTGTACATGCACTTGTCGCAATTTTTTATTTATTACATTTATATTGTAAAACCAGGTTAGGCGGGCCAATCCGAATACCCTATTTTCTCGCCGATGCGTGCTGCCCTGTGACAGCACCTGTCTTGATTACATCCCTTAGTGTCTTCTAGCAGTGTGACATCGACTTTTGAAGTGAGTTAATCTCTGTACCCTTGCAATGCTATTGCAAAGAAATTCACCTCAAAAGTTTTACTTTTTCTCTGTCTTTTCTGTTCCTCAAATAAATCCATCCAGACGAATCGATTTAGGTAAGTACACCAATGTTTTCTACAGCTTCCACACGATGTTTTGACGCCTAGTAGAAGTGATTACGGCCAGCTATCCAGGGGAACGATCCTGTTGATTTTTGATCATTTGTTGGAGCAAAACCGGAATTTTGCAATGAATTGTTTCTTCACACAGCAGGTGGCGAAGGGTGGATACAATGTTCAGTTTGCAAAGAGTGGACACATGAAAAGGGCAGCGGATACGAGAAGTAAAATCTGAGAAAGCCATTACATGACAACATTAAAATTTGCTTAAAAATCGGAAAAAATTAAGTTACTGACCTTAAAAAATGTACATACGTTTTAAAGTTTGATTCACAATTTATAACAATAAAGCTTTTTGTTACTGGAAGTGTAAAAACTTGAATTCTGATTAGTACACGATTTTATACTACCACCAAAATTCAGAGATGTTTCAGATGGTCCTAGAAAATGCCTTTTTCGAAGTAAGAGAATAATTTTCCTGTGGCAACAGGTGTGGTTTTTCAATAGCCTAGATATTTGCAAACACTGTTTCGGGAATGTTCTGATTTTTCCGACTTCCCGTGTCCACTAATGTAATAAGCTATGACTGGTTTTTTGCAAATAAAGTTCAGATCCACTTTTCGTAAAATTTCATAAGTGTCTCGGCCTTTTAAAGAATATGACCAATCTTGCTGTGCCAATCTACGAACATTTTTAGTCTAAAAAATAATTTAACTTTTTAAAATGGGAATAACAGAGTTTCCTTCTCGTTGTAACGGTCATATTTGGAAAACGCAAAACAAACTTGAAAACCCCATTTCAGCAATTGCCTTCAATAGTTGGAAAAATATCCGAATTCTTTTGTGTAGCCCTGTATTTGGTGTATAGATTTGTATATATCCTACATAGGATGCTAAAATTTAGTTCAGTTAGGAAACGCATGGCACAGTTAAAAATTCCTATTCAGCAATTTCCGTTGATAAACAGAAATGTATTCGATATATTTTGTGCTGCCCTGTATATGATTAATAGCATTTATATAAACCAAGTAACATATAAAAATTTAGTTAAAGTTAAAAACGCGTACCACAACTGAAAACGCACTTCCAGCAGTTATGATTCATAGTCAGTAATGTAACCGAATTCTTTTGTGTGGCCCTGTAAATGAATGATGAATGTTATACTCACCATATTCTGTAGTAAGCCTCTTGTAGAGCACCTTAATCCTATATATCGATTTCAACATATTTAAAACAGTGTAACATCATTAAAATATACCGCAAACGATTTTTCTCCATAGACCGTAATGTAACGGAATTCTTTTGAGTGTCCCTGTAAATGAACTAACTATAAATGCAACACACTTCTTTTTCAATACCAAACATGCTGTAGTAAACCTCAATAACATATAAGAATTTGCTTGGGAATCCGAGTGTATTTACGCGAATTAGAGCACGGAGAAACGACAGGCAGACGAACAGACGAACAGATAGACGGGCAGACAGACAGACAGACAAACCGAATTCATAAACACTTTTTAACTATATTGGAAAGTGTTAAAAAGAGAAAGAGACACACTGGGAAAAAAATTAAATGTATGAAAAGCAAAGATTGCAAACTACGTAAAAAGCACTAAAACAATATGTTTATTGACTAAAAGAAAATATAAAAAGAACTTTTACATCAAGAAATGACTAACGAAAATAATTCACAAGGTAAAGTTTTATAGCCAATAGTATACTAAATAATGACACGTAGTTTGTGCCAGAACTGTTGCAGTACTTTTTGTAGGAATCGCACAAAATATTGGTGTAACTGTTGTAGGTGTCGATGAGTTTACTTTGAAAAGCAGTGGAGTTTCTCGGACATACGTTGTTCAGGTCAGACTTCAAACAACTCTGAATTTTAAAACTTTTGCTGTAAATTAAAAAAAAAAGTCATATTTAATTTAAAACACCAAAATATACCTGAAAATAAAATTCTGTGTTAAAATAAAATAAAATAAAATAAAAACTTAAAAGGGTTAGTCAGTCAGATTCCAAATTGTCCTCGCTAATGTTAAACCTATTGGTGTGGGATGCAATCGTATTTTTAAAATATCTCATACTAATCCAGTAGAAACAGCGTAAAAAGGGCCTTGCCTTGCAAAAATTCGGGTAGTTCTGATTTTTGGATATGTTGTAAAGGTTGACCCTCTAATAAAAAAAACCAAGTTTTCGACCTTCTAGACCTTGTGCGTTTTTCACAATATAAAAAAAAAAAAAAAAAAAAAAAAAAAAAAAAAACAATATTTTTCGGCACTTTGTTCGATTTTTCTTAAATAACTCAATTTTAGTGAATTTTACAGAAAAAGCATTTTCACCATTTTGTAGAGCATAAAATTCTCTACAACATGAAGTATTCATGTTTATAAATTGTCCAAATAGGGGGTGAGATACGGAGCCGGGAAAATAGGGTTAAATTTGCAAAAAGTGCAAAAATCCACAAATGACGTTAGTTTTTGCTTAATAACCTACTTTTAGTGCGTTCTAGAGACAAAAGTGTCATTATAAAGTTTGTAAAGCATGAAGTAGTCTATAAGTTTCATTTATTAGATCATTAAATATCTATAATAGAGTTTAAAATTCAAAATAATACAATTTATGGTTAAAACAAAAAAATACCGCCTGACAAGTCATTAATTTAAAAACGAGCTTTAATTTTTGATATTGATTAAACGATGCAATTAATTAATTATAGTATGTAGAATAATAGGTAACTTTTGATTAGTGAAGGGGGGGTGGGGAGTGAAGTTAATCAAAAAACCTAGTCGATAGACATAGTTGCAGGGCCAAGAATTCAAAGTCGAAAGTAAAATTAATAGCTGGGAATAATGTAAAGAAATACTTGAAAGATAAATAAGTTATAATTTAGAAATTTTAAAAAGGAAAAGGAGTATCTAAGGCCAAAACTAAGGGAGGTGGGAGCAAAAGGAGCATGTGGCCCGGGTGCTAGAATGGAAGGAGAAGAGAGCGCACAATGAAGATTTGGTTTGTCGTGTTTGTATTCATTTGTCCCGCATATTTTTGTTAGTCAAAGTTTACATTGATGGTAAATGTTTCTCAGTTTGAGAATGTTATTCCCAACAGAAATAATAACAACAATTATACCTGATAAGATGGAAACCTGCATAAAGGAGAATTGTTTTCCGGTGTTTTGAATTCAGTTTTAAATTTTAAAATAAAGAAAATATTAGAAACTTATCCTGAACATAATCAAAAAAGTATAAAAAGTGCAGAAAATGCTCGTCGCTTGAAGATTCATACTTCTGCTGAGGTTAAGTTCAATGAGACTATGTTTCCACAGATGCCACAAGAAAAATTGTTGGGGAATGAAAAAAAAAATAACTTTTCATTTATATGCTTCGAAATGAATTTGAAAAAGCACAAATGATCACTACGCAGGCCACTAAAGATGCAGATGTGCTAATAGTGAACACAGCTATTTCCTAAGCCCGTGATTACGATGCTGTCATTGTCAATGGTGAAGACATGGACCTTCTTGTTCTTGTGGCTTCTCTAGCTGCAGACAATGTTTATTTACGAAGGGCCAGGAGAGGGAAACCTGATGATCTCTACTCCAAAGAGTGTTTCAAATTTAAGGAACTTGCCAAAATATTCTTTTTCTTCATGCAGTAAGTGGTTGTGACACCACTTCTGTGCTCTACAGCCATGGGAAAATGAAATATTGAAGAATTCTTCAGAACCCATCCCTGAACCAAAAAGTTCAAATCTTTAAAGACTCAAATGCAGAGAGGCACAAACTTGTTGAAGCCACAGAAGGTGTACTTCTTGCCCTGTATGGAGGTGATCCCAACCAAAACTTGAATGTATTGCGGTATGTCAGCTTCGCTAGAGCAGCTAACAATATTAAATTAAACTTAGCTAGACTACCACCTACTCGTGATGCTACTGAATATCATGTATTCAGACATGGCTGGGATACGAAAAGGATCCTCTCGAATGCGGCTGGAAGTGGGGTGGTCATGGGCTCATTCCAGTCACCATGATGAGTGGACCAGTTCCTCAAACTCTACTCGATTTCATATCTTGCCAATGAAAAAAAAAAAAAAAAAAAAAAAAAAAAATGTAGTACGAATTGCAGTTCTACAAAGGCAGGCTTGAAGTGCTCAGTTATCTGTGTGAAGTGCCACAACCAACTATGTGGCAACTCTCCTGATACTGGACCTTGAGGACTTTGATGACCTAGAACAACCAATCGAGTCAAGTAGAGAGACGGACGATGAAGTATCTGAGACGATGGTATCATTACCAGGGCCAAGCAGCAGAAAAAGGAAACATATATGCCAAAGCGACTATACTTAGTATGTATTTGCTGATTAATTTATTGTGCATTCTATAATTAATTAACCACATCGTGTTTTCAATATCAAAGATAAAAGCTCGTTTTTTAAATTAATAATTTGTCAGGCGGTATTTTCCTGTTTTCACCCAAAATCTTTTTGCTGTGATTTTTAAGGTCTATTACAAATATTTAATTTTCTAATAAATGAAACTATAGACTATCTCATGCTCTAAAAAGTTGATTATGACAGTTTTGTTTCTAAAATGCACTAAAAGTGGGTTATTAACAAAAAATAACGTCATTTGTGGATTTTTGCATTTTTTCCAAATTTAACCCTATTCACCCAGCTCCGTATCTCACCCCTCTATTTGGACAATTTACAAACAAAAATTGAATACTGCATGTTTGAGAAAATTTTATCTTCTACAAAATGGTGAAAATGCTTTTTCTGTAAAATGCACTGAAATTGAGTTATTTAAGAAAAATCGATTCCATTCTAGCGCCCGGGCCACATGCTCCTTTTGCTCCCACCTCCCGTAGTTTCGGCCTCAGATACTCCTTTTCCTTTTTAAAATTTCTAAATTATAACTTATTTATCTTTCAAGTATTTTTTTACATTATTCCAAGCTATTAATTTTACTTTCGACTTTGAATTCTTGGCCCTGCACCTATGTCTACCGACTAGGTTTTTTGGTTAACTTCGCCCCCCGCCCCCTCAACTATTCAACAGTTACCTATTATTGTACATACTATAATTAATTAATTGCATCGTTTAATCAATATAAAAAATAAAAGCTCGTTTTTAAATTAATGACTTGTCAGGCGGTATTTTTTTGTTTTAACCATAACTTGTATTATTCTGATTTTTAGAGTCTATTATAGATATTTAATGATCTAATAAATGAAACTTATAGACTACTTCATGCTTTACAAACTTTATAATGACACTTTTGTCACTAAAACGCACTAAAAGTAGGGTATTAAGCAAAAACTAACGTCATTTGTGGATTTTTGCACTTTTTGCAAATTTTACCCTATTTTCCCGGCTCCGTATCTTACCCCCTATTTGGACAATTTACAAACATGAATACTTCATGTTGTAGAGAATTTTATGCTCTACAAAATGGTGAAAGTTCTTTTTCCGTAAAATTCACTGACATTGAGTTATTTAAGAAAAATCGAAAAAAGGGCCGAAAAATATTGGTTTTTTCAATATTGTGAAAAACGCACAAGGTCTAGAAGGTCGAAAACTTGGTTTTTTTATAAGAGGGTCAACCTTTACAACATATCCAAAAATCAGAGCTACCCGAATTTTTGTAAGGTAAAATGCTATTTCTACTGGACTATACAGAAACGGAATATTTTTGACTTTTTTTTCTGTGTGCTCTTCTTAAAGGATGTCTATTTCTTAGTTGCCAAATTTTTCTAAAATATATGATTATTTTTATCGCAAGTATTGAAATTTTACTGATTGCTCTCGTACGATTTTAACCCATAAAATATTAAATTTAGCCTACATTTTAGAAATATTTTGACAAATAAATAAATAAATAAATAAATAAAAAGAAGCATCCTTTAAGAAGTGTACACAATAAAAGAAGGCAAAAATATTAATTTCCTGAGGAGATATTTTAAAATTAAGAAAGCATTCCATCCCATAGGTTTAACTTTAGCGAGAGGAATTTAAGATCTGACAGACCAACCTTCTTAAGATAAGGTTATACAAAGTTAGGTACTTTTCCACTATAGGGGGCTTGGCGTTATTTTAAAAAGTTTGGCACAATTCGGCTTCAGAAAGTGAGTTTTGTTGCCAAATGATATAAACAGCTATGAAAACAAACCGGATGAACTTTTATGCTTGTTTATGTATACGTATGCACACACACACACATATTTATATATATATATATATATAAAGAGAGAGAGAGAGAGAGAGAAACATTTTGTTTATATATATATAGAGAGAGAGGAGATGGGGGACGAATGGGACAAGGGATGGATGGGACCTTCTCACTATTTCAGGCAATAAACTTTTTTTTTAGTTGCTTCCTATCCTCATAGATTTCACTACCATAGTGTGCTTCAGAACCAAAAGCAAGACCACATGGCTGTTTTCAGTTTTCTTCAAATTATCATTTCCTGAAAACTCTGCTTAAAAGTAAATTTTTTTACGTTTGAAATTACTTAAATATCTTATGCAATATAAACAATTAAGATATGTTGTAGTTTTTTATTTCAAGGCTCAATATTGGCAATTAAAATGAATGAATATTAACCATTGTGACAAAATAATTTTTGAGACAAAATGGCTGACAATTGAATATATGCATCATGGTAATGACTGGGGCATTTCAAATGGGATGAATGGAACTGTCTCATCCCTAGAGGATGCTGAAAATATATTTATTAACTAAATAATATTATATAGGTTGATAAACAAATACTTTATGGTAATTATTCTTTTAACATTTTATCCTCATTGTAGCCATCGTCTTCAGCCATTGAATGCTTCCGTTTATAGGCCTTTTAAGGCAAAGCTGAGATGAGTACAATATGATTGGCTAACAAATAATCCTGGAGATCATATTACAATTTATAATCTCTCAGCTTTTGCCAAGGAGGCATTTTTGCCAGCTTTTAGTCCTTAACATTGAATACGGGGAGGAAAATGTTTGTGTCCCATTCATCCCTGCTGTGGGGATGATTGGGACATAGAAGAACTTTTTTTTAAGTTTCATTTATATTTCTGTATAATAATAATCTTGAACAAATATTGTGCATAAGATGTAGTCAAACACTTAATGTATGACATGTGATATATAATATTGATAATAACTTAAATAAAATATTTAAAATAAATATTTTTGTGAAAATGTCCCATTCATCTCCCATCTCCCCTATATATTATTGCTTTTTATATATAAATAACTTCTGATTGTATATAAAAATAAATATGTTGCCAAATTTCCTTTTCTCGCCAATGCCCCTATATTGGAAAAGTACCCAAATGTATTAATTCCAGTACAGAATTTTCATATATGAGGCATTCTCCCATAATTTTAACTTTCAGGAATAAGAAACTTGTGAAATTAAACTTGTGAAATTAAACTTAATAAAATAACATTTAAAACTTATCAAAAAATTTCTCAATGATTCAAAATGAAGGGAAAAAAAATTCAGCAGCGATGATTGTACATATATAAGATGTTATTTAACCGAGGAACAAAGTTGAACTTGCGGGTCTAATTTTTCTTACCGTCCTTTTAACATTTTACTTCTATAACTTTTTATTTTCATCTGAACTTTTACTTATAATGATTTTGCATAGTACCTATAAAACATTTAAATAAGAAATAATAACAATGTAGTATTTTCAACGCAAAATTTTAGGATAACTTTGGCTTAAAGGTTGAAATTTAGAAGTTTATATCATTTTATGCTGAATTATTTTATTTTATTATTATTTACCTGTAACACACTGGTTCCAGACATGCTCATCTATATCTATCTATCTTTGTATATATATATATATATATATATATATATATATATATATATATATATATATATATTTAAAAAAAATCATGGAATTGTAATGATTTCGCTTTAATCAAACACAATGAATATACCCTAACATATTCCAGACACTTTTTCGATTCATAAACATATTTTTAATTATTAAAATTATTAATAAATCATATTAAAAAATTATGAATTTTTAAATTTATGAATTATTTACTACATTAACGTTTACATTAAAAAAAAAGTGTGTCGTTCGAAACATGGCTAAATGTATTCCAACTTATTCCTGTAATTAGTTTTCGAGATATATACAGAAATTTTACTTTTTCAAAGGATTGAGGGGATTGTATTTTCTGTGTTCAGAGATGCATAGAAAGGTAAATGTGAGATATGTACCAGAAAATATTTGTAAAATTTTCTTTCACATTGAATTAAGAAAATTCTATAAATATTTCCATTGGAGAATATGTATTTGTAATAGAGAGTTCATTTTATACTTAAAATTTTTGCACATTTTTTCTAGTGTATAACTAAATTTATATATATATATATATATATTTTTTTTTTTTTGTAATATCCTAATTTTATTTCTATGAAACTTATTGGAAAATACGTATTTGTGATAGAGAGTTCATTTTATATTTAATTTTTTTTGTGGTGTATAACTAAATTTTTCGATATTTTTTTTCTTTAAGATCCTAATTTTATTGATAAACCCCTAAGACATTTTTCAATTAACTCTATGAATATTTAAGAAAAAGTATATAAAATATAGCTTTTTCTGCGCAGATTTGATTGAGGGACTCAAACTGGGTATCAAAAGTGGTGCTACTACTTGAAAAATCAAAGTTGATACAATTTTAATATATAGATGACTCCTATTTCAAAAACTGCATTCTTATTCGGAAAGAAGATACAATTCCAAGTTGAATGATACCTCTAGCATGTCTACGATAATTTGGTAATAAAATAATATGGGGAGAAGAGAGGGGTCCTTTTTTTTAAACCAACTGTACATTATTAGCATTAAGTTAGTATTTGAGCAATTGATTTTGAAAGTGGTGAAAGACCATTTTATATTATTGCTAGATATTTAATGATTTGTAGATATTTAATATACAGGGTGTTTCTAAATGAATATCGGAGTTTTAACGCTTAGTAGTATTTATTACATAAAACTTAAAATTATAATTAATACATAAAATGAAAGAGCAACTCAAACAGTTTTACCTACAAGCTTACAAGTGTTCAGTGTGAACAACTTAATATTAGCTTAATATAGAAACTTAATATAGAAACACTCCAATAGCTTTCGTCACACGGCACATATCAAGTCAATAGATCAGTTCTTCCCAAACGTTAATTAGTGTTTGTGGGGTAATTGTTGCAACAGCTGGCTGGGGGATCACATCTGAACTTTATCCGGAACGCACGTTGCACGGTAACTAGATTTGGTCTTTGCAAACTGCATAACACAAAATGCTTTCTGTTCACTAGTCGCCATTTTCGGTACCAGCGCTTTCTAACGGATCACGGAAGAAACATTGCCTACGCATGTGCATGCACAGGTACCAACAAGCTGTTTGAGTTGCTCTTTCATTTTATGTATTAAGTATAATTTTAAGTTTTATATAATAGATACTACAAAGCGTTAAAACCCCGATATTCATTTAGAAACACCCTGTACATTAATGGTCATCCGTGTTAGTTGAAAAAAAAAATCATGACTTTGGTATGCCCCAATGAACTTGCCTCACTCTCGAAAGCAATGTTTTGTTGAGAACGTTGATTTTCTTTGAATGGAATATGATTATAATAACAAGAAATTGAATATTTTATTTTATGTTGATATTTCCTTCTATGTTGATATTTCATTCTTCTTTAGAAAAAGTTACAATCCAACAAAAAACATATTTAATTTTATAGAAAAAAGTGGAAAAAATATTCAATAGTAAGTTGTATGCCTATAATTATATTTCTTAATTTAGATAGTGAAGGTTTTTAAAGTATTCAGTGATGAAGTTCTTATTGTGCTTATTAATGTATTATATGCAACATAAAAAAATAATTCTATTCAAAGTGGAAATGCCTCACTTTCAAAATCAACGCATTGGAAATAGCGTTGAACCAACCAATCAATGACAAGTAACAAACTTATATATATATATGTAAACTCGGTTTGTGGCGTCAGGTGCCGCCATCCGAAAAATCTACAAGAGACCACGCCACTTCTTCCGGTCAAGGGTCCATTTTTCTTCCAGACCCCTATCCCTCATGGCTTTTTTTATATCATCCATCCAGATCTTTCGTGGTCTTCCTCGTTTCCTCATTTGGTTTGTTCTGTAATTAGATGCGATTTTGGGTGGTCTCTCGTCACTCATTCTTTTAACATGGCCGTAGCAGATTAATTGTTTCTTTTGGAGATCGTCTAATATGGTTCCCTTTATTTTCATCATTTCTTTTATTCTTTCATTTCTTATTCTCTCTATTCTTGATATCCTGCATGACCTTCTTAGGGCATCCATTTCCACTGCTGCTAATTTCTTTCTTTCAGTCTCCATAATTCTCCATTTCTCTGCTCCATATAACAAAATGCTCTTTACTATAGAATTATATATATTATATTTTCTTTTCCTGGAGATCTCCTCACTCCACCAAATAGAGTTTAAAAGTTTAACAGCCTTTCTTCCTTGGCAGATTCTGTATTTAATTTCCTGTGAGTCTGTGCCTTCTCTATTAATGTCTACAGCAAGGTACCTATAATACTCACAGCTTCCTATTTTTATGTTATTATTTAAATTCAGTTCTGTCTCATTTCCTCCTACACATAGGTATTTGGTCTTACTAACGTTCATGTAGAATCCCCATTTCTCATATTCTTCCTTAATTTTTATCGTCATTTTCTCTAAATCATTTTTATTTTTTGCAAACTTATACTGATATTAAATCACATTTATTGTGAATTTGTTAAAAACATAACTTTTACGTTAATTTGTTATAAGATTTAGCTTTTTTCACAAAATAGACTTGCAACAAAATCAATAGCTCATTTTATACTTCTAAGGTTTATTACATGTAATACATAATTTCCACCACTATTTTAACTATAAAATAAATGCACTTACCAACATAAAGACTTTGAGTCTCTTTTCGTTGTCGAATGCGTATTTTCACATTTTTGCCTTCTTTGCTGATACTTATTGTAACATGCGCTGGAATTCAGAAAATCTGAAAAGAAAAATAATGAATTATTTTGTCAGATTCTCAGAACAAAAACATTATTTGTAAATGCAGTATTCAAGTGCAGTACAAGAAGGTTAGTTTAGAATATATTACGTAGCACTTACAGTTCATTTATAGGGTCACTCAAAAGAATTCCGTTATATTATGGTCTATAGGAAAAATTCTATTGCGATCTAGTTTAATGATGTTATACTGAGAACATAAGGAAATTGATACGAAATTCTGAGGTGCAGTAAAACATGCTTTCTGTAGAGTATGGAGTGCAATGCATTTATCATCCATTTACAGGGTCACACAAAATAATTTGGTTATATAATGGCCTACGAGGAAAAACTGCTTGCAGATTTTAAATTATGTTGTGTTATTTCAAACAGGAAGAAATTGATATACATTAAAGAGATTTACTACAAGATGCTTGCTGTATGAATATGATGTGTATACATGTGCATACCATTATCGTTCATTTACAGGGGCAGACAAAAGATTCCGGATACAGTACTGTATCCGAAGTATTGTCTATTAAGGATAATTGCTGGAAGGGCGTTTTCAGTTACGATATGCGTTTTTAAGTTTAACTAAATTTTTGTATATTACGTGGAGTGTATAAATTCTATAGATCATATATACAGGAATACACAAAAGTATTCGTAATTACTGCTGAACATGAGCGTGAATTATTTAAAGGTGTTTAAAGAGAGATGTGCATTTTAAAGATCATTTATATTTATAAATGTTTGTAGAATATAAATAAAATCATATGCAGGGCTATGCAAAGAACTGGATACATTGCCAGCTATGAATAGCAATTCAGGCAAGTGTGATTTCAGTAGTATTGGGCGTGTTTTTGCCTGAATTAAGTTTTACCTTAATACGTGGGTGTATAAAAATCAGTAAGGTAATAAATAGGGCCGCACAAAATAATGCAATTACGTTTCCGTTTATTGGTAGAAATTGCTGACAGTGAATTTTCAATTGTGTTATGCGCTTTCTTACTAAACTTAGTTTTAGCATTACTATGTATTCAAATCTATAGATCATATATAGGACTGGTCAAAAGAAATGGAGTATCTTTCCGACTATGGATGGTTATTGCGAAAATCAGGTTTTAAAATGTGTTATGCATTTTCTAAAATGTCTACTTAGATATATTCTTTACGGTATTAAACAGAGATGTTTTGTTAAAGTATTTTGGAAGTGTTGGAGTTTCATAATCTACGCTTGACGCATGATTTTTCTTTCAGTGTTATATATTTTTCCAAATACAAAGTATTGGGAAAATGAAATTTGGTGCAACAACCCATGTTTGTCAAAATTTGTGGAGTGACCCGTAGAAGTGACCCGTAGATTTATCCGTAGAAGAGAAAACACCATTCCTGTGTTTTAAAATGAAATCGTTAAGTAAATTTCGTAAGAAATACTACCTATTACATTCTCCCCTATGTTGGAATTTCTGAAAAATTTTTGCAGATCTACGCTGATCATGACTCCTAGAACCCAAAACCACCCCCAGTTCAAAACTTTATCTATCTATCTATCTACCTAATCAGTTTCTTATGGACACGATAACTTCCATAATCCTGCACAAATCTCTTCCAAACTGATACATAAAATCAAGGAGCATGAAATCTCGGTCAAGTTCGTTAATGGGCAAAATCGGGCCAAGGGGGGAGAGGGGGATTTTTGTGAAAACAGCAAAAACCCCATAACTTCTTAATTATGATACATATCGAATCCGTTTAAAGTTATTACTTCTAAGAAAAGGGCCGAAATTCGATGTATGACAGATTTTTGATGTAATTAAAAATGGCCTCAAAAGGGGGGGGGGCAAATATGGGTTTAAGAAGAAAAAAATTCATAACTTCGTCAATTGACAAGATATCAACTCCGCTTAAATTTATTATAAATCGTCTGAATATTATCTACAACAGGGGTCCTCAAACTATGGTACGCGTACCAGTAGTGGTACGCAAAGCTTTGGCTACAGGTACGCGAAAGTGCGATGCTGGTACGTAAAATGAAATACCATGAATCAAAAAGGGCATTAAGTTATCGCTTCCGAAATTTTCGAATAAAAATTAGAGATTGTAAACTCTTTTTTGTTGTTGTTGTTGTTGTTACTAAAAATGTTTGTTATAGCAAACTGTCTGAAATCCGCACACGCTGCTTATCATACAACCAGTTTTCCAGAATTAAACACATATAATTATTATACTTATATGGAAAAGAATAAAAACATGTAAATAAATACCTGATTTAAAAATTAATCAATGAAACAGATTTAAGTAGCAGAAAAACTGTCTTAAACATGCATTTAAATTGTATTATCTGAAGGTAAATTCTGAATCCGTGAAAGTAGGAGTTTGTTCGAATAAGAAGTTTGTTGGAATAGGAGGGTTTTTTTTTTTTTTTTTTTTTTTTTTTTTTTTTTGAAAAATGATTCATTATTTATTTAACTCTATCAATTGAATTTTTTTTCTTCATCTGTACCAAATGCGAAAGTTTCTTTCTATTTCATGGAAACCGGTTTTTAATACAGTAAAGTTATTTAAATGGTGATTTGAAATCTAATAAAATATAGGAAATTCTACTTTCACAGTTTTTCCTATGTTAGCATTACTTTTGGTGCCTGGTGGTACGCTGAAGTATGAACTTTGATTTGGTGGTACGTTGGTCTAAAAGTTTGAGAACCCCTGATCTACAACTTTTATATTGACAAGATTTTTATAGAACCAACTCTTACAACAGAAAAATCCTTGCCGGCTCTGGTTACAAACACAGGTAGATTTCAAAATGAGTGGTCCCAACTTCCGCATTGTGGTAAATAGGTCATTTCTTCTGCAATTCCCAATAAACAGGCGCCCCACAGTCGGCATCTTCAAAATCTACCTGTGTCTGTGGGCCGAGCCGTCTGGGATTTTTTTCTTTCAATTAGGCATTGGATTGTTATTATTTTCTGTTTCTCAATCTCAATGGATCTGTTTCTAATTTGAACAATATCCGTTTTATTTGTGATAAAATATTTTTTTTCTCTTTTTTCTCTTGTTAGTTGAAAACAAAATAGATTATATATATATATATATATATATATATATTAAATTTTCGGTAGCTCCTTTACTTTCCCACCAAGTTGTTGAAAATGTTTGATACGTTAAAATCCTACCTTAATGATAGCTAAAGAAAGGAAAAACAAAAAGACAAACTTTAAATTTTTAAATAATTATGAATAAAAATAATTTGTTACAATGCTTAACATACATTTAAAGGCGACCAAACTGGTCGCCAGTGGCGGCTAGTTATAAAATAAATCTTCAATGATACCAAATGTTTAATAATAATGTATCACACAATTGCGAAAAGATATATGATTCATATCATCATTTTTATAAGCAGCTGTCAAAATATATGATTTAATTTACTATAAGAGTAGTTTATTAAATTATATAATTTTCACAGAAATGTAGACATCACGAAATACCAAACGGATTTTGGAAATGAATCATAAGTGAACGGATGGGCTTTGCTATATATATGAATAGTATCTGAGAGTTTTTTCTATCACAGCATAAATTCTGTTTTTCTATTCGTTGAACGCAGTGACTCTTAGTCTTAGATAATTAAAAACAAGTTGGAAATTGTGCGTCAAAAGTGACAAATGTGGTGCGTTCGTACTATTATTGTTTCAGTGAAATGAATTATATCGTCTGTTAATTTCCGTAATAAAAGTAGCACATCTTAAGTTGGCAGCATTTTATGTTTCAGTGACATTTACTGAAAATTCCAATCGGAAACTTAATCCTATGCGCGGTAGCGTATTACTGCTTGCGCGGCAGCGTATTACTGCTTGCGCGGCAGCGTATTACTGCTTATTTTACGGTTTAATACTGTTAATTTTACGGTATAATACTGGCAGCTGGGATGCCAGTTTTATACTGTAAAATCAACAATTATTTTTTGCAGTGTAGCTTTGACAATTTCAAAACTTGAAATCCATATTTAGACTCTTTTTCCATTTTATATGCATTTCTCCGGAAACATCTATCCAAAAAACTGTCGGTAGATTATAGGATTTCTATAATTGAACAATTTTAGTATACAAATTCGGCTTTTAAATTCAGAAATATGGAAATAATATGATTCCATCTTAAATATGACGTAATCACCATAGCAGCCTAGAATCATTACCTAGCATGGGATATCATTGAATTAATTACGTATGATTGGATTTAATAGAATGATAAATGTGACTATAACTTGGTCATAGAGGTTATAAAAAATCAGGTTTGGTACATCATATACGTCATATATGACTATAACGGCATACATGTTAGATAACTTGGCGATACATCTCAGTCGCTTGACGATTAATCCTCGGAAGCCGCTATAACAAGGAAGTACCGTTTTTTGTTAAACTCAAATTACTTAATAAATATTTTTATTAATATCTTTTTAAGTTTTGATTCCATTTTCATAACATTTAAAATGACTCGAGAAAATTCTGCAATGATTATATAATATTAAATTTTATAACATTCAGTTGAGTAGTTTTTGCGCTGTTATATGCGGACAGACAGACGAAAGGACCAGGCGACGACTATAGGTGGCTACGTTTTTATATAATTACGAACGCACATAATAAAATAAACCTCGCACTAAAAAAAAAAAAAAAAGACATTTGTTTCTTAATCTAGAAAAATATAATATAACCATGGACGAAAATAATCTCTTCCGAGTCACCCACGATTCCGAAAGGCATTCTTTATCTTTAGAAACATCACAAACCAATATATTTTCGAGATTTTAAGAAGCATTTATAAAAACAAAGTTTCTTTTCCTGCCACTGATTTTCGGAAATATTTCAGAGTAGTTTTTATAGTGTATTAATAAGTTTTCTGAAACCGAAATATAGGTTTTTCGGTTGTTATTCATTCTCGAGCAAACATTTTCATGTTCAACAAATATGTTTTCAAGACAAACATGATAACATTAATCACATTAACATTAATATTAAAATTAATGTTACTTTGTTACTCTAGCATGTATAAATCCAACTACGCAGTTGAAAAGGTTTACTTGAGAATTAATACTATCCTAAAAAGTAATATGCAGATTTGAGAAAACTGGTTAATACACTATAAAAACTACTCGAAAACGTTTTTGAAAGTTAGTGGCAGCAAAATAAACTTTGTTATTATAAAGGATTCTTTAAATCTTGAAAATATATTGGTTCCTGAGAATTCTAATAACAAAGAACGCTTTTCGAATCATGTGCAACTCGGAAGAGATTATTGTACATTTTCCTTCGTGGTTAAATTATAATTTCGTAGAATAAGAAGCATTTGACTTTTTTTTTTTTTTTTTTTTTTTTTTAGTGCACTGAAAAGTACCTTTAAAAGGAAATAAATTATTAATTAATCGGTAAAATTTGATTGGCAGTTTTTACTAATGTGGAAATCACACAGATATCTTTTAATATAACTTCATTTTTAACGAGCAGCAAACACGTTCTTCGCACGGAGAGAATGAAAAAAATAAAATACTCATCAACCCTAAACATAGAAAGGTGCAAAGTTTCCATCGATGAATGACACATATAGAAGTATATTGGCAATTTCATCCAGAAATATGAAACGTGTTGCAGTGATTGCTTAAAGAAGATGCCCTTTTCACTCATGTCAGAAATTTAAATTTTCTAAAACACAGCATTCATTTTTCTTTTAATTGATTCATTACAGAAAAGCTCACTTCACGTATATATGGACATTGAAAGCGGAATGATAATCGGGAGGCAGCGTCATATTTTCGCAACCAGTTTTAGCGTGGATGATTTTGGTATAAATGATAGATTATATAACGTAACAGCCATCCAGTTGGTGCACCAGCGGGGGTAGGGAGTCGTTGCAATAGCAGCATAGCATAACCTGCTGCAATGTGAAATGAATGGCAATCCGATTACTGATGTTAATCAGACTCAGGAGCATAATCAATAATCCTGTAGATATTCATCCTATATAGTAAAAAGAAAATCAAGATTGGTTAATTTTCTATATTTCTATTGATGCCATCTCTTGAGACCAATATATTTCCAGCTTTACAAAACATTTTTCTTTGAAACATTTTATACCTTTCGTAGTTTTACGGAACAGGGAGTTTCTACGCTGAATTATCTACAGATGTATGAAATACCCTGTATCCATACCAAATTTAATAGATTTGTGACAGTCCTCATATAAAAAAGGATTAAAAATATTTTCAGGTAAATTTTTTGAGCCGTCCTGTATTTAGGCTTTAGTTTGGCTGTTTTATATTCCAGCTAATTTCCAATCATAATTTTACGTAACCTGCTTTTTTTTTTTTGTTTTTTTGTAAAAAAATTTCAGATTGTAACACAAAAATTCAAAATTGTGCATATATTTAGTATTTCATATTTTCGGAAGATAAATAAATTTAAAAAAAACTAAGGTTGTGAAACTTACAATTTTGTGAAAAGAAACATATTTCAAGAAAATCGTTTTCAGATTGATATTTACCGAAATTAAAAGCAAAAATAGATTTTTTTTAACTGTCCGTAAATTACGTTACATTTTGAAATAAATTTTATCTGAAAGCGCATATTTTGTGTTCTATTCTGTGCTGTAAAGACTGGAATTATGCAACATTTAGAAACAAAGATGCGAATGATGAAAGAAAATCCCTAATTCAAAAATTCTTTAAAACTTAATTTTAAAAAAAATCTAAATCTAATTTTGAAAAAATCTCTCCAAGGGGTTCTTGTGACCACCTTACAGTACCTCCATGATACCCAATATCGTAGCGTTGGTTTTATCCATTACAACGTGAGAGCCTACACAGACAGACAGACACATAGAGGTCTACACGGGTCTGGGCCCAGGCCAATTTTCATTCACGAGACCCAGGCCAGGCATGGTCTTCACACTTTCTGGGCTTACTTTTTCTAAAGGCTCGGGCAGGACCGGGCCTAACTTTGTTCTGCAGACCAGGACCAGACTTCTTTTTGTCGGGGCAAACCGGGCCTGGACTGCATTCTTCCTAGAGGTCTGCACTGGTTGAAATCTTCAGACCCGGCCTGGTCCGTACAAAAATCAGTAAAATGAGGCCCGTCTCAACAACTTTTGCGAAAACTGCATAGATTTTTAAATGGCCATTATTCTATATATATATTTTTTTAATAATACATATATTTCTATGAAAAAAAATAAATAAATAAAATAAAGTGCTGTAAAACCTGTAAAATAAAACCTGTATATAATGGAAAAATGTTTTAAATGGAAAAATGTCTTGGTCCGTGCAAAATGAATATTATAGTCCGTGCGAAAAGTATATAATATATGTACAACAGGCCATTTACCTGCTAAGAATGGAACCTGTCTATAACGGATTTTTCTTCCCGTACTAAATCTTCATTTGAATGTAATTGTCTAAGTCCATTTTTTAAATCAGTGTTTATGTGAAAAACTAAGTTGTCATTAATAGTGTTCATATTTTGTACTGAATGGATTTCGAACATAATCTGAAAATAAAATCTATACATAAAGGAGTGTGCTTTTTGAATAATTTTAACTGCTGGATAATGTTGCGTCACAAATATCGAAATGTTTTCCAGAAATTCAGTCTGGCCGAGTCGGGCTCGGGCCGAACTTTTAGCTTTTATACCGGTTCGGTCTCGGGACGAGAGTTTAGCTGTTATACTGAGCCGGGCGGCTCAGGCCGAACTTTTAGCTTTAAACCGAGCTGGATCGGGCCAGTAAAGTTTTTGTACGGTCCGGTCCGGACTCGGACCGAACTTTTAACTTTCATACCGGTCCGGGCCAAAAAATGTTTTTACTTGTCGAGTCTGACCCGGACCTGGAAATTTCGGCCAGTGCAAAGCTCTACAGACACACAAACACTTCGTTTTATTAATATAGATAGATAAATTTATTTTTTATTTATTTTCAGAATGTAAACGAATTTTTAAAAAAAATGTGAAAATGATAACCATTGCCTTGAAAATAAAAGAGATAAAAAAAGAAAATAAGCCATTTTCCTTTTAACTTTTATATGCAACTCATTTACGCAATCTTTGTGTTACTTTTTTTCATTCAAATTTTAACTTTTAAAAAAAATTACCAACCATTTATCCAAACTTTTCTTTGTTTGAAGTGGTATTAAAATCGAATTACAGTTTTCAAAACGAAAATGACAGGTATCTTTTTTTTTTCGTATTGTTTTTATAATGATAATAATAATGATATACTCTGGGTATATTTGTATAATACTTACTGTTTTGTTCTTCACTTTTATTAGTGCAAAGCTTTGTCACGAAATTAACGATGGATTTTATGGCTAAATCGATCGTAGAATTTCTATTGTAGCATGTTCCGGGAACATTCGTAATGCAATCTTCAAATAACCTGAAAGAAGTTTTAAAATGTTGATTATGGTTGCTATAGATATTGGCATCTCATAGAAGTAATTTTACAGCTTGCGGCAATAATTTTTGATACCCGTGCAAAAATGTCATTATGAGAAATAATTTATTTAAGTATAGGTCAAGTAATTTAAGACACATAAAAATAAAATTAAAGAAATAGAAATAAATAAATACTTATCGACGAAAATGGTAACCACGATTTAATACTTCCTACAAGTATTATGGTTGTTATAGTGCAAAAAAGTATTTATATACGAAATGTGTACATAGATAGGCGGTTGGTATATCAATTTCTGTATTCCATCACATTTTTAGTTCATCAAAACACAAGTTTAGGATCTCAGCAACTGACGTTATCTACGAGTGGTAATATCCATGCCTCTGCAGGTATAAGAAAAAGGCATGTTTATTATAACAAACACTCCATCAACCAATCTACCATTACATTTTTGACGTAGCGATCATTGCAAAAATCATCATGGCGACGTAGGCCAATCATATGATAAACATGTTAAACGTAGGCCAATCAAATCGCCCGAACTCATGTGTACAGTAGGAATAATTTTATTATTGCTCCCCCACAGTAATTTAACCCACAGTGACATCAGCTACCCTTTCCTTATTCATATTCCCTGAAAGACAGTGTATTTGCTTACATTGGTGTCTTCAACCTGAGACCCGCGGGCCACCAGGCTACAGCTATTTTGCAATAGAAAAATTTTCCGTATTTAATGACATAAACTATGCTATTAACCGTTTGAGTGCTATGAAGCGCGATAGCGCCGCAATGTATCTGCGGATCAAACAAATTTTGTTTCAACCCAGAAATTTTATTCAATAATTGAAATGATTTAATTTTTATTCAAGAGTTGAAGTATTTACAGCGATTTGGTGAGTTACATTTTATAAGATAAAATTTCTGGGTTGAGACACAATTTGTTTGATCCGCAGATACATTGCGGGGCTATCGCGCTTCATAGCACTCAAACGGTTAAATAAGGGAAATATTACCTTTCGAAATTTGTGGTGGCAAATGAATTTGAGACAAAAATGTTGGAAACCCCTAGCTTAGGCTATTTAGAACTACGCGGTACATGCGGGCATGTTTTTTAGGAACAGCATGAACCTTGTTTACCAACCACAGCTGATCGAATTGAAGCTGCTTAAAGGATCGAGTATATCTTGTCAATTTTGGTTGTAATTATCGCCCTTAGGCTATTGATCTGATCTAAGTCACAGGTGGTTGGGAAACATGACTGATATTTGATGACTGCTAATATAAGCAAAAGTGCTGTCAATTCTATTTCTTTCCCAGGCCTTAGTTATTATTTCTACCCTTAAGAATGTTGGTCAGTGAGATCTCGAATTCCCATTGACAATGTTAAACCTATGGGAATGGAATGCATTTTTATTTTTAAAATATCTCATCAAGAAATTAATAATTTTGACTTCTGTCTTCTATGTACTCTTCTTGAAGGAAGTCTCTCTTTTTTTTTAGTTTACACAATATTTTTTAAATATAGGATTGATTTTATTTGAAATTTTGAAATTTTACTCACAGCTCCACAGCTTCTATCACATAAATTTTTAAATTAAGAATATATTTTATAAATATTTTGCAAACTTAAAGAAAAGAGAGAGACATCCTTTAAGAAAAGTACAGATAAAACAGAAGTTAAAAATATTAATTTCCCGAGGAGATATTTTAAAAATAAGAATCTATTCCACGCCCATAGGTTTAACATTAGCAAGGGGATTTTGAGATCTCAGTTACCAACTTTCTTAAATAAAATAGATCAAGCGACAAGATGTTATCTGTTGTCTGGGAATATGTTGATCAGAATTAGAAAAGTATGCCTTTATTTCGACATCCCTCTGTTAGTATCGAAAACCATGTTACTATAAGCATCTCAAAAGTAATGCTGGAAAGACAACGCAACTTACTATAATACAATTATAAATAATGTCAGCTTTGGAATCAAAATGAATCTCTTACTTTTTTTGTTGGCAGGTCGCATTAAGCTCTTTGTCACTCTCGGCATACCTTCCAGTGAGGTTACCTCCAAGGTTAGCAATGGTGTTGAAGCATATTCTGGACTGATAGAAAGAGCAATCGATGGTCTGGAATTCAGCAGCTCCCAGACACTGAGCGACTTGAAAAGCTGTAAGTTTGAAAATACTCAGAATTAATTGAAAGGGTCGAACGATTGATGGAGTCATGAAAAGAACGGAGTAGCCGTAAATGACGTTAATTGATGCCGTTCGTATTCGTACCCCCTCTCGCTTCCGCCATATTTAGCCGAGTGTTGCACTGGACTGTTATTGGTCAAAGTCGAATATGGCGGCCGCTGGAGATGGGGAAAGAACACGTTTTCCGGCTTTAAAGGGGAAATATAAGATTAATATGTATATATAATCTTCATAGGATAAGATTAATATGTCTAGCCCTTTCTTTTCATAGCTCCATGATCTGACTTCATAATAAAGTAGTTGCGTTGATAAAGTAGCCACCACAGCTAAGCATGGTTCATACGCTTTTACCACAATTTTTTAATAGAATACTTCGTCTTATTTAAACGTAGAAAAGTATTACAAATCCTGCAAATAAACGCGGTGTCAACAATTTCTGCTATTTAAATATTAAACAGAAAATTTCTATTAAAAAAATATGGTAAAAGCTTACGAACCCTGCTAGCGTGTTGGAGATTATAATTTACTGTGTTGGAGATTTTTTAGGGTATGAAAGGCAAGGTTTTGTATTGCATTTTAGTCTATCCTTTGTTATTCGTGGAGTGTAATAGTGTATTCAATACAGAAATTACATACCATATGTTAGAAACATCAATTACATAAGCAATTTATAAAACCTCTCTTACTATATTAAATATACTGCTTGTGTGACTTTATATAACATACATGATTATTTTTAAATATTTTTTTAATTTCTCATTCTGTAAATCACACATAATCGCTGCTTACTGACCTCTCTGAAATTTAACTAAATATAAATTTTAAAAAAGGAAAAAATTAAATGGGACCACTGGAAATGTGGCCGGTTTAACCTTTGAACTGTATTATATAATCACATCACATATGACAATCGCATAATGACGTGTTTTTTATTCTTAATCAGTTTTTAATCTTTTTTTAAGTCATTAATACTGTTAAAATACTGGCTTTTATAAGTTTATTCGCACTTCTAGATCAGATTCAACTTTTATCGCATAGTGTTAATTTAATTAATTAATATTTTAACACATTTTAAGCTGGAATTTAAAATTAACTGGAGATGATGCTCCGCCCACTTTACGCTACTAAATGTTCTGCATTCATTTTTATACAATTATCAATGAATGTGCATCACAATGGCATTGCTCAGTGATTTAATTTCAACATTTAGCACGAAAAAATAAATTTTCGAATTACTTTTTCTCTACTTAGTATTTGAGATTTCTCCTTAAAAAAGCACCACAGGATGATAATATATGCACTTTTTCTCAAAATAAAATATTTGTAAACAAACTTTGCCTAATAGTATCCGACTCAGTTAGTAATTTACTGTTGTTTATAATGTTGCTTTTGCCGCAATTAATGTTTAAAAACAATATTTTGTTCTGATGAATTGTTTATTAAAAAACGTTAAACAAAATTTTTATCATTAAATTATCAAGTCATTTTTTATAGAGATCAATGTCGACAAGAGAACTATCTTTCTAATTGAAAATTTGTATGTTTATATTTGTCACCAGAAATTTTATACTTCTACTAGTAGTGGGCTGGGAAGAGTTTTGCTAGATTATGTTAATCCGACAATATCTGAACTGTGCTTAGCTTAACTTATTCTTTTATATAAATTTTTAGACCAAATTCCTAATTTATTTTACTCTCTTTTCATAAATAAATCCCTATACCTAAAACTTCTGTTTGACATTCTGCAGCATTCCAAATGGGAGGAGCCTATTGGCTTCGACCAATTGGAAATTTCCTGCTTTTCTTTCGTATTAATTTACTCCCCTCCCTACAGTAGCTACTTAAACTACACTTCTACTGTTTACTTCTCATGGCTCCATTTATTGGAAATACTCACCACTTATAGACTGGGCGTGAGGTTGTCATCAACTGGGGATACTCTTAAAAGCAGTTTACACTGCTTAGCACTGTTGGGAAGAGCGAAAAATCCTAACAGTACAAACTACCTAAACTACAGTCCTACGTACTACGTACCTAAACTACAGTCATTTTAGTTTTTTTTTTTTTTTTTTTTACAAATAGCGGGAAAAAATCGAACAAAACTGGATTTTTGTAAAGATATTCGTGTATACAATTTGGTATACTAAAAGTCCTCATCGATCGGATGTGAGTTTTCGCTTCAAGAAGCGCAAATAATCTTGAAAATAGTTTTTTTTTTTTTTTTTTTTTTTTTTTTTTTTGTGTGTGTGTGTGGGAATATCTCATGAACGATGGCATCTAGAAAACAAAATTCAATTAGAAAGATGTAGAAAATGTAATTTCCTACAAAAAGTGTGTATAACATTTCTTTGCACACAAATTCTTCTCTGTCAAAAATCAGAAACAGTGAGCATAAATGGAAAAAAATAGGAAAACGCAATCATGTTAAACTCGCCCAAGAAGAACAAATACCTGTCTACTTTCCAACCCGTCCCCTTTTCTCTTGACATTGACTGTTCCTTTGTAGACCGATTTCGCGCTTTGTGCAATAGACATTGCGTCACCACATGCTTATGTCGAAATATACCACGTGCTCGTATCTTTGCCCTGTTTTATTTTCAATTGATGAGCATTTCGTTGTTACTAAATCACCGTAACTTACTGAACGAAGTATTCTTTGCGAGTTTTTAGAACGTGAATACTCTTATTTGCCACGCGTGTTAAAGAATGTTTTAAATAGTTTTGAGAGTGTAAAATGATTCTTTCTTTATTGTTGATCGAGAAGGAAAAAATGGAGATTGACGAAGTAGTTTGTCTTGTATGTGGTGATTGCTGCGTTGTGAATGATTAGTGAAAGTTGGAAAAAAGGGACTGAAATCACTTGTGACATCAAGTTTGGAAAGAAAAGACAATAAGTGGAAAGCATTTGAAGAAATGGCTGAACACAACCGTGAAATTATAGTGCATCCAATGTGTAGGGAAATTATACAAGAAAGGATACTGTTAAGTCGTACAAGAAATCTGTTGCAGGAAAACCCTCAACGTCCACACAATTACTCCATTAAAAGAAAAATTGAGAAAAGACAGTCCCTTGTTTGAATTTAAAGAAAAATGTTTACTATGTTCTAATAGATTGGACGAAGATTTTATATAGAAGTAAAAAAAGAAATATCTAAAGTATTGCGAAAAAGTTGTAATAGTTGAAAGCTTAGAGGTGAAAAATAGCTTAATCGTGGCTTCAAACAAGCATGAAGACAAATGGGGTAAAGATGTCAGCAACTGTTTATCTAATGTCATTGACTTGGTTGCAGCTGATGCAAGGCACAGAGTAAGGAGATTTAAACAGAGAATCAACTCTCATAGACTTCAATGGTAACTTCTTTAACATGGGATTACACATAGATAGTGGCGCTAGCTGCGGATGACGTGAAAACTACAGTCGTAACAGAAGAGAGGTAGCTAAATAGAGCTATATATCGCTTTCTTGGCGACAAATGAGGGAAGAGAAAAAAAAAACGGCGACTACTTGCTTCTTGTTTTGGTTGGTTGGTTGATTGATTTTAAGACGGTCGATTATCTATCTACGTGAATGAAAACAGATTTATTATTTTTAACATGTTCTGAAACAATCGGAATTCAACTTTATTTTAAAATAAGTGCTGTGGTAAAACAATTTTTTTTTCCAAGTTTGAAAGGAAAATTTGATGTTTTTAATTCTTCAAAATGTAAGTTGTCATTTATTTTCATGTGTTATTTTTGTTCTTGTTTTTTCAAGTTCCATAATGTTTGAAATATTTTATATATATTGAGTGTTGACAGATTTGTGCCGAAACGTCATGTTAAGGCTCACTGTGGAGACGCGAAATGTTTTTGGTTTCCGTCTGTCTGTTTGCCGTAAAAATGGTCCGATTAGGTTGATTTTTAGTAGGTATGTTGGCTAGGTATCCGGAATTAGCTGTATAGTTTTTAGTTAAATTTGGTTCATTCGTTCGGAAAATATAGAATATTTTTTTTACGTCATAATGCTTTCTTATGGGGATGCAGACGATTTTTCAAATTTCATTTTTATCTGAAATGAAAATGGAATATTTGCGTAATGGATTTAGATGTAAAATTATGAAGGCTCAATTTTCGATATGGATTTCCAATAGTTTTAAAATTTTGCTTATAAATTTAATAGAATTTAGAAATTAATTGCTTAAAATATTTGAAAATGTTTTTGCATCTGTTCGGGAAATATAAACATCTTACTTTCATATTTTTTACAATTTTTACAATCATTTATTTTTACTTACCACTTTAATTTAAGGATTCTAATTTCTGGAACATTCGAACAATTTTATATGCTTATAAACATGCATGCAATTGAAAAAATAATAATTGCGGATTGTACGAAGTTAAAATGATATTTTTAAAAAAAATGATCTGCAGATTTACTAGTATAGGAAAAAACTTAGTACCATGTTTACATTGCGATAGAAAATATATATGAATAAAATTTTATACGGAGAAATTTTTTTTAAACATGAATGAGATTTATGGTATGGCAGTTATTTTAACGATAATATAAAGTCAAAATTTGTTAAAAATCTGCCAACACTGAATGTATATAAAATATTTCATACATAATGGAACTTGAAAAATAAAAACAAAAATAACACATAGAAATAAACCACAACTTACTGATTCTTAGGAATAAAAAATAACTTTGACATCTTGTTCTTGCAAACAATACACTCCTCTCTTCGTAGCATTTTGAAGAATTATAATAATTATAATCAACTATTTGATCTTCAAAGAATAATTTTAATAATAAGTATTAAACAAGATTCGAAAATAAATTAGCGAACGCCGAAAATTTGCACATGCGCAAATGACAACAGAAAGACGCCACGCAGAATAGGGTTACACTTAAAATGAAATCACGAAGATAAAAATCGCCAAACCGATGATTTAGTTCTTATGTCATCCGCCGCAGTCGCTCTTTTCAGGCGAAGTTGGATCTCTGTCTTACTCTGTGATGCAAGGTACCATGACAAATGCTTTATAAGGTTTTTTACCAAGCAAGTGGAAAACAGTAAGAAGAAAGGAAGACCGGAAGAAATATGATTGTCGAAAGTATGGTAAATATTTATACATTTATTGAAGAAAGTGACGAATGTCAGTTCTCTATTGATGAACTTCTAGAACATGTGCACGGTTATATATCAACAGTTAAAACAATAATTTCTAAACTTAAAGCACACTATGGAAACAAAGTAATTATCGCCAGTTCAAAAAAAAAAAAAAAAAAAAGACAGTCATATACTTCAAAGGGTTTTGTCACAAACTTTTAACCCCCGCATTGTATGAAAACCGGGAGACTAATGAAGAAGACGAACGACTCAGAATCGTCAAGAAAGCAGCCCAAATAATACAGGAGGATATGTGTTCCCGATACTTTAATCTTTCGTCCTATGAACATATGAACAATTTCTTTGGGGAAATAGAAAGTACCCTCCACCTGAACGGCGCTTGTGCAAGGAATAATTATGAAAATTAAGAAAGAAGAATCGGATATGTATAAATAGAATATGTCGGCGATGATATTGACTTATCGTATTGTTGACTGTCTTAGCACCTCCAAAGACAGATATATTTTTTATTCAGCCTGGAAGAGGAAGATTACAACCACCTTGTATTCGTCGCACAGTCCCAATAATGGTGCAGTTCTGAAAGATCATATATTGTTCATTCACGCTTTTACAAGTTGTGATTCTACATCAGCATTGCTTGGGAAAGGCAAAATGTCGCTATCAAATATTTTTAAAAAGGAAGAAGTCCGTAACATTCAAGCTGCCAGCACTTTTAAAAGTGGCAAAGCATCCCAAATTGAATTATCCGAGGCAGGAAAAACTATGTTTCTTGCTTTATATGGTGGTAAAGCAGAAATTTCTCTAACAAGCACTGTTACATATGTTTCAAGAAAGGAAATTCTGTTGGTAAAAAAAGCCTTTCCTTACGAAAATAGTTCATAGAGCTGTATAGAACTCTATAGAATTCTTTACAAGTTCTATAGAATAACCATTCTACAGAATACTATTTCTATAGAGTTCTATATAACACTTTTTCTAAAGAAAATGTTTCTATAGAATTCTTAGAAGTTCTGTAGAATTTTTTCTCTATGATTCTATAGATTTTTTGTTGTTGTTGTTTTTATAAAAAAATATTTCTCGATCTTTTAAAATTTATGTGAGTAGTAATTTATTTATAACTATACATAAAAATTTAAAAAGTAATAATAAATTTTGTAATACATCAGTTTAATATATAATAGTACTCCATAGATTTAATATGATTATATACAGGGTATTTCTACACTCATGGTACAAACTTTAAGGGTAGGTAGAGCACACAGTAGCAATCATTTATTGTATAGGAATGTATGGGACCAAGTGACGCATTAAGGTAAAAACACCAGGGGGGCAATTAGGCCCCTTTTTTAATATTCAAAATTTCTCATTCATACCAGAAAATTTTTATGCTATCCTTTTCTTGACATTTCATATTTTCTTAATAATAAAATTCTCCTTTGAAAATTTTTGGTATGAAATCGAAATTTTTTTAATTGAAAATAGAAATAGAAATAGAAATTTTTTGAAGTAGAAATGGAGTTTTTGGTTGATTCCACTGGCGGTAGAGAGCAGTAAGTAACTGGTCGCCGTTCAATACCATGCATTCAAGTAGAAGAAATCGCCATTTTTAATTGTGCTATCGTTCGTCATGGTAGACTTTACATATGCCAAAAAAGCCGACATGCATTTCATGTATGGTCGTGCAATTCGCATCGCCAGGGCTGCCCTACGAATGTATCAGGAGCAGTTTCCTCGCAGAAGAATGCCTGATCATAGAATGTTTCAGCGCTTACACCGTCAGCTTTCTAAAACAGGTTCTTCCCACGTCAACAGACAGGAAACTGGGCGAGAAAGAGCTGTACGCAGTGCAAGCCTGGAAGAAATTATTTTGAATTTTGTGAGTGAAAGGCCCGAATCAAGTACAAGAGCTGTTGCACAGAATTTGGGTGTGAGTCATCCGACCGTTTTGAGTGTGTTAAATGAAAACCGATTTCATCCCTTCCGTTTTCAACGTTGTACAAAATTTGAATCCGGAAGACTATCTTCTGCGGTTGCACTTTTACCAGTGGGTTTTGCAGCAACATGTATTGCAGCCAGACATTACTGCTCATATTCTATTTACAGATGAGGCAGTATTTACACGCGAGGGTGTATTTAATGCGCACAATTCCCATCTTTGGGCAACCAATAATCCACATGCAACGTGGCCACATGGTTATCAACAACGATTTTCTGTGAATTTGTAGGCGGGTATTGTTAATAATTATTTGATTGGCCCATACCTACTACCAAAGAGGCTGGATGGTCGCTATTACCTTATTTTTTGCGACATGTTTTACCAGAACTGCTGCAAGATGTTCCGATCGCCATTCGTAACCGGATGTGGTTTCAACATGATGGAGCGCCCGCGCACTTCACCACTGATGTGCGCAGTTACCTGAATGCCACATTTGGGACGGGATGGATTGGGCGTGGTGGACCAGTACCTTGGCCACCGCGATCTCTCGATTTATCGTGACTTGATTTCTTTTTATGGGGACATCTGAAGAGTCAAGTTTATGAGACTCCAGTTGACTCAGACTAAAATCTTGTATCTCGCATATCCGAAGCTGCTGCACGTGTGCGGGAAATTCCTGACATCTTTAGAAGTGTACACCAATGGTTCCACCAACGCTGCGAAGCATGTATCCACAGTTGGTGGGCGCAATTTTGAACACTTATTGTAATATTATTGTATGCATTATTATTTACTTGTAAACTACATTGTAAATAAACATTTTATCTTTTTTATTCATGTATTTCGTTTGATAAGTTTGCCAGTTTTGCGCTTTTTTTTAATTCAAAAATTTCGATTTCATACTAAAAATTTTCAAAGAAGAATTTTATTGTTAAGTAATTATGAAATGTCAAGAAAAGGATAGCATAAAAATTTTCTGGTATGAATGAGAAATTTTGAAAAATTAAAAAATGGGCCTAATTGCCCTGGTGTTTTTACCTTAATGCGTCACTTGGTCCCATACTTTCCTATACAATAAATGATTGTTACTGTGTGCTCTACTTACCCTTAAAGTTTGTACCATGAGTTTAGAAACACCCTGTATATATAATTTAATTCAATTCTAATACATTGTGATTCATATGTCAATGTAATAATATATCAGTTGAACTACTGCATTAAATCATGATTAATTAATTTCTTTATAATTCATTAATTTGTTGTTAAATTTATAAAACCATCCATCTAATTTAATAAACTTTATTCACTTTAATATTATTGTTACTTTTATTCAAATATTTTAATCTGAGGTATAAATGTTTAAACAATTGTTTTAGTTTTAACAAATAATAATTTATTCGACTTTTAAATATTTTTACAAGACTATATATGATTGGGAATGCAAATCACAAAAGAAATAAAGTTTAAATATTGTAATAAGAGTTTTGGAACTGTCAATGGCTGTATCATACTGAAAGTATTAGTTCTTCGTCCGATCACTGAAGTCAAACAGCGTCGAGTGGGGTTAGTACTTGGGAGGGTGACCACCTGTATTCTATATATATTCTTTATAGAGACTCTATGTTTTCTCTATAGATATTTTTATAGAAGCTCTATAGACATTTCTATTGAACTTATACAGATATTTCTATAGCGTTAGGTTAAACAAGCTTATAAAAAAACGGTCCATAATTCTATAGGATTCTATAATGCATTTTCTATAAATATTTTTTATAGAATTCTATAAGAAATTTTTGTAAGGGTTTCATCGTTGCCACCTACTGAGTATGCAGCTAGATTGCACAGTTTACGTGTTTATCATCAAATACAATACTGGTTGGGCAAAAAACTTCTTCCTAAGAATTGGGGCTGGCAAAATGCATCTAATTTGTCTCCAATTCGAGCTATCTTACCGCCCGCACCAAAAAATTTTATCGAATGCATTTTTGTACTTGTTCCAAAGGATGTGCTAAAGCGTGTGGATGCTGAAAAATCGGATTGAAATGGTCTTATATTTGAGTTTCATGTCACAAAATAAATAAAGTTGAATTTGAAGACGAGGAGGATATTGAGAATATCCTACCCATTGCAAGGGATGAGGGAATCGCTACACCTGAATTTAATGACGATATTGAAGGCCAACCAGAAAATACTAAAGGCAATACCACAACTGAAGAAAAAAATACAGATCATGACAAAACTGAATCAGGCGACGAAGTTGAAGATGTGCAAACGACCACTCAAGCAGTCAAACGATTGAGATTTGAATAAGCCATTCATTATACACTATATTGCCAATGAAGATTGGTCACTTGCGATTTTAGACGTTTTGTTAAATATCTGGAAAGATACATAAGGAATTATCCTGAAACTTCAGGAGTGTAAACAACATGATAGACGTCATATATATACGCGAAGATTTTTTTCCCGAAACCCCATAAGGGGCCGTCAACAAATTGAAGAAAAACGAATATCTTTTGGATAACCCTGTAAAAACTAATATTGCAAAAGCATTAAAACTGTAGATTATGATTAAGTGGCTTATTGTAATAATTTGGGTTAATTTTTATGAAGATAGCACGTATACTCGAAGAGAAATTCAGGTTTTTATAAAAACAGTCCCAAATTTTACTAAGTTTTTTGCTTATAATTTGCAGAGTTTTAAATATAAAAACAAGTTATTTTCAGAAAATATGACAAACAAAATTGTACACAATACCCTGCAATCAGACTTAAAAAGTAATAAAAATTGTGTGAAAAATGAGCAGGTTTACCAAATACTGTTTCACTGCGCATGCGCGAATTCAATCAAAATATACTGTGCATAATATATTAGCTAAATGTATAGACCAACTTTTGTGAAAGTCTCAAAAACATAGCTTGAAAATTCTGATAGTAATCGTTGATAGAATAAGCTCGAAATTCGCTGTTCCGAAAAGGAAGCAAAAAGATGAGGGGTTGTATCAAATATAGAATGAGAAACACTTCATTCTTATTATGTCAACTTTCATAAGCTAGTATATTTGGATACAACCCCTCATCTTTTTGCTTTCTTTTGGAAACAGCGAAATTCGAGCTTATTCTATCGACGATTACTATCAGAATTTTCAAGCTATGTTTTTGAGACTTTCATAAAAGTTGGTCTATACATTTAGCTAAAATATTATGCACAGTATATTTTGATTGAATTCGCGCATACGCAGTGAAACAATATTTAGTAAACCTGCTCATTTTTCATACAATTTTTATTATTTTTTAATTCTGATTGCAGGGTATTGTGTACAATTTTGTTTGTCATATTTTCTGAAAAATAACTTGTTTTTATATAAAAAAACTCTGCAAATTATAAGCAAAAAACTTGGTAAAATTTGGGACTGTTTTTATGAAAACCTGAATTTCTCTTCGAGTATACATGCTATCTTCATAAAAATGAACCCAAATTATTACAATAAGCCACTTAATCATAATCTACAGTTTTAATGCTTTTGCAATATTAGTTTTTACAGGGTTATCCAAAAGATATTCTTTTTTCTTCAATTTGTTGACGGCCCCTTATGGGGTTTCGGCAAAAAATCTTCGCAGAAATATATGACATTTATCATGTTGTTTACACTCCTGAAGTTTCAGGATAATTCCTCATGTATCTTTCCAGATATTTAACAAAACGTCTAAAATCGCAAGTGACCAATCTTCATTGGCAATACAGTGTATATGGACTATACCCACGGGGAACACCGCATTAAAAAAATCACTAAATGCTTTACCTCAAGAATGGTGTGGAAATAAGTTCATAAGGAATGTTATACACTCACCTCCTTTCTTCAAAAGTAAGAATTTTAGACTTTCAGTATAATTTCTTTGAAAATAGCAGCAGATTTTCCGTATTTATATCGTTTTTCTTCCAAGTATGTTCACTGTTTTTGATAGGGAAGGGTTGGTTTGACAAAAAAATGTTTTAAGCACTTTCTGTAGGAAATTAAATTTTCTATATCTTTCTAATTGGACTTTTTTTCTTTCCAGATGCCTTCGTTAATAAAACATTCACAAAAAAAAAACGATTTTCAATATCATTCACGCCGCCTTGTGGCGAAAGCTCACATCGGATCGATGAGGACTTTTAGTATGTTAAACTACATACCTTAACTAGCACCTGTGCAAAAATCCAGCTTTGTTCTAATTTTGTCCGCTATTTTTCCTAAAATGACTGGACCACTTCTTTTCTATAGTAGCTTATTGATGCATTAGAAACATACATACAAGCCATTGGGTGCTACTAGCATAAACCGATACTGTATACGTCTCTCAAAGTTCCGACACGAAAGATTCACTTAGCTGTCACTTGTGTGGATGTGGAGGAAAACCATGCATATTGAGTGGCTGTTACCTTGCTTTCTTCATCTAACGGAAGGACTTTTCCCTAATAAAGAACTTAGAAAGCCTTAAATATGTCGGTGAAAATTTTTATCCCTTAATATGTGAAATGATATGGGCACCACAAGTGACCCGCGAGACAGGGGTTGAGCACCTATACTTTAAAGTAGACCTTTACAACTTTAAAGACCCTTTAACAGTTTTCAAGTAAAATTATTTCACAAATTCATTATCTAATTATTCTGAGAATCCCTCAGAAAGTTTCAGTTTTATTTAAATATGGAATACTGCGAAATAACGATCATTTTATGCAGCACATTTATTATTGAAATGTAACATAGAAGCTTTTGTCAGTTGTAATCTTTGAAGTGCGTGGCATTCCTACTTCAAGAATAAATTAATTAGTTTGAAGAATATACTAAATAATATAATTTGTCTATTTTTTTCCAATCTTGAATCAAATTCATGTAACTAAATATTATTCGATTATATCGACTAACAAAGAAGATTGTTTTTTAGGTGTAAAGAAGAACAAGTGGAGCAAGTGGATAAGCCCGCTATTATACTCTGTCATAATAATATCTGTCTGGACTAAATGCGATATTAAAAAAAATCAATTTCAAATATAAATATGTTGTACACGTCCAAAATGTTAAAATATACGAATATTTGCATAATCGGGTTTTTATCATGATTCAATACATTCTTCAAACTCATATATTTACTATTCTCTATTACTCATATTGTACTACTCTCAAACATTTGAAAAATCCGTTAAACTTCCAATATGACGTCAAACTAATTTTCTTTTTAACTCTCTAATGACGTGATATTAATCTGCTTTCTATACATACACATTCTCATACTCCTTGTATTATTGAGAAATGTTTGAAATTTTCCGTTTTATTACCAATAGGACGTCATATTAATCTTTTTTTTCAATTGGTGAAACTTTTTATTTCATTTTCATTTTTTCACGTGGAAATCTTTCAATAGAAAATTAATTATTGTAGAAAGAATTTTATTGTAGATTTTTAATTGTTGGCGACTGCTATAACAAAAAGTGTTTAAATTTAATAGGAAAAGGCTGTTAGAATTTTGGTTTTTTATCTCTCTATATTAAAATAATACGCTTTTTTCAAATTTTAATATTTTGAGCTTCATAGTAGTTATTTTACTACAAGTACACAAACTTTCATGTCTGTAAGTTATATAGTTTCTGAGAACGGCTCTGTGACGGACAGACAACGGAGCGGGAGTAATAGGGTTTCGTGAGATGAACGAAACCCTAAAAAAACACTTGCAATAATTATTTTGGCCCTACGAACGTAATCCGGACTACTGCGCAGTGTGCAATGGGCGGAGTGCATATGTACATAACACATCGAAGGGTGGGGCGCAAATTAAGAAAGACGCATTATTCAGTGATGCCAATTTAGCCCATTTATTTTTTCAAAATACCGATCGGACTCTTTCTTAACTATCCACTTTTTAATGAAATATTTCCAATATATTTTTCTAAAACTCTTTATGCACATATAAGCTTCTATACCGTTACGTGCCTTGCCGATATTTAAAAAAAAATTTTGATCTCTTTATCAATTTTGAAGTAAAATTATTTCACGAATTCATTATCTAATTATTATGAGAACCCCTCATAAAGTTTCAGTTTTATTTAAATATGGAATGCTGCGAAATAACGATCATTTTATGCAGCACATTTATTATAAAAGGTAATATAGAAGCATTTGTCTAGAGATTCTAGGTTGCGCAAAAAATTCTGGCAAATATGTGAAAGTTGCGTTCTTATGCGCACAATAACAGCAAAAGCAACAAGGACTATTCTTCAAAGTAAAGACCATCATAGTCCACGACTTTCTGCCATCGTTCTGCCAGATTCCGGATTTGCTGGAGCGGCTCCTTGGAATCGAAAAACTCTTGACATGCTTCTTCAACTTCATTAAAGGATTCAAATCGACGGCCCTTGAAAAAGTGTTGCATTTATCAAAAGAAGCCATAATCGGATGGAGCACGTCTGTACTGTAGGCGGGGTGTGGAAGAATTTCGACGCCGTCCAACTGTGTAAACTTGTCCTTGGTCCTCTGGGCCACGTGCGGTTTGGCATTGTCTTGCTGAAACAAAGCGCGCTTTCAGCGGACCAATCTTGGCTACTTCTGCACCAATTTGTCGTAGACACGATCCAACTGCTGGCAATAGATCTCGGCATTGATGGTACGACCATTTGGAACCAACTCAAAATGCAAAATGCCTTCAAAGTTCCACTACACGCAGATCATGACTTTCTTGGCGAATCGATTGTGCTTTGGAACTGCTGGCGTATCCAACGTTTCCTTCTATCGTGATTGACCAAGAAAACCCACTTCTCATGCGATGTCACAATTCTCTGCCACAATCGGTCACTCAATGGATTATTGAGCAATTGCCTACAAATCTCGACTCTTTTGGCGGCTTGAGCTTCGGTGAGCTCATACGGATCCTAGCGAGGCTTCTTGTGGACAATGTCAAATTGATGCAACTTGTTGACAACGGTCCGCTGCGAAACACCAAGCTCTGCAGCCAAATCACGAGTGCTCAATGAAGGCTGAGTATCCACAGCTGCTACCAAGTCACTTTCATCCAAAACAGATGGCCGGCCAGAACGAGGCATGTCTTTGAGATTAAAATTTCCTTCTTCGAATCGCTTAAATCATCTGCCCACAGTCGTTTTTCGCCGTACCAGCACCTTCACCCTCATTAATCTCATCGACGGCTTTCAGAATCGTTAGACCTTTTCTCCAATAATGCCGGATCAACACACGCAAATGATGCTGTTCAATAGGCATTTTGGAGCCGAAATTCCTGAACTTCTATAGAAATACCACTACTCCTATATCCGATACAAATTCTGATAACTATTAGATTAAAAATTTTCCAAACTTTTTGCTCAACCTAACAGATCTAGTTATAGCTGTCTAAAGGAAATTTAAATTAAAAATCTATGTAAAAATTTTACAAATCCGTCTCTAAGGTGCGTTAGTTTAAGTACAAGCATCATACCTTCTTACCGTCTTTGATAACTTTGAATATTAAAGTCTTTTCCAGCTCACAGAAACACTTGGAAAATGAGAATGTGATAATTATATTTTTTCACTTACCTACTTTCAAGTTAAAAAAACAAAAAAAAAACTGATGTCAAATAACTATCTATTTTCCTTATTCTTACATTCTTACGTAAATAAAGTTTCCTACATAAAACTGTCATGCATCGAATAAAGTTCCTTTGTGTCAAGTGCATCCTACTTGGCATGTGTTTTACACATCAAGAAGGCTGACTTAATTTTTGGTTCAAAATGTACGTCATTGTTAATTTTTAATAATGTATTAAGTATTAAACACTTTTTATTATCTATTTAAAGCAACTTGTTGTTGTATAATTAAAAAAAATTCATCTGTTAGGTTTTTTTTTTTAAATCCATCCAATGCAAAAGAAAAAGAATAGTACTTCTAAAACTTATTATTTAATTTCATTTTAATCTACTATATCTACTCCATTTCAATTTAATCTATTATATGTATAAAGAGTAATGCTTCAAGAAATACAAGATCGTTTATTTCTTTTAATTATTTTCATTATTATTATTATTAATTTGCTTTAAAAAAATATTCTGCCAATAACAGGCCGCTTTTCTAGTATAGATTAAATGTGTTCACTGTTTTGTAATATGTACCCTGATAAAATACAGAGAAATGTAGTTTAAAGGACAGGCAAAGGTAGATATAAAACCAGAAAACTTCCAAATTCAACGTGTTTTAAAGGCTATCGTTAATTTTTCTTCTTTTTTTCTTTATTTCTAATGTTTAAAAGTCAATAAAAATAAGGAGCAAAATGCATTTTCTTTATAACAGACAATTATTTTTTTTATCTCTAGAAGACGAAAAATTGCTGGAAAAAAGCGATATCCACTCATTATTAAAAAATGTTTGCTCAGTTTGTTTCGAGAAAGTATTTTGTAATTGTCTTCTTGGAAAATTTGCTCTAGAAGGAGGCAATTCTTTCAAGAAATACCTAAATAGCAATCAGAGGCAGTTTTAAATACCAAGAAATTTGTGAAAACTATTGAAAATATCTTACATTCATTTATTATTGTTATTATTATAAATGTATTAATATGGGGTGAAAAAAGTTCAAATTTAGGATTGCACATTCTCAGAACTATGTAGGGAACGTTCATTTCGTTTTTTAAATGTAAATACCAATTATTAAAAATTTTCAATTTGACGATGTTTTCCTTGGTTATTAGTGTTGCTTTCCTTGACACAAGGGACTTTTTATAAAATCTCCAAGGGTTCAAATCTCCATTGTATTCCATGCCTCTTTAATTACTTTCACGAGTTCATCCATCTTAGTAGTTTTCTATTTAGAAAGAGTACTTTTGAGGATGAAAAAAGACAGAAAAATCATGCATTAAGCATATATTGTGGAACACTTTCCAACACATTCAGAATACTGTAACAAAAGTTCGTCATTTAATAAGGTGAAAGAAGATATGTAATTAAATAGTTCAAAAAACATATAACTCATTTTAAAATCCAGTTTTAGCAATTTCCTACCATAGTAAAAAAAGTAGTCGAATTATTTTTTTCAGACCTGCATCTGATCTATAGATTTGCATATATACTACATAGCGTACTAAATTTTAGTTTAGTTAGAAAACTCATTTTTAGCAATTTTCTCCAATCGATGGAAAACCACTCGTATTCTTTAGTACAGCCCTGTATCTAAATACTTTTGTACAGACCATATATTAAGCTAAATTTTACAATTTTACAATAGTAAACAAGATCACCCAGCCGGAGCACCAACCTGTAAGGGTTTGCGGCGTAAAACCTCCGGCGGTAGATTCCCTTCACCACCCAGCAATATCACAGCTCAAAGACGAACCCGAAACAAGGATTGTTGGAATTAAATCAAAACAAAACAACAACACTGTAATATCATGACAGCCGAATGACACAACGATTCTTCTTTTTAAAATTTAAATGCACAGTTTATTAAATGAGAGCTGATATTTACAAGATGATTATTTACATTATGTACACTTTCACTAATATTCATAAAAATTCCACCTAAACCACATTACTTCTTAAACAACCAAAATATACTCGGATGCCTTCCCACATCCTACTTACTCCGAACGAACCACCATTCCTTCTCCTCTTCTCTTCACTTCCGTTTACTTTTAAAACAAAAAAGCGTTGGAAGGATATTGGTTGCATGACACCCCCCCCCCCCGATAAGATTGTGCTACGCAAAGCGAAGCAAAATCTGACAAATAGCAACCATACAACTATACAGCATAAAATATATATAAAAACACAATTCAAAACAGATGTATAGAAGCCTTGTTATAATAGTTATAATGAATATATAATAAACATATAAAAAAAAAACACAATTCAAAACAGATGTTTAGAAGCCTTGTTATAATAGTTATAATGAATATATAATAAACATATAAAAAAAACACTAACAATTCACAACAGACGGAAAGACGACTTGATATAATACTGCATGCCAAAATTAAACACAAAAGAAAGTATCACTTAAATAATCCTTATACAGTAACTAGTCGTGACAGACTGTCTGCATTTTTTAATTTTGCACCTGGGCAATGAGAAATATTTATATTATATCTTTGTAGAGATAAGGCCCATCTTTGTAATTTTGCAGACTGAGGTGCAGATTTCTGAAGATATATTAAAGGATTGTGATCAGTTATTAGTTCAATTTCCGCACCAAACACATAAACTTCAAATTTCTTTAATGCCCACACTACCGCATAAGCTTCACGCTCGATAGTCGACCAGTTTTGTTGCACCTTAGTGAGCTTTTGGCTAGCAAAACTAATAGGACACAAATTTTCTTTCTCATCTCTTTGCGATAGACAAGCACCAACTCCATAAGAACTGGCATCACTCTGAATAGTGTAAGGCTTTTTAGGATCTGGTGTATACAGCTTAGGAGCTTCACACAATGAACGTTTTAAAGTTTTTAAAGCCTCTTCTTCAACCTCAGACCACGGAATGATCTCTGTGATTTTCTTTTTTGTCAAGTCGGTTAAAGGCTTGGCGATTTCAGCATAATTTCTTATGTAGTCACGATAATAATTAAATAAACCCAATGCACTTCTGAGGGCTGTTTTGGTTTTAGGCGATTCTATTGTCTAAATGGCACGTAACTTCTCCGGATCGGGCTCATGTCTACCTCCTCCTATGACATGACCTAGATACTTGATCTGTGCCTTTGCAAAAACACATTTTTTAACATTCACCGTGAATTTCAGTTCAGTTAATTTGGATAAAACAGCGTCAAGATGTTTCAGATGATTTTCCCAGTCATTTGAAAAAATAGCAATATCATCCAGATATGCTCGACTGTACTTACGATGTTCATCCAGAGCATTGTTGATCGATTTCTGGAATGTGGCAGCCGCATTGCGCAATCCAAAAGGCATGACTTTCCATCTGTATTGAGCACGATGGGTTTTAAAAGAAGTAAGATCTCGACTCTGTTCTTCTAGAGGAATTTCCCAATACCCTTTTAATACATCTAAACATGTAATTATGTTAGCACTTCCTATTTGATTAATTAATTCAGTTGCATTTTCCATAGGGTAATCAAAAGGTTTTGTCACTGTGTTCAATTGACGAAAATCTATACATAAGCGCATGCTACCGTCCTTCTTTGCGACACATACGACGGGATAAGCTATTTCAGCTTCACTTTTTTCTATAAGTCCTAGATGCTCTAACTCTTCTATTTGTTTGTCCACTTCATTTTTTAGTGATTCCGGAATTTTATAAATATATGGTTTCTTTCTTTCCGCACCTGGTAATAAACGAATTTTGTGTTCTCCAACATTGGCAACTTGAATTTTACCTGAGAATAATGGTGCATGTTTTTGTTATAAGTTTACTTAACTCGAATTGTTTATCAACCTCCAGATGACTAAGGTCTACTTCTATGTTATTTTCATTCGAAGTATTAGCTTTAATTGGTGTTGGGTGAATTTCACCAAATTCTACATCGTCTTCAAAAATGACCCCAACAGTCTGTACTCTTACGTTAAATTTCCTTATTTTATTCGCATGAACATGTCTGACACCCCCATTAGGCAATTTCACTTTATACGAATGTGGTTTTATTCTTTCAAGTATTTCACCGGGTCCTGTCCATCTAGCATATAATTTATTGGTAGAATCAGGGATAAGCAAATATACTAAATCGCCTTTTTCAAATTCTTTCATTCTACTTCGACGATTGAAATAGCGAGTGTAATTTTCTTGTTTTTCTTCAGCAGTTAGAGAAGCAATGTCAGCGGCTCTTTCCAAATTTATTTTTAATTCTTGTAAATAGTCTACTGCTGAATTACTAAGATTCAATAGTAAGGGGATTTCACCTGACCATGATGACTTTAGTACTGCCAAGGGACCTCTAGCTTCCCGACCATACATGAGCTTAAACGGTGATACTCCAGTTGTGCAATTTGGCACTTCACGGTAGGCAAAAAGTAGAAAAGGAATATGTTTATCCCAATTAACAGGATCCGTACGAATTACATGATGTAGCATTTGTTTAAACACACGATTAAATTTTTCAATTAATCCATTCGAAGCGGGGTATGATGGAGTTGAAAAGCGAGGACATGCCCCTAACCGGTTCTCAAATTCTTTAGTCAGTTCAGATTTAAAATTAGTGGCCTGGTCTGAACAGATAACTTCAGGAATTCCGGTGCGCATAAAAATATCTAATAAAGCATCACACGCCGTTTTCGCAGAGAGACTCCGTAATGGTACTATTTCCGGCCATTTAGAATTTTGATCAATTAAGGTAAGACAATATTTATGCTTCATCCCTGACGGCGGAGTAATTTCACCTATACAATCAATATTTACAGTATGAAATGGATATGGTGCGCGGACAACAGGTGTTATCGGAATTTTATCTGTTTGTTTCTCAGGGCTTTTTAACTGACAGTTCTTACATGTTCTACAATAATTTTCTACATCTCTTGAAATATTCGGCCAATAAAAAGATAATTTAATTCTTTCTTTAGTTTTTCGCATCCCTAAGTGGTTTCCAAAAATTGAATCATGAGCTAATTCTAACACTTTATTTCTATAACTGTCCGGTAACACGAGCTGATATATTTTATCACCGCAAATAGTTTCTTTATGATACAATAAATTATCCCGTATCAAAAAATTGTTTTTTCCTAATCTAGCGTCCTTAAATGCATTCTTTAAAGTTGCGCAATCTTTTTGTTCTTTACAAAACTTGTTAAACTCTGAAAATTCATCATTTCGATCATTTTGTTTATTCTCTGAAGAAATAAAACAAACATTTAATTCCTCTTTCGCCAGTGGGGCGTCTGAACTATTTTTAGCTTCGTGACCTTCGAACTCCTGCAATTGACTATTACACAACTCTTCATTTTGAAGTTCAATCAAAGCATTATATACGTCTGGAGTTATTAAACAGGGGACATTTAAGTTTTCAGTGAAAGCAAAAAGCGTATTTAAAGTGACATAAATTCCACTGTTAGGTAATTTATAATGGATGGGTATAGTAGCCAAATTTGCTTGTACTTTTTCTTTGAAAGCGGATTGTAACAAAATATTACCTTTAGCTTCGATTTTCAGATTAGGAATTAATGACGTATTTAAAATACTTATTTGGGTACCGGAATCAAGAATCGCTTCTACTTCTTTTCCTTCTACATAAATAATGATTTTTTTTAAAGGAAAAAGAGTAACTTCGTTTAATTGATCATTCATGTGTAAATGCATGGAACTAACATTAGTGACTACTGCATTATTATTTTTATTTGGATTCAATTTATTTGTATCTTGTTGCATTTTCGGTTTTCTCTGACCCTGATCATCATTTTGAGTATAATATTTATCATACTTATTTCTTCTGTTTGGGCAAAATTTTGCTAGGTGTAATGGGGAATTACAAATGTAACAATCACGCGATTTTGAGAAGTGTCTGTTCTCATACGTAACTTGATTTTTTCTTAGTTGTGGGGGAACATATTTAGTATTCTCGTTATTCACTTCACGATAAATAGGTCGTTTCTCAAATTTTGTTTCCTCAAAAGACCTGCCTTTTGCGGTAAAATAAATGTCACAGTCTTTCGATAACTGATCGGGCAAAAGCCAACTTTCTCCTTGCTTGACTGCAATGTGAGTAGCTAGCTCATTATCCAAAGTTTCAAAATTTTTATCTGATATTATTAAATTAATAAGTGAATCAAAATCTTTAACGTTTCGAATTCTACAATAATTTAACCAACAGGATCTTAATCGCGAACCGAACTGTTGATGGGTTTCACTAGGTAATCTTTTAGCGTTTCTAAAATTTTGTAAACAAGTAAATGGAGACGGTTCATATTCTTTCAAAATTAAAGATTTAATTTTATCATAATCAGCTAATTCTTCATCATCAATATAAACAAGAACATTTCCTGCTTTTTCACCTACTAATTTTAGCAAAATTTCCGATTTATATTCCTTAGGAACATTTTTGTGCTTAAACGCTCTTTCTAAAGAATCAAAAAAGAGATTCCATGTTTCATTTTTCTTGGGCACTGGGATTACCAATACTTGAACTGCTTTAATTAATTTATCTAATGATAATGACGTACTATTTTCCCCTTGGTTATGTGTTAAATTCTCGCTTCTCATTTGTTGTTGTAAACGCAATCTATTTACTTCCTCGCCATTTTTTCTTTCTGACACTGTAGTCGATAAAAATTCAGTTACGAAATCTTTATCTTTTAAGTATTCTTTAGATTTCAATAACAAATCTTTTAATTCGGGTACTCTCTTACTAGCATCAGCTTCTTCGCCTATTTCTTCGAGAACAATAAGTAAATCCGCTTTAGTTACGTTTTTAAACATTTTCGAATAAAGTTAACAGTATCTTACTACACAATCAAATGATAAAAAAAGAATAGCTCACCTCTATTTTGTAATCCAAACACTGCGATTCAAAGCACATACTTTATTATTTTAAATCGTAGAAATAACTCTTCTTCTCGTTATGAGAGCGTGCTGTAATATCATGACAGCCGAATGACACAACGATTCTTCTTTTTAAAATTTAAATGCACAGCTTATTAAATGAGAGCTGATATTTACAAGATGATTATTTACATTATGTACACTTTCACTAATATTCATAAAAATTCCACCTAAACCACATTACTTCTTAAACAACCAAAATATACTCGGATGCCTTCCCACATCCTACTTACTCCGAACGAACCACCATTCCTTCTCCTCTTCTCTTCACTTCCGTTTACTTTTAAAACAAAAAAGGGTTGGAAGGATATTGGTTGCATGACAAACACCCCACCAACTTAGTGAGAAAACGCTGCTTCACGCAGGGAACTAGAAAAATAAACGAAGCGAACCTAGAATACTACTAAAGCTAATTTACAAACTAAGAATTACAAGAGACTCTAAAGATAGATTGGTTACATCTGTCTCACTAAACCTAATTCTAAAGCTAAAATAAACCAAAAAACAAATACATAGCTTCCCATACAAGGCAATTACTCTAAAATACAATTACCAATTATATAGCTACTGAAATCACAAAATTTACAGCAAAACAAAAAAAAAACAATAAAATTACAGAGCATCTCACCACGGAGAGTTACAGTATATTACAAATGAAACATGAGATGTGAGCAGATAACTTGCTACCCATATACATACACAACTGAAAATGCAAAAGTCAATGTAGATCACCAGAATTTACAACATCCAGTTTGATATAGTTGAGTTCACCACCGCAGAAACCAAGCTATCAAATGAGGTCTCTTTAAAAATCACTCATCAGCCATTCACTGACCGAGATCCAATGAAAGCACCACAGCTTACAAGATAGCAATAGTCCATAACTGTAGTTAAAGTAGCAGCCAGAATTGAATGTCAATGTTATTTAACAAGTAAAGTCCAGATATGCCACAAAAGTCAATTGCAGGAATTAATTCCAGCATTAAAATCACACTGAAAAGTATGAAACAGGAATAAAAGCATTAAAAGAATCGTTCACAGTTAACGTTCCAGAATATATCAGCAAACCGACTGCAACAGTGACAGCTGAAGAAGAGCCAACTCTGTAAAGCAATACTTTAACTAAAGAGTAGTCGCACAACTTTAACTAAGTAGAAACATTATCACTGCAACTTGCAAGGATTTAAAACAAGTACCACTGAAAAGCTATGACAACTAATTAGTCTTGGAAAACTGAAGAGCAGGTGCATAAAAGAGAACAGTCCAACGCATTACAAAAGCTCATTCTATCAAATGGCTGAAGTAAATGAGTGAAGTCCATCATGTCCATAGTCTTAACCGCATAGTCTTAGTCGCATTAACATGTGTAAATAATGAAGGATACTACATGTAATGATTTATACTGCAACTTCACTGCAACTTGTTGAAGAAGAAAACCAGCTGAAAGAACATTGATATAAAGATAAACAGGAAAGTCATACTTGAACACCGCTTTAGCAAAGCCTTAACAAAGTAAAACTAAATCTATGAGCTCCATAATGATTAACGTGCAAAGGTTGGAAATGGCAACGTCCCAATTCACAACTAACTTATAGTTCATAAACAGTAGTTACACCATGACTCAATTAAAACTTATATCTAATAAAAGAATATAAATCATTCAACTTATTATAGTTTAAAGTCAGACGAGCAAAATATTGAGGATTTAAGATGACATTTTTTAAGTTCCACCTTACAGATTTATCTCTGTCAAAAGTGAAGTGTTCTGGCATTAAAGAGCATTTACCAAAAATGAAATGAAAAAAATCTCCTTTCTTGCCACAGTCACAGAGATCATGTCTACGTTTTCCTATTTTATAGAGGAAACTTGGAAAACTGCCATGACTAGAAAGATAATAAACTAAAATTTGTTTTCTACAGATAAATTCAATGTTAACCTTCTTTAAGACGTTATAGGTATCCCTGCCATCTGCTGAAGCTATCCAGGACTGCTGCCAGGTATCAATCAACTTATCCCGATAATACGGTTTTAGCAAAGAGACTGGATATAAAATTTCAAGTAACGGAGCATGAGTGTCATTTTTCAACCAGAAGTGGAGTTACCAGAAGTGGCCCGCTTTGCTAAATCATCTGCCCTTTCATTACCATGTAACCCGGCGTGGGCCTTTATCCATCCAATATAGATTTGTCTGCTACCAGCGGCCAGAAACTTTTTATAAATAGAGTGTTCTAATTGATTGTTGGGAAAAGCCCTAAATATTGATTTAACAGAGGAACTACTATCCGAATAGATACGAACTGAGTTATGAACTGAATTTACAAACCATTGTAATGCATTATACAGGGCCGTTAACTCGGCCTGATAAACAGAATTCAGACTTCTTAACTTCACTTGATGATCATATATGTAATCGCCCTTGTGAAAGACTGTAAAGGCCGAGCCCACGCCATTGTTCATCTTCGAGCCATCTGTGAAAATTATAGAATCAAACAAAAAAGGAACTTTATCAGTTACTGGATCCAGCTGGTAGACGTTCCTTATGTTCAGATATTCAGTAAAGTCAAAGGTATGCATTCGTGGCATAAAATCCGTATTCTTCAACGTAGTGTCACCAATTTTAATACTACCCGTGCCTTGCATAAATGCGAGTTTCTCTGCCTTATTTTTCAAATTATAATAAATAGGAGGTATACCAGATAGTACACAAAGCGCTTCAGTTGATGTTGATCTATAAGGTTTTAAAATCGACAGTAGGCCCATACGTTGGCACGAACTCAATCTTTTCTTGTAAATCATATGGGATATGTAAATCATTAATCCATACTTCGTAACCATATGAGATCTGTTTTTCAATAACACCAATGTACCATAATTTTAGATAGTGCGCTTCCAAACCTCTATGACGACAGCCAACTTTCTTCATGTTAATAGTAAACTCTAGAATCCTTTCTCTAACATATTCCAGGTGATATAACCAATTAAATCTGCTATCAAGGACCAAACCAAGATACATTACCGAGTCCTCCACTGGGACAGAAACGCCATTCAATTTAAAGATTGGACGTCTATTTTCTAAATTAAATCTTCCAAAAAGCATGGCTTTCGATTTTTGGGGACTTAGATTTAAATGTAAACTTACCGCCACATCACTGAATCTGTCAAGACAGCTGTTAATCCTATGTTCTAGCTAAGCCCTCGTGTCTGCTCCCTCCAGGATCACAGAATCATCTGCGTATGACACAATGTAACGTTGATGAACACTGTAAGTCTTGATTATATTATCAGCTACAATAGACCAGAGGAGGGACCCGAGGCACGAAACCTGCGGACACCCTTGAAAGGCTATAAACCATCGTATATCATTTGAATAGTCAAAACCGATAAGGAGATGACTTATATAATTCTTTAAAATGTTTTTCAAATAGTTTTCTATAGGTAACTGAGTGATCAGTGTGGCAAGAACTGTCCATTGCATAGCATCAAAGGCGCCCTCGACATCTAGGGACACCATTGCACAATATTTGTAATCCAACAGTATTTCTTTGACATACTTCTTGACCTCCATGACTGCACTCACCGTGCTTTTGCTTTCTCTAAATCCGTACTGATTCTGTGCTAGAAAGCCCAAGCACTCCAGCTTAGTGATTATCCTCGTCTTAATCAGTCTTTCCAAAATTTTTCCCAGAATCGGAAGCAAAGTAATGGGTCTGTAGGCCCGCTGTGAATGAGGCGGTTTATTTCGTTTACGAAAAAACAACACTATTCCTTTTTTCCAGTAGTTCGGGAAATAACATAGAGACAAGCATCTTGAATACAATCTGCACATCAGGACTGTGAAGCCGCGGCAAAGTTCTCTAACCACTAAGCCATCTATCAAATCGTATCCGGAAGCCTTACTAGTTGACTGTTGAGACAAGACGTGAAACAATTCTCGACGTGTAACAGCCGAAAATTCAGGGTCATTATCGTATACTGTATTAGGATTAAATTCATGAATAACATCTAGTTGACTATCTATCTTGAAATGTTCATTCATTAGACTATTGGCAACATCATCAAATGAATCAAATACAGTAGCGTTCTCAAGTTTGGTGAAAATTAGATCAGAAAATTTAAGGTTTTTCCCTCTTATATACTTATACAACGTTCCATATGTATCAGAAGTTTTTTCGCAAAAACTGAACCATGATTTCGTTTTAGCCTCTCTTACATGTTTTTTATAGAGATTCCTTGAAGTAGTGAAAGCGTCTCTATAATCCTGATTGTTCGGATTACGAACATGTCTTCTGTAAATAGCATGGAGTCTGTTTCTCTCAACACGAACTTCTTCGGTGAACCAATGAACTTTTGCTTTATGGATCAGATAGCCTTTTCTGAAGCATCTCTCCGTGGTAAAAGAAAGTTTTTCATAAAACTCTGCCATCCAATTTTCAAGTGCATCACAATTGTTCACCATAAACAGCTGTTCTAACAGAGTATCAGCAAATGGCCTAAAAACCCTTTTAAACTTATTAAAATTCTTATTTTTTGTTTTATATCTAGACCTAGTCTTGATGACAGGAGAGCAGTCAAGTGAAAAGACAATATACCTATGATCACTATGTGAAAAGTTCAAAGAATCCACTTCCCATGAATTCAAAAGGCACACAATATTGTTACCACCTAAAGTTAAATCAGGGCGACCTCGAAGATTACCCTGCACAAAAGAATGCTCTGCATTCGAATCGTTCATAATTGAAATCTTATTGGCAATTAAATATTCCAATAGAGTTTCTGCTCTATCATCATCTCGAGCATAGCCCATGGCCTTGAGATTTACGTTGAAATCCCCACCAATCAGCACATTTGAACAATCCGTGAACAAAGGCACCCACGATTGTAGATCATGTTCAATATCGCCTGAGGGAGCGGAGTATTGAGAACCGATGTTAAGTACTGAATTGTTCACAATAAAATTAACAAACACCACGTTATCTCTGATCAGCGAACCTATACTCACATAATCCCGGTTAGTTATAGTTACCATAGCTGTGTTATTAAAAGAAAGAAAAGTAGGCTAGTCCGGGGGAATAGAGTCCGCTACACCCCTAAGGATGTAGGGATCCTGAGCCAGAACAATATCAATGTTATGTTTAGAAACATAGTCAACTAAAGCCTCATTGGCCTGTTTACAATGATGGAGATTGATTTGTAAAATTTTAAGACCCGCATTGACACCAGGAGAGACTAGCGCAACATCATAAACGTTTTACCAACAATGACTTCCTATGTTCTTGAAAAACTGGACAATCTGGACTATCCGCTCTGTGTTCTACATCGCCATCAGGATTTGAAAAATAACAGTTACTACATCTCACCTGCTCCGAAGAACATTTCCTAACTGAGTGAGGTCCCGAGCACTTCATACATCTCTCTTCTCCCTTACAGTTAAATGACTGGTGCCCGAAAGCCTGGCACTTGAAGCACCGCGTTATAGGAATGAAGTCTACTACACGGTAGCGTTCAAATTCAACACAGATTCTTTTTCGTGTCAGTAACAATTCTTTAACCTCTGCGTCAACATCTATCATCCAGTTTGCCCTACCAGCACGAGTCGGCGTCTTTCTTATAATTTGAATGTCACGCTCTCTGTCGCCAATCAACTTTCTTATCAGCTCTCTGGTATTCGAATGGAGACTAGGATCCGCTATCCTATCAAGTACACCACCACAGACACTCTGTCCCAGCTGAAAATCAGCGATCATCTTGTCCAAAGCACCCCTCAGCATACCTTCATTCACCTCCGACCCAACACTCAAAATCAGTAGACGCTCCCTCCGCTTCCGGGGAATATTCACTTTGACCTTATCCTTCAGCTCCTCTCTGGAAGATATCAGATTCTTCATTTTCATCGAATCCTGTTTATCTCTCAGTCTAAGGATGACATGCCCTGCCTTTGTCACTACCACATCACTTGGCTTTGGGGCATCCTCTACCTCTCTACACATATCCCTCAGTTCCTTTTTCAAAACTTCCAAGTCCTGGTCCTCATTCAAAGGAGCTATTACCACCGTAAAGTCATCCGGACGAGTAGGCCGCTGACTCCGTAATGGCGTCTCCTCAGCTGAACCCATAGAATGTTTTGTAATCTTGGACGCCAAATCTCATACGCCCTGTAATTTTCTGTCAAGGCCTGTAATTTCGTCTCATAGACAACATTTTCTTTGAAAACCGAAATACTTCGTAAAGAAATAAAGTCTGTTATCTTTTTTAAGTTAGACATAGCAACCTGAGTCACCTTATTTTGTCTAACTCTCAAAACGTCAAACATGTCATAGATCCTTGAATTAAGAAGTTGGACAGCTGCCGGAAAATCCATTGTGTCCACTTCCTTCAACAAATCATCAAAATTATCCATCTAAGACTAAAACTAAAACTACTCCTACCAAAAAGACCAGCCCAAAATGTAACTTCACAAAAACCCGTGACTCCACTGACAACAACGTACTCTACCTACCCGGAACACACAAGCACTTAATCACAATGTCAAAGACTCGGAAAACCACAAAATACGCCAACAACTGTAAAATTACCGAAGACCAGAAATGTTCAGGCAACACACAACGAAAAAACAAACTATTGTTGTATATAAAGGCCACCTTAATGTGGTCGGCACTAAAGGAATTGATCCAAAATGAAAAATAGAATGAGAAAGGCTAATAACTGACGATATATTACTATCCAAAACTATCACCAGTCATGTGACAGACTCAACATGTGATCCCCAAAAACGACACCCACAAAAATACAAGAAAAACGAACTAAACACGTGACCAACAGCCAAAAGCAAAGCCAATCAGCAAATACACCACCAACATGTGACCCAAAACTGCTCACAAACCTGCCCAAAAGCCCCCGAAAAACCAAGGAAGAAAAACAGGCTACCGAAATGACGTAGAAGCAAAACACAGCGAAGCGTTACACCTGAAAACAACAAACTAACATGTGCAAGCCTAATACGCAGAACGCAAAACGCAACACCTAGCAAAAGTTAGCAGCCAAAAACAGCTCAACCCTGGCAACTGCCAAGATGGCGATCAAAACAAAACGCCGTGAAACGCCGAACAAGAAAAATCATCAAAACTTGAAAAATACTATAAACAAATGAATCAAAGACAAGAATTAGATGGGTAAGAGTTAATTAATTAAGAATTCAAAAAGATTTAACTAATTAATAAAGAAATTAATTATTAAACAAGTACTTTAAGATTACAAATTTGCGTGAAGCGTGCCGGAAAGAAACAAAGTTCAGAATCAAAGAAAATATTGTTAAAAATACAGAATAAAACACACTGAAATATTTAAATATGATTAGTTAATGGGATTATGTAAGAAATAAAATTGCTGAGTAAATAATTACCACTTAACATGACTTCGAAATGAGAGCTCACAGAAACACGTCAAACACCGACCAAAGCATAGGGAAAACTCTTGCAATAGTAAACAAATTGGAAAACGCATAAAACATTTGAAAACACTATTTCAGAAATTACCATCTATAGTCGGAAAAATAGCCGAATTATTTTGTGCAGCTCTGTATATGATCTATAGCATTTTTACACACCAAGTAATATGCAAAAAAAATTGTTAAATTTACAAACGCAGGCCACAATTTAAAACGCACTTCCAGCAATTATGACTCACAGACTGTATTGTGTAACTGAATTATTTTGTGTGTCCCTGTAAATGAACGATAAATATTATGCACACTATATTCTAAAGTAGGCATCTTCTAGTGCACCTTAATGATGTATATCAATTTCATTATGTTTGAAATAGTGTAACATTATTAAGGTACACTGCAAACGATTTTTCCCAGTAAACCAGAAAGTAACAGAGTTTTTTGAGTGCCCCTGTAAAGAAACTATAAGTGCTACGTGCTTAATTTTCAATACCGAACATGCCATGGAAAACCTCAATAATATATATCAGGTACATGGCAATCCGAGTGTAATTACGCGTGCTAGAGCCGGAGCCTCCGAGATGCCGGTGTATGCTCTTTTTACCGAGCCTGGCATTAAGAGCAAATTCACATGCTTGACGTCACAAACGAGATCTACGTATTTAAAATTTTCCACGTACTTTGTTCGTTTGTACGAATTGTTTATTATGATATTTTGATATTATTTATTGTTTTATTTAGTAATTAATAATAACTTTTAGTGAATTTAGATTATAACGCTATAAATAATCATAGATTATAAGTATAACTTTTAAAGAAAGTGTACATTATATCGATAAAATAATGAGGAGGAAATGTTATGCTCCTGGTTTAAAATCTAACTATGTTAGTGAAAAGCAGTATACTACAGTTTTCAAATTTCTAACTGATAATGAAAAGAAGAAATTGTAGCTAAGAAAATTGTATCGTGATAATTTTATTGCTAGTGCCACAACAGTGGTCTATGTATAATGACGTAGTCATATCTCGCATTTGCAATGCAATGCAAACCCTCTAATTTAATAGAGATATTTCCCACAAGTAAACAACGCCAGGTGTCCAGCAATACTTCAGACAAACAAGGGTCATAAAATCCTCCTGTCGCTAAATGTGACAGCTGGTTAGTGTCATACACAAAAGGCGATTTATGACGTTGAATTACACAGGGCAATAAAAATTAGGCTTGACCACCAAGTCAGCGAGTAAAAGGGTCTCCAGCGATGCCACGTTCACCAGACCTTGGGGGCTTTACGGAAGGAGGAGTTGCCTTTAACCAGCCTAAGGAAAGTCACAAACTTTATGCAAATCTAATAAAAGAGTAACCATTCCTGAAGGAGGCAGGGCATGGAGTCCCAACATCAGGAACAAGATTGATGAACTGTTACAATAGGGGAAAATGCAGGACATTTTAACAATTTTACTTGGAAAAAAATCTGTATTAAAAATATCATTCTGGACTAAGATTTGCAGTTAGGAGATTGTATCTCTCTCGGTGTTACATTTACATTTTAGCGAGATAATCTTTCGCCCCCATTCATAATCATGTCTTTACACGACATAGTGATTTTTTAACTCAAAATTTTTAAAACAAACATCAACAAGTAAAAAGGATGTTGTGTTGTGAATAGTGGGAACCCCAGATCTTCAAGGATGCCGTTGCAGACCAATATTCATTGCACCCAGGTACGACTTCTACGTAAAATGCAATTACTGTGATACAATTTTCTTTATTTTATTATTCACCATTGCTATTGAGAAATGTTTTCTTTTCACCCCCCCGGATCAGGAGTATCTGTAGAAAATTAATTAATGATAAACTTTAAAAATGCATAAAGAAAAGTGTAATTAATATTATGTTAAGGAATATTTTTAGAATGACCAACAATGCTGACTATCCAACAGCATTGTTTTTTCCTAATCGAGCTCATTATTCACCTTCTATGATGCAATTACCCAAGAATGAGCCATGTAAATATTTTGTAAATTATTCTCATTTCCATTGATTAATTATGTTAAGTAATTCTTTGCAAATAATTTTTTGTGTTTAATTATAACTTAGTCTCTTCATTTATGTTCATTATAGTGTGATATTCTTTTAGTCAATATATGTTAGCAGAACTAAATATCAGGCTTTGTGGCTCAGTCATAAGAACAATTACCTTAAAAAATATATATCTTTTTCTTTTGACGTTCATCTTTTTAACAATTTCAACCTAGTTGAAAAGCGTTTATGACTTTGGTTTGTCTGACCTTCAGCCGTCTGCCGTCTGGCTGTTCGTCCATGCTCTAACTCGCGTAAATATACTCAAATTACCCTGAAATTTTTATATGTTGTTGTCATTTACTATAGCATGTTCCTTATTGAAAATAAAGTGTGTAGCACTTATAGTTTTTTTTGCAGGGACATTCAAAAATATTCCGTTACATTATAGTCGATTGGAAATAATCGTTTCAAGTGCATTTTGATGATGCTACGCCATTTGAAACAAGATGAAATCGATATATAATTATGAAGCGCGTTAAAACATGCTTTATGTAGAATATGCGTAGCATTTATTATTCATTTACAGGGCGAAACAAAAGAATTCTGTTACATAATTTTCGACGGGGAAAAATCGTTTGCAGTGTAATTTAATGATGTTTCACTATTTCAACCATAAAGAAAAATATATGCATTACTGAGGTGCACTATCAATTGCTCGCTTAAAAGTATGGTGTGCATTGCGTTTATCGTTCATTTACAGGGACACACAAAAGATATGGGTTACAGTATACGTGCGATTATTACAGTCTATGTGTGATAAGTGCGTTTTCAACTTTGGTTTGCGTTTTTAAGTTTAACTAAAATTTTTCATAGTTTGTGGCGTATATACATTCGATTGATCATATACAGGGCTACACAAGGAAATTCGTAAGTATTACAGAGTATGGGAGTGAATTGCTTAAGGGTAGTTTTTTATTGTGTTACGTATTTTTCGGCTGAACTATATTTAGTAGACTAATAGAAGTTGGTGGAATATACATAAATTCATATAAAGGACTACACAAAGAAAAAGGTAAATTGTCATTTACGGTTGGTAATTGCTGGAAGTGAGTTTTAAGATGCCTTAGGCGTTTTTTACATTTTAGCTTAATATGTGGTGTGTACAAAAGTATTTAGATAATATACAGAGCTGTACAAAAGATTTCGAGTGAATTTCCATCGATTGGTGAAAATTGTTAAATGTGAATTTTCTAACTGAACTAAATTTTATCATGCTATGTAGTATATATCCAAATCTATAGCTCATACAAAGGGTTTCACAAGATAATTCGACTACTTTTTTGACAACGGAATGTAATTTTGAAAACTGTATTTTTCAATGTGTGATATGTTTTCTAAACTGTTTAATTACGTATCTTCATTCAGCTTATTTAACGGTGAAGTTTCGTTACAGTTTTCTGGATGTGTTGGAAAGTGCTTCATAATCTATGCTTGACGCATGATTTTTCGTTCTTGTTTAAGATTAAAAGATCATTACGGCTTTTGGACGACCAAAACTAATAACACGTAAGCATAAATATATATATATATGTGTGTGTGTTGTTAAGTTATCCAAAAAATTCTAAATATAATACCAGAACCACTTACCGCCAAAAACAGAAAGCAATATTAGAAATCTCATCACGATGTTTAGGAATACAATTGCAACAAATTTACAAAAACACGCAGCTGGATTCCTGTGAAAACACCTCTGTACCTCTGTAGCGAAAACCTCAGGTATCAGTGATAATAAGTAAGCTTCAAACTTTTTCACTTTCCTTATCAGCTTTGATACTTTTGTTGAAAAGTCGACTCACCTTCGCAGAAAAAAAAATGTGAACGTGCATTTGCAATAAATTGTGATATTCTGAATCATTTTATCATTCTTCTGTTTATCCATGCATTTTCATTTTTGGTTTGGCCTTGAAATAATAGCAGTAAAATTTAAATGCAACAGATTATTACTATTTTCTTTTTATGAATTGCATTTCTAGGTAAATAATAATAATAGAATATTAATTTTTAGAATTGTTGTCGACAATTTATTTTTAATTAAAATTTTTCAGTTTAGTTTATTATTGTTTTTACTCTTTTATTTCATTTTAGTTTTTGTATTGTGAAAATACAGTGAGGTCAATAATTAACGCAGAATTTTTTTTATTATTATTAAGTTTTTTTTAAATTAATTTTTTCCTTTATATTTACAAAATTTATATCAAAATAAAATTCAAAATATATAAATTATGTACAAATATAATAATGAAATTGAAAATAAATATTTTTTTTTATTATTAACTGTTTGAAAAATGTGTGAACATTTTCTGGAATTTTTCATTTACCGTTAAGTAAACAAGAAAGAAACATCATCGTCAAGCCTAGATTTTGAAACACTTTTCAACACATAAAGAATACTGTAACAAAACTTCACCGCTTAATAAGAGGAAAGAAGATGTCTAGTTAAAGAATTTGGAAAACGCATAACACATTTCAAAACACAATTTCAGCAATTATCATCTATCGTCGGAAAAATTATCGAAATTATTTTATGCAGCCCTGTATAGGATCTTTATATTGTTATATATACTACAGAGTGTGCCAAAATTTAGTTCAATTAGGAAACGCATAACAATTGAAAATTCCCCTTCAGCAATTTCCACCAAAAAGCGGAAATGTACTCGAATTATTTTGTGCAGTTTTGTATATGATCTAAATTTAAACATACCAAGTTTTATGGGAAAAAATTAGTTAAATTTAAATACGCTTAACCACAATTAAACATGCACTTCCATTAATTATTATTGATCATAGACATTAAGTACTGTAACTGAATTCTTTTGTGTCCCCCTGTAAATGAACGATAAATGCTATGCACATCATATTCTATAGTAATCATCTTGTAGTGCACCTCAGTGATGTATATCAATTTCAATATATTTGAAACAGTATAAGATCATTAAAATACACGCAAACGATTTTTCCTTCTAGACCATAACGTAACAGAATTCTTTTGAGTGTCCCTGTAAATGAACTATGAATGCTACACACTGCATTTTCAATACCGAACACACCATGGTGAAACTTTATAACATCCATTAATTTCATGGCGATCCGAGTATATTTAAGCAAATTCGAGCACGGATAGGGAGCCGGCCAGACAACAAACCGAATTCATAAACACTTTTCAACTATGTTTGGAAAGTGTTAAAAAAGCTAAAAGAAAATATTTACCCGTTAACACCGATGAGCGGAGGTGGGGGTCATTTCATGTGATTTAAACTAATAAGTAATTAATTAAAATTTATTAAATATGTTTAAATGAGATAAAAATATATTAAATATGTCTTTTTGAGCAACGACATTTAAAAAATGATACTTTAGCCCCATTTTCGAACTTTTTGTCGTGTTCATATGATTACGCCCGGCGCTGAAGATAATAATGAGAATGATAAAAATATTTTGAAGCTTTCAAATAAAGATTTACACCGGCATGCAATAACAAACTTTTATTTCGTTTTTAATGATGGGGAGAAATATTGAAATTGAAATCTTGTGAATTTACCGGTCGATATTTTTATGATTTGAATAAAATAAGCAGGGTGATGAGGAGAGGAATTTTAGTTTTAGGTAGCTTACAATACAAAAAAGTATAAAGCTACCTATTGCAGCCGTTCAGAGGAAAGCAGTTCCGGAAAATTTCGATATATTTTCACCGATCATGACCCCCAGACCCCAAAACCACCCTCCGTTCAAATGTTGATTTATATATATATATATATATATATATATATATATATCTGACCTATGTCATACGATAACGCTCGTATTTATAAATCAATTTTGATGAAACTAATTGTGTGTATTAAGCTCACCAATGTCTCGACCGAGTTCGTTGGCCAGCTTGGTCCGCCATTTTGTTTCAAGATGGCGGCCAATTAAAAATTTAAAACTAAAATAAATATACAAAAAAGTTAAAAATTCAAATTTATTTTTTAATTCAGTGTTAGGCCTTGAAACGAGGATTCCAGAGCATTTTTTGTTTTACCTCTATCTTAAAAAACGGCTGAGATAGAGCAGTTTGAAATTCTAGGGTGGCTGACATTTTGAAACAAGACAGCACATTACAAAAATTTTCATTGTTGTAATAATTTTCCCAATCAAACGCATAAAACTATATATTCATATCCGTTAGCGCCAAATTCTCGCCAAACTTGGCGACATTTGGCGAAATATCGCCAAATTTGGCGACCAAAATAAGTCTTCATAAATGAAGCCAATTTGGCTATTGCTCAATAATTTGGTGAATTTCTTATTCAAATTCAGTATTAACGAATCTTTTGTAAACGTTTTATTTGCATTTTAAGTTGCTGTTTTCGTGTAACATTAGCTAAAATTTTAAAACGAAGATATAGGAAAGCTACCTTTTCCTCCCGGTACAGGCCGGAAGGACTTTTTATTCTTTGTGAGGTCATTTTAGGCGGATAAAAAAGTACAAAATGAGTATCATATCTATAAATGATGGACATAACTATAAAACATTTTGATAATAGTTTAGTGCAATTGCAAGATGGATAGGTGTCATTCTTTAATTACATCACGGAAATCTCGTGGTTTTATTATTATTATTATTTTTATTAGCCGTCGTCCCCTCTATGCCCCACTCGAGTGATACCCTCCCCCTCCCCTCCTTTGTTGTGACATCACATTTTCTCCAACTGTTAATTTAAATCAAACTTTGATTAAAGCAACTTTGCGATTATTATTTTTTTTTAATCTTTTAGGAATAGGTAACAAATTAAAGTCAATCTTATCTAATCTCGTATTTTCATGAGTCGTAATATATTATTCACATTGAGTCCATGTACTCTCGTACCAGTCTTTAATATTACTTATCACTGCCTGCCACACACGACGTCCTGTGTTTAAAAGAAAAAACGAGTTTTTTTTAACCATTGGGAAAATGGTTGTTGCTTTCGGTCGAGAATGGACCAAATGATGTTCGCATTTTACTATTTTAAGCGTTTTTAACGAAATTCTGTAACTTTAGAAGAATTTTTCTTTGAATAGGTAATAGAAATGCATAAAATCGTTACAAAAATGTTAAAGTTACAAAAAGGATAGATGCAAATTATCAGATATGAAAAATAAAGTGGAAATTTGGTACTTACGTGTTATAGCGGCCCCCAAGGATGAAATATTTTTGTTTCCGTTTTCATTAATATATTGTAAATTTTGAACTTTCGTGTTATAGTGGCCTCCAATGATGAACCGCCAAGCGACCAAGATTTATCGCCAAATTATAAAGCATGTATGACATTATAATAATATATGATATATATATATAACATTTCTTGACGTATGTGGCCAAGTTATAGTCATATATGATGCATATATGATGTATATATATGACATGTGTATAAGACGTATATACGACCTATCGACGATATCAGACGTAAATAATATGTGTATAATGACGTATATGGCACATATAGGAGTGTTTGGAATATATATATATATATGCGTATATAGGATGATTATATAGGCTTTGCGGTGATCTTGGCGAAATCATAGCTTCAACCTTGGCATAATCATAATTGTGGGGGCCGCTATAACAAGAAAGTACGGTAAATTTTTTTTTTTAAAGCTTTCGCAACATTTTCCCAATGGTTATTGTAATTTGTTAAATAATATTTTTTTTTTCTGTTGTTTGCAAACAATGCCTGCTTAATTGTTTCTATATTTTAGATGTTCTGTCAAAAAGTATTAACCTTAACGAACGACAACCAATTTTTATTATCCAAATGTGTTGTTTCCCAATTATCTTTCGCCGCTGCTTTTTGTCAGAATTTTTTCTTTCCATTATTTAATTGCTGAAATTTGGAGATTCGATAAGGCGAGAATTTTCTGTGCAAAACTACTAATGTCCAATTAAAAAAGAAAACACATTTGGACAATTAAAGTTGTTTGTCGTGAATATGGTAGCATTCGTTCGTTAAGAGCTAATTCACCCTCTCCCCTCATCACACTGCTCACCCGCAAGAAATGTGACAAAATTCCAAGAAAGATCCAACTTAGGTGCGTCATGCTACAGGAAAAGTGTAGCATGCCGCATCAATGTCTGACATATTAGTGCAATACTACACAACATGAATTATTTGGAGTTGTGTCACATTTCTTGCGGGTGAGCGATATAGGATATCATTGGTGAAATATTTATGACAGTGAATTATTTATGTTTTCTTTCGAGAAATCTTGGCTCCAGGGAGTTATACTCTTTAAAACTTGATCCATTAGTTGTGAAATGTTTTATGCATTTCAATTTAAAAAAAACAATTAATTATACGTACAAAAATAGTAAAACATAATACAGTACAAAAAAACATGCTTTTTATTAAGGAATTTTAAAAATACATAAAATATCTTGTTGATTTCAGTCGAGGTCATGTATACCTTCATTTATCAGCAAGTTCCTATAAGAAAATATGTAGAATAAATATTGTTCAGTAATAATTATTTTAGAAGTACTGCATCTAAATAATCGGGAGGATAAAGAAAAATCTTTTATGGCAGACGATTACGCAAGCAATAACAAAAATTAATTTTTTATTAGAAAATGCTACAATTGACGACTATTTTTTTTTTAATTCTATTCGTACCACTTTTTTAAAATCTTTGGCATATACTTCTAAGACAATTTCAAAAGAAATCTTTCACAAAGAAATTTTTTTTATAAATAGTGGTACAGATATAATATTAAAAAAATCCTTCCGGCCTGTTCCGGGAGGAAAAGGCCTTTCCTATATCTTCATTTTATGATTTTAGCTATTGTTACGCGAAAACAGCAAGCTAAAATGCAAAGAGCCGATTACAGGAGATTCTTTAATAATGCATTTAAATAAAAAATTCGCCAAATTAGTCAGCTATAGAGAAGTTGGCTTCATTTATGGAGACTTATCTTTGGTCGCCAAATTTGGGGATATTTTACCAAGTGTCGCCAAGTTTGGCAAGAATTTGACACTAATGGATATGAATATAGTTTTATGCATTATAATTGTTGCAAGTATTATGGTATAATACTGGCAGCAAGAATGCCAGTGTTGTACCATAAAATCAACAATTTGTTTTTGTAGTGTATGCGAATTTTTTTTGTGCAGCCCTGTTTAAGATCTATAGATTTGTATACAATCCACATATTAAAACTAAAATTTAATTCCACTAGAAAATGCGCTAAAAACACTTTTCTGGCGATAACTATCCATAAACAACAGTGCAACCATATCTTACTATTCAGATTTGTGAATTCACTACTGTGTGAATTTATTTATATTATACTTACATCATACAGTAATGATTTAGTTCAGCTGAAAACGCACAAATACCGCCCATAAAAGTTAATTAGTTCGAATTCCTTTAGGTAAATATTGCGCATAGATGTTAACGTACCTGGATTTTTATGTTTCCTGCATTTTAAATGTTTCATATCCTATTTTCTATATGGAAGATTTTATCAAGTAACTCAATAACGTATATCAATTTCATAAAGCGCACTTCAAATAATTATTGTGTATATACCATAATGCAATCGAATTCTTTAGTGTGCCCTTGTAAATGAAAAATAAATGCTACGTTTACCATTTTACTACAGGAAACATGTTGTAGTACATACGATCATTGTATATCAATTTCGTACACTGCAAAAAATAATTGTTGATTTTACAGTATAATACTGGCATCCCAGCTGCCCGTATTATACTGTAAAATTAACAGTAAAATAAGCAGTAATACGCTACCGTACATGCGCGGAAGTGTATTACTGCTTATTTTACGGTTTAATACTGTTAATTTTACGGTACAATACTAGCAGCTGGAATGCCAGTATTAAACTGTAAAATCAACAATTATTTTTTTGCTGTGTAATATTTTGAAAAAGTGGAAAGTTATTTAAATGTACTTCAAATGATTATCGTACATAGACCATAATGTAACGGAATTCCTTCGTGTGTCCCTGTAAACGAACTTTTAATGTTACACATTTCATTTGCAATGGTTAAACCTCAGTAACATATAACAATGTCATGGTAACCCATGCAAGTTTTCGAAAATTAGAGCACGGACAGACGGCAGGCAGACAGATGAACCGAAGTCATAAACACCTTTCAATCATGTTGCAAAGTGTTAAAAAAATAACTTGTATATATGTATATAAACAATTTACATGATTATAAAATTCTGCTTAATCTGCTTCGGTCATGCAGTCGAAATGCCATATGTGCCATATGTGCCATAAGAGCCTATAACTCGCAGCATACGTCACTCGCAAGCTAATGTTGAACCAATGGGAGCGTCCTCTAAAAATTTCTCGTTTGCATTTCAATGATTTATTTATTTATTTTTTTTTAAAATACATATTAAAATTCACACTTTTAAAACAGAAGATTCGCAAATGCTAAAAAATTGATTAAAATCATTGAAAAACATAAAATTCACCGACTAGATTCAACACCAATGGTATCGTTATCAAGATTCAAGTTCCACTTGAACCCTGATACTGATACCATTAATATTGAAATTAGTAAAAGTAACCCTGCGTTAGTCGCATCTATATCTCTCTGATACAACCCGCTATTTTCTTCTTGTAAGTTTTGAAGACATTAGCCGGTTTATGAGCAACTGCCGCGGGTAAAAAAAAATCTCATCAAAAACGTCACCTGTAAAAAATGCAGCCAAGTCTCGTGACTCTTTTTCCGTAAAAAGTTCTGAGATCGTGTAAAGCCAAGTTTAGCTATCTTATTAACTCTGAAGTTTTCACTTACAAATCACTCCTAGTCTCTACATCTTTATTTAAATATTATTTTGTAACTTGGCAATTACGCAGCACAGGGAAGTTATTACACCTTACTATGTTATGTGGGAAGGGATGAGATAATATGATTAAGGCTAATTATATACGCACAGGGAAGTTATTACACCTTAATATGTTATGGGATGGCATGGTATTATTTGATTAAGACTAATTATATACATCACATTCTCGTGCTACGTAATTGCCAAGTCACAAAATAATATTTAACTAAAGATGTAAAGACTAGGAGTGATTTGTGAATGAAAATTTCAGAGTTAATAAGATAGCTAAACTTGGCTTTACACGATCTCAGAACTTTTTACGGAAAAAGAGTCACGAGACTTGGCTGCATTTTTTACAGGTGACGTTTTTGATGAGATTTCACTTCTTTTTGTAAGTAATCCTCCTTTTCTTGATTTTGGGTTCTTTTTCGAGATCATCCACTGATTTTCGCTAAGCCCACGCTCTGTCCCTATTATTTACAGGTATCAAAAATTTGAAGCTTTAGTTTTGTTTGCAAAGTACTGTAGATAAAAAGAGATTTCAGGTTCCTAGGCCAGCACTAAGTTATGGGAGGGGAAGTGTCAAAAGTACCATCAAAGAGGGGAAGTCTCAATTGCTTCCAGGATAGGTGCTATCCATCTGAGATATTACTCGCAGTTCTAGATACTTGATAATTAGCATAAAATAACTTTTTAGTATAAAAAGAAAGCCAAAATTAAGATTTCCGGACATTTTTAATATATCAAACTATATTCATTTTTTCGATGTTTTTTATTTATTTTTTATTTTTTTAGCTTCATTTTTTAGCTTTTTTTTTACATTTACGGATTTTTTAATTTTTTCTTACTCTGTATACTAAACTCTACCTTTCTGCCAAATGTCAAGCTTCTAGGACTACGAAATCGGATTATTTTCAAATTTTTGACTTTTTATAAATTTATTGATTTTTCGATTTTACTTCTAAGTTACCTGATTGTCATGCCAATGTAGTAACTTTTTGATCCGTCTTCTTATGATCATTTAGGTTCAATTTAGAGGTAAATCAAGTTAATGTTACAGTCACCATGATTTTATTTAGACAGAACTATCAAACCATAACCAGCCAGTAATGTCGGGAGGGTAGGGGGAGCTGTGAAAATTTTTGTGTGGCTAACATCACTTAACAATCCATATTTCATATGCGAAGTAAATAGAGTATAACCTGTGAAATAAAACAAACATGTCTATAAAGAAATCGCCTATAACGTAGCCAGTCTATAGTGGAACTTTCCTATAACGAAATTCGTAAACGAAAGAAAAGCATAATCCGGGGGAAATAACATAAAACAATTAGGGGCGTTGTACTAGCTAATAGGACAATTATCTTAAAACTAATGTTTTAGCAGTACAAAATCAAATTGTTTTCGAATTTTTGGTTTTTTAAAGATATTTCGATTTTATTTTCGAATTTAACGAATTTTTTAATTGTTCCTTTTATTGAATAGTAAATGCTACCTTTACACCAAGTTTTAAGTTTCTAAGAATACCAGATAAAATTATTTTCAATTTTTTATTTTTTCGATTTTTTTTTATTTTCTGGATTTTTTAATTTTTTCTTATTTTGTATCCTTTATTACAAATTTCAAGTTTCTAGCGCTACAAAATCGAATTATTTTGAAATTTCCGATCTTTTTCGAGTTTTTGTATTCTATTTTCGAATTTATTGTGTTTTAATTTTTCCTTTTTCTGTATCCTAAACAATAAGTTTTTTCGAATTTTACAGATTTTTTATTTTTTTTATTTTTTTGTATCCTAAATACTGCTTTTATTCCAAATTTTAAGTTTCTAGCTCTACAAAATCGAATTATTTTCAAATTTTCGTTTTTTTTTTCGATTTTTTTATTTTATTTTCGACGTTTGTTGTGTTTTTCTTTTTTCTTTTTCTGAATCCTAAACACTGCCTTTACACCAAATTTTCAGTTTCTAAGACTACGAGATCATATTATTTTCAATTTCTCATTTTTTTTTTTCTTTCTTTTCTTTCTTTCTTTTTTTTTTTCAATTTTTAATTTTTGAAAATTTCGAAATTTTTTTTTCGAATTATCCATATTATTTAATGTTTCCTTATTTAGTATCTTAAATATTACCTTTATTCCAAATTACAAGTTTCTTGTGCTACGAAATCGAATTATTTCTAAATTTTCTTTATTTTTCGATTTTTTTATTTTATTTTCGAATTTTATTGCGTTTTTATTTTAACGTATTCTGAATCTTAAACACTATCTTTACCGCGAATTTTAGGTTTTTAAGGCTAAAAGATCAAATTATTTTATTTTTTTCATTTTTTTCGAATTTTTCGAATTTTTGAATTTTTTTTCGAATTTTCCGGATTTTTTAATTTTTCCTAATTTTGCATACTAAATATTACCTTTATTCCGAATTCCAAGTTTCTAGCGCAACAAAACCGGATTATTTGATAATTTTCGTTTTTTTTTTTCGATTTTTCCGATTATCGATTTTGTTTTCGAGTTGTTTTTTTTTTTTGTGTGTGTTTTTGATGTTTTCTTTTTCTGAATTCTAAACACTACCTTCACACCAAATTTTAAGTTTTTAAGACTATAAGATCGTGTTATTTTCAATTTTGTTCGAATTTGTTGAATTTTCGAATGTTTTTTTTTTTTTTTTTTTTTTTTTTTTTTTTTTTTTTTTTTCCAGATTTTATAATTTTTTCTTTCTTTGTATCCGAAACACTAGCTTTATTCCAAATTTTAAGTTTCTATGGCTGCGGGATCTACCCAATCTTTTTGATGACGCGAGAGTGAGTGAGTGTGTGAGTGACAAAAAATCGAAACTTTGAGTTCATATACCGTCTGCACTAATTTATGGGTATTTTTTTAATTATCCATATTTTTGAATTTATCCTTATTTAGTATTTTAAATATTACCTTTATTCCAAATTTCAAGTTTCTAGCGCTATAAAATCGAATTATTTTCAAATTTTCCTTATTTTTCGATTTATTCGATTTTTTTTCGATTTTTTAATTTTATTTTCGAATTTTATTGCGTTTTTTATTTTAAAATTTTTTGAATCCTAAACACTATCTTTACCGCGAATTTTAAGTTTCTAAGGCTAAAAGATCAAATTATTTTATTTTTTTCAATTTTTTTCGAATTTTTCGAATTTTTGAATTTTTTTTTCGAATTTTCCGGATTTTTTAATTTTTGCTTATTTTGCATTCTAAATACTACCTTTATTCCGAATTCCAAGTTTCTAGCGCAACAAAATCAGATTATTTGAAATTTTTCGATTTTTTTTTTCGATTTTTTCGATTTTTTCAATTTTGCTTTCGATTTTTGTGGTGTTTTTGATGTTTTCTTTTTTTGGATGCTAAACACTACCTTCACACCAAATCTTAAGTTTCTAAGACTACAAGATCGTCTTATTTTCAATTCTCAATTTTGATGGAATTTGTTGAATTTTCGAATGTTTTTTTCGATTTTTCTGGATTTTATAATTTTTTCTCTCTTTGTATCCTAAACACTACCTTTTTTCCAAATGTCAAGTTTCTAGGGCTATGGGATCTACCTAATCTTTTTGATGACGCGGAACGATTGAGAGAGTGAGTGACAAAAAATCGAATGTTTGAGTGCATATATCGTCTGAACTAGAAAAGACAGAAAGTTGTAATTTAAAATTTTGTCCTGTTTTCCAAATACTCTAGAAAAACGAAGTTTTGAATTTTTGGGATACTCCAGCGCGGAGATGTGGGGGGGTTAAAAGTGCCCTGAGTTGCTTCCAGAAAAGTATACTTACGGCCGTGCTTTCTCGACTTGGCGGGGGCACTGCCGTGCCTCGAGATTATTTTATTTTTTTTTCATTTTTTTTCGAATTTTTCGAATTTTTGAATTTTTTTTCGAATTTTCCGGATTTTTTCATTTTTCCTTATTTTGCATCCTAAATAGTACCTTTATTCCGAATTCCAAGTTTCTAGCGCAACAAAACCGGATTATTTGATAATTTTCGGTTTTTTTCGATTTTTCCGATTTTTCGATTTTGTTTTCGAGTTTTTTTTGTGTGTGTTTTTGATGTTTTCTTTTTCTGAATTCTAAACACTACCTTCACACCAAATTTTAAGTTTTTATGACATTAAGATCGTGTTATTTTCAATTTTCAACTTTGTTCGAATTTGTTGAATTTTCGAATATATATTTTTTTTTTAATTTTCCGGATTTTATAATTTTTTCTTTCTTTGTATCCGAAACACTAGCTTTATTCCAAATTTTAAGTTTCTATGGCTGCGGGATCTACCCAATCTTTTTGATGACACGAGAGTGAGTGAGTGTGTGAGTGACAAAAAATCGAAACTTTGAGTTCATATACCGTCTGCACTAATTTATGGATATTTTTTTAATTATCCATATTTTTGAATGTTTCCTTATTTAGTATTTTAAATATTACCTTTATTCCAAATTTCAAGTTTCTAGCGCTATAAAATCGAATTATTTTCAAATTTTCCTTATTTTTCGATTTATTCGATTTTTTTCGATTTTTTAATTTTATTTTCGAATTTTATTGCGTTTTTTATTTTAAAATTTTTTGAATCCTAAACACTATCTTTACCGCGAATTTTAAGTTTCTAAGGCTAAAAGATCAAATTATTTTATTTTTTTCAATTTTTTTCGAATTTTTCGAATTTTTCAATTTTTTTTTCGAATTTTCCGGATTTTTTAAGTTTTGCTTATTTTGCATCCTAAATACTACCTTTATTCCGAATTCCAAGTTTCTAGCGCAACAAAATCGGATTATTTGAAAATTTTCGATTTTTTTCGATTTTTTCGATTTTTTCAATTTTGCTTTCGATTTTTGTGGTGTTTTTGATGTTTTCTTTTTCTGGATGCTAAACACTACCTTCACACCAAATCTTAAGTTTCTAAGACTACAAGATCGTCTTATTTTCAATTCTCAATTTTGATGGAATTTGTTGAATTTTCGAATGTTTTTTTTTTTCGAATTTTCTGGATTTTATAATTTTTCCTTTCTTTGTATCGTAAACACTACCTTTTTTCCAAATGTCAAGTTTCTAGGGCTACGGGATCTACCTAATCTTTTTGATGACGCGGAATGATTGAGAGAGTGAGTGACAAAAAATCGAATGTTTGAGTACATATATCGTCTGAACTAGAAAAGACAGAAAGTTGTAATTTTAAATTTTGGTCCTGTTTGCCAAATACTCTAGAAAAACGAAGTTTTGAATTTTTGGGATACTCCAGCGCGGAGATGTGGGGGGGGGGGGGTCAAAAGTGCCCTGAGTTGCTTCCAGAAAAGTATGCGCTCGACTTGGCGGAGGCACTGCCGTGCCTCCAGATCCCTGACGGCTGGGCCTACAGGCACAGGAAGATTTCGAAGACTCAGGCCGTGGGGCACCTGTTTGTCGGGAATTGCGGAAGAAATGACCTTTTTGCGATGATGCGGCAGTTGGAACCGCCTACTTCGAAATCTAACTTGTTTGCAGGCGGAGCCGGCAGGGATTTTTTTGTTTTTAATTTTTTTTTGCTATAACGGTTGGTCCTATAAAAAACTTGTCAATATAAAAGTTTTAGATAATATTAAGAGGATTAATAATAAATTTACGCGGATTTGATATCTTGTGAATTGACGAAGCTATGATGTTTTTTCTTCTAAAACCCCCCTTCCCCCCCCCTTGAGGCCATTTTTAATTATATCAAAAATCTGTCATACATAAATTTTCGGCCCTTTTTCTAGAAGTAATAATAACTTTAAACGGATTCGATACGTATAATAATTAAGAAATTATGGGGTTTTTTTTCTGTTTTCACAAAAAGCCCCCCCATTTCTCCCCCCTTGGTTCGATTTTGCCCATTAACGAACTTGATCGAGATTTTATGGGCCTTGATTTTATGTATTAGTTTGGAAGAGATTTATGCAGAATTTTTCCAGTTATCGTGTTCATAAAAAAGTGACATGATAGATAGATAGATAGATAAAGTTTTGAACTGGGAGTGGTTTTGGGTTCTGGGAGTCATGATCGGCGTAGATCTGCAAAAAATTTTCAAAATTTCCAACTTAGGTGAGAATGTAATAGGTAGTATTTCTTACGAAATCTACCTAATTGATACAGGCGGGAGAAAGGTAGAGGGAGCCATTGGTTCCATATCTACTTGGTTCAAAACTTACAGAAGAATAATGACGGCTGGTATCACAGAGATACACGTGCAATTAACGTAGGGTTAATTTTTTTAATGACTTTTCTAGCATTTGTGACATTCTGTTTCGTTTTGCATACGATACCTGTGGTATAAAGCTCATGTTGCAGTTAATAAAAAAATTCCGAATTTTACTGGTGTAGATTTTGCAAGACTATAAAATAAACGAAACCTCGATCCTCATCGTTCCGTAATTAAAAGTGCATCCTCAGAATTGAACTAGAACAGGAAAAGTATAAAATTCTCGCTTCAGCCTTCTGCATCGGATATCCTATGCAAAATAAATCATTTAAAAATATTAAAATGCAAACGAGAAATTTGTAGAGAACGTTTTCATTGGTTTAACACTAGCTTGCAAATCTCGTATGGAGCAAATGCCCTTAACAATCGAATGGTATGATCAGCCTGATAAAATATGACGATACACAATGGCTAACAATGATATAAGTAACAATAATTTCTTCAAATAGAAAAAATCTCTTTTCGATTAAACGATTCATTTCTAATATACAGGGTGCTGACTAAAATCCTGCATAGCTTCTCTCCCCCCCCCCCCTCCGTCGTTCTTCTGAGTATACTTGATTTATCTTATTAAAATAAACTGTCTTATATGTCATGTGTTAGTTTTATTAGGGATGGACAGACGGAATGATTTTGATATTCGAATGAATTATCCGCGGGCATGTGCAAAAGTATAGCTCCCAACCTTCGTATTTTTTTTTACCAGAAATTTTGTAAAAAAAATAATATGTTTTTTATTTTAATTATTAAACTAGAGCAGCGGTTCCCAACCTCCTGAGGGTACGTGTTGGAATATCTGGGGGTACATGAAAATTGCATTGGTAATGGTGGATAACGCAAAAATAAAACTTAAAATGAAAACAGAAAAACAAAATTGTAAACTTTTCGTTTACAAAGAGAGACTTTTATAAAATAGGCTATTCTGATAAAATGAAGGAAAATACCTAAACTTTGTAACTAATTAATCATTCGTTGCTACTATCTCCTCCTACTCCTAATAACATTTTGCATGTTCGCATATGTCCCTCCTTTTCTTTTATTGTTCTTATCTTTCTAGTAGTTCTAGAAATATTTAGAAACAGCATGAATCGTATCGTGTCGTCTAGTTTTGACAATTTCATTTAAAATCTATTTGAAAGCATGTCATCATTTTAGTGTTCGACTGCTCAGCAATAGCACTCATTAATGTGTATTAATAGGTGTAGCTTCAACCCTACTTTGACAGTGCTTAATTTGAAATCTTTAACTAATATTTCATGTTTTCAGTGACTTTATGTTGATATAGTTCAAAATGGATAAGTGATTGAAAATTGAAATTCTCAAGAGAACTGCATTTAACATTGGTAACTGGCATATGAACAATATTGATGAACAAAAACAAAATATTTGGAACGGGTTTGTGTGAGAAGGGGTACACATAAATGCAAAGTCTACGCAATGGGTAGGTGGGAGAAAAAAGGTTGGGTACCGCTGAACTAGAGCCATATAAAAATGAGAAAATTCTTTTTATTTACAAAATTTTTGGTGGTATTTGATTTAAAAAAATTACGAAGAATGGAAATTATGCTTTTACGCATGAATGAATGATTCCCTCAAATGAGAAATCATTCATTAAGCTCATCAGTAAATTTTATCAATAAATCGTCGTCTGCTTTGTAATGCCACACTTCTGCTTGCAATTAGTAACATGTTTCAGTTGGGGATTCAATATTTAAAAAAAAATTACATTTCAGGACTTCTAATAAAGTTATTTTTATCTGTAAGACATCATTTTATACTAAATCGAAGGTGCTGTACAACTTTTTAATTGACCTGTTTGCCCGTATCTGGTATCGTTTTTGAGATAGAAATACTAACTCCTCAGTTAGCTGTTGGTTGGCATTGTAATCAGTCTCATCGCGTAGCGCATATAGTCAACTTTACTTCAACTGCACTTAGTGTTGCCAGGTCTAATGGTAGAAAGCGAGACATAAAAATATAGTAAAAGGAAGGAGGACTACTGGAACATAAAAAGTATAGTTTCCTATGCAAACGCAAATCTGTCTTTTAAACGTAAAAAAAATATGATCCCTGCAATAGGTATATCATACAATTATACTTGTTAAGACGGAAACCTGCCTAAAGAAGTATCTTTCTCCGGTAACTTGTGATTCCACCTTACTAGGTTTTAGTGTACTATAATAAACACAACAATCTTATACAATAAAATTTGTTAAAACGGAATCACTAAGGATCGAAACAAAATCCCGTTTTAAAGAGGTTTCCGATTGAACAGTTGTGGTATTCTTTCCGTAGGGACAGTGATTTTTTTTTTAACATTTAAGACAGGATTCAGATATAGACAAGTTAAGATTTTACAGGTACGTGCTTGGTACGAAATAGACCCCCAAGTGATGAAGGATTTAATTTCTTCGATGGAAAGTCGCATTTTTGCGTTAACTGCAAACAATGGAGATGCAATTCGATTTTAATTTATGGTTATTTTAATGTAAATATACAGATTGTCTATATTTTCGCAACAATGTTAATTTTGTTTCTTTGTCATTATATATTATATAAACACTGATAAAAATTTGCAGCAAACTGTCCAGTCATTTGACCGTTTTTGTAGAAACCGGTTACATAACCGTAATTTAACTATGTTCTGACCGTATTATTGCTCATTTTATGGTCAGAATGTAGTTAAATTGCGGTTATGTAACCGTTTTCTACAAAAACGGTCAAATGACTGGACAGTTTGCTGCAAATTTTTAACAGTGAAGTGTATAATTTAAAATTTATTAATTGTGAATAAAGTATAAGTCACAAGCAATATATGACAGTTGACAATTTGTTACATACTTCTCAGTACAGAAGCGTAATCGACCATTGTCTAAACTTTTGCTGCGCACTGTAAGAAAAAATGTAAAAGAATTTGTGCATCATAAAAAATCGGGACTTTTGACGTCCCGCACAGTAATATCCCGTGATGGGTCTTGTAAGCCCTGAAAATCGGAATAGCCAACGTTAATCGGACATCTGGCAACACTACCTACTAACCTACCTCCACGTTTATAACTGTAACTGTCGCCGAATGGGGGGATGGAGGGAACATGACTTTAGTGAGAACGCTGTATATGCTCATTTTGACGTAATTGTCTCGTTTTTCTCTAAATTAACATAAATTAGTTTAAATGCACAGAAAGTTCTACAACCAACATACTTCTAAAATGTCATTAGGGAAAAAAGTTCAATCCGTTGTTCAAGTCTTTTCCAAAAGCGTTCCTCTTTTTGAATGTGAAGTTGAAATTCACGGAAGGATATGCATCTGGACAGCAAGGATACACTTTAGCTTCTCGGTTGGCATCTACTCTAAAAAATTTCCACTCAGAGTTATTGTCTTCGAATTCAGATAAGTCAACCTAGGAAAGAAAAGCTTTATTTGGCTTCTTTTTAAACAAAAGTACATTTATAATATTATCATTAACGATCACGAAAACAAAAATACGTCTTTCTTATGACTTTACCCATAATCATTATTTTATCTGGATATACAGAATGTTCGAAAAGTCTTTTCCTAATTAAAAAAATTATTTATATCCGCTGTATATAACATATAGACATGTGAAACTGGTGCCAAAATGTTATAAAACTAGCCAAGTTTTTTGTGGCAGGTTCCCGTAACGTAGCTGTAAGGTAGCAGTGTCAGAAGAGAATGGAGAATCAAGAACAAAGAATTATTTGGTAGCCCTCCAAAAACCTCAGGAAACCGTTATTTTTTAATCACAAACTGCCAAATACTAAGATATCGCACAAAGAGATTGCCAAAAATACGGGGAAAATCTTTTGACTGTGATAATTATCTCTATACTGTTTTCAGAGTTCGTTGTTGGAGTCAGTTTAATTATAAAAAAAATATTCTCATCTCAAATATGCTTATAAAATTATTTTTTTTAAAGTTAGTTATGTTAGTTGCCAAAATAAGATTTATAGTTTCTGTTTCAAAGTATGTCGAAGAACGGCCTTTATACCCGTTTCCGTATGTATTCTGATTTTATAAATGCAGAGATGGCCTACGACCCCTTGCGATTTTGCCCATTGTTTGAGTTATTTGAATACATAAGAAACATAGCTGGCAGATAGGTACAAAAGTCTCAAACAAAACATGTTACAAACCAGATCTATTGGTTTTATTGTCTCAGTATCTCAACTTCATCGTGATGTTTAAGGCAAACGATGACCTATATGATATACACAGAGTAGCCAAAATATTATGACCATTCCTCACTGAAACTTAAGATCACTGAGATTCTTAAGATCAGTTTTAAGATTCATCTTGTGGACCATATAGATATGTTTTGTGATGCTTCTTCTGAGTTACATTGCGCTACAATGTGCTGTGTTATAGCTCTTCTGTTGCTACAAACAATGTGCGTCAGTCACCTGGCACCTTTATTGTTCACAAGCAATTTTCACCCACAATTCCACTTTTCCCTAGAAATTGTTTTCCTTAGATGCAATTCTTTGAAGACGCGAGACCATTCTTGTACTAGAAAAGCCAAGAAAATTAGTGATTTCTGATATACTGGTACCGGCCCTTCTGGAACCCACAATCATGTCTCAAAGTCACTCAAATATCTTTTTTTCCCATTAATAGGCAAAATGCAAAGTTCACTGGTGCTGCTCATGAAGAGTAAACATTTTATCAAAAAATCCACTTTATTAAATCAGCGCAAATGCGGAACGGACGAATCGAAGTTTCAGTGAGGAGTGATCATAATATTTTGGCCACTCAGTGTATATGTTTTCAGCGGTAAACAATACATGAGAATGACCATGTAATCACATTTAGTACAAGTAAAATAGGATTTTTCAGAGACAACTTATAGCCATTCACCAAAATGGTCTATTTTAGCTGTACTAATTTTTTACACTCCGTTTGTGATTTCAAAATAATGTCTAGGAAATATTCTGTTAAGCCACACTGTGCATAGGTCAGTATCGGTACTCTCTTCATTACTATTATTAGTACGTTTTTGAAATTTTCAAGTACTTCTTTTGCTACTTAACGCAGCTTTGGCTCCAGCAATAAAAATAAAGAAATTTCTTAGTAGTTATGATAGAACAAGGTATATAAATTTAAAGTTTACAGTTTTGTTACAGTTAGGAAAAGATATTTAATTATCATTGTTCAGAGCTTTCGTGAAGTCTTGGGAATATTATATATTTCTTTGTTGGTTTTTATGTACTTTGTTCATTGAATGTGGGTACAGTCTGTCTCAAAAGATTAATCAAAACCAAAAAATGTAGTGTATTAAATAATAACAAAATAATGATATTTATTTATTAAATTATATAAATTATTTTAATCCATATCAAAATGAGTAAATTATTTATAACATTATCATGACTTTTATTTTTTTTAGATAATGTAGAGTGTTTTAAAAGCTTATGTTCAATGGGAGAAAATCTATCATTTAACTCTTACGCATGATGTTGTTTATTTGCTGTATGTTCCCTGTTTCGGCAACATCAAAGAATCTTGTTTTCATTGAATCGATTAGTTTTGCAATGGTATAGGTGACAGTAAACAGCATGTTTTTCCTATGTCCACTTTGAGTTCTTCAGTAAAGTCATATTGTTTTCCATCTTTGTAAATTTCAAGTGTTAAGATACCCTAAATATTCTAAAGTGGGTTTAAGTCGGCTCTTAAAGCTGACCCATCTAAAACTTGAATATTCTGCGCGGAAAGCCACTGTGTTGCACTAGATGTGAATTGTGTGTTGAAGCACTTCGTTTTTATTTTTCTATGTAAAGAGTGCATCGCTCAGAAAATATAGTCAAAGTTGATATTTCGAGGCACGAAAAATACATAGGAGAGGTAACAAAAGCAATTAACTCTCAATAAATACAGGATGTTTATAAAAAAAAATTGTATATATAATCCATTCGTAATAACTGGTATATTCTTCTTTTCCTTTCATGTTTAATTGGTTAAAGTTTCATTGGTTCGGGTTTAATTGGTTGTAAATAACAGTTGAAACCAGACTACGGTTTAAAAGAAATGTATTCTAAAGTTTTACTTGAATTTCGAAAACGTATAAATAGAATTAGAGATACGTTTGAAACAGGTGGAACTGTTCAAAATGCTCCCGAACAACGTTCAGGAAGTCCGCGGTCATCAACAAACCCTACAGAATCTCTGGCAGATACCCTGCTCGAAACATATGGCTAAAATTCAAAGAAATCTGTTGGGAAAGTGGCATGCGAAATAGGACTTTCAAAATCAAGTGTCCACCGCATTCCAAATCTCTCACATTTAAAAAGTGAAATTATGAAAGAGAAAAGTGAGATTCCAAGATTAGTCTATGCTCTCAATTAAGAACATGCGGACCGGAGAGAATACACATATGTGTACATTTTTTTGAACAGCCTGTATGTGTCACATTTATAGAAAAATAAAAAGGAATAAAAATAGTTCTGTTCATTTTTATTTTTTTTAAACTTATTTGAGGGTGTGTAAAATTATCATGATTTAGAAGGTAGGAAGAATGAAAACCAAGTAGTAGGCCTTCCAGTGAAAGCGTTTATTGTTTTAACCTTCCTACCCTGAATGGGTCTAATCGACCCGTTTCTAAAATTTATTTCATTCGATTCGAACCAGATTTTATTTTTAAAAAGTAAGTTAAATAGATATGTTAAATAGTTTTAAATAAAAGTTCTGGTGTTAAATGTTTTTATCAAGGTTGAATAAGATTTCAACATGGTAGGAAGGTTTAAAAAATTTTTAAAAAAAGATTCTCAAAATAGTTAAACGAGGATCTTTTTAATCTGTTAAAACTGGCCTGGCAGCTGAAACGTAACGAAAATATATATTGTAAAGAATTGATTTTCGTCAGTCATGTGCTTATATGTGTGGTCCAAGATTTCCCGTGAGAAGATTTTAGAAAGACTATTTCATGCATATTTTCTCACGTCGGTGTTATTTTGAAGTGGCGTGAAATGCCGAACTTCTTTTGTAAATCAAGGGAAGCTCTAGAACAGTGATGGATATCCTAGATCTCCCAAGACGAAATTCTTTGCTCTAATACTTGCCGGTCCTATGAGAAAAACGTATCTCCATGGGAAAGCAAATATAACACGACTTATGTAAAAAAAAAACCAATAACGGACTAGTTTTCAATGGGGAGGCTGTTTCCCAGAGGTTCCTAAACGATGAGTGGCCTAGCGTGCCCCTTCTCTGACCAGATCCCCTCCCACTGTGAAAATCCTGAGCAAGATAATTTTGAGTTGGACAATCAGTTCGAGAAAAGAAGCGAGAAGTGTTGCTTCTCTGTGGAGAGAACTGGAGACGCCAAGTTTCCTAGCAGCGGAGATAGACGTTGAGAGGTACCAGATCTCAATTTGTGATACTCCAAGTATCAGGGAAAAGTTACCCGAAAGAGAAGTGCCAGATTTCTTGACGAGAGTAAAGGCACGCCAAGTGCCTGCGGGATTATACGCTATTCCGGCAACAAGCCTTTCATTGGTGTTAAAAAGACTTATAGAAACATTACCTGATTTCTCTACGAAATCCAATTTGACTATCATCACTGAAGTATTTTATGAACCTTGACATTGTGTCCGAACTTTCTCTTTTGAACTTAATGATCATGCCGAGGACCCTTCATTTTTATTCATTTTAATTCTCAAAACTGTAATACCATATTTTTTACTTCCATAAAGAATTTATTTTGTTTATACAATAAAAATTCTGTTAGAGGCAAAGAATTGTTTTCTTCGCATTGTTCCAATAGCTACCAAAAACATCTTTATTCGGATCAGCGTTGAAAAGGCATTACAATATGTAATACACAGGCACTTAAAAATCTAAAACTTGAAATGTATCGGCATTTATTTTAATAATTTTGAAATTTAACCGATATCGACGCAGCATCTGTGTAAAATTACCTCATCTTCACCCAGCTGCAGGTCTAACATTTTCCCACTGTAAGTCCAGGATCCCATACGAATATTACACTCTACAGATGTCTTTGGAGAGACGTTGTAGGTTCTTGAAGGAGTCGGGCATCGGCTGTTGATGGTAAACGGCGGAACCCAAATTATTGTCCCAGTGTTGTAGAGGATGGATTCGGTGAGAACTGTGGGAAACAATGACGTATCTGGCGATCTAAATATTAAAAAAGAAAAAAATGGTTGACAATGACTGGTGTAGATCATCTTTTATTCTATTCATTATAAGTTAATATTTTTAAATAAAATAATTACTTTTTTCTCTGAGTTTTTCTGTAGCTAATCCTTCTATATATAAAAAAAAAGTAATGGTTTGGAAATGGACCAATGAAAATCTGCGTAGATATTCCGGGTTATTCTCATCGCTTTTTTACTAGGGACTTTTTTGAGGAGCGATTACTTTTTTTCTAGCCATCCTACGGATTTGAAATTCATACCACCAGACGCGAAATATAACAAGCTTTCAGAAATTCAAAAAATTATCACGGCCGGACAATAAAAACTGAAAAAATCCTTAAAAATCGAGTAAAAAATCTTTTATTGAAAAAGTCATTTTTCGGGTTTCGTTCATCTCACGAAACCATATTACTCCCGTTCAGTTGTCTGTCCGTCACAGAGCCATTCTCAAAAACTACATAACTTACAGAGTTGAAACTTCGTGTATATAGATGAATACAAGCTGTGAAGAGCTCAAAATATTAAAATTTGAAAAATTTGTATTATTTTAATAAATAGAAGTAAAAAACCAAAATTCTAACAGTCTTTTCCTATTAAATTTAAACATTTGTCGTTATAGCAGATGCCAAAGATTTAAAATCCACAATGAAATTCTTTCTACAATAATTAATTTTCTATCAGACGATTTTCACGTTAAAAATGAAAATGAAATAAAAAGTTTCACCAATTGAAAAAAAGATAAATATGAAATAAAATTGATTGACGTCACAGTCGTAATAAAACGGAAAATGACTAATGTTTCTCAATAATACAAGGAGTATGAGTGTGTGTAAGTATACAAAGTAGATTAATATCACGTCATTAGAGAATTAAAAAGAAAATCTGACGTCATATGGGAAGTTTAACTAATTTTTCAAATGTTTGAGACTAATACAAAGCGACTATCAATATAAATAATGGAGAATAGTAAATATATGAGTTTGAGAAGCATATTGAATCGTGATAAAAATCCGATTATGGAAATATTCGCATATTTTAACATTTTGAAAGTGTACAATTTGTTTAATTTTGAAATTATTTTTTTAAATATTGCATTTAGTCCGTATGATGGATATTATTATGACAGAATATAATAGCGGGCTAGCCCGCTATCCGGCTGGTTTAGATATTCGAAAAAACGAAAAAATAGACCGGTAAATTTTTACTTTATAAAAAACATGACTTTTTTTGTTGTTGTTGTTGCTAAATGAAATTTGTTTGAATTTATTAAAGAAAGGATAAAGTGTTTTGAAAGGTATATTAAACGAAACCCTTTAAGCGATCTTCGATCACACTGACCCACTTGTTTTATATTTTTGCCAATTTCTAAATAAGCGCAAAGGATTATGTTTTATCTCAAATAAAAAATGTATTTGCGCGAGACTATTAAAAACAATAATGAAAGTTTAAAATAATACTTAAATCATCACGTGTTGAAAGCAGGAAATAAAGAAAATTACGTCATAAAAATTGTGTTTACACATGAATATTAAAAATAAAAAAGATGATTTAAATGAAAAAGCATTATAACCAGTTAAATGAAAGAGCATTATAACCTGATTACAGAAGATAGTCGCCGTTATCATCATCATCATCTTTTTAAAACAGGATACATTACCAGGTCTTAAGAGGTTGTGAAATCAGAACGGGGGTTGGTGAGCGTAGCGAGCAGGGGGCAGAGCCCCCTAATATAACAAAACGAAAAGAAAATATAGAGAATGATGATTATCAATTTTTGATTTCAAAAAAAACAAACAATAAAATGCTGCCCCATAGATCCGAAAAAGATCCTGTATTTCCGTATGCTACTGGTTGTGTAAATACGGGTTAGGATTCCTTAGAAAGACCCCCATGGAGGGCACTCCCCGCCCTCCTAGGACGTATATCCCTCGTGTAGATAATCGGCCGTCATAAATCAACCAACCGTATGCTACTGTTTAGTCGCTAGTGGCAATCTGATAACCGGTAATTTCGCGTTCTTTATTAAGTGTACTTGTTTGTATACTTTTTCCGATAATTTAAGCATATCTATTCACGAAATCCATACATATTATATGAATATAATATCAAAATTAGTATTACTATTGCAGAAGTAATTAAATTAGTATTTATTAATGACGCATGAGTTCTTCTTAAATAAAACGAATAGAATAAATTGTAATAGCTCGAGAGCTAGCAGGTAATTTGAATCAAGTACTTGATAAAAGCTGAAAGTTACTAGTATACTATTTTTACCTTATGATATCATTGATCTGCCAGCTAGCTGGTGGTGGATTCGCGAATTACGCAATTCGAAAAAAGAAATTGCGTTGTTGATAAAAGTTACAATTTGTATATATAAAAATATATGTTTTTTTAAACGTAAAAAATAATTAGCAGACGAATATGCCGGTACTAAATACATGTCAGACCTCTTCAAAGTTGTTAAAAAATAATTGAAGAAAAGGCTTTTCATAAAACTTTAAACTTACACAGCACATTCATTATACGCACTATTGTATGTTGGTGTTATGACAGGCTTATTTGGATGTTTCAAAGTATCTGGCAGATGGCACAAAGTGCTGTACGTGAGTGCGACAGAGAGGTTGCTCTAAGTTGCAGGAAAATAAGTTGTTTATAGACAGAAATAGTGCTCAAGAAATGAATTATTTAAATAAAACTTAGACTCTGCTGGTTGATAGTAGTGGTTGTCACCTTAATTAACGAATAAATTCATCTAAATTTGCGTTACTTATCGGCCAACTTATGTGTGCGCGGAATATACTTATATTTTCATCTTCATAGTTCTGCATCATCTTTACGACCGAAAGGCAGAGGTTTACAAGGTTTTTCTGAGTTAATTTGGAAAGAAAAAAACTGACATTCGATAATTTTAATAAGTGCATTTTCGAAGTCGTGAAGGAATAGCACTAAACAGTCATTAAACATGTGAAGACGTTTTCGATGGAATGTGAACAAAAAGATTAGGCATCTGCCTGATACAAAAAAGATATGATAGCTACTGAGACTATTCAATTTTGATTCAAGCCTTTTTAACACTTTCCAACCTAGTTGAAAAGTGTTTATGACTTAGGTTTGTCTGGACGTCTGCCGTCTGTCCGTGCTCTAACTCCCGTAAATATGCTCGGATTGCCCTGCAATTTTTATATGTTATTGTTGTTATCTATAGCATGTTCCCTATATCAACTGAAGTGTGTATCACTTATAGTTTTTTTACAGGGACACTCAAAAGAATTCCGCTACATTACGGTCTATGGGGAAAAATCATTTGCGGTTTATTTTAATTATGTTATACAATTTCAAACACATTGTAATTGATATATATCACTAAGGTGCATTACAAGAAGCTTAATATGGAATAGGGTGTGAAGAGCACTTATAGTTACTTTACAGGGACAGTCAAAAGAATTCCGCTACATTACGTCTATGGAGAAAAATCGTTTGCGGTTTAATTAAATAATGTTTCACTATTTTAAACGCATTGAAATTTATATATATCACTAAGGTGCATTACAAGAAGCTTAATACAGAATATTGTGTGTACAGCAGTCATCGTTCATTTACAGGGACACACAAAAGAATTCTCTACTGTCTGTTAACAATAATTCCTGAAAGTGCGTTTTAAGTTGCTGAACAAGATTTTAAATTTAACTCACTTTTTGTCTATTACTTGGTGTGTATAAATTCTCTAGATCACATAAAGGGCAGCACAAAAGTTCGCGAACACGTTTCCGTTTATTTACAGAAACTCGAGAAGGAGAATTTTAAACTGTGCTACGCATTTCCTAACTAAACTAAAATTTAGCATCCTATGTAGTATAGTGCGTCTCAAAATTATATGGACAGGCGATTTTTCGAAATAACAGCTAAGAAAATAAAGCAATAATCACGAAAAAAGTAATTAGCATATGGAATCATAACATAACTTTATTACGACATAGAAATGTTATGTTTATATCACAGATTGATTGTCAAAAAATAAAATTCAAAAGCTGTCTCAAAAATATATGGACAATGAAACGAATTGCTTTTATTACCACCGTATCAGAAAAATTTGCATTTTCTACAGTGGTGGCCAAAAGTGTGGACATTTTTTTTTTTGAAAGTTTCATGTTTTTCAAATTTGTGCGCTTGTAGAGTATATTAATTTTCACTTAAATACAAACGTTTATATATCAAATTGAAGGTAATTTAATGTAGAATTTAGTAATAAAAACAGTATTACAATATCTGTATTACAAAAAAAGTTATGCAACTAATAGTAAGATCTATCTTAGATTTGTATTTTTTTAAAGTGATACAGTAAAATCCCGTTACAACGAACTTCACGGGACCGCAAATTTTATTCGTTGTAACGGGAATTTCGTTGTAACGGAATTCAATAGAAAATTAAACATTTCAATTCAGATCCTCATATCATAGTTAATTATAAAAATATAGTAGTATAATACAAATTAGTAGATAATTAATTATTAAAAATAGTAATAAAAATTAGTAGTACCTTCTAATAACGTAAAGTTAGTATAATACAATGTATAATATTTTTTATAGAACTGAAAAATTGACTTACCACCATTTCAATGATCTTCAAATTGTACAAGAAAAAATTTAATGCAGAAAATCAGTGATTTTTTTTTGTACAAGGGAGTTTGAAGCTGCGGACAATACAAAATTATGTACATGATTAATATTAGAAAAAATGTTATCTGGTACACTGCTCTGTAAAGAAATAAAATTGCGCACTCTTTCTAAGCTTTCTAAGGCTTCAGCAGATGTAACTTTTGAAACCTCATTTTCTTCATCTTCAGAACTTTCTTCATCATTTTCTAAAATGCGATCATCAACAATAGACTGCACAATATCTGTCTCTGTTAATGAATAACAAGTTGCAGCATTGTCATCTGCAGTTAAAAAATCTTTAAAGCTTATGCTTTGAGACACACCAGATTTTTCTTTTACTAAGTTCCAAGTGGATTCGATCTCATATTCGACTGTCTGCTCCTCATCATGTACTACATCGCTAGATCCTTGAGCCGTCGATTCTTTATTTAAATCCTGGTCAATCTGCGCGTGTTTCCAACAGTGGGCTATTGTTTTCTGGCTTATATCATCCCACGATCCACAGATCATATCAATTGCCTCTTTCATGTTGCACTTTCTGTTTACGTTATTTTGCAGATCACAGAGAATGCGTTTTAATAACATAGTTTTGTATCGTGATTTTACGGCTCTGATAATGCCTTGGTCAAGAGGCTGAAGTATTGCAGTACAGTTAGGCGGGAAATACTCTACACGAATGTGATTCAATATAGGAGGATCATTGTGTGCTGTGCAGTTGTCTATGAGTAGAAGAATTTTACGTTTTTGTTTTTGCATATCTTTATCAAAATTTATCAGCCATTCATTAAAGAATCCTTGCGTCATCCATGATTTTTTGTTGGCTTTGTAGATGCATGGTAAGGACTTAAAATGTTTGAAACAACGGGGTTTTTCAGATTTGCCGATTATGAGTACTTTTCGTTTTTCTGTTCCTGATTTGTTGCAGCAAAATAGGGCTGTAATCCTTTGTTTGGAAAGCTTTCCTCCAATACACTTGTCTCCTTTTAACGCTAAAGTCTTCCTTGGTTCTAACTGAAAAAATATTCCGGCTTCATCGGCATTAAAAACATCGTTAGGACTATACGTCTTGATTATTTTTTGTATTTCACCTTTACGCCATTCGTTTACAAATTCAACTGGGACGTCTTTTGCTTCTCCTGAAATGCATTTTGCCACTATACCGTATCTTTCTCGGAATCGATTCAACCATCCGACACTGGCTTGAAAATTTTCAATGTTTAGCATTCTTGCAAATTCCAAACCTTTTTCTCTAATTAAAGGGCCACTTAGAGGGATGTTTCTAGAACGAACATCCATAAACCATTTGTAAACAGCACTATCCACATCTTGAAACTGGGCATTTCGAATTCGTTTTCTGCTTGGATCAAAGACTTTAACTTGAATTTTTTTCAAAATGCTTTCTTTATCTTTTAGAAAAGTGGATAAAGTAGACGGCGAAATTCCATATTTGCTAGCAACATCAGATTTTTTCATTCCTTTCTCAACTTCAGAAATTATGGCTTTTTTTTCTTCCAAACTAAACTGTTTTCGCTTAACAGCCGCCATTTTATGACCTACTGGTAAGATGAAAATTTTCAAACTGATTTCGAGCTTTGGAAATTCCTTTGCGAAAGTTATTCAGGTAGGGAGGAGAGGGAAGGGGGAATGTGCAATACTCATTTCACGTTTTGTTAAGTTTGCCTACATTGGTTACAGCTTACTTGGACTTCCAAGAAAAAGGGGTGGAGAAAAGGGGAGAGCGAACAAAGGAAACATTCCTTCTGCAGTGAAATGCCTATGCACACCGATTTTACAACAAAGCTCGGAGAAAAGCGATTGCTTTAGAGATAAGCTTGATTGTCCCTAAGACTAGGCATCGAAAACAAAAATTGTCAAGCGATAAAAATGTACAACTGAAAGTATTTGCCGTGTCATATTATTTCGTTCTAACGAGATTATAAAAAATTGAATATTTCGTTATACTGAGATTATGTTAACATTATTTGAATACATTTCAAAACGGGACTCGCTTGCATTTCGTTATAACGGGATTTTTCGTTGTAATGGAATTCGTTGTAACGGGATTTTACTGTACTTACACAATCAAACTTAGTAGGATAACCCTTATTTTTTAAGACAGCTTCACAGCGTCTTTTCATCGAGTGAACGAGTGTTTGGAGTTCATCTTTCGTAATCACATGGTGCCATGAATCAATTATAGCTTCAATAAGTTGTCTTTTATTGGATGGACGTTTTTTTCGTACAAGAAATTTCAAACGTCGCCACAAATTTTCAATTGGATTGAGATCAGGGCTGTTTCCTGGCCATGGTAATATATCTATGCCTTTATTTTGAAACCATGCTTTGCATACTTTTGCTGTGTGGCATGGAGCTGAATCCTGCTGAAAAATAAATGGTGCGTTGTTGGGGAAGAGATCCCTGATGGAAGGTATCAATTTTGGTTCCAGGACAGTTTCGATGTATTTTTTGACATTCAGGATGCCATCAATCACTTGAATTCGGCCCACACCATCTGCAGACATATATGCCCAAATCATAACATTTGTTGGGTTTTTTGTAGATGCTTCCATGCAATCAGGATGAAGTGCTTCTCCTACTCTACGTCTCACGTATTTTCTACCATTACTACCAAAGAGCGATATTTTACTCTCATCGCTCCAGATTACTTGCTTCCATTGATTTTCTGACCATTTAATGTGTTCTTTTGCCCCCTTAACTCGTTTTTCGCGTTGCTTTTGATTTAAATATGGTTTTTTTCCTTGGAATTCTAGCTTGTAGTCCAAATCCTGATAACCTTCTTCGTATTGTTCTTGAACTTACTGCAATACCCGCTGCATTCATTTCTCATCTAATGGCATCTGATGAAATTTTTCTATCTTGAAGGCATAGCCGTTTAATTTTTCTATCGGCAGTAGCACTTGTGCATTTTTTTCGGCCGGATTTGGCCTTATTTTCCCCTGATTTCGTTTTTTCATAACGTAAACAGAACTTTCGTACACCAGAACAAGTCACTGAACCACCAACTTGTCCTGCAATTTCAGCATAAGAGAGGCCATTTTCTTTCAATATGACAATTCGGCTTCTTTTTGTAGATGTCCAATTAGTTCTTCTCGTTGATGACTTTGTTTAAAATTAGTTTAATTAAAAAAAAGGACTTTAAATATTCAAAAACAGCAATATTCTATTTAATTGTACTAGTATGCATCATTCCGCAAAATATTTCCACAACAATAACTCTTTTACCATCCAAATAACCTAAACTATAGTTACAGACATTTGATTGGTCCTCAGACCAGTGTTTGTGATTGGCTAGTACGCTTTTATTACAAAACACGTCCTTATTCAAAACAATTTGTGTTTGTTTGTTCTACTAAAATGAGCATAACTTTTTTTGTAATACAGATGTTGTAATACCGTTTTTATTATTAAATTCTACATTAAATTACCTTCAATTTGATATATAAATGTTTGTATTTAAGTGAAAATTAATATATTCTACAAGCACACAAAGTTGAAAAACATGAAACTTTCAAAAAATGTCCAAACTTTTGGCCACCACTGTATGTTTTGTACTTGTGACGTAACCACTTCGAAATATAAAATCACTGCTCTTTCTTCAATTTTCGAATAGTTGGAATATGTCTCGCAACGTTGAATTCTCTACTGCTGATATTACTAAAATTTGGCGTTTGAAGGCTCAAAATGTTAAAGTTTTTGATATTGCAAAACAAATGTAGCGTAGCGGATCTGGATTTTACGCCATTTTATCAAAAAGTGACAATACGATTGCAAAAAAGGGCTCAGGTCGACGAAGAAAAACATCTCTAAGACAAGATAGAGACATTTTGTGAGCAGTTTCAACCCAAAAGAAGACTGTTCGTGAAATTGCGAAGACTTTGGCGTTTCCTATTTCCAGATCTACTGTTCACCGTCGCATACAGGTAAGCTAAAATAATAAATATGGCAGAATGTGTGGGACACCTATGCTGAAAGTGCACCATAGAAAGGCTCTAGTTCTTTGGGCTAAAAAATACATGCATTGGACGGATGAATGGTTAAGTTTTTTCTTCAGTGAAGAAGAAAAAATCAATTTGGATGCCCTAATGGCTGGGCATACTATTGGCATGACTTTCGAAAAGATCCTCGCGAGTTCTTTAGTCTACAAAAAGAAGGGGGTTCACTAATGGTGTGGGGCGCATTCTGTTTCAACGGTACAACGGATATTGTTTTTCTTAATGGTCGACAGTGCTCTGAGGATTATCAAAATGCCTTTAAAAGCAATTTACTTCCAATCGGAAACATCTTAGGAGGGAGGAAACTGGAAATTCCAACAGAACGATGCGTCGATTCACACCTCCCACTCAACAACAGATTGGTTTAAACAAAATCAAGTGACTGTTATAGACTGGCCAGCCATCAACCCAGACTTGAATCCAATTGAAAACCTTTGGGGAGTACTTGCACGAGATGTGTATGACCATGGTCGTCAGTTTTCTACTATTCAGAAATTACAGAAACAAGTAGAGCAGAGTTGGTTCTCTTTACAGCCGCACATACTCTAAACACTAGTTGGAAGCATGCCTGATAAGGTTTTCAATATAATTAAAAGAAATGAATACAAAATTTGAATTTAAATGCAAAATATTCAAAAAGTCCATATATTTTTGGGACAGCCTATTTTTATTTTTATTTTTTCACAAAAAATCTGTAAAACTTATACTTTATTTCTTTGTTGTAATAAATTTATGTTATGATACTATATGCATATTTTTTTTTCGTGATTATTGCTTCATTTTTTGAATTGTTATTTCAAAAAATCGCCTATCTATATACTTTTGAGACACACCTTATATATACAAATCTATAGATCCTATACAGGGCTGCATAAAAGTATTCGGATATTTTTCCTAATATTGTATATGGTGGAAATATATGTTGGAAATTCCTGAAATTGCGTTTTTAAATATGTTATGCGTTTTCCAAATTGTAGATGTTATCTTTCAGCTTATTAAACGGTAGTGATTTGTAAAATTATTTTGGTAGCGTTGGAAAGTGTTACATAATCTATGCTTGACGCATGATTTTTCGTTCTTGTTTAATCTAAAAAGACGCTAAACGTTCTTTGAGTCTGAGCAAATTTTGCTTTTAGAGAGCTACAATTGGACTGAACTTTTATCCTTTCATTAAACTGATGAATGACTATTTTGACTAATAAAAACATTCTAGCTCTTTGTTTAGTTTCTTATAAGATTTATAAAATTAGACTATTTCAGAAACCAGCTCAATTTTGTTTTCATTTCTGTTTTCTTATTATAATTTGTTTCATTCAGTATTATTTTATTTATGAATTTTGCAATAGTTTAGTAATCCGGAATTTAAAAAAAAAAAAAAAAAAAAAAAAAAAAGACGTGCTAAGAGCTTTATGGTACCATCTGAAATACAGATGTATAGAAGGATACAAAACTTTTAATGCAAAAGAATTGTTAATTGTTAAGTAAATTATTATTCACAGAATACAAGTCGCTGAATAAGATAATACGAAGGGAGGAGGAGGGGGGCAAATACTTACGCCGTGTATAAGGCTATGTCTGGTCTCCAAATTTCTGTTGGGGGAACGTGCAGCTCTGTGATATTGTCATAGTCAGCAGGGTTCCACGTTAAATATTCATCCTTCCATGTCTGAAAATAAAATTGCATAATTGTACCAAAAATATAAAGGGACTTCGTAAATTTTTAAACTAATGTAAAAGGAAAGTAAAATGAAGTTTAAAATTAGAAAATAAATATTGAAAAGAATAAACCGTTTGTCTGGTGTTGGTGATAAATATTGTTATGGATTTTTTCTTTCTCCTCATGCGTATGGGAGAAGTGTCAGTTTACCCACCAGACGACAGATGATTTGAAGAAGCAGACGAACTGGTGACGTATGGAGAAGCTGTCCTACACATGCGCCACCTATTTGAGACATTTTTCCAGGAATTATTATTTATTTATTTTTTTTATTTTTTGGAAAGGTTATTTTGTTAGAAGTCCTTCTTTAGATCTATGTTCATATGTTCAGCTGTAAATTTGAGGCTTTTGGTAGTTTGAGAAGGAGTTTTTACTTACGCTTGAGTATTTCTGAATCTTCTGGTAAATTCCTAAAAAATATATAAGGAACGTTTTTCTCCGGCAATCATTTACACGTACCCCAATGATGTAACATTACTGATCAAACATTTGTCAGAATTTTCGTGTCATCATAAAAGTTATTGGAACTTGATTTACAAGGAAATCCTTAAATTTAATTATCTTAAAAGTAGGATTTTATAGTGGTTTTATTGTCACTCTGGGATGACAGAAAATGTAACATAAAAGGATGCTTGTGTATGAAAAACAACAAAATTTATTTATTCACTTATTTTCGCCGTTGATGAATATCTATATATTTAAATGCAAGGTTGATTTTTCAACCATCACTAATAGAAAACTACTGCACTAATTTACACTATTTTGATCTGAAATTAAATATATTAGTCTAAAGGAGCGCCAAAATTTAGTTTTTGGAGTCCAAGCCAAAGTTAGTTTTCTGATCACAAACCTTATTAATTAGCAATGATTTAAAATAAAAAAAATTCCCTCCGTGTATGCAATGTACTGTGTTTGAAACTAGACTTTAGATACGTTCTCATAGCGGATCTACAATATCCCGGTTTTATTTTTCGTACTAAGCCAAAGAAGCGTGTTGATTTTTTTATTGCAGGATTTTGTTAAAGATTGTTGCTTGCTGCTCTGTCTATTTTATTTTTGATTACATTTGTGAACGGAAAATAGTATTATACCTTTCCAAATTAAAGGAGACAGAAATCGTCTATATTACGTTGTTTCGAATTGTACTTATAATACCAAAAACAGGCAACGCGAAATCAGGCACTGTTAGTGAAAGTGTGCTTGAGTGGGAGTTTTGTAAAGATTCAGTCCCGAATCTATCTTACAAATCAGTAATTAGACGTCCTGAATATTATAAAATTTGTGATAAGTGCTGTATCTTTTATATTAAGAGTTCTCATAAATTTTTAAACACTTATTGACATTACATAAACCTCTGCAATATACTTAAGCCATATTTCAGGCTGTATAAATTGTAAAAGTGATCAATTTTAATATAAAATAATAATAAATACAATTCAGTTAATATTGAAAATTTTTTGCACATCGTATGTCACAGTCCGCACAGTAACTTAACTTAGAATGGGTATAGGAATATAAAACTTATGCTAAAATGATCTTTAAACTGTATTTAATAGAAAGAATTAATAATATAAATTCTTTGACAGAAACTATTTAAAAAATTCAGTCAAATTAGAAAAATTCAAAAAATAATTATTTAATCATTAAAAATAATGAAAATATTTAACTATTTCAATAATATTAATTCATTCTATAAAGTATAGTTTTGAGGTTATTTTAACATACGTTTTATTTTCATGTATCCATTCTAAGTTATGTTATCGTGCGGACTGTGACATACCATGTGAAAAAATTTTGCAATATTAATTGAACTGTATTTCTATTATTTTATATTATAATTGTTTACTTTTACAATTTACAATACCTGAAAAACGGCTGATATGTTACATAGGTTTATGTAATTTCAATAAGTATTTTAAAATTTATGAGATTTCGAAACCACATCACTTTTCACTGGCGGTAAAGATATTTCAAAAGGATTGAGCCTCTTTGCATGAATTCTATCTTTTGTTATTAGAGTAATGACTGTTACTAAGATATACGTGCTACTAACATTTATTTGACATCAGGTCATCAAGTTTAGATGGATACTTACTAGCAAATAAATATTAATACTCACCATCAAGACCCATGAATCCAGATTAATTAGTTGGCTCCTTTCATCCTGTAAAAGAAAAAAAGAAAAAGAAAAGAATTTAAATACCAAAACATTCGTGGATGTTTTTTTTTCTTCGATGCAGAAAGAGTACAGTTAAAAATCCGGTTTCATGAAAACTGTTTCAGTTAAATAACTTGTTTCAATACTACACTAATGAAAATATTATTTTTAAAAACATTAAAAATATTACGAGATCTGACTGATGCTAGCAAAGATTGTTTTCGTCACTAACACACCACCAAAAAATTGCTTATAAAATATCATCAATTATAAAGTAATCAAATTAGGCTTGTCATGAATTTTAGCTCAAACTGTAATGCCCATCCATTTAAAAAAAAAATTGAAGCAGCACTTGAAAATTAAAACCCAGAAGTCAAGTAGAATTCTATAGTTATATAGAACAGCGAGCATAGCTAAAGTTCAGAAAATAAAAAAAGAAATCCAAGTGGAAATCATAATAACTGTTTTAAAAACGTGTGATAGGGCTATTTCCACCAAAGACAGAATGCTCAAAAGAGAAAAAAAATATTATTTAAGTGATTTGTGACCACGTGGATTCTAATGATGAGAAAAAAACGCATAAATCTCTACTTATGAATTTTTAATAAATCGCATTATTAATCAATAATTAATACTTAAAAAATGCATAATCTCAAATATGCATGTGGGTTAAATTTTGAGTTATACAAAAAAATCACATTTTACAAAAAGTAATGAAACACATAAATTATTGTTCGACTTATGCTTAAACAACAGACATTTCTGTTTAACGTTACTTGGTTCCAAGGTTTGTAAGTATCATGATATTTTCGAAAATATAAAAAAAAATCTGATATTGTGATATATATCCGATATTTTCAAAATAGTCAATTTAGAGCTGGTTATAAATATTTTCAGTGTTAATATAAATTATAAACTAAAACATATTGCACTTAACATTAAAACTTCATAAAACAATATCCTAAATGTATTTTCCTCTTTTTTTGTCCACCTGCAATAGAAGTGAAGATCAACTAATTCAAAACAGAAATCATTTTCTGAGAAGTTAAACAATTATCTTTTTACACTCTTCAAAACGCAAACTATAGGAATCAGTATCAAGTATCAAGAAAATTTTGTTTTATTCAACAAAATTTGAAATGCATATATATATATATATATATATATATATATATATATATATATATATATATATTATTTAAAATGTAAACGTGTCTACTTTTTCATTCATCGACCTATTGTGCAATTTAAACTGAATTAAATAAAAACCCGAAAAGATTCATTCTAATGAAGCTGTCAATAACTGGTTACGTAAATTAAACAATTTATCTTTCAATGGCTGATCTAAGTTGATATTGACCTAAATAATTATTTGTTCTACATTTAAAAATTCAGAACCGAATGTAAAGCTTAGAATATATATGTATATTTTCCTTTTTTGGCTAAAAAACTCACTGCCAGAAGCAAACGTTCTTTTTCTACAGAACAACACAATCAATAATAGTTGAAAAATTCATTTACCCTTCTTTCAACTGAAAATATATCAAAATTATCCTTCACAATGCTATTTTGAAAATAAATAACAAATATATATGAAAATATCGAAAATATAAAGCAACATGATATTTTGAAAATAAATATCGGATATATATTATGATATATAGCAGGATATATCTCCGATGTGATATAGACCATTGGATATAGGTCCCTTGATGTATATCACCGAACTCTGCTTGGTTCATTTTCCAATAATTTCTATCTCATTAACTTATTATACGTCAGGATTATATGTCAGGATGTATGTCCATTGATATATATCACCGAATTCAATTTGGTTCATTTTCGAATCATTTTCCAATAATTTCTATCTCATTAACTAATCATTAAAAATTGATGAAAACTGATATTTCTTCATCTTTTGGTAGGCTGTACTTAAATATAGAGTAAACTTTTTGTGTTAGTACTGAACTTTTTAAAAATTGGTTCAAATTTATTATGTAGATGACTACTTGGGGCAAAATGAACACAGTACAAGGAAAAGGGATCTTTTACGAATAAAAACGTCACTTCTTTTTCTTTCCTGCATAAGTTTTAACTAAAGTTACAGCCGGATTTTTTTTTTCCGGATTGCGGTTTACATGCACCTATCTGCCTTTGCTAACTCCTTTCTGCTAATCTAGAGAAGAAGGTCCCCTTCTTCTTTACATGTAGCTGAGAATAGAAGAAGAAGGGCTGTTTCTTTATTTATAATAATTATTATTTTACATCTCTAATGCGTTTCTTCGATACTGTTCAACTTCATTTTACTGCTAAAATCCTGTGCTACATCACATAAAAATTCATTATTTTATTATAGACAATACAATTTTTTTTAACGCTATAAAAAAATTATAATTTATAATCAAAAATTGTTGACTCTTACTTAAGTCTATCGGAATTAAAGGGAATATTGATTACACTCGACGAGCTAACTCGTCAATCTGCGTTTTCACACAAATGATACATAATGCGTCTAACTCGTTAAATATATGCAGATGTTTAATAATGTATGTTTAGATGCAGATGCAGTCTTACCAAATAATTTAGTCTCAGTGGCGACAAAGAGATGCTGACTGGTACTGCTGTCGTGTGTTTCTTGACTGGACGAGTGTACTTGTCGTAGTCTTGGAAGAGGGCCTTTCGAAGTTCTCGCTCCCCTGTAAAGTGATAAATACCTTGAGTATGTGAAGGTATGCTAATTATTTTAACAGAAATGTAATCAGATTGGTTAAAATGTACCCAAAGAAAGTAGTTTTAAGGGCAGATTAAAGTGCGTTAAGAAATTATAAGACCACTAACAAATTGGTGCATTTCTGAAGAAGAAGACACAATATGCAAATTTTTAGCGTGCGTATTGTAGAACGTTTTCTGTTATACTTGCTGCATTAAAATTTAAGTTACATTTTATTACAATCTTTTAATTTTTTTTAAAACGTAAATAAGGTGACTGTTAAGAAATTATAAGACTACCTGAGGAAATTAGCATATTATACGTCACATCAGAATCATTATAAAATGTATGCGTTTGTATATAGCGAAAGTACCCCAAGAAGCAAAGGTACAGGTTTAGATAATGTTATTTATGATATATTTGAAGATACCGCGGGGTAAAGAGTTGTCTGCGACTAAAGTAAGAAAAATTACAAGGGTGCTGATAAATCTGAATGAGAGATAGCTCGGTTAATGAAGCGTTCTAAAACTGCCATTCACAATAAAATAATTAGAAAAAAGAATTCAAATAAAATTAAACGATCTGGAAGAAAAGGGATTTTGACAGCACGAGATGATCGACAAAGATTTCGATTATCAACTCAAAAAGGTCTTTCAACTCGGGAAATTTCGAACCGTTTCAGCAAAAGAACCTCACACGTAACAGTTTGGGAGAGTCTGTAAGCAAATAGTAATGCAAAATATATGAAACTGTTGAAAAAACCGAGGTTAATGAAATAAAAGAAGAAAGACTGAAATGGGTTAAAAATGACATGTCACGGAGCAAGAAATGGAAACAAGTAATATTTTCAGATGAAAAAAAAATAATCTTGAAGGTCCGGATGGTTATAAACACTATTGGCATGATTTGAGGAAGGAACTTAAACAATGCTTCAGCCGACAAATGGGAGGAGGATCAGTAATGGTTTGGGGAGCTTTTAGTCATGATGGATTAGGCGATTTAACACGAATTTCAGGACGTATGAACTCTGCGCAATATCAGTCTATGTTATATGATCATTTGATACCATTTGGACCTATTTTAGGTAGTGCTAACTGGATGTTTCAGCAGGACAATGCTTTTTGCCATGTGTCTAATTCCACCCAGCAATGGTTTAAAAAAGAAAAAAAATTCATGTTTTGTCATGGCCAATTCGAAGTCCAGATTTAAACCCTATGGAAAATTTTTAGGACGTATTAAGTCGCAAAGTTTATGCTAATAATAAACAGTTTTTACCTGCCAATGAACTAGAAGTAGCCGTTGTAAAAGAATGGCACAATATTTTGAATCTGTACTTAATCACCTAGTCACTTCTATGATAAACAGAGTGTTTGAGGTTATACGGAAAAATGGAGGACCAATATCGTATTAATTTACGTATTATTTTTGTTTTTAGACAAGTGGTCTTATAATTTGTTAACAGTGTATTTTTTAATCATTGCTTATATTTTTGTTATTTATTGCACTATTCAAAATTATTGCAAACTAATTTTAATAAATATGTTGTATTTTGATATCTCACGTGTTTATAATTAGAACCTTTATTTACTTCATAATTTTCAACATCAAAATGGTCTTATAATTTCTTAAAGCACTGTAGTCCAAGTTTGTGGCACATAAAAAATGCACGTCATCAAAGCTCTTCAAATGAGCAAATGGAATAGTAAAGAAGACTTTTGTACCTACGGCTAGTCTTTCTTTTTTCTAAATTGTGAAAACGACGAAATTAACTGGGAGGCGCTAGTTAGACCCGTGGACTCATCCAATGCAAAAAATAAATCGGTAGGTCATATAAATATCTTTAAAATTTCAAATTCGGGAAATAAGTTTATTATGTTTCTATTTTTTCTTTTCGTTTTCAGTGCAAATCGTTGTCGTTATTAATTATAAGGGTATTAATGATTTGAAGGATATTGTAAATTCTACGTAACTGCGTCACACTTGTTGCTATTGTTACTACATTGAATATCAAAATTGCGTGCCGATGTCCTTGGACAACCGAAATGTGGTACCTAAGGACAGTAGGTACAGAACGTCAATCTCACATGAAGGCATTTTACATTGGTTTCAAACGATTCTCTTTGGGTTAGGTATTGTGATAACGTGGACACATGTATATATAATTAATGAAATCCATTTATCGTTTGAAACGAAAAAAACTTTATTTTAAATTAACACATTAAAAAAAGAAAACAAAAGTAAAAATGAAACAGATATGATAATTATATCCATTCCGTGAATTTACAATTTCAGACGAACTCCGATTCTGAAGTCCACTCAAAGACAACCTCACTCAAGCTTGTTCCACATCCAACTTCTCCAACATTCAAGTCGTTCCACATTCAACTGCCGTCAGCAATTTCCCTTCCCAGGGGCTTTCCTTGCATTCCAGGAATTTCTCAGAAAACATTGCCTCCTCTACCACACCTGCTCCAGTCTGCTTATCTCCAGGTGACAATGACAGACCCCAAACTATAGTTCTACCTTTCATTCTTAGAAGATTATCCCCTTTTTCCAAGTAATTGATTAGTTGATTCACGTCCACCTGTCACCCTTATGTATAGCACTCTTACTTGAATAGTGACAATTCACAAAAGGTCTTTCATTCTTAAGAGGTTATCTTTATCTTCCACGCATGTGAGCATGTGAAATTTTCAACATGTCACAACTCCTCCCCCCTAAGGAAAGATTTCTGCAGGAAATTTGGCATATACAACAATACAATAAGCTCCTTCAATCAACTTCTAAAGAGGTCATCAAAGTATAAAGGAATTTAGAATAACATATGAAATCCCTACAAAATATAAACACATTCCCATACTCAGAATTTGATAGACCACACTGTCAATAGGATTTACTATAATCCCTCACTAACAATACCTAAGTATAATTCCAGGAATAATTTATACTATTGATGCCCTAAGAAACAATTTTGAAATATATCACATACATATAATACCAAATACAGATTACACTTTACATGATTCTAACAAAAAAATAATAATAATGAAAAAAAAAGAATAAATCTATTTACAACACAATGCCTAAAACAATTCTCTTCAAAACTTGCATAACCGCCTAAACTTAGACGCTTCTACAAACAAAAAGAAAGCATACTAAATTATGCAATTATTAAATTAATGAAGTTTTACTATTACGAAAATATTAAGCATTAAATGATAAATAAATCCAATATAGATATTACAATAATGAGCACTCCCAAATTTAGAATAAACTTAATTTAGAGAATTCTCCCAAAACCCAATATCTAAATTACTTCTATCAGAAAATCTCTTCGACAATAAATTTCGCTTTACAACCTCATGATCATAATTTTTCCTTTCAAAATCTTGTTTGATTTTAATAAATCTTTCTTTATGATCCGTTTTAAAAGTAGAATGCTCCATTCTTTTTAACTTTGAATTTCCGTGTCCATTTTCTTGGCATTTAGCCCCCCAATTTTCTCTATCATTATCTTTCATCCCAGAGTTAATCTTTCTGGCCACAGTCATAGGTGAACTCAATTTCTTTCTAATTCTATTTCTAACACGCTCAACTCCCATACTACCAACAAAATACCTGGTTATATTTACAGCATGCTCAGAATTCTTTTCAAGAAATTGACCTCCTATACCTGACCTTTTATCACCATCCGTTTTAGACGCACACTCTTTTGTATCGATCAATTTAGACCCTTTTTCCAAATACCTATTAGTCACGTCTTCCGGTGAATTTACCTGCATCTCACTAACAGACTTACTATCCCTTTCACAGATTTCATTTACAATCATTTTTCTAACAAATTTTTGATCATGATCGCTAGACAATCTGAAAGTTCCCAGCCCATTTAATTCTCTCCGATTTTCCACTTGTTTACACACTGAATTTTGCTTATCCATATTTCCTAACTTTAATAATTCATAAACAGCTGGTGTTATAAGGGGCGGAGAATTTAGTTTTCTCACAACTGCAACCACCACATTTTTTTTCAACATACTCTTTTTCACCTTCCATCAAAGCAACCGGCACAGACACCAAATCCGCCTTTTGTCTACTTCCGAGGGCCGGAATAAGAAAGACATTTCCCACTTTCTTCGCACTCCACGGAATGTCATTAGCATCAAAAACCGCAATTTGCACCCCCGTGTCCTTAATCGCTTTTACTTTCTTACCATTCACGCATAAATCAACCATAGGTAATTCGGTTTCCACACCTTCCCTATTATTTATACCTTTCCCATCACTAGTAATAATCCAAGCTATGCTTTTATCCTCATAATTGGATTTACTTTTTAACAATTCCGGACAATTTGGTCGGATGTGGCCCACTTCCAAACAATTGTAACATTGGACTTGTCTCTGCTTTTCGAAAGCATTGTCCTTCTTAAATTGATCAAATTTCCCACACTCTTTCGTATTCTCAAATTCCGATTTTGGTTTAATTTCCTTTCTACTTTTAGAATTAAAATTGTCTTTTTGCTTATCCTGGAAAGATTTATTTTCCCAAGGTTTTCTATCCGACCTCTTAAATTCCCTTTTTATACTCTCAAACTTATCCGATTTTTCCGCGAGTTTAGAAGCAATCTTTATTTCCTCCCACTCATCCATAAATTTTTCTTTTATCTCAAAAGAGACACGTTTTTTTAACTGTTCGGTGAGCATTAGTTCTTTTAAGGATTCAAAATCCCTCACTTCCAATGACTCTAACCAATTATCAAGATAACCCCTTAACTCATAAATCAGATCTACCCATAATTCACCAGATTTTCTTTGATGAGTTTCAAATTTTAGTTTTAAGGCGCCTGGACTTAGCCTAAACCTATCTAACAAAACTTTCTTTATATGTTGAAAATCATCACATTTGTCTGACGGTTGTTTAACTATAATTTCGGCAATGTCAGAAGGTAATAAAGGAATTAATTGACTAACCAAATCTTCCTGAGAAATTTTAGCTTTGTCGGCTTGCCTTTCAAAAATCATAAAGAAAAGAGTTATATCAATTAATTTAGAATCAAAGCGCGGCACTAAATCCTTTAAATTTACCTTAGGAGTCCTATGAAAATCTACATTTGATTCATTAGATGAAACACTAACAACGTCCGCAGAATTCTGAATACGCAATTTCTCTAATTCAAATTGCTGTTGTTTCTCAAGTTTTTGTAATTCAAGTTGTTTTTCAAGTTGTTTTTCGAGTTTATCTGCCTCAAGTTGTTTCTCAAGTTTATCTAATTCAAGTTGTTTTTCGAGGTTACCTGCCTCAAGTTGTTTCTCAAGTTTATCTACCTCAAGTTGTTTTTCAAGTTTATCTAACTCAAATTTCCTAAGTTTATCTTTTTCCTCTTGCGCAATCCTATCTAATTCAATTTGACTCTCTCTTTCTTTACGATCTTTTTCGATTTGTTTTTCCTGCTCTTTCCGCTCCGCCTCCTGTTCAAGAAAATATTGCAATCGAATTTTAGCGAAACTTTCATCATAATCCTCTGCATCTACGATAGCCTGAATTATAGCTTTATTTTTACACGTTTTTGACACACTGGTCTCAAATTCCTCTGCTAATAACAGCAAGACACTTTTATTACAATTTCCTAAATATTCTGCCATATTTTCCCCCAAAATATAATAAATTTCAAACTATCAGATATATTCAATTTACAATAATACAATAAATACAGAAATAGAATTTTCTTCACTATACGTATAATAATGTATTCAAAAACGACACAATTTTAATATAGCAAATTCTCATGCAACAGTGACGTCTTTCAAACTGAGTATATCCCCCAAAATAAATTTTATACCCAACAGTACAGTATAACATCAATTTATTTTGAAACTTTAATCATAATCATCCACAGTATACCCATAAAATTAAGCTATAACTTTATTACTGTAAGAAATAAAATGTATGTAAACAAAACTCTTATTTCCAAAAGTTTTATACAAAATTATGATTAAAATACCCTGATTAATAATCTCAATTAATCAATAACAATTTACTATACCCCCAGTAAATTTTAACATATACATAAGTATATAATTTTCTTAACCCAATATTATACCTAACAGATACCAGAAAATCAACAAACATAAAAATTCTAACTAAAAATTAAAATACCCAAATTAATAGCTTCCCTAGAATTCTTAAATTTCTCATAGAGTTTTGTTCCCCAAAATTAAAATTTATACACAAAATTTAATTTAAAACAGACCTCTATAGAAGATATCATAAAAGAGCTTACCTCCAGATGCAGATATTTCCTCCACACTGATACCAGGCTTCCAAGAACTTTTAAAGATGATATACACACAGATGTTTTAAGACTTGAAGACACTCAATTCACTGATGAGGCACTAATTTAACCTTAGATCCGTATGTAGACAACTCAGATGGTACACCGCATATCTTCATTCCTCTGATATATTTTGAAGCATACACAAATAGCACCAAGTCTATAGTTGACTGTTCATACACCACACAGCTTTAGTCGATAAAGTTCTCCACTTGCTAGAACTCCAAGAAAAACCACGACTCAGATTAGACTTCAAGACTCCACAACTCTGCTTGTCCGTTTTCCACTGGCTCGTCATCTGTTTAATCAGGTTAACTTAGATCCGTAATCTAATTTACTCTAGATTACATATCCCATTTGCTGCCACCAATTAATTATATATACTATAGCTGTGATAACGTGGACACATGTATATATAATTAATGAAATCCATTTATCGTTTGAAACGAAAAAAACTTTATTTTAAATTAACACATTAAAAAAAGAAAACAAAAGTAAAAATGAAACAGATATGATAATCATATCCATTCCGTGAATTTACAATTTCAGACGAACTCCGATTCTGAAGTCCACTCAAAGACAACCTCACTCAAGCTTGTTCCACATCCAACTCCTCCAACATTCAAGTCGTTCCACATTCAACTGCCGTCAGCAATTTCCCTTCCCATGGGCTTCCCTTACGTTCCAGGAATTTCTCAGAAAACATTGCCTCCTCTACCACACCTGCTCCAGTCTGCTTATCTCCAGGTGACATTGACAGGCCCCAAACTATAGTTCTATCTTTCATTCTTAGAAGATTATCCCCTTTTTCCAAGTAATTGATTAGTTGATTCACGTCCACCTGTCACCCTTCTGTATAGCACTCTTACTTGAATAGTGACAATTCACAAAAGGTCTTTCATTCTTAAGAGATTATCTTTATCTTCCACGCATGTGAGCATGTGAAATTTTCAACATGTCACAGTATGATTTAAGAAACAATAATCCAATTATACGACCAGGATAGCCAGCAAAAAGTTGTAGTCGTCAGTAAAGACACCCACCCCACCTCGTCATTGATTTTTAAAAAGCACATTATTCTTTAATCATGTATTAATTAAGAAGGGATAATAACAACCACAGTTTAAAATTATTAGCTACATAGTTTAGAATAGTACAGTATTTAGGAAGATAATATAAACTATGTTTTCTAATAAAGTCTATCAAAATTATATATCGCTTAAAAAAAAGATGTACAGTAAAGACTGAATTTACCGGCATTTTTGGAAAATGCCAATGGCCGAATGCTTCAAATGTCCGGATAATTGAGTACTGCAAAATCTATATCCGATGCGGGAGCATTGATGAAATAGTGAAGCAGAAAAACAATTTTTTACTGTTTTCAGTAATTCTGATTTTATCATTTTAAAATTTGCATTTGATGAACTTATTTTTAAAAAATTAAAAATAAAAGTTCAAAACATTGTTTTATTTGAATATAGTTTCTAAGTTTCTTTCTTAATATTGAGGTAGAGGAAAAATGCCGTTTTTGCTCATTTCTTAGGTCAATTTTTGCACAAAGAAAAAAATAACTCCAGATTAAATAACTTGGTGGCGACCTTGCCACCACATTTGTTAAGATCTGTATTATACGACTACAGAGATTGTCTTAGTACGCTGCTAAAAGCAGGACCGGATAATATGTGAAATGTTTTGTATGAATCTATGAGCGTTAGTAAATATGTTTGTAAGTAAGTTAGCATGCATGCATACTATAAGTCAGAAAGTATGAATGTGGGTAAGTTAGTATGCAAGTATGGTTGTAAAATAAAGTGTTTAATCCTTTTTTTAATATTTTATTTGATATATGTACCTAACACACTGACCCCTAAATGAACCATCCTTATTATTAATTTTATTTTTAATGTCCCAGTAGTCTTTAATTGTAAGTTAATTATCATAATTTTAGATTATTAATTAGCAAAAGTGTACTAACTCATATACTAACACTATGCATTAACACATATTTTACAGGTTTTCCTTCACCATTTTCAGTGCGAGTATGGAGTATCTGATCCAGGCGGTTTGTACAAGTCTTATGCTAGAATGAGGCATCCCGCCCTCCTCCACCTTTCTCTACCCATTTTCTTCTCTTTAATTTTTCTTATTTTTATCTGCATAAAACAACAAAGTTAAATAGAAACCATGAACCAGCAAACAAAGGAAATTGAAGCAAAGCACTAAACAGCACTGCAGAGATGCCGATAAGGTTCTTGTCAGGTGGATCACAGCCATGCGGCGATCAAGCGAATATCGCCCCGCGAACAGGTATTAACCGTCAAGCTAGGCACTCATGCCCGGAAGATAGGAGTCTGGTCAGCGGCATATATATATGGCGTTTTTACGAATATGAGATACCACGAGATGTAATACTCCACGAGAAAATGGCAGTTTGTTAAAGATATAGAAAGTTGCAGTCGATATCAATAATCATGACGAAGAAGTGAGGCAATAATGAAATTCCACAAGAGTTTCTTCAATAAAAACCAGCCAATTTCCAGACAAATCGTTTATTTAGAATAAGAGCAATGCAGTAACAGTTCCCACAGGTATAAACTTATAGCCCTCAGGCTTCACGATGGCTCACTAGCTCGTTTAATAGATGTTAAAGACCTGATATGAAAATTCTACGAGACTACAACACCAGATACCCATTTGTTTACACTTTCAAACACGTCAAAAATCCTCACTCCAAAGCATGCTAGCGAGTTTTGTTCACTGAGCGTAGAGATACCGAAATACGACGTCACGTGCGCACAAACCAATGAGCGAGAGGTGACCTCCAGCCCAGCGAATGAGGCGCGAGGAAGAAGCTCTAACGCGAAAGAGATCCTCTCGTAGCCGCGCATTAATTTTGAAGTGAAAAATCCCCAGCGCGTGAAACCGAGCATGGAATAATAATAATAAAAAGAAAATGGCTTTTTAAAACATTCGAAATGAGAAAGCGTCTCTCGGAATTTTATAGATTGGGGAGCTGATAAAAGTTACGAATGAACATAAAATTTTAGATTAAGATTTGTAATAAGATAATTTACGGGGCATATTAATATACGGGTATATACTTTTAAAAGGACATTAAATAAGAATAAATATTATTAAGAATTAAGGAAATACTGACTATGTCAGAAGTTAAATTAATTTAAAGGACTAATGCGAAATAAATGTGAAGTATTTGCGAAGGAAATAAATTTTTTATATAATATATATATATATACTGCTCAAAAAAATTAGGGGAGCAAGTAAATAAAAGAAGGAACCGTGCGAGACAGTCATACATGGGTATAAAATGGAGAGTACATGTGTATCAATGCGCAATACAGAAAAAAAGACGCAAAAATATTGTAAGGGAGCTTTAATTCTGGAAAGGATGGAAAGAACATGAAAATATGGTTTAGGGCAACAATTTGGTTACATGTAAATGACAAAAAAAGTATTGTTTAGTGATGATGCAAGTTGTTTAATACGCCGTGTGGTCCCCTCGAACAGCTAAGACTGCTGTACACCTGTTTTCCATGGATGTGATGAGGTTCTCGATAAGACTTTGAGGAATACTGTTCCACTCTTCAAGAATTGCAATATCCTTGTCTCAGACAATAAAAGAAAGTCTTCGTCTTGCTGCAATGCGTCGTCCGAGTACGTCCCAAACATGCTCGATCTGATTCAGCTCTGGAAAGCATGCTGTCAATTCCATACGCTGTATTGTTTCAGCTTCAACCATGTTCTCCAACAGACGAGCTGTATTCGGTCTGGCATTATCATGCATTAAAATAAAGGAATCACCATGGGTGAAACGTGAGGTATGACATGAGGTCTCAGTATCTCGTCTGTATATCTTTGGACCATCAAAGTGCCATTCCAAATGATATGCAGCTCCGTACGTCCACCTATACTGATACCAGCTCATACCATCAACCCACCTTGTCTGTAATGTTAATTTTCACGAACAAATGTGGGGTTATTTCGAGTGCCCCTTTCCCTCCATACAAAAACACGTCGAGTGTCACACTTCAGACTGAATAGGGACTCGTCTGTAAGCAGCATTTGACTCCAATCCGTTGCCTTCAAAAGTGATGTTCAGCAGCCCACCTTCATCGGGCCGCACGGTGGCTTGAGGTCAACGGAATACAGACCATAGGCCTACGTGCATAGAGACAACCCTGATGAAGCATATTTCACACTGTTTGGCTAGACACCCTTCGTCGTGTTGCCAAGAGCTACCGTTTTTGCAATTGAGTATCATCCCCTTTTCTTTCTCAACCAGCTGTCGAAAAAAAATTTCGGAAATTTTTTTCGAAAATTAATTTACAAAAATATATATATTCGAAATAAATTCGTATCCATCGACAAAAATTTCAGAAAAAGTAAAAAATTATGTCAAAATTATGCGCTTGCATTGCAAATTTTAGAGTTTTGTACCATTTCACCATGAAGACGTTCACTAAGCTTTTTTTAAGTAATAAGTTGAAAGAAGACATAATTTTCAGACGAATGGTTATTTCTCTTTTTCTCTGAAACCATATGATGATTAATATGTATGGGATGTTCTCTATTTTTTATTTTCTGTTTTTGGACTGACTGTACTTTGTGTATCACTAACATGAAGTGAAAATTACATTGCTACTACTATTAAAATACTATAATTTACAATAGAAAATCTTCATTCTAACCTATTTGTAGCCCCCCTCCCTGCAGAAAACGGATAAAATGTAGCTTATTTGTGAATTACGTCCTATAGTGGAATGATTTTTTTTAATTGGTCCTTAATTTCGGAATATTCGTGATTTTAAAAAGTTCTTTACGCATTTCACCCTTTTAAATTTCGAATTTTTAAAACTGCTCTTTGTGAGCAATTTCGTCTTAAACGCATTTACGTCTAAGTTTATATCGCTAATAGTTTCAAAGAAATCATAATTTTCGATCATTTTTCATTCTTGCACTTGCTTAAATGCAGGGGTGGCAGAGATTTTTTTAAAAGTTTAAGTAGGAATAGTCATCATTATAAACGATGAAAGCATTTTTAAAATAGGTTCACTACTTTTCAAATAATTGGGAGTTTAGAACGTTTTTTGCTGCTTTCGTCCTTTTAAATTTCGAATTAACTTTCTGTGCAAACATTTACATATTAAAAATAACCATGTCCAATTTTTAGTTTCTAGCCCTAACAATTTCTAAAAAAAGAATTTTTAGAACGTTTTCTCTCTTGAACACTGAGAGAGATCCTCAGATAAGAAATATCCTATTGCTTAAGCAGAGTCAGCAGACTAAGCCGACAAAGTATGAAAATTTTTCAATGGACCTGGCTCCTGGCTGGGTCGAGAGTAGGTTATGAATGTGTTGCACAATCCGATGCTAGTTTGACAACATTAATATAGAAATTTAACACGTACAGTACAGCATAAAGATCTGCATCAGGCACTTTCATCGTGCCTGAGCCCGGACTTGATGTTTTCAGCAGTCTCGGGCCGGGCTCTGGTTTGCTTTTTTTTTTTTTTTTTTTTTTTTTTTTGCGTATTTGGACCGCGGCGAAAATAGCCTTCGTTGTTCCTAAGACGGATTTTTTTTTTTTAATCTAAAATAATAGTGACATTGACTTTTTCGTAACGGAATTTCCGGAAATACACTTTAATAAATTACAGGAAATTGTCAAAAATCTAATTTATTTTTTTAATAAACAGTTTCAAAAGTTATAATGTTTTAAATCATCTTTTTTTCTTTTATTCTAACCTACATTAATTTTTATAATGAGTTTTTATTTGAGTGTAATTGTCTAAGAGTGTTATGTGTTCCTTAATATTGCTATTCTGTATTCTACGGCTTGTAGACATATAGTGCGAAATATAGTATAAAATTTGCGCATAAATATGTATGCAGTATTCTTTAAAACAATCCTAGTTGTATCTTAAGAAAAATCAGAATTTTTTGTAGAAATTGAGTCGGGTCTGTCTGGGCTCGAGACTGAAAATTCCGACCCAACGGAGACCTTATTTACTTCCTACAAACTAACAAACGTTTCTTCTTTATAATATTAGTATAATATTTCTAATATTTCTAAGCATCTTACTGACTATTTTGAAAAATTAGAGTTATATATAAAAAAATAATAATAATAACAGAATATGATTTGTCATTTCTTATTTAAACCATTTAATTAAAACATATACCTAGTTTCTACAGCATGGGTTCGTAGATTGATCGAGAAGTTGAGACTACGGACACAAATTGGGTTTCATAATTTAATTTTTTCTCTCCAATTTAAAAATTTTCCAATTAAAAAATATGAGGCATCTTTTCAATTTAAAGAATAGAATAGGAATTTCAATTTTTAAATAAATTATTTTTTTCAAATGATGAAGAAGTTATAAATTTTGTCCACAGGTCCCGTAAAATTAGAAAGACTAATGGCTAATATAGTTGACCGTTGCTCGATTTATAAAACTATCTCGTTATGAATATAGTCATAAAGTTATTTTTAATAAAATGTAAATGTATTTATTCTCTTCAGACCTGAAAAACACAGATGTGTATACCTCTGTTCTTTACTTAATAAAAACTAAAGAGTTTGATTTTTTTTACTTCACTTCTACATAGCCGAATGTTTTTCGCTTGCTTTAAAACCAAACAACAAATGGTAGCATCGATGCTAATTTTCTCCTAAAATAAATTTTAGTTTCCTATGAGTTTGCAAAATATCTTCAAGACATTGTGGCCAAGAAAGTAATAAATTTTCATAATTATTTAACTTAAATACTTAACAATAAAAATACTTTAGAATTATTAGATCATTCACTTGTTTAAAGCCTTTAAATTTGTTATTGTGTGAATTTAGGTTCTTGATAGTTAAATTGATATTTTAGGGGAGTAGTAATTTTTTACCGATATTTGGAAAACTAAATTACCAGTCCCCTAAAGTATCAGTTTCAGAAAAAGAGCTTTTTTCTGTCATCTATGTGTCATTAGGTGCGTTCGTAATTATATAAATACGTAGCAATTAAAATTTAATATATATAATCGTCACAGAAATTTGTCGAGTCCTTTCAAATTTTAGGAAAATCGAATCAAAACTTAAAAATATATTAATACATTTTTTATTGATTCTATTAAATCCAATCATACGTAATTAATTCAATGATATCCCATGATAGGTAATGATTCTAGTTTGTCATGGCTATTACGTCATATTTAAGATGGAGTTATATTATTACCCAATTACTGAATTTAAAAACCGATTTTGTATACTAAAATTGTTTAATTATAGCAATCCTATAATCTACCGACAGTTTTTTGGATAGATGTTTCCGGAGAAGTAGATATTAAATGGAAAAAAAGTCTAAATATAGGTTTCAAGTTCTGAAATTTTGAAAGCTAGACCTTATTTCCCCATTGGAATTTTCAGTAAAATGTCAACAAAAAATAAAATGCACTTATTTTATTACGGAAACTAATCATATCCTAATAACAGACGATATAATTCATTTTATCACTGAAATAATAACGATGATTTCATGTACATTGTCTTGTATTGGATATTTGCGCATAGTATAATTTTAGTGTAACAGAATTGTAATTAATTGCTTGTGAAATTGTATTGAAACTTAATTTCATAAAACAAAATTAATATCTATAATAATATAAAATCTGCGCATAAAATAAATTTTGTATTCATGCATTTTTACGTAAGAGTGCAAAAGCTATTGCCCCAAGATCTGAATATTTATAAAACTGGTTGTAGTACGAACGGACCTCATTTGTCACGTTTGACGTACAATTTCCAACTTGTTTTGTTTGTGCAAAAGGAATTAATGAGTATTTGTATTAGTATTTCAGCTTTAGGTCTAAATAGATTGTAGTATATAGGGTATTTCATGTAGCAATTAAAATTCGACCGCATTCAAAGTGATTCATAGAGCTAAAAAAAATTTCAAAATATTTAATGAGTATCGTTTCAAGATTTTCCATATTAATGCAAGGTACACTGCAAAAAATAATTGTTGATTTTACAGTATAATACTGTCTTTCCAGCTGCCAGTATTATACCGTAAAATTAACAGTATTAAACAGTAAAATAAGCAGTAATACGCTACCGCGCATGCGCGGCAGTGTATTACTGCTTATTTTACTGTTTAATACTGTTAATTTTACGGTATAATACTGGCAGCTGGAAAGACAGTATTATACTGTAAAATCAACAATTATTTTTTGCAGTTTAGGTTTAAAGAATTTGTTAACATTTCTCATTCTGAGTTTCAGAATGTTATTATACATACACACATACGTATATACATTATTAGTAGTATTAGATAATTTCATAGTCATATTTTAAAAACTAATTTCTATTTTATTATTCTAAAAGCTACATGTCTATATAAATTTCTCTTTAAAAGTACAACTGAGAGTAAAGTGTATAAAATGGCATGTTTATTGTGGTTCTTATATCAAAAATTCCTCGTGTGTGCCCTAAAAGTATGAAATATGCATACCAAAAGAAGGAATCCTTCTTATTTAAGCTAAAGCCCATTTAACTATTACTGAATAAAATTTGCTCTTTTCGGCTGTAGCAAATATAAATATTTTGGCATAATAAAAAAGAATTATTTACTTCCAAACAAGTAGTTTGTTCTTTATTTTTATTCTACATGTAATTTTTTAATTATTCATATTTATGGCGTGCTTTGCACTAGTTTTCTACATTTATTTTACTAAGATATTATAATCAAACAATAATCTAAATATAACTTCCTTTCAAATGAATTCCTCGAACAAATTTCAATTGCTGTCTTTGTTTTGAGAAAAAATATATCCACTGTGAAAAAAGACAAATGTTTCTTAATCTACGAAAATATAATAGAACCTTGTAAGAAAATGTACAATAACCTCTTTCGACAAATCACGATTCTGAAAAGCATTTTTATCTTTTGAAAGCTCAGAAACAAATTGATACCAGATTTAAAGAAGAATTTGTAAAACGGAGGGTTTTTTTTATGCCATTGAATTTCGAAGACGTTCCGAGTAGTTTTTATAGTGTAGTAATCAATTTTTTCAACCTGGAATATAGGTTTTTTGGATGCTATTAATTCTGAATTAAATATATCTTCAGCTGTGTCATTGAATTGATACATGCAAGTGCAGCAAAATAATATTACTTTTGATGTTAAAGTTAATGTTGTTAATTTATAATCAAACAATAATTAAAACATAACTTCCTTTCAAATGAATTTCAATTGTTTTGCTTTGAAAAAATATATAAGGTGTGTGAATCAAAGGTGGCCAGTATTCCTAAGGTAGCACACCCCTCAAAAGTAAAATTAATTTAATTTTTAATTCCAAAATGGTACTACTGCATTGTCAATCATGTATCTGCAGTGCACGTGGCTTAATTTAAAGAGATCACCTTGATCCTCTGAAATTTTATGCAGTGATTTCATTTTGGAGAAGCAGTCGTTCTAATTTCCAGGTAAGAAGGTATTTTAATTTATATACGTTTAAATTCTTAGAACTTTGAGTTTTGATACGTTTTTCTGAAAGCTTATTTCTTTCTCTTTAACCGCATTCACTTCAATTCTCAGAAATTTATCAGATTAGTACTTTTACTTCGTAGAAATGGCGATCATACGCATGTTCCTAAGGTCCACCTTAGAAAATAAATATGGAAATCTGTGTCGTAAGGGTGATTTTCAAAATTTCTACATAAATATCTGAAAAAACTGATTACCATTCATTGTTAACACCAGCGATCACTCAAAAGAAGTCAGTAACTCCCATAAGAAAATCCCTGAACTACCGTGCACAAAAAGTGCTTCAAGGTCTTTTCGTGTCATAAAATAAGAAGATTAAGAAGAAAAACTCGAAAGATATCGAAAGAATGAAAGGATCATCAGAGCATAATTGTAAGCAAAATAGTTTGCCGAATATTTTTTCACATTTTAAAAGTGATTTCAATACATGGGCCACTTTTGGAAAACTATATGACAAAGGGGTCGCACAAGCTACACTTTTGAAATTGTATTACATTATAACAGTAATAAAAGTGAAAAATCGTTTTTAGTGCACTTTAATGATGTCAGACTATTTCAAACATAATGAAATTGATATTCCTTACTTAGATGGACGACAACATGTTTTCTATAAAGAGAATAAGTAGCAACTATGTTTCGTTTACAGAGACACTCAAAAGTATTTAGTTATATTACGACCTTTGGGGGAAAAATTGTTTTCAATGCGTTTTAATAATGTGAGTTTTGATACGTTTTTCTGAAAGCTTATTTCTTTCTCTTTAACCGCATTCACTTCAATTCTAAGAAATTTATCAGATTAGTACTTTTACTTCGTAGAAATGGCGATCATACGCATGTTCCTAAGGTCCACCTTAGAAAATAAATGTGTCTCTTTAAACATGATGAATTTGGTGTAAATCACTGAGGTGAATGGCAACATGCTTTCTACAGATGACAGAGTAATAACAATTATAATTCTTGTACAAGGGCGCACAAAATAATTCCATTACGTTATTATCTATGGGGGGAAAATCGTTTGCAGTGAATTTTAATGATGTTACACTATTTCAATGAAATTGATATGCATTACTGAGATGTAATACAGAATGTTTTTTATAGATTATCGAGAACGTAGAATTTATCTTTTACTTACTAAGACACTCAAAAGATTTTGGTTACAGGGCTGACTATGACCCATAACTGCTGGTGGTGCGTTTTCAGCTGTGATATGCATTTTAAAACTTCACTAATTTTTAATAATCATTGTATTCCGACGTGTGTAGATGATATACAGGGCTACACGAAAGAATTCACACACATTACCGGCTATGAACAGCAATTGCCGAAAATGATTTATTACTGTGTTGTGTGTTTTATTTTCTAATGTTTGTTCAAATATCTCATTTCATTGTATGAACAAAAATGAAATTTCTTAGCAATATTCCGATAATGTTGGAAAGTGTTTCATAATCTATAGCATGCATGATTTTTCGTTCTTGTTGAAAAAAATACTTGGAAAAAATATTCAAGTTTTTAATAAAGGAACAGGCATTTTATCGTTAGATTAATTTAACTCCAAAGACTTAAATTTTATTTACTAGAATATGATAATAAGGAACGTGTACTTACCTGGCCCATTTTCCAGTGCAGTCGAATGCACAAAAGCCGCGACAGCCAAACACAAAAGTGTATAATGAAAAACCATTGCTGCTGGTTCAAGCTGAAGTCAAAGATCGCAGTGGACACGGATGTAACAGCAACGTCTTATGTATCAAATTGTGCTCGAAAAAGGAAGTTTCAACAGGAACAAGATAGGATCTTGTAAGAAATTGCACAATTAATTGACGTCAAGTTTTTTTTTTCTTTCGACCAAGTCATGTTAGTCCGAAAAAAAGCATATGACCTTCGAAGAAGGAAAAAACCTAAATAGTTCCGTTAGATAGTTTCACCCATCTCTCACAAGATTTGAAAGTGAAGCATTACATTATACAGTTTTGGAAATGAATTCCTTTGACAGAGTTTAATAGGATGTAATTCAATTTCTTTTCAATTTATATATATTAATATTATAAAGAAATGATGTTTGTGTTTCTGTATGTTTGTTTGCAGGTCTAATCTCTAGAACTGTAGAGTCGATTTCAAAAACTAGTCGTATGTGTCAATCCCAAAACTTTCTCCTATCTCATACAGGTTTCGCATACACTAAAAAAAAAATAAGCACCAATTTGTATCAAGGTCTAACTGAATCTAAAGTTTTATTAAATTCCGTGCATTAGTTCTTGAAATATGACTGTTGCTAAAATCATGTAAATCCTGCAAATTGCAGCATAGCAGCGCCACCTGTTGGGAGAGTTAGGCCAAAACCTAATCAACAACAACTTATGGCAACGTCTAACTGAATCTGAAATTTGATGAAAATCCGTGCATTAGTTCTTGAGATATAGTTATCATGTTAATAATGAAAAAAGTAGCATAGCAGCGCCACCTGTTGGGCTACGAGGGCAGTTTGATAAGTCCGTGACTTTGAAATGAAAAAAACAATATACATACCAAAATGCATTTTATTTTTCGACATAATCTCCTTTCATAATGATACACTTTTTCCAACGATGTTCTAACTTTTTTAATCCTTCCAAAAAATAAGATTTCTTAAACTCCTCAAAATAGGCATTAGTGGCATTAATGATTTCAGAATTTGAAAAAATCTCTTTCCACCAAGCATTTTTTTTTAAATTTGGAAAAAGAAAAAAAGTCACTACGGGCCAAATCTGCAGAGTAGGGTGGATGAGGGAGCAGTTCGTATCGTAATTCAACAAATTTAGCGGCTGCGATTGCAGACGAGTGCGTTGGCGCATTGTCGTGATGAAAAAACACTTTTTTCTTGGACAAATGGGGCCTCTTTTCTTTCAATTTTGCATTAAGAAGGCATAAAGCAGCATAATACTGTCCGGTGATCGTTTTTCCTTTTTCCAGGCAGACAATGAGAATTACGCCCTTTGAGTCCCAGAAAACTGTGGCCATAATCTTTACGGCCGATGGAATTGTTTTTGCCTTTTTCGGAGCACGTTCATTAGAAGAGATCCAATGTTTAGACTGTTCTTTCATTTCTGGTGTGTAATAATGTATCCATGTTTCAACAACTGTAACATAACGCCGCAAAAATGCGCTTGAATTACGCTCGAACTTGTCTAAACATTTCTTTGAAATGATTACACCATTCCGCTTTTGATCCACTGCCAGCAATCGCGGCACCCATCTTGCTGATAACTTTTTCATGGCCAAATGTTCATGCAAGATATTGAATACACGTTCATGTGAAATTTTTACCTTCTTAGCTATCTCACGCACTTTCACACGGCGGTCTTTTAACACGGTATCATGGATTTTGTTGACCATTTCTTCAGTCGTGATCTCAATTGGACGTCCAGAATGTTCTGCATCTGTTGTGCTCGTACGGCCACAACGAAATTCCGTAAACCATTTGTGAACCATACCATGTGATGGAGCAGAGTCCCCATAATATTTTTTCAACTTTTCTTCAGTTTCAGTAATTGATTTTCCGCGCAAAAAATAGTGTTTTATCAAAACCCGAAATTCTATTTTCTCCATAATAAAAACAAACACGCCAATCGTTTGCTTTTGAATTCAATAGAACACAGTGTATTTAAAATATCGTCTGAAAATTGCACGAATGTTGCCGCAGATAATAATAAATTGAAAACATAATAATAAGAGTGCGATCAGACAGCCACCTTTTTTAAAGTCATGGTGGTATCAAACTGCCCTCGTATTTTACACAAAAACGTAAGTATCATCTATTTATGTCAAGGTCTAACAGAATATGGAGTTTTATGATATTTCGTGCATTCGTTCTTGAGATATAGCTATCGTAATAATCATGAAAAAAGTGGTATAGCAGCACCACTTGTTGGGATGTTTACACCAAAAGTTAATCGGCGTCTATTTATGTCAAGGTCTAACTGAGTCTGAAGTTTGATGAAAATGAGTGCATTAGTTCTTGAGCTAGAGCTATTGACGAAATCGCAAAAAATGCAGCATAGCAGCGCCACCTGTTGGGCGATTTTTACCAAAAACTAATCAGCACCAATTTATAACAGGGACTAACTTAAAGTTTTATTAAATTTCATGCATTAGTTCTTGAGACAGACCGCCCACAAAATTTTGGTCACATACAGACAGACAGAGTCACAGACTAACAGACAGACATTTTCTAAAAACAGTCAAATCGTGTTCAAGACCTTCTAAAACGTATAAATCCGTCGAAAACCAGTAGTCGAAAATTTTCATGAATCCAATACTTTCTTCTTGTGAAGATAGAAGAAAGTAATAATGATGGCAGACCTCTCTGCTTCAACATACGCTATAGAGGAGAAGGTCCAAATACCGGCTATCACTTTCATTTTAAATCTACATCCTACAATTTTGAAAAATAGTGGAGGAAATCGTGATGGTAGGGTACCTTGATATGTTTCACATCCGTTTAGAAAAAATAATAAGTCTAAAAAGCGTTTCCTGTTTATAAAATGAAAAATTCTTAAAATCTGCAAATTTTGAGTTTAAATAATGCTGCCTAAATACCGGCTACCTCAGTTTTTCTCCAAAAGAATCACACAAATAGAGTTAGTTTCACTAATTAAGAGGGAAAACATTATTTTTATAAATTTCATTGATTAATAACATTTAATATGTACAGAAAGAACATGGAATTTTTAATCAACAAGCATTTTCGTCAACGTTATAAAACCGACTAAGCAAAAAAAAAAAAAGAAATCTTGCTGCTTGAAATGTAGATTACTTTATCTACAAAAATCACAGGCATAGTAATCCCTGTCTCGGTACGGTCCCTATGGGCCCACATATCGCATTCTAAACATCGAACACAGAGTTCGCAAAATTTATCATGAGATAAATTTTGCTTCAGGGGTCATCTACATATTAAAAATTGTACTAAATTGTACTAATTTTTTTTTAAATGGAAACACTCACTTTCGACACTTTATTTGAATTCTTTGGATTAAATCAGCCTAGAGAAATATATAGTGAAACGTACTTTAAAAAATATATATATTATTGAGTTACATTAGGGTTTTATACATAAATTTAGAAATCTTACAGGAAGAAATGCCATGGTTATTCAATTAGTAACCGGAAAAATTGTATAAAAAAAATCTAAATATCAAATAAATTAACTTTAAATAAAAGAAAAAATATATAAAGAATTTTCGGTAACTTTCTAATTTTTCTTTTCTCTGACTGCAATTAATAACAGGAGATGGACGGCCTCTCTAGACAGTCGAAAAGTAAAATTTCTCTATATCTCGAAAATTAATGATAAGAATGAATTGTAAATTCACATAGCCATGTTTTTTTTGTTTTTTTTTTTTAATGTTGATTCTTTTATGTAAAAAATAATGTGAGTTATAATTATTTTTTAATAAGAATTTATGAGTAATTTTTATAATTAAAAATATTTTTTTGAATAAAAAAATGCTCCTAAATTGTGCTTGGGAACATTCTTTCTATCTCATTAAAAAAATGAAAACATTTCACTCGGACGATTTTTTGGGGGAAGATATAAATTAAAGTTTGTCACGTAGAATCAACATTAGCATTTTAAAATTTTGACCTTTATGAAGATTTAAGAAAGAATGCAAAAACTATATACTGATTTTATCCAAGGAATTCGACTAAAATGCAAAAAGTGTGTGTTGCCATTTCAAAAATAAAAGTTGGTAGAATTTTTAATATTCAGATGACTCCACGAGTCATAATATACGCATAACATTAATTAGTAAGCATTATTTCCAGTCGATTGCTACCATTGTGTTTTTATTATTTCCACTAGAATAAGTAAAAAATAACCACTTTTTTTTTAGTATACATTGACCGAGTTCTGGAATGCAGAAATAAACAAGATAAATATCATTGTGTCCCCAATTTCTCCTTTAATACTGAGGACTGCGCGGTTAAAATTATAAATTTGGCTAGATTCATTTTAGGTAAAGAAATCATATGAGTTGTAATTTCCTAACTGGGCAAAAAATGTCCTGGCCAGGAGTCGAACCAGGAAATCTCTTGTCTGAAGCTGTCAATGTTCTACCAACTAAGCCACCCCGGACGAATCTGGAGGACCTAATTCACCCAGTTAACCTTATTGTGGTTAAGTGGGTGGGTTCAGAGTTGTGATGAGTTGTAATTTCCCAGTTGAGAAATTAAAACTCATATTATAAATTTGGCTCCATTTTTGGTAGGCTATAAGTATGCATGCAGCAAGTGCGTAATTGCGAATTACTGTATTTTTTTTTTTTTTTTTGATACCGCAAACCAGGCCCCTACCTGCCCGGCATGAATGCCTAGCTTAACGGGTTAGTACCTGGGTGCGGGGCAGAAATCGCCTGATCACAGCATGGCTGTGATCCATTTGAATATAGATTTGTTCACATCGCTGCTGTGCTAGCTCTCTTGTGGATTGCTATACAGTTATCTTTGTTTGGCGGTTCAAAGTTTCTGTTTAACTTTGTTGAATTGACAGATTTAATAGGTCTCGTAATTTAGAACCTTGATCAGGTGAGGATTTCTAAGTACAGACGAAGAAGAAAAAAAAAGATAATAACTCATACCTATTAATCTCCAAATTGTCATAGGAAAAAAATATACTCATTTGATGGAAATACTCATTTGATTGGGAATTATGTCTTATTTAAATTTATATATTTTTAAAAATTTACGGGTCGTCTTCATACGAAAATTGTACCAAGCTCTAAAATTTTGAATACAAACATCTAATTTTGACATCAAATTTCGCCTTTTAAGTAAATTTTACTCTAATATACCAAACGGGAAGCCAGTAATTTAAGAATTATGAAGATTTAAAGTTTGGAACTCCTAATGTTAAATTCATTTGTAATCGTTGCCAAACAGATTGCAATTCGGCTAGTTTCTTAAGCATAACTCGATAACTATTTGTCCGATTTGAGCTAGAACTTTTGATTCATGTATTTGAAGCTTCTAAAAATCTATTTCTATTAAAAAATTTATAGGTTACAGTTCATATTTTTTTCGTAAATTAATTTCAAAAAATATGTTTTTTCGAAATAAATTTTCAAAAGAATTGTGAATTGTAACCTATGAATTTTTTAACAGATATTGATTCGTAGAAGCTTCAGATATGCGAATCCAAAATTACAGGTCATTAAGCCAAGTAGTTTTTGGGTTATGCTTCAAAAACTACCCGCATTGCAATCTGTTTGGCAACGATTACAAATGAATTTAACTTTCGGGGTTCCAAACTTTAAACCTTCATAATTTCTAAACTACTTGAGGAAATGATTATCCGTTTGGCATCCTAAGGTATAATTTATCGAAAAAGCCAAATATGATATCAAGATTAGGTGTTCGTATTGAAAATTTTAGAATTTTGTACAATTTTAATGTGAAGACGACCCCCCCCCACCCCCCCACCCCCCCTTCTCCATATACACACACAACCTAAGCTTATTTTATAACTTAAATTGAAAAAAGACATAATTTCCAGTTGAATGGCTATTTTTCCTTTTTTTATGTGATATTTTGGAAAATAAAATGTATAGAGTGTTCTTTTTTAATATTGGCCGACTGTACTTCACCGGTAAAGAAGGTCTGTGGTATTTATAACAATAGTACTTTTCCTCAAGCGTGGTATTATAAAGTTCTGCCCTTTCCTTTCGGATTCCATAATGGCGAATCTTCCATCGCTCATCTGAAGTCATGTTAACTATCTAAGAACAGAATTTACCTGCAACCCCCAAAAAGGCAGGCCGTGGTACTCCACCGATCACAACTGCTTTTCAGGCTACCTTGATCATGTGGCAGTTCTACAACTGATGGAAATCAGTCTACCCTGATCATGTGACAGCCAAGAGGAGTGGAAGCACTGTTGCGTTTATTTTTCGTCGGTTGCGATTTACTTCGCACAGTAACAGTGACAGTGCAACCACTGCAGCAAACTACTGAGTTTTCCAATATAATCTTTCAGTATTCAATACTGAAGTTGAATCGACAGTCTTCAAAATAATGTCACATTTATCAAAAATTTCAAAAATCTTCATAATTAAATTTGGCCTATTTTTTTACGAAATGCACTTTGTAAAAATGTCATTGAACGTCTTGATGTCCTGTGTCAAATAATGCTATAATTAACTTACTTAGACTAAAAAAAGTAAGATACAGATGCAAAATTGAAAAAAGTGGAACAGTATAATCGCATTTTTTAAGAAACAAAATTTGAGAAATTTCAGATTCGTCGCTTTATTTGTTGTGCCTAATGTCATATTTTCTGCATGTTCAAAATCGTGGAGACGACAGAAGCCTAAATATCCAGAGACAATAAGTTTCAATCGATATTCCACAAAGTGTGCTTTCATTTTTTATCTTTCGATATAAATTACAATCGTTGCTGCTGTGAATCGGGAAATGCATCCATATCATAATATTAATATTTTAATTTAATTTAATTTTTTTTAACTCTTTATTCATTTTTTTTAATTAAAATGTGAAACACCATAGAGTTGTACATATCTTAATTCGAACATTTCACAATTTCTTATATTCTACAATAATTTCCTAAGTGCATTTCATAAAAATACTTACACACTTATATTATGCACACAAAAATAGTAAACCATTAACACAATCTTAGAAAAATTATTTTTATTGGGATTTTTTTTTTTAATTTACATAAAATTTTTTACATAAAATCTTTATCTCAATTTACAGCTGGTTAAATTTCCTTTTTCCAACGCTTCCTGTAAAAAGAAAAAGGGCATAAATAATTTAAATTTAAAAGAAAAATCTCTTTGAAAACATATAAAGTTTATAGGGCACAGAGCCGAATGCACATCATATGGTTTTTAAGAGATATTTTTTCTATTTAAAAACATATAAAGTTTCGCGAACATATTCCGCCCATAAAATCCTAAAAAAGTTTTATACAGAGCTGCCCTGTATGAAATAATTTCATTAAGGCTGTTCTTAAGTCCAAAGGAGCTACTTTTTGACAAATTTCTGAATTCATTTTTGTTCAGAAATGCATGAAAGTGGTAGGTGTTCTTATTCAGAAACTATGTAATCGAATAGTGTTTTCCATTTTTTGGTAAAAGTAGAAGATCTTTCAGAAAATACTGTCAAAGTTAGCTTTTTGAACCGAATTCCCGGACGCGACAGCACGGTAAAGTAGAAAAACCTGTCACGTGATAACATTGGCTTATAACTCGATAAATAATTTATTTATTAAAAAAAGAAAACACTATTTTATTCCAAATTGATTTAATAGTCATGCCTGTCAGTTTTATGTCTTTGCATTAAAAATGAGTCAGAAAATGTGTCAGAAAGTTTCGCGTGTTTGAGCAGGGAACTTCAAAATCACCTTAAAGAGCTGCTCTTTCTAAGGACTGCAACTTGAATGCGTTTATTTGCTGTACAAGAATCATGGGAAGTTTCAAACTTCCGTATGTTTATTTCTCTTGGTGCAAGATTTGGTGTTGTTGAATTATCTGAATACATCTACCTAAATATTTTCATGGGTCGTAATTTTTTATCTTGTTCTCCATTCCTACAGCTTGTTGTACATTTGCATCAAACTTTTACAAGAAATGCAACTGGATGCGCATTTCTCCTATAAAAATATTATGTAGAAGAAAATGTGTACCCAATTAGTGTAGCATGTGCAGATTGGTCTGCAGTTACTCCTGTTTTCAGTGGGAGTAAATGCGCAAAGTATGAAGTTTCCTCAATCCAACAGTTTCGAGCTTTGTTGAAAGTGTCTTTGTTTAAGCATACCTTCTAAAGTGGTATATATTTTAATATTTTAAAATTTGATTTCTAATGTGCCCTATACTTTATAATAGGGTTGAAAACATACAATAGCATGTAGAATTCTGCCCACACATTTATCAACCTTTAAACTTTTGTATCTTGAGCCTCTACAGAGTGCATGGTACACTACAAAAAATAATTGTTGATTTTAGAGTATAAAACTGGCACCCCAGCTACCAGTATTATACCGTAAAATTAACAGTATTAAACAGTAAAATAAGCAGTAATACGCTGCCGTGCAAGCAGTAATACGCTACCGCGCATGCGCGGTAGCGTATTACTGCTTATTTTACTGTTTAATACTGTTAATTTTACGGTATAATACTGGTAGCTGGAGTGCCAGTTTTATACTGTAAAATCAACAATTATTTTTTGCAGTGTATATTAGGCTATTGAAACGGCAAAAATGTCACATTGGCGAAAGGTTACCAAAAAGAGTTCTCAAGTAGGATAGTATCGCTATGGAAAGATTTAAATCCACTCGACATTCAGTCCGGTTTTAGCAAAGGAAGTATGTATCCTTTGAATAGAAATTTGATTCTAGAAAATATGTTTGCCACCTTTGATATGCTAATCTAGAAATCACTCTTGAACATGAGAAGTACACCAGAACTCCCTAACATGCACAAATTGGCCCCAGTGATCAACAAAATTCGCCAGTGACTTTACAAGCGGGATCACAACAGCTTTAAATGCCTAATGCTCTCTAAGGGGCACCAAGTTGACAAATAATCGAGACAATTAACTGAAAGACCTTAAAAAGAGCTCATTTTGGAAATGGTTCGACTCCATGGAATAGTAGTAAAAGGAGAAAACAAGAGTTGCCCATGTATCAGAAGTTAAAGCTTCAGGTGAAGTATATCAGCAGCTTCTGCTTCAAAAATATAAGCAAAATAAGCAAGAAATAGGTTTAAAAAACGTAAAATTGACGCACTTAAACTATTTTTTCTTTTGCCACAAAAAACTGGCCATTTGACAAATCTTATGTTACAAACCACACTCCAAAAAGACAATTTGTTAATTTTTTATGAATATTTGATATTGGAGTTACTTATGGTACTCTTTAAACTATATATATTTTTCTTTTGCCACAAAAACTCCATCAACTCCTTGACAAGTCTTACGATGCAAACCGTAACTCTGATACAATTCGTTAATTATTCATGAATTTTTAAAATGTGAATGGACTTATGAGAAACTCTGTATTTGGACTGAATGATGCACCTGCTTAGTTGTATCGGATTGAAGTTGTAGCCTTGTAAAACTCATCTACTTTAATTTAAAGTTTCACTCTGTGGTCAAAGTACTCCGAAACCCCCGCTGTATAATCTAATATTACTGAGTTACATGTTAATGAACTTTTCGCATGGATGAAGAGTACACAGGAAGACCAAAAGCAAAATTACGTCAACTGTAATCACAAAAGATGTGTCAGCTGTATGAAAAATGTTAATCGATAATATGTAACTACTAAATCATACAAAAGGAACTTAGCATTGGATCCGCAGCCATGCATAAAATATTTCTGAAGAACTGCATATGAAAAAAATAGTTTGTCGTTGAGTCCCTCTTAATTTAACAGAACACCAAAAAGCGGAGCGTGTCGAAATCGGTAAATACAGTGGAACTTCCCTTTAACGAAGTTCCTATTTAACGAAGTTTTCTACTTAACGAAATTTTCTGCAGAACTTTGACTTTGAACACCATTAGCATGCAAATTAATCTCCATATTACGAAAAATATATTCTATGTAACGATGTTTATTCCACTTTTGTACTTGTACAGAATTCAAACTAAGAGGTTGCTGTTGCGATGGGTATGAGAATTTATTTCAGCGGATTGTAAGAAAATAAACACATTTTAATAATTTCCATTCTGCTTGGTGCTAAATAAAACAATTTTTATTCACACTAAGAAAAACACTTGTTATCATTTACTCTCCCACCCCGAGACTCAAGCTCTGACAGTTGGGGGAAGTCAAAATCCCCTTTTTACATTCAATGATATAGAAGATGCAGTGACGCAATGACGTCAGATGCATTGAAGCAAAAAATATCAATTAGAGTCAGACAGTCAAAGTTATTTGTGTTCCTGCCAATACAACTTCTAAACTTCAGCCATTAGTCTAAGGAATAATAAAAAATCTTGAAGTTCACAAAAGACAGAAAAGACAATGTAGTGAAAACGTTAGTTTGAGAACCTGTGTATCAGAGCTGATGAAAGCTTGGGAATGTGACGTGATTTCATCGACCGTACACAACTGTTTTGTAAAAGGCGGCTTCATAATTGTAACTGAATCAAATGCTTCTGAATACAGTACCTGTTTGTCATATCTGAAGGAAAAATTTCATGAATTTAAGTTGATTTCTATTTAACGAATTTTCTTCATAACGAAGTGTTTAAGTGTAACGATGAGACTTCGTTAAATGGAAGTTTCACTGTAAATCCTAAAATTACTTAATGATGGTGCGCGCTGCATTATTTTTAAAATCATGAGTGATAGTGAGACATATATACCTTCTTTAGACGGTCCAACACGTCAAGAAAATAAAGTATGGGTCTTTAAAGATAACCCCCAAATCAACAATGGTAAAAAGACAACGAGCAATGAAAAAAGTAATGTATGCCGTGTTCTTCAGAAGTACAGAGGTGGTCAACGCCATAAAGCTATAGGGACAGAAGACAGTTACAGCTAACTGGTACTACACCACTAAGTGTCTTTCAGAAATTCTTTAAAAGGTGAATGTTAGGGGACTCATGCTTCACCATGACAATACATCTTCTCATTCAACAAGAATTACAGTAGAATTTGTTGAACAAAAAAAAAAAAAAAATCAAAGTCATAGAACATCGACACTATTCTCCTGATTTTGCTATGTGTGACTTTTTGCTATTTTTTAATCTAAAAAAATTACGTGGCTGTTGTTTTCATTGCAAAGATGAGGTCGGTGAGGCTATAAAAGCAGACTTTTCCTCTATTCCAAGAAATGGATGGCTTGAGGCATTTACTCTTTGGAAAATTTTGCAAATTGCATTGATCTTGGAGGGAACTACTTTGAACAATCCTAAGAGTTGATAAGTTTAACTTGTATCTTTTAGCCTTACCTCAAAAATTTCAGTGTGACCCTCGTATAAGAGTACTTCACTCAAAAAAAATTAAATTCTCTAAAATTAAAATCATTCTAAACATTTTGTTTTTAAACTGTAGATATTTATAAATTTTTAAAAAACTCTCTAGAGCTTGAGTTTAATTTCATTTTTTCTGGGATTACAAAATAAATTGGCTATCCCAGTATCGATACTTACGAAACTGTAGCAGAATCCCTTAAAAATTCCATCAATAATATTAGTTATGAAAATTAGTTGTCATTTGCATGGTTCAAATAATAATTCCTTCTTTTCAGGGTGATGTTGAAGTTAACGAGAGGATATTCGTCCGGACAGCAAGGATAGAGTTTAGACTCCCTGTTGGAGACTACTTTAACCAACTTCCACTCATAGTTGTAGTCTTGGAAATTAGTCAAGTCGACCTAGGTAAGAAAAGATTTATTAATTTGTTATATAAATGAAATGCAATAAAGTTAATTAAACAAAGGAAGAAAGGGAATTTACATTATTAAGAATTATGACTTGAAAAAAAAATGTAGGAGTTAGATGAGTGATTAAATAAACACAAAAGTAATCGAACAATTGAGACGATAACCTGCATCAGCATAATTATAGACATCATTCAAATAGATTTACTATACGATAATTGTTTTTAAAAAAAACTAGGGTATCCAACCCGGGCTTCGCGGCATTGAGAATATGTGTGAAAACCATTTATTTTTAATTAAAAACTCTAATAACTTTTTTACATTTAATAATTGTTTCACATTGCTCCCTAACAGCACTTAACAGAAGAATATTTTCATATGAAATATGCCAATTATATATTCAAATAAAATTTTGAAATTTATTTAAAGCAGTTATTTCGTGTTGGTCCCGTTCCAGAAATGAATACCAGACGAAATCGATAAAAATTTCCTTATCTACAGCAGTTTTTTTTCTTTTTATTCTGATAATTTCAGTGGTTTTCAGCGCTTATTTCAATGACATGTCTGTTAAATTTGTGTTTTAGTTATACTATTTCATTTATTGCTTAATGAAGTTTTAATTTCGTTATTGAATATTTGCTGGAAACAAATGCTGAACTTTTTATATTCTTTAAAGTGCAAACGGATCAATATTTTGTAATCATCTGCAAGCGATACATATAGATTTAAAAAAAAAATCATGCTTGGAATTTAATTTAAATGCTGTAATAAATGAGTCAATTGCGATACAGTTTTCAAACAAATCGCATTTGAAAGTAGTATTTTTTCCCTATATAACGGTGTAAAAATTAAAAATGTGCGATGTTTAGAAATTAAAAAAAAAATGCAAAACCGAAATTTCATCGCCAAGTATTGCCATTCGCAAAATGACGTCAGCGTTACGCACGGACACGTTTGTCCTTTATAATATAAATAGTTATAAACACAATAGGTAAGAGCATGAGTGGCTGGCTCGCTCCAGCAGTGCCAAAAAATAGGCCAGGAATATTTTTCGAGTCCTTGATTAGATAATTTAAAGGCAAGAAAAACATATTTAAGGCGGTATTAAAAAAATATTTTTTTCCACGCTCAACAAGACACATTTTCAAAAGTAAAAACATGAAACTTGGTGGCGTGATTTATGAAGAGATTTATAAGTGACCTGTGTTTATATTTTTCGTTCAATTAATTAGAAATTGATTTACAAACAATTATTTTCACAGTACGATAATTTTCTTTTGTTTCCAGCGCTATCGCTTCGGGAAATTCGGTTCAAAATGTCCACTTTGACAGCATTTTTTGAAATATATTCTGCCTTTATCAAAAAATTGACCAATACGGACATTATAAAGTTTCTGAATAAGAGAACCTGCCAATTGAATGCATTTTAGAGTAAAAATGAATTTAAAAATAAGTCACAAAATAAGCAGTTTGAATTTGAGTACACCCTTAAAACACAATTTTTATGGAGCCAGGGAGACAGAATACTGACAAATCCCACTGAATCGTTATTTATCTTCTTCCGTTCTCAGCATATGTCAAAACAATGGATTTTTAAGAATCTAACACAATATATAGAAACAGATTTCTCGATTTATTTATATGTTTTTTAAATAAAGATTTGAAGTGTCAAGAGGGAAAAATTATACCAAACTAGTTATTCTGAATTATTTAAATTTTTCGCATGGACTTTCAATGTTCTTCTCCCTTTATACGTATCATCAACTCGAGTATATGCATATATATATATGATATGGAATTCCAAAAATAAATTGGAGCGGAACTCTTAATTTGTTAAAGCTGGTCTCAAATCCAAATTGATTAATTTCTGTGACATTATTTAATTTATTTTTGTTTTCAGACGCATGAAATTAGCAGATTCTCATTATGTGCTCGTATTATGTAATGGAGCTTCTTTTTTTCTTCTTTCGTAAAAGGTAGAATCTCTTTTAGAAAATGACGTTTTGTACCGAATATCTGGAAGCTACAACACGAAAGAGATAAAAAGCTGCCGTTGTAAAACAATAATCGGTTATAATGCAAAATGTAATTCATTTATTGAAAAATGAAAAAAAGCTATTTGATGACAAATCGTTTCAATAAGCATGCCTTCTAGTGTCATGCTTTAACTCTAAGAAATGAGTCAGAAATTGTGTAAAAAAGTTTCGCCTTTTAACAGATCGGGGTAACTTTTTTTAGAACGACTTTAAATTCGCTGGATTTAAATAGGCCCAAATAGTTTGTAGATTCTTTGAAATACTTAAAATTGACATTTGGGTCAGTGCCTACATTTCAGTAATTACTGATTTTCAACGCAGCCTTATTCAAAATTACCTTTTCAGTATTTAACTGGAGATCTAACATTTTCCCGCTGTAAGTCCACGATCCCATCCGGATGTTGCATTCGATAAATGTCCTTGTGGATGTGACATAGCTTCTGAACGGTATTGGGCATCGGCTGTTGATGGTGAACGGCGGAACCCACAGGAGCGTTCCGCTGTTGTAGAGGAGGACTTCAGTGTGAATGCTAGGAAACAAAGACGTATCTGGAGATCTGAAAAAAAAAAAGTTGAGTATGGTTACATCATCACAAACTTATGAGTTAATATTTTAAAATAAAATAATTATTATTTTTCTCCGAGTTTTTCTATAGCTATTATAACAAAACAAAAAGAAATTGTGGGGAATGATGATTATCGATTTTTGACGAGAGAAATTAAAATCTTGCTCCATTTTTGCAAATTCTTCTCCGATTTCTTTGATAAGGTCAATTGTGACTCCATCATCGTCAGAGTATTTACCTTCTTAACACATTGCAATATAATGGAAAAGTGTTTATGACTGTTTATGACTTCGGTTTCTCTGTCTGCCTGTCCATGCTCTAATTTGCGTAAATATACTCGGATTGCCATGTAATAGCTATATGCGGTATTGAGGCTCACTATGGCCTGTTCCCTATATAAAAGTGTGCAGCATTGATTATTCATTTTCAGGGGCACTTAAAAGAATTCCGTTACATAATAGTTTATGAAAAATTCCTCTGTAATGTATTTTAATGATGTTACACTGTTTCAAACATATTGAAATTGATATACATCACCGAGGTGCACTAAAGATGCTTACTGTAGAATATGGTGAACATAGCGTGTATCGTTTATTTACAGCAGTGGTTCCGAACCTTTTTTTCTGGCCTTCCCTCAACTAAGAATCTATAAAACCACGATGTTCTTTTTAACATATAGCTCTTATTATTTAAAAATTGATTTATTATTCACATGGAGGACACCTTAAAGAGCATTAATAATAACAAGTCGTTTCAGCATATCATAGCTAACAGACAAACACACACTTTTCTACACTCACTACACTTATTAGTAGAGATTAATGAATTTCTGAAATTGGAGATTTGGGAAAATGATTGACTGATTAGTGTTTTGCGATGTACAATTTTCCATACGACCCAACTGAAAAAATAAATTGGACCTTTTATTCCCAAGACAAATTGGAACGTTAGAACTTCCTAATGTAACTTAAAGATATTCTAATATTTATGCGGAAAAAAAAGATGATAATAACAGCATAAGATTTCATCGAGTTTTTCAAGTTGCTTGAAATGCATAATTTACAGTAAAAAGAAGCGAACAAGGAGAGAAAATAGCTTTTAATGCAAAAGATTACACTTACCAACATTTTGGTGCCTGGAATATTAGACTTTTTTGGGGGTATATCGCTTTCAGGGGCAAAATACTTATGTTTCTAAAAGGTTGAAATCATTGAATCACACCAGGATTTAACAACAAATTTATTTCACTTTTCTTCACGTATATTATACAAGCAAAATTTTTTCCAAAATTCCGGTGTCATTGTGGCGTTTGGGAGTTAAAATTAAGTTGGATAGATTATATCCCACCACCCTTCAAGGGGATATAGCACTCGCTGAATACAAAAATGACACCAGTTTTTCCCTGTCAGCCCTAGTTTTTGCAATATAGATAAGCTATATACCATGCTTCACAATTTTTGCCCATTGAAAATCAGAGTAGCTTAATATTATGTTTAAATTAATATCTTGTAATCATGAAATATTAAAAGAAATGTGTGGCATGAGAAATTAAATATTAAAAGAAAAATGTACCAGATGAAAATATACTTATTTCATATCAAGAAAGTGGAAATTTAATACAAATTTTCTAGTTATTTACCATAAAATAACTTATTTTTGTAAGACTTTCGAGAATGGGCTCTGCCAGGCCAATCCCGCATTACAGGGTGGCTACTAAATACTGTTACACTCCAAAAAATAAGAATTAATTTTAATAGTTTGTTAAAACACTTTATTTCTCTATTTCAGCTTTTGGCAATTTTCTATTAGTGCAGACGATTTTTGTTTAAAGCAAATATTTAAAATTGTTTTAAAGATGGAAGCCAAAATAATGACGATTAAACAGCTCTTTGATCGAGGATTTTCCGCAGGTAAAATCTTTAAGCAATTAAAATGCCCTGGTTTTAATAGAATATTTATATATAGAACTATAAATCGATTATTGGATACTAATATCTGCAAAGATCGATTAGGTCTGGTCATCCACGCTCAGTTTGCACAAAAGAGCGCATCAAAAGAATTCGTGAAAATATATGAAGAATTCCACAATGTTCTGCAAATAAAATGGCTTCAGAAGAGAACGTGAGTCGCAGAACTATTCAAGTTTTTATAAATGAAGACCTGAGTTTTCGCCCTTATCGCAAAAGAAAAGTTCAAGGTGAAGTGATATCGTATATTCAGCAACCTTCGAGGATATATCTGTGAACCTTCGAACTGTTAAACGATTTCAGAACAAGAATTCTGTTATGGTTTGGGCTGCAGTGTCAAACAATGGGAAAATTGCCTTTGAAATTCATCGATAAAGGGATAAAAATCAATGCGGAAAATTTCAAACAGGACATATTGATACACATTTATTGCCACATGCTAACAGGTTGTATCTCAAAAAGAATTGGTATTTCAGCTAGATTCTGCACCTTCGCACCGAGCTAAATCAACACAGGCTTGGCTTCATGTCAATTGTGCGAATTTCACCCTGCAAGAAGATTGGACACCTTCTTCGCCGGATCTAAATCCTTTAGATTATTGCGTCTGGGAGATTTTATAGACTAAAGTAAATAGTAAACAACACAGAAGTTTGGACTTTCTCAAAGCTTCCATACTGCGTGAATGGGACCGCTTACCTCTTAAAATGATTCGTGCTGCAGTCGGACAAAGGCATAAGAGATTATCTTTGGTAATCGATAAAGATGGCGGTCGATTCAAGTAAAATTATTTCCAGGTAAACTTTCATCTCTGATGTTCATTATATTAGTGTATTTACACTTTATATTTTATATTTGTAAAATAAAATGACCGAATATTTGTAACAGTAGTTAGTAGCCACCTTGTAGATTCCAACAATTATCAGCCATCATGTGTTCATCCCATTTTCCTTGCTACCTGGTTTCCATTTTTTTTTTTTTTTTGTCTTGGTGAAATATTTCACACTAGCTGTTACCCGTGACTTCGTTCACGTATCATTAAAAGAAGAATAAATGCATTAATTAAGCAAAATATTTCGTTCCCGATAATTAGAAACGTAAATAATTAACTAACTCTTTATCACTTTCCATAGGAGACAGTACAGTATTTCTACACTCTCAGAAATAAAACACTCAATTTTGACGATTCCGCAATCCTCAGGCCTCATTTCGTTGTTTTTGACAATCATTTCGTCACTGAGTCACGTGGGTTTTGACGAAACGCGAATCCTCAAATATCTTGACGAAACTGTTTCCTCGCAGTCAAAAATAAAACTCTTACTTTTGACGATTCCGCAATTCTTGAGCTATATTTCGTCATTTTTGACAATTATTTCGTCTCAAAATTAAGTGATTTTTAATGAAATGGAAAATCTCAAATATTTGACAAAAATGTTTCCCCATTCCCGGCCAGATTATTTTTGTTACAAAATCGTTCAAAAAAAAAAAAAAAAAAAAAAAATACACGAAAGTATTAAATTTACAATATATTAATGAAAACAGAAACAAAAATATTTCATCCTTGGGGGCCGCTATAACAGGAATGTACCAAATTTCTACTTTATTTTTTATATCTGATAATTTGCGTCTATCCTTTTTGTAACGCTTTCATGCATTTCTATTGCCTATTCAAAGATAAATTTTGCTGAAGTTACAGAATTTCGTTAAAAACGCTTACAAAATTCTTCTAAAGTTACAGAATTTCGTTAAAAACAGTTAAAATAGTAAAATGCGAACATCATTTGGTCCATTTTCGACCGAAAGATCAACATTTTCCCAATAGTTAAAAAAATCACAATTTTATAGGAGCTCTTTTTTATTTAAGAAATATATTCATATAACAATCAAATTTAAAATATGTATAACTGACCCCCCTCTATAAACAGTAATCTTATCCGCTAAAACTGATGAACTCGCCTCCAAAATATGCACTTCAAAATTTATTATTTCTGATCAACAAATTAATTAGACCATATTTTAATCATCCATTGAACAAAGGAAATTTCTCTAATAAATTATATTAATCAAGCCATTTTCTAATTATTTATTAACCATAGAAAAACCATAATAATAATCTAGCCTTATTAATTAAAACATGTAGAAAGAATAACAGCAGCGATAAAAATACAATCTGTTTTCTAAAAATATAAACACACATCAACATCCGATAAATGCATTTAAAATCAAGTAATTCCGAAGTCCCACTGGCTAGGTGGTTAAAGCACTTAGTTGCCAAGCTAAACATCGCGTGTTCGAATCCCTAGTGATCTTATTTTGCCTTAGTCAATTAAGGATGCTTCTAAAAACTCCGATAGATTGCAGCACCAACCTTTTTGGAACTTTCGTCAAAGAAACAATTTGAGGAAACTGATTTCTTCGTAATTTTGAGGATGCAAATTTACTCGATTTGACGAAACGTTTATTCGGAGCATTTCCCAAGAAACCGTTTCGTCAAAAACGAAGAAAATTTCTTGAAATTTGAGTATTCATTTTTGAGAGTGTATCTTATAGAGGACTCGACATAACTAAGTTTTAAAAAAGTAAAATTTTGTGACAAATAATCACGAAAAGGAAACTGCAACCAATGAAAAAAGGCGGGCCAAATAAAATCGTGGAAATCGGCAAATTGTGTAATAAAGAAAACTGCCCAGTTAAACTGAGGGCATTGAGCTCAGAGGCTATTCACACTAATTGTATATTATGCTATTTTTTCAAAGAATAATGCCACTCGAAAAATAAAGAAATCGACAATATATTAAGAGGGGGGGGGGGGTAAGCACCCGTTCCCACCCTTTATACTTAACCAATAAACCCCCAAAATCTAATCAGGCAAGCGCCTTACCACAATGAATTTATACACAAAATTTGAAAAAAATCGGATAATTTTGCTTGAAAAACCCATTTATCTAAATTAAGGGAGGTGAGCCCCCTCCCCCATTCCCCCCTTTATACTTAACAAATGAAAACCCAAAACTAATCAGGCAAGCGCCTTACCACAATGAATCTATATACAAAATTTGAAGAAAATCGGATAATTCTGCATGAAAAACCCATTTATCTAAATTAAGGGGATTAGCCCCCCGTTTACTCCCCTTTATACTTATCCAATGAACACCCAAAACTACTTAGGGAAGTGCCTTTTCACAATGAGCCTATATACAAAGTTTAAAGAAAATCGGATAATTCTGCATGAAAAACACATTTGTCTAAATTAAGGGAGGTAGCCCCCCGTTTCCCCCCTTTATACTTATCCAATGAACCCCCCAAACTAATCAGGGAAGTGCCTTATCACAATGAGCCTATATACAAAATTTGAAGAAAATCGGATAATTCTGCATGAAAAACCCATTTATCTAAATTAAGGGGGATTAGCCCCCCGTTTACCCCGCTTTATACTTATCCAATGAACACCCAAAACTAATTAGGGAAGTTCCTTATCACAATGAGCCTATATACAAAGTTTAAAGAAAATCGGATAATTCTGCATGAAAAACCCATTTATCTAAATTAAGGGAGGTAGCCCCCCGTTTCCCCCCTTTATACTTATCCAATGAACCCCCCAAACTAATCAGGGAAGTGACTTATCACAATGAGCCTATACACAAAATTTGAAGAAAATTGGATAATTCTGCATGAAAAACCATTTATCTAAATTAAGGGGGTTAGCCCCCCGTTTCACCCCTTTATATTTAACTGATGAACTCCCGAAAATAATCAGGGAAGCACCTTATCACAATGAACCTATATACGAAATTTGAAGAAAATCGGATAATTCTGCGTGAAAAACCCATTTATCTAAATTAAGGGGGGGGTAGCCCCTGTTTCCCTCCTTTATACTTATCCAATGAACTCCCAAAAATAATCAGGGAAGCGCCTTATCACAATGAGCCTATATACGAAATTTGAAGAAAATCGGATAATTCTGCATGAAAAACCCATTTATCTAAATTAAGGGGGATTAGCCCCCCGTTTACCCCGCTTTATACTTATCCAATGAACACCCAAAACTAATTAGGGAAGTTCCTTATCACAATGAGCCTATATACAAAGTTTAAAGAAAATCGGATAATTCTGCATGAAAAACCCATTTATCTAAATTAAGGGAGGTAGCCTCCCGTTTCCCCCCTTTATACTTATCCAATGAACCCCCCCAAACTAATCAGGGAAGTGCCTTATCACAATGATCCTATATACAAAATTTGAAGAAAATCGGATAATTCTGCATGAAAAACCCATTTATCTAAATTAAGGGGGGTAGCCCCCTGTCTCCCCCCTTTATACTTATCCAATGAACCCCCAAAACTAATCAGGGAAGTGCCTTATCACTATGAGCCTATATACAAAATTTGAAGAAAATCGGATAATTCTGCATGAAAAACCCATTTATCTAAATTAAGGGGGTTAGCCCCCCGTTTCCCCTTTATACTTAACTAATGAACTCCCAAAAATAATAAGGGAAGCACCTTATCACAATGAACCTATATACGAAATTTGAAGAAAAACGGATACTTCTGCATGAAAAACCCATTTATCTAAATTAAGGGGGAGTTGGCCCCCCCTTTTCCCCCTTTATACTTAACCAATGAACTCCCAAAACTAATCAGGGAAGCGCCTCATTAGAATGAACCTGTAAACAAAATTTGAAGCAAAACGGATAATTCTATCACGAGTTATCGCGTTACGTACATACATACATACATACATACATACATACGTACATACGTACATACATATAGAACGGACGGGCACATTAGCTCTCAGGCTTTGATAGCCTGTGAGCTAAAAACATATGTCAAGTTTACCTGGTAAACCATTTTACCTTTAATGCCTTTGTGAAACGTTTTAATAGCCATCCTTCAAAGATAATGGAAATAGTATATTATTTTTCATTAAATTCAATTCTTGTGAATAGGGAGCAATAATTTTAGACCTAAATGCAAGGAGCTTAAATTTGCCTCCTTGATTTAATCTATAACTGAAAAAAAAATCTTTATTTCTAAATGAAAATATGTTGACAGACGAATTTTGTTCTCCAGAATAAATTGTTCATGAAGTTTGAATATGTGAAAATACGTTTTTATTTTTCAAAAATTTTGCTGTAATCAAGATTTTTTTTTCTTCACCATCTATTCAAACTGAAAATAAATTCTTTTTTTCAGTTTTTTTTTAATGAGAAAAAAAAATATATTAATCCGTTTTATTTCTTCTTTTTATCCACAAAATTGGAATAATTTAGTTGCCATTTTTAGAGAAACTTTATTAAAATTTACAAAAAAAAGAAAAAAAGAAAAAAATCTTGGCATTTAATTTAATTTTTTAATTTTCTGAGAGTTTATGACATCCTCGGATCAATGATAGCCGGTGTTAAGTAAATCGCGTTGCGTTCGACAATCTGAAAGGAGTAGTTGCGAAATACGAACAGGCAGTCAGATTTTAATATAATAGATTCGTATTTATTTTTCTTTTCCTAATAATTATGGTGTGGTTTTTGGCAAAAAACTCATCTATAGGTAACTGATATTTATGCTTAATAATCGGTATAGATAAAAAAAAAATATTTAAATGTTTCGTTTTAAACATGGCGTGAAACTCATCTAATTTTTTAATATACCGATCCTTGTATTTATTAATGTAAGGAATTTATTCACGCTCCTTGTAAAACACATTTGAAAATTCCCGTTTTATTTCAAATATGAAATCTCTTTTTAATGGCATAATTCTTGTTAATTTTCTTTTTCTGGCAATCAGGACGTAAATTTTAGCGGAAAACTCGCATTCGTATGTAACTGGTATTCAAGCTAATTATTAATCAGTACCGATAAAAATTATTTCAGTTTTTCATCTTAAATATTACGTCCATTATCTATCTACTTTCATTATACACATTGATATTCGTGCTCTTTGTATTATTACGAATATTTGAAAATACATGTTTTATTTATGACGTCATATTTGTCCAAGCCGAGGAGGATCCTTTTCATAGTTCCATGGTCCAAGCGAAATCTATTTTTAATAATATAATTATTGTTCATTTTTCCTTCTAATTATAACGCAGTTTTTGACAGAATAAGATCTTTTTAATGTAACCGATATTCATACTTCATGTATAATAACAAATACTCCATATTTTTGTTTCAAACATCACGGAAATTCATCTTCTTTTGAATTCTTTTGAATTTTCATTTTTCACGTGAAAATCGTTCAATTGAAAATTAATTGTTGAGGAAAAATTATTTTTTCCGTGTTTTTATTTATTGGCAACGATCAAAGCCCTAGCAACGATAAAGTAAAATGGTTAAATTGTATGGAAAATGTCCATTTATTCTCTATGAAAATAATGAAAATTTTAATTATTAAAGAAACTATTTGAATAAAATAAATAAAATCTAGCCTATGTTCAAAAGAGAGTTATAATCAACCTATATGCAAAAATACAGGCTCATTAAATGCTCCATTTTGACGCTGGCTTCAGCCTAACATTTGCACACAATCAGATTTATAATATTATTAGGATTGCTCTTCGCTTAAGTCACAAAGGTTCTCTAAGAAGCAATCTAAGTGACTGTGCAGATAATGTATTTTAACACTCATACTACAATCAATTTTGTTGAAATTAAATAGCATACCCTCTACTAATTGTCTATAATTTTCCGCGTTTTTGTTGCCAAGAACGTTTTTCACAACAAGAAAAAATAAAAGTCCGGATACACGATTCCATATCATTCATTGGTGGTATGAAATGTGGGTCATTTATAAGTTGCCTGATCTCTGTGGACCATAAAAAATTCCTGCTTTAAGTTTTTCCATGCTAAGTACAGATACCTTATGCGCTATGTATTCAAAGCACGAGCTGTCTTTATTTAAGGCTTTTACAAATTGTTTCATCAGGCCTAGATTTATACGTAATGGTGGAAGTAGGATTCTATCTTGTGCTACTAAAGTTTATTTGTAACATTTTCTACTCTAACCACTAGATGTTCCCTTGGAGGCCAATCTTTCCTTGCCCAATGTTCTTCTTTGGCTCTACTCTACTATTTCATATCTAAAAAATATAGTATACGGTAAATCCAATGCTATTTTCAGAATCAGCACCCCGAATAACACATAAAAGACTCTAAAAACCAAGGCACCCCAAAAATTTTTTGTTGTTGTTGGCCAGTGTTATACGTCGATTGAAGTGTTATTTAAAAGACATAAGTCACGGCATGTGTAGCAATTTCATCTTAAACAAACTGAAAAGACTTCTTGAAAAGTAAAAATTGAATACTTACGCGGTGTATACGGCTATGTCTGGTCTCCAGACTTGTGTTGGAGAAAGGTGCAGTTCTGTGATGTTATCATAGTCTGCAGGGTTCCACGATAAATATTCATCAATCCATGTCTAGAAGAAACAAGAACGAAAAATCATGCTTCAAGCATAGATTATGTAGCACTTTCCAACACTTCTAAAATAATTTTACAAATCATTACCGTTTAATAAGCTGAAAGATGACATCTAAGTAAACAATTTGGAAAACTCATAACATATTTAAAAACGTAATTTCAGGAATTTTCAATATGTACAATATTCGGAAAAATATCCGAATACTTTTATGTAGCCCTGTATATGATCTATAGATTTGTATATATACATAGGATGCTAAATTTTAGTTTAGTTTGGAAACGCGTAGCACCGTTTAAATTCTCCTTCTGGAGTTTCTGTCAATAAACGGAAATGTGTTCGCGAACTTTTGTGCTGCCCTGTATAGGATCTACAGAATTTATACACACCACGTAATAGACAAAAAGCTAGTTAAGATTAAAATCGCGTTTAGTAACTTAAAATGCACTTCCACGAATTATTGTTAACAGACAGTAGAGAATTCTTTTGTGTGTCCCTGTAAATGAACGATGACTGCTATACACACACTATTCTGTAGTAAGCCTCTTGTAATGCACCTTAGTAATATATATAAACTTCAATGCGTTTAAAATAGTGGAACATTATTTAAATAAGCCGCAGACGATTTTTCTCCATAGACGTAATGTAACGGAATTATTTTGACTGTCCCTGTAAAGTAACTCTAAGTGCTATACACCTACTATTCCATATTAAGCTTCTTCTAATGCATCTTAGTGATCTATATAAATTTCAATGCGTTTACAATAGTGAAACATTTTTTAAATAAACCGCAAATGATTTTTCCCCATAGACCGCAATGTAACGGAATTCTTTTGAGTGTCCCTGTAAGAAAACTATAAGTGCTACACACTTCAGTTGAAATAGGGAACGTGCCAGAGATAACGACAGTAACATATAAAAATTGCAGAGCAATCCGAGCATATTTACGGGAGTTAGAGCATGGACAGACGGCCAGACAAACCGAAGTCATAAGCACTTTTCAACTAGGTTGGAAAGTGCTAAAAAGGCTTTTAAAAATTATGACCGACTTAAATTAACAATTTAATTATTGATAATTAACAATTAGATTTTAATTAATTAATAATCGACAATTAAATCAATAATGAAATCTTTAAAATTATATTTGAAAGAGAAGTCAAGTAAAATAAAATCTAAATATTAAAATTAGGGAAAAAATCATTATTAAACCGGCCGCTTTCGCTTTTTACACAGTTTGTTGAATATCTACTGAAATTCTTGACGACTTGTCCTTGCACTTGGAGGATGTAAAGCATATGTCTGGCTTCAAGAACATTAGAAACAGTATACTGTAATTAAAAATTAATATATTGAAAATTGTATGAGATATGGGCATTTGTATGAAATACTTTTTAACTGCGTATGCGCGAACCAAAGATTTTTTTTTCATGATTTGGTAGTCAATGCTATAGAGCAACTCATATAAAAAGATCATTCAAATATCGTGAAAACTCACAAATATATCAGCAACACAGTGAGCTAATTGACAAATTGGGGATCCCTTATCATCCAGTTGGATTTTTCCCCCCAATTTCCCCCCGGGCTAGCACTACAATATTTCAACGTGTGCTCCCTTTGTAGCTCAAATCACATGCAAACGAAACTCAGTTTCATTCAACATGTTTAAGTACATTGTACAAAAAATGGTCTGTGATTGCTAAAGTTTTTGACTGATTTAAATGTATAACGCGATCTATGAGAAATTTTTAGAAGTATTTTTTTTAATGTGCTTAAAAAAACTTTCAATCATAAAAACAATTTTCTTTCAAATCGCATTCCCATACTGCAATTACTGTATTTTGTATTAAATTTTTAAATGCATTTCACCCTGTATATTATTTTTCATCACATTACACCGTTGGTAAAATTTATCTCAATATAGTAACTATACAAAAATTCGTTGTTATTTCATGTAACACGAAGTCAAAAGCATGTCATTCTGAACAGTCATAAGAATTATTGTTTATTTTTAATTCATAGGTTTTTTTTTTTTATATTTAACAAATTTGTTATATGAAAAACAGATAGTCGTGAAACAGGTACTTTTCCGTTATACAAACACCATGCCACAATCTATGCTATTGCTAATGCGCCATTTATTTTAACCTTAACCGTGCAAAAGTTTTTTTTCATTTTTCTGCAAACTGTGCCACGCATTGTGACTCGCTATTTATTGAATGTGGATAATATTTTATTATTATTATTTAATCGTAACATCGCCAAACATCTTAGTTTGCTATTTTTCGAGTAGAAAATATATATTATTAAATTATAACTTACATTTATTACCGACAGTGACCATTTGGCAGTTACTTGATGATGAGAAAGTTTAAATTAAATTTTATTTTATTATTTTATTGTGTAATACTTATTTGTTCTTTTATTTTAAGTAATAATTATACTAATTTAATACAATAATACGTGAAAGTCTGGATTTTCAATTTTTTTTTTAAATACTCACTTTTGTACAAACACTGTTATTTTTTTTTTTTTTTTTTTTTTTTTTTTTTTCAAATGTTTCATTTTGCATGAATTTTATTTTGCGCCAACTATTACGCTTGACGACAATGGTGTTGGTATAACGAAAAAGTACCGTGAATCAATTATAAGTGCTTATAATTTAAGAAATCTGTTTACATGCCTAACATTAGTATGTACTATGTACTAATATTAGATATACAAAAAAATTTACTGTATATGATTGCACACATTTGTAATTTTAACAGCGAAAATTAAAAGTTGCATTTGCACTACCCTTAAAAAGAGAGCTGGCAAACTGTCTACTTAGACTGTTTTTTTTTTTTTTTTCATTACTCACTGCATCATCCACTTTCAAAAATACATGAAAAGGCAAAATACTGAACAAACAACATTTAAGGTAAAGTTAGTTATTTAAACATAATTTCTACAGCATTTTTAATTAAAATTTGTCCAAACTAGAATTTTGAATATGTCTCTTTGTTTCTCTACTATGCAGTATACAATCATAAACAAAATAAATAACAAACTACTGACATATATATAAAATACTGAAATTAATAAACTACTGAAACTAAATAAATAATAGACTACTTAAATATTAATTTATATTAAATCAGAACTAAGTAATAATAAATGTTCATTGTCAATACTCACCAGCATTACCCATGATTCAAGACTGATCAATTGGCTCTTTTCATTCTGTAAAATATATATATATATATATAAGTACAAAACCGGAACCTTTTCATAAACTTTTTTTATTTCTTAACTTTACACTTTCATTAAAACTATCAGGTTTTCGGGTTAGACCGTCAAGTTTGCTAAAGAAAAAAAAAGATATAGAATCTCGTTCACAAAGCAGGTAAAAATCTAATTAAATTCGGGTGTTCAATCGCCAAAAACACCTAGGGCAATAATGATTGCTAATTATTTAAAACTAACGCGTTTACATATAGCTGTGGTATAGACAAATTTTCTGGGAAGAAAGGAAAATTCTCCTCTCTCTCTATGTATATACAAGGTGAATCTAAACTCTTGGGCAAATTTTTAAGGGGTACACATCAAGACAAACAATATTAAATAGGAGACTAAGGGTCCCAAACGTCTTTCAAAGGAGATAGGCGCTATTAAAGTTTAGGGTCCAAAATTTCATATGATTACAAAAAAAGGAAAATTTGGTCGATGCGTTTGTGGTTTTCGCTAAAACTATTCTTTATGTCAGTATTTTCTTAAAAATAAATTTTAAAGATAAATTTCAAAAAATGCCGATAGAGGGTGCTTTAGAATTTGGAGTAACGAAAAACTATTTTTTACCGTTATTTTTTGTATCTCATTAAATGTTTTCGAAGGCTTAGACTTAAACTTAAATTTTGAGCTCAAAATCTGAATCGTTGGGAGTGATTAAGTAGCGCAAACTGAACTGCGTTCAGGAGTTGAAATTTGAAACACCTCCCTCCCCCCCTCCCCCCCACTCCTGAACACAGTTCAGTTATTCTCGATCTTGGTGTCGTAGACCAGGCAGAAACAATATGAGTTGAAATTTTCCAACTGGACGCAAAATGTCCGGGCCAGGATTCGAACCTGGGATCTCTTGAAGCTGCCATGCTCTACCAACTGAGCTATCCCGGTTGAATCTGGAGGGCATAATTCATCCAGTTCATGCCGGGATAGCTCAATAGGTAGAGCATGGCAGCTTCAGCCAAGAGATCGCAAGTTCGAATCCTGGCCCGGACATTTTTCGTGCAGTTGGAAAATTAGAACTCATATGATTTCTTTACCAATTTGAATAATTGTGTTAAAATTAATCCAGGCAGAAACTACTACCCCCTACACGTAAAATAAACGATAGAGTAATGACAAAATTAAATAGAAAATTTATCCATAACAGACATGAGCAATTTCTCCGCGCAAAATAAAAAGAAACAATTTGATGTATGCATGTAGCGCGCAATATGAATGAAGGTTGACACGTAGAAAATGGTACACGCATGATGTTCGTGAGGAATCACAAAAACTGCTCGAAAGAGCGCCCACCAGCAACGATGCAGGCCTCACGCCGCCGCCGGCGGAGGGAGTTGCGAACATTAGTGAATACCCCGAGCATATCCCGGATATCGCCTGCTACGACATCAATCCGCGCAACCAAGTCGGAGTCGGAGTCGACGGTAAAAATAGTTGTTCATTACTCCAAAGTCTAATGCGCCCACTATCGGAATTTTTGAACTTTATCTTTAAAATTTATTTTTTAAATATTTTTTTATTTAATTTTGTCATCCCTTTATCGTTTATTTCACGTGTAGGGGGTAGTAGTTTCTGCCTGGTCTACGAAACCAAGATCGGGAATAACTGAAATGTGTTCAGGATGGGTTCAAATTTCAACTCCTGAACACAGTTCAGTTTGCGCTACTTAACCACTCCCAACGATTCAGATTTTGAGCTCAAAATTTAAGTTTAAGTCTAAGCTTATGAAAGCATTTAATCAGATACAAAAAATAACGGTAAAAAAATAGTTGTTCGTTACTCCAAAGTCTAAAGTGAACTATTGACATTTTTTTAACTTTTTTTTTTTAAATTTATTTTTAAGAAAATACTGGCATAAAGAATAGTTTTAGCCAAAACCGCAAACGAATCGACCAATTTTTCTGTTTTTTATAATTATTTGAAATTTTGGATCTTAATGCGCCTATCTCCTTCGGAAGACGTTTGGGACCCTTAGTTTCCTATATTAAATATTGTTTGTCTTGATGTGTACTATCACCCCTTAAAGTTTTGCCCAAGAGTTTAGATTCACCCTGTATATATATATAAGCCAAATTAAAATTTCAAAACAATAGCATCTATGCGACAAGCGCTACAGCCACCAATAACCACACAAATTATATATAGACAAATAATATGCAAGTATTTTTAGCAGAACCAGAATTCCACACAATATTTAAACATTAATTAACGAGTGAAAAACAACAAAACATCAAAAATTAAACAAATCAAACCAGAACTAGATAATGAAACTGGAAAGACTGTGGTCTCATCGGCAGTGGGTATAATATAAAATTAACAGCCATGTTATGGAAAGAAATTTATGCAGGGTAAAACAGAGTAAATAAAGAAAACTGCCCAGTTAAACTGAGGGCATTGAGCTCACAGGCTATTCACACTAATTGTATATTATGCTATTTTATCAAAGAATAATGCCACTCCAAAAATAAAGAAATCGACAATATATTAAGGGGGGGGATAAGCACCCGTTCCCACCCTTTATACTTAACCAATAAACAACCAAAATCTAATCAGGCAAGCGCCTTACCACAATGAATTTATACACAAAATTTGAAAAAAATCGAATAATTTTGCTTGCAAAAACCCATTTATCTAAATTAAGGGAGGTAAGCCTCTCCCGTTCCCCCCTTTATACTTAACAAATGAAAACCCAAAACTAATCAGGCAAACGCCTTACCACAATGAATCTATATACAAAATTTGAAGAAAATCGGATAATTCTGCATGAAAAACCCATTTATCTAAATTAAGGGGGATTAGCCCCCCGTTTACCCCCTTTTATACTTACCCAATGAACACCCAAAACTAATTAGGGAAGTGCCTTATCACAATGAGCTTATATACAAAGTTTAAAGAAAATCGGATAATTCTGCATGAAAAACCCATTTATCTAAATTAAGGGGGGTAGCCCCCCGTTTTCCCCCCTTTATACTTATCCAATGAACCCCCAAAACTAATCAGGTAAGTGCTTTATCACAATGAGCCTATATACAAAATTTGAAGAAAATCGGATAATTCTGCATGAAAAACACATTTATCTAAATTAAGGGGGTTAGCCCCCCTTTATACTTAAATAATGAACTCCCAAAAATAATCAGGGAAGAACCTTATCACAATGAACCTATATACGAAATTTGAAGAAAAACGGATACTTCTGCATGAAAAACCCATTTATCTAAATTAAGGGGGAGTTAGCCCCCCTTTCCCCCCTTTATACTTAACCAATGAACTTCCAAAACTAATCAGGGAAGCGCCTTATTAGAATGAACCTATAAACAAAATTTGAAGCAAAACGGATATTTCTATCACGAGTTATCGCGTTACGTACATACATACATACATACATACGTACATACATACATACAGAACGGGCGGGCACATTAGCTCTCAGGCTTTGATAGCCTGTGAGCTAAAAATGGCAGTGGTTTTCGGACAGAGTGTCGCAATGCCAAATCAATGCAATCATTCGAAAGCATATTGCAAACACTTGCCCACCAAACCCTACGCCACATTAACCAGTATATCACAGTCCCAATAAATAGCTGAATTAAAATATATACATGTAAAATACAGTAGGAAATAAGTATTATTTTGTACCCAAACTTGAGCCACATAGCCACAAAACAAACCAAAATCGAATGTCCAACAATCTATCCAATTCCGTTCCATATCCGTTGCCACACAATTGCAGGCATCATTGTAAAGCCGTCCAAAAAGGCTTTAAGCAATACAAGTCATTGACTGTCAACTGCACGGCAAACATTCAAAATTGGAGACTACCTGCAAACCTCATATGTGTATTAATGAAATTAAGTGGTATATTGACTTGAATTTAGATATTTTAAATGGTATACACATTTCGATTTACAATAAACGTGATAACTTCAGCTTTGAATTTAACCAGTTGATTAACTGGTGTTCAAACATACATAAACGCGTCTATATTAATATCATTATAGGTCAGGTTTTTCGTTTTTTAGCTCACAGGCTATCAAAGCCTGAGAGCTTATGTGCCCGCCGGTTCTGTATGTACGTACGTACGTACGTATGTATGTATGTATGTATGTACGTAACGCGATAACTCTTGATAGAACTAACCGTTTTACTTTAAATATTGTTTATAGGTTCCTTGTGATAAGGCGCTTCCCTGATTAGTTTTGGAGGTTCATTGGTTCAGCATAAAGGGGGGAAACGGGGGGCTAACCGCCCATAATTTAGATAAATGGGTTTTTCATGCAGAATTATCCCATTTTCTTCCAACTTTGTATATAGGTTCATTTTGATGATGCGCTTCTCTGAATAGTTTCGGGGGTTTATTGGTTAAGTATAAAGGGGAAAGGGAGGGGGGCTAATCCCCCTTAATTTAGATAAATGAGTTTTTCATGCAGAATTATCCGATTTTCTTCAAATTTTGTATATAGGTTCATTTTGATGATGCGCTTCTCTGAATAGTTTTGGGGGTTCATTGTTTAAGTATAAAGGGGGAAAGGGGGGGGCTAATCCCCCCTTAATTTAGATAAATGGGTTTTTCATGCAGAATTATCCCATTTTCTTCAAATTTTGTATATAGGTTCATTTTGATAATGCGCTTCTGTCAATAGTTTTGGGGGTTCATTGGTTAAGTATAAAGGGGGAAAGGGGGGGATAACCCTCCCCCTAATTTAGATAAATGAGTTTTTCATGCAGAATTATCCAATTTTCTTCAAATTTTGTATATAGGTTCATTGTGATAATGCGCTTCTATGAATAGTTTTGGGGGTTCATTGGTTAAGTATAAAGGGGGAAAGTGGGGCTAATCCCCCCTTAATTTAGATAAATGGTTTTTTCATGCAGAATTATCCGATTTTCTTCAAATTTTGTATATAGGTTCATTTTGATAATGCGCTTCTGTCAATAGTTTTAGGGGTTCATTGGTTAAGTATAAAGGGGGAAAGGGGGGGGATAACCCCCCCTAATTTTGATAAATGAGTTTTTCATGCAGAATTATCCAACTTTCTTCAAATTTTGTATATAGGTTCATTGTGATAATGCGCTTCACTGAATAGTTTTGGGGGTTCATTGGTTAAGTATAAAAGGGGAAAGGGGGGGCTAATCCCCCCTTAATTTAGATAAATGGGTTTTTCATGCAGAATTATCCGATTTTCTTCAAATTTTGTATATACATTCATTGTAATTAGAGACTTCCCTGATTAGTTTAAGGGGTTCATTAGTTAACTATGAGGGGGGTAACGGTGGGATGACACCCCTCCTTAATATACTGTTGATTTCTTTATTTTTCGAGGGGCATATTTCAAATTCTTTGAAATAAGAGTATAATATACAATTAGTGTGAATAGCCTGTGAGCTCAATGCCCTCAGTTTAACTGAGCAGTTTTCCTTTTTATTTATTATGTTCTAATAAAAATCTATTTTTAAAAGAGCTTTTTCATTTTATTAGTATTTTATATTATAAAAACAATGTACCACTTAATTGTTAATCTAAAATAAGTTTCTAAAATATGCTAAAAAGATTCTAGAAAGTGCCCTTTCCCATCGGCAGCACCCATCTCCTTTTTAAACCTGGGGGAAAACTCTGAAAATTTCATTATTTTTTTCGAACGAATTGGACGATCCAACCCATGAAGAATCCTCCAAGTTAATACTATTAATGCAGCTCTAAGAAAAATTCAGTTAGAAACAGTACATTGTTCTCACCAAGTATTTTAGACTCAGTGGCGTCATAGAGATCTTGACTGGCACAGAAGTAGCATGTTTCTTGACCGGCCGGGCATACTTGTCGTAGTCGCGAAACAGGTCCCTCCGAAGTTCCCGCTCTCCTATGAAGTGAAAAATACCTTGAGGAACAGATGACAATAAACAGATATATACGACATTTTTTAGAAGGAAATTATGTTGATTCAGTTTTCCCCTTCGCGATGAGCATCACGTATATGTAACGAATAAAATGTTCAGAATCTTTGATTATTCCTACTATTAGATTTTAATTGAAGATTTTGTATTATTAATTAAAACATTTGAGCAGTTGAACAGTTTATTTATTTCAGAGGCGTCCAAGTTGCAAGATAACTCCACGCCCTGTATATGAATATATGCGTAACACATCTTACAGGAGCCATGAAAAAAAGTCTAACTGTAGTACTATATATGTAGTACATATGCACTATACAGGGTGTCTCAAAAGATCGTTTACAAACTTAACATGCTGGTCTGTCAAATCATGATAAACAAGATTTACATAGGAACTTGTGTTCGAAAATGCAAACTGCGACCGCTAGAGGGCGATGAGCGCAGCCTTACGGGAGAGTGGGAAGCGTAATCATTTCAGGCGAGGACGTTGCAGGAAAAGGATGAATCGGTTTAGTAACGCAAAATTGGCTGATATGCATTATGTGTATGACGCCGGGGATGGAAATGCACGAGCCGTGGTACGGATGTACCTTGAGCGCTTCCCAAGAAGACGTCAGCCAAGTCATGTTTTGTTTGGGCAATTGCACCACAGATTGCGTGCAGCAGGAGCTTTCCAAGTACGTAGCCACATCGGTCGAGAACGCACTACACGCACACCTGTCGTAGATAAAACTGTGCTACTGGAATTTGACAGAAACCCGCAAACAAGTCTACGAGCAAGCGAACGCGTCTTGGGTGTACATCGTTCCAGCATAATGCGCATACTGCATGAGGAGACGCAACATCCCTACCATTTACAAAGAGTACAGGCATTGTGCGTTGACGATTATCCCCAACGTGTTGCATTAGCACGCTGGTATTTGCAACAGCGAGTCACACAGCCGGATTTTCCATCGTGGATTTTGTTTTTGGATGAATCCTGTTTTACACAGGACGGTGTCCTGAACCTGCACATATGGGTGCATGAAAACCCAAGGTGTACACGTGCCCATGCGCATCAACAACGTTTCGGCGTAAACGTTTGGGCTGGTATTATCGGTGACATGAAAATCGCCCTCTAGCGGTCGCAGTTTGCATTTTCGAACACAAGTTCCTATGTAAATCTTGTTCATCATGATATGACAGACCAGCATGTTAAGTTTGTAAACGACCTTTTGAGACACCCTGTATATGTAGTATATATACTAGAATGAAAATGTAAAAAGAAATAAAAAGGCGAGGAAAAGTTCGTTCTCTGAGACAGAAGACAAAATGATTAGGATAGAAAAGGTATATTTATGCGGACTGGCTGCATGAGCTTCCACTTCGAAAGTAGGAAGGCGGAGCTTCGCTGGCGATGCTAGATAATCCGAAAAGAGTGAAAATGGAGAAACTGTAACGATAAATATTAAAAAATAGGCGAGAATAGTAATTTAAATTAATAGGATAGTAAAAATAAAATTAAAATTCAAACTGTTATAGAATATTGGTATAGCTGAAATCAGAAAGGACAAGATAAAGGTGTTTAAGAAATTCTAATTCTTTAAAAAAATGACAATTTCATTGCCATGCTTTTAAACAAAGAATATAAATATATCCCCAAGTACAGCATTTCTATTTAATCAAATCATTTCTGCGATTAAATTACACAAAATTTTTTATTTTTAAAATCCGGTGTTGAAAGATTAAAAATCATGTAAAAGACGATTGTCAAGTTGAGGAAAATGAAGCAGTTACCCTTGATTTCTCCACTGTTTTTTTTTTTTTTTTTTTTTTTTTTTTTTGCATAATGAAATAAATTTTTGAGCGACATCTCAACATGATTACACGTATTTCGTAATTTTGTAGTAATATTTTCTTTAATTATAAGATTTTTTTAATAACTTGTTTATAAATAGCTCGCGAGTCTTAAATTAAAAAAAAAAATGTTTAAATACCAGGTCTAGAACTGAGTTTTGTCTGTAAGTTCTGGCAACAAACAAATAATTTAGCTTACATATTAATTCAGAAATGTGTTGACACCGAAGTTGGGTAGTTACATTTCACTGATATGCGTCATCCGACATAACTGAAATACTGCCTTGTAATAGGTGTTTGAATTTAATTTCTATACAAATAATAGATATGAAAGCCTTTGTGTTATAACTAGGGAGTCTGTACCCTTTGTCTATAACATTTTATCATGTACCAAGATATTAGGTCTATTCCATGTATATATTCATAATGACAAAGCATCAGGCAAAGCTCTATGAAGATGCTTTGCAGGTGCGGTTATTAATGAATCAGACTAATTTGTTAAAAACTGAATTTTAAATTTATTAGCACATTTATCAAGTTAATGAGACATAATGAAAAATTAGAGGCGGACTAATGCTGAGACATGCAGAGCAGCAACCCCGGGCATCTCATTTGAGGGATGGAGGGGGGTTAATGGGCGTAAACAGAATATTTGTCAAAAGATAGACAAATGGTTAAAATTGGCAAAAAGTGACCAAAATTCTTACATTTTCAAAGATTTAGGAAGTTGAGTGTGGTTTTCACAGTCCCTAAATGTGACCGAAAGATCTGTATTTATACTTCAAAGGCTCAACAGGAGCAATTATCTATCTACATATATGTAAAGTTCTATAATCAGGTGAATCCGATCATGAAATATTAGCCTTTTTAAAAAGTTCTACTGCATGGAGTTTGCTGAGACTTGTATTGCATTGTAAGGTAGATAATTTTTTAGGAATGGTTTTAGTATATTGCATATCGTTCCATCGTTCTTCACCTAATCCTACTGTAAATGATCAACTAAAAGAGTTAGTCCTTAACAGCTCAAATTTTGTCTGCACATTAAAAAATATAATTGCGCAATGGCGTTCGTATCATTTCTAGCAATGCAGAAGGACATTCCAGGCAAAGTCCATGTTGTTTTAAAACACAAGGTCAAATTCGCCGACATATTTTCTTTGATTCAAGGTTTGTTTGGAGAAACTGACTAGCGTAGCGGGCGAACCCTGCTGGTATTCATATAAAAAAAATAGTATCATCTCTTAAAGTTGTCGCTATCTTTCTTGCGATACCCTGTACACTGATGTGAATAGTACTTAGTACGAAATTTATGTATACATGCAATAAGTATGAAGTTTAGTAGTAGTCACTTCATCATAATTTACGAACAATTTCTATGGATAGAAGGGTCTACTCCCAGAATGATGCTTGTCCCGGCGTACTAGATAATCTAACTCGGGCTCTGAATGAATATAAATCAAGTTTTCTATCTCATTCATTAACTGGTAAAAATAAGACGTTGTAAACAGATAATTTTTCAATAGGTAGAATTTCTGCACGTAAACGGCAACAATTTGTACGAAGATTGAGAGTTGTTTAACTTGCTGACACAGATGTAGAGCATTTTTTAATGTCTCATTCCAGCGATTTGAAATATTCTCCATGCTGGTTAATGTGGTTTGTCTCCTATACCTCTAGACATTCTTCCCTTCAAGTAAATTAGACCAGATGAAAATTTAGATAGTGCATTTGCTAGAAAAATAATATATTTCAGAACTTTTTGTGTGTTTTGAGCTGCAGATTACTGCGTGCGAGCAGAATCAAATTGACTAATTAACAAAGCTCTTGTGCTCATCATTTCATTCGGATAAGCTAATTACTCAATTTAATTAGAAAAGCAGCCGCAAATCTTTTAACTAAGCTGATTTTTTCGAACAATCATCTTTTGTGTACAATTATAGTACAATGACCTCTCACTTAGGAGATTCTTTCGGTTTTACGACGATTTCTTTTTCGCGTCCCAACGGCGTAATGTAAAACTTCTCTCACTTAAACGATATGTCACTAATCTTTTCGTCGTTTCTCATAAATTTCCAGTTCCATTAATTTTCTTTTTACTTTTTAATTCTTAATCTTAATCAAAATCTGTCCTCTTAGTTATAAGTAATTTAAAACATCCTAAATGCCGCTTTCTTAGTGAAAAGTTCTTTTTACGTGTAGTCCTCTTTGTGCTACAGTGGTGTACATACATTTCTTATTCTTCAACACCCATCGAACGTTATTCAAATCAATTAAAATTGCATTATATATGTCTACAATCAGAAAAAAAAAAAAAAAGTTTTTGCATTGAACAAAAGACTGATTGATTGGAGAAAATATTCTGATTTGTTTTTCTTTGGAACTTGTGAATTCTTCACCGTTATATTATTTCATTTTATGCTTATTATGTAGCAATACTGCTTTTCAGGATAAAACATTTGTCTCTGAAAAAATTGCCACGAAAAAATTTTTACACCCTTATTTCTAAACAACAAACTTCGCGGCCTATTTCTGTAACACAAATGTACCACAAAATTTTTTGTTTAGAAATAGTTTAAAACAATTTATAACATTTCTTCCGTGGTAAACGTTCAACTCTACTGATAATATTAATTTTGTTATATTTCTTTGTTATGATATTTTTGTTATCTTACTATTTTAATTACCCTTTTTAGGTGCATTCGTAATTATATAAATACGCAGCACCTATAGTCGTCGTCTAGTCCGTCCTTCTGTCCGTCTGTCCGCATATAACAGCGCAAAAAGTTTTCTTCATTCTATTAAATCTTATCATACGTAATTAATTCAATTAATTCAATATGTAATTAATTCAATGATATCTCATGATTGCTAATGATTCTGAATTGCCATGATGATTACGTCATATTTAAGATGGGAGTCATATTATTTCCGTATTAATGAATTTAAAAACTGAATTTGTATACTAAAATTGTTTAATTATAGCAATCCTATAATCTACCGACAGTTTTTTGGAGAGATGTTTCCTGAGAAATAGATATTAAATGGAAAAAGAGTCTAAATATGGATTTAATGTTCTGAAATTTTCAAAGCTAGGCTTAAGTTTCCCATTGGAATTTGCAGTAAATGGCAAAAAAAGATAAAATGTTGCCAACTTAAAATGTACTTATTGTATTTCAGAAATTAATCATATCATAATAACAGACTATATAATTCATTTCATTGAAATAATAACAGTACGAACGTACCTCATTTGCCACGTTTTACGTACAATTTCCAACTTGTTTAAGTATGTTGCGGTCCGCCTAACGTCGCAAACTTTTGTTTGCGACTCGCAAGAAAAAAAGGATGAGTATGGCTGCTTTATAGCGTTATAATATTATTTACTCTTTCAGAGAACAGCGTAAAACTCTTTTAATCTAGGACGCGGATAATTTGATTTTATATAATTTAACTAATAGTAATTAAACCCTTTCCGTCTACAGTTATATCATACTTTCTGAATATCCTGCCAAACAAAGGAAAATGATATTAATTTTTTGAAACAGAAAAATATATGAGACGACTAACGAATTAAACCATCAGAGCGCTCAAAACATGGATCTACGGGTAGGGAGGCATGGAAAATTGTTACACTATCTTCGGGTTTTATCAGAAAAAGTTTCCAAAATACATTACAGGTTCCTACACTGGCGGTTTCTCTATTGGTGCACATGAGTACGTGAACCCCCTACAGAAAAACGAAGAAATAAATTATCAAATTAAATAAAACAATATTTAAACACATTTCCAGGATGATCTCCATTCACTCTTCTCCCTTCCCCCCCCCCCTCTTTTCTTGTGAATACGTCCATGCCAAAACGTTAATGTAAATTTTGAAAAGAAGCAGAGACCTCAACCCATCCTGGATCGCACGTGCGATCGAATAAATGGTCTCCTAAACCAGCTTATGTGGACAGAAACAGTAAGAGAAGCGTAAGAGGAAAGGCACGGGTCATATTTTCCATTCGCATAACATTCAATGTGAGGGAGTTCGTATATTGAGCTCTTTTAGGTACGTTCGTAATTATATAAATACGTAGCACCTATAATCGTCGTGTGATCCGTCCGTCTGTCCTCATATAACAGTGCAAAAATTACCCAAACGAATGGTTTGAAATGAATATATATAATCGTTGCAGAATTTTGTCGAATCATTTCAAATTTCATGAAAATCGAATCAAAACTTAAAAAGGTATTAATAAAAGTTTTTTTTTATTCTATTACATTCTATTATACGTAATTAATTCAATGATATCCCATAATAGGTAATGATTTTAGGTTGTCATCGTGATTACGTCCTATTTAAGATGGAGTCGTATTATTTCCGTATTACCGAATTTAAAAATCGAATTTGTATACTAAAATTGTTTAATTATAGCAATCATATCATCTACCGACAGTTTTCTTGGATAGATGTCTCTGGAAAAATAGATAGTAAATGCAAAAAGAGTCTAAATATGGAATTCAAGTTCTAAATTTTCAAAGCTGGGCTTAAGTTCCCCATTGGAATTCTCAGTAAATGTCAACAAAATATAAAATTTTGCCAACTTAAAATCTACCTATTTTATTACGAAAATTAATCATATCGTAATAACAGACGATATCATTCATTTCACTTAAATAATAACGATGATTTATTCACAGTCTCGTATTGGATATTTGCGCATAGTACACTGATGTCCAAAAATTAAGGGGCAGTGACCGGACACTTTCGGTTTCAGACGTTTTGGCGAATATCTTCTGAAATTCGTGACGAAATGCTATTGAACTTTGAGGATGTAAAGAACATGTTTGACTTAATGTTTTTCTGTGAAAATTTAGTCCCGACAGCAATTAGGGAGGGGGGGGGGTAATAATAAATTAAATAATAAACAAGTTGTAAATTGTACATCAAACGTGACAAATGAGGTGCGTTCGTACTATGGCTAGTTATATAAATATTCAGATCTTGATGATTTTTTATTCTGTGAAATGAATTATATCGTCTGCAGATTAATTTCTGTCATAAAATAAGTATCTCGGTCGCTTGACGATTCAACTTCGGAAGCTCCTATAACAAAAAAGCACCGATTTAAAAAAAAACATTTCTTAATAAATGTTTTTATTAATATTTTCTAAAGTTTTGATTCGATTTTTATAAAATTTGAAATGTCTCGACAAAATTCTGCAAAGATAATATATCTTAAATTTCAAACCATTCGGTTGGGTAGTTTTTGCGTTGTTATATGCGGACGGACGGACAGACAGACGGACGGACCAGACGACGACAATAGGTGCTACGTATTTATATAATTACGAACGCACCTAAAAAAAATTGCATTCCCCGTGAAATGGAGAATACTCGAAATGGTCCGTCACTGTAGCAAATGACTATGTATGTCCTGTTCAACGTTTATGTAAGTATAGCACGCATATTCTTGAAGATGTTAACATTTCTGTAAAAAAATTAAATGTTTTTTGTTTATAGCATGCAGAATTTTTAACCGAATTTAACGCCGCTTTCCGAAAACTTGACAAAAAACAGTAGAAATAGTATAATGCAATTAAAAGATGAATATATTAAATATTTAATGCGATATGGGTATTTGTATGAAATAAATTTTAACTGCGCATGCGCGAACTATACAATTGAAAAGATTTTTTTTTCGTGATTTGGTAGTCAATTCTACAGAGCAACTTATCTAAAAAGTCCCTTCAAATATCGCGAATATTCAGAAAGATAGAAGCTATATATTGTGTTGCTTTCTAAAAGTAGCTGGATTATAAGAGATTTTCTCCCAATTTTCCAATCGTCTCACTGTATCGCCGGTATTTTTCTGTGTTTTCAAGATATTTGACTGGTCTTTTTATATGAGTTGCTCTATAGAATTAACTACCAAATCATGAACAAAAACTTTGGTATAATTCGCGTCTGCGCAGTTAAAAGTTATTTCATACAAATGCCCATATCTCATCAAATATTCAATATATTAATCTTTTAATTGCAGTACAGTATTTCTACTGTTATTTGTCAAGTTTTCGGAAAGTGATGTTAAATCCGGACTTGTTAACTCTGTATGCTATAAACAAAAAGCATTTGAATTTTTCACAAAAACGTTAACTTCTTCACGAATATACGTGCTATGCTTACACAAATGCACACAAATGTTGAAGAGGAGCTACATAGTCACTTGCTACAGTGACAAAGCATTTTGAGCATTTTCTGTTACTTGGGTGATCGCAAATACTATTTTATTATTAAAGTTATTATTGCCCCCCCCTTAATTGTTTTCGCGACTAAATCTTCACTGAAAATTATGAAGTCATACATGTTCTTCACATTCTTGAAGTTTCTAAATTTAAATGGCTAGATCATCTAATTTATGTGAAATCTAAAATTTCACACTTCATACTTTGGTTTCAAAATATTTAATTTTTTTATTCACGGAATCAACAATATTTTGAAAATATGGTATAAAACGGCAGTTTTTAAACAGATTACTTATGGATATAAGGTTTGGTTTCCTGATTTAAATTGCCATGGAACACAGAAATTGAAATCAATACAGAGAACCGCTCTATTAAATTTAACATAAGGTATACAGGAGTATCTCCACTGACGCATTATGCGCTCTAACTGGCATTCCTCCAATAGATATTATGTTGACTAATGAGTATAATTGCTACCAAGTTTAAAAATAGCGGAGAATCTTAAATGATAAAGGTCAAATATACAAATTAACCAATCTAATGCTAAAAGAGAAAACTTACAATTTTCCAAATTACAATCAATTAAAAATTTTAGACATACTTGATGAAATTTCCACAACAACGTTAAATAACTATGACATAAAAATGTATACAGACGGTTCCCCCATGGAGCAAGGTACTGCATCAGAGCTTACATTAAATACCAGAATACATATATTTACGATAATGTAATCAGACTACATAACTAAAACTCAATTTATCAAGCAGAATTGAATGCCATTTTACACTCAATAAACTGGTTCGCATCTTCACAATATAAAAATCTCCTCATCTTAACGGATAGCCGCTCATCACTAGAAGCCCTCAAAATAGTGTTTCCACGAAATTATTTAATAACTAAAATATATAACACATAATATAATAAACATTTTACTGCCAATTCCCAAAAAAAACAAGTAACAATTGCATGGATCAAATCGCACGCTGGAACAGAGAGTAATGAACGAGCAGATTTACTGGCTAAAGGTGCTATCACAAATGATCGTTACAACGAGAAGGAAACTCTCTTATTCCCATTTTCAAGTGTCAAATTATTTTTTAGACCAAAAATAGTCACAGATTGACAACAAGATTGGTCATATTCATTAAAAGGCCGAGATACTTATGAAATTTTACGAAAAGTGGATCTGAACTTTATTTGCAAAAAACCCATCATAGCTTACTATATTAGTGGACACGGTAGCTTCCCATCATTTTTAAATAAAATAAGAAAACGCTCCTCCCCCAACATGTGATGCCAAAAAAAGCTCGGGAACGGTTCTACATTACATATTGGTAATTGTGCTCCAATGAGACATACTTTCAATTTCAATAAAAATGTCACAGTTAGGCAAAATTTGAATACAACTCTGTTTGATCCTTTAAACTATGATAAACTAAAAGAGATTACAATATTCTGAATAAACATTTCTCCTTTATTAAAAAGGATCTATGATCCTTTTTCTTACATTTATAAAGTACTTTTTAATAGAATATATATTGTTTTTGAAATTTGTATATTATAGTTCACATACTGATGTATATATATATTAGTTGCATTGTTTTATTTTAATTCTTGAACACACAAATGTATTTTAACCGTAAAATTGAAGTCGTATTTGCAGGTTTTATTTTCGAAATTTATGTATTGTGAACCCTTATTTATATAACCCACGAATCGCCATTGGGTTTGCAGGAGAGTCTTTTTAAAATTCGACCAGTATTCTCACACTAACTTACTTTTCATTTATTTATTTATTTTTAAAAATACTCCTGAATACTGAACTTTAAAAAAAATTGAAAGGCTAAAAAAGATTGAGAAAAAAATTCAGTTAAATACAGTAACAACAGGGTGATCATGTAGTAATGTGAATTGCATACACTGCAAAAAAAAATTGTTCATTTTACAGTATAATACTGGCACCTCAGCTGCCAGTATTATACCGTGCAATTAACAGTAATAAACAGTAAAATAAGCAGTAATACACTACCGCGCATGCGCGGTAGTGTATTACTGCTTATTTGTTGTGTGGATTATGAGAAATTATTAATAATTAATAAACACTCAGACTTTGACGCTTATAATATTAATTTAGAATTGCCTATTCATTTCTTTAAGTATTAGTTTACAGTTATAATTATCTTTCATAAAGATATATATGACATCAGAGATTTTCATGTATTAAAATCTCAGATACTAATATTGTTTCTATAAGAAACAAACAACAAAAAATGCAAAATCAGGGTAAGGCGTCATTGAATACAATATGAAAAAAAAATAGTCTCTGTCTTTTGAAGTGATTAAACAATAACTTTCACCAATGGATTACATTTTCCTCGCTCTTTTTTTTTTTACCAAATTAGTTTGACAGGCTGATTGTTTAATAATAGATAATAAAACAAACTCTATTCAGTATTTATATATATATATATATATATATATATATATATATATATATATATATATATATATATATATATGATCATTCAATAAACATTATAAATATTCTTCAAATTAAAATAATAATAATAATAAAGAAAGAACTGCATATTTAATTATTAATATAATTTTCATTTAATCCTGAAGGCGTAAATATTTATTTCTAATAATTTAACAGTAGGAACAACCCACCTACCTTGTGTAGATTCTAGTGCACTTGAATGCAAGAAGGCCGTGAGAGCCAAACACAAAAATGAAAAAAGGGAAACCATAGCTGATGAGGACGAAGTTGAGATACAAAATTGCGATGGGCGCGTCTGCGACAGCGTTTTATATACCAAATTAATCTTCAAACAGGAAGTTTCAATGGATCCTCCTCGAATAAAAATCACTCGACGTCGAATTCTGCTTTCAATCAAGCCGCATTTAAGTCTGTAAAGCCGCAACACTTTGAAGAAGAAAAAATCTAAAAAAGATCCACTCAATATTTCCCTTTGAATCTGCGCAATCTTCGGTACAAGTCAGTCGGTGCAATGAAATTGCTCCAATTTTTGAAATTTGTTATTAAAATAAAACTACGGGATAACAACCGGAGCTTATCGGATTACCGAATATAAATGGATGAAAACCACTTTTATTTTTATTGAAGGCTCTCACAGATTTTTTATATTTAATATATATGATATTTTTTAGACTATGCTCACTAACAACATCAAAAAGCATTTTTACATGAAAGATATTAATTATGCATTCGAATAAACTTTTAAAATTTATTTAAAAGCGATACTTTTGTACTTTTATATTACCCGCATGCCAGGTGTTAATGGCCGAAGAAGTCGCCAAAATTTTATTATACCCACAGCAATCTGTTTGGGATCTTTTTGATAATTTAAGTGGTTTAAACGCGTAGCTCGATTACACGTCTGTTAAATTGGTGCATAAATTTATTAATTTATTGATTGATTGATGAAATTTTAATTTCGTTATGGAATATTAGCAACGCTGAACGAGTTACATTGCTGTAAATGCAAACGGGTTAATCTTTCGTAATCGGGCTGCACACGATAGAGATAGATTTTTTTAAACACGCCTGAAAATTATTCTAAAACAACAGAAAATCTGTAATTTAGATACAGTTTTCAAACAAATTGCATTTGGAAAAGCATTTTTTACCTATTCGACTGCATAAAAATTGAGATTGAGCAGTGTTTAGAAGTTAAAAAAATTGCAGTAAAAGCAAAACTTATGGATCAAGTGTTGCCACCGTCAATTTGACGTGGGTGTTACTCACAAGGAAGATCTCCTTAAAGCGCATACTCGGAAAATTTTGAAAAAAATGCTAAAGAAACTACTCATGTACGTTATAAAGGATCAGTCAAATTTAGCTGCGGAATCCCATAGTAGAAAATCTGTAAAAAAATAAAATACTTTCGAGTATTTGGCGCAAAAAGATCCGATTTGGCGAGCAAGACCTTTTCCATGCCAAATACAAGCGATTGTAATGCATTTGAAAATTCATTTTTAAACGAGTGTTTAAAAGTGCATTTTAATGAATTCAAACTTAAACGACGAAATAATTTATTATTATTTCTATAAATTTATATAATATAAATAAGTTGCGTGTTTCTGCAATTATTAAATTGTACACGGTTTCGCCGGCTGGATAAAATTTAAGTGAATTTTAAAAGTAACTGCCTGATTAAGAATGCTGTCATTATAAATTTCGATATGACTAACTCTTTGTTTAAGTGGCAACAATACTCTTCTCTTGTCTCCTACACTAACAATATCGAAGCCGAATTGAAAGTAGTCACAACAGAACTATAATTTTGTTTGAAACAATTTTAATACATTTAAATAATTTCATAATATATGCATGTAAATGTATATGCAAAACTGTAGTTATAAAAGTGTATTTATTTCAGTTAAACTAGTTCAGTATGATGGGTAGAAAAATATTTTCCTTAAAGAGTATTTATCATAGAAGCATATTTTTTAAATTTTCATTGTGTCGCCAACCGATGATATATCGCCAAAAAAAAATTTTCATTATTTTTTACAGAAACTGTATCGAGGTTCCGCAGAAATTTGTTTATAGACATATATATCCTCATGAGAAGATCATTCTGTAATTTTTTCAAATTTTTCTGAGTATGCGCTTATGGAGACTTTCCTAGTCAGTGACATGTTTTTCCTTTATAATATAGATTTGAAATACACTGCTCAAAACAATTAAAGGATATTTGAAGTTTTATATAAAATAAAGATATAAACGAAATTTTTTTTGCCGAAAATAGAAGAAGAGAATCACAAATGCAAATTTTTCTGGTTTTCAAACTGTGGAGTATGCAATTTTTGAGTTCGACGTCAAAAACGTCGCTTCAGCGGCAGCGAATGAAATTTGACTTTCAACTGGATAAAAGAGAATGAAGACAAGGATGATCGGCATTCAGTGATTGCTTTGTTTCGATGAGTACGATGTCTCAGCGAAGTCATTTGACAGATTCAGAAGCTTGGAGAATTGTTGGTATGTTAGAAGGGGGCCAAACTCAAGCCGAAGTAGCGCAAGCCATTGGAGTGTCCCAAAGTGTCATTTCCAGGATCTGGAACCGTTTTTTGGAGAGTGGATGTGCAGGCCGAAGACCAGGGCAAGGTCGTAGACGGGCAACAACGCCCAATGAAGATCGGTATTTAGCGTTAACAGCTCGGAGACACCGAAACATGAACGCTACTCTTCTCCAACAACACCTTCGCTCGGCTACAGGCACCACGATTTCAACTCAGACTGTCCGAAACCGGCTCCATGCTGTAGGTCTGTATGCTCGCCGACCGATGTATGTGTTAGATTAACATCAAGGCATCGTCGCGACCGCAGGGAGTGGGCAACCGAGCATGTCAACTGGAAGAGAAATGAATGGAGCAATATTCTGTTTTCTGACGAGTCCCGTTTTTCTGTGCATCCGGATAATAGGCGTATTTTCATCTGGAGGGACCGTGGCAGTAGGAATAATCCTGCGTTCGTGCACGAAAGTGTCAGATTTGGCGGTGGAGGAGTGTTGGTGTATGGTGGCATCTCCATTGACGGGCGCACTGACCTCTACATCATTCGAGATGGAGCTCTGACTGGTCGCCGATATAGGGATGAGATCCTCAGACCTATTGTAGTCCCTTACGCTGCAGCAATCGGAGATAACTTCATTTTAATGGACGATAACTGCAGGCCACATCGTGCAAACCTGGTGGAGGATTTCCTTTTCGAGGAAGGAATCGTTCGAATGAATGGCCAGCGTGTTCTCCAGACATGAATCCAATCGAGCACGTTTGGGATGCTCTAGGAAGACGAGTTTCTGGCCGCCAACAACCCCCACAAACTCTCCAAGAACTGGAAAGAGCTCTTCTGGAAGAGTGGGGCAGAATACCCAACTCGTCATTAATAGCCTCATTGAGTCCATGCCTCAAAGGTGTTCAACGTTGCTGGCCGCCCGTGGAAACCATACCCCCTACTGAAAATAATTTTCTTTGAAGAAAACACCTTTTCTTATTCTTTTTTTCTCATATTCACAAATTGTGTTTTTCTTCTTTTGTACACAAATGCGCAATAAAAGGCATTTTTTTCTGCCAAACATGTGTAATTTATTCTCATATAACCTACTATGTCTGTCGACCATGTATCAATCAGCTAAAAAGTTTCCCAGATACAAAATCCACCTAAAACTGCAATATCCTTTAATTGTTTTGAGCAGTGTAGTTCATTTACTTAAAACTGGCAATCAAAGCATTCCTCGGTAATATAATTCTAAGAGTGGACTTTTGTTTAAATGTAATACTTTTAATATTTAGAATTAAGATTAAATCAGAAAATTGTAATATCCTTTCAATTTTCCTTATTGAAACCCTCTGTAATATTTTTTATTTCTGATGACTCCTGCTCTTCTGTAATATATATTTTCTGACGTCTATGTACTCCTATGAATCAAAGAAATTCTATCAAATGTTGGAGGGCAGATGAATTCTTCAAGATTTATGCAACATAAATCTAAAGTATTACCGGTATTATAGGTCCAGCAATCAAACACCGGATTTAACAAAATGTGGAAACAATATAGCGTCCTGTCTACAAAAATGGTAAGTTGATGATATAAACCCATTATGCAGTGATGGCCGACTTCTTTTCTACCCTAAAAGAAGATTCTTTAATAATGTAGCTTTTGTTTTTTTAAAAGCTTGAATAAATCATGATTCTTTTCTGGCTGCTCTTAAAGCTGGCCAATCTAAAACGTTAACATTTCAGACGGAAAGTCACTGTTTCGTACTATGCGAGTTATGGATTGAAGCTTTGTCTTTCTGAAATCTCCACTCAGAACTCCCTAAGATGTCACCAAATGGAAGTAGATGTTGCTCTAGTGTGCCTCTTGATATTTAGTTGAATTTTGTTTCGCACGAAGAAATGCCTGGCAGATTTTGGTTAAATTAAAGCCAATCGCCCCCCACACCATCAGAAACTTATCGCCTTTTCGTCCACTGAAAAAAATACGGGCCTTTTCCTGAGGTCATGCCAGTAACAATTTCTGCCATTTGGATCAGGAGCCAGATTCCAATTCCTTTCGCCGCCAAATAATACGGTGAGCCACTTGTTACCGTACGACATGTACTTTCCAGCCCGATCCATTCTGGTCTGATTATGATGTGATTTAGGCGCAGTTTGCAACACATTTTCTTTAAAACAATGTCCTTGCAGTCTCTCATGCGTCTATGTATTGTGTTCTTTGAGACATTGACACCGAAATTATTTTTAAATTGCCTTATGGACATATTTTGCTTTGTCACCAATCTTCAAATATTTCTATCAATCTGTACATTTATTACACGTGATCTCCCATATCTTGGTTTCCGGTTGAAATTGTTATTCCTAGCAAGTACTCTGTATATCCTCACTTTGAATGATTTAATATTCTAAAAATTTCAATAACGTGCTTATTTTTCGATTTCAACTTAAATATCCTCAAAATTACTTAACTTAACATCTTAAACAACCTACGGAATTAAATATTTGCTGTTATACAGCTCAGGGAAAACGGTCTGTTGGTCCGAACGGTTGGTTGGTTGAAAACGGAGGTTGATTGGTTGAAACCAATCCAGCATTTCTTAAAAATTGCATAATGTACCTAAACTTTTCAGGAGGTGGTTTTTTAACAAAAATATAAAAAGGCGTATTTTTTAGATAAATAATGCTTATGAAACCATTATAAAGTTCGTGTAAAAAGTTTAAGCATAACAACAATTTTCAAAATAAAATTTAATTATTCACTATAATTTAAATTCCTGTTCACATGAGCTACAAATTGTAGTTTTAAAAATATACTCAACACGGTCATGCTTTAAATTTTATCTGAAACCATAGAATTTATCAAAAGAACAAAAATTAGCGTGTCAAAAGTCACAGTAGTTATTTATTAAATTCCTACTATTAGCTCACACTCTCTCTATATATATCTTGTTGGAATTTTCAATCGTTAATAAAATATTTTCTATTCATCCATTCAAGTTCAAATAAATTTTGTTAAACTTGTACTGGATGACAATTGATATTAATACAGTTTTTCAAATATTAATTCATTAATTAAATTTAATTAATTAATTTTAATTTTATATTTCATTTCTGTTCAATAGTATAGACTCACTCCATATTTATTGTCTCACCTTCACACGTTAAAAGATAATGGGGCTGTTCACGGACGAAGATCAGGCGGCTCGCGGGCGAAGGAGACTATAAATGTGGAGTGAGTCTATACTTTTGAACAGAAATGAAGTATAAAACTAAAATTAAATAATAAAATTTAATTAATTAATTAATATTGGAAAAAACTGTATTATGCTAACTGTAACATCGCTATGGCACTTTATTGTGAAGTTTGGTAATTTTTGAAATTCAATATTTGAAAAACGGCATAATCATTAGATTTTAAATTTATATCAAGAAAAATACATTTTTTTTTTTTTTACCTTTCTAACGCAGTTTGTCTAACAATTTTGTGAGAAATACTTTTCGAGCTATTAATTTTTGATATTTTAGCTATTTATTTTTTATTTAATTTTTAATACATTTCAAAAATTTCTCTTATGTAAGATATTTAGCAGGATATAAACTTAGGAATAAATACCGTCAGTGGCGAAGCGTGTAGATCGCTGGAAAAAAATTTCTATTTGACCTAAGTAGGAATTGACTTAAAAAAAAGTTTTTATATTACTTGTTTTTTATAGAAGGATAATAATAAATAATTAATACTTGTCTATTGCTTTATTGTGTTTAATGAATTTAACTGCATGGTGTTACATCGGTAAAATCCGGTTCTGCATTGTTTCTGGCTTGATTTCAAACCAAGCGTCCTCAATGCCATATTCCAAATCTTGAATTGAAGAATACTGCTTACCATTTTGGTACACAGCGCATGTGAGAATACTCCATATGTTTTGTTTTGGGCTTAAGTTACAACTAAATGCCGGCCAGTTCAAAACCGATAGCGTGTTCGACCTAAGTCGCCGTGACGATGAGTTGTAGGTAGGGAGACTGAAGCGTTGTTATGTTGTTAAAACCAATCTTCTCTATCTAAATTCTGCCCAAGCCTTCCATACCATTACAGAACTACCGCCATGTTGTCTCCTAAATAAATTCCTTGGTTCTTTTCGGAAATCATCCCAATAGTATACAAACCTATAAGGGCCGTCTAAGTTCTGTTTTTTATCATCGCTGAATATGACATTCAGTCATTTATCACCACATGACATATACTGTGTGGTCCACAGTAATCAAGCTTCTCTATGGTGTACTTTCAAGCATGGCAATCGAGCCATCTTACGATTTTTCCTGTACCCCGATTCTAAAACTCTTCTATGAATAGTTTTTTTTTTTTCAATATTGGCCTCCAACTGTATTTTTTTATTTAAAAAAGAGAATAATTATCACTTGAAGCCAAGTTTCTGAAGCGCCTGTCTTCGCGGAAGCTGGTCACTCGTGGTCTTCGTGAACGGGATTTTTGTTAGCAATCTCTCCCACGAGTCAAAACTTGATAAATTCCTCATTTTGATCTTTTAAATGCAGTTTCAATTGCAGAAACGGACCTATGTTTTGATCTCATACTCCAGATTTTTAACACCTCCTCATGTGAGAATTAGTTCGACTTTGCCATTTTGTATTAACGCGGAAACAACAACCTGGTGCTTCTTATAGACACAGAAATCGTTTGATTGCGCAGCCACGTAGGCCACTTTATAAAATTTGCATTGAGACAATTTTGTGCTTAAACTTTTGACACGGTTATTTTTGTAACGTTCTTAAACTCTATGGTTTGAATAAAATTGAAAGCACAGTTTTGTTGAAGATGATGTTGGTCCATTGATGTCGTATTTAAAGTTTTGCTTTAAAAATGTTGTCGTGCTTAAACTTTTGACACGCACTGTAATATCCCTACTATGTTTCATTTCAATTACATTTTGAATAGTTAATGTGAAATTATTCTACTTCTTCCAACTTTATTATCATGTTTTAGTATGAGCCTTAACTTTTGATACAAGCTGTACATGTTCAAGTAACATTACTTTAGCTAATTCGTAATATCTTAATGATGTTCTCAAATCCAAAGGGGCTACTTTCAGACACATTTTTTAATTCATTTTTGTTCGGAAAGGTATGAAATGGGCAGGTGTTGTTATTCAGAAACTATGTAATCGAAACACGTTTTCCATTTTTTTGGTAAAGACAGAAGATCTTTCAGAAAGCACTGTCAAAGTCGGCGCTTTGAACCGAATTACCGATGCTTCATCGCGAGAAAAGACAAAAACGTGTTGTCACGTGACGCGAATCGCTTATAACTCAATAAGTAATTTATTTATAAAAAAAAAAAAACAAGAAAATTCATTTCGATTCTTTTCGATTAGTCAGTCCTGCCAATTCTATCCCTTTGCGTTTAAAAATAAGTCAGAAAATCGTAGGTGCCAACCTCTCATTAATATTCCGTAATATGCGGGTTAATTTGACCCAGGCTTAACACGTTTCGCACCAGAAATTTTTTTAAGAAATGAAATTAAATAAATTCCACGTAGAAACCTGAAATTGAATAAATAAAGATTTATCCAGTAATTTTTCTGGTTTGAAGCGTTGTTAAACTGGGTCAAATTAACCCGCATATTACGGAATATTAATGAGAGGTTGGCATCTATGGAAAATGTATCAGAAAGTTTCGCGTTGCTGAGCTAGTCATTTGAGAATCACCTTAACAGAGCTCGACTGTAAATTACGTGGGGTATTCCTGAGATCCTCTCACGGCATTACAAGTGTGCTGAGACTGCGAATCACTAGTTAAAATTACAGATACAAATAACTTAAATAATTGCTTGTAATCTTTTAGTGACATAGAAATTGCATTAAAATTACATTAGCCTTATTAAAGCGTTCTCTTATGACTGTTTCGATAAGTTTCTTGTTGTTATTATTAGTGAATGAAGTAATAAAAAAAATAGACATTTTTTTTTATCTTCAATTAATGGGTGATTTATCTTTCGAAAACATGAAAAGACATGGTAATAAATGCAAACTGATAAATGCCCTACGAAATTGTTTTAGGAGAGCAATGTACAATAAGGACGTAAACTGATAAAAAAGAATAACACATAAATTGAATGATGCGTTTTATTTTAGCAGAACAATGAAGTGTGATTTTTTATCAGGTTAAGTTCCTATGTATATGTAATTTATGCCAATTTTTGTCTATATAACTGTGCTACTGTGCATTATGCAAATATTAAAGGATTTTTTATCAACATGCCTTAAGTTCATAGTCCGGTTATGACAGAATTGTTAACAAATGAAACTTTTTATTTTACAACTGCGAATTAATTTGTTTATTGGTTGTTTATTTGTTTGTTTGTGTGCAGGACATTTTATCTCGGATGAATTACACACTAAAATTAAAATTACATTAGCCTAGTTAAAGCAGTTTTTTTATGACTATTTGTATAACTACTTTCTTTTTCGCTACAAAGTAATGTAATAAACAATGTTATAGCTTTTATGGTGTTATCGTTGTAAAATAACATTAACATCGTATAATTGCATTATCTTTTTCCCTATCTCAAGAAACTATGCATCGTTGTATAGTTTCTTACAATATAACGATATCAATAATACTGTAATAAATTGGGGGAAAATCATTTATTTCGAATTATTTATTATAAAGTTCTTATGAAAAAGTGAAGTAGTTGTGAAGAAATATATATGTGTTATATAGTCGTTTGAAAATGAATATTTATATAAAAACATTTTGTAGAGCATAAGGTAAAGCCAGGAGAGATGGCGTGGTCGGAGAGATTGCGCACATAGTGGTTCGGGGGAAGGAGTAGAGTGAGGGAGCAGCGACTCCAGGCAGTTGTACAACAGCAGTAATGGAGTATCTACTTGGAAGTGCACGTTGATTGTTTTGAGCGTCTAAGATAAAGCATTGCTATTTTGTTTTGTTTTCCCTAAGTAAGTGCTTGAATTTTCATAGCTATTCATCAGAATTTCTGTACAATGTCAGTAGTGCAAAATATCTTAAACTTAAACGATTTCTCTTAAGCTACTAATCTAGTCTAACAATGTGACCATCAACGGTTCGTTTTAGTAGCGGCCATGTTTAAATAAAAGGCCGCGCAATCTCTCCCACCGAAATAGGAGAGTTTGCGCATCTGCTACTTAGGAGAGATGGCACATTGTTCCCATTAGTTTCCATGCTAGGAGATATTACGCAGCTTATTGGTAAATTAGCATAAAAAATGAAAAATGAAAATGTACTAATTTTAAGTTAAACGTGTTTTCAAGTAACTTAATGTTATTTTGTAATCTTATCTGGACTTGCTTTTACTGATTCTTTAATTTTTTTTCCTTTAATTAAAATTTTTTAATCGTTTTTAAAATTATTTCCTTTTTCTGATTATTTCATCATTAGGTTGAAATAGTCACTCCTAATACAATAATATTTGTTCACAAAAACCTTACAACAATGTCATTTAAGTGTAATTATTATTGTTAACAATTTAATTGTAGTTATTATTAGTAACAATCTCTCCTACCCATGTGCGCAATCACACCAACCCTGTAAGGACAGATTGCGCAAAATAACTTTCTTGGTTTTATTACAACTGTTTTATTAAATTACAATATAACAACAAAATAGCAATGGAAATGCATAAAAAACAAATGAAGTAAAAATTATTCATGGATAGTTTAGCAAAAAATTAATATTTAGATTTTTTATTGTTATTCTTTTGAATTGTGCGCAGACTCTCCTAGCTTTACCTTAATAACACAATAACACATATTTATTTCGTAATGTTTGAAGAGTCTAACATCGTTAAAATGTATTTCAAACAGTTATCGCCCATAGGCTATGATGTATACGAATTCTGTGATGAATCCCTCTAAAATTAAAGATGGCCACTAAAAGACGAATTATTGATTTTTTTTCAATACATTAACAAAATGCAAGCTTGTACACTGTAGAATGGATTTATCAAGACAAATACTGTTCAATGTGTTGACCATTATTGTCAAGTACCGTTTGAAATTGCAAAATACCATGTTCAACTGTCGTGCGAAGCAAATTCTTGAAAATGTTGAAAAATACTGTCCTTGAGTTCTGGCAATATTCCGTTTGCAGTCATTGCACCTCTGCGAATGTGTTTCAAAGATATAAACCTTTGCAAAGTTTCAGGTGCGGAATCATCATTTTCTTTAAAAAGTTTGACCATCAAAGCACGGTCTTGTAAACTGCACTACATTTTCCGTGGAAAAGGCTTGAGACTGACAGTATATCCATTGTGTCCTTTTATTTAACATGTTTAATATACGCGAGCAGATACATCATGCGGTTGAAAAATTTTCATGTATGCCGAAATTTTATTAGAAAACGCCCTCTGGTGGTCATTTTGGATTTTTTTCGACTAAATGTGTTTTGGATCCCTTTATTTAGACGTTTTCCAAATGTTATATTTTTCTGATCGACTACAGATAAGTCTGAGTAGGTGGACTTTAATTGTGTACACCTTATATGCAGGGTGGTTAAAATTAAACTGACGGTACATATGGAGTTCCACCTATCCTTAATCCGTGCAACAACAGCCGCTACATTCCCCATACGTCACGGCATGGTGTGGATTCATGGTGAATTTCATTTTGGGCTCGTATTTCTTCGAAGAAGTCACAATGAACGGGTTTGTTAGGTGTACAGTCAAAAGTGACCTATATAGCAGACTCCTGGAGAATCATGTTGTTTCGGGGTTAAGTCAAAGAGGCTGTTTGGCCACCACAATGTTCATGCAAGATAGAGCCCACTGCTCATACAGCGAGACGTGTAAAGAATGTGATTCAAGCTAACTTCCCTGATGAACATGTCCTCTCGCATACTTTCCCGATTGCCTGACAATCAAAGTCACTAGATCTGTACCCTTGTGACTTCTGGCTGTGGAATTTTCTCAAAGATTGTGTTTATCAAGGGCGTGTAACTAATGAAGCGGACTTGAAAGCTATCATAGTGCGCCATGTTTCCCTCATTCCTACTGATATAATGCGTGCGGCTGTTGATAACACGGTGGTACGCTTTCAGCATATTGTTGACCGACAAGGTATGCACATAGAGCACACAGGTGTGTAAATAAATAGCATATTCCGTTATTCTTTGATTTCTGAACTGTTATCGTTCTATTTACGACGTTAAACCGTCACTTGGTAGAAAAATGTCTTTTTTTTTTTTTTTTTTTTCCGAAAACTTTTGCCGCGTGATCTACATAACATATATTTGAAGTTTCATTCGGATCCATTCAGTAGAACCGGAACTATGAGCCTCTGAATACCATCAGTTCAATTTCAACAACTCTGTATATACGAGAGTTAGAGCACAAACAGACATACAGACGGGAGACAGACAAACCAAAGTCATTAACACTTTTCAACAACTTTGTTAAGTGTTAATAAAAGTGTAAATAAAACTGTCCCGATCATTTAAATAGTTAGCAGTGTCTCTATACAAAAAGAAACAAAATGGGTTCTAAGCTGGCTTGAATCAAGTTCACTTTATATATCATTCACTCTTTGTGCTTCTGACAGTAGTTGTGAATGGCAGAGAGAAAAGACTGACAGATCAATTCATTTCTTAAATTGAAAGCAATTCTACCAGGAGATGTTCGTGCTCATCGATACATCAAAATTTCATGGAATATTCCAGAACGGCAAAGAAAATTAAAAGATGTTCCATGCTATTGGTCTTCAGTGTTCAAGGACTTTATTTTGATATTAATATGATTGTACAAGTAGTTTAGGAAAAGAAAATTAAAAAAATGGAATCAATAAGTGAGCTATGTTGTTACAGAGCTTTACAAATAAGAAAAAAAAATATGGTGCACAGCAAAATTTTTTAGTTGCCAGAAAAAAGTCTCCCCCCACCACCTATACACACAAATTATTTAAACGGGAATTTTCAAAAAACATGTCAGTTTTATTATAATGAATTTTCTAAAGCAGATATAGAGCTGAACTATGTTGGTCGGTTTCTCCAATCGAACCTTGAATTAAACAAAATATGTCGCTGAATTTGAACTTGTGTTTTAACACAATATCAACCTTTACCTGGAATGGCATTGCTGAAAACGTTACAAACACCATTGCACTATTTTATTTTCTAATATGTCAGACAAAATTTAGGCTGTTAATAACCAACTCTTTTAGTTGATCACTTACAGTATGATTTGATTTGATAAAGAACGATATGCAATACATTAAAATCATCCCTGAAAAAATTATATAATTAACAATGCAAGTATCGTCAAAATCTGCCCAGTAGAACTTTTTAAAAGGGATAATCTTTCTTAGTAGGGTTGTCACCTGATTTTAGAACTTTCACCAATAATTCTATAACTAAGCAACGTAAAACGATATATTATATACTAAAACCTTTCCTGAAAAATTATCTATCTAACAGTGCAAGTATTATCAAAATCCAATCAACAGAACTTTTAAAAAGGCTAATCTTTCTTTGTAAATTTCATCTGATTTTAGAACGTTCACCAATAATTCTATAACTAAGCAACATAAAACCAATATGTTATATACTAAAACCTTTCCTGAAAAATTATCTATCTAACAGTGCAAGTATCAAAATCCTCCAAAGTAGAACATTTAAAAAGGCTAATCTTTCTTAGTGGATTCACCTTATTTTAGAACTTTCACCAATAATTCTATAACTAAGCAACTTAAAACGATATATTCTATACTAAAACCTTTCCTGAAAAATTATCTATCTAACAGTGCAAGTATCATCAAAATCCTCCAAAATAGAACATTTAAAAAGGCTAATCTTTCATAGTGGGATTCATCTGATTTTAGAACTTTCACCAATAATTCTATAACTAAGCAACGTAAAACGATATGTTACATACTAAAACCTTTTTTAAAAAAGTCCCATCAAAAAACATTCAACAGAACTCAAATTATAAGCAACGAGAGCGAAATTCCCATTTGCATATTATATCTATAGTAAGATAGATTAATGTAAGTCATAAAAATAATTCATAACTTATTTAATGTTAATTTATTCACGAAAATATTAATTATATAAATTTATTTATTAATAATTATCATAATTAAACATATTTTTGAATAAAACAAGTTGGAAGTTGTGCGTCAAACGTGACAAATGAGGTGCGTTCGTACTGTTATTATTTCAGTGAAATGAACTATATCGTCTGTTATTATATGATTAACTTCCGTAATAAAATAAGTACATTTTTAGTTGGCAACATTTTATATTTTGTTGACATTTACTGAAAATTCTAATCGGAAACTTAAACCCAGCTTTGAAAATTTCAGAACTTGAAATCCATATTAATTTTTTTTTTCCATTTAATATCTATTTCTCCAGAAACATATATCCACAAAACTGGTCGGTAGATTATAGGATTGCTATAATTAAACAATTTTAGTATACAAATTCGGCTTTTAAATTCAATAATACGGAAATAATATGCAAATAATGGCAACCTAGAATCATTACCTATCATGTGATATAAATTAATTAATTACATATTGATATAATTAAATTAATTACGTATGATAGGATTTAATAGAATGAAGAAAACTTTTATTAATATATTTTTAACACTTTCCAACCTAGTTGAAAAGTGTTTATGACTTCGGTTTGTCTGGCCGGATGGCCGTCTGGCCGTCTGTCCGTGCTCTAACTCCCGTAAATATGCTCGGATTGCTCTGCAATTTTTATATGTTATTGTAGTACTCTATAGCATGTTCCCAATTTCAACGGAAGTGTGTAGCACTTATAGTTTTTTTTACAGGGACACTCAAAAGAATTTCGTTACATTGCGATCTATGGGGAAAAATCATTTGCGGTTTATTTTAATGATGTTACTCAATTTCAAACACATTGTAATTGATATATATCACTAAGGTGCATTACAAGAAGCATAATATGGAATAGGGTGTGCATAGCACTTATAGTAACTTTACAGGAACAGTCAAAAGAATTCCGTTACATTACATCTATGGAGAAAAATCGTCTGCGGTTTATTTAAATAATGTTTCATTATTTTAAACACATTGAAATTTATATATATCACTAAGGTGCATTACAAGAGGCTTACTACAGAATAGTGTGTGTATAGCAGTCATCGTTCATTTACAGGGAGACACAAAAGAATTCTCTACTGTCTGTTTACAATAATTTCTGGAAGTGCGTTTTAAGTTACTGAACGCGATTTTAAATTTAACTCACTTTTTGTGTATTTACGTGGTGTGTATAAATTCTGTAGATCATATACAGGGAAGCTCAAAAATTTGCGAACACATTTCCGTTTATTGACAAACTCCAGAAGGAGAATTTTAAACTGTGCTACACTTTTCCTAACTGAACTAAAATTTAGCATCCTATGTAGTATATATACAAATTTATAGATCATATACAGGGCTGAATAAAAGTATTCGGATATTTTTCCGAATACTGTATAGGTTGCAAATTCCTGAAATTATGTTTTTAAATATGTTATGCGTTTTCCAAATTATTTACTTAGATGCTATCTTTCAGCTTATTAAAAGGTATGATTTGTAAAATTATTTTGGAAGCGTTGGAAAGTGTTACATAATCTATGCTTGAAGCATGATTTTTCGTTCTTGTTTAGGTTTTGATTCGATTTTCATAAAATTTGAAATGACTCGACAAAATTCTGCAACGATTATATGCATTAAATTTCAAATCATTCGATTGGGTAGTTTTTGCGCTGTTATATGCGGACAGACGGACGGACCAGACAACGACTATAAGTACCTCGTATTTATATAATTACGAACGCACCTAAAACTACCTATATTATCTTTGGGTCTATTCATTAAAAAAGAAGCACTTCACTCGAAATGCAAATATGCAATTTTGGGGAAAAGAATTCCGTTCAAAAGAATTCCGTTACATTACGGTCTATGGGCGAAATCATTTGCAGGGAAGTTTAATGATGTTACACTATTTCAAATATATTAAAATTAATATATATCACTGAGGTGCACTACAGGAAGCTTACTATTGAATAGAACGTGCATAGCATGTATCGTTCGTTTACAGGGACACGCAAAACATTCCTTTGCATTACGGTCTATTTCGAATAATCGTTTGTGGTGTGTTTTAATGATGTTACACTATTCCAAACAGATTGAAATCGATATATATCACAGAGGTGAAGTGCAAAATACTTACTATAGATTACGGTGTGCATAGCATTCATCGTTCATTTACAGGGACACACAAAATAATTCGGTTACAGTACTGTCTATGAACTACAATAGCTAAAATTACGTTTTCCGTTGTGGTACGTATTTTTAAATTGAACTCATTTTTTTTACCTATTACTTGGTGTGTATAAATTTTGTAGATCCTAAACAGGGCTGCTCAAAAGATCTCGAGAACATTTCCGCTTATTGACAGAAATTACTGAGAGAGAATTTTCAATTGTGTTATGCGTTTCCTAACTAAACTAAACTTAAGCATGCTGTGTGTTATATTTACAAATCTATAAATCATATACAGGACTGCGCAAAGGAATTCGGATATTTTTTCTGATTATTGATGAAAAGAAGTTAGGTTTTCAAATGTGTTATGCATTATACAAATTGTCCACTTAGACATAATATTTCACCCTATTATACTGTGAAGTTTCATTACAGCTTATTTCTGGATGTGTTGGAAAGTTTTTCAAAATCTATACCTGATGCACGGTTTTTTTTTTTTTTTTTTTTGGTTTTTTTTTTTTTTTTTTTTTTTTTTTTTTTTTTTTTTTTTGGTTTTTTTTTGCCATGGACTGTACTTTTTTTTAATTATTATTTTTTTCTAAAATGAATCAAGATTTTTGAGACACCCTTTATATTAATGAGTAATTTCATTTACAATTTTAAAACATAACGTTTCGATACGGTCTGCATATAACTGCGGCGCATTATCCCGCTTATTTTCCTGGAAGAACTCGATCTGCCTCTTTCAAGACTAATTCTCCCCGGAATCGAATAATCCGTAATTCAATGTTCGACATCCTGTGCGAAAGTGGAGGAACGATGTGTTTTAGTTTTTCACGGCAGGATGTTGTTCTTTTTTTCATCCACTCCATTGGACCTTGACTTAAAAATGGCTCTTTTATACTCTCTAAATTGCCCTTGAAATCCGAATGTAACATCTATTTTATAACGTATCATGACACTGCATTTATGCTCATTTTATTTACCATTTTAAATTTGAAATCCGGTCCACTTATCAGTATGTAAATGACGAGTGTGAAGAAGGACATGTTATTGCGATAAGAAATGTCAAAAAAATGTTTCATTTTTGTCTCGGACATTTTGTTTCTGCTTACAGACCTAAAAATAATTCGATGAAATCAGTCCCTATTTTTCCTATTTCATTTATTACTGTTATTAGTAGTGCAAGTATAACCATTGATGAATTTTGATGCTCTGGGGAAATACCCCTCTTGGGACATCACGGAGCATCGAAATATCCCACCATCACCCCGAATGATTTGAAATTACAATGCTTATGGTTATAATGGTTTAAAATGGTTTACCGGAGCTTCAGAAATGTCATCCGGAGAACAATGATTTTAATTAAATACTAGCTGACCCGCCTGGCGTTGCCAGGCCCCGCGATAAAATTTTAAATGAACCTCAAATTTATGCATATTAAATAGTGGAAACGTTGCCCGAAGCCGAGCGTGACCACGCAGAAACACCCCGTTATTATGGGTTTTCGTCGAAAAGTTCTCAGACTTTATTTTTTAAATATTTCTTCTCGTCCGAACGTTTCGAAATTGTTGTAGGGGATGTAAATCTGGTCTACCTATAGATGCTCTAAAAAGATTGTGTAGTCCAGTCAAATTAGGTTTTTTCGCCATAAAAATTGCTAAGGAGATAAAAATTGGTCCAGTTGTTCATTGATGGCTACTGATGACTATGTAAAAAGTCCTCATGGATAGGAGGTGAACGGGGGGAGGGGGGGGCTAAATAAAGTATTTTTTTAGTTTTTTACAAATATTTCAGAAACTGTTGGTTTTCATGAAAAAATTACTCAGACATAAATTAAAGAACATAAAATTCTCTACAAATGACAGGTATATACAGTGGAACCTCGATTATCCGTCAGTCAGAAGACCGGAGCTTTGACGGATTTCCCCCAAAAAAATCACATAAATTTCAAATTAATTTATTTAATGTCTCCATAATAAATTCTAAAGGGATAAAAATTGGTCCAGTTGTTCATTGATGGCTACTGATGACTATGTAAAAAGTCCTCATGGATAGGACGTGAGCGGGGGGAGGAGGGGGGCTAAATAAATTATTTTTTTTAGTTTTTTACAAATATTTCAGAAACTGTTGGTTTTCATGAAAAAATTACTCAGACATAAATTAAAGAACATAAAATTCTCTACAAATGACAGGTATATATAGTGGAACCTCGATTATCCGTCAGTCAGAAGACCGGAGCTTTGACGGGTTTCCCCCCAAAAAATCACTAATTTCAAATTAATTTATTTAATGTCGCCATAATAAATTCTAAAGGGATAAAAATTGGTACAGTTGTTCATTGATGGCTACTGATGACTATGTAAAAAGTCCTGATGGATAAGAGGTGAGCGAGGGGGCAAAATAAAGTACTTTTTTAGTTTTTTACAAATATCTCAGAAACTGAAGTTGGTTTTCATGAAAAAATTACTACATAATTTCTGAGATATTTGTAAAAAACTGAAAAAGTTCTTTATTTCCCCCCCCTCCTACCCTCGCTCACCTCCTATCCATCAGGACTTTTTACATAGTCATCAGTAGCCATCAATGAACAACTGTATCAATTTTTATCTCTGTAGCATTTATTATGGCGACATTAAGTAAATAAATTTGAAATTAAAGTGATTTTTTTGCGGAAAGTCCGTCAAATTCACATAAATTAAATATCATAAAATTTCACGTAAAACTTTATAAATGCGACAAACCATAATAGGGAACAATGAAAGTACTAATTTATCATTAGGCAAATACTTACTAAGTCAAAATATTCTTTTTTTCTTTACACATCATCATCAGCTGGGGTGGACGGCTCATTAAAAGGCGTTCTCAGCATGACTGAATCCATAATCTCAATGTCTTCCTCATCCTGTTGATCTGTATTTATAGCTCTTTATAATAAGTGTATTATTATGAAGTGTATAAGTATTTATAGTTATTCATAATAATCATGAATCGGGGGGCAGTCATCCACCCTTTCACACTCACCACCAGACAACCCCTCCCCCCCCCCCCCTCCAAAAAAAAAGAAAAGAAAAATTGTGTCAATTCTTCTTTTTTTTTTTTTTTTTTTTTGAGACAATATTTAATAAATTTGAATAGACTGGTCTCTGACAGCACCTGCCCAACTTTGCATGTATTCTCGGAAAGTTGCTGTTGAGACCTCGTATGAAGGTTAAGTAAATAAATTTGAAAAGAAAGTTTTTTTTTCGGAAAATCCTTCAAGATAATAATGAACTGATTCCTGTTTCATGTTTAAATGATTCATAATAATCATGAATCGGGGGGGCAGTCATCCACCCTTTCACACTCACCACCAGACAACCCCCCCTCCCTCCAAAGAAAAGAAAAAAGAAAAAATTGTGTAAATTCTTCTTTTTTTTTTGCGACAATATTTAATAAATTTGAATATACATTAACTAAGTAAATTTGAAATTAAAGAGATTTTTTTTCAGTAAATCCATCAAGGCTCCTTTTTCGTGACTAACGGATAGTCGACGTTCCACTGTATATACCTGTCATTTGTAGAGAATTTTATGTTCTTTAATTTATGTCTGAGTAATTTTTTCATGAAAACCAACAGTTTCTGAGATATTTGTAAAAAACTAAAAAAAATACTTTATTTAGCCCCCCCCCCCTCCCCCCGCTCACCTCCTATCCATGAGGACTTTTTACATAGTCATCAGTAGCCATCAATGAACAACTGGACCAATTTTTATCTCCTTAGCATTTATTATGGCGACATTAAATAAATTAATTTTAAATTAAAGTGATTTTTTGGGGGGAAATCCGTCAAAGCTCCGGTCTTCTGACTGACGGATAGTCGACGTTCCACTGTATATACCTGTCATTTGTAGAGAATTTTATGTTCTTTAATTTATGTCTGAGTAATTTTTTCATGAAAACCAACAGTTTCTGAGATATTTGTAAAAATCTAAAAAAATACTTTATTTACCCCCCCCCTCCCCCCGCTGACCCCTATCCATGGGGACTTTTTACATAGTCATCAGTAGCCATCAATGAACAACTGGACCAATTTTTATCCCTTTAGAATTTATTATGGCGACATTAAATAAATTAATTTGAAATTTATGTGATTTTTTGGGGGGAAATCCGTCAAAGCTAGGGTCTTCTGACTGATGGATAGTCGACGTTCCACTGTATATACCTGTCATTTGTAGAGAATTTTATGTTCTTTAATTTATGTCTGAGTAATTTTTTCATGAAAACCAACAGTTTCTGAGATATTTGTAAAAAACTAAAAAAAATACTTTATTTAGCCCCCCTCCCCCCGCTCACCTCCTATCCATGAGGACTTTTTACATAGTCATCAGTAGCCATCAATGAACAACTGGACCAATTTTTATCTCCTCAGCATTTATTATGCCGACATTAAATAAATTAATTTGAAATTAAAGTGATTTTTGGGGGGAAAATCCGTCAAAGCTCCTGTCTTCTGACTGACGGATAGTCGACGTTCCACTGTATATACCTGTCATTTGTAGAGAATTTTATGTTCTTTAATTTATGTCTGAGTAATTTTTTCATGAAAACCAACAGTTTCTGAGATATTTGTAAAAATCTAAAAAAATACTTTATTTACCCCCCCCCTCCCCCCGCTGACCCCCTATCCATGGGGACTTTTTACATAGTCATCAGTAGCCATCAATGAACAACTGGACCAATTTTTATCCCTTTAGAATTTATTATGGCGACATTAAATAAATTAATTTGAAATTTATGTGATTTTTTGGGGGAAAATCCGTGAAAGCTCCGGTCTTCTGACTGACGGATAGTCGACGTTCCACTGTATATACCTGTCATTTGTAGAGAATTTTATGTTCTTTAATTTATGTCTGAGTAATTTTTTCATGAAAACCAACAGTTTCTGAAATATTTGTAAAAAACTAAAAAAAATACTTTATTTAGCCCCCCCCCCACCTCCCCCCGCTCACCTCCTATCCATGAGGACTTTTTACATAGTCATCAGTAGCCATCAATGAACAACTGGACCAATTTTTATCTCCTTAGCAATTTTTATGGCAAACTGCTCAAAAATGGGCTAATTTGACTGGACTAGTGGTGAAATAAGAAAGTTTAGTAACGTTAGCGTAAGAAATAAAATCCTCTCGTGAAGCACGAAATAACCTGCGTTCGCTGGTATTTTTAAAAAGGTTAAATATCGTATTTTCTAAAACTTATTATACCGTCGATTAGAAGAAGGTTTCGACTTTAAAATTCTGTGTTTGGTTTGTCTGTATCTCTAAAATTGCGCTCTTGAGGGGCGTTGCTGTAAGGGGGAAAAGTGTGTGTATAAGAAAGGTATATGTTTCATTTGACACTTTTTAAAAAATGTTTTTAAAAAAATTAAAATCATTATTATTATTATTATTATTATTATTATTATTATTATTGATTGCGGTATTTGAGACGTAAAAGTGCGATCTTTCAGAATATGTTTTTTGTTTTTAAATAAACAAATGGTTTAGTCAGTGGTCACCAATCCGTTTCAAAACATTGTTAACTTCCACGGTCCAGAGAACTTAAGCTTCCCCAACCCAACTTCCTACAACCCCTCCCCGGCTATCTGGTATGATTAGTAAGACTGTTCTTTGAAATCAGTTGTTATCTTACGTGCAATACGAGAGAAACAAAGTGCATCAATACCATATGAATATTTTCATCCTGATTTTTACAATAAAAGAAAATGATACAAAGTACATATAAATTTTAAAAGAGTACTCACTAAAGTTCATTGTGATTAATGTTCAATGAGGAAAATTGCACGTTTTATTTGTCCCAATCTACATGAAATTTGGTGTCAAAATGATGCAGCTGATACTTAAACTCATCAGGCTGTTAAGGTTGTCATCTGTGAATAGAGAGCTGTACAGTTCTTAACAAGGCTCATTTTTGAAAATGCTACTTCACTCACTTAAGTTGAGCCAAACATATTACACAATTTTATTGGTAAAGCTTTTAGTTCCGGACACTTTTTTTCGGACACATTTATTTTCCAAAATTGGTAACTCCCAAGAGTTTTTATTCACAATTTCGTCGCGGTCCGTACAAAACTTGCTTGCAGTCCTCCATTTGGTGAGCACTGTTAGCCGATAGAAGTTAAAACAGAATTGCGAAATAAACGCATTCTTCATTCAAATGCTTCTTCATTCTCGTTCGCTGCCGTAAAATGGGTTCTGGGCATGTGCGAGAATTGAAAGCCGGCTCGCAAAAAAAAGATGAATTATTGATCAGTTTTCAATTAATATTTTGGTTAATTATTAAACTATTATAATTCTGAGACTCAGATGCATCAAGAGAGGCCTTGGACTATCCTCACCGAAATTTTCTGGCTTCTAGGTGCGCTAGATTTCGTTAGCCATCGCAGACACACACACAGAGCAATATTGTCTTTTATTAGTATAGATATCTATTAGAAAATAATCTTGTGTTTTGAAAATCTTAGGAAAGCGCTTCTTACAAGGGAACCACTTTTGGTGAAGCTCGCACCTAACATTAAAATCTGGTGCATTTTATAGGCCTATTGGCCAAAGTTAGAGAACCGATAAAATCGTCTGCAAAAGTTGTACTTATTGATTTTAAAGCAGCACAACTTTCTGAAAATGCAACTTTTGAGACCACTTATCGGACTGTTAATGACGTGTTTTTGAAAAATTTACTTTAAAGTATAAATTAGTTATTAATAGGAATAAAATACTGAAAAAAGTTAAATTCCTTAAAGAACCTACGAATTTTATCTTGAAAAAAACACAAAGTTGTAATTGCATTTTTGGTGGTGCGAAATTGGCTTTATTAGTTACCGTAGAATTTTTCCCGGCAACCCTGGCCGAATGTCATAGTCGTCTGCTGTGTATGAATAGGGGTTCTGAATCTTACAAAGAAGGTTTCCTTAAAGCGCATACTCAGAAAATTTTGAAAAAAATGCTAATGAAGCTACCAATGTACGTTACAAAGGATCGGTCAAATTAAAAAAATCTGTAAAAAAATAAAATACTTTCGAGTATTTGGCGCAAAAAGACCCGATTTGGCGAGCAATACTTTCCACGCCAATTGCAAGCGATTATAATGCATTTGAAAATTGATTGTTAAATGATTGTTTATATGCGCATTTTAATGAATTCAAACTGAAACGACGAAATAGTTTATTATTATAATATTTTTAAAAGTTTACATACTATATACAAAATTTAAGTTGTATTATTAATTTAAATTGTAATGTTAATTTTAATTAATTAATTAATTAATGAATTTTAATTAAAATTTAAATTGTATTATAATTTTAAATTTAATATTTTAATTTAATTTAATTGACAAAATTTAAGTGTATTTTAAAAGTAACTGCCTGATTAAGAGTGTTGTCGTTATAAATTTCGATATAAATAACTCCTTATTCCCATGGCAACAATACTGATTTCTTGTGTCCTACACTGACAGTATCGAAGCCAAATTGAAAGAACTCAGAATAGAACCATAATTTTAAGCTTGAAACAATTTTAATCCATTTAAATTTTGTTCAAATACGATGGTTAAATTTCATATTATTATATGTACATTTAAATGTATACGACAAAACTGTATTTATAAAAGTGTATTTATTTAAGTTAAACTTACTTAAGCTAGTTCAATATGAAGAGTGGAAAAATATTTTCCTTGAGTACTTATTATAAAAGCGTATTATTATTTTTTTTTTTCATTGTGTCGCCAACCGACGATAAATCGCCAAAAAAAAATGAAATATTCATTATTTTTTTACGGACGCTATATCGAGGTTCCGCAGAAATTTGTTTTATAGTCATACATATCCTCGTAACAAGAATATTCTGTAATTTTTTCAATTTTTTTCTGAGTCTACTTATGGAGACCATCTTTGTAAGTACCAAATTTGGTGACTTAAATGCGTGAAATGAACTATTAAAAATTAAACCCATAATAATATTACTATTATTGGACACGATAAATTAAAATTAAGGACTAAAAACCACTTTTTTTAATTAAAATATCTGCCTTGTGTAATCGCGATATGTCTGCCAAATACCGCAAACATTATAGTTAAAAATATGTGGTTAATGAAAGCTTTTAGTAACGAAGAAAACATACCCGAGCGACGCACAGTGTGGTGTTTAGTCACAATACATGGCCAAAAATGATTTAAAAAAAAAAAACAGGTTTCCTAACCTGTATATTATTCCTCAAAAAGTTTAATAGTTACTGCATCCAAAGGAGAAACGTGCAATGCGCTAGCACGACACAGCGCGCCATGCGATCAGTCCGAAGTTGCCGTTTGCTTCCATATGGTTTTTATCCCATGTCCCCTACAATGCACAAGGTACTTCGTCATGGAGCAGACGTTATAAAAGAAGCTATTCTGCAAATAGGCCAACTATCTGAAGAGGCTGCAGAAGCTCGCAATAAACATATTAGGTCATTTAGATTAAACTACAGAAGAAAGTTTTCGCGAGTGGCCTGTACATGGGTATCCTGAATAGGCTTTTTTTAACTTCTGACCCCCTAATAACTGGCATGAAATGCAACACAAATAAGAAAAGAAAGCCCTTATCTTCTGAAGTTTTATATCTGTTATCAGAAAGTGATATTACAAATGTTAATATTCTTAAAGACAGTAATAGCGATGAAACTGGTGAATAAATGCTTTCATTTATAAATAAGACTTTATTTTATAGTTTTCACTCTACAATTCAAATTAAAAAGAAAACTGCTGAGTTAAACTGAGGGCATTGAGCTCACAGGATTTTCACACTAATTGTATATTATACTCTTGCCTCTCGAAAAATAAAGAAATCGACTATATATTAAGGGGGAATCATCCCCCCATTCCCCCCTTTATATTTAACCAATGAACCCCCAAAACTAATTAGAGAAGTGCCTTATTACAATGAATATATATATACAAAATTTGAAGAAAATCGGGTTATTCTGCATGAAAAACTCATTTATCTAAATTAAGGGGGATTTAGCCCCCCGTTCCCCCTTTATACTTAACCAATGAACCCCCAAACCTAATCAGAGAAGCGCCTAATCACAATGGACCTATAAACAAAATTTGAAGCAAAACGGTTATTTATATCAAGAGTTATCGCGTTACGTACATACATACGTACATACATACATACGTACGTTCATACATACGTACGTACATACAGAACCGGCGGGAACATTAACTCTCATGCTTTGATAACCTGTGAGCTAATAAAAACGTTGATGTGTAGCTTTTAGTAGAAGTATAAAATAATTTTGGCCATGTTTTGGGACTAAATACCACACTGTGCGACGTTCGAGCAATATTGTTAAGGGGTTAATGGTCTCCATTTTTAAAATAAAAAATATTCTTTCGAGATTTCCAGTATGAACTTGGACTTAAATATCAAAATGGTAATCCTGTCTGGGTCATGCATTGCATTGGGGCTTACGTAAAACTATTATTATTTATGGCGAAAACCACAAACACACAAAAAAAATGTAAGTTGTACAGTTTTCGTTTACAAAGAGAGACTTCTGTATAATACCAATAGACTACTCGCGAAAAGAAAGAAATAGCGTAGGCCCAGTCGCTCATGAGTAATTATATAACACGTTTTCTCTAGTTCCGCCCACCCGTAATAGAATCATGCGATTACGGATTTTTTTGTTCTTCTTTACGTTTCTAGTACTTCTAAACATGCAACGAAATCGAATCGCCTCTGGGCTTCTTCTTGTGAACAATTTTTTAAAAATACATTTACAAGCAGATCATAATTTTAGTGTTTAAGTGGGCGGGTAAAATCTATAACCTGTATTGTTAGGTGCAGCATCGTTCACTTTATTTGGATGTTTTATTTGAAGTATTTAGCTATTAATTATAGTTTTGAAAGAAACTTTCTTTCACCATTGTTTTTGCCTCAAAATAGATATACGGTTAAAAACTACACACATTAAAAGAACTCCAACTAGTAGAAAAACTTTACTAACAAAACGGGATATATGGGTGGGGTTAAATTTATATCAGAGCGGGTACTCGTTGACGAAAAGTCTAAGCAAGGGGTGGAGCTGAGCAAAAGTTTAGATTGTTAGTGTGATGAAAAATGCAAATTATATTTTGTCCATTTTTGTCCATAAATGTCCATTATATTTTTTTTAATTGCTACAGCCAAATTTGTCATCATAACATTAGAATCTTAGTCAATCACGAGACCAATTAAAACAAAATTTTAAAGAGGGGTTGTTAAGTGATACAAGATGTAAAAAAAATGCGTTTTCAGCAACATACATTGCTTTAAAAATTAGGTACAATTACGTAAAAGAGCATAGAAAATTTAAATAACTAAGAATTAATAAAAATAAAATAAACAGATTAAAGGAATTAAAGTTACAAAAAGAAAAAGAAAAATATGTACACAACGTATACAAATATTAAATGAATCTAATGAGAGGTTTATTAAATTATGCAAGATGTTACAAAAAAGAGGCTTTTTAATCGGCAAACATTGTTTTACTATGAAAAACTGTATAGAAAATTTAAATATACAAATAACATAAACAGATTAAAGAAATTAAAGTTTAAAAAAAAGAAATAAAATATATATACACAATATACACAAATGTAAAATTAATTTAATGATGGGCTTTAAATGATACAAGATATTATAAAAAAGATGTTTTAAGCGACAACCATTGTTTTACTATGAAAAACAATATAGAAAATTTAAATATACACATAGCATAAGCAGATTAAATAAAGTAGTTCAAACCAAAAATATTATATAGAGAATGGATACATGTATAATGCAAATTTTCATATGATATTAAAAAATATATTATACTATTTTTCAACGCAATGATAGATGTATTTATTTTTGGCACACACACACGCACAAAATTCCTATGTACTTTCGAAAAATTTTCTGTTGCAAGGTTCCCTTGCTAATTTCTTTCATGTTTTGTTTATTTTTCTGGTACGCCACGGAGCCCCTGAAAAGTATAGGCGGAGCCCCAAGGGCTCCGCGGAGCACACTTTGGTAACCTCTGATTTAAAATTAAATGTATACCAAAATATATGTAATACGATTTTTGCAGACACATTATATCGGTTTTCAAAGTTTGAACCAGATCTCAATGCTAGGTGCGAGCTTCACTAAAAGTACTTCCCCTGTTAGTCATATTTAAAACGTCTAGTTGATGTTCTAAACATATATGTCATATTTAAACGTCTAGTTCTAGTTTTCAAAGTTTTCATTGCTGATAATGTGGGTAAACTGGAAAATAAAAATTACATCGAGTATAAATCTTATATTAATATTACGTCATCTATACTATTATATAAAGAGGAAACGGTGACTGACTGGACTCATCAACGCCCAGCCGAAACTACTAAAGTCAGGGTCACAAAATTTGGACTGTAGATTGCTATTATGGCCTAGGCAAGCAATAAGAAGGGATTTTTGAGAGGGGTTCGAATGTTTTAGGTCATTTCGCCATATCTCAGCAGCAGTTAGAGGTAGAAGCGCGAAAATCAGGAAAACAAATCTACTAAAAAAATGATTAAATACTTATTTCAGCGATTTTTGAAATTCCCTCCGGAAGGGGGTTAAAGGAGGGGGGGGGGATCGAATGTTTTAGGTCATTTCGCCATATCTCAGCAGCAATTATAGGTAGGAGCGCAAAAATCAGGAAAACAAATCTACTAAAAAAATGATTAAACATGTATTTAAGCGATTTTAGAAGTTCCCCTCCCGGGGGGTTAAAGGGGGTGGTCGAATGTTTTAGGTCATTTCGCCATATCTCAGCAGCAGTTAGTTATAGATAGAAGCGCGAAAATCAGGAAAACAAATCTACTAAAACATGAATAAAACACGTATTTCAGCAATTTTGGAAATTCCCGCCAATAGATGGTTAAAAGGGGGGGGTCGAATTTTTTAGGTCATTTCGCCATATCTCAGCTTTTATGTAGGAGAGCGAAATTAATTAAAACAAATCTACTAAAAAATGGGTTAAACACGTATTTCGACGATTTTGGAAATTCCCCCCAGAAGGTGGTTAAAGGGGTATTCAAATGTTTTGGGTCAATTCGCCATATCTCAGCAACAGATTTAGGTAGGAGCATGAAATTCCGGAAAACACATTCTACATGAGCACATATAGTTGCTATGTCCTTCCATGGGCCGTGTATTATTTATTAGTTTCAATATGTACTTAAACAGAAAAATTTATTTATCACATTTTCACAAGCTTTTAATTTTCAAAATTTCTAACTACTGCAATTTTGTCTCACTCCCACTTTTACCAAATTTAGAACAACTTTTTTAAAGTACCTACACTTCTGTACCCTACATTGTAGTCAACACATTGTCTACCCGTGCAAAGCTGGGACGGGCCGCTGGTAAGAGATAAAACTGATATCATATAGATACTAGTACAGGGGTTCTCAAACTATGGTACGCGTACCAGTACTGGTACGTGCAGCTCTGGCTACTGGTACGCAGAAGTCCGATACTGGTACGTCGGTACGTGGAATAACAAAAATCAGCGTGTTATTATGGAATCGAAAACGGCTTGTCTTTGTTAACTTGGAAATTTTCAAAAAATTTCGAACGCGATTTAGGATCTGTAATTTTTTTTTTCTATTTTCTGGTTACGAGAAATGTTTGTTATAGCAGACTTGCTGAAATTCGCACTCAACGCTTATGATACAATCAGTTTTCCAGAATTAAAAACACAATTATTAGATTTATATAGATAAAAAATGAATTTTTTAATATAGACCTAATTTTAAAATTAAGGAATGAATGAAGTATTTTTAATTAGCGGAAGAACTGTTTTTAAACATGCTTTACAAATTGAATTATATGAAGGTAAAGTCTGAATGCTTGGAAGTAGGAGGAGCTTGTGTGAGTAGGAGGAGTTAAAACAAAACAACATTCCAAGTGTAATTTATAAATTATACTTGGAATGTTGTTTTGTTACCCATTGTCTTTTTTTAATAGAAGAGCTTCTAGAAGGTGTTGAAATAAAAGTCTTATTTCAAACATAATTCATAAATTGATTCATTATGTTGATTGAAATATTTTTCTTCTCTTGTACAAAAAGTGCTATAGTTTCCTCCTATTTCATGAAAATCAGTTTTTAAGAGACTAAGGTTATTTAAAATGGTAAAGAGAGTGAGATTATTCAAATCAAAGAAAAACTGTGGTCATATGCAGTGGTATATATGTATAAACGTATGAAGAAACTTGCAAGTGTTTGCCTACTGAGCGACATTACTTTCGCATTTAAAGGTATCTAGATTATTAATACAGTTGTATTGAGCCTATGTTAAATGCGCTAACTAAGCTTTAGATAAGAAATTCACAGGACCTTATTAATGCAGAGGCCGACTAGGCCATGTCCTAGGGCCCACCACTGATGGAAGGCCCCAAAATAAATAAAATTGTTTACAAAAAGTTTATTAAAAATGCAGTTTTTTCCAATTATTTCTCCCAAAACCCAAAATGATTTTGATTAACTTGGTAACCATATCATAATATCTAAGGATAACCACCGAATACTCCCTTGAAAAATTTATAGCTATTATCTTGTTTGGAGACTGGCTCCGAAAAGGTACTGGGTCTTGAGCTCCAGATGACCTTAATCGGGCTCTGGAAATTCGTTTTTAATTGAGACACCCTGTCACTGTATCTCACGAGAGAGGAAAGACGTGAACTTATTCAGCTCTCCTCTCCTGTGGTGATTACTGGAGTCCACATTCAAAAAGATGAATGTAACCGTATTTTCGCTGACGAGAATATCAGAGTACCGTCTAATATCGTCAAAGTCTGTTTGTGTTTAGCACAACATATATCTGTGAAAGTGCTTTTTCCTCCTTTGTTATAGGAAAAACAAATACAGGAATAAACTAAACATCGAATCTGACTTATTACAAAAATTCCTAATATTGAGCCAGTAGGAAATTGTGCTTAACCCTTTCCGGCACAGCGGTCCCATTCAAGGCACACCTAATTTTAATTCCAAACTTGCAAGCGGCACCAAGAATATTTTAATAAAATTTTGTTTCTACGATGAAAGCTTAAAATAAGGAGTTCTTATTTTGTAAAAAAGTCGTTTGTAAATTCCGGTGTCAGTCAGTAATTTCTCATTTTACGAATAGAATTTGTCTGTGCCGGAAAGGGTTAATAAAACAAACCCAGCCTTTTCATTAGCCTACTACAACAGTATGTGAATCAGTGTGCGCCAATATGTCATTAAATATTGTGGCTTTTTTACTATACCAAAATACTGTATTTTGATATTGTGTGCATTATTAAAATTTAAGGATGATACTACTTTTTACTTGAATGTTATTGCAATAAAACCTGCTATGACGGAAATACAAAAGACCGGAGAGATATTTCGTTTTAGACAGGTTTTTCTATATTAGCTTTACGTTTGTTACCAGGTGGTACACGGAAGTATGAACTTCGATTTAGTGGTACATCGGTCTAAAAGTTTGAGAACCCCTGTACTAGTATATAAACACAATCAAAAATGACGGATTGTTGATCTGCGTTGCATTTTCATAAGACTTCATACAAACAACAAACAGCATGAAGATTTTATTATTGAAAGGTTTGTACTGTAGAAAAGTACATTTTAAAATGACAAATGATTTCTACAAATACAAATGATTTATTATTATTATTATTATTATTATTATTATTCAATATTCAATTTCTGAAATAGCTCAAAGATTGGATAAAACATTCAAATTAAATATTAAAAAAATAATCCATTGTGAAAGTTTTTGTAAAAACTGTTATCAATAAGTTTCTAAAGAGCTTGACTCACCCCATAGCTCATTATTCGGCTACAGAAGCAAAAGTAAATGCAAATTATGCGGTAGTATATATTCCTTATATTTTAATTACGTTTCATAAGAAAAAATCATTTTATTTACGATGGAAGCAAAATTTTAAAATTTGGGTGGATATAAGCTAGGCTCTCAAACTTAGATATAACTAAGAAAAGAAATAACATTAAGAAAGAAATAACATTAAGCTGACACTTTGATCTTGAAATAAATCAGTACGTCTGAATTTTTCTTATTTTAAAATATTCTTATATACATTTTATACAATATATACTGTATATTTTATACAACTTTATTGTTATTTTATATATATTTTTTCAAACAGAAAGTTATTTCGTTTATATTAATTGCCAATAGCTGGCGCCCAAATAAGATTTAAAAAAGAAGCGTAATACTGGATCGATCGCCGCAAACCCTCCCTACGAAAGAAGTCACCGCTATTTCTGAAAAAAAAGTGTTTACAGAAATTTTTATTTACAGAAATGTTGATATACATGTTTTATATGAAAATATGCTGAACAGACATGATTTGAGGTAGAAGAAATTATCATTTAGTTGTCATATGTTAGCATATGTTTTTCCTTAAGTTTAACATGGCGTTTAGTTCCGACTCGGTTCGCCCTGGAATGATTACCTACACGTTGATTCGTTGATAGATGGCTGCTAAAATAGTTTTTGGAGGTGTTAAACAAACTTCAAATATTTAAAATCCTTAATATGCTTTCACAAATATTTTAAGAGCAGAATCGGATGGAAGGGTGAAGCTTGGAATTGTTTTAATGAAGCGTCAAAGAGTCGTTCATTTGTGATTCATTTGAATTTGTTATTCTGAATGACAACAGTGTTCGTTTATTTATATCTGATAATCGATGTTTAATCTGGATTTTTAATTTAGAACTTAAAACATTATAATTGGATATGAAATATGATATACATGTTTTAGAGGAAAATATGCTGAATAGACATGATTTCAAGTAGAAGAAATTATCATTTAGCTGTCATATGTTAGCATATGTTTTTCGTTAAGCCTAACATGGCGTTTAGCTACAGTCAATTCGCAGACCAGAGTGATCGCACCCGGCACGGTTACCAATACTCTCTTGCATTTTATTATAAGTAGATGTTCGTAAATTATTATTTTTTATGTAAAACCATTTAAATATTATAATATTAATTTTATTCTCGGTCTTATTCTTCTTATTATTCTTCTTATCTTTTATTCTCGGTCTCTTACTTGAATCCGGTCTCGGATTCAAATATTTTGGGTTGTAGATCCACTAAAATTGTTTTTCGGGATTCCTGTTTGGGTCGAAGAAAATTGTTTTATCGTATTCGAGTTGACTTCAAATGAAATTTTTGAGCTCGAATTCGGGCATAACCTGAAACGTGCAATATTCTATTAGGAATCCCCTTTTAAGCAAGATGTTCCGGTATGTTTATCCTTCCTTAAAAAAAAACAAAAAAAAAAAACAATAGGGTGGGTTTGGTCGTTTACACCAGGACTGTCCAACGCGGCGTCCCACAGTGGGGCGTTTTGATGATCTAGGTGGACAAAATTCATTTTTCCGATATTCTCGGAATTTAACAAAACCTCTATATTCTGGTAGCTGAATGTCTCTTTTGTCGAGATCCGTACGATTTTTGTCGAAAAAATTCGTGGTGTCGATTAATTACGACCGTAAAGAAAACATTTGCGCAAGTGGTTTGAGGGTGTTTCAACGGTTGCATTTATTTCCCTAAGTTCGAAAGCACGTCTTAACTATTCTGTTTAATGTGAAAGCACGAGTTTACTGAAAACATATTACATATTTGTCAAGGTAAGATTTAACCAACTGTTGTTTGAAAATAAGCGCCATTAAACCAGTTTAAGTGCTTTTTTCAGAAATGGTATTTTTGGATGATTCATGTTGTTGTTTACAAACTTTATCTTGACTTTTAGTACATTATTAAGCATTATTAAGCAATAAGATCTTTTTTAAGTAAAAGTGTCATTCCTAAGGTATTGGAAATTTAAGAAAACTCCTCGAAAGATTGCGAATCGTAAAGTTTTTATCAATAAGCCAGCTTTATATTAACTCTCAGTGTATGTATTATATTTAGTGAAAATTTTGCAAGTCAATTTTAAACCACTTGTAATTATCCGATTAATCTGAAACTTTGAATTCATGTGCAGTTTTAATGATAATACAATATTATTATCATTTGACGAGCGTAGAAGTTATACTGTTTCTACAGGGTTACACAAAAGTTTAGTTTAAATCTTGCAAGTTAATTTTAAACCACTTCCAATTATTCGATTAATCGAAAACTTTCAATACACGTGTAGTTTAAATGACAATACAATATTATTGTAATTTAAGGAAAGTAGAAGTTATACTGTATCTACAGGGCTGCACAAAAGTTTAGTTTAAATCTTGTAAATCAATTTTAATCCACTTATAATTATCGGATTGAGCTGAAACTTAGCTTACATGTCTATTTTACATGATAATTTAATTATATTATAATTTGAAGAACGTAGCAATTATGCATTTTTTACAGGGACACACAAAAGAATGTGGAATGACTGTTATTTATAAACACAAATTTTAATTCATTTTCACCAAAATTAATATAGATTATCGAGATGCACAATACCATCTTATAAAGTGAAAATAAAGTGAGCTGCAGCTATATTTATCTTAAGGGTCACACAAATAATAATTCGGATGCATCACCGTCTATAAGCAAAAATTTCATTTCAAATTCAATAAAATTTATATAGATTATTGACTTACACAACAGCATTTTTTCAACTGAAAATAATTTGAGTAGCATATATATTTTTTACAGAGTCACACAAAAGATAAAAGCTTATTTTTAAAATATGTTTTTATTTTTAAACTTTTATTTTTTCAGGATGACTACATACATTTCTCGACAATCTGTTGTTGACTTATGGGTTTCCAACCCAAAGGAAAGCAAATTCGAAGCTGTCCTTTCATTTTGGTTGGAAGAACTGGGGAATCCTCAGTTAACTGAAGACATTTTTAAGAATCTAAAATCACGTGTCCGGACATTTTGTTTTCAAATTCAACAAAAATGGTCTAAATAGACAGCGTTTTTTTTTCAATACAATTCCACCTGGTTTCAAAGAACCTTTCACATACCAGATTGCGTTATTCAAGCAATAGAAAACGAAAAAGTCTTAAATAAAAGATCAGTGAAACCTTATTATTATTATTTTTATTATTATTTAATCATTAAGTTATATTAACTTAGAATGTAAGTATGTATGTTTTGTTCAAATCATGCTAGTTAGTTTTAAACCGCATTTAAACCTTTAATAAATAATAATAATAATATAAATAATAATAATAATAATAATATAAATAATTAAATAAACCAAATATTTATCACTGTTTGAGCATTTTATTAGTGATACATTCGAAAAATAAGCAAAACCTAATTAAACTCCAACGCCATAATTTTGTCCACCTAAATCGTCAAAACGCCCCACTGGGCGTCCGCGGGAGGCATGGCGCCCTTTTTAACATTGTTGTATTCTTAAAAAATCGAGGGGCTACGGCTATAGACAAAGGGTATAGCCTAGAGTCACGAACGTTCATGGCCAGAGTATACGCTATAGCTTTATTTGAAAAAACAGAGAGTATATGGAGCGTCTTAAAAATTTTAAAAATGTATAAGGCGTATACCTCTCTATATACTCCACTACACCCCCTTCTTCTTAATGTTTCCTGTTATTAGCTTTTCTTAAAAATAAATATCCATTTTAAATTCATCCCTTCGCAACGGGCGTCCCTTACACTTATTTTATTTTTTCTGCACCGCTTTTTTTTTTTTTTTAATTAGAATTCTTTGATTTACTTGTTCGATGAAATGTATACTTTTAGATTTACTAAGATCTAAGTTTTTTTTTTCCCTGTAAATTATTTTTACATGGAATTTCTGAAGCGTAGGAGGTTAATGGGATGAGATGTATGTGCATCTCTCCGCGTAGTTTTTCCAATTTAGCACTTTTTTACTCAAAATATCTATAACTATTTCCCTATAGAAATCTGACTTTTGTTTACAGACATTAGATGATTAAATAAAGCGAAGACTACAATTGAAAAATAGTGGTAGGTATTTTCAATTTAAAAAGAAGGGGATAAATTCGTAACACTGATAAGACGCGTGTGTATCACCACCACTACTAAGTTGATCGACTTTGATCGAGACAGTTGATCGAGAGATTGGACAGGCCAGCAGATGTTGTAACACGTATACTTTGGTGCGATTGTATTCATTTTATATATATATATATATATATTAATTTTGCTCTAAAGAAGAGGCTCCTATTATGAAGCCTTGAAATATTTTTGGATATTTACGGTTTACTTTTCATTTGTTTTTGTATATTATGTTTTCATCTTAACACAATGAATTTTTTATGCATCTTATCAGTTGTTAAGACTGTTCTGAAATCAAAAGAAGCTACTTTCTGACACATTTCTGAATTCCTTTTTGTTCGGAAACGCATGAAGTGGGGCAGGTGTTCTTACTCAGAATCTATGTCATCGAATGGCGTTTTCCATTTATTATTAAAAGCAGAAGATCTTTCAGACAATACTGTCAAAGTGGGCGTTCATCATCATCATCCCAAACATGGTTTAAGGCTATAAACCTGTTCCGGCCTCAATCCATTTCTTTCATGGCCTTCCCCTGTCTCTTTTTCACCTTGGTTTATAATTCAAGGCTGCTTTTGGTATGCAATCAGAATCCATCCTTTCCATGTGGTCCCTCCATTTCCTTCTGCAATTTTATATTTTATTCAATATTGGCATAACCTCAAGCTCTCTTCTGATGTAGTCATTCCTTATTTTGTCCATTATCGAACACCCCTTCACACTCCTCAAAAATTTCATCTCTGAGGATTGTATTTGTCTTTCATCATTTTTTGTGAGTCTCCATGCCTCACTTCCGTATAGTAAAGTTGGTATTGCCATTGTTTTAAAAAATATATATTCTTGTGTATTTTCTTGTATTTCGAAGAGATCTTCTTATAGTTCCACAGAATTCTTCGTTTTTTCAATTCTTTATCAAGTTCGTTTATCAAGTCGTGGGCGTTTTGAACCGAATTCCCGACACGGCAGTGCTAGAAAGGGGGAAAACTTGTCGTCACGTAATAAATTCCGAGAGATGTTGAGATGAGAAATGCTTATAACTCGATGGGTAATTTATTTATCAAAAAATGGAAAACGTTATTCGATTCTAAATCGCTTTAATAGTCAGACCTACTAATTTCATGCTTTTACACATAAAAATGAGTCAGAAAATGTGTCAAAAAGTTTCATGTTATTGAGCAGGGAATTTGAGAACCACCTGAAATGTTCTTGGGGTTGTTTTAACTTATAAATCCCTGCTTTCGCTGCGCTAGCCTTTTTAGACACTATTTTTCATGAAAAAGATTTTAAAAAAAAAGGTATTTTTGACTCATTGGGGACCTCTATATAAACACGAGACCCGGCTGCATTATGCCCTTCGCCTCCGCACCCTTATGGCCGGCCTTTCGTTACAACCAAGGCCTTTTGTATGAACCCGGCCTTTCGTACAAGCTGCCAACCCTCCTCTTCTTTTAATACCACTATTTACCAAAAAAAAAAAAGAAAGAAATTCGCTGTATTCAATGACAGAAACTCTGCGATAAAATAAAACGAAGAATACTTTTTAAAAATAGCGATGTTCAAAAAACAAAAGAGTTGGTAGCTATGACGCTGTATTGTCTGCTTTTATTTTTCGATAAGTCACTCATTTATGGATAGATGGCAGCACTAATGAATAAATCATTCATGAAATGTTAAATTTTTACTTTCCGTGTCAATGCGCACATCTAAAAAACAAAGAATTAAATGCAATAATAATTTTTTAAAAGTTCTTCGACACTTTTTAATCTATATATAATGTTTTTGTTTTTTTTGTTTTTTTTTTACGAGAACTATTTCTTGATTTCTCTGGGTTAATATTTCTCAAAAATAAAATTCCTTACTTTGACGAAACAAAATAGAAATATGATTTACATTTAATAAAAGTAACATTTTACTGAATTATTAAATTTCATTTAAATATGAAAATACTCGTGGAAATTTATTCACGAGGTCGAACAACACATCGATTTTCTTTATTCAAAGTGCTGCCACTGGAAACTAGAAGAAGCATGAAACCCAGTTAGATATTTTTTAGTATAGTTTAAATTTCGCGATAACACTTTGAACTAGTTTAGAAAATTTCGAAACTTTTAAAATTTACATTCTTATTTCACGTTTCGCTCAGCTAGGTGTTTCGTCACGGAGAGATGTTGGATAAAACATGCATTTTTTTAATTAAAAAAAATAGTAATCATCATTCTTTGAAAAAAATAATAATCATCATTCTTTGAAAAAGAAAAATCATTCTTTAGAAGGAAAAAAAATCTTATGTAAAATTGTTTTTATTTGTTTGTTTGATGAAGAACCTGATTCGGATTTGCTATTTTCAAAAAGTTTTCGTATGAGCACAGCTAAGGATGGCGCTAGATTAGGGCTGGTGACATAGGCGTATAGCGTGACCGGATATATATATATTTTTTTTTTTTTTTTGGGAGGGGGGGCACAATGTTTATTAAACACACACACGCACGCACACATACCCATATATATATACAGTGGTATCTAGGTTAAAAACGGCCTCAGTTAATGAAGTTTTTTATTACAGTGGGTAAAAGGAATTCAGTTTCGATCTCCCAGCCCAATATAATACATTTTGTCTTCTTTTCAAAAAAGTTTACTTTTCTAAAACATTCGGAAATCGTACAGCAATTTTTGAATTATTTGCGAAATGTTTATGTGATTTTTAGCGTTTCTTCGCGTTTTGCAACAATTTCTTAACATTTGTATTAGGAATTAACACAATATAGTAAAATTTGTCCTCTGCCTTTTATGTGAAATTTTTATGTGATTTTTAGCGTTTTTTATCTTTCCGAGGCAATTTTTTAAACATTCGTACGAGAAATCAGTTTTTAATTTTTCAGCAGATATAATATATTTTCTACTTTGCGGTTTTTTATTTTTTGCAAATTTATTATGCGATTTTTCGCGTTTTGCGGCCTTTTTTTTTTTTTTTTTTTTTTTTTTTTTTATATATATATAAATATATTTGTAAACGGAATCCAATTTCAATCTTTTAGTGCAATACAGCAAATTTTGTGATCCGCGACTATTTTCTTAAACATTCGTAAAATATTAATTTCAATTTTTCCTCCCGATATAGTAAATTTTGTCCTCAGTGAATTTGAAAATTTTCGCAAATGTTTTATGTAATTTTTAGTGTTTTTCTGAGTTTTGTTGAAATTTTTTAACATTTGTGATACGAATCTGGTTTTAACCTTTTAACCCATTATTGTAAAATTCTCTCTGCGATTTTTAAACATTCGTAAAATTAATCCAGTTTTTATCTTTCAGCCCATTATACTAAATTTTACACTCTGTGACTTTTTGAACGTTCCGCGAATTTTTCATGCGACTTTTTGCACTTTTTTCGCGTTTCGCGGTAGTTCTTAACGTGTAGCGGCCATCTTAAAATGTCCGCTGTGTGGTAGAGCACGAGGGAAGAAGTACAACTGTTTTAAAACCAAAAACTGGTTTATTAACACAATCAGTAGGGAGTTTGAGCGAGCTCCACGAAATTTTCCTAAAAAATTAAATTAACTAAAGAGTTCTTGCTAACACTTGTAGCTTAAACAAAAACGAAACAATATAATTAAACCTTAACCTTTTTAAATATATAATCACGATTCAATACTCTTATCCTTCAAATTACATAAGCACTGATGCAGGTTCAAGTCAGCTTTATCACTGCATAAAATTCCAGTATAAAAATACTAAGGCTGATTATTAATCACGAGACTCGATGCGAGGTCTCAAGGCTAAACCTAAATCTCAGTCGCAATATTCAACTTCCCAGGCCAAGTCTCTGCTGAGCGCTCACCAGCTCCTCTGAGCTCTGCACTCAAGTCAAAATTCGCTGCTTATATACTTCCGTGTCGATCGACCAGCTCCAGAAAATTTGCATAATCGAAATTACACGGCGACTCACAATTTCAGGGATTCAGCTGTCCTTCGAAAGTTAAAGAAAGATAGAGAGCCTTTATAACTTGTACGCACATAGTCGGTTAACGGACAAAAACGATCTCATTCACACATTGCCTACTCACGTGATGCGAGTAGTCAATACCTTACAACCCCTCCCGGAAATTGTGAAAGAAAAAGCGGTGGTTTAATGCAGACCATCGTCTTTTTCTTTTAAAAATTTAGAGTCCAAAAAAAAAATGAACACAACATGTGACGGGTAAATTTAAATTTTGAATCCAAATGTAAATTTTGTACTTTTAACCCATCACGCAAAAACTGGTCAGATCGACGACACTTTCAACATAACCTCCTGTAAATGTGCAGTATCATGCAAAAGAATCTCACAAAATTTTCCGCACAAAATTCACAGCTTGCCAAAAAAAAAATTAAATAAATACGCAACTTTACCTTCAAAATTCCATGAAGTGCCGAAACAAATTGTAAAGTAGAACGTCACTACAAAACTATCTGTCAAAGAATAAAGTAGCTTTCCTAAAAATTCCCAAATTGCCAAAAACTCACATCCCCCGAAATTCAATGTAGATGACTCGCTCAATTACAATGGTCACAAACTAACAGCTAACAGAGCTGTGAAAGTGAAACAATTTTCTTTTATAAAATATAAAGGCATAAATATACATTACAAATTTCTTCAAGACAATTCTTCTTCTTGAGAACTAAAATATAAAAAAAACTTATAAATAGACTATCTGCTTCAAGATGATTTACTTCCTGGAACAAATTTCATTATCTACATACAATGTTACGTCAGAACTATGAAATACACTAACAATATTCATAATTAACAACAGCAGAACTAATAAGTAAGTTCCTAACTAGGGTATAACGAACAACACTTAAAACTTCATAACTAGTGCATAACCAACAACACTTTTAAAACGACATAACTTGCGAAAACCCAACATACAACACTAAACCGATAACGACCACGAACACGACCGAAGGGAGAAAGTTAGATTTGGTAACAATGTTAGTAAAGTGAAATAGAACGCGCGTGTCAAGGGCAACTCTTGACCGCAAAACACGTGCACGCCTATCCGCGGCGCGTGTAAAAAACCCATAATACTAAATTCATATTTCAAAATTCAACATATAGAACAATCATACACATAATATATACATAATTTATACATAGAATATTCACAGAACACTTATAGCACAATTATACAAGCAATTTAACAATCTCTCGAACATGAAAGCAGTGAATCTCGAAAGATGTTCTCTGACATCATAACTTAAATTTTGGCAAAAAAAATTTTGAACAGAAATTAAATGCACAACTTGTGAAGCCGAGATACAAAATCAAACAATGGTCGAAAGGTAACTATAACAGTTCAGCTGCTTTGTCCAGTCCATAGAACTTGTTGACATTTATATAGGCACTTTAAATGAAATTAATAAAAATGGAACGTCGTCACCTGATTTTATAGTGAAGATGAACTGGAAGCTTGTAGGCTCATAGAAGAACTCTGGCGGCGTCCCCAAAATCCTTGGACGAAACTCCGTTCTGATGCAGACTGGTAAGGAGAGGCCACTGTCGCTTGTCGTGCCTGCAGCCGGGTGTTGTAACCATGGCGACGTCCTTTGGGAGGAGCTCGTGTAGTGTCCACTCGACGACTGCTCGTAGATTCCACTCGACGACTTCTAGGCGGGCTTACTGATTTGTCCATTTGATGATTGCTAGGCGGGCTTGTTGAAGTGTCGACTCGACGATTTCTAGGCGGGTCTCGGCGATGGTGCCGCTGGGCAAGATTGTCTCTAGGGTTGAAGAATGTAGTAGCGAAAGGCGTTCGTTTCCGTGAGGCTCCCGACATCGATGTGGAGGGCAAGGTCCGCTTTCTGCCGATTCTCCTGCGCCGTTTGGTTGTAGAGGGGAGATAGTCCATGCCACGTTTTCGTGCGTCACTTTGGCACTGTCGATGTGATGACTTCTGAGATGGTTGACTATCGGAAGATTCGTTGAGATCTGTTGGTGGATTGCCGTTCCGGCCTCTCTTGGCAGGAATGTCTGTCGATGACTTTGATAACAGTCTCTTGTGTTGTGGTCGATGTGACGTAGAAGGGTTCTGCATGAATTTCTTGTCTGGAGGCTTAGAACTACTTGTCGAGATCGAATGCGGGTGCTGTCTTTTGCCATATTTTCGAACCACTTTAGGTAATGTCTGTTCAGCTGGCTGGCTAACCCTGTCTCGGTTAACTTGAGGAAATTTACGTTTCATCTCCGTTCGTATGTTATCACTATCATTATTAGAAGAATTATTTGCATAAGAAGATTGACTGAAAACACTTCCCTGAAGTCATGTAAAAACTTACTAAATTTGCTTATCTCCCCCTTTGTTAAACCAGATTCACTTAAATCAATTGAGAGTGATGAGGACTCGTTTGTACAAGTATTCTCATCATTATTAACCTCCAGTGTACGTGAAAAGAAATCCAGGCTCATCCCTCTATCTTTCATGAAATCAACTCCAACAATACAATGTGCTTTTAATCCATCGAATACTAGAAATTGCCACCTCGCTTTAACCGACCGTATTTCTACATCCAAATCCACCAGACCTTTTATACTGCATTGTATCCCTTGAGCCGATTGAACCACTAAATTAACATGTCGCAACCTTTTATACGAAAAATATTTCTTATACACCTCAAACGATATAAAACTTTTATCCGCGCCTGTATCCAGAATACTTTTCACCACTATTCCACTCAAAACTATTAACAACTCAGGTAATTCCACTGGGTTAACTACTACCGTGTTTAAATCGATCACAGAAGGCTTTGAAGAGTTAACCTGTGACTGCTGACCTTCAGCACAACAGCCACCTACCAGTTTAACCCCTGCTGACAATTTCTAGCCTTACCAGATCTTTCCTCTTTACGCTGAACGACTTTTTCGCCAACCACCAACTGTCTAACCCTGGACGAACTATTCTGCCGAGGGTTAACCTCGTTCCTTCTATCCAAACCATTGCTATTGCGACTGCTCACCCCCTCATTTCTTCTGAAACCATTATTATAAGTTTGATCATAATTCCGTAAACCACCACTAACTCTTTGAAAATTTTGCCTATCCCCATAATTAACTGGACCACGAACATTACGACCATTATTTTCAGTATCATAATTCCTGGACCTATTAATAAACCTATCCCCCTCGTTGAATTCTCGTGTGGTTCTCGGTCTATGGTGATCCGCCTCATGTCGCGCTTCATACTTTATTAATAATTGATAGAGTTCAGCTGTATTCGCTGGGGCACGCAGCTCGATAAAGTCCTGGATTGACACTGCGAAAAGAGGAAGCAGAATATCCATCAGCTCCTGATGAGTAACGTCAAGTGCCAACTTGTTTTTTAATTCGAGCTTTCTCAGAAAAAATCCGGACGCTTTTTCGTAAATAGTCTGGCGTTTACAATAGAATTCACGTCTTAATTCCGCTGCATTACGCTGATTAAGAAAGGCTTTAGTTAACTCCGAGCATGTTTGCTCAAATCTTTTCGCGTCATCGGTCACCAAGAAACGTCCAATGTTCTCAAGCCAAAGCAAGGCTTCATCCTTTAGAGAGCATTTCAATACTACATATTTGTTTTTATCCGGAATATCGTTAAAGGCAATATAATCGTTCAATTTATTTAAAAATTCTGTGACATCAGAATGTCCGGCAAAGTAAACTCTGGGGACTATCTCTCGTGGATGTGGGCCATCGTACAACCCGTGAAGTTGGGCGCCATTTGTAGCGGCCATCTTAAAATGTCCGCTGTGTGGTAGAGCACGAGGGAAGAAGTACAACTGTTTTAAAACCAAAAACTGGTTTATTAACACAATCAGTAGGGAGTTTGAGCGAGCTCCACGAAATTTTCCTAAAAAATTAAATTAACTAAAGAGTTCTTGCTAACACTTGTAGCTTAAACAAAAACGAAACAATATAATTAAACCTTAACCTTTTTAAATATATAATCACGATTCAATACTCTTATCCTTCAAATTACATAAGCACTGATGCAGGTTCAAGTCAGCTTTATCACTGCATAAAATTCCAGTATAAAAATACTAAGGCTGATTATTAATCACGAGACTCGATGCGAGGTCTCAAGGCTAAACCTAAATCTCAGTCGCAATATTCAACTTCCCAGGCCAAGTCTCTGCTGAGCGCTCACCAGCTCCTCTGAGCTCTGCACTCAAGTCAAAATTCGCTGCTTATATACTTCCGTGTCGATCGACCAGCTCCAGAAAATTTGCATAATCGAAATTACACGGCGACTCACAATTTCAGGGATTCAGCTGTCCTTCGAAAGTTAAAGAAAGATAGAGAGCCTTTATAACTTGTACGCACATAGTCGGTTAACGGACAAAAACGATCTCATTCACACATTGCCTACTCACGTGATGCGAGTAGTCAATACCTTACAAACGTTCTAAAGGTTGTAACAAGAATCCAGTTACAACCTTTTAGCACAATATAATAAATGTTGGCCTCTTTTCAATAATGTTTATTCAGAACTCGTATAGCGACTTTTGAATTTGTTCGCGAATTTGTTGTGCGGTTCTTAGCATTTTTTCAGGCTTTGCGACGACTTTCTGACATTTGTAAAATGAATCCAGCTACAATATTTTAACCCAGTATAATAAATTTGGTTCTCTGCGATTTTTAGGTTTTACGCGAATTTTTTTTTTTTTTTTTTTTTTTTTTTTTCCGTTTTTACGCATTTTGAAGCGATTTTTCTAACATTCGTAAAAGAAATCCGGTTTCAATCTTTAAACACAATATTGTTAATTTTGCTCTCTGCAATTTTTTAATTTTTCGTAAATTTTTTGTGATTTTTATTTTTTTATTTTATTTTATTTTATTTTATTTTATTTTATTTTTTTCAAGTTTCGTGGAGATATTTTCACATTCGTAAACAGAACCCGGTTTCAAACTTTTAGCTCATAATAGAGTAATTTTTTTTTTTAAATCTTTTCAATAAAGTTTATTCGGAATCCGTACAGTGATTTTAATTTTTCATGAGATTTGTACGTTTTTTCGCATTCCGTGGCGATTTTTTGACATTCATATAAGGAATCTAGCTACAATTTTTTTAACTCAATGTAATAAATTTTGTTCTCTGAGATTTTAATTTTTTTCGGGAATATTTTTTGCAATTTTTACGTTTTTACGCGTTTTGCGGCGATTTTTCTAGATTCGTATAGGAAATCCGGTTTCAATCTTTTAACACAATATAGTAAATTTTGTGTGTGATTTTTGAATTTTTTGTAGATTTTTATAGGATTTTTTTGTGGAGATATTTTCACATTCGTAAAAAGAATCTGCTTTCAATCTTTTAACCCAATACATTATTATTATTTTCTTTTTTCAATAAAGTTTATTCGGAATCCGTACAATGATTTTAATTTTTTTTTTCGCGTTTCGCAGCAATTTTTTAACATTTGTTACAGGAATCGAGTTTCAATCTTTTAGCCCAATATAGTGAATTTTGACCTCTGCGATTTTTTTTATTATTATTATTTAATAAAAATGAGATTTTTAGCGGTTTTTTTGCATTTTGCGGCGGAAGGAATCCGGTTTCAATATTTCAGAATAAATTTTGTTCTCTGAGATTTTTAAATTTTTCGCGATTTAAATCGCATAAAAAATTGTACACGATTTTCTCCGATTTTTTGCGGTTAGCGGCAATATTTTAACATTTGTAAAATGAATTCGTTTTCAAGATTTCAGACCAATATAGTATATTTTGTCCTCTGCGAGTTTTGAATTGCTCGGGAATTTTTTAGTGTTTTTTCACATTTTGCGTCTGATTTTTTACTTTTTTTTCCGAAACGGAAAGAACTAATTCTCTGTTAAATTTTGCTCTGCTGCGATTAAATTAAAGTTGGAAGAATACAAAATCGTCGTAACGGAAGCTACGATGCTCAAAATATTAAACGAATTTGGGTGGAAATAAAAAATCACAAAAAATCAAGGTTAGTTTGATTCAAGACCAGAGCAGACGTAACCTGCACGGGTGTACGCTGTTGACGGTAGTTCGACCTCACTACCAGGTTCATTTAATTCGAGGTTCACTTAGAAAAAAATGACCAAGGCAATGAGGAAAGCTCCGCTAGTTTATTTTATTGAAATTAATATTTTTGTAACAAATATAATAAATAGCACCACAACAACTCTATTTGACGCCTGGTGCGAAACACCTTGTTAGTTTTTCTAACCGACTGTAAATGCATGAGTAGTGATTAGTGTCGGCACCGATTAAGCTTGTCAGCGCCTGATGCAGGGGCACCGCCCGCACCCCCTTGGTGCGGCCCTGATAATAAATAAGACATTTATCAAACTTTTAAGACATTTAAAAAAGTTTAGTTTGCACTTTTAAGAAGTACTAATCATTTAAGGTATGTGAGCCTGCAAAATTGCATCTTGGATAGCAACGGTTTTGCTTAATAACGGTATTTCTGGAACGGATTACCATCGTTTACCAAGGTACAGCTGTATATTAACTTTAAAACACTTCATTCAAGTAGGCTTACACTTTGAAAAAAAAAATCATAACCATTGCATCTCAAAAAGGCGAAGGTATAGTGCCGTCAATAAAATAAATAATAATAAGTAAGAAAGAGGAACATATTTAACTATGCACAAAACATATTTTGGCTGTACTGCAGAAAGTGAATGCCTTTATAGAAGGATTTTTAAAGGAAAATGTCCTGGTTTTCATTAACGTACAAGTCAATTCTGAAAAACTTCCAGTCATCCCATTTTGCCCAGCTCAGTTTTTGGTACCAAATTCATTACTTCAAAGAAAAAGAGCTGAGCTATCTATACTGATCTGACATATGAGTAGGAAAAAAAAATGAAGAAATATAAAATGAAAATAAAAGTAGTTATTTCATTTCCATTTTGGGTCAGTACAAGACAAGTCTTAATTGACTGTAACTGTATCATATTTTAGAAATTGATGTTCAGAAAGTTGGGGGGGGGGGGTGCACGTGCCCCCTCGTGCCACCCCGAGGCTACGCCTATGGCTGGTGAGCAAGTCCGTGCGTGTGTGTGAGGGGTGGGAGGTATGATTCATTTTTAAATTTTACCTAAATTTTCTTTAGTTTTAACGATTTTATTTAAATAGTAAATAATTTCCTTTTTTATTATTAAAATTTTTAAGTTGACTTAAAATAATTCAATATGAAGAAGAAAATTATGTTTGAGGGTATAACGGCTTTTATTTAATTTAAAAAGTTGTCAGCTTATCACACTACTCTATCCAAAAAAAAAAAAGTTACCCCCCCCCCCTTCCGTCACACACACACTAGATTTCGTTTGACATCGTTGGTAGCTAAATTTAGGTACATTTGAGAAGTTCTATTTTTTTTTTTTTTTTTGTAAAGCAGATGAGCTCTAGAAATTTCCTCCTCACCCGGGGAGCGGGTGAAATTTCGAACGGAGTAAATGGCCAAATTGGTGATTTTTATTAGAGGTCGACCGAGCTCGAGAAAAATCTTTTATTAAACTTGTGCCTATTTTTTTTTTCTTCTGAAGAGTTGGGCCTTTCCAGGTTTCTTTCCAGGTTTCTTTCCAGGACCTTCCTATATTTCATTCTTTCTGGGTCGTGTCGGCTAATATATATATTTTTTCTTGTTAGGGGTAATATCGTAGTAGTGGAGAAAATGAACGATATAAAAGCATATTTATTTGTTTCATTTCTTCTTTTTTTCTTTTTCCGGTTTTTAAATAATTTCACATACTGGTTAATCATCAAAATATATTTTGGCGGGGTACTGTAAATGACAGATTTTTCTTTTAAAATCTTACATGTATCCAAGTCGGATCTAGGAATCGGAGTAAACTCTTGAATATTTAAATATATGTTTAAGCAGGCGAAAAGCTTTAAATAGAGTTATATATATAATAATGTATATTACAAAAAAAAGGAAAAAAAAATCTTTCATCTTTTGTCTTTTATCATTTTTTGAGAAACCGACTAAGGCGAATGCTATAAACAATTCATAAAAAGTAAAAGGTTAGAAAAATTAAATCAGCTATACTCAACCTTTTTTTTTTTTTCTCGCGGGCCGCAAACATACAGGGTGGTCATAAAGTCTTTCCCTGATTACAATTATGTATTGCAGAAAAACTAATATAATTAGGCATATGCTTTTTTTCAATATATTGTAAAGACATTTATGAAGTTTTTAATACAAGTACTTACGTCAGTAAATTTAGATGCGAGCACCCTTGGTAGCTCGAAGAATGTCAAGGCGGCATTCCATACAGCATCTGTGATCCTGACCTTGAGTGTTTCAATATTTTTCACTGGTGTTGCAAACACTCTGTGCTTCATGTACCCCCAAAAGAAAAAAAATTAGAGGAGTAATGTGAGGAGAGCGTGGAGGCCATGGTGCCACCATAGGGGCACACGTTGGCATTTCATGAAGTATATGTGGTCTTATTAAAAACTTTATAACAGTACTTACAATGTATCCAAACAACCTTGAGTCTAATTATAATAGTTTTCGCACAATAAATATTTATAATCAGGGAAAGACTTTATGACCACCTTGTATGTTTGCGACGTTACTAAGACGTTGACTAAGAAAACGACATTTAAGATGTTTTAACATAATTTTAAATTAATTATAAATAACAAGACAGATTTCGTCTTCCCATGAAAATATCTAAAATAACACTGAAGGTCTTAAATACTTTTTATGCATATCCCAATTAATTTTATAAATATGGATTAATGATTATGTATCTCGGGCCGCACGTAAAAGGTTTCCAGGACGCATAAGGGTCGCGGGCCGCAGGTAGAGTACGGCTGATTTAGATAATTGGTTGGTGATTTTTTTTTCTTTTTTTTTTAAGGTGCATACATTATATTTAATACAAATTAAACAAACTGGTCTCACTCGTTCTAAGTTCGCTATTATGGCGAGTGCAAGGAATTTTTAAATTAAGCTTAGCATAGGGGATTGAATGAATATGGGATAATTATAATACAATTGCTAACAATTTAGTGGAATAACAGTCTAAAAATCGCCAACCCAAATCATCCAATGAATGTCATCCAAAACTTTTGTGAGTGCTTATTCCTATAAAGAAATAAGCAACATACATAGCATAAGGACAACATACTTAAAATTTAAGAAATTCATTCAAGATAATTGCAAGATCAATGCACTGTTTCACTTAGGCTTCAATAGATTTTAGTATTTCGGATGTTATCCTGATTACAAAATTTGTATTACAGATAGATAGATAGATAGATAGATTGATAGATAGATAGATAGACAGATAGATAGATAGATAGATAGATAGATAAAATAAATTATTGCAATAGGACGATTTATAAAACAAATACCCTAAAAATTGAATTTTAAAGATTTAAAACTGCTCACCTGCGAACACTGAGCTCCATTACGAAAGAGGCAATCGGCGAAGGAGGAATTTAGATGATTGTTTATTTATTTATTGGTACAACAAAGAAAACTAATATGTTGTGGCCATCACAAAACATTCTTCTATATAAATCAAATCGTCTGCAACCAAAATTAAATGACAATCTATTCATCCTTGAGATACAGGTGTCGCAGAAATCGGGAAAATCAGAGCATAGCAGTGCCACCTGTTGGGAGGTATACATCCAAACCTAATAGGAATCTATTTATGTCAAGGTCTAACATAATATGAAGTTTGATGAAATTCCGTGCATTAGTTCTTGAGATATATAGCCATTGCGGAATGCATCATAGCAGCCCCACCTGTAGGGTGATTTTCACCAAAACCTAATAACCAACAATTTATGCCAACGTCTAACTGAATCTGAAGTTTGATGAAAATCCGTGCATTAATTCTTGAGATAAAGCTATTGCGGAATTCGTGAAAAACGAAGCATAGCAGTGCCACCTGTTGGGAGATTTACCCCAAAAATTTATCAGCTCCAATTTATATCAAGGTCTAACTGAATCTGAAATTTGATTAAATTCCATGCGTTAGTACTGGAGATAGAGCGCCCACAAAATTTTTGTCACCACACAAAATTTTTGTCACCACAGATACACTCACAGACGCACACAGACATACTCACAGACAGACATTACTAAAAACAGTCTAATCGTGTTCAGGACCTTCTAAAACGTATAAATCCGTCAAAAACCGGAATTCGAAATGTTTCACGAATCCAATGCTTCTTTCTTGGAAAGACAGAAATTTTTTTTAAAAAAAAGCTGATTCTTTTTTCTTTTAAATAAAGTGTTTTAAATATTTTAAACTTTGTTAACTTGGTATGTGAATGTAATATTTGCCACTTGCAGTGTCGTCACTGTACAATGGTATATGGTATAGATTTATTTTTTTTCAACAGCATGACATACACAGAGTTTGTTGACTATTTTTGTAAATTCAACGAGCATGAAGTTGTTGGGGTAAAGCTAAGGGGGTTTAAGTAACTTTTGTTTACTTATGGCACTATTTTTTGAAAGTCTGGTATACTACACGAAAGACATGCTTTATTTTTATTTTTTAAACTAAAATTTCTTATGCCACACATAGTCATCCATAAAAGAAATTCATCGCGGAATTAAGGAAACCTCGGAAATCGAAATCTACGCAGGAAAACTAGTAAAACGGAAAAATGGATTGTGAGAGCGAAAATAAAATAAGTTGAAACTGGTGTGAAACAATAAGAACTAAAATATCTTCTTAAAACACCATCAAAAACTTTAAAATGCGCTATCCCTTTAGAAAGATCTGAGTCTTTCTTCGTCAGGCGCAAAAAGACGTGCTTCTACTAAGAAAGTCTTGCTGCTGCTTTCTTAGTAGAAGCACGTCTTTTTGAGCCTGACGAAGAAAGACTCAGATCTTTCGAAAGGCCTAGCGCATTTTAAAGTTTTTGATGGTGTTTTAAGAAGATTTTTTAGTTCTTATTGTGAGAGAGAAAGTAGGATTATGATTCCGTGGAGCAGAGCTAATCTTTCTGGCGATCAAAACGAAAAGTCAGGATCGAATTTCGAAAATGGCAAAGCCAACGAAAAACGCAAACATTATTAACCACCAAACACTTTTTTTTTTACACATAATAAGCAAAAAATAAGGACAGAACACCACTTTTTCTGTACTAAAATATTTGCCTAATATAATCGAAAAACGTCTGCCAATTAATAAAACAAAGATTACACTTCAAACTTATTGGTATCCAAAAACATTTAGTAACGAAGCAAGTAAACTGTTCAGTGGTTAAATCCAATTTATGTTTATTAAATAATATTTATAAACGATTTAACCCTAACATCTTGAGCTCAACGCGAAATGCTGCAGTGTTTGGTTCTATAAGTATATATCACTAAAGTAAGAAAACTCCAGATACCGAAGAACAAGAAGTGCATGAGTAAAAAATTTAATATAGACTCACGCATCAAAAGTTGCGAAATGGGTTTGTCTACTATAGAACGTTTCATTTGCACTTGTGTTAGTAAAGTATACTGGATTTTTTTTCTTTCTTTTTTTCAATTAGATAAACGTTTAAGAAGAATGACGCGACACTTCATTTTTTAAAAGAAAAACATATAGCTTTTTTTTTTAATTTATTGAGTTCAGTATCTAAAATTGATCAATGATATTTTGTCGTCTCGTCACCATATAGATATAAAACATTTTTCACATTCATTCTGCAGTGAAGGCGATACAGAAAATATGATAACCGCACAACTCGAAGTACATATTATTTCATTCTGATAACTTTCCCCTACAAAGGTCAATAATAAACTGCGACCGCATTCTCAGGAAGTACATATGATAAGAATATATTACTTGTGAATTCATATTGAATTAGTAATAGTTTTCATAAAAACACGTATCTAAAAATATAAATCAAGAACGTATTCGAAAACGCGACATTTCTTAGCGCGGTTCAGAAAATTACTGAAATGAAAGATGCGCTCATCTATGGCTCAAAATATCATCTATGGCTTACACAAGTTAAACATAGGTATGCTTTCAGAAATTACGTATATACAAGGTTCCCAAACAAATCGAAAATTGCCAGGCTTAACTATGTATGGAAAGTACCACTGTACCACATTAATAGGGAATAAATATTATTTGAAACTGATATTGTCGCATAACTCTGTGAGCCCGACCGATCGAAAGATGAATAAAAGGCTCGATTAACTCATAGGATACCCTTTGAGAACTAAACTTTTTGAACCAGACTATTATAATTAAAATTCAACTACTCGAATGTTTCTAACGATAGTCTAGGAATCTTAATGAAACAAAATTTCACTATTATCAGTAGTTAAACTGGAAATTACTTAAGTTAAACTGTGAAAACTGGAAAAAGCAGCGGTCTGTGAGACCGCTAACAGCAGTTACTAAGGATTAATAGGGAAATATGTCGGGTTGATTATATGATGTAACTTTAAAACTTTGATTCATTTCACATAGATCTGACCTGTGTGCTTGACATCAGGTATTCGCTTATAAGTCATCCTCAATATACAAGAATGAGATAGCCACAATGAAATTTACAACACCAGAAAATTACAACCGACGGCCCCACAAAGAGCGTGCAACGGAGCCAGTGGGAGTCGAACCCGCAACCCACCTACGCTCTCAAGCGATTAGCCGTGTGATACCTTAACCACTCAGCCACGGTGGGCCCCTCCTTTAAAACTTTCTTAAAAGAAAATTCTTGCATTTTAACAAATTCTAAAACTTAATCTGATTATTGCTGTTTTTATTTTTTATTTTTATTTTTTCAACTGTACGACATTTTTTAGGTGCGTTTGTAATTATATAAATACGTACGTAGCATCTATAGTCGTCGTCTGGTCCCTTCGTCTGTCCACATATGATAGCGCAAAAACTACCCAATCGAATGGTTTGAAATTTAATATATACAATCGTTGCTGAATTTTATCGAGTCATTTCAAATTTTATGAAAATCGCATCAAAACTTAAAAACATGTTAATAAAAGTTTTCTTCATTCTATTAAATCCTAACATACATAATTAATTCAATCGCAGCATTTCGCGTTGAGCTCAAGATGTTAGGGTTAAATCGTTTATAAATATTATTTAATAAACATAAATTGGATTTAACCACTGAACAGTTTACTTGCTTCGTTACTAAATGTTTTTGGATACCAATAAGTTTGAAGTGTAATCTTTGTTTTATTAATTGGCAGACGTTTTTCGATTATATTAGGCAAATATTTTAGTACAGAAAAAGTGGTGTTCTGTCCTTATTTTTTGCTTATTATGTGTAAAAAAAAAAGTGTTTGGTGGTTAATAATGTTTGCGTTTTTCGTTGGCTTTGCCATTTTCGAAATTCGATCCTGACTTTTCGTTTTGATCGCCAGAAAGATTAGCTCTGCTCCACGGAATCATAATCCTACTTTCTCTCTCACAATAAGAACTAAAAAATCTTCTTAAAACACCATCAAAAACTTTAAAATGCGCTAGGCCTTTCGAAAGATCTGAGTCTTTCTTCGTCAGGCTCAAAAAGACGTGCTTCTACTAAGAAAGCAGCAGCAAGACTTTCTTAGTAGAAGCACGTCTTTTTGCGCCTGACGAAGAAAGACTCAGATCTTTCTAAAGGGATAGCGCATTTTAAAGTTTTTGATGGTGTTTTAAGAAGATATTTTAGTTCTTATTGTTTCACACCAGTTTCAACTTATTTTATTTTCGCTCTCACAATCCATTTTTCCGTTTTACTAGTTTTCCTGCGTAGATTTCGATTTCCGAGGTTTCCTTAATTCCGCGATGAATTTCTTTTATGGATGACTATGTGTGGCATAAGAAATTTTAGTTATATCCCATGATATCCCATGATAGGTAATGATTCTATAGGTTGCCATGGTGATTACGTCCTATTTAAGATGAAGTCCTATTATTCCCGTATTACTGAATTTAAAAAACGAATTTGTATACTAAAATTGTTTAATTATAGCAATCCTATAAGCTAACTGACAGTTTTTTGGATAGATGTTTCCGAAGAAATAGATATTAAATGGAAAAAGAGTCTAAATATGGATTTCAAGATCTGAAATTTTCAAATCTAGGCTTCAGTTTAAATTTGGAGTTTTCAGTAAATGGCACCAAAAGATGAAATGTTGCCCACTTAAAATGTACTTATTTTATTAAGGAAATTAATTATATCATAATAACAGACGATATAATTCATTTCACTAAAACAATAACGATGATTTTTTTTTACATTGTCTTGTATTGGATATTTGCGCGTGCAAGATCTGAATCATATCATATATTCTTTCTAATACGAGCAAATCTTGTGTGTGGTTATATATATATATATATATATATGCAAATTTTAGCTTAAAAACGGCTCTAACGATTTTGACGAAATTTTGTATCTTACCGTTTTGGGGCACCAGAAAAACATTGGGCTAGGTCACATGTTCGAGAAATTGGATTAGTGGGTCATTTTGGGTCATTTTGGGTCATGATCAAGCTAATTGTATCTAAAAACGGTTCAAATGATTTTGACGAAATTTTGTATCCGACCATTTTCGGGCACGAGAAGACTATTGGGCTGGGTCACATGTTCGAGAACTTTCGATTAGTGGGTCATTTTTGGGTCAACGCGGGTCAAATTAATTTTATCTAAAAAACGGCTCAAACGATTTTGATTAAATTTTGTATTCTACGAGTTTCGGGCACGAGAAAATCATTGGACTAGGTCACATGTCCAAGAAAATTCGATTAGTGGCTCATTTCTGGGTCATTGTGCGGGTCAAGCCATTTTATCTTAAAAACGGCTCAGACTATTTACACTAAATTTTGCATCCTATGGTTTTCGGGCACGAGAAGACTGTTGGCCTAGGTCACATGTTCGAGAAAATTCAATTAGTGGGTCATTTTGGTCATGGGTCATTATGGGTCAAGCCATTTTATCTTAAAAACGGCTCAGACTATTTACACTAAATTTTGCATCCCATGGTTTTCGGATACGTGAAGGCTGTTGGGCTAGGTCACATGTTCGAGAAAATTCAATTAGTGGGTCATTTTGGTCATGGGTCATTATGGGTCAAGCTATTTTATCTTAAAAACGGTTCAGACTATTTACAGTAAATTTTGCATCCTATGGTTTTCGGGCACGAGATGACTGTTGGGCTAAGTCACATGTTCGAGAAAATTCAATTAGTGGGTCATTTTGGTCATGGGTCATGATATTTGAACTCAAATTTAATTTTGACCGGGCATAGCTCGGTCTTCCCTGCTCGTATTTATAAAACTAGTTATAATACTAACGCACTTCATTTGTCACGTTTGACGTACAATTTCCAACTTGTTATTTTTTCAATTATGTGACATTTTTTTTCTAATTAACATATAGTTTTGATATTCCGGTCACTTTGAAACATTTAATGACAATAGCTACACTTTTTTTTTTTCTTTTTCTTTTTTTTCAATCAGGACGCCTATAGATTTTTCGTTCTTGTTTTTTCAGATTCTCGTATTTTCTTATGTTGAAATACAGGGTTTCCATAAATTATTGTCAAGGTTTCCTTCCCTCATAACTCTTGATTTAAGAACATGACGAGAAATATTATTTAGTTATTCGTAAAGTACAACTCGAAAAGTTTTCAAATGACATAAACAAAGTTACATATGTGTAAACATGCAACTCAAAACGTTAATAACCAAATAACGATTATAATCAAATAATAATTAATATTAAAATTTTATCAAATTTGTCAAAAGATTATTATTGACTAGCAAGCTACGCCCGCTGCGCTGGTCAGTTTCTACAAATGAGCCTTGAATCAAACGAAATATATCGTTTAATTTGACCTTGTATTTGAAAGCAATCTGTATATTTACCTGGAATATCCTTCCACATTACTGAAAAATAACGTGATTATATTTTCTAATGTGCAGTCAAAATTTGAGCTGTTAAGGACCAACTCTTTTATTTGGTCATTTACAGTTAAGGTTTGCTAAAGAAATGATAAAACTATATGCAATATACTAAAACCTTCACTAAAAGTTGTCGAACTAACAATGCAAACAAATTAACTAACAAAATCCATTCAGTAGAAGTTTTTATAAAAGCTAATCTTTGATAATCGGTTCATCTGATTATAGAACTTTTCCACATAATTCTAAAACTAACAGAACGATATAAAATATACTAAAACCATCCTTACAAATTATCTATTTAACAATGCAAGTCGCAAAAAATATGCCCAGTAAAAACTTTCAAAAAGGCTAATTTTTCGGAATCGGGTTCACCTGACTATATAACCTTCACACATAACTGTTTGACTAAGCGACGTAGAACAATATGTAGTACATTAAGACCATTCCTGAAAGAGCATCTAACTAACAATACAACTCTCATCAAAATCCGTCCAGTAGAACTTTTTCAGAAAGCTAATCTTTCATAATCGGAATCAAATATTGAAAAGGCTAACATTTGATAAAAAAAATGGTCACCCGATTTTCGAATTTCGCTCTATAATTCCAGTACTAAGCAACGTAGAATGATATGTTATATAATAAAACTTTCCCTAGAAAATTATCTAACAGTGAAATCAACAGTGAACCATCGAAATCCATTCGGCAAAATCTTTTAAAAAGGCTAATATTTCATAATCGGATTGATCTGATTATAGAACTTCCCAGAATAATTCTATAACTAAGCTACGTAGAACGATATGTTATACAATAAAACCTTCCCGGAAAAATTATCTTACAGTTTTAGTTCTACGAAAATCCATTCAGCAGAGCTCGAGTTATAAGCAACCGGAACGAAATTTCATATATGTAGAAGTAAATAGAAGTATATTGCCATTAATATAGTTTGCATTTGAATTTTAAAAAAGGTACTTTTCGGTTAGCCGGGCGCCAGTGATATATGTATGTATATGTATGTATATGTATGTATATGTATGTAAAATTAACAAGTATTTTAATTACTGCATTGCATTAATTTGATTGAAAAACAGTAGTAATACTATTAATTATCAACATTATAAATTTTGAGATATTTTGAATTGTTTATGAATTATTTAATTAGATATTTAAATTAATCTATAAATATAAAATATATTTACAATGTAGTATAAATTAAACATTAATTATTTAAAAACAAGTCTAATATATATTTAAGTAGTAGTAAAAATAAAACATTAATTATTTAATAAATGTCTATAATATCAGTGGATTAACACAGCTGGCAGCAAAAATAATTTGAATTAAAATAATATCTCTTTTACATAATATATTCTTGTTAAGAATATCTGAAATGCTGTGCAAGTTGAATTAATTCTGTGTAGATTTATTCATATAGTAGTATTATATTTTATTTGAATTTTAAGTAAAACTACAAGTTAGTATTGTTTTTTAAGTTTATTTATATAAATAAATCTAATGAAGTGAGTATGTAACTAATAAAGTGGATATTTAACTAAATATTAATTATGAACTATTATAATACCAATAGATGGTGACACTTTACCTTTCAGGTAGTTGTAGATAATATTGTTAATATTATATTTAATTTAACTATAGAGGGAGCTATTGATTGTATATTAATTTTACTTTCAGGAATTAAAATTGGATGGAGTAATATATATTCACGGATATAAATTTGTTATAAGTGTATTAAAACCAGAATTATTTTGAGTGTTTTTGAATCATTTTGTGATTGGGTGTCATTTATGGGGTTGTGTTTTAAAAAAAGTGTGCTCTCAACTTGTCTTACAAATCATTTCTCTCAACTCGACTTAGTTAACATGTATGATGCATTGCCATGTGGATGTGAATATTATGTAGACGTTGTGACATTTTAAGGATTCTGTATAATTATTGTGAGTAAAATATTTTATCTACACTTTACGCGTTCATATTTCCAATTTTATTATTTCAAAACTGTTATCTCGTGGTAATTTAGTGAGGTGTTAATTACAGTTTTTTGGATAATCGATGTGAGTGAAATATATTGTATTTTCTTAATGGTTTTTTATTTCCTATTTAAATATTTCCAAATTTTAATATTTCCAATTGTTGTCTGGTAATAATTCAGTGTACCTGGATGATTCTACTGATCTTAGCATTATGCCAGTAGAATTATGAAACACTGAATTATTATTTAAAACACATGTGGGTGCATCCAGGCTGATGAGTACATGTGCATGTGTTTTTCCATGTCCAATTCATATTTAATTCTCATGTGGTCCAATTTTCCATTGTGTATGGTTCATATTTAATTTGTTAATCCATTTGTGTTTACTTAATTGCAACTCCAATTTATAATTTTTTTTTTCCCCTTTCTCTCTATTTCTTTTTTCAATATTCTTTTGGTATGAGTAAAATTTGGCCAATTACCATTGAAGCATCAGCTATGGTAATATTATGTTTGCACATGTTAATTATTAGCTATGTGGTATTCTGTATACACAGTATCATTGATTATCTCTTTGGAGATTTAAGTAGAATAGAACTTGATATGTTTTTTGAAATTCATAGATATTATAATTATATATATATATATATATATATATATATATATATATATATATTCATACATATAAGTGTATATATATGTATGTATATGCATGTATTTGTGCAAATATATGTATGTATATACATGAATTTGTGTAGATATATGTGTATATATATACCTCTGGCTCCCGGCTAACCGAAAAGTTTAAAAAAAATACTACAAAAATGCAGTCGTACACTTAAAAAAAAAACACCTTTTGGCTTAAAATCTCTCAACAAAACTGTTTTTCTTTTCTTTTCTTTTTTTTTAAATAAAATTAGTAACAGTTTTTTCTTTTATTTTTCCAGCCCTTTCCATTCTTTCTGCAACAAACAAAAAGACACCTTTTGGCTTAAAATCAAACTGTTTGGGGTCAAAAATAAAATAAAAATCGCCAAAAACAAAAGATACATCGCCAAATATTGTTTCAATATAGAAATCTTGCCCCTTGAATAATTTTTTAAGCATTACGAACATTCCCAATCATGTTTAAATTAAATATTTTCGTTTTATAAAATTCTCTCATCAAAACTTTTCTTTTTTTTAATAAAATTAGTAACTGATTTTCTTTTATTTTTCGACATGTATAGCCTTTTCATTTCTTTCTGCAACAGTAATAATCGCCAAACAATTAGCAATGGTAACCTTATCGGCCAAAATAACAGAACTTTCTATCATAATTCTATAACTAATATACGTAGAACGTTGTGTTATATACTAAAACCTTCCCTGAAAAATTATCTCTCGAACAGTGTAAGTTCCATCAAAATCCATTCGGCAGAACTCGAGTTATAAAGGAACGGAACGAAATTTCCGTTTGTGTTTTATATATATAGTAGATGAATTATGTATATCTATCTAATTTTGCACTTATAATTCATTCATAACTTTTTGGTAAATTTGATAAAATTTTAATATTAGTTATTATTTTATTATAATTGTTATTTGATTAATAACCTTTTGAGTTGCAACTTTACGCATGCGTAACTTTCTTTGTGTTATTAAAACACCTTTTTGTATTGTACTTTACGAATATGTACACTGCAAAAAAAAAAATAATAATAATAAATAAAAATAAAAATTGTTGATTTTACAGTATAATACTGCCACCCCAGCTGCCAGTATTATACAGTAAAATTAACAGTAATAAACAGTATTAGCTAGTTAAAATATTGATTTTTATATGATACCATAATTTAGCCTAATTGGCTCACAAATCACTTTGATTAACTTCTGTTTGAAATACATAGTTATTATAGCTGCATTGCGCTTTTAATGGTGTATTTAATAATAATTTAATAATAATAATATTTTAGTATTACTATTATTTCCTGGTATCATTTGTTTATCTATTGAATTTTCAAGGGCATCTTTATAAAATCTTATTCAGGTTCTAATGATTTTTTTTTTTTTTTTTTTTTTTACCAACATTAATTTTGTACTGACTTATGACTGCTAGGGGTTTTTATATTGTTGTCTTTTGATGTTAGTTTGCTTAATGGGACTTTATGTATATATGTAAATAGTTTTATTATATAGCTTTATTATATTTAATCAAGTATTAAACAGTCAATCTTAATATTTTTTTTTATTTTATTTTTTTATTTTTTTTTTTTATGGATATTCAAGTAATATTAAGATTGATTCATAACAATTTTTTTTTAAATATGTTATAGATATATTTAATATGTATTTCTTGCAATTTTTATTGCTATCAAACAAATATGGCAGTTATTAGTAAAATGTTAGATACTGGCAATTTAGGCCTTGGTGGATCCAGGACTAATGCTCGGTACAGGAAGATTATTAGGGATCTTCCTGGATCGTTATCAGATAACCTATTCTATTGTCCCAAGCCTGTACTATGTTTTCGAGAGTGTGAATCTAAGCGTTGTCTTACATGTCCATTAGCTGATAAGTCACAGATTTCAAATAATAACAATCTTAATTTGGTAAAATTTTGCAAAGCATACAATGTAATCTATTCATTGAAATGCAATTCGTGTAACATGGAATATATTGGACAGTCTTGTCAAAAATTACATAAGCGGCTAAATTTACATCGTTCTCATATTGATAAATATAAAAATTCTAAATTTCAAACAACTCATAATATTGAATATACTCATTTCAAAAATCATGATTTTAAAAATATTACTATTAAAATACTTAAAATACAAAAAAATTTTACTGAACGACTTTTTCTAGAATCTAAATATATAAGACATTTTAATACTACATATCCTTATGGATTAAATCAATTAGTATACAAAAAATCACATCCTGTATTTTCAGATTTAACTAAATATGAAAATTATAAAAATCTTTATTCCGGATTAAATTTTTCAAACTTAAAAAAAACTTCTAGATCTGGTAGAGGTAAACATAATAACAAAAAATTCACTGATGATATTGTGATTCAACAGGAGCTTGATAATCTTGAGGCACAATTTTGTAATGATTATTGTTGGCTTGCTATAAGAAAACATGTTTTTAGTATAAAAAAGAAATATATAAACCAATATTTCAAGGTATTTAAAAAGAATCAATATTCTCCACATTTTTGTGATATCTTTTATGATATTCTACATTATAGAGCAAACCTATTAAATACAAGTCTTTCTAATAAACCTAAATATAAAACTAATAATACACAATTAATTATAAATTTTTCCAATCATGTATTTAATAATATAAATTTACACAATATAATAAACAACATTAATAATAATTTTCCAATAAAAAATTTTACCATTCACAAGACATATAAATATAATCGCACACTTGGACGTAAAATTTTTAATTACAATTCTTTTGCAAAAAATTTGGTCTCTTCAAAGAATTACCCATGTTATTGTAATGACCCAAAATATCAAAAGTATATAAATACAACACATGGTCATATCATTACTGGTGATCTTAATATTGTAGAACAACCTATTTTACAAAACTTAATGCATAATGGCACAAAATTTCGTCTTCCATATAAGTGTAATATCAAATCCATAATATTGCAGTTTATTCAAGATATTGATTTGTTTATATATAAAATTGCTGTTGATTACAATAAACCAATCGAATATTTCAGTGAATGGAGATTTTCTGTAATTGATAAATTAAAAAATGAAATTATAAAAAATTATCATCATATTACACATGCAGCTTTTAAAAACATAAATAAACATATATCAGAATTACAAAACAAATTTATAATTACTTATGTAGATAAATCTCCAAATAATTATGCTATCATTTGTAAAGAATACTATAAAGTGTTAATTCACAATGCAATCAACACAAGTAATATTTTTAATAAAACTAAATTAAATATTGAAATAAATAACAGAAAATTATTAAATTATCACAAATTACTAAAAATCAAATGTAATAATTTTAATTATCCTTATCTTGTTATAATTCCAAAATTTCATAAAAATCCTATTAAATTTCGCACTGTTACCATCGGTTGTAACACATATAATAAAAATGCAAGCAATTTACTACTTAATATTTTAAAGCAGATATATGATATAACGCTAAAACATAGTAACCAACATTGCCTAAAAAATAGTTTTCAACTCATTAATAAAATACATAATATCAATCCGGTAAAATTCATAAAAACATTGGATTTTAATGATTTATTTAATAACATTGATATAAAAGACTTACATAAAACAATGTGTATATTATTTAAAGAATTTAAATCTCAATTAAAATTAAAAGAACATATTTCAGTAAATTTTTTTAAAACTTTACTAAATTTTACATTGCATAATAATTACATTATATATGACAATATTATCTATAAACAATGCCAGGGAATTCCGCAGGGCGGAACCGCATCTAGTATTCTCTCTGACCTTTACTTATATTATTATGAAAGAAATATAAGTCCGAACAATGATTATGTATTTTATCGCTATATTGATGACATTATCATATTTTATTTCAATGAAAAAAATTGCACATCACCACTCAATTTTTATCCTACTCAGCTTAAATTAAGCGAAAATGATTTAATTAATAATAATATAAACTTTCTTGACTTAAAAATTAATATTACTAATAATTATAAATTAATTTTTGATATTTATGATAAGAGATTTGATTTCCCATTTAAAGTAAATATTTTTACCAATTATGCTTCATGTTTACATAAATCTGTTTATAAAAATATAATTATCAATTATCTACATCGTATAAAATACTTATGCTCAGATATAAATAAAAACAAAAATATTAGATATATTCGAGATCAAGCAAAAATATATGGATATCCTATTTTTATGATAAATTCAATCATCAACTCTTTTAAATAACATTTATTATATAATTTAAATATAAACATGGTATGTAATAAATTATTGTTTTAGTGTGCGATAACATATAACAAAAGATATAGAAAATAATAATTATAACATACATTATTACAATTATAACATATTAGGAAATTTAATATTTAATATTTGTTTGAACATTATATACACTTTATGTAGAAAATTACAAATATAACATACATAATTACAATTATAACATATTAGGAAATTTAATATTTGATTGAACATTATTTATACTTTGTATAGTTGTGATTGTGCGTTGCCGATCACCTCTGTTTAAGGTATTATTGATGTGCAGTTTTCATACATTTATAAATTAACTTATACAATAACAAATTAAATTATACAATGATAACATTGGTGATTATAACTCATATATATATATATCTATTTGCAATATATATAAAAATAAATATATATAGTTTTTATTTTTGTCTATGAATAATTAAAATTAACAAGTATTTTAATTACTGCATTGCATTAATTTGATTGAAAAACAGTAGTAATACTATTAATTATCAACATTATAAATTTTGAGATATTTTGAATTGTTTATGAATTATTTAATTAGATATTTAAATTAATCTATAAATATAAAATATATTTACAATGTAGTATAAATTAAACATTAATTATTTAAAAACAAGTCTAATATATATTTAAGTAGTAGTAAAAATAAAACATTAATTATTTAATAAATGTCTATAATATCAGTGGATTAACACAGCTGGCAGCAAAAATAATTTGAATTAAAATAATATCTCTTTTACATAATATATTCTTGTTAAGAATATCTGAAATGCTGTGCAAGTTGAATTAATTCTGTGTAGATTTATTCATATAGTAGTATTATATTTTATTTGAATTTTAAGTAAAACTACAAGTTAGTATTGTTTTTTAAGTTTATTTATATAAATAAATCTAATGAAGTGAGTATGTAACTAATAAAGTGGATATTTAACTAAATATTAATTATGAACTATTATAATACCAATAGATGGTGACACTTTACCTTTCAGGTAGTTGTAGATAATATTGTTAATATTATATTTAATTTAACTATAGAGGGAGCTATTGATTGTATATTAATTTTACTTTCAGGAATTAAAATTGGATGGAGTAATATATATTCACGGATATAAATTTGTTATAAGTGTATTAAAACCAGAATTATTTTGAGTGTTTTTGAATCATTTTGTGATTGGGTGTCATTTATGGGGTTGTGTTTTAAAAAAAGTGTGCTCTCAACTTGTCTTACAAATCATTTCTCTCAACTCGACTTAGTTAACATGTATGATGCATTGCCATGTGGATGTGAATATTATGTAGACGTTGTGACATTTTAAGGATTCTGTATAATTATTGTGAGTAAAATATTTTATCTACACTTTACGCGTTCATATTTCCAATTTTATTATTTCAAAACTGTTATCTCGTGGTAATTTAGTGAGGTGTTAATTACAGTTTTTTGGATAATCGATGTGAGTGAAATATATTGTATTTTCTTAATGGTTTTTTATTTCCTATTTAAATATTTCCAAATTTTAATATTTCCAATTGTTGTCTGGTAATAATTCAGTGTACCTGGATGATTCTACTGATCTTAGCATTATGCCAGTAGAATTATGAAACACTGAATTATTATTTAAAACACATGTGGGTGCATCCAGGCTGATGAGTACATGTGCATGTGTTTTTCCATGTCCAATTCATATTTAATTCTCATGTGGTCCAATTTTCCATTGTGTATGGTTCATATTTAATTTGTTAATCCATTTGTGTTTACTTAATTGCAACTCCAATTTATAATTTTTTTTTTCCCCTTTCTCTCTATTTCTTTTTTCAATATTCTTTTGGTATGAGTAAAATTTGGCCAATTACCATTGAAGCATCAGCTATGGTAATATTATGTTTGCACATGTTAATTATTAGCTATGTGGTATTCTGTATACACAGTATCATTGATTATCTCTTTGGAGATTTAAGTAGAATAGAACTTGATATGTTTTTTGAAATTCATAGATATTATAATTATATATATATATATATATATATATATATATATATATATATATATATATATATATATATATATTCATACATATAAGTGTATATATATGTATGTATATGCATGTATTTGTGCAAATATATGTATGTATATACATGAATTTGTGTAGATATATGTGTATATATATACCTCTGGCTCCCGGCTAACCGAAAAGTTTAAAAAAAATACTACAAAAATGCAGTCGTACACTTAAAAAAAAAACACCTTTTGGCTTAAAATCTCTCAACAAAACTGTTTTTCTTTTCTTTTCTTTTTTTTTAAATAAAATTAGTAACAGTTTTTTCTTTTATTTTTCCAGCCCTTTCCATTCTTTCTGCAACAAACAAAAAGACACCTTTTGGCTTAAAATCAAACTGTTTGGGGTCAAAAATAAAATAAAAATCGCCAAAAACAAAAGATACATCGCCAAATATTGTTTCAATATAGAAATCTTGCCCCTTGAATAATTTTTTAAGCATTACGAACATTCCCAATCATGTTTAAATTAAATATTTTCGTTTTATAAAATTCTCTCATCAAAACTTTTCTTTTTTTTAATAAAATTAGTAACTGATTTTCTTTTATTTTTCGACATGTATAGCCTTTTCATTTCTTTCTGCAACAGTAATAATCGCCAAACAATTAGCAATGGTAACCTTATCGGCCAAAATAACAGAACTTTCTATCATAATTCTATAACTAATATACGTAGAACGTTGTGTTATATACTAAAACCTTCCCTGAAAAATTATCTCTCGAACAGTGTAAGTTCCATCAAAATCCATTCGGCAGAACTCGAGTTATAAAGGAACGGAACGAAATTTCCGTTTGTGTTTTATATATATAGTAGATGAATTATGTATATCTATCTAATTTTGCACTTATAATTCATTCATAACTTTTTGGTAAATTTGATAAAATTTTAATATTAGTTATTATTTTATTATAATTGTTATTTGATTAATAACCTTTTGAGTTGCAACTTTACGCATGCGTAACTTTCTTTGTGTTATTAAAACACCTTTTTGTATTGTACTTTACGAATATGTACAGTGCAAAAAAAAAAATAATAATAATAAATAAAAATAAAAATTGTTGATTTTACAGTATAATACTGCCACCCCAGCTGCCAGTATTATACAGTAAAATTAACAGTAATAAACAGTAAAATAAGCAGTAATACGCTGTCGCGCATGTGCGGTAGCGTATTACTGCTTATTTTATGGCAGCTGGGGTGCCAGTATTATACTGTAAAATCAACTTTTTTTTTTCAGTGTAATAATATAATAAACAAGAGAGTATTAAGCTATAACAGGAGGCTCAATATCCTTTGCCATAAAAGAAAAAGTAAATACAAATAATAACTTGGATGGCTTAATTGGTAAAGCACTTAGTGTGCTATACCAAGGGATACGGGATTGAACTCCGGTCTGGACATTTTTTCACTCTGTTGGTTGTACGCTGTGTAGTAATTTTTTTTTTTTTTTTTTTTTTTTTTTTTTTACGATTAAATAACTTTTTATATGATGATTTTACTATTCAACGAGAGTTTCGAAATAGAATTGAATATTCCATACTCTGCAAACATTCAAATAGAAACTGCATTCTTTCGTTTATTTTCTGTATTTTTTAAATATGTGTGATAACACATGTTTTACAAATTTCATAAAATCTGGTAGCCAGCAAAAAATTCTAGTCGCCAGTAAAATATGTTAACCCAAATCCCTCTCCCCCGTCATTGATTTTCAAAAAGCACAAAAGCTTTTTATGAATTAATTGAGAAAAAATAATAGGCATAGTTTAGAATTATTAGTTAGATTTACTTCAAATGAATTACTTATATAATCACTTGTATGTTAGTATTCATTTAAATGAATGTGACAGATTGATCAATTGATCAGTTTTAATTCTGAACACAAAAATCTGATATTAGACTTACAAAGAAACTTGAGCATTTTTTAGCAATGTATCCAATTTTATTTGCCACAGAGTCTGGATTGACACTATTTATGAGTGTTTTATTGAATCGCCTCCTCCCACCACATTGTAATCATGTGACATGCTAGCTGTGGCTAAAGCAGCAAAGAATGGTGTTTTCTGCGCATGAGACGGAAAATGCATTTTAAAATTCGTTCCTCCATTAAAAGTACGAGAGATGAGGAAGATCACTGCTTGCTGCGCACGAGTAAGGGCAGGAGAGAGAAAAATGCCATTTGTGCTCATTTCTTTGGTGAATAATTTTTTGGTACCCAAAAAAAAAAGCCTATATTAAATAAGTTGGTCGCCAGATAAGAAAACTTAGTCGCCAGTGGCGACCTGGTGACCGTATTTGTCAAGCCCTGGTGATAACACATGTTTTTTACAAAATCGATTAGCAATTTTTTTTTTTTTTTTTTTTTTTTTTTTTTTTTTTAACGATTAAATAACTCTTTATATGACGATTTAACTATTCAACGATAGTTTCGAAATAGAATTGAATATTCCATACTCTGCAAACATTCAAATATAAACTGCATTCTTTCGTTTATTTTCTGTATTTTTTAAATATATGTAATAACACATGTTTTACAAAATCGATTAGCCCTTCTTTTTTTTACGATTAAATAACTTTTTATATGACGATTTTACTATTCAACGATAGTTTCGAAATAGAATTGAATATTCCATACTCTGCAAACATTCAAATAGAAACTGCATTCTTTCGCTTATTTTCTGTATTATTTAAATATATGTGATAACACATGTCTTACAAAATCGATTAGCAATAACTTTTTATATGACAATTTTACTATTCAACGATAGTTTCGAAATAGAATTGGATATTCCATACTCTGCAAACATTCAAATATAAACTGCATTCTTTCGTTTATTTTCTGTATTTTTTAAATATATGTGATAACACCTGTTTTACAAAATCGATTAGCACTTTTTTTTTTTTTTTTTTTTTTTTTTTTTTACGATTAAATAACTTTTTATATGACGATTTTACGATTCAACGATAGTTTCGAAATAGAATTGAATATTCCATACTCTGCAAACATTCAAATATATAAACTGCATTTTCACCAGAAACTATTTCATGCAATCAATCATCACTGCATTTCAAATATGACCTTTTTATTCTCCAAATTAAAACTAGTCGGATGTGTCAATCCCAAAAATTTCTTCTATCTCGCACAGATTTCGCATACACTAAATAGAATCAGCACCAATTTATATCAAGGTCTAACTGAACCTAAAGTTTCATTAAATTCCGTGCATTAGTTCTTGAGATATGACTATTGCTAAAATCGTGTAAATCCTGCAAAATGCAGCATAGCAGCGCCACCTGTTGGGAGATTTAGACCAAAACATAATCAACGCAACTTATGTCAATGTCTAACTGAATTTGAAGTTTGATGAAAATCCGTGCATTATTTCTTGAGATATAGTTATCGTAAAAATTGAGAAAAAAAATGGTATAGCAGCACCACCTGTTGGGATATCTACACGAAAACATAATCAACATCTATTTATGTCAAGATCTAACAGAATCTGAAGTTTGATGAAAATTCTTGCATTAGTTCTTGAGATAGAGCTATTGCGGAAATCACAAAAAAGCAGCATAGCAGCGCCACCTGCCGGGCAATTTTCTCCAAAAACTAATCAGCACCAAATTATATCAGGGACTAACTGAATATAAAGTTTTATTAAATTTCGTGCATTAGTTCTTGAGATAGAGCGCCCACAAAATGTATGTCACATACAGACAGACAGACATAGACTCACAGACTCACAGACAGACATTTTCTAAAAATAGTCAAATCGTGTTCAGGACCTTCTAAAACTTATAAATCCGTTGAAAACCGGAAGTCGAAAATTTTCATGAATCAAATACTTTCTTCTTGTAAAGATAGTAAAGAGTAGATAGTGATAAAGAAAGTAAAAATACATATAATAATAATCATATACCTCATCAAATTAACTTCAAAAATATTATTTATTAAAAATGATTTGTTAGTGGTAAACATTATTTTAATGAAAAATTACAGTAAAGTATCGGAATACATTATTGCTTAAGTGTTCTTTGCACTGAAAACACATTTCGAAGAAATTAGATTCTTTTTCATTCAAACGTGTGTGTGATTAAAAAGCAAACGCCACTTTTGGTTATAAAGCCTAAGTTGGGATGCCTTTTAGAAAGATTTCTTTGAAGAGATTTTAACTTCTTATATAATCTTCAGCCGAATTATTAGTTTTCAAGCAAGGACGCTCTTGAAACCCTACAACCATTACATCCATACATAAAATACAGCCATACATCATTCGGAGTGCGTGGATTCGAACCCGCGAGTTTCAGCGTGAGGAATTCAGTACTGGATTTTTGGCTATAACTTTTTGGCTGAGTGCCCCTTCGGAAACCTCCAGTCTGATATTTTAGAGAGGTTTACAAAGTTAAGTAGCATTAACACAGAAAATGCTAATTAGACATACACTAAATGTTTCAATTGTTTTATCACTTATATAAAAGTACTCAATAAATTCATTGTAATGTCATTTATAAGGTACTGTTTTAATGGAATTTTGTTATATTACTAAGGTGGGTTTTTGAATGACAGCAAGTTAATTTAACCCGTTCGGGTCTGGCGTCCTATTAATAGTACATGTCTTTTCATTCAGTAGTATTTTGTCTTAACAAATATTTGTTGTTTTTATCTGCATATAGTAATGATAGTATAATGTCTATACATTTATTATTATGACTTCATTAACGTTTCAGCATTTAGTAATAATAAATTAAATTTAAAAAATGCTTAGCTCTCTTTACACTGTTGATGATTCTTTTGTTCCAAACATGTGCTTAAGTGTTCCCTTTAAATTTAAAATAGGGGGTTACTTTTCCGAACGAGTAATTTCTGGTAAAACATAAAATGTACTAGGAAGTTGTTAGGTCTGCTTAATCAGGTTCACTGCAAAAAAAAAAAAAAAAAAAAAAAAACGTTGATTTTACAGTATAATACTAGCACCCCAGCTGCCAGTATTATACTATAAAATCAACACTTTTTTTTTTTTGCAGTGTTGTAACACCGCATTTTACAAACGTCTTCCAAAATTTCTTCCTTAGCCTATTGTGTATTGTCATAAGAACAGTCGCAAAATAACGATATCCGTTAGATTTTTGTAAATGACATATTTGTTAAATTCAGTAAACCTTAACTTTTGTTGTGATTTGGATAGCTACTTGTAATATTATTAACGTAAAATCATTTTCCCCCAAAATTAAAAAAAAATCTGACCCAAAAGAGCTAACATAACTTACACTATTAAATCTGCAGATCAGGAGCCTCAACGTCAGCTCTAAAAGTCATTGTTTTTTAATCTCACTTTTCATATTATTTAGCATCTTACAATCCTCTATTTAATGTTTTTTATAGTACATACATATTTATAGGCATATAATTTTTTTTTTCGGGGGGGGGGGGGGTCAGAAATTAGAAGCATTAAATTAAACACGGTTTATGCAATGATATTCTGAAATTCTTATTGAACTTCTTATTCATGTAACTTTTTAGATAAAAAAATAAACTTGTATTAAAATGAATTCTTCATTTATGTCAATACAATGCAAAAATAATTTATTTTGATAATAAAATATTGCAACAAAATAATGCGAGTTACTTGAATTTTATTATTTTGATATTCTTTGAAATAGGGTTGCTAAGCAACTAATAAATTAAAAAGCAAAGTAAAAAGAAATGCATTTTCAAATTTGTAAAAAATAGGAAAATAAAATGTTCTATATTTCTCGAACAGATGCAAAACATTTTCCAATAATTTAAACAATTAATTTCTTAATTCTAATAAATGTATCAGCAAATTTTTAAAGCTATTGGATATATTTAAAACCTCCATATGGAAAATTTAGCATGAATAATTTTACTTTTAAATCCATTATTCAAATGTGATTCATTTCAGTTAAAAATGAAATTTGAAAATCGTCTGCATTCCCATAGAAAAGCATTATGACCTAAAAAGAAATGTTCTATATTTTTCGAACGAATGAACCAAATGTAACTTAAAACTATACAGCTATTCCGGGTACCTCACCAACATACCCACCAAAAAATCAACCTAATCGGATCATTTTTGCGGCAGTTATCGCGGAACAGACAGACAAACAGACGGAAACCAAAAACTTTTCGGGTCTCAACATTGAGCCTCAACTCACGTTTCGGCAATAAGGTTAGTTTAGTTAAAATTCTACGCGTAAAAATTTTAATTCTTAGTGTCTTAAAACTGAATGCAGAATGTCGTGGTTGAATGCAACTTAATCATAATAAAAATATCACTGTTTATTATGTTTCACAATTTTATTTTTAGAATTGAAAGAAAAATCGTGTTGTAACATAAATGAGACTTAAAAAATAAAACAATGGATTTTATTTTTTACTGACTCATGGAGAAAAAATAAAATAATACCAGCTACATATGTGAGCAAACGTTATTTCCTCCGCCTTGTCACCTGACATACACGTTCTTTTGATTGTGTGTCGGTAGAAATCTGCTAAACATAATACGTTAGCATCAGTCAATACTGAAAGCTGCATCTTTCACACACAAGAGTCGAGTTACTTCATGATAGCAGTTTATGGAAAATATATTCATGTTTCTTGGGTTATTTATGTGTTCTCATTTCAAAGATTGGATAATTTTGAAGAAAGAAACATCTGATTAATATTTTATACGCTTGCTTAATTAAAACAATTAGTAATTTTATCTGTAAATAATATTTTTCTGAGGTAAAATAAGATGCAAAACGTGAATTTCCGGGCGTCGGACTTTGTACTTGAAAATGGTCAAAAAGGAAATGGGTAGAGGCGACCTAATAACGAACTTTGCACAAAGAGCCGGAAAAGCGCCAAACCAACCGTATATATGAACTTGTACTGAAACTGAAAAAGCGGATTACATTTTATTAAGTTTCAAATCCACTCTATTTGCTAGACTTGTTTACTAAGCCACCTCCAAAGTCTGTTAACTCAGAAACAAAAAGATAACGTATGTGTAACCGAAGTGCGAAAGATATCGTCTGCTATGATTCACGAAATAAACTCGAGTTTTTCTGGCAACATTGTCGTACCTGTGAAAAATTGTCATTTGAAGAATATTAAAATTGTCTGCATTTTTTATAGTATTTTGCTGTTTTTGGCATTAGATTTGAACATTCTTAGTTTCTTCGACACCCCAGGTAATGAGTTTCCATTGGTCAGAAAGCAGAGCTTTAATTTGAAAGCAAGGCGGGGAGCCCTCTTATCAGCACTGATATGATAAATCAACATATGAATGACGATTTCTATGTAGAAGGTGGCAAATGTGTAGTTTTTCAGAACTAAAATGATTTTGTGGTGCAGTATACTGCTTGTAGTTCTAGCTAATAATAATATAAAGGCCGAAATTTCAATTGACAGCGATGGTGGTTACAAGAATATAGTAATAGGAATATCTCCAAATCTCAACAAATCAGACGTGGAGTCAATAATTTTCAAGTTAAGAGTAAGTGTACATTATTTTGATTTCTTTTTAAATGCTTTGTATGAGATTTAATAGACTCAGGTAAAACATTTTTACATTTCATTATTATTTCATAAAAAGTTATATGAATCAGAACGTTTTCTGTTAGACTGTTCCTCATATAATTGCTTGATTGACAAATTCTTTATTTGACATAATTAAAACTACTATTACCCTAAAAGTTCATTTATTTTTGTTTTAAAATAACGAATGCTTTTCTGTTTTAATCATTTGCGTTACCATTTTACATTTGCTATTTTAAAGTATGTAATTTTATCCCTCTATAACAATAATAATAATCTTAAAATGATTAAGGAAAAGTATGTTTTTAAAAGTACTTTCAGAGTTTCATAATATGAATATTTTTTAGTTAAGTATTTCAAAATAATTAAATGAAAAATGATAATTATGTTCTTATTTTTTACATAAAAGAGTAATTAGCATAAGAAAATGTTTAAAATTTTATGTAGTTAAGTATTTTATTTATTGGTGAAATTCTTTATAAAAAAAAAAGTTATAAATGTTGTGTTTACAAAAAATAAATTTTTCGCTGATGATTTCAAAAAATTCGCTTTTTGAAAACAAAATTATCTTCTCTTATTTTTTTTCTATATGTTAATAATGGAAAGTGAAACAGAACATAAACATATGCAAAATTATCTCCATCCAATTTATTTCTAAATTGCGTTTCAAAAATAGTAAATTAAAAGGAATTATTTTTTGCTCTTACAAAATGTTATAATTTAAGGATGATAATTCCCTTATATTATCATACTGCCCCCCCCCCCCCCACACACACACACATACACCTTTTTTTTTTTTTTTTACAAAACTTCCGTGTCTATCATATAATTTTGTACAAAAATACATATTTTGATATAATCAGCCGTGTTTATCTATACAGAGTCGCAGAATCTGCATCCGTTTATGACTCACTTTTTGTTTGATATATTGTAATCAGGGTTCGGTGGTATATATCAACAGATATATATCGGGATATATATCCGATATTTATTTTCAAAATATCATGTTGTTTGATATTTTTGTGTACTTGTTATTTATTTTCAAAATATCATCACTGTGTATATTATTTTTAATATTTTCATTTATTTTTAATATTTGTTGTTTTTACATTTTTCAATCATTAAAACGCTTCAACTTCAACAGATATGTAAGAAATGTATATATTTTTTACATATTCAAAGGGTCATATTAGACTTGGCTTTTGCAATAAAATGAATACACAACATTTTTTTTTTTTTTTTTTTTTTTTTTTTTTTTTTTTTAAATACAAACATGAAGGAATTCGTGTTTTTCATTCAATTTTAGCACAGATAAGGATATTTTTTTTTTTTATCATGAACTAATGAGGTTATTAAAAAATCAATCCTTAAAATAAAGTTATGAAAGATATTCCTTCGAATAAAAGAAAAATATATTGTAAAAAATACTAAAAATAGAAAAAATAGAAAGGGTTTTTTTTCTCAATTTTTTTAAAACGTTTAATTTATTTATTTTTATTTTTTAATTGTTATAATCTGGCCATATACGTTTTTGTTGTGAAAATCCTTTTGTTTAACATTCATTTCATTTTATCACATTTATAAAAAAGATACAAAAAAAAAATCCAAAAGGAAACCGACAGAGAAAAAAAGACACCTTAACGCAGAAAGAAATCATAAAAATCTGATTTTATTTATTTATTTATTTATTTTAATTGGCTTTTAACAAAAAAGTCGAATTTTTTTGGAATTGTGATTTTTTTTTTTATTCTAGTTTTATTGTTTCAAAAATCATAATTAAAATTATTCACAAATTTTATTTTGTAAAAAAATATTATTTTTTGCTTTCGTTGACTATTTTACAGCTAATTTTGAGAAGCTTTTAGTATAAATTAGAACAAAACTAGTCGTTGGGGGCCACCGTAATACTTACCCATCATGGATATGCATAATGTGAAATATTAAATTAAAAATGTGTAAACTACTTATAAAATGCATTGCAATTCAAATAAAATCGTGGCTTGATGACGTCACAAACTTTAAAGGCTCGATTACTGAATTGCTTGAAAGAGGTTTTTCCTTATAACTCCAAAAATAATAATCTTTTTAACTAGCGGTTTATTGCATCTAATTAAGCGTCAAATTTCAATTAAAATATATCTTTAAAGTGAAATTTGGATAAAATACAGGGTCATGAAAAATCGAAGAAAATGGAAAATAGGATTCCAAATATCTCGGCAACTCATTATCCGATCGACTTCATGCTTTATGCAAAATTTATGTTTTTTTATTGTCTTTTATATTCATTTCTTAAAATAACCAATTTCGAAATTTTTTATATACCTTTTATCAGAACGAATATTTCGAGAGTCCGAAAAAAATAGTTCCGGTTAATCGAGGTTATTGAAATGAAATAGGCTTCTTTCCATTATTACATACTAAGTACATACCAAATTGCAAGTCTCTATCTCAATTTTTTCGGGAGATAGAGCGTTTACAGACACACAGACACACAGACAGACGGAAATTTTTTTTTTCTAAAAATATGTTTTTCGGAATCTCCAGTGTCTGAAACGTGTAAATCCGTCAAAAAAAATTTTTCAACGATTACAAGACTTACCCTATACTACGTATGATGGGTAAGTAAAAATGAAGTATGAATTATGCATTATTTAGGGAAGAAGAAATTAGGGTGTTATTGGAGCAACAATAATAATAATAATAGATGATGATGGTGATAATGATGATGATGATAATGTTCACATTAGATGTCTGCACGAGCTAAATTTTTAGTTTCAGGCCTGGGCCCACCCTTTTCTTTTCATAATTCATAACTCGCACCGACCCAGTTTCTATAAACTTCTTAACCAACATTATCCCACAACTTAAACTCTTTAAAATATATGTATTGCATGCATATGTATGCAAAATATTTAAAGTACAGATGTCCCAGTTTATGTGTCCGAGATCCATGGAATACGGTATAACGACATGAATGAGCTCTTAGGAAATTAATTTGAAATACTGACTCATTAAATACAGTAAAATCTCGTTACAGCGAATCTCTGGAGACCACTGATTAAATTCGCTACATTGAAATATTCGTTAAACTGAAAATATTTTTATACTGAAATAGAATAATATGACTTTTTTTACAATCCAAATTATATTCGTTAAATCGAGGTAACCTCGATTTAACGAATTTTTCAATTTAACGAATATAATTTGGATTGTAAAAAAAGTCATATTATTCTATTTCAGTATAAAAATATTTTCAGTTTAACGAATATTTCAATGTAGCGAATTTAATCAGTGGTCTCCAGAGATTCGTTGTAACGAGATTTTACTGTATATAATGTAGTTTAGAAAGAAAGAAAATGGTGGTTAAAAAAAAATCATAGCTTTTTAAAAGGGGCAGGGGGGAGTAGATCTTTAAAAGTATTACTCTGTAACTTGTTAAAGCAAAGTAAATGCCTAAAGCTTCCATTAAACAATAGCGCAATATATCACTGTTTTTTTTTTTTGTTTTACTTTACAAACTAAAACAACAATAAAAAACAAGAACGAAAAATCATGCTTCGGCATAGATTATGAAACACTTTCCAACACTAATCTGTTTCATACAGGGAAATGCGATCATAGTCTCTCCTGTAACCGAGTTCTTTTGTGCGTCTCTGTAAATGAAGATAAATGCTATACGCACTCCTTATTCTATAAAAAACATGTTGTAGTGCATCTCACTGATTCTTCTTAATTTCATTATGTTTGAAGCATCATGACATCATGAAAATGCATGGCAAACGATTTTTCCACACAGATCATAATGTAATGGAAATATTTTGTGCGTCTCTGTAAACGCTATAAATGCTATGTATTCTATACCCCTGAAAAAGTATGTTTTAGTCCACCTCAGGGATGAATACCAATTTCATTAAGTTTGAAATATTGTAACATCATTAAAATGGATCGGAAACGATTTTTCACCCATAGACCATAATGTAAAGGAATTCTTTTGTGTGTCCCTGTAAGCCAGCTATAAATTCTACATATTGCATTTTCAATACCAAATATGCTATAGTAGACATAAATAACACATAAAGATTTCATGACAATCCGAGTATGTTTACTATAGTTAGAGCAAGGGAAGACAAACCGAATTCATAAACACTTTTCAACTATGCTGGAAAGTATATTAAAAAGAAAAAGGGAGAGAGTTCAGGCCGAGTCCGTGCAGACATTTGATCTACATATCTACAATTAAAGTTCACTGTTGTCAGAATTATAACACACTTATTCGTGAAAAAACATTATCAAATAAAATACCTGTTCTTGTAATACATTTTCATTTTCACTCTTTTTAGGGTTTCGTTCATCTCACGAAACCCTATTGCTCCCGCTGCGTTGTCTGTCTGTCACAGAGCCATTCTCGAAAACTATGTAACTTACAGAGTTGAAACTTCGTATATAAATCAGAATATCAGCTGTGAAGAGCTGAAAATATTAAAATTTGAAAAATTCGTATTATTTTAATAAATAGAGATAAAAAACCAAAATTCTAATAGCCTTTTTCTATTAAATTTAAACATTTTTCGTTATAGCAGATGCCAAAAATTTAAAATCCACGATGAAATTCTTTCTACAATAATTAATTTTCTATCAGACGATTTTCACGTGAAAAATGAAAATGAAATAAAAAGTTTCACCAATTGAAGAAAAGATAAATATGAAATAAAATTGATTGACGTCATAGTGGTAAATAAAACGGAAAACGTCTAAGATTTCTCAATGATACAAGGAGTATGAGTATGTGGATGTACACAAAGCAGATTAATATCACGTCATTAGAGAATTAAAAAGAAAATCTGACGTCCTATTGTAAGTTTAACGAATTTTTCAGATGTTTGAGAATAATACAAAGCGAGTATCAATATGAATAATAGAGAATAGTAAATATGTCAGTTTGAGGAATGTATTGAATCATGATAAAAACCCGGTTATGGAAATATTCGCATATTTTAACATTTTGAAGGCGTCCAACATGTTTAATTTTGAAATTATATATTTTGTAAATATCGCATTTAGTCCGCATGACGGATATTATTAGGACAGAATATAATAGCGGGTTTCGCCCGCTATCTGGCTGGTTTAGATTTTCAAAAAAACGGAAAAATAGACCGGTAAATTTTTACTTTATAAAAAACATGACTTTTTTTTGTTGTTGTTGCTAAATTATATTTATTTGAATTTATTAAAGAAAGGATAAAGTGTTTTGAAAGGAATATTAAACGAAACCCTTTGTGCGATCTTCGATCACACTTACCCACTTTTTTTTTTTTTTTTACACAATTTTGTCAAAATTTACACTGTCTGGACAATGCTGATATATTAACTTATAAAAATGCAATCGTATTAATTTATTAAAATAAGTAAATTGAATGATTACCCTACTAAACAATCACATGAACAATGAAACGAAGACGAGAAAAAAAGGTCAATTAAGTCTCATATTTGACAGGTGTCTCATAATCTAACAATTTCATTCGCAAAGTGGAAAATGTAAAAGTGTAAGATACCTGTATTTATCAGAAAAGGGTAATCTATAAAAAGAAAAGCAACAATTTACCTATTTGTGTCCGCTGTGATAAGAAAGTCCACCGGTACGAAATTTGTCTCATAGGAGTGTGGAAAAGGGAGGGGCTTAGGGGACTCAAGCCCTCCCCATTCAAATGAAAACATTTTATTTTTTTTCACCTGAGCTGTCCCAAAACGTATTGTATTTTCTTTCTTCAATGAGTGTTAATTCAGCTCTACAAACACAACTCCGCCTATATAGAAGTGCTATAAATATCGATTATAGTTTTTATGCGAATCTGCAGATCTGGGGCTTGAATGCCAGTTTTACAAGCCGCATTTTTTTTACTTTCTTCTATCTTTACAAGAAGAAAGTATTATGGATTCATGAAAAATTTCGACTTCCGGTTTTCGATGGATTTATTTGTTTTAGAAGGTCCTAGAACTAATGCACTGAATGTAATACAACATCAGATTTGGTTAGATCTTGATATAAATTCGTGAAGATTAGTGTTTGGTGTAAATCACGAAACAGGTGGCGCTGCTGTACTGCATTTTTCAGGATTTCCGAAATAGCTCTACCTCAAGAACTAATCAATGGATTTTCATCAAACTTCAAATTCAGTTAGACTTGACATAAGTTGTTGCTGATTATGTTTTGGTGTACATAGCACAACAGGTGGCGCTTCTATACTGCATTTTCAGGATTTACCCGATTTTAGCGATGGTCATATCTCAAGAACTAATGCACTGAATTTCATCAAACTTCATATTCTGTTGGACCTTGACATAAGTTGGTTCTGATTAGGTTTTCGTTTAAATCATATAACATTTGACGCTGCTATGCTGCATTTTTTTAAATTCTAAAATGCACAATTAAAAAAAATTACACTTTTTGGGATGAGCATATGAGATAGAAGAATAGTTTGGGATTGGTAGATCTGACTAGTTTTGAATTCATTTTATTTAATATTTGAAACCTTCAACTCGCGGTTTCATTTCTTTCGTATAGGTATTTCTAAGTATTTCAGGGGATTTGACTCTTTATAGAAATACAATTACAAGCACCGATACACCTAGATTGTTTATTTTCTGTGAAAGTTTTCTCTAATATCAGAGGGGCTCTGCTTCCCTGAACCTCCGTTGTCTCATTAATTACATAATTGTAAATCTCTCGAGTTCAGTACAGGGCCGTCGCTTGAGGGGTATCAGGGAGGCTCAGTCACCCCTAAAAAAATTTTACCTCCCCCTCCCCCCCGGGAAAGATTCCAAGACCAAATAAAAGTCTCAAAAATCGAACTTAGTTTTGGAGCCCTTTCACAGTTTTGAACAAATATTAAATTATATTATTTGTATAAAAACTGCAAATAAATGTTTTAAATTAGTTTAAATAAGTGTTTTAAAAACAATTCTTAAATTGCAAAATACATCCTTGATTTTGGTAATGTTTTTTATCATATAAAAATACAACTTTAGAATCCTTAAGGGCAGGAAACATTCGGGAAAAAATTAAAGGTTGCAACTCTTTATGAAACAGGTGAACTGTAAGCTTTTTATTTACTTGTTTACATCATCACTTATTATTTCAGCAGTATACTTATACACTAGTTATACACTGGAAATTTTTATTCTGCACACTTTTCTTTTCTTAGTATAAAATGAAGGTATTATAAACAGTTTAATAAGAAACATGGTGCCTACAATATGAATATGCACTAATTTATCTTTCTATATAATACTTTGTTCATATATATATATGTGTGTGTGTGTGTGTGTGTGTTTGTGTGTGCATGTGTCAGAGAGAGAAAAAAATATTAGCCTCCCCTACATTTTCGTGAGACCCCCCTCCCCTTCTTATTCACTTCTAGCTACAGCCCTGGTTCAGTATCTTAAATCTTCTATCCAAAATAACTGAAATATTTATTTTGTGATAATGGTATTAATAATTAGCTGTAGCGATTAATTATTCTCATAATTTATTTTTTTATAAATTACTAGCAAAACCCGCTGCTTTGCGCACTGGTTGTCGAAATATGCCAAGTGATATTTGCGTGTCTACTAATATGAGGTGGGAATTGTACTGCTGTGGATAATTTAAATATTGCTAATTAAGTTGCATTTTCAGGAAACTTCATTCTAAGTATCGCATTAAGTGAATGCGAGGAATAAAAATGTTTTATTAAATTCTTGGATTAATGAGAAAATATTCATTCCAACCATTTTCAGCCACTCCCTTTAAAGAAAACTGATTTAATGCAGTCTACTTGGGAATAAAAAGTAAAATGTAGTAAGTATCTATAATAATAAATAACATAAAAATTGCATGAAAAACAAATTCTGTCTTTGATCTGGCGGCCCGAATTAACTCTGGATAACTAAATAAGTTGTTTAAGCTGAAAATGATAACAAAAATAAGAGTAATATAGCATATTTGCCAACTCTGCCGTTCGAATAAACATATTTGAACCGCAAATTTTATTTAATGAATAAAATCAAGTAGATTTCAACTGGCTACATACATGGGCAAGACACCCCCCCCCCCTTTTTTTTTTTTTTTTTTGAAAAAAAAATTTCTAAGTATGTCTTTTTTTTTTTTTTTTTTAACTGAAAGGTTGATAAGTATGTAATACTAATAATAAAGTTCTAATAAAATAAGATATTTAAAATATATTTTACAAAATTTTTGCTGCATTTTAAAAAGAAAATAATTCTATCTATATGTTGATTTTACAAATGTTTGTAAGTAAAATAACCAGGGGTTAAAAAAGAAAAAAGAAAAAAAATTTGTTTTTCTAATAAATTTCACAGTAAAACAATTTTCTTAATGGATTCAAGGAAAATTACAAAATTTCTTATACATTAGGGAACTAATTGTCCCAATCATTATAAAGTTTGAAGAAAACAGACTTCAATAGATTTTGCAGTAACTGGCATAAACGTTTTTATTATATTACTTTTTTTTTTTTTTTTTTTTTTTTTTTTTTACATATATAAGAATTACTTATTCTGTCATTCTGTACTTCCTTAACCCTGAAATATACTCCAAAAAATTTTCCATTTTCTATTTGTTTTAGTTTGACAAAATGAAAGGAGAACTATGATAAAATGAAGGTCTTTGACTTTTTATGTTTTTTTTTCCTTATAATAGCCATCATGTAAGTTTTAATTTAAAATTTCAGTATTTAAAGAGGACTTTTAAAACTACTGTTTATAAGCATAAGGTTAACCTTATAATTTCGTCTAACTTAGTGACAAGCAATCATGGTTTCCATTGTAGATAAAATATTTAAAAGAAAAGAAATGTTTACCTTGAATTGAAAAAATTACCCGTCGCCCCCCCCCCCTCTTTTAACACTTTCCAACCTAGTTGAAAAGTGTTTACGACTTCGGTTTGTCTGGCCGTGCTCTAACTCACGTAAGTATACTCGGAGCCCTGAAATTTTTGTATGTTATTGTCATTTACTATAGCATGTTCCCTATTTCAACTGAAGTGTGTAGCACATATAGTTTTTTTATAGGGAGAGTCAAAAGTATTCCGTTACATTACAATCAATGGGAAATAATCGTTTCAAGTGCATTTTGATGATGCTACGTCATTTTAAACATGATGAAATCGATATATAATTACGAAGCGCATTAAAACATTTTTTTTGTAGAATATGGGGTCCAAAGCATTAATTATTCATTTACAGGGTCAAACAAAAGAATTCTGTTATACATTTTTCTATGGTGAAAAATCGTTTGCAGTGTAATTTAGTGATATTTCAGTATTTCAAACATAATGAAAATTATATGCATTACTGAGGTTCACTATAAATTGCTCTCTTGAAAGTAATATAAGTTTGTGGAATATAAATAAATTCATATACAGGGCTATGCAAAGAAAAAGATGCATTGTCATTCATACGGTTGGTAATTGCTGCGAGTGAGTTTTAAGTTTCCTTTTAGCTTAATATGTGGACTGTACGTAAGTCTTCAGATAATATACAGGGATGTAGAAAGGATTTTGAGTGCATTGCCATCGATCGGAGAAAATTGCTAAATGTGAATATTCTAACTGAGCTAAATTTTATCAAGCTATACATCCACATCTATTGATCATATACAGGGCTGCACAAAATAATTCGACTACTTTTTTGACACTGGAAGGTAATTTCGAAAACTGTATTTTTTAATGTGGTATATGTTTTCTAAACTGTTTACTTACATATCTTCTTTCACCTTATTTAACGGTGAAGTTTTGCTACAATTTTCTGGCTGTATTGGAAGTGTTTCATAATCTATGCTTGACGCATGATTTTTCGTTCTTGTTTTTATATGTGCCGGTGCCAACTTCTTTCAGTGTTTTTTCCTGTAATATTCTTTCGCAATATTACATCTACCATCAAAACTTAAAATTATTTCCAGAGATTCTATTAATAACTGGCTGACCAGCCCGGCGTTGCCCGGTCCCGTGTATTAACCTTAAATCTCTTTAAAAACGAAGCTATGGCCCGGATACCCGCTGCCTTCGCACCGTATGCACCGTATGCACCGTATACCGTATATAGCGTGCTGCGTGGAAAATTTCTTAATTTGACTTTCCACCGCAAACGGACGCACTCTTCGAACGAACCCCCTGCACAGGTCTCCGCTGACTACGGCATCGTATAGAGATAATAAGGGACGAAGATTATTAAATTTATAGACTTTTAAAGGACCTCAGAACACGAAAATAAAACCGAAAAGCTGTAGGTTAAATTGTAGAAAATTGGATTTTATTCATAAATGATGGTGATACAACTTATCTCTAGGCGACCAAAGGTGCTGGAATATGGAATGGAAATATTATGATGGAGTTATGTACTAATTATTTGGAAAATTCGATATTTATTACTATGAAAAATACATGAAACTGAAATTAAAATCTGCCTCTAACGGTGAAAGAGTAGTACTAAAATTAAATGATGACTGGTGAATTAAATAAATATATATATATATATATATATATATCCCTATGCAACAAAAAAAGGAATTTCAAAAATTGTACCATCAGGGAAAAAGAAATCGCAAAAGAGCGTCAAAAATGCATTATTCGGAAATGGGGGCTTAGAGTTACTAAGTGATAAACGTAAATTATTTTTTAGACTTTTCCAAGAACCCAGAACACGAAAATAAAACCAGGATGCTGTAAGACCAACTGTAAACAAATTTAATTTTATTTGGAAATGCTGGTGAAACAATGTATCTGCAGGCGACCAAAAGTGCATAAATGTAATTGAAACATTATGAGGGAGTTATGTACCAATTCTTAAAAAAATCTGATAGTTATAACTTTGAATTAAAAAAAAAACGCCAAAAAAGAAGATTGTTATTCGAAAAAGATGGTAGCTGGGGGCTAAGTAAATTGTTTGACCTGCATATAGTAGCTGGAGTACGTAAGAAGTTGTTTGAAAAAAAACACAAAAAACCTAGTAAATCGGGCCCAAAAACGGAATAAAAAGAGACAAGTTATTAACACGAACACGATATTTAATAAAAAAAAACTTTTACCCCCCCCCCTCCCATCCCCTCAAATATAACAAGTAATCTGTAAAATTAAGTTTTCTTTAGTAATTACTATGCATTGTCAGTCATACATCGTATAATTTATAATCTGTAAAATTACGTTTTCTTTATTAATTACTATGCATTGTCAATCTTATATCATATAATTTCTGAACTTTCGTTTCGGAAAGTAAATGGAGAAACGATCCCCGAAGTGCCCAAAGCAGAAGTAAATTCAATGCAATCCCCTTTTCTGTCTCGGTGATTTTTATTCGTCTTCGGGGCAGTTTTTTCCAAAAATTAAGAAAAGTTACGGTCAGATTTTCACAAAATTTGCATTTTTTTGGAATAAAGAAAATAAAATACATATATGCTGTGAGTTTCAAATCTATACCTCGAATAGTTTTCATAATATTCGAAGATAAGTGAAAATGAGAAAATTACCGTCTGCGATTACCAAATCATTTGTTACTTTTGCGGTTTGATATTTCTTCCGCACTATTTTCAGATAAAAAGATCGTATTTTCGAAGCGATGTTTAATGGGATTTTAATTAATATCTCGGCAAATTATCAAAATATTAAAAATCTGAAAATCTGGTGCATCAGGACATGCCTTGGGATATTCTTAACGAAATTTTCAGACTTTTAGGTGCGCTAGATTTCGCTAGCCATCGCCGACACACACGGACACGGACACAGAGCGACACTTTCTTTTATTAGTATAGATAATGTGAAATGAAAAGGGGGTCCTTCTTTTAAAAGTTGGGTAGAATTACGTTGATCTTATGCAGCGTGAAAATCTTTCGTGAATTAAATTTTAACTCATGGCCTTAAATTTTTTTTAAATATTGCAAAAACTGCAAACTTGTCCTCAAATCGACTGCAGAATAGTTTAGACTGCTAAAAAATACCTTACAATCTGTATCAACTCGACACACACACACAAAAAAAAGGGTTAAATCGGCAAAGTAATATTTTAATCCATATATTCTTCAGACAAGTAGGGACAATTTTAATATATATTACTGTAATATTATTCATGTAATACATAAAAATTATACGTATGCGATTAAAGGTAACTTTGTTAAAATGTTGTTGTTGCCCTTATGTTAAAATTGAAAATTTCATTATAAGAAGAGAGATTGATAATTGTCCTTGAATGGATATTATATTCGACATATGTATTTAAGAAATTCTAAAAAAATTAAGAAATCTGATCGCTTTAGTGTAGCACCCTCACGCAATTTCATTCATTCCGTTTATTTAATTTACAAAATAAAAATCACTAGGAATCATTAGGAATTATTAGGAATACATAAAAAAATAATAATAATAATCTATTTATCTTATAAATTAATGTAGTGCAGAATGCTATTTCCAATGTAAAGATTTTTTTTCTTTTTTCTTTATTTCTTTCTTTCTTTTATGTTAAAATTGAAAATTTCATTATAAGAAGAGTGATTGATAATTGTCCTTGAATGGATATTACATTCGATATATTTATTTAAGAAATTCTAAGAAAAAATTAAGAAATCTGATCGCTTTAGTGTAGCACCCTCACGCAATTTCATTCATTCCTTTTATTTAATTTAAAAAATAAAAATCATTAGGAATTATTAGGAATACATAAAAAAAAATAATAATAATCTATTTATCTTATAAATTAATGCAGTGCAGAATGCTATTTCCAATGTAAAGATCTTTTTTTTCTTTCTTTCTTTTTCAGACATTATTTCGAGAAACGTCAGAGTCTTTGTTCATCGCTTCTGAAAAAAACGTTTTCTTTAAGGACATCGTTTTCGCTCTTCCCAAAGAATACGAAAAGTGGATTTCGAAATCCTATTTCCATGTGGACGGAAACGATCCCGAATCCTTCAGGAAACCTCATTTGTATTTGACCAATGACGATGTGTTCGATACACCTTACACTCTCCAGCATCAAGGATGTGGAAATCCCGGTCTTCGAATTAACATCCCTCGTGAATTTTTGGTTTCCAAATCTGACGCCAAAGGTATACTAGTTTACTTTATTACCCGTTTTAAGTTTTAAAACCTGATGAAGATTTTAGGTCAAATTTTTAATCTTATCCATGTGATGTGTTATCTTGTACTTTCTTTGTACTATACAGGTTGTTCCAGAACGTATACTTTAAAAAAAATTAAGTTAGTATTCAACCAGTGGCCTCTAGATCCTTTTAAGGGGGCAATACACTTTAACGCATCAAAAAAAAGGAAAAAAAAAGAAATTTCAATTTTTATATTAAAGTAGCTGGCGTAGTAACGCGAAATGTTGAATTTAAATTAGATCTTTCGGGTTTTTTTACTTTTATTTCTATTTTTATTTTTTTGGTGAGAGGGGGAGAAATCTAATTTAATTCTACATTTAAAAAAGATTTATAATATTAATTTTATTAATTTTCCTATTCCAAGCAAGAAATCGTGTTTATAATGTAAATAAACTGAAAATTACAAAAATTACCTTTCTCAAGTTACTGGATTATTTAATGCAATTATAGTACTTAGAATGCTTTTATAAGAAAATGACGACATAGTACGTGCAATAGAATTTTATTGGTCGAAAAGAAATTTGGATAACAACTTGGCGAGCTCGCCTTTATCGATAAGTGAAAGTTTGTTTCACTCTGTCTAACTCGTCAAAGAAATCTCATTCATGCGAGTATCGCCAGTTTCTGTAGTGTCAGTGTGGGTTGCTACACTGAAAAAAAAAAAATGTTAATTTTACGGTATAATACTGGCACCCCAGCTGCCAGTATTATACCGTAAGATTAACAGTAATAAACTGTAAAATAAGCAGTAATACACAGCCAGGCATGCGCGGTAGCGTATGCTTATGCTTATAATGTTTTTTTTCTTGTGTTTTTTTTAGCGCTTTACTGCTTATTTTACTGTTTATTACAGTTAACATTAAGGTATAATACTGGCATCTGGGATATGACAGTATTAAACAATAAAATCAACATTTTTTTTTTTTTTTTTTTTTTTTTTTTTTTTTTTAACAAAAACTTTTAATCTGCCCTGTTACGTATGTCCAGATTCCATGTTCAAAATTTAATGTTCTGTCATATTCCATTCATTTACATTTTAAACGAAATCGGAAGATATTATTTCATACCGTATCAATAATATTAAAATATTTCAGCATTTCAGGTGCTTTCGTAATTATATAGATACATAGCATCTATAGTCATCGTATTTTTGTCGAGTCATTTCAAATTTGATGAAAATCGAATATAAACTTAAAAATATATTAATAAAAATATTTATTAAGTAATTTGAATTTTTTAAACATCGGTACTTCCTTGTTATAGCAGTTTCCGAGATTAATCGTCAAGCGACCGAAATGTATCACCAACTTATCTAACATGAATAACGTTATAGTCATATATGACGTGTATGACATTTTATAAACTCTATGATCAAGTTATAGTCACAATCTTCATTCTATTAAATTCTATCATACGTAATTAATTCATTTGTATCCCATGATAGGTAATGATTCTAAGTTGCCATGGTGATTACGTCCTATTTAAGATGGAGTCATATTATTTCAGTATTAGTGAATTTAAAAACCAAATTTGTATACTAAAATTGTTTAATTATAGCAATCCTATAATCTATCGACGGTTTTCTGGATATATGTTTCCGAAGAAATAGATATTAAATGGAAAAAGAGTCTAAATATGGAATTCAAGTTCTAAAATTTTCAAAGCTAGGCTTAAGTTTCCCATTGGAATTTTCAGTAAATGTCGACAAAAGATAAAATGTTGCCAACGTAAAATGTACTTATTTTATTACGGAAAATAATCATATTATAATAACAGACGATATAATTCATTTCACTGAAATAATATCAGTACGAGCACACCTCATTTGTCCCGTTTGAGGTACAATTTCCAACTTGTTGATAACAATTTTAGCAACTGTGGAAGCAAGTCATATTAATATTCTTTGTATTGCATTTTTTTTAAGAGAACTAAAAATCATTAAATCGATTTATTCAAACAAAACAAATAGAAAAATATTTGTTCACCATTTTGAGATGGTAGACGATAGCCACTTATTTACTTTTTTCTTTACTTTTTTTTTCACAGAAAAGGAGTAATTTAGTGATTTGACGGTGGCCCTTTTTTCGCACTCTTTGATGTGGTGAGTCTTCTGTAGCACTGCCACTGAAAATAAACCCTGACATATTTATCACCCCCCCCTCCCCTTTGTTTTGTTGAGACTCTCCTTTATTTTGTTGATGACCACAGAACCTTTGGAAAAGAAATGCCGGAGAAATAATTTATGACTTTTTATCACAGAATTTGAAAATGTGATTTGAACTGACATTTAGAGAAAGACATGGTGAGAATTTTTTTTTTTTTTTTGAATGGACATAATGCATATATATTTATTAACACGAACATTTATTATAAATTAAAATAATACTATATTAATTTTCTCACTTTTATCTTCTATCGAAAAAATAATAATATTTTAAAATGTATAAAGTATTTAAAATTTCTGGGACAAAATTTTGTTATACACTTGACTGATTCTGTTTCAAATACACTTTTACAAATTTTACAAAGCAGAACAATTGTACAATTTAGAAGCCCATCTTTAGAAAAATTTCGTTAAAAATTACAAAATACTAATACCTAGGAAACTAATTCAAATTTTTAAATTCTGACGACATCCTCGGATCCCTACAGATAACTAGGGTTAATTTCATCGCACTGCGTTCCATATTCTAGGAGAAGTAGTTGTGAAAACAAAAACATACTGTCAGATTTTAATATAATAGATAAAAGACAATTTAGTTCCGAACATTTTGATATCAAATTTACGTTGCAGTGTTTTTTTTTTTGTTTTTTTGTTTTTTTTTTTTTCAAAAATATTACACAACGAATGAACGCATGATAAGTTTTCGTTAAATTCAAAAGTTCCAACCGTTTTTATCTTGGGAATAGATCCGGAACCACTGAAAGAAAGAATATGAAATTTTAATAACTTAAAAATTTAATAAATATTTGTAAGATGAGCTAAAATTTTGGAAATATTTTAGAAAATATTAAAATTATGCATGAAAATGTTTAATAAATATTTGTAAAATGAGCTAAAATTTTTGAAATATTTTAGAAAATATTAATATTATGCTTGAAACTGTGTAAAAAAATTTCTGGCAATATTCAATTTCTTCGTATTATTTTTGAAATCCTCATATTAAATATTTATTTATGTAAAGCATTTTGGTTCAGTCTATAAGAAATTGCGATATTTATTTATGGCTTCTGAAAAGGCGAAGACATTTCATACAGTGATTGTAAGGCGATCCTGCGTGCCCATAATATCAAAATTACTATTCCGAGTTGAAACTGATTATAAAGCTCTTGAATTAAAGAGAAAAGTATAAAAATATTTTCATTCTTTAAGTGATAATTTTGAAAAGTAAAATCACTGAAACATAAATTTTGATTTCAAAAGTGTTCAGAACTAAAATGGCTTTCATGTAACATAAAAATTTAAAAGTAGATTTATTAGCCAATTTCTTTTTTAAGTTGTACTGACTCCTTAACTAAGTAAACAGTGTCTTATAACATAAATTAAATTTTATTTTTATTGAACTGAAATGTACAAAAAGAAATTATAATGTAAACGTGAGGAATTGGGGACTGGGCGTTTTAAATGTTTTTCCTATACCTACCCTCTTGGTTTAGGACAAATATAAACTAGTATGATGTGACTGTCACAAAACAATTCTATCTTATTCTAATATATTAATTTAAATAGCACTGTTACACACCAACAATTACGAAGTAGAATGCATTTCTTTGAATTTAAGTCGGGGTTTCAGGGATCAGTGAATAAAAAAATGCACAGTTCAACATCGTCCCATGTTGGAGCGAATACAAAATTGGACCAACATATACATTTTTAACTAATATATAAAACTTTTAAAAATCAAATATAAAATTTAAATATAAAATTTGGAGCATTTCTACCCAATAGAAATTGAGATACCGCCATAATGTTCATCAAAAAAATATAGCATACAAGCGCTCTATGTTCAGTAAACAAAGTCAAAATTTAGTCAACATGTTTTGTAATAAATGTTTTACATATTAAATTTGGTGAAATTCCACCTCATAGAATCCGAGATATAACTATCATAGACATATCGTCAAAATCACAGTATGGTAGCACCACCTGCTGAATGAACAAAGCCAAAACTGAAAGAACATAATTTTTAATAAATGTTAAATTTGGGGAAATTCCATCTCATAGAATCCAAGATATAGCTATCATGGACATCTCATTCGCATCAACGGGATCAGCATCCACCCTGTTCCATACCTCAAACTTTTAGGCATAACAATCGATAAGCATCAAAATTGGTTAGCACACCTGCATCAACTTAAACTAAAACTTATAACTTTTCACCACAACTCACTAAAAATGACGACAAAACATGAGGTATTAGCAAGTTAATGCTTAAAATATGGTATCACACTATAGTAGAGAAAATAATGATATACGGGGCAAGCATATGGGGGAGACACCTAACAAAACAAGCAATAGCAAATTGATTTCACTACAGCGAATGTTTCTCTTACATATCTCACGAGGTTACAAAACAATCTCCACGGATGCGCTAAATACCATAATAGGCAATTTCATCAATCGACACAATACTCACATATGAATACACCAAGAGACGTGTACTCCACCTCAAACATGAACCAACTACAAGCTAATTCCTTCCAAACACCACGATACAGCAAAAAGTTCCAGGATGGCAGATACACCCCTCCGATGAGACAACTCACTTCCAAGTAAACACCAATCTTAATTCCTTCTCCCCATCCTCTAGGATTACTCTCTTCACTGATGAATCTGGAAGGGACACCGGCGTGTCAGCGGATCTCTGCAAAATTGTAAGGAGTGTCGTCACCCATTAGTGTGCCTGCAGACTAGATGACCACAATTCTGTTTATCAGGCAGAACTCTATGCTATCCTAAAAGCCCTGGACTGGATTCAGACAAACACCACACACCCCTTCGTCCAAATTTATAGTGACAGTCTTTCGGGTCTGCCGGCTGTCTATGCCCATAGAACCAAGCAGCCGCTAATCCTAGAAAACAAACTTAAGCTAAAGTCTCTTCTAAATAGAGTAGCTCTTGGCCACGTTTCAGCACACACGAGCGTTCCAGGTAATGAAATCGGGGACGCACTCGCAAAGGAGGCAACAACTAAACCACATATTGACATTCATCTCCCAATTCCAGCCACATACATAAAACGTTTACTAAAAGCAAAAACACTCACGGAATGGCAATCCATCTGGAATAAAACCAGCAAATGTTGACACACATATAATCTAATACCGAAAGTAACACACTACAACTTCTCCGCGCACGCAACAGTATTTCTCACGGGGCACGGTCCCTTTCGAACATACCTTTACAAATTGAAGTGTGCAGACACATTCCATTGCGTGTACAAAAAGTTAGATAAAAACTATAACGTCCTAAATAAAAACTTTTCATATATCAAAGAATTATTATAACCTATATAAAATTCTAGATCTATAGATTTTAAAAACTATATTTTAAAAGACTTAATAGACTCGTGCATAATACAATTGAAAATTTTAAGTACAATATTATTATTATTGTAAATATCTGTAAATACAGGGTGATTTTTTTTAAAGTTGTGAAAGTAAAACACTATAACAAAAGAACCACTGATCCAAATGAACTAAAATTTCACCAGTATGCTCCCAAAGCAATGGAAATTTTTTAGGCATGGTTAAAAAAACTTAAAATCACACCGACAGATGGCGCTGTAAGGTAGCAGAAACAAAGAATATCGTCTGTGGGAAGAAAACAATGGATGGTACTTTGAGAAAATATCTTCCGTAGACCCTCTGTCGTCATTGGACCTTTTCTTAAATTCTTAAGTGTCCTAAATCTCCTAAGAGCAGTTGCTGCGCTGTCATTATTCTGATAATACAGTTTCACTAACAACAACGGCGCAGTCATTGCGAGGATTTCCGTTGAATAATGAACACGAGATGTGCGTACTTCACGTTTTTACCGCCAATGTGTGTGTGCCGGGCGCAAGTTCGTCTCCCGACTTTACTGCATGTACAGCGCCATCTGTCGGTGTGATTTTAATTTTTTTAACTGCCCCTAAAAAATTCCCATTGCTTTGGGAGTGTAATGGTGAAATTTTAGGTCATTTGGATCAGTGGTTCTTTTGTTATAGGGTTTTACTTTCACAACTTTAAAAAAAATCACCCTGTATTTATCTTTAATATTATGTAATCTTATCAGTATATTCATATAGAACTTATATACATGTAATAACTTTGGGCTCACTCAGCAATAAGCAATATTGAGTAGCTCGTGTCATTTTTTTTTAACTTGCTGGGGACTCCGGGTCCTTGGACACTGGGGTTCCTGATAGTTATAGGTTTTCCCCTCGTAGACTATAGTTTCTATGCCGAGAGGTTGACTGTCCACGAGTGTGAGGTTTCTGTTTCTGTTCTGTGGTGCAGAAGCGTCGGTTCCCCATTATTACTTCACCTACCCGCTAAAAGCACAGTGGCATATTAAGAAGCTTGCCATCCTTCCCAAGGAATGGCTTTCTAATATTCTAAATAGACACACCCTTAACAAAAAGCTACTTAAAATCTATATTTTTCTGACAGATATCTCAAAACTTACCCAATAGCCATCAGCGCCACTTCCAATGCACAACTTCTACTCAGTCCCTGCTAACTATCGCGTAAATAGTATTTCCCTGGCAGGACCAGCTTATATGCTATCTGGTCGTTGACCATTGTTTGTTTTCATTACTTTTTTTTCTGAACTCACATGTTTTCAATTCCGCCCCTTACCGCGTATTACGGCGGATCCAGTTCCGGCTGAAGATAGTATTTTTTTTAAGACCTTAAAGCGGATTGGGAAGGACACTATGCTCTACGTCTACAGACTTGTTTACTAGTCTGAGCAGTCCCTCTTAGGCTATCAAATATTATGGATATCGATAAAACCCCAGTATGGTAGCGCCATTTGTAGAATGAATGAGGTCAAAACTGAAAAAACATATTTTTTAATAAATGTTTCACATGTTAAATTTGATGTAATTCTATCTCATAGAATCCGAGATATAGATACGGAAATCGTTAAAAACACAGTATGGCAGCTCCATCCGTTGAGCAAGATGCACCCAAACCTAATTAATACCTGAAATCAGTACGAACTTATGTTAAGGTCTAACTGAATACAAAGTTTGGTGAGATTCCATCCTATAGATACCAAGATAGCTAAGACGGAAATTATGCAAAAACATAGTATAGCAGCGCCATCTGTGGATCTAAATACACCAAAACTTAATCAGCTTCTATTCGTGTCAAGGTCTAAGAAAATATGCAGTTGAATAAAATTCCGTGCATTAGTTCTTGAAGTATAGCTATCAAAGTAATCGTGAAAAATACGCCATAGCAGCGCCACCTGTTGGGCGCTATACACCCAAACCTAATCAGCAGCAGTTCATGTCACGATTTAACAGAAAATACAGTTTATGAAATTCCGTGTATTAGTTCTTGAGATAGAGCGGTCACAATAATTGTATCATACACATGCTAACAGAGACAGACAGACAGAAATTTTCCAAAAATATTCAAATAATGTTCAGGACACACCAAAACGTGTAAATCCATCACAAAATGGAAGTAGAAAATTTTTGCGATTCCAATACTTTCTTTTTATGTATATAGAAGAAACTAAAAATAGGAGTAATAGATAATGAATGAAGCTACATCTACAAGTGATTGTATTTGTCCTGGACCAAGAGAGTATATAGCGTTATAAAAAAATAATAAAAAACTACTAACCACAATTAACCCCCCTTTACCCTATATATTACATTAGTTAACCTTAGAATTTGGAGGTCTTCGCAGGCCGGGGCTGGCCAATAATGGCTTTTATAAAGGTTGGGTAGGACGCGGGCCGAACTTTTAGCTTTTTTACAGGAAATTTCGGTCCTCGCAGACGCTCTAGCAAGGGAAAAAAAGAAGAAGAAAAAGAAGTCTAGCCCGGCCCGGGACAGCAAAAGTGAAGGTCAGGCCCGGTCCGGCTCGGAAAGTGTGAATACCAAGCCCTGCCCGGCCCGAGTTTCATGAATGAAAATTGGCCCGATACCATGCAGACCTTTACCTCTGATTTCAGATTCTTGAGATCTTCCAAATTAAACAAATTTTGGAATAAACCCATTTGGATTAGGGGCAAGAAACTTAAAACGCATTTAAACGTTTAGCAATTTTTATCATTATTTTAAAGCGAATTATTTTATCTTTCCCTTGTTTCCTTAGGTTTAGCATTAGTAAGAGAGTGGGCTCATTACCGTTACGGTGTCTTCAGTGAAAATGGCTTTCCGAATGATGAAATCTATCCGGACTGTTACAGAATACCGGGATCGGACGACGTCAGAAGGAATGACTGCACCAACGAAAATGCTATTTACGAAACTGAGTAAGTTTATCATTATCATCAATCATTGTTATTACTATGTTGGGCATTATTTGACTCATGGTTTTTTCCACTGATTCTTTACACATTCAAACATTTGCGTTAGTTGTTTTTTGTTTTGTTTTTACGCAGTAATTAATATCAGTCAATGCCATCCATTTACGTATTGAGAAGTTTAGTGTTATTCAACGCCGCTTTGATATGACAATCGATATCAGTCACAAAACATTAAAATTTATTGAACAATTTGGAATGGAATAAGCAAATTTAAAATTCGATCTAAAAAATTATCAAAAATTCGTTTGTTAAACGGCGCTATATACAGGGTGATTTTTTTTTTAAGTTGTGAAAGTAAAACCCTATAACAAAAGAACCACTGATCCAAATGACCTAAAATTTCACCAGTATGCTCCCGAAGCAATGGGAATTTTTTAGGTGTCGTTGAAAAAAAACTTAAAATCGCACCGACAGATGGCGCTGTACATGCAGTAAAGTCGGGAGACGAACTTGCGCCGGCACACGCACATTGGCGTCTAAAACGTGAAGTACGCACGTCTCGTGTTCATTATTCTACGGAAATCCTCGCAATGACTGCGCCATTGACGGACCGTGCGTTGTTAGTGAAACTGTATTATCAGAATAATGACAGCGCAGCAACTGCTCTTAGAAGATTTAGGACACATAAGAATTTAAGAAAAGGTCCAATGACGACAGAGGCCTATGGAAGATGATTTCTCAAAGTACCGTCCATTGTTTTCCTCCCACAGACAATATTCTTTGTTTCTGATACTTTACAGCGCCATCTGTCGGTGCGATTTTAAGTTTTTTTTTAACCATTCCAAAAAAATTCCCATTGCTTTGGGAGCATACTGGTGAAATTTTAGGTCATTTGGATCAGTGGTTCTTTTGTTACAGTGTTTTACTTTCACAACTTTAAAAAAAATCACCCTGTATATATACATAGGTGCCAACCTCTCATTAATATTCTGTAATATGCGGGTTAATTTGACCCAGTTTAACAGCGCTTCAAACCAGAAAAATTATTGGATGAATCTTTATTTATTCAATTTCAGGTTTCTACTTGGAATGTATTTAATTTCATTTCTTTAAAAAAATTCTGGTGCGAAACTTGTTAAACCACGGTCAAATTAACCCGCATATTACGGAATATTAATGAGAGGTTGGCATCTATGTATATATATATATACATATATATGTTTTTTTTTTCTTTTGCCAATGAAAGCTTAACGAAACCGGTTCCGAAAGTAAAAGTATCTTCGTAAAAAAAATCCAGAAAGAAAATTGAAAAAGTAAAAAACGGCGTTCATAGAGACTGATCTCAGCTATCCAATGCAAAAAAATCGTTTAAAAATATTGAAATGCAAACGAGATATTCGAAATGAACTGTCCCATAGGATAAACATTAGCGAGCGGGTGTTTTCGCGTGAGAGGACAGGACCCTTAAACGATATTTCTGTACAATCAAGAACGCCACAACGCCAAATTCAATGTATAGACTGTAAGAACGGTTTACAACGCAAGAATGGTTCCCTTAAAATGTTAAAATCAAGCCATTTGAAGGGAAAAAAACAGGTACTTTTCTGTGCCACTATTTACGAATAGTAATCTTCACCTTATTTAAGCACAGGAAATTATTACAAATTTTCCGATTAAAAAAGGCTAAGTTTATTATTAGTAAATAGTGGTACTATATACTTATGTGAAATAGGAAGGAGTGTATGCATCCTAGAAGGAGATGGAGTGTTCATTAAAACTTACGCAAAAGCAAAGATGCAAATGCAGGTTCAAATGCTGAAAGGCATATGTTTGAACAACTCGAAATAACTTCATTTAAAATGAATACCAAGCATAAATTTAGCTGATGTAATAAATATTATGGGTTTTCATTAGATTCATGTGCATAACATTTCGACTGCTTTCTTTTTTTTATGTTTTTTAAACTGCATGTTTAATTTTGAAATTGATTTTTCTAAACAAACATTCTTAAAATTCTGGACAAAGCCTGGTACTTCAGCTAGTATTAAATAAAGCAGGGCACAAAACAATAGAGACATCTTCAAATAAGTGGGGGTTTAAAAAGATGATTATCCGTTAATACAAATATTATTTTTCATTGTTCTTGAAGTATAAGACTCATCTTTCTATGTTTTTATTATTATTGTTGTTGTTATTACACGTTGTAATAGAAACAATAATATGCCTGCAACCATTATAATCAATATTTTTGTTTTGTTATAGCGAAAGATATTTGTATGATGACTCGGCAAGTACCTGTCATTTAGTTCCAGTCCGTGGCAAAAATGATCATATAGTATCATCCATTATGACAAATATTGATTTTCCACAGGTTTGTATGCAAGAACTTTTGATTTATCGCAAAGATATGCGGGTTTTTTTTTTTTCGTTATTATTTCAATGATAAATGTGGTGATTTTTAATACAATATGAGCGAATTTGAAACATTTAAAACTTCGATGGGGTAGAAATATTTAAATTGGGTACTGTCATTTTTTTCCCATTTTAATGTTTTCGATTTATAAGCCTCTCGGTTGTTTTGTACCACATTGTGTTACAAAATGTTCCAATAATTTTCCAATAATCTTAAAGATTAAAAGAACAATATTCAAAAATGTCATTTGTTGTTGTCGATTTAAAAGCAGTGTCATTCCATGTCAACTGGCCTCGAAACTCCTGCTCGTCCCCCGCCAATTTTGATTTAATTATTACAGGACATACTTACAGATCTAAGATGGACACCTGCAAATTGTCACAGTCACAAGTAGTATAGTTGGGTCACCAGGGGGTCCTTTTGTAAAGTTCACTATTCCAAAGTCACACGAAAGACGATCACCAAGTTTGACAACTTATTGCTCATGATACAAGAAACAATACTTATTGATCTAGTACAACTTTTGTTGCTGAAAAACATAATTGCAGTATGAAAGATAAGAAATTAATGCATTCATCATTACTTGTCTTCAAATTAGCTACTACAGTAAAAACTACAGCCTGTCGCGAAGCCGTTATGAATACTTTGCCCTTACTTTAACAAGCTGTAACTACAGAACAAGTACTTTAAAGTTTGTCACTTTACCAATTAATTACCTAATGATATTTCATAAAGTTGCCGCAGCTGTTTCTCATCTACTGCTTAAATATTCATTAATTTGTTCCTCTTTGAAATCCCTTCAAAAAACGGATTGTTAATGTTTAAATTTTTTTTTAATGTGAATAAAAGAGTCTAATCCTAGAAGAAAAGTAAACGGTTTAACTGTTCATCCCTTTTCTCAATAAAGTTTCAGAATGTGCTTGCCTTGATTTCTAATATGTTCATTGCCTCGTATAAAAAAGGAAAGATATTTCCAAAAGATTCCAATCTTTCAAAATTTTCTAATATGTGAGGAAGATTTATTGAATAAAGTACCAGTTTTAATGCAGATAGGAATAAAAATTTTTTCGAATCAGAGGTAACAATACTCATGGAAATGAAGAAATTTGTTTGTGTAACATGTATCCCCATTTCTGATTTTTAAATAATAGCTTGTGGAGACTACTTCCATAAAATATGCATTCCATGAAAATTATAGATTAAACTCTTTTAAAGAAATGTGCAGGTAAGACATTCAGTTTTAAATTAGAAGTATTCAAAATTCGAAATAAAAATATTCATGGATATGCCTAAGTGTTCCTTTCCTATTTCAGCTTACTGTTTAAGCCATGCAAAATTACTAGCTGTGTTATGATTAAGTATTCATTTCCTAAATTTTCTAATTACTTTCTTTTATACTTTTTCTTATATCTTTTTTTTTTTTAAGAAATGTTTTGATTTGAACTAGTATTGTAAAAATTAACTTTGTACTAATTTTATTTTAATCTCTAATGTAATATTCAACATCTGTATTCTAAAATATGAATTTTCATTAAACATTTCCCCTCGTGGAGAAAAGTTCCTATGCTTAACGGCTGGATCTCTACGAGAAGGTGATTTCATTTCATTTCATTTTTGAGATATAGGATTCTGAAAATGGGATTGAACTTATGAATTGTTTTTTGGAGGGATTTCAAAGCTAAATAAATTAATGAATGTTTATACGCAGGAAGAAATAACTTCAGCAGCTCTATGACATATTCACAGGTAATTAATTAGTAAAGTTACAAACTTTTAAAGTAATTTGTTCTGTAGTTTAAAGTAAGTGTCAAATTCATCGCGACAGACAGTATGGCGTAGTTTGAGGCCAAGTGGTGATGAATGTATTGATTTATGATCTTTAACTGCAATTATGTTTTTCAGCACAAAAAGTTGTACTAGATCACATATTTGGAATAAGCAAGTAAGACTTCTTAAGCAAAAATATGACAAATTTGGAGATTCGATCGTTTTTTCGTGTGACTGTGAAATAATGAACTTTACAGAAGAACCCCTGGTGACCCACATATATAGTTCTGACAGCTTCCAGAGAGATGGCCATCTTAGACCTACTATATGTATATTCTTTTACGTATGCATCAAAATTGAAGGGGGTCGAGCAGGAACCGTATCCGCAAATTTAGACCACTTGACATGGAATGACCCAGCAAAAGTATTCAGCTATATAAAGGTGAAGTAAAATTGCAAAGAATTCTAGTTACCTTTTATGGGGAAAAGAATAGAAGTCTGCATACGGTGGACCTCAAGAATGAGGGGGTTATAGTTTTAAGACAACTTTTCAAATACTGGGATAAAAATTTTGTCTTCCAACAACTAGATGTGACAGATGTTTTGTGATAAAAATGAGCTTCATCAAACGTTTTTTAATGTGAATAAAAGAGGCTAATCCTATAAGAAAAGTAGATGATTTAACTGTTGATCCCTTTTCTCATTAAAGTTTCAGAATGTGCTTGCCTTGATTTCTAATATGTTCATTGCCTCGTATAAAAAAGGAAAGATATCTCCAAAAGATTCCCAATCTTTCTAAATTTTTTAATATTTGAAGATGATTTATTGCTTAAAGTATCAGTTTTAATGCAGATAGGAATAACTTTTTTTCGAATCAGAGGTAACAATACTCGTGGAAATGAGGCAATTTGTTTGTGTAACATGTATTTCCATTTCTGATTTTTAAATAATTGTTTGTAGAGACTACTTCCATAAAACATGCATTCCATGGAAATTATAGATTAAACTCTTTTAAAAAAATGTGCAGGTATGACATTCAGTTTGAAATTAGAAATATTCAAAATTCGAAATAAAAATTTTAATGTATATGTCTAATGAAATTACATATTTCTGTAATAATGATTGCGCCATTTTTTAATTGCTCAAATATTATGTCACTTGTATAGGGTATTCTACAAAGGACATCCGAATTGTACCTTAAATCTAACAAATATAAAGATAATATACGTCATATGTTTATAACTTAGCTCATAAATTTCATATACAGTCAACGCCACGTATTTAACAAAAATTTGAACTTTTAAAAAAAATTACTATATTCAAATTTTATGGGCTTCCTCATAAACATATCACTGAATTCATCTTTATATTTATTATAATATTTTCAGCAGGTATTTATCTATCTCTTTTGCAGATGAGCCATTTCTGCGATGATGAGGCTCGACCGCACAACAGGAATTCCCCCAACAAACAAAATGCACTGTGCCGCGAGAAAAGCACATGGGAAGTGATAGCATCCAACGAAGATTTTATAATTAAGAAGTAAGAAAAAATTGCTCGTAAAATAATGTGCATTTTGTTAGTCATCCATTATAGACATAATTATTTTCAATTATAATTTCTTTAAATTCTTCAGCACGACCTCAGGTCCTTTCATTAAACTGTTTATCATCAGCATAAGTAACTGAAATGCATTGAAAGAATATTTGTTTTGTTTTTTAACTTCCAATTCACTATGACTTTGAAGCAGGGTTGTAAATTTGACCTGTTAAAACTAATTTTAACCAGAACAGGGATCAAAACTAGTTTAACCGTCTAAAACTGATCAAAATTGGCTTTAACCACTCAAAAGTGGTTGAAACTCTATTAAATATTTGTAGCTAACATGACTTGTTCAAACTATATAGTTATGCGGAAATTAATGTCTATTATATTATAAACGTATAATAATACTTAATATTTTAATAATTATTAAATTAGATAGAAATTTTTGTGTCTTGTGTAATAGTATTTATACAGAACACATATATTTCATAAATCTTATTTTTCTTAAAATGTAACTAATACATTATAATATTTGGCGAAGAGTAATGAACAACTGGAAAATATTGATTTTGGATTTGTAAATTTCATAATGCACCTGATGAATGATTGTGCTAACTTTTCATCACTAGAAAGATTATTTTCAAAGTTTGATCTCCTCCATAATGAACGTTTTAGCTTAATACAACAACACTTGTAATAATATTTTAGTAAAAAAAAAAAATAATGTTTATTTTGCTTAATGTTGTATTAAATATTGTTAAATTTATTTTTTGGACAAACCCATCCAAATTTTGCAGTAAATTTATCATGTAACAAAATAAAATTTTAATTTATTTTACCAGTCAAAATGAGTTTTGACTATTGGTGGTCAAAGTAATTTTTGACAACAGAACGGTTAAAATTGGTTTTAACCAAGGTTAAAACCATTACAGTCCTGCTTTGAGTAAAAAATTTTAACACTTTTTTAACTCGTTTAAACTAACAAGAACGAAAAGTCATGCATCAAGCATAGATTATGAAACACTTTCCAACACATCCAAAAAACTGTAACGAAACTTCACCGTTAAATAAGGTGAAAGAAAATATGTAAGTAAACAGTATATGAAACATATAACACATTTAAAAGTTCAGTTTTAGCAATTATCATCCATAGTCAAAAATGTAGTCAGAATTATTTTGTGCAGCCCTGTATTTTATCTATAGATTTGGATATATACTACATAGCATGATAAAATTTAATTCATTTCGAAAATTCACATTTAGCAATTTTCACCAATCGATGGAAATGCCTCGAAATATTTTGTACAACCCTGCACATTATCTAAAGAATTTTGCACACCCCATATTAAGCTAAAATTTAATTGAGATAAAAAACGCATAAGGCAACTTAAAACAAACTTCCAGAATTTACCAAAAATAAACGACAATGTACCTTGTTCTTTGCGTAGCCCTGTATATGACTTTTTATTTATTTTCCAAAAACTTCTATAAGTCTACTAGTTCAGCAAGAAAATGCGTAACACAATTTAAAACTACCCTAAGCAATTCACTTCCATAGGCTGTAATACTTATGAATTTCCTTATGTAGCCCTGTATATGATGAACCGAATTTATACACACCACGTACTATGCAAAAAATTAGTTAAACTTAAGAACGCAAACCAATGTTGAAAACGCACTTATCACACATACAGTGGCGGTCAAAAGTTTCCGGCCAGCATAAAATTTTTGGTTAATTTGTAAGTATACCCATATGAAGAGGAATCTCAAAGTTATACTTAAACATTTTATTGACATAATAGTTAGGAACTTATTTATGGAATAACAAATAAATATCAATAAATTTAATTGACAAAATTAATTGCAAAAGAAAACGCATGTTCTCAAAAGTTTCCAGCCATCTTGGCAAGTTTGGAAAAAATGGTGTTATAATAAAAAATATCCGTGATCAACAAAATTTACAATTAGCATTTTACCGTCATACCTTTAGTAATAAGTACTGCGGCGCAGCGACGTAGCATCGATTCAATGAAAGGTTGAAAATCGTCTTTGGTAAGGTTTTTCCACTCTTCTTGCAATTTTGGGGAAAATTCTGCTGAATTGCAAGATATCCTTATACATTGCACCATTCATCTTACCGCGGATTTTAACTAACGGACCGACACCTTTTCCAGAAAATGCTCCCCACAGCATAACGTATCCTCCGCCATGCTTCATTGTAGGAATAACATATCTAGAATTATATCTTTTGTTTTTAGGTCGTCGGACGTAGTGTTTTTCATCACTCCCAAAAAGGTTGAACTTCGATTCGTTGCAAAATAGTATTTATTTCCAGTTTTCACTTGATCAGTCTTTGTGTTCCTTGGCAAACGCCAGTCGGGCCCGTTGATTTGTTTTTACTTATGGAAGGTTTTTCAACACCAACACTTCCATTAAGTCCTACGTCACGTAAGCGTCTTGACACGGTAGACCGACTTATTTCAGCAATATTTTCACTCCGTAAATCGCGGGATATTGCAGTGGCAATTTTATGCGGGTCATCAGCTGCTTTTCTCCTGATAATTCTGTCCACACGAATAGTCGTTTTCCGGCGTCTCCCGAATCGTGGTAACTCCTGAAGACCATGAACATCTTTATATATATTTTTTAAATATCGCTCACAGTAGATTTTCCGATCGATAACTTTGCCGCAATCTCACCAGAGGATTGGCCCTTTAGCGACAAACAAATCACTCGTTTACGAACAATAATTGTTGAACTTTTCATTTTTGAATTTGAACTACGTTATTCACGTTGATTAATTAACAAACACGGCCAAAACAACTCTTTACCGATAGCAAAAACTAACGAATGAAGAATGGCTGGAAACTTTTGCACACGCGAATTTCGAATTCCTCCCCTTTGCATCAAGTGTCTTTAGTATCCAATCCAAATGATCACGTGGTCAGAGGTCCTTTTCATATTCAAAACTTTCGGAGCAATTGCGCTTCTTCAGCGCTGAAACGTTCTGGCAAACAAATCAAAGAGTACTACTAAAACTAACTGGTACTAAAACTAACTGGCCGGAAACTTTTCACCGCCACTGTAGACTCTAATTATTGCACGTATACTGTAACCGAGATATATTTTGTGTGTCCCTGCAAATGAACGATAAATGCAATGCACACTTACTTTTAAGTGAGCAATTTATAGTGCACTTCAGTAATGCATATACAAATTTCATTATGTTTGAAAAAGTGAAACACCATTAAATTACACTGCAAACGATTTTTTCCCGTATAACAATGTGCAACAGAATTCTTTTGTGTCCCTGTAAATTAATAATAAATGCTTTTCAACCCCATATTCTACAAAAAGCATGTTTTAATGCGCTTCTTAATTGTATATCAATTTCATCATGTTTCAAATGGTGTAGCATCATCAAAATGCACTTGAAACGATTTTTTCCCATTGACTGTAATGTAACGGAATACTTTTGACTGTCCCTGTAAAAAAACTATAAATGCTACACACTTCATTTTGAATAGGGATCATGCTTACTAAACGACAATAACATGCAAAAATTGCAGGGCAATCCGAATATATTTACGTGAGTTAGAGCACGGGACGGAAAAATCGAAGTCAAACACTTTTCAACTAGGTTGGAAAGTGTTGAAAACAGGAACGAAACATCACTTTTTCCGTACTAAAATATCTGTTTTATATAAACGAAAAGTGCCAATTAATTAAGCGAAGATTACAGTTGAAAATTAGTGGTATTCAAAAGCTTTTAGTAACGAAGCGAGCAAACTCTTCTTATACGAACTCAATAACATTTAGACGAGATGCTAGGCGTGCATCATTTGAAATAAACGAAAACAATAATTATAGAAAAAAAATATTATTCTACAGCGAAACTTTTAGACTTGCACGTACGATAAATAACTTGCTTTCATTTTAATCAACTGTTTTTCATCCATTCTTAAATTATCAATGTGTTCGCTGTTTGCAGTAATTCATCGTTCCTTAAGAAGAATTGTTTCTTTTTCAGCAAGAACACGAGCAACGTGAAACCAGCTTTTAAGTACTTTGTGCAATCTGATCCAAATTTCGTCATTGCTGTGGATACATCCTCCGAAATGGATTCGAACGTAAGTTGCTGTTTGAAGGGTCTCGGGAGGAAAATCGCAAAAGTATCTAATTAAGTTTTGTGAAAACCACAAACTAGTTTTGAAATTAATACAGTTGTCGAAGTTTTTTCTACCCATAAATGTGTATGGCAGAGGAATGTACATTCTTTGTACACTACTAAATGACAACACTATATAATTTAAGATATGAAGTGTGGACTCTTAACGACTTTTCACTTGGACCCTTCATATATTTCTCTCTCTCTCTTTCTCTCTCTTCCTTGTGAGTATGATTGTTTTTTACTTTTTTAACACTTTCCGAGTAAGTGGAAAATGACTTCTCAAATGACTTCTCGCGAAACGAGTCGCCATTTTCAGAGGTTTTTTATGATTCGGAGAAGTGTTATTATTTGTCTCCAGTATTTTCATCAAGACTTTAAGTATATTAATTTTAACATTTTCAGGATCGAATGATGATGGTGCTGAATGCTTTCACGTATTTCATGTTCTACGACTTGCCCTACAATTCCACGGTCAGGTTAGTGGACATGAGGAGCAAAGAGAGTGACGTCATCGAGAAGACGGTGCTGAACGAGGACGATGCGAGATGGCTTGTCGGACTGTTCCCAGAAACAGATGCGGAGGGAGAGAGCTGTGTGCATTGTACCATTCAAAGACTATTGGAGGTAGCTATTTAATTCATGGAACGACGAATAAAGAGGAATTGACAAATCCTCAAAATGGTGAAGTTTCAACTGTATCTAGTACCGCAGGGCTGATTACCGCCGTGTCAAACTTCCATCCCTAAATTTGAATAGAAAATTTTTCCTTATTTAAACTTCTCGTTATTCGTTGCTATTGGTGGAAGTTTGCCCCGGCGGTAGTCAGGCCCTGCGGTTCCGCCATATTGTGCCAACATAAACAATCCACTTTTGTTAATGTTAGTGAAAGAAATTATAAAACCGACGAGCCAAACTTCCACGAGTAAAGACGCATAGTAATTTGTTCCTTATTTATGACAGATATTTTGCATGAATAAGACGTTTAAATAAGGCAAAAATTTTTATTCAAATTTACTGGTGGAAGTTAGCCCCGGCGTTTAATCAAGCCTAATGATCCGATATAAACAAAAAACAACAGTCGTCATATTGTGACTACGTCCTCAGTTACTTCACTTGCAACTGGTAGACACTACACCATATGTCGCCTCCTCTTTATTCATAACTCCATTATTTATTTATGCACATGTTCGATATATGGGTATTATTATAGATGTTCTTGCATTTAAAATATTAGCGGATATTAAGTAAATCAGAATGCAAATGCAAAGTAACCATTAAATAACTTCCTCTGTTTAGAGGCATCCTGTAGCTAAAACGGATGAACGGAATGAAACCAAATTTTACATTTTATAGACTTTTGAGGGCTTGAGGAGACGAATTCCGTGACAAAGCTGACCGCAGAGCCAGCTAGCTACGCACAGTCCGTCAATCATTCATAATAATTGTTCGACAGAAAGTTTCCAGTTCCCGGATGCACCTTCGAGGGAAATGAGTAGCTCAGCTGTCACATCAATTTGCATAATCCATTCTATTAGCAGTTAATGCAAATATCTCACTTTTTCGACTTTGACAGTGAAAATATTTTCCCTATCGGAAAATTTTATAGTAAATGGTGATTCACCCCCCCCCCCCCCCCCTCCGCCACATATACACACACAAACACAGAATTCATCTCCTCGTGTCTCCAAAAGCCGAAATATAAAATTTGTACACCTTCTTTTCATCCGTTTTAGCTATAAATGCCTCTAAACAGGGGAATAAATTGAGAAACCACCGTGGTGTATCGCTCATACAATTCAGATTTATGCGTTAAATAGAGGTACCACCAACCTATTGGACAGTCTAGTGTCAGGATGGTTTGTCCAGGTCCGGTTCCTCGTATGCGGCCGGACGCAATATGTTTAGTAAATTCGGACAATAGAAAAGGAAATATCCAATGTATTTCAAAAGCTCTCTGCGCAAACATTATTGACACACACCTTATAATTTGGACTGAATTTTGTGATATTCTCAAGATTGATTCAAAGAAGAAAATATTTTAAAACATAATTTATCTGTTTGCTTATTTACGCTCTCTTAAATAACCTTCTAGTTAAATCTTTAAAAGGGTTTGAAAAGTACCTTATTGGCAGCTTTGTAGAAGCGCCAAGGTGGCTACAAGATTAATTAAATACTCTTTCATTTTTTAAGATTTTTAAAAATTTAAAAATATGTATTCTCAATAAAGTTTGCAGATGATGCATATTTATAAGATTATATAACCTGTATGGCATGTTACATGCATATTCTTTTTTTTTTTTTTTTTTTGTACAGGTCATGAAACTAAACATCAGAGATATAATCGTCATAACAGCGACAGATATAACAAAGAGCTGGATCGACAACATAACTGCGATGTTAAAATCGAATAAGGTTGCACTACATGTGATATGTTTTCAAAAAATATTGAGGCATCCAGCCTTTCTGGAAAGAGTAGCAAAAGATTCTGGAGGTAGTTTCTTCTACATTTCTGAATCATTTCCACCTGGATTCCCTGTTTCTTCGATAACGTTGCTCTACGAAGCATTTAGGTCGATTTACGAATCTTTCTCGTGGATGAACAGACAGTGTGTACTGGTAAGTTGTTGCTTAAAATATCTTTCCCATTTATACTTGATTTTTGATAAGCCTCTTTAATGCATTTAGGGTAAATGTAACACTGCTTTACAAAATGAAATGATATTGTAATTTTTCTATTAAAATCGGTGTAATCGTAATTTTTTTAAAAAAAAGAACTTTTTCAACCAATAAAGGAATCCCGATTAAAAACTAGAATGTTGTGGCCATCACAAAACTTTCTTCTATATAAATCAAATCGTCTGCTAACAAAATTAAATGATAATCTATTCGTTTTGCAGATGTAGCTATCGCGACAAATCGTGAAAAAAAGAGCATAGCATAGACACCTGTTGGCCGAGGTACACCCAAACCTAATAAGGATCTATTTACGTCAAGGTCTAACAGAATATGAAGTGTGGTGAAATTCCGTGCATTAATTCTGAAGTAATAAAAAAAAAAAAAATGCAAGACTAAATACTTGCGTGCATTGAAAGTGTGATGTGGTAGGGGCAGAAAGTGGACCGGTGAGTTAGCTCTCCGTTCTATTGTAGAGACACTTAGAAACAGTGCTGTTGTTTATGTATTTCACCGACACATTTAACAATTTGGTATATGACATGTTTGTGCATGGATTTTTAAGCATCCGTGTATCAACGACCGAATTGTAAAACGCTTTAAAGAATCCAAAAACAGATAAATCGAGGAATTGGAGTTTGCAGGCTGCCATGTGGAAGTAAGATGACAAATGTTCTCCCTATTTATGGGTTCCCATGTCTGAAGAACATAAAAGCATATTAAAATAACATGTAAATGCATATTATTCATCTACTACATATTGTAAAATGCAAAGGTGAATTTCGTTTCAGCAGTTTATAACTTGAGTTCTGCTGAATGGATTTTGACTTACATTGTTATTTAGATAATTTTTCAGAGAAGGTTTTAGTACATAACATATTGTTCTATGATCTACGTTGATTAGTTGGGTGAAAGTTTTGTAATCAGATGAATCCGATTGTGAAAGATTAGTCTTTTTAAAAGATTCTGATGGATGGTTTCCATAAGGCTTCCACTGTTAGTTAGATATTTTTTGGAGGGAAGGTTTTAGTATGTAACATATTGTTCTATATTGCTTAGTTATAGAATTATGGGGGAAAGTTCTATAATCATTTAAACTCAATTATGAAACATTAGTATTTTTAAAAGATTCTGCTGAATGGATTTCGATGGAACTTTCATTGTTAATTTGTTAGGAATGGTTTTAGTATATTGTATATAGTTATATCGTTCTTTATCAAATCTTACTCTAAATAATCAACTAAACTTGTTGAGGTTGTCATTAACAATCCAAATTTTGTCTGACATATTACAAAATATAATAGCGCAATGGCGTTCGTATAATTTTTAGCAATGCGGACGGATATTCCAGATAAATGTGCTTTAAAACACAAGATCAAATTCACTGATATATTCCGTTTGATTCAAGGTTCATTTGGAGAAACCGACCAGTGTAGCGGGTGAAGCCTGCTCAGGGCTTGACAAATGCGGTCGCCAGGTCGCCATTGGCGACTAAGTTTTCTTATCTGGCGACCAACTTATTTAATCTGGGCATTTTTTGGTACAAATATTCACCAAAAAAATGAGCACAAATGGCATTTTTTCTCGTTCCTGCCCCTACTCGTACGCGGCAAGCAGTGATCTTCCTCTTCTCTCGTACTTTTAATGGAAGAATTAAATTTAAAATACATTTTCCAATCTCATGCACAGAAAACGCCATTCTTTGCCGGTCTAGCCAGCTAGTATGTCACATGATTACAATGTGGTGGGAGGAGGGATTCAATAAAACATTGAGAAATAGTGTCAATCCAGCCTCTGTGGCATCTAAAATTGGATACAATGCTAAAAAATGTTCAAGTTTCTTTGTAAGGCTAATATCAGATTTCTGTGTTCAGAATTTAAATTGATTAATCTGTCACATTCATTTTAACGAATAACATATAAGTGATTATAAGTAATTCATTTGAAGTAAATCTAACTAATATTTCTAAACTATGATTATTATTTTTTCTAAATTAATTCTTAAAAAGCTTTTGTAGTTTTGAAAATCAATGACGGAGGAGAGGGATTTGGGTTAATATATTTTTCTGGCGACTAGAATTTTTTGCTGGCTAGCAGATTTTATGAAATTTGTAAAGCCCTGGCTAGTTATATAATTAAATATAATTGTAATGATTCTCAGTGAGGCATTATTTCACTGTGCAGCAGTGATTCATGACTGACTGTATACCAATTCGATTTGTTCAAAAAAACAGTAACATACCTCTTCCTTCGGCTTTGTTGTAGTCACAAGTCCTTGGTATTCAGTGTAGATATAGCACAACACTTGTATGTTAATCAAACTCAAATACTACAAACAATTAGATTAAAGATATTTCATCTGTAAAAGAGTTTGATGAGTAACATTTTCTAACAGCCTGACACCAAGCGATACAAACATAAATTTTGTCATAAAACCTTTTCTGTCCAATTAGGTACCACTCTCACATAAGTAAAGTTGCAAATTATTGGTTTAGTAAAGGGTTTAAAGCCAAAAGACCCGTTTTTCTCCCAGGTTTATTCCCAAAAGATCCGGTGTATTCCCGAAAAAAAACAGATTATTCCCAAGAAGACTCTATTTATTCTCGGGTTCAAACCAGGTTTTTCCAGTCTTTGCATCTCTACCCATAAGAAATGGGCATGTTTACAAGAAAAAACACTTCTGTGAACCAATTTACCTATACTACCTTTATGAAAAATTAAAAAAATACGTTAACACAAAGTGTAATTCTAATTTAGTATCATTCTAAAACATCATTATAAAGTTTAATAAAGAAAATTATCAATGACAATATTGTAACAAAAATTACTGTTTTCTGATGCAAAAGGAATTTGTTTTTGATAGGTGTAATCCTTTATTTTTCTCAAAATCGTATGGAAACTTCCATATAATAATAATCCTTTTAAGAAAAGTTGTATTGAGTACAGAACGGCTTACATGTAATTGAAAAAGACAAAATAGAAAACCCGGTGGACAATTTTATAATGATGCTTCTCTCCTCCCCCTCAAAGAAACACAACACAATTCAGATAAATCATCTCTATATTTAAAATTTTAGATTTCAAGCATTCTGTTTAAATCCCCTTCTCTTTTTTAAAAACATGTTTAATTTTTATAATGAAGTTTCCCATAAGTCTTTGAATCATTAAATTTGCCAAGGCAACAAATGTGTTTCATGTGCTCACTATTTGGTTTCTATTACGGACAAGTTTGTAAAAACATGGATAACTCAAGTGCTCTCAAAACTGACATCAATTAAACTTATGTAGACAAATTTAATAGATATTTAAGGCATAGGTTACGTATACAACTTTAGAAACATAAAAAGATTGATTGTTAAGTTACAGTGAAGCCTTCAAAATTGAAAGCTCGTTTTAAAGATTTGTGTTTAAAAATAAACAAATACCAGTCAAAATAAACCTCTATTGTCAGAACTGGTAGTATATTCATTTTCAGGGCAATTAAACTATCACTTCTTTTTTCTTTTTGAATGAGTTGTGTTTACGTCAGTCAATGCAAAATGAATTGCAGACAATGCTTAAAGTAAATCTATATATTTAAAAATATTTACATTTAAACTGCTTTGATCAACTGCTTAAATGTAAAGTTTTATTTCTTTTTGAAAATATTCCTCTAAATTTTAATGGGAGTTTTTAAAGATAAAGTGATTTTTTATTTATTTATTTATTTATTTTACATTGAGTGTGTATAAAAAAAAAATAAAATTTCAAAGAAAATGCTTGTGTGCAAATTGGTAAAATATGTAAAAGAAAAGAAAAAAAAGGCCAAAATCTGCATATTTAACCCTTTCAGGCAAGTAATTTTCCTTCTGTAAAGTTGAATTCAAATTAGAATTTTCGAAAGTATGAAAATGCAATTTTACAGCTTTCTTTCACCAAAGTCATAATAAACAAGTTGGAAATTGTGCGTCAAACGTGACAAATGAGGTGCGTTCGTACTGTTATTATTTCAGTGAAATGAATTATAGCGTCTGTTATTATGATATGATTAATTTCTGTAATAAAATAAGTACATTTTAAGTTGGCAACATTTTAGCTTTTGTTGACATTTACTGAAAATTTCAATGGGAAACTTCAGCCTAAGCTTTGAAAATTTCAGAACTTGAAATCCATATTTAGACTCTTTTTCCATTTAATATCTATTTCTCCGGAAACATCTATTTAAAAAAACTGTCGGTAGATTATAGGATTGCTATAATTAAACAATTTTAGTATACAGATTCGGTTTTAAATTCAGTAATACGGAAATGATATGACTCCATCTTAAATAGGACGTAATCGCCATGGCAACCTAGAATCATTACCTATCATAGGATATCATGGAATTAATTACGAATGATAAGATTTAATAGAATAAAGAAAACTTTTATTAATATATTTTTAAATTTTTATTCGATTTTCATAAAATTATGAAATGACTCGACAAAATTCTGCAACGATTATACATATTAAATTACAAACTATTCGATTGGGTAGTTTTTGCGCTGTTATATGCGGACAGACGGACCGACCAGACGACGACTATAGGTGCTATGTGTTTATATAATTACGAACGCACCTAAAAAATGGTATTAAAAGATTCTGCTACAAATTTTGAGTTGTATAAAACTATTCCACCGTCCTTCAAGGAATTAAGGAGGCAACAGCACTTGTGAAAATGGAAAACAGTTGATATCGATGTATCTTTTTAACACTTTCCAACCTAGTTGAAAAGTGTTTATGACTTCGGTTTGTCTGGCCGTCTGCCGTCTGCCGTCTGGTCGTCTGTCCGTGCTCTAACTCCCGCAAATATGCTCGGATTGCTCTGCAATTTTTATATGTTATAGTCGTTATCTATAGCATGTTCCCTATTTCAACGGAAGTGTGTAGCACTTATACTTTTTTTACAGGGACACTCAAAAGAATTCCATTACATTGCGGTCTATGGGGAAAACTCACTTGAGGTTTATTTAAATAATGTTTCACTATTTTAAACACATTGAAATTTATATATATCACTAAGGTGCATTAGAAGAAGCTTAATATGGAATAGTGTGTGCATAGCACTTATAGTTACTTTACAGGGACAGTCAAAAGAATTCCGTTACATTACGTCTATGGAGAAAAATCGTCTGCGGTTTATTTAAATAATGTTTCCCTATTTTAAACGCATTGAAATTTATATAAGGTGCATTACAAGAGGCTTACTACAGAATATTGTGTGTATAGCAGTCATCGTTCATTTACAGGGACACACAAAAGAATTCTCTACTGTCTGTTAACAATAATTCCTGGAAGTGCGTTTTAAGTTACTGAACGCGATTTTAATTTTAACTCGCTTTTTGTCTATTACGTGGTGTGTATAAATTCTGTAGATCCTATACAGGGAAGCACAAAATTTCGCGAACACATTTCCGTATTATTTAACTCCAGACGGAGAATTTTAAACTGTGCTACGCGTTTCCTAACTGAACTAAAATTTAGCATCCTATGTAGTATATATACAAATCTATAGATCCTATACAGGGCTGATGAAAAGTATTCGGATTACTTAGATGTTATCTTTTAGCTTATTAAACGGTATGGTTTGTAAAATTATTTTGGAAGCGTTGGAAAGTGTTACATAATCTATGCTTGACGCATGATTTTTCGTTCTTGTTTCTTTTTTTCTTGGGAATTATTGAAGCAGTTTCAATGTATATTTGTTATAGTATTGGGAGTAATTCTAAACAAAAATATCAAGGTGTTTTTTTTTTCTTTAATTAACGTTATTAAAAATAAATTAATTTTCCTGAAGATAACCATCCAAATATAGCAAATTATAATATCGCACAAAATAAATTAATTAAAATAACTTCAGTAGTTCCCGAGAAAAAGGTAGATGAATATCAGCTGCAATGTCAGGCATTCCCCTGGCTAATGTTAAACTTACACTGAAAAAAAAATTTTTGATTTTATGGTATAATACTGGCACCCCAGCTGCCAGTATTATACCGTAAAATCAACAATTTTTTTTTCAGCGTATGGGCGTCTAATGCATTGGTATTTTTGAAATACCTGCTTAAGAAATTAATATTTTTAACTTCTTTTTTCTGTGCACAATTTTTAAAAGATGTCTCTTTTCTTTTTGTTGTCAAAATATTTCTAAAATATAATACTTAATTTTATTCGAAGTCCTCTTACTTAGACTTACTTGGTTTTGCTAAGATTTAAACACATAAAATTATAAATTAAGTATATATTTCAGGAATATTTTGACCACTAAAAAAAAAAGATAGCCTTTAAGAAGAGTACAAAGAGAAAAGAAGCTAAAAATATTAAATTCCTGAGGCGATATTTTAAAAATACAAATGTATTTACGAATGCCCATACATTTAAGATTAGTGTGGGGAATTTGACATCTCATTTTCCCCTTAATTGGAGAAATATTGAAATGTAACTTAATAAAATCTTAAAATCTAAGTTTGTAGAACGGAAAATAACCGTGCTGAAAACTGAAAATTTCAGTTTCTAAAACGGAACATTTCAGTTTCGTAAACGGAAAAAAAAAATCATAAAACTGGATTTCTATGGAAAAAACGGAAAAGTTACGGCAACTCTGCTACCAGTACCTTTTCCGTTTTTTCACCGGGGTTTCTTTTTAAAGTGTACTACATTTTGGCCGAAAGTGAAACTATCTTCGTAAAAAAAATACGCAAAGAAAATCGAAAAAGTAATCAACGGCGGAAATAGAGATTGATCTCTGCTATCCAGTGCAAAAAAAAAAAACGTTTAAAAATATTCAAATGCAAGCGGGATATTAGCACATTAATGCCCCATTGGATTAACATTAGCACCGTATTCCCGAGCGCTTGCTCAACGGGAGCCTTAACATTAGCTGAAGCTTTTCTTCGCGTGACTAGCGTAGGCTCTTAAGGCTGGCAGACAGAAGAAACTGAAATATGAATGCTACTCTTCTCTTGGAGATCCTCTTCTGCAACGAGTCCCGTTTCACAGTCCATCCTGATAAGGGAACATATTCATCTGGATTGTACGTGAAACTCGAAACAATCCTGCATTCGTGTAAGAAAGTGTCAAATTTGAAGAAGGTGGAATGATTGAACATTCACATCCTTCTTCTGGTATATCTGACGTTGAGAATGTTGATTTGCATATGAAGTTTTCTTTTCATTTCTGCTATAATCTATAGCAGGGGTTCTCAAACTATGGTACGCGTACCAGTACTGGTACGTGAAGCTCTGGCTACTGGTACGCAGAAGTCTAATACTGGTACCTGAAATAAAATACAAAATGCAGCATATTATTATGGAATCAAAAACGGCTTGTCTTTATTTACTTGGAAGTTAAAAAAAAAATTTCGAAAGCTATTTAGGATCTGTAAACGCTTTTTCTATTTTTTTGTTACGAGAAATGTTTGGTATAGCAGACTTGCGGAAATTCGCACGCACCGCTTATGATAGAATCAGTTTTTCAGAATTAAAAACACAATTATTAGATTTATATGCATAAAAATGGATTTTTTTAATAAAGACCTAGTTTTAAAATTAATATATGAATGAAGTATTCTTAATTAGCGGAAGAACTGTTTTTAAACAGGCTTTATAAATTGAATTATCTGAAGGAAAAATCTGAATGCTTGGAAGTAGGAGGAGCTATTGTGAGTAGGAGGAATTAAAACAAAATAGCATTCCAAGTGTAATTTATAACCCCTTGTTCTCTTTGTACTAGAAGAGCTTCTAGGAGGTGTTAAAATGAAAGTCTTATTTCAAACATAATTCCTAAATTAATTCATTGTGTTCATTGAAATATTTTTCTTCTCTTGTACAAAAAGTGTTATAGTTTCCCCCTATTTCATGGAAATCAGTTTTTAAGAGAATAATAAGGTTACTTAAAATGGTCAAGAGAGTAATGTTATTTAACACGTTGACGGACACTTGCGGCTATAGCCGTCAAAGCGAAGTTCACTATGTAGCATGACGGCAATAGCCGTCCAAAACGAAACTGCCGTTTTTAGACACTACGGCTATAGCAGCACAAATGTGCATTTACCGGCGTACAAGTAGAAGCCCAGTGTCATGTTTTGGAAACAATTTTTTAGGTAGAAGTTCGTTTTCCACCTGTTATACGAGTTGCAGCTTCAGTATGTACGTGCAGGGTGGCTAGTGGTCAGGGAAAATACAGTAAAAAAAAAAAGATAATTACTAGTATATTCTTATAGAAATATTCAAATTAATTATTTGATCGAATAATCAACATAAATTTTTCTATAAGAATATACTGGTGTTTATCACTATTTTTAACTGTATTTTTCTCTGAGCACTAGCCACCCTGACGTGGTTGTGACGGAAGTAGGGAAACCTAATTAAAGGTGCTGAATTAATCAAAATTAAGTTTATTTAAGCAGAAAGAGTAAAATTATACTCGGATTTGAGATAGAATCAACATATGTTTTGAGGTGGTATATTCATAAATGTGTGAAGAAACTTGCAAGTGCTTGCATACTGAGCGACATTATTGTCACATTTAAAGGTATCCAGATTATTAATACGGTTGTATTGAGCCTATGTTAAATGCGCTAACTAAGCTTTGGATAAGTAATTCGTTTCTCATTTGAGACACCCTGCCACTGTATCTCACGAGAGAGGAAAGAAGTGAACTTATTCAGCTCTCCTCTCATGTGATGGATTACTGGAGTCCACATTCAAAAGAATGAATGTAACATAATTTTCGCTGACGAGAATATCAGAATACCGTCTAATATCGTCAAAGTCTCTTTGTGTTTAGCACAACATACCTCTGTGAATGTGCTTCCCCCCCCCCCCCTTTGTTATATGAAAAACAAATACAGGAATAAACTAAACATCGAATCTGACTTATGACTAAAACTTCCTAATATTGAGCCAGACATGAGGAAGTTGTGCTTGATAAAACACGCCCACTCTTTTCATTAGTCTTCTATAACAGTATATGAATCAGTGTGCACCAATATGTACTTAAGTGTTAAAGTTTTTTTACTATACCAAAATACTATATTTTGATAATTGTGCATTATTAAAAATTAAATTATTTTGATAAATGCATTATTAAAATTTAATGGTGATACTACTTTTTACTTGAATGTTATTATAAATCAGTCAATTTAGTAATGTAATAATTTATTTTAAATACAGTAAAACCTGCTATGACGGAAACACAAAACCCGGAGAAATATTGCGTTTTAGACAGGTTTTCTATATTAGCTTTACGTTTGTTACCTGGTGGTACGCGGAAGTATGAATTTCGATTTTGCGGTACGTCGGTCTGAAAGTTTGAGAACCCCTGATCTATAGTATTGCTATTCCGATTTACATTAAATATCAGTAGACTTATTTGAATAATTTTCATTAAAAATGAGTGCAATTCTGGTTTTTACAAATAGTGTATATTGATTATTTTATTTTATTTTTATTTACTTTTATTTTGTGTCACATAAACTTCCTTGCAATCTATTATTCGAAAAATTTGTTGATTTTAAAAGGAATTTTTTTAAAGATCGTTGTTTTTCATCAGGTTGATCAGATGACATTTACAAACAATTGCAAGCCAAAATGCATGCTGTCCTTTCCTAGCGACCGTACCATCGAGACTCTCCAGGTGATCCTTACCGGAACAGAATTCGCACGTAATTCGCCCGTCCTCAGAAAGTCTATAACTCTTGACAACGGGATGCAACAGTTCCTGTCAGGAAATGATTCTTTTGTATACAAGTCAGAAGTTCCAGCATATGTCATTACTGTGCAGAATCCACAGGTAATATGCCTTTGTTTTTTCTTTTGTCTTCTGGCTGAAAATTGTGTACAAACTTTTCTGAGTTTCTGTAAGGAGTATTTTGGATTTAATTTGTCATCGGATGTAATCATGTATACAGGACACGTACATAATTAAAGATCGCCTACACATAGTTGTCTGAGGTTGAAACTATTCATCAGAAAAAAATATGTTAGTTAAAATAGTCCAATTTTTGGGTAAATCTTCCAATTTTATTCCTGTGTTCCGTTGTTTGACGCTCTCTTTAGACACACACCTTGTATATTACTTGATGTAGTTATTCATGTAAGCTTGGTCCTGCGATGTTTCAGACTTCTCGTATCGACTTGGAAAAAGAAAGAATCCTACGAGCCCTCGCTGGTCGAAAAATTACCAACGAAGGACGGTTTTATAGGCGGATATAGAGCCGAATTTTTAATTCCACCAATTATGCTTTCAAATATATATATATATATTGAAAGTGATTAATCTTGTCCGAATATAGAAAAATTAAATTACAAATCTTAACATTACAAAATAATAGGTCAAGTGAGAGTTTTACTCGAGTATAAAGGATTCCGTGCAATATATTTATAAATTACTAACTGCAATATTTAAAAAAAAAAAAAAATCGTTGCTAAAACAATAATAAAACTTTGTAAAAAAAACTAGATCACGTAGAGTTTGGTACAGCTATACTAGTAAAGTATAGATGGATATACCATAAACCTGACATTGTGCCAAGCGCGCTGCGAAAAGAGGTCGCAAAGTTGCAACGCCGCCCTTGTCCGTGCTGCATTTTTCTATATAGATTTTTAATTAATACATCGACTAATTACCTACAATTCCTTTCGAAAATCATTATCAACAAACCTTGGATAACGCCGCATAAATAGGTACATCGAACGTCCACACAACTACCCCGCTGAGTGCCCGCAAAGTAAAGTTTGTGTGTAACGGAAAAATGCGATTTTCTCAAAAACTATGTGACCTACGATAATCGCCATAGTTTTCCTGCAAGGTTTAAATAAACTCCTACTACTCCTAATTTTTTCATAACTTTAGTTTCAATAGATTCTGAAATAAGGGGGGGGGGATATTTTTGCGGGACATTTCTGACGATATCTCTGAAAATATAATACCTAAAATTAAAACAAATATATTTTTGAGTTCCGTGTTACGAGATCTTTCGAACGATATCTCACACGATATTAAAAAACAATGTTTTTCAAGTAACTTAATTAGCTCTCTATTTTTTTTTCTAAAAATATTTGTAAATGGCAAATAATCTATAAATGTGTGGGTCAATACCTTTATTGCCAAGTTTGAACTTCATACGTTCCATATTTTTTTTCTAGAAAAATGGCTGTGACAGACGGACAGACATACACACGAGTGATCTTATAATGGTTCCGTTTTTCTACAGAACCCTAAAAAAAAAAAGAAAAAAGGGAAAAAAAAGTTCCGCCTTATCGTGTAATGGTTTAACGGAGTTTTATGTTATCATTTTTCTAATTTTAATTCTAAGTAAACTGTTTTTCCTTTCAGGAAGGAAATTGGAATCTAACTTTTGAAAGAAAACCTGGATTTAATACGCCTGTGGTCGCCATCATCAGAGCGACAAATAGAAATTACGGAGATATTATAAACATGCAGTCGTGGACTTTGAGTATTAAGAAAAAGAATGTAAGAACACTTTCCCCCCCATATATATATTTTTTTATATTATAATTCAGTTTTACATTTATTAATTAAAAGATATGCAACTATTTGAAATAAAGACCCATATTCAATTATTTAAAGGAACCATGCTATAAACCACAGATCATTGTTAATTATCGTGCGTTGCTCTATATGCTTAAGGATATTCGAAGAAAAAAAAGGTATATTTTAATGTTAGTAGGGTATAAAGGCCGATAGTAAAACACGTGAGTGGCGGTGGTGGATGGTGGATTGTGGATGGTAGATTTCTATGGAGCTGTGGATGGTGGATTAGGGTGGATTTCGGAGGGTGAATTTCGGAAGTGGATTAGGATGGATCTCGCAGGGTGGATTGCGGAGGTAGATAAGATAAGAGGCATGCGTCACTTGGGAGGGTGGATTGAGATGACTCATGGCAGGTTGGTAGAGATAACGAGTATTATTTTAATTAATTTTAATTGGAGAACTTAGAAATTTTCGAACCCATTTTCTTTTTTTCAACTATAGTATGGTAGGGTGTTTGGAAATATTTTTCGAAGTGTGGTTTGTGAATTGCATTTAAAAATATTAATTAAAAATGGTCATTAATTAATTTTAATTGGAGAACATAAGAAATGTTTACGTTTTTTTTTCAAATAGAGTAGGTTATTCGATATACATGTTAGAGTATATTTGAGGTGAATTTTAAAAGTCAATAAAGGTTTAATTAAAAATGGGGATTAATTTTAATTGGAATACTTAAGAAATTTTTCGAAGCAAATTTTTTTTTTCAACGAGAGTATGCAGTTTGATTATGAGTGTGTGCAGTAGAAGTGAATGATTAATTAATTAAAAATATTAAATAAAAATAGTAATTAATTAATTTTAATTGCAGAACTTAAGAATTTTCGCGACATTTTTTTTTTCAACGAGAGTAGGGTATTCGATATACATGTAGGGTATATTAGAGGTGAATTTTTAAAAGTCAATAAGGGTTTTAATTAAAAATGGTCATTAATTAATTTTAATTGGGGAACTTATAAATTTTGGCGAGATTTTTTTTTCTCAACGAGAGTACGCAGTTTGAAGGGTGGATGTGAATGAAAAATATTAATTAAAAAGGGTCATTCATTAATTTTAATGGGCGTACTTAAACATTTTTGGGGAAAACAGTCGGGTTTTAATGAATTCGATATAGGTTGTGGTAAAAAATACAGGGTCCCGTATGAATTATATTGCACTCAATTGAATAGCTCCCCCCTCCCCCTCCCCCCCCCCCTTTTTCTACCCAGAGGAGCCCTTCGATAGACTAACAATACACACTTCCAAAAGTATGGAGTAATATAAAAAGAAGAATTTTAACGTATATGTAAATAAACAAGAATGAAAAATCATGCGTAGCGTCATAATTCATGAATCACTTTCCAACAGGATCGAAATGGTATGCGAACAAAGTGTAATTTTACCATCGAGTGCATAGTGAATTAAAAATAGTGAACCGATCTCCTTTAGAATAAAAAGGCGCCCTTTACAAAAATCCAATTATGCATAAGACCCCTTCCTAAAATCAGATAATTTACACCTTACCTTTTTTTTTTCAATTCAAGTTAGGCTAAAAGTACAGCTTACGCATCGATAGGTTCAAAATAAACCCTTCGAAAGAAAACTGGAAACAGTTATAGGTATTAAGCTACCTTCACAAAATAATGCGACTATGTGTGTCCCTTGACCCTTCACAAAATAGTATAACCTTATTTAAATTCCAGCGTCCTTCACAAAATAATTGGACAGATCCCCTTTTTAATAAAAAGGTCTCCCTTCACAACAAATCCAATGAATTATTATGGAAACCCTTCAGTTCATGGACCCCTCTTTCCCCCCCCCCTTCGAAGTATGAACTCGCATTAGACTATAGGGTCCCTTCATAAAATAAATGAGATACGTACCCTATTCGAAAGAGTCCTTCACAAAAAATTGTAGGAGACCCCTTCACAAAAATTGAAATGCGTGTTAGAGGAATCATATGATATAAGAAAATAATTAATATTTTTTTAACTGGGCCCTCCACCGCCCGCTATATTTCTTATAGCGCCCCAGTATTTTTGCAGCAAGTTCTTTTTTAATTCAATGTTTCATATATGAAAACTATTATTCTGATATGAAAAATTTGCCCTTAGACGAAAGAAATGCAACTTATGAAGAAAAATAATTATATTTTTTAAACTGGGCCCTCCACCGCCCGCTATATTTCTTATAGCGCCCCAGTATTTTTGCAGCAAACTCTTTTTTAATTCAATGTTTCATATATGAAAACTGTTAGGCTCATATGAAAAATTAGCCCTTAGACGAAAGAAATGCAACTTATGAAGAAAAAAAAATATTTTTTTTAACTGGGCCCTCCACCGCCCGCTATATTTCTGATAGCGCCCCAGTATTTTTTCAGCAAGCTCTTTTTTCAAGAGTGTATGAAAATTATTATTCTCATATGAAATATTCGCACTTAGGCGAAAGAACTTTCAGTTCATTGACCCCTCTTCCCCCCCCCCCTTCGAAGTGTGAACACGCATTAGACTATGGGCCCCTTCATAAAATAAATGAGATACGTACCCTATTCGAATAAAAAAGACCCTTCATAAAAAAATTGTAGGAGTCCCCTGTTTTAATAGAAAGCCCCCTTTGCAATGTACCCTGTAAAAATACTACCTTCGAAAGAAAGTGGACAAAGTTATAGATATTAAGCCCTGCTCACAAAATAATGCGACTACCCAGCGCCCTTCACAAATAATATAACCCTATTTGAATTCCAACGTCCTTCACAAAATAAATCCAATAGATTCGTATTATATTATGGCGACAGAAATACGTGAGACCTTTCATAAAAGTCCAAGATCGTTGTTTAAATGAAAAGACCCCTTCACAATGTACCTTGTAAAAATATTTTAAGAAATAGACTGCTATTCTCAAATGAATTACATATTCATGCAATGTAAAAAATAGGTTTTACACGAATGCATTTTTAGTATAACGTTCAAAATATAGATTTTGGAAAAAAGATTCATGTTTTACCAAATTTATTATACAAATCTGTAAAATAGGGTAGAGCGTCTCATGAAAAATAATTGAATTTCGAATGATTATGCTTTAAAAATACATATTTATAACTGAAACTAAAAAATGAGTGTTACCCCATCAACATACATGTCGCTGAATCACAATGAGTCATGTTAGCAGATAAGCGAAGATCTTGCTTTGACTTGATTCCTTCCTTAGATTATGAATAACTCAGGATAAGAAATATCTGATACTCGAAGGTTCTGACACATTTTTTGTAGCCAAATGTATGAAATGAACTATTTAAAACCGTCAATGTATGCGAATTATTTCGTATATAGTTATTAATCTGTTAAGTTTTAAAAGACTTCATTGACAAAATAAGAAATAGTCATCCCCTTATGAATTTTTGACGCAAAAAGATATGTTTAAATGAATTTGATACACGTTATGGTAGAAAAATACAGGGTCCTTATAAGATATAGGAATTAAACTTTAAATATTTTAAAATTACATTCGTTTATGCTTTTTGTATAGAAAAATTATACTAAATTGGGTTTATACTATTCTAGCTTAAAAATTTCTTATTGACTTTGTTTTTATAAAATATATATTGTACTATTTAGTAAGTGCATTATTTTAAAAATTTTTGTTTTTAATATTGAAAATATATGTATATATATAAATGTATCTTACCTAAATATTTAAACCATAATGTACTGGACTTCATCCAAATTTGATCGACTGCATGTATGTCTTAAAAGAACTAAACATGTTCGCTTACCTCTTAAAACCACTGGATATTATAACGTCATGGATAAGGCATATGGTATAACGAATAGGTATTATAAGTCAGAATCATAAATTTTGCATACTTTATACAAACACTTTCAGTATGAGAAATGATTGATGTATACGAATTATTTCGTGTAGTCCTGTATAGTTATTAATCTGTTAAGTTTTAAAAATGCTTCAGTGAAAAATAACTAAGAAATAAAATTAAAAAGGGTCATTAATTAATTTTAATTGGCGGACTTAAGCATTTTTGGGACAAACAGACGGGTTTTTAATGAATTCGATACAGGTCAGGGCAATAAATACAGGGTCCGTGTGAATGGAGAGGTAACATGCTTGTGGAAGGTCTATTTTTAAGACGAAACATTGTATGAAGGGCCCTGTTTTAGGGTTAAAAGTTTCGTGAAAGGGTCTGTTTGAAGGACCCTGTTTTGAAATGACTTAAGAACGGACAATTTATTCCTAAACATATTTATAACTACAAATAGTGTAGTTTGCATACATTATAAAAATACATGAATATATTTATACATTATGCTATAGTTTTTTAAAGTTAGATTCATACAATAAAGCGAGACTGATACCGTTAATGTATATGAATGCCTTTATGTTACCCTGTATAGCTTAAACTCGATTCGTTATATGGGCTTCATTGAGTATTCAGTGAAAAATAACTAAGAAATAAAATTAAAAATAGTAATTAAGAGATACCCTTAAGAATTTTTGAGATAGGAGATTTTAATTAAATAGATTAATGAATCTAATTCGATACAAGTCTTACTAAAATAGAAATTACACTAAAAATACAGAGTCCCCTACAATGTATATATGAATTATACTCCACTAATTTTAATAGCACCCTCACCTATTTTCATAGAAATGGCTTCAATATAATTTAGGCTAACAATAATACACTTTAGAAAATACTTAGTAACCAAAAGAAGGATAGGAATTCGATATGTACTACTACTTAAGTAAAATATAATTTCTCTCATCGCATAAAATATATTAACAAGTCCTGTAAAAATATATTGACAAGACATAAACTAATCATACATGATTTAAAACATATTGGTTATACAAAACATATATGTAGAAATATATATATATATATATATATATATATATATATATATATATATATATATATATATATATATATATATATATATATAATTTATTTTTACCTAAAAATTTCAAGCATGATTTACGGAACTTTACCCAAATTCAACTGGATTCTTCAACACGTGGTTTGATGACATCACTGTTCGCGATAACATTCTAGATAAGATGCACTGATAAGAACACATTTCAATTAATTTCTTCTAAAGCAAGTATACGAGTTGGTTCTAAGGTATAGGTATGTAGATATATAGTAAGTTTGTAGTAATATATTTTTAAAGTACTTTTTATTATATGTTAAAAGAAATGGTTATTTTTTCTTTACGTAGGGTAGACAAAATTAAAACATAAGATATTAAATTTAATCTTTAGTAATACAAAGGCTTACACCTACATAAACGCAGACATCCTTTTAGTTATATTCATGCAGACTTTATGATATATCACATATGTTCTTTCTTTTACCATAACACATATGGATTTTTTAAATGTATGTCACGTGACTATCTAAAGCGAGATTGATACTTAAAACCATTAATATATATGAATTATTTCGTATAGCCCTATATAGATGCTACTCACCATATATGTATATATATATATTAAAATCTGTTCAGTTTTAAAATACAATTCTTATTTAAATAGAGATTATAGTTAAAAATACAGGGTCCTGTATAATACACATTAATTATACTGCATTAATGCGCTACTTCACCTATATTATCACAGAAATACCTTCGATGAAATTTAGACTAACAATACACACTTAAAAAAATAGATACAGAGTGCCCAGAAAAAGGATAGGAATGAATGAAAAATTTTAACGTAAATTATAAAATAGGATCTATAGTAAGTGACAATAACTAAATATGAAGGAAAAATCATGCGTCATGGTATACTTTATGAAACATTTTCCAATGCTATGGGACTATCGTTAAGAATTTCAAAAACTATTGAAATAAGTGAATTAGATTTAATAATTCATACTGGAAATGTATTAAAAAAATTACAGCTTTTGTTTCTTTCTTCTTTTTTTTCACTTAGACATAATTATAAGGCTTCTTTTACAATAAAGACCTGACTGTTGTGGAAAGATTGAAAACTAGTATTTATTGAATCGGCCTATATATATATGTTAGGTTTGCTATACTAGAGGTCTCTAAACTTTGCATATATGACTTCCATTATAACTTTATATAGAATACTTAACTTACCATATTCAAACACATAATATTTATAAGGCTATGGAACAATATCGTAATTTCTTTAACTTCTCTAGGTATTCAAACTCCCATCGTCTAAACCGCACAAGTATTGAACCTAAAAACATATAATCAGACATGTCATTTTATAGCCACCACGCTAACCACAGGGCTAAGTGAGCCCCCGATTATTTTTTAGTCACCACGCTAACTATTGGGCTGAGTGAGCCCCAGGCTATTTTATACCCACCACGCTAACCACGTTATTATGATAAACAATTGTATGGTCAAGACTATGTTTTCGATAGTTAAACGTGCATACATATATGTATATATTAGAACATTCTGTCTGACTTGTGGATATATAGACAGAGATAAATAAAATCGCTTTGCTTTATAACATCACACATGCATATGTATATACATATACATAATGCGAAAGAGTTAAATAAATTGGGTTTGTCCTATAATATTATACATACATATACATCTCTACTTTAACAAGACATGTATCGAATTAGATTCATTAACATATTTAATTAAATCCCATCTGTTTGTCTCAAAATTTTATAAGTGCGAACATTAGCATATCTCGTAGTTAAAATTTCTTAGTTATTATGTTCCCTTGAATACTTAATGAAGCATTTTAAAACTAAACAGATTTTAGTATATATATATATATATAACCATATATTCACTAAGGCCAGTATTTAGCGTGGTGGGTATAAAATAGCCTGGGGGTCACTCAGCCCAGTAGTTAGCGTGGTGACTATAAAATAAGCGGGGGCTCACTTAGCCCTGTGGTTAGCGTGGTGGGTATAAAATAGCCTGGGGCTCACTCAGCCCAATAGTTAGCGTGGTGATAAGCGGGGGATCACTAAGCCCAGTAGTTAGCGTGGTGGGTATAAAATAGCCTGGGGCTCACTCAGCCCAATAGTTAGCGTGGTGACTAAAAAATAATCGGGGGCTCACTTAGCCCTGTGGTTAGCGCGGTGGCTATAAAATGACATGTCTGATTATATGTTTTTAGGTTCAATACTTGTGGGTTTAGACGATGGGATTTTGAATACCTAGAGAAGTTAAAGAAATTACGATATTGTTCCATAGCCTTATAAATATTATGTGTTTGAATATGGTAAGTTAAGTATTCTATATAAAGTTATAATGGAAGTCATATATGCAAAGTTTAGAGACCTCTAGTATAGCAAACCTAACATATATATATAGGCCGATTCAATAAATACTAGTTTTCAATCTTTCCACAACAGTCAGGTCTTTATTGTAAAAGAAGCCTTATAATTATGTCTAAGTGAAAAAAAAAAGAAGAAAGAAACAAAAGCTGTAATTTTTTTAATACATTTCCAGTATGAATTATTAAATCTAATTCACTTATTTCAATAGTTTTTCAAATTCTTAACGATAGTCCCATAGCATTGGAAAATGTTTCATAAAGTATACCATGGCGCATGATTTTTCCTTCATATTTAGTTATTGTCACTTACTATAGATCCTATTTTATAATTTACGTTAAAATTTTTCATTCATTCCTATCCTTTTTCTGGGCACTCTGTATCTATTTTTTTAAGTGTGTATTGTTAGTCTAAATTTCATCGAAGGTATTTCTGTGATAATATAGGTGAGGTAGCGCATTAATGCAGTATAATTAATGTGTATTATACAGGACCCTGTATTTTTAACTATAATCTCTATTTAAATAAGACTTGTATTTTAAAACTGAACAGATTTTAATATATATATACATATATGGTGAGTAGCATCTATACAGGGCTATACGAAATAATTCATATATATTAATGGTTTTAAGTATCAATCTCGCTTTAGATAGTCACGTGACATACATTTAAAAAATCCATATGTGTTATGGTAAAAGAAAGAACATATGTGATATATCATAAAGTCTGCATGAATATAACTAAAAGGATGTCTGCGTTTATGTAGGTGTAAGCCTTTGTATTACTAAAGATTAAATTTAATATCTTATGTTTTAATTTTGTCTACCCTACGTAAAGAAAAAATAACCATTTCTTTTAACATATAATAAAAAGTACTTTAAAAATATATTACTACTAACTTACTATATATCTACATACCTATACCTTAGAACCAACTCGTATACTTGCTTTAGAAGAAATTAATTGAAATGTGTTCTTATCAGTGCATCTTATCTAGAATGTTATGTTATCGCGAACATTGATGTCATCAAACCACGTGTTGAAGAATCCAGTTGAATTTGGGTACAGTTCCGTAAATCATGCTTGAAATTTTTAGGTAAAGATAAATTTATATATATATATATATATATATATATATATATATATATATTTCTACATATATGTTTTGTATAACCAATATGTTTTAGATCATGTATGATTAGTTTATGTCTTGTCAATATATTTTTACAGGACTTGTTAATATATTTTATGCGATGAGAGAAATTATATTTTACTTAAGTAATAGTACATATCGAATTCCTATCCTTCTTTTGGTTACTAAGTATTTTCTAAAGTGTATATTGTTAGCCTAAATTATATTGAAGCCATTTCTATGAAAATAGGTGAGGGTGCTATTAAAATTAGTGGAGTATAATTCATATATATATTGTAGGGGACTCTGTATTTGTAGTGTAATTTCTATTTTAGTAAGACTTGTATCGAATTAGATTCATTAATCTATTTAATTAAAATCTCCTATCTCAAAAATTCTTAAGGGTATCTCTTAATTACTATTTTTAATTTTATTTCTTAGTTATTTTTCACTGAATACTCAATGAAGCCCATATAACGAATCGAGTTTAAGCTATACAGGGTAACATAAAGGCATTCATATACATTAACGGTATCAGTCTCGCTTTATTGTATGAATCTAACTTTAAAAAACTATAGCATAATGTATAAATATATTCATGTATTTTTATAATGTATGCAAACTACACTATTTGTAGTTATAAATATGTTTAGGAATAAATTGTCCGTTCTTAAGTCATTTCAAAACAGGGTCCTTCAAACAGACCCCTTCACGAAACTTTTAACCCTAAAACAGGGCCCTTCATACAATGTTTCGTCTTAAAAATAGACCTTCGACAAGCATGTTACCTCTCCATTCACACGGACCCTGTATTTATTGCCCTGACCTGTATCGAATTCATTAAAAACCCGTCTGTTTGTCCCAAAAATGCTTAAGTCCGCCAATTAAAATTAATTAATGACCCTTTTTAATTTTATTTCTTAGTTATTTTTCATTGAAGCATTTTTAAAACTTAACAGATTAATAACTATACAGGACTACACGAAATAATTCGTATACATCAATCATTTCTCATACTGAAAGTGTTTGTATAAAGTATGCAAAATTTATGATTCTGACTTATAATACCTATTCGGTATACCATATGCCTTATCCATGACGTTATAATATCCAGTGGTTTTAGGAGATAAGCGAACATGTTTAGTTCTTTTAAGACATACATGCAGTCGATCAAATTTGGATGAAGTCCAGTACATTATGGTTTAAATATTTAGGTAAGATACATTTATATATATATATATATTTTCAATATTAAAAACAAAAATTTTTAAAATAATGCACTTACTAAATAGTACAATATATATTTTATAAAAACAAAGTCAAAAGAAATTTTTAAGTTAGAATAGTATAAACTTAATTTAGTATAATTTTTCTATACAAAAAGCATAAACGAATGTAATTTTAAAATATTTAAAGTTTAATTCCTATATCTTATAGGGGACCCTGTATTTTTCTACCATAACATGTATCAAATTCATTAAAACATATATTTTTGCGTCAAAAATTCATAAGGGGATGACTATTTCTTATTTTGTCAATGAAGTCTTTTAAAGCTTAACAGATTAATAACTATATACGAAATAATTCGCATACATTGACGGTTTTAAATAGTTCATTTCATACATTTGGCTACAAAAAATGTGTCAGAACCTTCGAGTATCAGATATTTCTTATCCTGAGTTATTCATAATCTAAGGAAGGAATCAAGTCAAAGCAAGATCTTCGGTTATCTGCTAACATGACTCATTGTGATTCAGCGACATGTATGTTGATGGGGTAACACTCATTTTTTAGTTTCAGTTATAAATATGTATTTTTAAAGCATAATCATTCGAAATTCAATTATTTTTCATGAGACGCTCTACCCTATTTTACAGATTTGTATAATAAATTTGGTAAAACATGAATCTTTTTTCTAAAATGTATATTTTGAACGTTATACTAAAAATGCATTCGTGTAAAACCTATTTTTTACATTGCATGAATATGTAATTCATTTGAGAATAGCAGTCTATTTCTTAAAATATTTTTACAAGGTACATTGTGAAGGGGTCTTTTCATTTAAACAACGATCTTGGATTTTTATGAAAGGTGTCTCTCGTATTTCTGTCGCCATAATATAATACGAATCTATTGGATTTATTTTGTGAAGGACGTTGGAATTCAAATAGGGTTATATTATTTGTGAAGGGCGCTGGGTAGTCGCATTATTTTGTGAGCAGGGCTTAATATCTATAACTTTGTCCACTTTCTTTGGAAGGTAGTATTTTTACAGGGTACATTGCAAAGGGGGCTTTCTATTAAAACAGGGGACTCCTACAATTTTTTTGTGAAGGGTCTTTTTTATTCGAATAGGGTACGTATCTCATTTATTTTATGAAGGGGCCCATAGTCTAATGCGTTTTCACACTTCGAAGGGGGGGGGGGGGGGAAGAGGGGTCAATGAACTGAAAGTTCTTTCGCCTAAGTGCGAATATTTCATATGAGAATAATAATTTTCATACACTCTTGAAAAAAGAGCTTGCTGAAAAAATACTGGGGCGCTATCAGAAATATAGCGGGCGGTGGAGGGCCCAGTTAAAAAAAATATTTTTTTTTCTTCATAAGTTGCATTTCTTTCGTCTAAGGGCTAATTTTTCATATGAGCCTAACAGTTTTCATATATGAAACATTGAATTAAAAAAGAGTTTGCTGCAAAAATACTGGGGCGCTATAAGAAATATAGCGGGCGGTGGAGGGCCCAGTTTAAAAAATATAATTATTTTTCTTCATAAGTTGCATTTCTTTCGTCTAAGGGCAAATTTTTCATATCAGAATAATAGTTTTCATATATGAAACATTGAATTAAAAAAGAACTTGCTGCAAAAATACTGGGGCGCTATAAGAAATATAGCGGGCGGTGGAGGGCCCAGTTAAAAAAATATTAATTATTTTCTTATATCATATGATTCCTCTAACACGCATTTCAATTTTTGTGAAGGGGTCTCCTACAATTTTTTGTGAAGGACTCTTTCGAATAGGGTACGTATCTCATTTATTTTATGAAGGGACCCTATAGTCTAATGCGAGTTCATACTTCGAAGGGGGGGAAAAAGAGGGGTCCATGAACTGAAGGGTTTCCATAATAATTCATTGGATTTGTTGTGAAGGGAGACCTTTTTATTAAAAAGGGGATCTGTCCAATTATTTTGTGAAGGACGCTGGAATTTAAATAAGGTTATACTATTTTGTGAAGGGTCAAGGGACACACATAGTCGCATTGTTTTGTGAAGGTAGCTTAATACCTATAACTGTTTCCAGTTTTCTTTCGAAGGGTTTATTTTGAACCTATCGATGCGTAAGCTGTACTTTTAGCCTAACTTGAATTGAAAAAAAAAAGGTAAGGTGTAAATTATCTGATTTTAGGAAGGAGTCTTATGCATAATTGGATTTTTGTAAAGGGCGCCTTTTTATTCTAAAGGAGATCGGTTCACTATTTTTAATTCACTATGCACTCGATGGTAAAATTACACTTTGCTCGCATACCATTTCGATCCTGTTGGAAAGTGATTCATGAATTATGACGCTACGCATGATTTTTCATTCTTGTTTATTTATATATACGTTAAAATTCTTCTTTTTATATTACTCCATACTTTTGGAAGTGTGTATTGTTAGTCTATCGAAGGGCTCCTCTGGGTAGAAAAAGGGGGGGGGGAGGGGGAGGGGGGGAGCTATTCAATTGAGTGCAATATAATTCATACGGGACCCTGTATTTTTTACCACAACCTATATCGAATTCATTAAAACCCGACTGTTTTCCCCAAAAATGTTTAAGTACGCCCATTAAAATTAATGAATGACCCTTTTTAATTAATATTTTTCATTCACATCCACCCTTCAAACTGCGTACTCTCGTTGAGAAAAAAAAATCTCGCCAAAATTTATAAGTTCCCCAATTAAAATTAATTAATGACCATTTTTAATTAAAACCCTTATTGACTTTTAAAAATTCACCTCTAATATACCCTACATGTATATCGAATACCCTACTCTCGTTGAAAAAAAAAAATGTCGCGAAAATTCTTAAGTTCTGCAATTAAAATTAATTAATTACTATTTTTATTTAATATTTTTAATTAATTAATCATTCACTTCTACTGCACACACTCATAATCAAACTGCATACTCTCGTTGAAAAAAAAAATTTGCTTCGAAAAATTTCTTAAGTACTCCAATTAAAATTAATCCCCATTTTTAATTAAACCTTTATTGACTTTTAAAATTCACCTTAAATATACTCTAACATGTATATCGAATAACCTACTCTATTTGAAAAAAAAACGTAAACATTTCTTAAGTTCTCCAATTAAAATTAATTAATGACCATTTTTAATTAATATTTTTAAATGCAATTCACAAACCACACTTCGAAAAATATTTCCAAACACCCTACCATACTATAGTTGAAAAAAAAGAAAATGGGTTCGAAAATTTCTAAGTTCTCTAATTAAAATTAATTAAAATAATACTCGTTATCTCTACCAACCTGCCATGAGTCATCTCAATCCACCCTCCCAAGTGACGCATGCCTCTTATCTTATCTACCTCCGCAATCCACCCTGCGAGATCCACCCTAATCCACTTCCGAAATTCACCCTCCGAAATCCACCCTAATCCACCATCCACAGCTCCACAGAAAACCACCATCCACCATCCACCACCGCCACTCACGTGTTTTACTATCGGCCTTTATACCCTACTAATGTTTATTTCATGCACTGGTAATCGTGAAAAACTGATAGTCGTGTGAAACATTACAAGAAAGCAGGAATGAAAAAATATATACGGAGTATTTTTTTTTATATATAAAAAACCCCTAAAATACTCAAATTCAATCAGCTATAAACTCTTTTGTTTATACATCCCAACACAAATTTCATATTGAATTTTTTAGCTCACAGGCTATCAAAGCCTGAGAGCTTATGTGCCCGCCGGTTCTGTATGTATGTATGTACGTACGTATGTACGTAACGCGATAACTCTTGATAGAACTAACCGTTTTACTTTAAATTTTGTTTATAGGTTCCTTGTGATAAGGCGCTTCCCTGATTAGTTTTGGAGGTTCATTGGTTAAGCATAAAGGGGGAAAACGGGGGGCTAACCCCCCATAATTTAGATAAATAGGTTTTTCATGCAGAATTATCCCATTTTCTTCAAATTTTGTGTATATATTCATTGTAATTAGAGACTTCCCTGATTAGTTTAAGGGGTTCATTGGTTAACTATGAGGGGGGTAACGGGGGGATGACCCCCCCCCCCTTAATATATTGTTGATTTCTTTATTTTTCAAGGGGCTTATTTCAAATTCTTTGAAATAAGAGTATAATATACAATTAGTGTGAATAGCCTGTGAGCTCAATGCCCTCAGTTTAACTGGGCAGTTTTCTTTTTTTAATATTTGGGTCCTTACTAGGTAGGTGGAACTGTGGGACCTTCAAACCACAAAACTGTAAAGAAAAATGGGAGTGTATCACTTACCTAACTTCCCTTACGAGGCTGAAGAAACATCAGACTTCTATAAATCATTAAATATTTTATGGTGTTTCACATCTGTGCATTTAAATTTTGCGACTGGAAAGTGTAAATTATTTTATGGAATGTTTTATCAATTGTTTATGTAAAATTACTGACGAAGTCAATTTGAAATATCTGTGTTGCATATTTGTTGGTTTTGTTATTCCGAAATATAACTTGGATGACCCATTTCATCTTTTCTTTTATTTTCATTGCCAGATAGATAATTCAGATCGCCCTCCTATCGCCGTATACTCTGAGATCAAAAAGCATAACAGGGGCGTGATTGACGTGGAAGTGACAGCACTGGTCCATCAAGCTAGTTACAACACAAACTCTTCTCTAGAATTAAAGGATGTCGGAGACGGGGGTGAGCTGTTGCATGCTTACTACTCTTTGTAAATATAGCTAAAATAGTTTTATTTGTTGATACTTTCTTCAATATGCATGATGCATAGTGATTCCGCTATTTTGTTTTATGTGGGGAACAATAATTCATATATCATTAGTATTAAATATTAAAGAATTAAGCAATCACTTTTATGCTGCAAAACATTTAATTAAATTCATTCAAAAAAATATTGAATGTTATGAATGCAAGGCGTATGAAATTTTCTATGAAAAAATTTCCAAAAGTATGAATTTATTTAATTAACTTTTAAATTTTACATAATTTTGGTTAACATTTAATTTTAATGGGAGCAAGGACATGTAGCTCCATCTTACTAAGAATCTACATTTACACTGATATACTCTAAAAGACATTTTTACGCGCATATAATATAGAGAGTCATTCCAGTCTAATTTGTTGAGTATATTTAACCTATAAATAATCCAAATTATAACCTTTGGAGATATGGATAGCTTCGGTTACAACTTCTGATATGAGTTTCTGGGTTTCTGATAACGTTCTTTTCTTTAATCATCTTTATTTAGAGATTATTTCTTGATGATATTTTAAAAAGAAGGAAGTATTAGAATCGCGTGCGCGTAAAATTTTACGACTTCCGTATTTTAATACATTTAGACGTTTTACGATGTCCTGAACACGACAATTTTTGGAGATATGTCCACTTACTTTATATTCCATAAATTTGTCCTTGGAATGTCTATTTTTAGTGAAACGAAGTATAAATGTCATATGCAAGATCCATGTGGGTACCGTGGAAACAGAATTTGGGATACAAAATTAGGCAAAAGTGCGCAGTAATAGAGCATTTGAATGCTTAAGAACCTACACTAGTAAAGCGAATGCACTCCCAAGCTAATGTTAAACACCAATGGCAGCGTTCTTTTCAAATTCCTCTTTTGCAATTTAATATTTTTAAGTTTTTTTTTTTTTTTTTTTTTTTTGGGGGGGGGGGGGGGGGACATAAGATATCTGATGTCTATGTCTAACCGGGTATCTTCGCAATTTTTCGAGTTTGATTGCAGTTTTTTTTTTCTTTTTGAAGGGCCTTTTAGTTTCAAACCCGGTTCCGAAATTGAAAGTCTCCTCAGAAAAAAATTTGCAACGAAAATCGGAAACAGTTGAAAATACCCTGTGAAATAATATTGAAAATATTCTGTTGGACATCGACTTCAGATATCCTATGAAAAAAATAAATAATAATTAAAAATGTTGAAATGCAAACAGAAAAATTGAAAAAAACAGTGCCATTGGTTTAACATTAGCTTGCGAGTATCTTCGCGTTAGTAACGTAGGCTCTTGAGACCATAATACATAAGTGCTAGTCTCCATCAGGCATACTACCACGAAAGAACTTTGGTAACGAGAAAAAAAAAGGATCTTAGACTTCCAGTTTCCAGTAAAACTTAATAAGAGTACAAAATTACAGTTTGCCAAACTTAATAAGTTGTTAACTTTTATTACGTTTGCAGAAAAATCTAAGAAAGAAGATTTCGGCAAAATATTCTTCTATATGGTGATCATCATAAATTATAAACATTAGCGACATTTTATTAAGCTTCTTTCGCTTCCAAGTCCCTTCATACACCCAAGTCCTGGGGTTGCAACCCTCGCTACTTCTTACTTTTGTCACCCACAGTTTGTAGTACAATAATGTAACCTGGATTTCACTTCCTACAATGCTGTCTAGGGTTTCTCTTTTTGGCTTAACGAATATTATCACATCTATAATATTTACATCGTGCGGGTACCGAAGAAATTTGCTGAATAGAAACAATTTTATTCTACCTTTAAAATTGTTGAAAAGTCGGTGCTTAATACAGGATATTACCAATGATTATATCACAGTTTCACGTTTCCAGTCTATTGGAAGAAAATGTAAAAATGTTTGATGAAATAAAGGCAAAAAAATACAAGAAATTTAAAATAATAAATAAATAAAAGTGTGATGACGTATATGTACCGGGTGGTTATAATATAAGTATCTCTATTTGGAGCTGTCTGTAGCTTGAAGGAATAACCAGAATGAAACCAAAATCGGTACACTTGCTATTCCAGAAGGGGGAAGAAGAATGGAACAATAAAATAAATTAATTGCAATAATCGCCGACAGATGGCGCTTTTGAGTGTGAAATGTAATGTGTAATATTGTGTACCGTGGAGGTGTCGCAAACCTTAATGACTTTATCGCGTATCACAACATGTGCGAAACATCACTCATGATGCATTACATTCCGCAATTGAGCACGTCATGCACCGTCTGCATTCTGTCCTCCAGCACAATGACCAAGTGGAACCTGAACATGATCGACACCGCCATGCAAAAACGTAACCACGTTCACCGTGACATTTTCCAATAAATTAGGTATGCCATCCGGTTTTATGCCTTAATTTTTTGTTCTTATATTATACATTACATTTCACACTGAGTAGCACCATCTGTCGGTGATTACTGCAATTTTTTTTTTGTTCCTCCATTCTTTTCCTCCATTCTTTTTCCCCCTTCTCGCATAGTAAGTGTACCGATTTTGGTTTCATTCGGATCATTCCTTCGAGCTACAGACAGCTCCAAATAGATATACTTATATTATAACCACCCTGTACTTCAGCAATGATATAACCAAGTTATATATAGACTATGTACTCTGATTTATGACCATTTTTCAAGTATTTTTATTTTCCATTTATTTTTTACTTTTTTTCAGATCCTGATATTACAAGAAACGACGGCATCTATTCCAGATATTTAACTGGAATTGCTGAATCAGGATACTATTCGATTAGTGTTGTTGCTGAAAAGAAAGTTTTAAAGTATTATAAGTCAGTAACAGGTAAATGTTTTTATCTTCCGACATTCACGAAATAGTTAATTTTTAAGCTTATAAGAAGAATACAAATTTCCTTCACAGTAAAACAAATGTGAAGAATATCTTTCATTAAGCATTATGGTACTCCGTTTAACCGATTTCCAACAAAAGGAGCTTATACAATTCCTTTGTATGTTTTTTTTTTTCCTCTCTTTTTAATGCATATCCACCCATAACATTTCAGTAGATGCCCCGGTTTTGCTATTTCTTTTGATGTACGCCCATATAAATATCACCGAAATTCAAAAATAACATTTTGTCTGTTTTCTTACTATCTAGGCTCTAACTTTCGTAAAAATTGGCCAATCATCGCGGATTTTGAACATATTGTTGGTATACTATTTCTTTGCGTTTATTTTTATAGTTTTAGTAAGATTTTTGATGGAATTAATTTAAATAATATATGATTCAAGAAAAAACCTCTTAAAAGAGAAATAATCATTAATTAGCCTAATAATTGAGTGTATTTTAATGAATCTTTTAGAAACGCTTATTTAATATTTCTGTAAAGTAAACAGATAATCATTAATCATCAATCAGTCATCATTTCTTATTTTTACAAATTTACTTTTTTTTTTTCATGTAAACTTAAATATTAAATAAAAGTATTTGAAACTGTCGATAAATAAATAAATAAATAAATAAATAAAACATTAAAATAACTAGTTTACAAACTTTTTTTATAAAAAAAAAATTGAAGGTACACGGTAGAACAAAGACGAAGTAACAGAGATACAATAATAAAGGTGAATGACAGTAGAGATATTGTAACAAACTTTTCAACAGACTTACCTCGCCTTATCTGGAATGGGTTCACATCGTGACAAATACTGGAAATGAAATCATCCCTGTACAAAATACACTGAGTTGCATGCTTCCTATTTTGAAATGTGGCTGACAGTACGTAGGATGTCGCTGACCGAATTATTCTGCACTTATATCACATCTTGCAGTGTCACAAAACAAGGTAAGTCCATTGAAAATTGACGTTACATTATTTTCTTTACTGTAAGAGTCAATGAACGAAAATCCGGGTTCGGCTTAAAGTAAAAGTGCTATTTACATATTACACGTGATAATTCGAAGCGACTCGTCAGTTTTCCCAGCATTTCATTGGCTGTTCAATGAAAGGCTTTTTCCTCGTCAGTTTTCCAAGCATTTCATTGGCTGTTCCGGGCGATCCTAAATCACAGAAGCTCCACAGGCGACAAAATTGCTCCGACAATAAAAAGTTGCTGGGTTTTCGAAAAGGTTTAAAATATTTGACAACTCTTTTGAAGCCATTAGTTTAACATGGTGTCGCCCGAAATTAGCGGCACCTTTGACGCCTTGTGTAATACCACTATAAGACTGCCTGTATTTTAGATTGAATAAGTGGATTGCAATTCTGCATACTGTGACGAAATGGATTTTTTTTTTTTTTTTCAGACATTGACGAAGTGGTTTTTTAGTGTTTATCGAGACAGTTCACAATTCTTACTCAAGACAAATTTTGTTAATTGTATACAATTTTAATTCAAAAAATTCAAGTTTTAAATATTTTTTTAAAAAAAAGTATTTTTTTCTTTGTTCTTTTAATGAAGTTGGTGCAGAAGCATGTCTTCTTACGTGGACTTTCATTCAATCCCAACTCAATCTCAATTTTCTCAACTGCCTACAGTAGAGGAAGGAATGTACTAACCAATTTTGCGGGATAGAGCGGAATCTTGACTTTACAAGACAAAAATGTTGAAAATTATAAAAATGTCAAAAACTATACATATGTAGGTATCAAAACCTCAGTTAATTAAAAAAAAAAATTAGTGTCAGAATACTGCTCACAAGATGAAATAATTATTTCGGTTTTTCCTTTACTTTTCAGGTTTTTCACATTTTTCCGATACATTTCCTCCTAGAAACGTGGCTAGACGGTATGTCAGGGGGGAAATATCTATAGTTTCTCATACTATATTGCTATGAGACTTATAGAAGAACTCTACATAGATGGCAAACCTTAGGAAAATACATACAATTTTCAACTATGTCGTGGTAATTCGGCGTTTCGGCACAGTGTACCCTAGTCTCCTTAACTTAGCTTATACTATCACCTCTCCTGGTTTTTGAACCATTAACTAAACACATTGTCAAAATATTTCATCGCGATTTTGTGATTCCTTTTAGATGCATGGATTTTTATTTTATTTTATTTCTTCATTATCCGGTCGACCATTTTCCATAAAAAAAAAAAGGAAAAAAAAACTATTGGCAAACGATATGATTTAATTACACTACATTAATTTTGACACAATTATTTAAAATTGGTAATGAAATCATATAAGTTGTAATTTTCCCAACTGGGCGAAACATCTGAGGAAACCAAGGATCTGTTCGAATCTTGACCCGGACTTTTTCGCCCGGTTGGAAAAATTACAATTTATGTGATATGATTTAATGCCAAAAATGCATGATCGCGACGCCAACTGCGTTACATGTGTTTGGTATGTCATCAAATGATTTTTAAATCGACGTTTATCTTTAGTTTTACTAATGTTTTACTAATTTATTAAGTATTTTTTAATTAAATCAACAACTGAGGGGGTCGGTTCAAGAAAGTGCCAAGCCACATTTTTGGTGAAATAAATCTGACACTGTAATCTGTTGCTTAATATTGTATAAATTATAATATCCTACATACTATTTTTTTCTAATGTCATTAGGTGGCACCATATGTCCCAGGTTTCGTTTTGCCCCAGATGTTTCTAATTTTTTTTTTACCAGAAGGAAAGTGTATATCATTAAAGTAATGCCATGTTGTTATTCAGAATACCTCAAATGTTACTCAGAAATTGGCAAAAAAAAAAAAAAACTTTTTGTTATACATTTTGATTTGAGTATTTGATATAACTTTCAAATTGATGTATCTCAGAAGTTCAAAAATGTGGGTTAGCACTCTCTTGCCCCGACCCTCTCAATTATGTCATTAAACGGCGACGTCATGATATCAAAAGAGAACAAGTTGGAAATTGTACGTCAAACGTGACAAATGAGGTGCGTTCGTACTATAGCTAGTTATATAAATATTCAGATCTTGATGAGTTTCAATTCTGTGAAATTAATTATATAGTCTGCAGATTAATTTCTGTAATAAAATAAGTATCTCGGTCGCTTGACGATTAAACCTCGGAAGCTCCTATAACAAGAAAGCACCTATTTTTAAAAAAATCAAATTTCTTAATAAATGTTTTTATTAATATTTTCTAAAGTTTTGATTCGATTTTCATAAAATTTGAAATGTCTCGACAAAATTCTGCAAAGATAATTAAAAAATTAAATTTCAAACCATTCGATTGGGTAGTTTTTGCGTTGTTGTATGCGGACGGACGGACAAACAGACGGACGGACCAGACGACGACAACAGGTGCTACGTATTTATATAATTACGAACGCACCTAAAAAGAATTGAAAAAAATGTAGAGATGCATAGTTAAGTACAATAAATAGACCAGTTTCAAATGACGTCACAAACATTTGACCACCACTTGAAAGGGATAATTAAGAAAACTAATGTAAATAATTAAATTTTCAAGATTATTTTTTTTCTGTTTTCATTAATATATCGTAAATTTTATTGCTTAAAATTACTGACAGTTGATACTTTAGTGAGAGGGGCTTCTCCGAATTTCTTGTACATTTTTTTAGATTCCAACCGCAACATTCTTCCATTTGTTTATTGTCATTAGCGTTACAGTTAGGCGATAGGTTTTTTATAGAAAGTGGTCGACGGTATAATGGAGAAGTACCTTATTTTATTTTATGCAAAGTGTATTTCATTATTCATTTCAGGGAAAACTAAAGGAGACCGTTGTTGTGGCAGTTTTATTCCCGATCACTTGTCCTACGAATCGGGATACTTCCGGAGAGTTGCCACCTACCAGAGTTTCTATGTGGGCGAAGAAAATGAAGGAATGACATACCCACCGCGGAGAGTGGCGGACTTGAGGATCGACAGGATAGAAATTCTATCCAAGAACGTGAAATGCTACGTCTTGAAATGGACAGCTCCTGGTGACAACTATGACAAAGGAAAAGGTAAAAGGAGGATAAAAGGATATTAAATCTAGACCTCTTTTTTTTTTTTTTTTTTTTCCCAGATTTCAATCACATAGAATGTATATTGTACATACGAAATGTTCCAGAAAGGGAATCCGAGCTTCAAAATTTAACAATTCTTTAACTATAACATAAAGATGAAACAAACTTTTTATAAGGAGATTCCTTTAATTGTGTATACTGTAATTTTAAAACTGGTTTATATTTTAGCCAATAGAGGGCGCTGGGTTGCCTCACCCGGTAAGAATAAAGCCCAAAGCTCAAACTGACATGTAAAGCTGGATCAAAGTTAAGATAATTTCGATCTTCATTCTGTTTAGCTTTTAAATAGGAAAGATTTGCCTTTTGAAATTTTGATGCTTCAACTTTCTTACAGATTGGAGTAACATAGCGACATCTATTGGTTAAGTTTTGAAATATTTTTTTTAATTATTAGTTACAAAAGTTATGTCATTGCTTATAAACATGTTACCTATTTCAGTTTTATACTTTTTATACTAACAAACAGAATTATTCACTTTTAAAGTTCGGATGTCCTATCTGGGACACCCTGTATGCAGCGTTGAGTTTTTATCAGTAAAATCTATTTTTTACCAGGACGCGATGAAAACTATCTATTAGCCTCTATATATTTACCAATAAATATTAATTTTTCTTTTCTTTATAATTTATGTATATATTATTTCTATATTATTATAATTGAAATATAATTATATAATATTAATATAGCTAGTAGTTTAGTAATAGACATTTTATTAGTCAAAAACTCTTTATCAGAATATATAGGTGGGTGTATATTTTTACTAATAAAAACATTGAAAAATAACTTTGTCACCAATAAGTGCGAATTTTTTCCAAAATTTTTTATACATTCGTAATAAATTTAGTGATAACTTGGCTTAGCTTTTGTAGCCGTTCATTTTTTTTTCTCTCTCTTTATATTTTTTTTTTGTATGTAAAGATGGGATACAAAGGTATGTTTCCGATCACAATACAAAATTTTAATAATTTTAAGACTGAATTATAAATTAATAATTTAATTTTAAGGCATTTTTTTGTTAGCCCGTCACAGGTGATAAATCGACAAATATTCTTTATGGTTACAACTGTACACGAGCTACACCAACAATGGATTTAATTATATGCCAAAAAAAAGCTGTGAAAGTGCAACAGTGCAACATTTTAAACACTAAAAAGTACAAAATTAAATTTTAAAAAAATAAAGAGTGTAATAATTAAGAAATAAGTTTAAAAGTAAAAAAAAATATTTTTTTTTAAAAACCAGTCTTTTGTAAAAATTCAATGTTCCTCTTAACTATCTTTTTATAGGAATTCTAAATTGATTTCTCAACGTATAATCATAAATGAAGTAATATTCAGCTATCAATTGATAAAAGCGTATTATTTTTAAATATTACACTCTTCATTTTTAGGGTTTCGTTCATCTCACGAAATCATATTCGTCTCGCTTCTCTGTTTGTACGTCACAGTGTCCGTTCTCAGAAACTGTATAAATTAGAGACTTGAAATTTTGTGTACTTACAGCTGAATACCTACTGTCACGCTGAAAATCATAAAATTTAGAAAAACTCGTATTATTTTAATTTAATTAATTAATTTAATGATATCCAACCATTTCTGCGATTGTAAATCTTAATTTCAACCATTTCATTGTAGACTCGATTATTCATTGTCATTATTTCATTGTAGACCACTGTAAAATGCGTTCTTTCTGACCAAAAGATCCCAGGTTCGATTCTCTTTTGCGAAAGCTGAATTTTTCAAAAAAATTTTCATTTAATTGTCCGTTGGATTTAATTAAAAGAAATTTTTTAAAAGTGGTTGTTGGATTTTTCTTAATAAAATAACTGAATACACAAGATTTGCAGATACAAAATGATTTATTATTGATGAAAAAGGAACGATAATGACTTCAAAAAAGTTTTGCATTAATTTATCTGTTCAGCATTTTAAATAGCAATAAATTAATCAGTGCTCATTTATCATAATGAGTTACTTTTAATTTTCTGAAACATTCATGCAATTCTGTAGATTTTATTATTGGGGGGGGGGGGGGGGGCTTTGTTTCTCTTATCATGACATACGATGTCGCATCGTATATTATTCAATTTTAGTAATTAGTCCCCTCTTATTTAATTCCCTTTTCCAAATTTGTCCCCCTTTTCTATTATTTTAAGGCTCACTGTTCTACAAAATACATTTTTTTCATTTTCCTCCCCCCCCCAGGGCCGCAGCTAGGGGGTGCCAGGGGGGGGCTCAGCACCACCTGAAATATTTTGAGCCCCCCCCCCACTGGGAGAGTTGCCAAGGACAATGAAATTCTGTTTCAAAAATCGTGTGTTAAAAAATTGAACTTAGTTTTGGAGGCTTTTTACAACTTTGCATAAATACTAAATTACAGTATTTGTTTAAAAACTGCAAATAAGTGCTTCAATAGGCGCGCATCCTATCTGCACATACTCAGAATTAGCAACCTTTTTTTGGTTGGACCTGAATTTTTTCATTTTGCAGCGTTTTCCATTATTAACATAAAACAAAGTTATTCTAATGAGTTTGATAGTAAATACGATAAACATTATGTTTCGTATTTGAGTCATCCTAGTTTTAAAAAAATATATATAAGATCATTGATTTATAAATCATACTAATGAAAAAAAAAACTAATAGCCAATTTAAATACAAGCATTTGACTAAACACAAAAATAATTTTAAAATGCAAAATGCATCCTTGGTTTTTCTAATGTTTGTTATCCTATAAAAGCATAACTTTAGAATTCTTAAGGGCAGGGAATATTCAGAAAAAAAAATTTAAAGATTGCAACTCTTTTGAAACAGGTGAACTGCTAGCTTTTTATTTATTTATTGACACCATCACTTACTATTTCACTAGTATAATTATACACTGAAAATTTTTATTCTGCAGCCAGTGAAGTAGTCGTTAAAAAACCAGAGGGCATACGCTGTAGGCAGAGGGTATACCCTAAAGAGTATATGCTATAGTGTTTTTGAGTAGAGGGTAAGAGGGTATCCAGTATTCCTTAAAATAATCCAGAAGGTATACAGTATAAGTCGTATCCACCATATATCCTCCATTACATTCCCGTCTGCAGCTTTTACTTTTCTTATCATCAAATAAAGTTATTATATAGTTTAATAAGAAACGTAGTGCCTACAATATGAATATGCAATAATTTATCTTTCTATATAGTACTTTGATCATATCTATATCTGTGTTTGTGAGTGCATGTGTCAGAGAGAGAGAAATAGTATGAGCCCCCCCCCCCCTACACTTTCTTGAGCACCCCCTGTTGTTTACTTCTAGCTACATCCCTGCCCCCCCCCCCCCACACCCTTTTTGTTAAAGTCAGTGTAACAAATTTCATTCCGTTTATTCTAATATCCTTTTTTTTATAATCAGTTACATTAAAAATTTCCATACTGTGCTGATAAAGTAAATGAAAATCGCCACATGTACTCTCTCCGACGGTTAGCATAGGATGCCCATAAGCCATCTCCTTATTTGGTCACACAGATCTGTTGCTAACTGCTGTCTCTATAAACACTCTTCTTAATTACAATGATTCTTAAACGCAACTGAAAAATTCTTATCCAAAAATATCCAACGTACATATCAAGGCCATAACAAATTTATAGATCACGGGTTCAAGAATGCAAACACTCCCTACCGAGCCTCACATATGCGGTTTAACGTTCCCACACATGTTGGCTTCCACTGTAAAAATTCGTTAGGAGGATTTATGCCAAAAATGGCTCTGGTCTTTAAATTTTTAATTGTTTTATGCTCTGTTTCGAGAAAATTTTGCCATCATATTGTAACCTTTGGCGATGTAAAATCATTCAAGTTTATATCATGATAAGAGAAACAAATCATTCTATCTCTGGCCATTAGCCGATCAACATTTAATATTCTGGAGAAATGTGTTACGTACCCGGGTGCCGCTGCCGCGGGCAGTGGTAGCCATGGAACCTTTTTCTGTACTTGTTCAACGACCATCAGAGCCTGGGAATAATTAAATATATTTCCGTCCATGTAATGTCTGCCTTTTCTTCCAAACGTGCCTATTCTTACTTCTTTTGAATTTATAGATTTCTGGAGAATAATAATGACTTGGGACGTTGAACTACTTAATAAATTCACTTTGCCACGATCACAAACTGCAGTATAGCATTGATATGTTTAACTTACTTTAAGAAAATTTAGATACATTTATATCTTAATTTTAATAGATTTAATTCTAAAGAATTTACACATACATGAATTGAAAAAGATTGGCCGGTGAAATTTATTGAAATGTTTGAAATGTAATGAAAATAAATAGATAAATAAATAAAAATCATGGCAATTACTGAATATTTTATTCTACTTTCCGAATTTGTGAAAGATTTGAGAAAATATAATCAAATCCAGACAGATAGTAAAAAATCGGCATTAACCATTAATTTATCCATTTAAATGGAATACTAAAAAAATGTACATTTAACTGTTTAGTGCTGCCATCTACAATCACAAAAGCGAAACAAACATAATGATTTTCTGATTATACTGCAAAAGCTTATAATAAATTATAATTATAATTGTCGACATTAACAATTAAATAGTTATATTTTTAAGCATTTTCATTTGAAATATTGATTTTGTATAAGCATTTAATATTTATAATTTAAAAAATACAACTAACAATATAAAATTTAAAATGTAAACAAAGCAATATATATATATATTTTTTTTTTTAAGACAAAATTGTATTTTACTTTTTATTATTCAGTATTATATAAATTTTGTTCTCAGCATTTTTAATAAATGTTTTTTAGAATATAAAGAAAAAGAAAAACACATCTAAAAATTATCCTGACAATTTGGGTTATAAGTGGCAATATTTGATCATTTTTTTATATGAGGTAAATAATAGTCACTCTAAAGTAAGAGGTCATTCTCTAAAACATTTTATAAAAAAGCAGAGAAAATGTGCCAGAAAATAAGAACATAATTTATTTATTCACAAACTTGTAATGTTAAAACAGAAAACTTTAAAATAAATCCCCCCCTCCCCCGAAAAAAAAAAAGATTACAAATTACTATGATTCATCTAAACTAAAAATAAAATAATTAATTAACTTTTATTAGTTTATTTACAAAAATATCCATATGGAACTTATTAAAGGATCTATGTGTCAGAAATTAAATATTTGCATGCAATCTTTAAATCGTCCACAGAAAGAGTTTAAACTAGACTTAAATAAACAAAATACTGGAATATTTTTGGTATTGCCATCAAAATCTGTTGTTTCTATATTATTTCAGGAATCGCTCTATGCCATTTACGAATAATACCCATTCGTATTATGATTCGAATAATTACGAAAAAATAGACCGGTAATTTTTTATTTTTAAAAAACATTACTTTTTTTTATATGAAATTTATTTGGATTTATTATAGAAATATTAAAGTGTTTTGAAAGGAATATTAAACGAAACCCTTTGTGCGATCTTCGATCACACTTACCCACTTATTTATGTATAATTTGTTTACTACATTTTAGCCTTTAAAATGTTTCACTGTTGCAAGTTTCACAGCCACTTGGCCTATTTTGGCGAATTATTAAATCCGTTGTTGTTTCAACTCCTAAACAATTGTGCGAGTGTGGCAGAGAATATGTGGCGGTTTATTCCCTGTGGCGAGGTAGTGAAAAAGTGCCATAAAATTAATTTATTAATTTATAATTAAGTTCTAAAAATATTAAAATGTTGTGTTGTCGTCCAAAACACATCTTTGCACTATTTTTTATTATTATTATCATTATTCTAGCTTACAGGAAGTGGGTTAAAAATCCATCTCAAAATTCCATATCTACACACAAAAATAAGATTGAGTTAATTAAAGCATTCTAAAAAAATATTTATCAATTAACATTTTAATATTATTTTAATTATGATTATGATGCAATTTTTTTCTTTCCTGGTACTCTATCTTAAACAAGAACAATAGTTACAATTTTTTTTTTAAATAAATTCACTAATTTGCGCTTTCCACCAAAAGTTTAAAAAAAAAAAAAAAAAAGTAGTGATTTTTTCATATTCGGGTTTGGTGTCTATGCCAAATTATCGTTTTTTTTTTTTTGTTTTTTTTTTTTGGGGGGGGGGGGAAGAATTGTGAATCGCAGTCATGAAATGAGACGTAATTTTCAAGATAAACATTGAATGCTTAAAAAATAATAATAATAAATAATAATAATAATAATAAAAGAAGTAAACTATTTCTACAATCTTTTATTTAACTTGCCTTGTCTGTCCGTTCGGCTCAAATCTTGCAATCCAATTAACCTAATTTTTGGCAGTGTGACGTACTTCTGTAAAGATTACAATATTCTGTAGAAAAAAAAATATTTCCGCCACGCCTTAGGGGACAAAAACATTTGTCCAATAAGAGTACGTAAATGTCACGCGTATGTGATGATGTAAAGGATCGTTCAGAAATAAGCTGATGTTCTCCGACTGAACCGTAGCAGGGTTGGTAAACGTTTCGCGAAGTGTATGAATGGAGATGTGGGTTCGATACCAAGGAGGAGGTTGATCGATTTTTTTTCTTGCCAAGAAGCTGGCTTTAATTATATATCCATTTTATTTTATTTTAAAATGAACGGATAAAAAAAAAATCACTCGCAAGTTAATTTATTTCTTTTAAAAATGTATTTATTTCAATCAATTGTCCTTCAAAAAAAATTTTTTTTTTCATTTTAATACATATATATATATTTTTTACTTATAATTTATTAATTTTATACTTATTTTATTATGTTTAACCTTCATACCCTGAATGGATCTAATCGATCCATTTCTATAATTTATTTCGTTCGATTCGAACCAGGATTTTTTTCATAAAGTAAGATAAATAGAAGCCACAGAGAACTAAGTTAAATAAATATGTTAAATAGTTTTAAATAAAAATTCTGGTGTGAAATGTTTTTATCAGGGTTGGATAAAATTTCAACAGGGTAGGAAGGTTATAATAAGTTCTTATCATAAATAGATAAGTTATCATTCATAAGTTCTTATCACAACTGTGGTACTTTTTTTTTTTTAATTTCAGCTTTATCCTATGACATCAAAGTTTTCAAAACAAGAGAAGCTGCTCTGGATGATTTTCAGAACAGCCACGTTCTAAGCATTAAGATGTTGAACATCCAGGGACCACTGCTGGAACCGGAGGAGGCTGGAACAGTGCAGACAGCCTACGTAGAGCTGACAAATCTTACAAGCGGCACTTATTTCATGGCTTTAAAAACGACCAGCCATTCGGGGAAAACGAGCGACGTTTCCAACGTTGTTGAGCTGATGTACAACGTGCAGAATCCATTCGTTACCGATACTGGATTTTCCAACGGTGTCACATCTCCTAATGACGGAACTACTGAAATAATTCCAGGAAATGATACAGAAGAATCGAATTCAGTAAACGTTGAATTAGCGATAGGATTGTCTTGCGGCGTACTACTATTACTGCTCATCATTGGCTGCATTCTTTTCGTATGCTTGGGAAGAATTAGGAAATCGAAAAAGAAAGAACCAAAAGCGGCTATTTATCAGAACACTAAAAAGACAGAATCCAGCGACGCGCTGTGCCATTCGAATGGTGGTGGTAATATATCGATAATAAGTCCAGTCACGTCGTGGGATGCAAATTCTTTGGTTGCTCGATACGAAACGCTTCAGCAACGAAAGGACAACGGAATGACGACCATATCGGAAAATAGAGAATCGGACAATGTATCTCTGCCATCAACGAAATATTCATATGACAACAAGGTGGAACAGAATGCGCCCATTTACGCCCCTATTTATTACCATCAGGGACGAAGCCAGGATGAACTGAACTATAATCCGTACAATCCAAGCTATACTCCGTTCGATCCAATGTACACGTCTTCAATGAGGAGACTAGACGACAGCAACATGATTAGCAATCCTTATTGTTCGGACAATGCAAGTTTCTGCAGCTATTCCCTACCCAGACCCCAGTCATCGAGACTAAAGACTGATGTATAGTGAAAATTATAAGCGCAGTACCGTCGAAATATTTTTAAAGTGTAGCAACACAGTTTTTTATTATTTATTTACTAGAGCAGACTATTTTAAATACTATCCCGGCCTGGGATAACAACCCTAAGAGGGTTGGTCAGTCAGATCTCAAATTCCCCTCGCTGTTGTTAAACCTGTGGGAGTGGAATGTATTCTTATTTTTAAAATATCTTCTCGGGAAATTAATATGTTTGACTTCTTTTTTCTGTATACTCTTCTTAAAGGATGTCGTTTCTCTTCTTAGTTGTCAAAATATTTCTAAAATGTATGGTTAATTTTATCTGAACTGTTAAAATCTTACTCAGAGCTCGTAGGATTTTAACACATAAACTATTAAATTAAGCATATATTTTTAAAATATTTGGAAAACTAAAAAAAGAAGAGAGATTCTTTAAGAAGTGTACACAGGAAAAATAAGTCAAAAATATTAATTTCCTGAGAAGATATTTTAAATAAACGAATGCATTCCACTCCTACATTATTAGTAACATTAGCGAGGGAAATTTGAAATCTGACTGACAAACACCCTTGAAACTTTGTCACTAAATCTCATTCGAGGTAAATCGTATAATATGAAATGTTGGATATGAAAGTATCAATATTTCTGCTAATTATTAAAATCTTGATACAACTCGACCGGTGCACCATTGCACCGGGACACAACGGTTGAGAACCATTGCCTTAAATATATCTCGCATGCGCCGAACGAAAAATAAAACTCTCCACAACGATGTCACCGGCATCATCCTGGTAACGGACGATAAAAAGGGTTACATAGTATATAAACCCACGCTGGAATTTTTTTTCCTCGCTTTCTTCTTAACTTTTCAGAGAAAAAATAGATGTCCTTATTTTCTTAAATAATTTATTTTAAAAAACTATTTCATATTTTCTTTGATTTCATATATATATATATATATATATATATATATATATATTAATTATATTTAATCGATTTCCGAAAGTCTGCCTCATACAGGCGTATAATAAAATATAAGATTGGATAGAAAAGGTATCAAATACAAATGGGTTGATAAACAAGCAAACATCTCATTTTCGGCAAAATGAAGACTTTCTTTAGAAAAAAAGCGAAAAATTTAAAAATCGTTGTACGAATTCCGTCCGAATAAACTTTATTGAAAAAAGGGCAAAATTTAATATATCGGGGGGGGGGGGGATTTGGATTGATTTTATGAATAATCATATGATTTTATGAATAATAATAAATTACCAGCTATCTTGAAAAATAGGAGAAATGCGCGAATTTTCTCTGTTCAAGAAAAAATAACAAAAAATCTATTTTAGAAATCGAAAATCTGAGCCAGGGAGCATTTGTTCTTTCTTAGTCAATTCGGAACCAAATTTGCAGACCTTTACATGCGATAGATTTCTCTAGTCATCGCCAACGAACAGACAAACGCATATACATACAAAAAATTTCTTTAATTAACATTGATTTGGAATATTTTTATATTTTTAATCTTAAGCAAGCCTCACAGTAGTACTGCTGTAGCCTTTACGCTACCGCCATAAGAGATCCCTTTGTCTAATTTCGAGGATTAATATAAAGTAAGTAATTCTTAAAATGCCATAAAAATAAGTAACGCACAACGCGTTTCGAAAGAACATTACCTTTCCCTTGATCAGTTACAAAGAAGACGTGATACCATTTTGAAAGCAGGAGCAACAACCCCTCCTGTGTTTAGCACATCTTGTTCGCGCATGATAAAAGACAAAGTTATTTCTAAGCGCGTTGCACATTACTTATTTTTCTGGTGTTTTAATAATTGTTTAACTTATATTGTATGTTACACTAGTTTTCACATTTTATTGTAATATCAGGGTTGGCTGTATCAGTTAATACGGAAAAATATGAAAATCATTTAATATAATGCAGGTAAGGTTAAAATTACCGCAAGGACAAATTTCCATCACTTTTTCCAAAGAGTAATTTTCGCCTTGTTTGTGACAGACATTCTGCGTTTCCATAACGCGAGAAGACTGCTATTCAGAAATATTGCTGGAAGTTTGTCCCTGGAATAATCGAACTCTGTCTCCCTCGAATTTAGCAGCATGCCGGCTAAGGCGGAGAGAATACGGTAATATATCTAGCATGTATACAGACAGATATGAGCTAGAAATGTGGTTTATCAAAGCATGGTTACTATCGTTTTATTATTAAAATTAAAAGTTTTGTGGCATGGTGATTTGCTTGATTTAAATTATAGTATTCCATTTCAATAACATTTTTGACTGTGTTCCTCCTCATCTTGTCATTGTCTTAATGTTGTTATAGTCATTCCATATGTTCCTTTAAACACGTTCATTGTTGTAGATAATTTATGTAATATAACAAAAAAATAAAGAAAAATATCTCGTTACTTTATGTTACATGTTATGTAATTTTTCAGCCTAAAGAAATAATTTCCTATTCCTACACACTTTTTTTTATTATCATTATTATTATTATTGATAAAACAAGAAAGAAAAATCATGCGTCAAGCATACATTATGAAACATTTCCAGAATATTGCAACGAATCTTCACCGTTTAATAAGGTGAAAGGAGATATCTTAAATAAACAATTTAGAAAACGCATAGCGCATTTGAAAACCCAATTTCACCAATTACAGTCCATACGCTGCAATTTTTTTTTTTTTTTTTTTTTTTTTTTTACGGTATACCGTGCATGCGCGGCAGCGTATTACTGCTTATTTTGCTGTTTATCACCGTTAGTTTTATGGTATAATATACATAAACAGCTGGGATGTCAGTATTATACTGTAAAATCAATATATATATTTTTTTTTTGTCAGTGTAGTCGGAAAGGTAATCGAATTCATTTGTGCAGCCTGTATATGATCTATACTATAGTATACTAAAAATTAGTTCAGCTAGAAAACACATAACTATTAAACATTCACCTTCAGAAATGTTCTCCAAAAAACGGAAATGTACTTTTTTTTTCTTTTTTACTACACTGTATGTTCCCAAGTAACACAAAATGGTTTGAACCAACGTTGGCTAATTGTGGAGTGCCACGGTTGACCAACGGTAAGAAATGTCCGTCTTGCCATACCATTGGCTAACTAACTAGTTGTCAACAAGGTGCCAACGATCTATTTCTACAAATACCCAACGATATACTTTTACGAAAGCCCAACAATGTATTCCCTCCATCGAGAAAATAATCACAGGTTGGCAAATACGATTAGCATGTTTGATATGTGCAGTGGAAAGTTTTTCAATTTTATGACGTTGTATAGTTTATTTCGAACAACTTTTTATATCTATATTTTCTAGACTGTGCATTAAAACATAAAAAATATAATGGGGGGGGCGCAAATTTACAATATCAAACAAAAGTTCTCTTTTGTAGACATTTAATGTAGGCCTATTTCTTTCACATACACAATGCTAAGCATTTTTGATCGAACTGTCTAATAAGACTAGTAAAGTTCAAATTAGCAAATTTATTTCTGTTCTCCAAAAAGAATGAAATTATGTTCCTATTTCGGCCTGAGATTAGGAGGTTCAAGTTTAAAATTTCACGATCATGACGTAATCTTTCATATTTAAGATGCGAAAATATTTTCTTATCAAACATATTCAGACCAGCATCGATGAAATGTTATAGGATTATACCAGGAAAAAAATCACTTATTATCATTAAAATAAAATACACATATATATGCTCAAAGTGATTATTACATAAATTAAAAAAAAAAAAAAATACTTTAAAAAACAAACCGACTAATTTCGTACTCTCAATAACGGTGACATTCTGAAGGTCTGTAATGACAAATAAACCATTTTCGAATAACATTTGAACTACGTACTTGATAAACAAATATCACGAGATAGCAGGGCGCCATCAAATGGCGTTTTACTTTAACAAAAGTTATCTTCCATAAACGTGATTTATTTTATATTATAGTACATATATATTTTTTAACTTGTGCAGCAACTTACTCCAAATTCTGTGTAATTCAAAAGAGGCTGATTCATTGCGGATGCTCTCGTTACCCAAAGATTTCTATTGTTTCGCGCATAATTGCTGAGAAATAAAATCTTGATGGTTAAATTAATTTAATGTTTTTGAAATTAAGCTTCAAAATTTCTATGCTTATGTAGTCCGACTAAAACTGTAGTTTTCTTGTCTAAGAAATTATTAATTAGAGTATGGTGCCGTATGATATAGGCAGTGCTGTAGTTGGGTGGGAACGCCGTTCTCAGAAATATTTGATTTGTTACTGTAAAATATATATATATATATATATCGTGTACGAGCACAAGCTTTTTTTTCTCTCCAGACTGTGAAAACAATACCCATTTCAATGTCTAAATGCGAAAGAGCATTCAGCTGTATGAATAACATCATGACCGATGCAAAAAATGCACTCCTTATTGAAAGAGCCAGTTTACTTATATTCATAAGTCGTGTAGGACTTCTCTTAAAATAATTTTGTCCTGAACCATATGGAAAATCTTGGTTGCGATCAGGAAGAAGATTAGCAGACGAGACAACTTGTTGTAAATCAGAGAGCACAGAAAACACCTCTCATTATCGTTCTTTATGGAAACTTCTAGGATAGATGTGCCAGTAACAGTAAGTTATGTGATAAAGATATATCACAGTTTTATCTTTTTTCATTATTTTTATTTCAGCTCAACGTATTTCTATTTTATAACCTTTCCAGTTTATTTGCTGCTCATTTAAAGGCTATTTATCAGCAGTCGCGCGCCTTGTACGGTTTTTTTTTGGCAAGGCCGTCTCCCCCCTCATTGTGCTTTGCGTTCGTTGAATCGGCGATGTTGTTTTCTCTGCGAGGCATCTTCGCGCTTTGAGTTAGTTCAATCGGCGCTGAGCTGTGACGTCATCGTCATTCAGCGGCTCTCACTCCGCACGCGTGTGTTGTGCGCATGCGTCATCGCCGCTCTTGTTCGGTATGTTTTCGGGAGCTGTTTTGTTTTGCCGCTGCGGCCGAAAGGGGCGTGTCTTTCATATACAAATTAGAATCGTTCTTTTAATTATTAAATGTTAATTTGTTCTGTATGAATAACATCATGACCGATGCAAAAAATGCACTCCTTATTGAAAGAGCCAGTTTACTTATATTCATAAGTCGTGTAGGACTTCTCTTAAAATAATTTTGTCCTGAACCATATGTGAAATCTTGGTTGCGATCAGGAAGAAGATTAGCAGACGAGACAACTTGTTGTAAATCAGAGAGCACAGACTATAACTTAACTTATATCTGTCGAATCAAGCTACCTAATAGAATCAGTCGCGAGTTGAAGTGACTGTTGATGGTCGCCATTCATATAAGGCAAATATATCCGTGTGATTGCTCCTCGTCAGTCCTCTTCATCTTGTGGATTACTTATTGCAATAACACTACAAGTTCATTGACTCTCGCCATTGTCCTACAAATGTTTGTAATGATTATAGTGTGCAAGCAGTCTGTGTTCTTTCTAGAAATTAAAATTCAAGAACTGTATTTATATTTTGAAAATATTACACAATATTTTGCATTTTCTGTTCTACATTTTGAGAACTCTGTTTTTTTTTTAATTTCAAAGAATTGTTGCTTCATCTGAATATAAATTTTATATTACACAGCATCTGCATCTTTTTATTAAAGTTCTCATACCATAATCACAAAAAAGAGACTGGTATTATTTTTTTCTTTTTTGAGAAGTTATAGCCATTACCTAACTGCTGCATATTCTTGTTCCTGAAATAGTTACTGTCTAGCCATGCTGCATTTTTAACATTCTACAATCTGAATATATACTGACAACTTCAATAAACTGGTTATTTTTATCATCTGACTTTGCTTACCTGGTGGAAGAATTTTCAGAATGTGTTATATCCATTGTTGGCTGATTTTCTCTGCTGTTTGCAAATATGATGGTTCCTGATAGTACAATAATTACTTACCTGCACTCTTTTGCGAGTTGAAGTGACTGTTGATGGTCGCCATTCATATAAGGCAAATATATCCGTGTGATTGCTCCTCGTCAGTCCTCTTCATCTTGTGGATCTTGTTTCTCCCTCATCAATATTACTCATTTTTTATGGATCTAAAGTGTTACAATGTACAGCTGTGCCTATTTGCAATAATTTTCTATCTTTAAGTTCAGTTTCACAGCATTTACAGAAATTGCTGCTTCTTCAAATGGAACTCTGTGAAATAATTTTGGTGAATATTATTTTTTCTAAGAAGCTAAAGTGTTTTTATGGCCATTGTGACTTCTTCAAATGTCACTAATCCCAATTTCGTCTCTAAAGTGTGCAAGTAGTGTTGTATTGTCTCTGCAATTTCTGCCTGCTTGAATACACCTTTACAAAAAATGTATATAGGCAACTTAGACTTTCCAGCGCCTCTCAACAAGAGTCTTGTGCTCTTTGTATTATTTTATTCTAAGTGCCACTTCGTCATATTATTCCTCAACATCATGGAACCACAGTTCATGATTTATGTCTGCTAATTACCTGCTGTGTCTTCAAATGCTCATTTAAGATGTCATTAAGTGCTAATTTTTTTAGTGCTAAAATCTCCTGATAAAGTCTTCAATTTTATTTTAGTGGTGTGTGTTTCAGGCAAAAAAGGCCAATTTGCTGCTACACTGCCATTGTGTCAATCAACAACCAGTGTGCCACTTAACTTGCAAACTTTTCAGCAAGTAGTTACTTTTTTCTGAATGTGATTATCTTTTTAAAATCAGACTGATTTTAGAACTTTTAAAGGTATTACATCTGATTATTTGTTATGTAAAAGCAGAACGTTCATATCCTTCATCTGTAAACAAACATTTTTTTTTTTTTTCCTTCAAGCATTTTATTAGCAATATTCATCTGTTTATTTACAATAGTTTTAGCAAGAATGTTGTATATTTTTGTCTGGTTTACATACTTGCTAATAGTTTAACGGATCGCTATTAGCATTTTTGTAAGTTTTGATGAATTTATATTATGTTTTATGCTTATTTGATTTACAGATTCGTCATCGGTTCTGGAGATCGCCTTTGACAGTCTTGTAAGTTTTGGTGTTTGTTCAGTTTGCAGATCTACTGATGGTTTATAAGGGGGCTATTAGTGTTTTGTGAATTGTAATGAATACATATTAATAGTTTATTTAATTTACTGGTTTGATAATGGTCTCATGACCGAAGGCAGGCTATTACCACTTTGGTAAGTTTTGTACATACCACCCAAATAACTCGCATATTGTCAATAGCTGATTTTTCTATAGGATATATTATCCTTTTCATTAATGTTATATAAATTTATGATTATAACATGCTTTACATAACGGTGCACTGTGTTTTTATACTCTCATAAAATGTGTCATTTGATTTTAACTTGTCTTTCTTTATGAAAGTTAATGGTTAAATTATTTTTTTTTTTTGAGGATCCTCATCATCTTCTCTCACCTTTTCTTATTTTTTTCTCTCATTTTTGCAAAAAAACCATGGTATATTAAAAGAAAATTTATTGTGTATGAAAAGAAAATTTATTGTGTATACTAGAGAAATGAATTGAGTATATTTGAAAGAATTTTGTTGAATATTTCAGAAAGCGTTTTATTGAGTATTTCATGAAAGATTATTTGTACTGGATATTTACAGAAAAATTTTATTTAGTACTTGCAAGTACATTAAGTATGAAGTATTACTGAAGAAATGTGTCATTTATTGTTGGTTAAAACTTATTCATTATTTGTTATATATTGAAAAGTTGTTACTAAATCCAACTATTTTGATGAATTACTATTATTTATGACAAATGAATTTAAATTTTGTTGCAACATAATTTTATACAATTTTCATATAAATTTTGAGTAATAATTGTTATGCACTTATATGTACTTGTTTATGATATATCAGTATTATGTGCATTATGTTAAATACTTAATTTTATATGATTTGAATTATTACTAATGCAAGGCCTTTTTAATGAATTTAAAATCCTTACAATGGATTGTTTTTGTGCACATTTATGCTATTTAAGAGTTAATTTATATGCTCTATATTTTTAAAAGTCCTAGGCATCAGTCAGAATTTAAAGTATTCTTGACTTTTTGTTGCTTTAAAATTGCAACTTATTATAATTTAAATATTTATGTCTAGACAAGTCGGAATAAGAAAGAAATTACCGACTCTTTTTATGTTGCGTTACTGTTGCAACTATTTTGATATGATCTCATTGCTAATTTAAATTGAATATTAGCTTGTTTTTTTATATACATGATGGTATTTGTTTAGAGATCAAGATTAATGGAAGGTATGCCTTTATTTGCTAAAAATGCAATGGGGCTTCTGTATACTCTGTTATATGTATACTATAACATCTTGTATAATTTGTGATGAGATTTTTGAATGTACTACAATGATGTATATTCTTTCTCTTTTTCTTTTTGGTCGCTGCACATCACATCAAATTTCATTAATTAATAATTAATTTACTTTTCTTGGCTCTAAATTTATGTAATTATGTCATTTTTACTTTGGCATTTAAAAATTTTGTCTTCCCTGTGTCGAAAAAGGCTTTTACTGTTTTTAACCCTTTTTCTCCTTCTGGTCAGTCAAAATTTTTGTCGGTGAATGGGGGTATTGTGATAAAGATATATCACAGTTTTATCTTTTTTCATTATTTTTATTTCAGCTCAACGTATTTCTATTTTATAACCTTTCCAGTTTATTTGCTGCTCATTTAAAGGCTATTTATCAGCAGTCGCGCGCCTTGTACTTTTTTTTTTGGCAAGGCCGTCTCCCCCCTCATTGTGCTTTGCGTTCGTTGAATCGGCGATGTTGCTTTCTCTGCGAGGCATCTTCGCGCTTTGAGTTAGTTCAATCGGCGCTGAGCTGTGACGTCATCGTCATTCAGCGGCTCTCACTCCGCACGCGTGTGTTGTGCGCATGCGTCACCGCCGCTCTTGTTCGGTATGTTTTCGGGAGCTGTTTTGTTTTGCCGCTGCGGCCGAAAGGGGCGTGTCTTTCATATACAAGTTAGAATCGTTCTTTTAATTATTAAATGTTAATTTGTTTCTGATTTGCTCGTTTAATTTTCACGTAATTCCTAATCATCAAATTAGTTTAAATTAATCTTGCTGTCACATTTGTGCACCCCTTTTATGGGTATTTATACTAATGTTGCGCATTTTTCCAACAGAATTTTAATAAAAATGATGCTGTAAACTTTATGCAAAACGTCGTCTGATCTGAGGCCAGGCCTGTGCCGGCGCTCGTATCCTAGAATAGCCGTAGCGCTGATTCTTTGGAGATCAATTTCGAGTTTTCAGTTTTTAATTATTCTATAAAAATGCTGTTGTAAATTTTAAGTTTAATATTTTAAAAGTTTTAAATCAACTGGTAATTTAATTCTGCATTAATTCTACATCCCTTATTGGATTCTGCCAGAAGGAATATTTAAAGATTCTTCGAATTTTACGAAATTTGAGCCAGTACTCTTTAAAGACTTGATGTGCAGCTTTCATCTCATCCTTCCTACTTCTTCAAGAAAATGTAATAAACATTATTGGATCCTAACCTAAACGAGTTCTTATTTCAAGTAGTATGAGTCTCTTATTTTTCAACAAAGACCAAGTAAGACCGTTTAATTCATTTTATTATTATTTTGATTCTCTTCTCAAAGAATATTGACCTAAAGAACAGATGCACAAACTGTGCAGGGTTAATTGTTATTTAAATCACAACTGCAATAATTTAAAATAATTTAAAGATTTACTATACGATCTATTCTTCCATCCATTTAAAATAAATAATATTATAACGGCACCTACAAATTATTTTTATGTCACAAGTTATATATGGATTTATTTCTGTTATTTCAATTAAATTTTGATTCATAATGGAAAATGTTACTATGATATTGATTAAATTTTGCTTTTAGATGAATGTTATACAAATACAATACTATAAAAACTAAGACTATAATAATTATAACTGCTAATTAAAAAAAGTCGGCTTTTGGCTAAATGTTTTTAATTGACTTTTGGCTTAGCAGAAATCTGGTAGCATCAACATCTACTCTATGAAAAAGTGAGTTCCCACAAATATTTTTTCTCAACTACAACACTGGATATAGGTATCGTCCACGTATCTGAGCCATGTATGGGCGGTGGGGGAGGGAAATCAAATCTATTATAAATATCTGCTTCTATAGTTATTAAATATAAGGTTAAAAGCACTTTTTAATAGGGTTTCCATATTATTGATGAGGTCGATGTAGTTATTTATTCTTATTGTAACTTGTTGAGTGTATCAGGGAGTATAAGGAGATAATATCTGGACTGGCTATTAAATAATTCTCTGGAATTTAGATGTTATTCAAAAGTCGAACTAATTCTTTTGTAGTATTTAATTACTCGATATGATCAGGTAAGATATTCTTCAATAAAATCACAAAAGCATTTTCAATGTAATATATGGGGCCTGAGTATGATATTTGAGCCTACCCACAATGGGGTTTACGCTAATTTACTATGAACTTTCATATCATCCAACTAACTAATACCTTTATTAACTAATTCTGTAACTTTTTTGTTGATTTTCGTGATCGAAAACTGGCGAACAAAATGCTGAGGCCCCACATATTACAGTGAAACAGCTTTTGTAATTTTACCGAAAAATATCTTACCTAGTTCAGATCGTATTAATTCTACAAACGAAATATATTTTTCCAACGAAAACTTAATCTAAAATCTATTATTCTAGAACGTAAAAATGCTGTACAAGCGGGAATGAAGAAAAAATCCTTAAGATTATGCACCATGAACTTAACAAATTAGTTAAACAACCTACAGTGCTATCAAAAGATGAATTAAGTGCTTTGAAAATCCTCTAACTAGGTCCGGAAATTATCTTAATTCAGAAAGATAAATCCAATAAATTGGCTGTATTAAATATAGGTGTCTATTATAAAAACAAAATGATTGAGTACATTACTAGTACGGACTGCGTAAAAATCAAGAACCTACTTACGAAAATCAACAAAACAGTTACTGAAATAGTTAATAAAGGTACTTGGCAGAATTATATGAGAATTCCGGCCAAAATTAATACATTATAATTAATCCCAACCATTAGACTCAAAAGATCACAAAGCAAGTATGCCGATAAGGCCAACAGTAATAAAATGCTTATTCCCCCACACATTACATTGAAAAAACTTTTGTAATTTTTATTCAAGAATATCTTACTTAGTTCAGAACGTGTAATTACTTCTAGAAATGAATTCATTCAACGTTTAAATAACATCCAGTTTCCTGAGAATTACTCAATAGCTACTCTGGACATTATCTCCTTATACCTGTGCATTGACACCCAACAAGTTAAATTAAGAATAACTATATTCATCTCATGAATAACATTAATGAAAATATGAAAATAACATTAAAAAGTGCTCTTATTCTTAAATACTTTACTTTTGAAAATAAAATGTAGCACCGATAGATTCCTTTATATCAGGACTATTAGCCGAATTTATATTACAGCCTCTAGAAGCAGATATTTAGAATGAATTTTATTATAACCCTATATACGGCTCAAATACGTGGCCGATATATTCATCATATGGCAGCATAAAGATACCTTTACTCCTATTACATAAATAATCTTGATTCAAAAATTAAGTTTACTTTGGAACTTGAACATAATAGATCAATCTTCCGAGATTAGCCCCAAGAGTTCTACGCCAGGGGTATCGACCTACTGATGACACGATGGAATGGGTCAAATGCCTCAACAAATACGGTGATTATTTTTAGAGTTGTAATAAAATACTTTAGTTCCACACTCTGTGTCCACTTTTAATTTGGGCACCCCTTATACTATCCCACTATATGCTCAAGCCCCTTTTTCCCCACAAAGTTTCTGCATTTAGGAATTATAAAGTAATAAGAGAGCCTTCACAGTCTGTACTTCTAATCACTTAATCAGTGAACTGAATAGAATAATTGATATTGCAAGAAATAACGGATATGAAGAAGCATAATTAATTCTGAACAAGGTTAATAAGAAGAAAATAAATTGCAATGAACACACTTCCAAGATAGCTACGTTATAGTATTTTCCTAGCTTCTTTGAAAGAGTGAAATATAAACTTAACAAATTCAATATCTGCCATATCGCAAAATCCTTCCCAAACTTAAACAAGAAAGAAAAATCATGTTTCACGTATAGATTATGAAACACTTTCCTACACTTACAGAATACCGTAACAAAACTTCACTTTTTAAAAGGGTAAAAGAAATATCTAAATAAGCAATTTTGAAAACTTTTGAGCAGCCGTATATATAAACATTTGTTACACTCCACAACTTTAAACTTTCTCCTAAAACTTTATTTCAGCTATAAAACGCAAAACACTTGTTTTTTCAGCATTTACTGACCATATATATGGTGACTTTAAATATTTTGTGCAGCTCTGTATATAATCAACTGATTTTTTACACACTTTTTTGCTAAAATTTAATGCAATTAGGAAACGTATAACACACCTAACCGCATCTGAAAACGCCTTTCCAGTGATTATCGCTTAAACACACTAGCATTGTAATCGAACTCTTTCTAAATTTATGGATATAGGTAATATATGCATTATCCCAAAGATATTCTTTTGTGACTTTATGAGGATTTAAGGTGGTTCTCAAATTCCCTGCTCAACTATGCGAAACTTTCTGACACATTTTTAAACGCAAAGGCATATAAAATTAGCAGGCCTGGCTATTGAAGCGATTTGGAATCGAAATGAGTTTCCCATTTTTTGATAAATAAATTACGTATCGCGTTATAAGCGATTCGTGTCACGTGACACGTTTTTCCCTTCCCTCATGTAATTCGGTTCAAAACGTGGACTTCCATAGTATTTTTTGAAAGATCTTCTACCTTTACCAAAAAATGTAAAACGTCTTTCGATTCTGAATAAAAACACCTGTCCATTTCATGCGTTTTCGAACAAAAATAAATTCAGAAATGTGTCAGAAAGTAGCCCTTTTTAGAATTTAGAACAGCCTTAAGAAGCATTGCATTCACTTTTCCGGATTGATTCGAACCAAAGAACTTAAATAATGTGTCAAAAGAGGGTGTTATCATTTGAAAAATGAAAGTGGATACGGTATTTAATACATAGACTATCCCTATTTCAAAAAATGCACTCCTATCCTATTCTGAAAGAATACATTATTCTAAATCTAATAACATCGTTCTTGTGATTTTAGAGTAAACGATCTGCAAATAAAGAAAGGCGCATCGTTTCTTATGAAACTTACTGTGCGCAGATAATTTAAAATACAAAGAAAATCATAGAAATCATTTTATTGATGGATTAAAGTATTTTTTCTTTAAAAAGATCTAAAATCCCTCAAAAGCTTTAGTCCCAAGCTGGTGTGGATTTCAGAATGTATACTGTAGTTTGATGCTAAAATTCAAAAAACTATAATTATATAGATATATGGGACAGGAGGCAAGAGTGGGACAACACTCATTTTGCATAAACTAAACACTATTAATTATTTTCATTTCTACAGAAGAAAGAGTAATTATAAACTTATTATACGCTACAAATTGTATAATTGGAAGATTAAAAACAATTGCGGTTGAAAAGTGTCATTTTTAGGATCGAAAGTAAATACTGAATTCAGATTTGACACTTATTAAATGAGCAAAACAGAAATATTGAATCAGTACCTTAATTCTACAGATATATCCCGTCACTCATTAAATCAGGCCTAAAATACAGCATGGTTATAATGTTGTATGTTAGTCATGCACTAAATATACTCCCCTAGGAGGGAGGAATGGGACACTGAAAGAGAGAGGGGATATGGGACATGTTCCACTTCTTTCTTCCAAAACAGCTACAAACGTTTAAAATACAAGCGACAATATGAAATGACGACAATACAATATTTTTGTTTTGAAATGTTCATAAAAATAAAAATTAACCATCCGGAGAAAAAAGATTATCTACTTCTAACTATTCATTACTCTTTTTTTTTTTTTTTTTTTTTAATCTATAAAAAGGAGATTTTTCAACTATAAATGTTTTTAATTTTGTAGCACACATGATAGTAAATAAACCCAAATCTTGCTTGTCGTTTAAATTAGATCAATTAAAGTAAAATATTCGTTAGAATATTTAACTTTCTCATATTTGTCATGTAGATGTGTTTCCAACTCTTCCCTGATGTGCGGGAAGAGTGGGACAAATTTTTGACAGTTTACAAATGCTCTGGAAGTTAATATTTTCTAATATTTTGATCTAGCTTATATTTTATTAGTTTCAAATAACGCTAAACACCATTATTACACAATTGTATCCAAAACTGAGAAGAATGTGCTGTTTAAGAAATGTTTTTATGAACATTTTCTCCCAAGACAAAAGACTTTTTTCACCTTTAACTGAACTTTAATTAAACCAATCACTCTTTACCAATCAGTATGATTCAGTTAAAAATAATAATGTGTACCTACGTTTAGATCGTTCAATGAAGTTCCATTACCTGCGGACTTATTCTGTTGAGCTGTCAATATGGCAGACCAGATACTATTGCTAATAAGGTTATCTGAGTGCAAAGTGTCGGTTCAGGTTGCTCAATCAGCAGAGCGTTGGCAATTTTAGCCAAAGGTCTTGGGTTTGACCCCCGGCCTGGACACCTTTTCACTCAGTTGGAAAATTTTCACTTAGTATGATATCTTTACCAATTTGTATGATTGAATTAAAATAATAAAAGTCCTTTCGGCCTGTACCGGGAGGAAAAGGTAGCTTTCCTATATCTTCGTTTTAAAATTTTAGCTAATGTTACACGAAATCAGCAAGTTAAAATGCAAAGAAACGTTTACAAAAGATTCGTTAATACTGAATTTAAATAAGAAATTCGCCAAATTATTGAGCAATAGCCGAATTGGCTTCATTTATGAAGACTTATTTTGGTCGCCACATTTGGCGATATTTCGCCAAATGTCGCCAATTTTGGCGAGAGTTTGGCGCTAACGGATATGAATATTATATGAATGTTTCATTTGAATTGTTTGGTTGAATTATATGAATATATGAATGTTTTCGAGTAACATTACATTAGCTAAAAATTTAAAATAAAAATATAGGAAAGCTACCTTTTCCTCCCGGTACAGGCCGGAAGGACTTTTTTAATGTTAGATCGTCAGTTAATGATAGTAAAAGCTAACATACTTATTGTCTATTTTTAATTATCGTTAAAAGCTTTTACATTTTAAATTGATTAAATTATTCGGCTGTTTACTGAAGAATTAGTTACTAGAGAGACAACATAATTAAATTATTTTTCATACTCAGTTGAGATGTTTGTTTTCATTAATTATTTTTATCGAAAAAAAAAAAAAAAAAAAACCTTTGTAAGCAAGTAAGATTTTTTTTTAATTATCGTTAAAGTGAAATTAGCATTATAATAATGAAATGGGTTTTATCAAAGATTTTATGCGTATGATTGGGAAAATTATTACAACAATGAAAGAAAATAATTTGCGAGTAATCGCGCTAATGTGCTGTTTTGTTTCAAAATGTCAGCCACCCTAGAATTTCAAACTGCTCTATCTCAGCCATTTTTTAAGATAGAGGTAAACCAAAAAATGCTCTGGAATCCTTGTATCAAGGCCTAACACGTAATTAAAAAATAAATTTGAATTTTTAACTTTTTTGTATATTTAGTTTAGTTTTAAATTTTTAAATGGCCGCCATCTTGAAACAAAATGGCGGACCAAGCTGACCAACGAACTCGGTCGAGACATTGGTTAGCTTAATACACACAATTAGTTTCATCAAAATTGATTTATAAATACGAGCGTTATCGTATGACATAGGTCAGATTATATATATATATATATATATGGATATATCTATATATATAAATCAACATTTGAACGGAGGGTGGTTTTGGGGTCTGGGGGTCATGATCGGTGAAAATATATCGAAATTTTCCGGAACTGCTTTCCTCCGAACGGCTGCAATAGGTAGCTTTATACTTTTTTGTATTGAAAGCTACCTAATAATAAAGCTACATAAAAACTGTTTTTTTAAGCATAAAGATGTTTGCTTTCTTACAGAAACATTAAACAAAGATTTTTTTTTCAATGTCACGTTTGAAGTGCAACATACAAATAACAAAATGCAGTGTGACAACTCCGACTGCCTATATTATTAATTCAGTCTAAGCTGCCGACATATAAATAATCAATTTTAATGTAATTGATTTCTAATAAAATTAGTAAGAAACAAATTTTCTTACCTCTAAGTTCCAAAACGGGACATCGGTGCTCCGGTTCTTCAACGCTCATTATATTTAAAAAAAACTAAAACCTTTTTCAGCATGAATACACTATTGACTCAAATAAATTCAAGTTATTAGAAGACATCACGATTTAATTAACAAATCACATCACGACGAACACAAATCATTATTTACAGCTTTTCAACTGAGCGAAAAACTCTCTCAAAAAAACATAATCACAAAAACTAAACTAAAAGTTAGAGTTCAAACTAAAGTTCTAATAAAAATGTTCTTAACAGTTACTGAATAAACATAAAGTTGCGCGCATGCGCCACAGATTCATTGTCTCTTTAACAGCGAATCAAAGTACACATCTACTTCTACACTGCGTAGGTGTAAATAATTGTCTTTTGATATTTCAAAACTTTAAGTAGAAAGGGGGTTTTGGATGCAAGAGGAAATGAATTCCCAATTACAACATGCAGAAAGGTTGGCAAATCAGAAAATGCTCAATTTTCATCCAAAAATGATTACCTCAGCGATTAATAAAATTATATTAATTTGATTTAAAGCAAATTCGTAAGAAAAAAAAAAGCAATCCCATTTTCATAAAACGAATTACTGCTGTTAAATTAATATTTTAGCAACAAGCAAATTTGGAAACTTTTTTTTTTTTTCGCAATCTCAGTAAATTCTCATCAGAAGAGTTCAAAAGGGAGGAGGGTCTTTTCCAATTCCAAGGAAGGCAATTTGTTAAAGTTATAGGAACTTAGGACATAACCAGATGGGGAAAAGTTGATAATTCCCATCCTTGAGCCCTCCTCTAACCCTCATATTATTTTAATAATAAACTTTTAAAACTTCTGTTTGCAAACACACCGAAAATCTGAAAAACTCAGATTAAAAACATCTTAGGCAAAAAGTTTTATTATCAACCATGGTAAAAACATTCAGAGGAATTGAAAAATTTCTAACTGAGTAGAAAAGATCTAGCCCAAGACCTTTGGCATAAATTGCCAACACTCAGCCTATTGAGCTACCTGGATCAACAACCAGCCAACATATTTCACTCAAAAATACCTTATTAGCAATAGTATATGGTCTGCCATGTAGACAACTTAATAGAATATAACCGCAGTTAATGGAACTTCATTAAATAATGGATACGTAGATGTAGATACACTTTACTACTTTTATTTTAACTCAGCCATATTGATTGGTAACGATATCACACGAAATGAAGTTTTTCCAAATGAGTAAAAAAGGCCTGAAGTTGAACCCAGAACCTCTGGCTTACATTGTTAGTGTTCTACCACTTGAGCTACCCTTACAAAATAAACCGGAGCTTAAAAAAGTTTCTTGTACCAAGGCCCTATTTAAAGAAAACAAATTCGTCTTGCTCATTATAGGAATAGCATTTAAATTACAAGTTATGAAACTAAATCAAATATTTTATTTTATACAAATTTAATATAAATTAAATTTTTATAACAGTTCAATTTGTTACTGCAATTATGTCTTTTGGCCATGTGTAGATTTTACACATATAAAATCCACAGACTTCTCATTTCTATCCGTCCTCTGAGATAAAATCCTAGAATAAGTTAGCAACATGAGCGACAGTTCGTAGTTTTACTTTCATTTGTAAATTTACGTTTATTTTATTGCGAGAATGAAATCGAAGTTACCAAGGAAGTGATTACTGCCAAAACAAACAACCTTTTAGCGCTAAAACCGAGCTGATGTTGGTTTCAACTTTTCGACCAAACAGCTATAGAATCTGCACTCTATTACTACTTTTGCTCTGAGTTTGATAATAACTCCAGATTTTATTATTATTATTCGAGGCTTCCATGATGCCAAGCAAGAATGCAGCAACATAAAAATTAATATTTCTAATCGAGGCAGTTAGCAAGCAATTAGTTGGATAGTAAGTATAACAACTATTCATTTAATGAAAATACATAAATAATTATTAAATAAAAGTGTAAGTAAAATGTCAAGCATACTATTCTTTTATTATTTTAACTAAATCAAATTGATTGGTAAAGATATCATACGAATTGAAATTCTTCCAACTGAGTGAAAAATTACCCAGACTGGAAGTCGAACCCAAGACCTTTGACTAAAATTGCCAATGCTCTGCCTATTAAGCTACCTGGATTGACAACCAGCTGACACATTTCACTCAGATAACCTTATTGGTATTAGAATCTGGTCTGCCATGTACACAGCTCAATAGAATATACCACAGGTAAAGAAATTCCATTAAACGATGGATACGTAAATATACTCTTATAATTCTCTTTACTAAAAATATATCTACAAATCCATTTTTTAATGGAGTTCCATTATTGGTGATATATTTTGTTGAGCTGTCTACATAACAGATATTATTGGCAATAAGGTTATCTGAATGAAATGTGTCAGCCGGCTGTTGGTCCAAGTAGCTTAATAGGCAGAAGTGTTGGCAATTTAAACAACAGTTCTTGGGTTCGACTCTGAGTCTGGACACCTTTTCACTCAATTTGAAAAATTTTGGATTCATATGTCAAGCATATTGTTTAAAAAAAACAACAATGAAAATTAGGATCCTATTAATATTTATTTTCATATTTCTGATAAAAGTGACAACAAGAGTCATTAATCAATGAGTAACAAAAATACCTGCAGTTTTTAACAATACCCTTTTTTAAAGCTTTCCCCCCCCCCCCCTTCATCAGTAATTATACGAAAGAACTGTTTTCTTTAAAATGCATTAATAATGGCTTTTATTGATATTTTATTAATGTATAATTCATAAACAATATTTACTATACTTTCCCCGTAAATAAAAACATAAGATATAAAACAATTATATTGTTTAGTTTTAATTGAGAACATTTTTTTATTTAAACCAATCCTTAATTTTTATTATATTACACTAATCTATTTTAAATGCATCAGTTATTGGATAATTTTTTTTTTTTTTTTAATTAAGCAAAGGAATAAAACAATAACTTTTTTTTCTATAGCAAAATAATCTAAATACAAACTGATGAATTAAGATTCAAGATTAAGCAGTTTTCAAAGGGCATGTATTTAAATTAAACATGTGATTAAATGTAATAAACTTGTCTATTTCTTGATTTCATGAATCATAATCAAAATTAAATTTAACATTTTGAAAAATGGACAAAAATATATATTCATTTTCACAAATTTTCGAAACCTGTTTAACAAAAACAATTACCTTGAATGCCTTACTTACATCATAATCATGCAACCGGTATGAAATTGTATTTTGATTTTTACGATCAAAATGTTACATTTAGAATTGCTAACCATATGTACCAGATAGTAACCATATGTAACCATATGCACCAGTCAATTAATCCAGTGCAGTGTTTCTCAACTGGTGAGTTGTAAAGTACTGCAGGGAGGCTCAGGATGATGGCATTTTTGTAAGTTATGCTAGGCAAGGCAGTAGGAGAAAAATAGAGCGTTTACACTAGTGTTATACTGTGCATGTTGGAGTCTCCATTGCAAGTTATCCTTGTTTGGAGTTGAAGGATAAGGAGCAGTATTATACAAAAACACTGATAGAATGCAATGCATAATCCCTAGCCATACATTAAATATTGCTGCAAGCAAAAATAATTATCCCCTACCAAAAATATCATCAAGTGCACAAGAAATCATACCAAACAAATTAAATGTAAACATCATCTGAACTTTAACCACAAAATGTTTACTCAGCAAAGTATTCAATATTTTTTTTATTAATATATGCTCACAAATATTGCCCGATTTAGCACTGGTCTGGATTATGGTAGACTGATTATTCCTGACTGCATTCAAAGTATGCCAGTTACAATAATTTACACTTTTTGGCCATATTTGCTCAGTAAGAAAAGAAATACCTTACAAGTTTTGACCCAAATTTTGTACCATTCAACTTAAACCACATAAAGTTGAATCTGACACTTCAATTCTAAATTCGCCGTATTAGTACCTAACATATACTACTGTATCATCAAATAGGAGATAACCGGTACTATTAACAAATACAGTAAAACACTTTTTATACGTTGTTTAAGAGAATTATAAAAAATATGTATAAAAGAAATATCCATTGTGCACACGACACTGTTAAGAACAAAAAAGTGTAATATATCATAAAGCACAATATAGATGAGGACATAAAGATAACATAAAAAAAGTTTTATATTTGTCTCCAAATTTGTTTATTTGCATATCACACCTTTCTAAACAATATAATGATGAATAATTAAAATTATTCTAGTTAAATTATATACTAAGTTACTTTAAAAGTGAGGTAAGTTAAGGTAGAACCTATTGTTTTTCAGGAGACACATAAAAAAGCGATATTTCTAAATGAGTGATAGTGAAGTATGATATATAATGAGGGACTATTGTAAAACAAACTGAGTAATGGCAGTTGACAACATATTTTCTAAACATTAAAATGCTTTTTGTTTTATATATATTGAAAGGTAAAATAGTTTTAGGCAGCTTAAATGCATTTAATAAATTATTAAACTTTGAAGGTGTGGCAAATTCTGCTGCCTTCGTTGCAGCTTTCATCATTTACTTCTCTAAAAATGCAATTCACGCATATAGAGAAAACACTTTTGATAAAATGAAATCTTTATTGAAATTCACATATGTCTCAGAGTTAAACAAAATGCCCTATAGAGTAATATCAACCATTTCAATAAATCACACGACCTGTAATTATGCCAACTGGATGAAACAGTGTCCAGGCCAGAATTCGAATCAGGGACCTTTGTTTTAAGCTGCTACTGCTCTGCCATCTGAGCTATCCTGGACAAATCTGGCAGATGTTAAGGTTTCTGCATGAATTGTGTGTCTGTCGGATTTGTCCAGGATATCTCAGTTGGCAGAGCATTGGCAGCTTCAGCCAGAAGGTCGCTGGTTTGAATCCTGGCCTGGACACTTTTTCAACCTAGTTGGCAAAATTACTAATCGTGTGATTTATTTACCAATTAGAAAAATTATGTTAAAATTAATCAAACATTTCAATAGATGTTTGAACAGCAAAACTGTTTGGGATTAAAAAGATGAGCACTTGAAAAAAAACTATGTTATACCATTTCTTATTGAAAATTTGATCTAACATATACATAGTAGAAAGACTTGCTTTTATATGAATGTTTTAAAACTACAACAAAATCAACTACAATAGATAACGATATTCAAGAGTAATGGCTTAGTTTTGTAAGTAAGTTACTTTTTAACGTAAGAGATATGCATTAAAAGATGCTTTAATGCTATACAAATAACAGCTATAATATTTAATTCGATAAATTAAAATAAACAACAGGACAAGAAATGTGTGACTATAGAAATTAAGAATTTCCATATTGGCCAGCTCCTAATTTCCAGGGTAGTACTGGTTTTAACCATGGAAAAAAAAACAGTTTTAACCATCCTAGTCAAAATATGTTTTGACCATGTGGTCAAAATTCACTTTAACTGGGAAAAGAAATCAAAACATATTTTGTTAAATATTTAAAAAAATTTGATTACATATCTGATTTTTGTTACACAAAATGAAAGAAAATAAGTCACATTAAACAGATTTCTAAAATTTCATTTAGAATTCAAAAAATGGTTACATTATGCAACAAGTTTTATGGTATTTTCTAAGCTTTACCAATATTGTTGTTTATTCTGGATGAAACCAAATTTGGAAAACAATGTTTCCACCGATGAAGAGCTTAACACCTTATCAAATTCATAATAAAATTCACAAATTTCAAATCTATATTTTCAGTGTTTTTCATTGCTGCATACCAAATTTCAGGTCATAATTAACCATTACACTTTTACAAAAAAAAGATTTAGGAAATGGCGATGTTTTTGTTTGGAAAGCCATACAGTTTTCCCATTAAACTTTTTTTGCATTGTAGAGATAGCTTTAGAGTGAACTTAATTTAAAAGCTCATCTGCTATTTTAGTATGACTGGGTGTACTACAGGCCGTAATTTAGTAATCATGCTTTGAAAACTCATTTTCTGAAACATTTAATGGTTGCAAAAGTAAAAAATTTTTGCAATTTGTATATCTAATGAGTTTTTTGTTGTACTGTTACCAAAATTTTTTCTACTTTCAACCGCTTAACTTGGGTAGTTGATGTTCCAACAAAATTTGAATGGTGTTTTTTACTATCAGCAACATTTTGTTCATGATTTTTTAAACAAACATGCTTTGCATCTGGAGTATGAAAATTCCTAATATGCTCTTCAGTTAATTGAGCATTTTTACATTGTTTTTAAATCCTTATTACTTTGGTGTTTACATTTCTGACTCATAAATTATCAATCACTTCTTCATAAAACAATTTTAACCTTCCTCCATTGTTGATATTCATAATTTAAAAAAAAAAAAATTATTAACAAAACACTTGAGAAGAAGTGTAAAAGTCAACTATTTCATTAGTGCAATTTAAGAACAAATGAATGAAATCGAAAGAAAGTTGCAGTTGAAATTGTAGTAAATATTCTGGTTCAGATTCTACAAATACAGCTATAGTTATGACAAAATAACTGACACACTGCAATTAAATATATAATATTAACTAATTTCTAATAATGTTTTACCATAAATATATTTTATATAACATTAATATACAAACAAAATATGGTTTCAACATTTTATGTTAGATAAAATTATTTAATAGAGTTTTGACCACTTTTAGAAGGTTAAAATCAGTTTTGATCACTGTCCTGGTCAAAACTACAACCCTGCTAATTACAAAAAGTGACAAATAGGAATGAAACTATGAAACTAATATACAAGGTTATCAGAAAAGAATCATCTGATTACAAAATTTAATATTTTCTATAATTACAAACAGAAATTTATAATTAAAATGTCATTTTAAAGAAAAAAAGTTTAAAAAAATTTCGCAAGTTTTCGATATGACTTCCTTTAGTCACCCACGTAATATCATTGTAATATGCCAATTCTTGCCAAACACATTGTAATGTTGCAGTATTAACTGTTTGTAAAGCATCACAAATGCATTGTGTATGTTTGGGCAAACTCGTAGGCAAAGGTGGTATGAACACAAGATCTTTGACATATCTCCAAAGGAAGAAATCGCAAGGGGTTAAGTGAGGTAACCTAGGAGTTCCTAGGACCTAGGGGACCTGTGTAGGACCACACCATCGGCTGCACTGCGACCAATCCAATGGTGTGGTACTTCTCTGTTTAGAAATTTATGAACCTCCAAATGCCAATGGGGTGGTGTACTATCTTGTTGAAAAATGAAATTTTACATATCTTCCTTCAACTGTGGGAAAAGCCAAATTTGCAACATATTGAGGTAGGTAATACTACTCACTGATTTTACGGCAAAAAAGAACAGTCCATAAACCTTTGATGAAGATACAATGTTACAAACTAAAAATTTAACATTTTTTCTTCACAATGACATAATTATAATTTTCTGTTTGTAATTATGGAAAATATTAAAATTTGTAATCGGGTGATTCTTTCCTGATAACCAGCATATATATATTTTTTTTTTTTTCACAAAGGACAAGCATGAATTTGGGCATCCCCCCCCCCCCCCCTCCCTTTTTCTACAATAAATAAATAAGCAGAAAATTTTACTATGTTTTTTTTTATCCATTTCCTTTATTTTTTACATAAAATAACTGTTATGTATGTACACTGTACAGTAGACTCCCTCAAATCCACACAGCTTGCGACCAGAGGTTGTGCAGATTTTAGAATGTTGTGTATTTCTGGTCAATGTTTACAATTTTTTAAACAGTAATTTGAATGTAATAATGCACTGGAAACAATAATGAATGCTTACAATAAAGTAAAATATTAAAATAATAAACTAAAAAATTATTTAAAATATTAAAAGTAAAGGTCAAATAAATAATTATTAATGCATGACTATATATGCATAATAATGATGAAATAAATTTTTCTTGAATTATTGAATGGAACTCACCTCATAAAGGTACACTAATAATTTACATCAAAACTGTAAAATAACGAAATTTTATTTCCTGTTTAACCAGATTTAATAACCAAAAAAGCTTGATTAATGCATAAATGATGTATTTGATAAAAAAGATCACTATCCCCACTGATATCCGTGCTATCTTGAATTTTTTCAGAAATAAATTTATACTTCCTTCATGAGAAAGCATGATTTCAATTATATTAACCAGAATTACATATTAAAATGTATACAGAATAATATAAAAATTAAAAAATCTTGAAATTTCCCCCCTTAACTCTAAGTTTCCCCTGTTTACATCTGAAACAATGTGCGGATTTGAGGGAGTCTACTGTATATATATTAATATTAATTATTTTTTATTTATGATTTTAAAAATAATTCTATTGAATCTTGATAAGTTGTAGTTTGAATTGACATCATCTGGGACAAATAAGAATTCATAGTATGCTGATTGAGTAATTCTAACAGAAATACACAAGAAAACTTGAAAAATATTTATAGTATTTTACTAACATGAAAAATGAAAATATTTTATATGATAATTCTATTATAGACAGTATTAAGATTTTCAATGTATGTGAAATTAATAGATTCTTAAAGAATTTTTTCTTTTAACTAATATAATAGACATTAATGTAAGTCCAATCAATACGAGACTCTAACCAATTACTGTTGAGGGAATTTAATGTTTTGATCATGATAAGCCTTTTGATCAAACCTTTCGTTTTTCCTCTTTTCTTTATTATTTTAAAATCTGAAGGCTAATTGTTAGATTTAGCAATTTATTTGGTTTTGGAATTGCATCGAACATTACACGCTCTTTTTCGTAAAGTGACACAATTAAAAAAACATTAGTGTTGAGAATCACAAACATATAATATTTCCATCTGTCATTAAAAACATTCTTAAATGTCTTAAAATGATCAAATTAGAGCATTTTTATCATTTTTTGCTTATTATGTTATACAGTGCTACTGTATAAATCTACAGGTAAATCAAATGTGATGTGCGTTATAGTAAAGTGAGTAAGCTGCATTTGACTCCAGATATAAAATTTTTAACATATTTTCAGATTAATTTTAATTAATTTAAATAAAAATTATTTTATTTCATGACTGAAATTTTTGTTCACTTTTTCTGAGAAACTTTATTTTTTGAGTTGTTTCAATGTAAGAAGTAGCTTATTATATTTTCTCTTGCAGATTGACGATTTACCAGTATACGGCAAAACTGGGAAATTTCACTGGTGGCCATTGACCAGTAGTAGCAGTTTTATAAGTGGCCACTTTCTTTAAATTAATAGCCACTTTTTCTTTAAATGTTCTAAATAATAAACTTTTGTTAAAATTTCAATTAGTATTTATCTAAAATTAAATAGCACTAATAAATATGTTAATATCCACATATTTCAACCAGCAAAAATAGAGGCCTTGGTGAAATGTAAAAAAAAATTACTCTTTCCTTGTAAGAAATTGGCCATAAAGTGGCCGCTGACTGACAATTTTTTAATAGCCACTATTTTCATTTTGTGGCCCTGTGGCTGGTGGCTCGTGCTAATTTTCCCCTTTATTTATCAGTCCATGAATATTTTCCCCATACCATAGTACAGCCAAAATTGCCATTGCCTAACAACCCCCTAACCCATTCTCCTCTCACATTAGACTGTTCCTTATATTTCCAGATAATAGTTCTATGCAGAGGTGAGAAATTTTCGTAAAATCTTACCAGCCAAAGATTTGTTTTTACCAACCAGCAGTCGAAAATATTTATGGTAAAATATACTTGACAGCAAAAATAATTCATCACAACAATGCAATGCCACATTAACATTTGTATAAAATATAGAAAGATATGTAACAGAGGAAAATTTAGTGTAGGTTAGAACTTAGTGCGGTGTTTACATTGCAGAAACTGGAAAATCATGAAATATGGCCAACGAATAAAAATATATAAAAGTTTTTGGTATATTTTTATAGGCTGCAGTGTTTAAAAGACTGTCTAAAAATCCACATGCCAGTGGTGAACAGATTTAAGTAATTTCACACCCCTCGTTCTACGACTCTAAACTGTCTGATTTTTTAATTAATTTCATGAAAATACTGTAGCATATATTTACTTCAATGTAATGAATTAAAATCAAACTGAATTTAATTTTCAAAATTTAAATTAAACTGTTTTAAATTTTATATTTTTTATTATAACTTCATTAAAATAATATAAATTTCCATTATTTCTATTATATCAGAAATTATGGAAATAACATGACATAAAAAAGTAGTATTAGCAGAGTTTGTTAACTTATTTGCAGTATTTATTAGCGTAATTAAGAGCCTACTTCAGTGGCCCTCCCAGATAGTGTTTTGAACAGTTATCTAGATATTGCATTTTTCTCGAATTTGACAATTTGTTTAGCTTTTAAAATATGCACACTTTACATGTCAGTTTCAAATTTTACTTATTTTATTTTTATTTTATCAAGAGATATAAGTGCACTTTGTGACCATAAAAAATTCACATTTCAACCTTTTTACTGAAAGAAAAAAAAAGAAAGAAAAATAACCAACATTTTTAAAATTTGGTAAATGCAAAAATAGGGGGTTCTACTGAATAGACACGCAAAAGTTCTAAATTATTTTTGTGGTTTTTCCTTTTTCAAAAACTCTATGGTCAGGTGTAACCTTTTCTTTTATTACACTTTGAAAGAGTTTCACAAAGACTTGGCCTGTAAGCGGCTCCAAACAAAGAAAATTCATCCACCCTCCTGAAAACATATGTAGGGGAGACCACTTTTTCAGTTACCATTTTTTTTTCTCTTTAACAGACTGACCGATCTGTATGAAAATATTTTTTAATATTCCTTAAACCTTCTTACATCCATCATAATTTTCTCACAACATAGTCTTCAATACATTTTTCAAAAAAAAAAAAAAATTATATACACTTGTAAAGTGGACCGGTGTACCCTGGAAGCGGGGTACAGTGGACCACTATTAGGTATTATCTAAAATACAATATAAATCTATTTTTCATTAATCTAATTCTTTTTTGTTGCTCCTTCACCTGCAAAATAACATAGTAATATAAATTTTGAAACAAAAACAAAAAATTAATTATATTTTGAAAATAATAACAGATTAATACAGGAACAATTGCAATTTAGTTGAAGTTATTACTTAAGTACAAAAAATCAGCCCACATTAAAATTTGCAAATGAAATTCCAAAGTACTTACGAGTAAGATTGGGCCTGGAATTTTCAAGAAATAATTTTGGGTCTGAGAGCAACATTATGAAATCATTGACATCAACAGCAGATTCATCTACGGTTTCGGGAGAAATAAACTGATTTCCATTCAATTTGCGTCTCATGAATCTTACTTGAATAGAATCATCAACAATTAGACTACAGTTATATTTATCAAAGGCAGTAAATACAAAACAAAATATTTCTTACTATGTTAAATAAATTGTTATTTTTATTTGTTTACTTTATTTTACAGTTAAATCTACTTTAAAACAATCTTTCTTTATAGAAAATAAGCAATTATTAAATATTTTGAACATTCTGCATTACAGGAGCAGAGTGGATTGTGGACCACTGTGCCCCAGGAGTGGGTGGTCCACTGTACTCCATGTTGAAGTTCAATAAATAATCATATTAATATTGTTTATATAGCTTTCTTTTAAACATATTAACTTTAAAGTAAAATAAAAACAAGTATCTTAGCTTTGCAAAAAAGCTATTTTATTTTATTTATCTACAACCTTTAATTACTAAAAAAAAAAAAAATATGATGATGAAAAATTTTACATTTAGAAGCTCAAAACAACCAATCAGGATAAAATAGTTCAATCTGAGCTAAACATATTTTCTGAAGGCTATAAATAATCATTGCAGTGCTGTTGTCTATTAGGATAGAAGAGAAGCTTAAAAAAAATTTAAATAAATAAAATATTAGGGGGTGGTCCACTGTGTCCATAGGTCCAGTGTGTACCGATCTCCCCTACTACATGAATAGTGAAACATAACATAACCAAAATAATCAAATTTCAATAAAATTACAGTGATATTTAAATTGATCAAAAGGGAAAAAAGTTTTTCATCAAATTATACTTTAAACATCAACAAACGAATATGAACAAATGATAGTTTTATCTTATGTACAAATAAACACCCTATTGTTCTGGCACCACTCTGAGGTTACCTACTGATCAAACATGTCCTATTCAAGGCAACAAATATAAAATTAACAAAATTTATTTTTCAGATTGTCCACTTGCATGCCTTTTTTAGTCCAAATTTTATTATTATTTGTTTTTGTCGAACGATGATTCAAATCATAATTCATATCTTTAGTAATCCGGGGCGCATGCCCCACTCGCTCCTCCCTTAGGAGTGAATGTGTGTAAAATATGAGCTTTAGTGTGATTTGAGTGTAAAGCATGAGCTTTTACCTTCATTATAAGTTTTTTAAACTAAATATTTAATCATGATACTTAATAAAATTATGTACAGATTTTTAAGGAATTTGATTGTATGATGAAAAATAGTGAACTGAAGTATAAAATAAATAAATAATGAGAAAAATGAAAGTGTAAAAAAAGAGAATAAAATGAAATATTCTGTAAGCAGAAAGCAATTCAGTTTTAAACTGAGATTTCTGTAAGGGTTTCAGATAAACAAAGCAATAAAATTCATCGTTATGATGAATTCAGTGATATATGAAGATTATGATATGAAATATACCAGAAGCACACATAGATATTCTACATAAATAAATGGTATTTCCTTATATTACAGTAGCTGCCAAGGATGAATCGTCAAGTTAGGTTCTAAAATCTCCAGTAGACTCCCACAAATCCGCATAGCTTGAAACCAGAGGTTGTGCAGATTTTAGAATTTTGCGGATTTCTGGTCATTGTTTTGTTTACATTTTTTAAACAGTAATTTGATTGTAATAATTCAACTGTAAATTATAATGAATGCTTACAATAAAGTAAAATATTAAAATAATTAAGTAAAGTAATGATAGCAATACAAATTAAGAAAATTTAAAACATGATTAAAATCTTAAAGGTAAAGGTCAAGTATACACAATAATGCAAAACTAAATAGGCATAATAATGATGTTTTTTTTTTTTTTTTAATTATTAAATGAAACTTGCCTCATAAAGGTACACTAACAATTTACATAAAAATAATAAAATAAAACTTTTTTATTTCATGCTTAACCAAACTTAATATCCAAAAATGCTTGATTAATACATAATGTATTTGGTAAAAAAATTGCGGTCACCACTGAGATCAGCACTGTATTTATCTTGAATTTTTTCAGAAATAAAGTTATATTTCCTTGATGAGAAAACCTGTTCAGCCATATTAACAAGAATTACATATTAAAATATGCATGGAATGATATGATAATTGAAGAAATCTTGAATTTTTTCAATACATCTTAACTGTAAGTTTCATTGTTTACATCTGCAATGATGTGCGGATTTTTGAAATTTGCGGATTTGAGGGGTCTATTGCATATATTATGTACTATCAGTGATGCACTATAGCGCATCATTTTAAAGCAAAAAATTGGAGAAGGGAAGCAATAATATAATTTTTATGGGTCCTTCAGGATGGATAATTTTTTTATTGGAAGATCGCAAAAGAAGTACTATTATGTTGTATAAAATACATTAAATCTGTCTTATTTCTAAAAGAGGGCCCCTTTTTGTAAAAAAGGACATTAATTTTATTTTTCTATTACACGTTTGCACTACATGAGCTAGACATAACTGCAATTGCAGAACCCCCTATAATCAGGACATACTAAATAAATTATAAGTTCAAAAGATAAATATAAATAACAAAACAAAAGTAAGAATATAAACAATATGTAATCTTTTCAGATTATAAATTACAAATTTGCAGCATTGTTTTTAATTTTTTTTATGAAAAATGATCTATGTCATACATAGTATGAAAATAATTAACAGATTACACGTCAGTTATTGATCATCATATTTTAGAGTTTCAACGATCGCAGAAGGTTCATTCGGATTTACATCTTTCATTAAACTTTCATCACACTCTTTGTAATTATCCAGGTCTCTGATAAAAATTTCACCACAACCTGCATTATTATTTACATTTTCACTTGGGTCAGACATAAATTGTATATGACTGTTACGATCCTTAAGGTCATCTTTTACCTCAATACCTTTACGCTTTGGAACAATATCTGAAACAGCATCAATCCAAGTCTTACCTTCTGTTATCTTCAGTATAATAGAATAGACTTGATCTATAGTCAAAACTGTTCTAGTTTTAAATTTAAAGTACCTATCAAGGGGCAATCTTGCATGTCCTACACCATCTTTTACAGCGTTTTCAAAACAGATATTTTTCAATCGATTATGATCAACAAGAGCTCCAATAATGTACACTTTAGTATCATCAAAAGATTCTATAATATTTGGGGAATCGCTTGTCAAGTAAATAATGTCTGATTTATCAAAAAGTTTATGATACACTTCTTCACAAAAATTCACATCCCAATTGACACAACCAGACAACTTATTCATTGCGCCTTTAATTATTTCGTTGCTGTGCCCCGTGATGTACAACTGCAATGGAGCATGGGCCCGTCTATTAATTGAATAACATCTATGCAATTGTTTAAACGTTTTTGAAAGCTCGGGAGCTGTCATTAGATGACCTAAAGATAAATCAAAACACACCTTAAGTTTGCAAGAAGAATTTGCCATTTTTGAAGCCTTCAACATTTTTCTACTAGGTCTTAAAACTATACCTGATTCTTTCGCCATCTTCATTTTTAATTTTTTCTTTTCTTTTTCTTTGGCTCTTCTCAAAGGCTTCAACTCTAACCACCGTTTTCGTTTTTCTAGTAGTTTAAGTTGACGTTTAGATAAGACTGGTTGTTCTTGATTAACTGGTTGATCTTGATCTACATTTTCATTCTGGATACATGGAACGGTATAATTCGTTTCTTTTTCTGATTCCATGATCAAACGTTTGATATCTTAAGGATAAATAAGATGCAAAAGATTCAAATTTTACTTTTTTAAGTTATTAAATTAACTCCGTGTTTAGTAAAGAAACAACATATACTAATAACGATGCATGAAAAATATTCAAGTACTCAAAATACAGTCACTTTTTGAAAAAATTGCATCAGCATTAGAAAATTCAAAACACAAACAAAACCACGTGGTACATACATCATTGCCAAACTCGCGAATCTCTACCATACAAACCTTCATGTGATCATGGAGCTTCATGCGAGGATCATGGAGGATTATGCGAGCTGGTTGTCAGGGGTTACAGAATTTGACGTCATTTTCGATATGTAGTCAGACGCACTTCAACTGATTAGTCAATTTTGGACAAAACCGAATTTCCAAGGCGCCTTTACGATGACGAGCAGTGGCGGCGTTAGGCGTCGGCGACGTCGGCAACCGCCGACGGCCTTGCGCCTGTGGGGGCCTCGCAAAAAGTTTTTCAAGTTGTTAAAAATTTAGTTATTTAGTTATCCGTATTTATTTCCGTACGAGTGTAGTAGTATTTATTTAGAGTCGTCTGGCAACAGTATGAAAGTTAGGCGATTCCGCGTTCGGTACTCGGGAAAAACCTGAATCGTTAATTTTTTCAACTTCATTCAATCATCTGTCACAAAACTCGGAAACTCGCATGCGCAAAACTTCTGACTACTTTTCTCTTCATTACTAACATAATTTAAAAATTGGTTATTTGTTTATTTTAAAGAAGTTATATTTTTATACATTTATCATAGTGTTGTGATTTATTTCATACTAGCTGTACCCGGCCACGCGTTGCTTTGGCCCAGCCTGGTTAAATAGAAAAGAAAAGTGCATGTTTCTAATACGTTTAACTTTACAATGCTTGTGTGTATACAATATTTTTTGTTGTTCTATTGTCTGTGCAGATATAGAGATTGTCTGTTTTGCCGACACTCTAGAACACGCAACATATAAATGATTGTCCATGTGAGAAGCAATCCGTGTCTAGATCTAAAACGCACGATTTTAAAGATTGGCCCTGAGCTTTGTTGATGGTGACTGCAAACGCCAATCGAATTGGGAATTGCAATCTCTTGAATTGAAATGGCATATCCGTTGAAATCATAGGAATGCGAGGAATGAGGACATCTTCAGCTTTGAAAGGTCCTATCAAGATTGTTGCTTCTACGACGTTGCTCATTATTTTGTTTAACTGCTAGTCGCTTGCCGTTGCAAAGCTTTGGCTGATTGATATTTCGTAACATGATAGTTGGCACGCCGATATTCAATTGCAGTACCTGCTGTGGCATCCCTGGCAGATCGAGTGAATTCAAAAATTCTGTTGGCTAATTAACCGTTTCATTCACCTGCTTCCACAACACTGTCGACGGATGTGACTGCCTCACTTTGAATGTTATTTGATGTTACTGAATAATATTTTTAAGTTCTTAGGCGTCTGTTTTCTTGGCCGCAAGAATAGCTCGTTCACTCAGCCAATCGTGATTCTTATAATTTGTTTAAATATTGGAAAACACCTTTTCAAGCAATTCTTCTTTTGACGTCACTAAATTTTAGAAATTATGAGGCAATAAAATTCCTCCTGAGGTCAGATCAACCGTCACCTTTCCGTTCCCATTTTCCAGCAATTGATGTAAGAATATCTCAGCTGATCGATCGTTTTGTTCACGCATAGTTGCGATCGATCGTCGTAGTTAATTTCAAAGTCTTTACGTGTCGCCACAAAGTAGAGTATTTCAGACAAGCATTTATTTCGTCTGCTGGTGTCGATGAAGAATTACAGGTAAGGTTTGCCTGAAATCTCCTGCAAGCAATATTAATGTGTTCCCAAATGGTCTGATGTTTCCACGAAAAATCTTGCAATGATCGATCAAGAGCCTAGAGCGATTTTTTGTGCGCCATTGTGCATTCTTCCCAAACAATAAGTTTGCATTTCTGCAATATTTTCCCCATTCCGGATGCTTTGGAAATATTGTACGTGTGAGTTACAATGAATTGCATGTTCAATGGCAATTTCAAAGCGGAAGCAGTTCTTCTACCTGGTAGCAATGTCGCAGCTATTCCGGACGACGCAAGAGCTAAGGCTATGTCATTTTGGGATCGAACTATTGCCAGAAACAATCTAATTAGGAACGTTTCACCAGTTCCTCCTGGTGCATCTAAGAGGAAGTTTTCTCAAATTCATTTATTGACAGTTTGCATTATTTGATCGCAATTTTTTTTTTTTTTGCAAAAGCGTTAGCTTAGGAATATTTGATTGCTTATACGACAAAAGATCACCCGTGTTGTAATTTTGTTCACAATGAAATTCTACATCGAACGAAGAAGCAGCAGATCGATTCGGTTATGGCATTCCTAATTGATTGAGAACTTTGTGCGCGATTTCTAAGCATAAATCATCAATCATTATCAACGCTCCGTTGTAGATTCCTGCTATGAAATCCATGTTCATATTTGAATTTCGACGGAAAATATCTTCAGCCATGTGCAATTTATATTTTTCCGATAACTCTGTTGGAGATGAAGGAGAGAATGCGGTAAATATGATTGCAAAAAATACAAACTAAATAACAAAGAAAAAACAAAAATATTAACGAAATATTTCAGAAAAGTAGGTGCAAAGTGGAGGAGGGGGGACGGTAGATGCATAATATGAAAGAAAAGTCAAAGCTCTTTCTAATGATATATCACATGATGGGTGTCGGAAAAAAATTAAAAAGTGTCCCCGGGTACTATCAATTGAAGCTGAAAAAGCGGCTGGTATTAACTATGATGTAATCTTAAAAAAATTCAGTGAGGTGAAAAGCCGTAAAGTTCATCTATTTTAATTTGTGTTTGTTTATGTAATTTTTGTCATTATTTGATTGGCAATAATACTTGCATAGTATACTCATAAAATTAGTGTATAATTATTATTAGTATACTAGCCGCCACTGGCGACCAGTTTGGTCTCCCTTAAATGTATGTTAAACATTGCAACACGTTACATTTATTCATAATTTAATTTTCCCTTAATCCTTCACCAAATCGGAAGATTCTAATAGACAAATCATGAACTTTTGCGATCATGGTAGCATTTCGCATATTTTTTGGGCACAAATGTCACATACGCACGTTGGCGCGATTCCCCCCCCCCCTCCCCCGCCAATTTGGCGAAAACTTTGTTATGGAAATTGTTGTTTATTTACTTTTATTTTTTATTTTAATTCTATAAATTATTTTTGATATGTATATCAATATTTATTTACAACAAACTATCATTTATTTATTTTTATTCTTTTTTTTAATTATGAGTATTTTTGTTAGCCGGGAGCAGATGATAATTCGCCAAATATCGTTCCCATCACCGTCATTCATACTACAATTAATTTAATTTTAAATTATAAAACTGTCACTCATTTCATTTAAAATACTTAACTTTAATCTAAAATGCTTATATTACATAAATTTAAAATACTTCACACTTTTCATTTAAAAGAGAAAATAAATAAATAAATAAGAAATAATATCATAAATCAAAACATTTGATTTCAAAATCAAAGTATCATTTCTAATTTGCACACGCGATAAATAAAAGCTGTATTAGCGATTTTAAAAATGCTAAAAATCTGATTCATTAAATATACATGAGTTCAATTTACGTCAAGAAAAGGTCCGAAAGTTGAGTTTTTTTAATCCTTCGCCAAACCGGAAGATTCTAATAGACAAATCAAGACCTTTTGCCATCATGGTAGCATTCCGCATATTTTTTGTTATGTATTTCATCTTTCTTGACAAAAGCCGCTTAATCCATTTAAGCATTTATGCTTCATGACCGTTTGCTTATCAGTTGCAATATGTTCGCTAATGCGGAGATTCTTACACATATTAAGTAATTTTCCGTAATTGGGTCCATTGCCAATTGGCGTATTTTAGTTAATACGATTTGATGCAATGAAGTCTATTTTGTGAAAGTTTTTTTAAAATACCATATTGTTGCTAATACTTTTTTTTTGTTTGTTTCTCTCTAACTTTGGCTGTAGACTCGATTTAAGAAGATTAGAAAATCTGTCATTATTCTCATCTAAAAACGTCTTGAATAATTTGCCATAATCGGGCTGCATATTATTACACGTAATTTTAAGTTCAGCTGTCGCAGACGCACCGGCGTATGATTTTGGTGCCAAAATGGCGATTTTATGCGTGGCAACCTGGCAGTTTCGGCGAGATTTTGCTTGGTATTGCAACCCCATAGAGCAGATTCCGTATGTTTTATAATAAATTAAATATTGTGTGTTTAATAATAAATTGATCATTGTGTATGTTTTATAATAAAATTGTGTGTTTTTTAATATAAAATAAAATATTCCGTAATAAAATAAAAGTAATATGCTGTTTTAGCAATCCTTAACAGGTACCTGAAAATGGGGTTTTCTTGCAAAACAAAAATCGCGCGTCAAAAAGCTATTCCAGTTTTAAAATGCTATTGGCAGGATTTGCGCCCAAATAACATAAAAGTACTTAATAATGTTATGTATTTTATAAATGTATATTAAATTACTGTTTTGAACGCGATTGGTCATTAACAATGGTAAATATGATTGGTGACTAGTAATCATTTTCGGTGATCTCTCTTCCTGGCTCTCATCCCATAATACATAAATACCAGATTAACTGACAAATCGTTTCGAAATTTGATTCATTAAATATTGTTACATAAGTTGTATTTGTTTACATTCAGCTTACGGCAAAAAAAGATCCGGAAGAAAGTTGAGTTGTATAGCATATAATTATGGTAAACTTTGATTGTCTCACTGGTGCGAATTATTATTTTTTTAACACCAGGTAGCGGTCCAAAAATTCATTCGCGGAGAACTTGTTTTACGAACCTCCATGTTTTAATATTTTAAACGTTCACGACGAATGAATGTTTTTCTTTTTTTGTTGTTGTTTACTTTCATGGATAGAGAATTTGAACTGCGAACCAAACTTTAACTGAAGTTATTGCAGAATATATACATAATTGAATGTAAGTCGTCTCTCAAATATTAATTTATTTTGAACGATATTTCCAAAAATGTAACTTTCATGCAGTTTTATTTGAAAAAATAATTTTTAACAAAAATGGCCGCCTGGCATATGAAAAACGAAGTGGACATCCCGGAACTGTTAATGACAGTCACATGACTTACGGTTTTATTATATAGATATTTCATAGGATCATTTCTATAGCACGATTAGCGAGTTCACTCACCGAACTTCGCAGAAAAATGAATAAAGGTTATGATGTATCGACTACTCTGATTATATGCTTGCACAGTGGAGATTGGATTTTACCGAAGGTATCTTGACTTGCTCCATAAGTTACGTTTTGAAGTTCTTTATAATTGCTATGTGAAGTTGTATTTCTTCTGAGCGGTTTCGGGGAAGCTGATTTATTTTGGTTATAAGGAAAATTAGTGGAGACTTTTCTCAAAATCCTTGCCCAATTAAGTTTTTTAATAAATTTGACTTTGAATTTTACATCTTGTGCTCTCTCTTACAACTGACTAGCCTGGTTCACTATCACGAGCAGCAACATGGCTGTTGCAAGGTAAAACGACAATTTTCCCGTATCAAGTGCAGCCATTACCGCTCTCTATAGTTTCTTTTACTCGTCAACTGAAGTCGATAAATGTTCACAGCGACATTTGCTAGCTCTTCACACACTGAAACGTTTTCTCTATGGAGGATATTCCCAAGGCTACACTAGATACCGGGCTTGCTTATTCATTATCATGACGTCACAAATGGTGGCTGGCTGAGACCAGCGATTGGTACAAAGCGAAACGACAAAATGAAAGACATACAGCGATTGGCACAAAACGATGGGCTCGTCGCTTTGCACCAATCGCTGGTCGCGGCCAGCCACCTTTTGTGACGTCATGATAATGAATGAGCCAGCCAGGTATCTAGTGTAGCCTTGATATTCCCTCATGATCACGTGGTCCAGGTGAAGAACTTCTTGGGTAAAGAAGGGAAGGCTCCGTAAACGTAATTTAAATCACCGCTAGTCAACGAAACAGTTCATGGGATTCTTTGGGTAAATTCAAGGCAACACTATAGATACCGGGCTTGCTCATTCACTCTCATAACGTCACAAATAGTGGCTGACCGGTGACCAGCGATTGGTGCAAAGCGACGCGCCCATCGTTTTGTGCCAATCGCTGTATGTCTTTCGTCGTGGCCAGCCACCTTTTGTGACGTCATGATAATGAATGAGCAAGCCTGGTATCCAGTGTATCCCTGGTAAATTACCGGTGCCACTTGACCTTTTTCAGCTTTGAACCATGATTTGGAATATCGTCCATTGGATGATGTTCCAAACGTTATACACCGCCGGTGCATGACGTTTAAAATGTCACATGGAGTGGCTCATTTTTACACGGCGATTGGTGCAAAGCGACACGTACCCAGGGCTACACTAGATACCGGGCTTGCTCATTCATTATCATGACGTCACAAATGGTGGCTGGCCGCGACTAAGACTCCTATAATAGGAGCTGACGCATATCCATTTTGTTTCGCCTTATTGGAACGCAGCTCAGCATCAATCTAGCGCAGCTGGACTCGGTTCTGATTGGCTGAACCGCTTCTGATTAGCTTGGTTTTTCGATTGGGCTGCAATTCGGGTTCCAAATCTGCGAGGATGCGTCAGCCTCTATTATGAGGAAAGGGCAACTGACGTCACTGTTGGTTTGGGAGAAAAACCTGTTCGTTCTTTACGACTCCTACAGTACACAAGAGATGGAGCGATTTGATTGGTCTATGTTAAATTGGTCTGTGATATGATTGGCCTACGTCGCCATTAAAACAGAATTCGTAACTCTCTTAAATCGATCAAGACAATAAAAGTAAATAAAAAGGTTTGATCTCACCTAATTACTCTGGTTCTTTTCTATTTAGCTTCTTTAAATGCAGAAACATCTTTTACTAATGAAGATTATTTTATTGGACAGGTAGACACTTAATGACGATACAATCACAATACGAAAGATTACACGACAAGCTATGTACAAACGTAAAGTAAACAAAACAGTCAGTCAGTCAATAATGTTCTACGCGCTTAGCGCCATCTGGTGGTTCCTTTTCATTTTGCAACAACTTCTGCCGGGCGAAGTTCGTTTGGAGACGAAAGTGTTGAAAGTTCAAGAGGGCAAAGAAACTGCACCGGTCTTCTGATGATGGCTCCGTTTGGCAACCTCACTGTGCACGCTCTTGTCCGACCATGACATCCAGGATGAGTCTGGATTATAACACCCATTTTCCATATGAGGCGTGGGGTGTTTTTCTTTATAAGAACGACGGTGTTTTCTTTAAGTTCACTTGGTCGGTCAACCTGTTGGTGCTGGTGAGCAGATTTCAATTCTAGCAGATAATTGGATTTCCATCGTTTCCAAACTTGAGTCAAAATATTTTCTTGATATTTTCTCATTTTTATTATTTGGTATTCATGGGATTGGGGAACTGTTATCTTTGATTGAGGTAGAGTTAGCAATCGTCTGCCAATTAAGAAATGGCCAGGTGTGAGGGGTTCTGGCTCACGAGGATCGCTGAATACATAGATGAGAGGTCTAGAATTGAGAATCGCTTCTACTTCAATCACGATTACTTCCAATTCTTGAAAGGAAACTGAAGTTTTTCCAAGAATTCTTTTTAAAGACATTTTAACGCTCCCAGAAACCTCCCCACCAAGCTGCTCTTTCAACTATGAAATTCCATTTGATGGACAATCCACTAAACAAATTTTTCACTTCTTTATTTTTCATAATCTTCCATAGTAAATTTAATTCTCGTTTTGCCTTATGGAACGTTTTCGCGTTATCACTGTAGATAGTGCTACATATTCCTCGTCTTCCTACAAATTTTCGGAACGCTTGAATGAATGTTTTTGTGGTCAAGTCCGGAGTTAATTCTAGGTGTACTGCTCTTGTTACAGCACATGTGAAGAGCAATATGTAGGTTTTCTTAGTCTCATTGTGATCTTTAATGTACAACGGACCTAAGTAATCTAGGCCTGTGACTTGGAATGCATAGGCTTCATTTATTCTGTCGGCAGGTAAAGGTGCAGGAATCTGGGTGGCAGGTTTAACACGAGGTTTTTCACATAAATTGCATCTAAATATCAAACTCTTGATTCTTTCTTTCAATATCTAAGTTTTTTCCCTGAGTTGTGTTAAAGTTTCCGATACACCACCATGCCTTGTTTTTTTATGACAATCTTTGATGATAAGATTTGATAAATGAGACGTACTAGGTAGTAAAACTGGATGAGCTTCGTGGTATGAGATATTAGCTTGTTGTAATCGTCCACCAATCAAGATTATTTTTTTTTCATTTAAAATTGGATTGAACGGTCGAATAACTGAGTTTGCTGGTACTGGTTTTCCTTGCGTCAGCGTTGAATATTCTTCGGGAAAATGCTCCATTTGTGTAAGTTTAATCCAGTATTCTTCGGCAATTTCAAGTTCTTCTGTAGCAAAGGACCACTTCTCTTACTCTGAGGATTCCTTGTATTGTGGATGAATCTTTGAATCCATGCAGTAATTCTGGATATTCGTTTAAGTTTGCTGAATCTTCGGATATCGAAAAGAGCTTCAAATTTCGTTGTCAGGAGGATCTTCACCACTTCATATTCTTTATTTTCTAAGTTGGTTTCCTGATCAGTATGAATGTTGGACTGTGGCCATTGACTTTCGCACTTCCGTAGCCACGGTGGCCCAAACCACCAAAGCTCTAGGTCCTTCAGACTGGTTAAGTTTTCACCTCGTGTTAACGTATCAGCAGGGTTATAATTTCCAGGACAGTGATTCCAACAATCAGGATCAGATATTTTCTTGATTTCATCTACTCTGTTCTTGACAAACATCTTCAATTTTCGAGAATTATTCTTGATCCAGTGAAGAACAATCGTGGAATCTGACCAAAATATAGTCTTCGCATCCCTCGGTATACTTAAATGCAGTCGAATATGATCGAACAACCTGGCTCCTATAAGTTCAGCAAGAAGCTTTAACCTCGGCAGAGTTATTTCCTTAACTGGTGCAACCCTAGTCTTTGAAGTGACTAAATTCGAATGGACAATTCCTCAGAGTTACGAAAACGTAAATAAACAATTGCTCCGTAAGCTCGTTTGCTGGCATCTACGAATACGTGAAATTTACAGTCTGTAAGTTCTTCCATTCCTTTCATTGAGAATAGATGTCTTGGCACAGAGATCTTTTTCAAATAATACAATTCTTCACACCAATCTTGAAATATTTTTGCTAAGTCGGTTGGTAAAGTATCATCCCAATCAAGATTTTTCTTCCATATGTCTTGCAGTAGTATTTTGGCTCGAACTGCAAATGGTGATATTAAGCCCAACGGGTCGTAGATTTTTCCCATAGTTTTTATTACGCTTCTCTTCGTAAATTTCAATTCTGTCATATCCTTATCCCTTAAAAGCTTATCACTATCAACGCTTAAGACATCATCTGCTGAATTCCAGCAATAGCCAAGGATCTTGCATAACGTGGATTCATCGTTAACTTCTTCATTAAATCGATCTTGCAATGAGCGTACATTTGTTTTCCATTTTCTCATATTAAAGCCCGCTTCTCCCAAAATGAGCCTTATTTGTCCGTGGACGGTGTACGCTAAATCTGTGTCTTCTAAACTGTGTATAAGGTCGTCTACATACAATCTACTGTTCAAAACACTGAAGGCAGTTGGATAAATATCCCTATACTTCTTGATGTGATGTTTAATTGTCGCGTTCAGTAAAAATGAGCTCGATCTTGCTCCAAAAATTACACGCGTCATCCTCAAAACTTCGGGTTCAGCGTCTAAATCTTCCGTAACCCATAGAAATCTAACTGCGTCTCTTTCTTCTGGCGCCAAGGCAATTTGCAAAAATGCACCTTCTATATCTGCCGTTATGGCAACCTTTTTCAGACGGAACTGTAAAAGAAGTATTAGGATATCGCGCGTTAAATTTGGACCTGGACTCAAGCAGTCATTAAGGGACGGAAAACTGTGTTCACTCGAGGAGGCATCGAAAACTATTCTCATCTTCGTCATTGTTTTATCTTCGCGTATTACTGCGTGATGTGGCAGGTAATAGATCTTAGAATTATTATCACATTCATTTTCATTGACCCTTTCAGCTATTCCTTGAATTAGATGCCTTGAAATAATATCCTTGTACTGACTATGAAAATTTCGATTTTTCTTAAATTTTTTAACAAGTGATCGCAAACGGTTGTTAGCATTAGTATAGTTATCTTGTAGCGACACGGAATGTTCGTTCCATGGTAGTTTAACTTGGTAGCGACCTTCGATTAGTTTCGTAGAATTTTCAAATTCTTTCATAACTTCGTCATCTTCGGATTTCAGATTGTCACTACGCGATATTCCCAAACCTTCTAAATCGAACAATCTTTTCAAAATGTCTGATTCGTCTAAATTTTGATTACGCACTATAACATTCATTACACTAATATCCTTTAAATCGTTGCGTTTTGCTTCAGAACCATTAAATACATAACCTAGTTTCGTTTCCATTCCTACTAAAGCACCGGAAACTCTTTTAACCTTCCCTGTAGCGATTTTCCAGAAATAGTCTGACCCAATTAAAAGAGAGACCCTTAAATTTTCAGACCCTTCAATATCAGCTATCTGTATTTTGGCTTCATTACAAAATTTGTGAATTTCTTTACTAGGACCTTGTATATCCGCTTCCGAAATAGAAGATATTTCAATTGCTTCAATCGAAATAATTTTCTTTGGATCATAAATCCTTCTTAAATTCACATTTACCCTATTTCTTACAATAGATTTCTTTGGTTTTGACCCAAAAGCATAAATTGCTAATTTTTCTTTTCCTATAACTTCTAAATTAAATTTACGAGATAATGTTTTATCGATGAACGTATTCTGCGACCCCGAATACACGATAATTTTTATTTTTGTTTCCTGAGAATTATTACTCAAAAAGGCAACAGTTGTTTGTAAAAATACATTTTCGTTTACTGCAGTTGTTGCGCAATTCAGAGCATTGGAATCATTTTTTCTTTCGGGAGACTTTGAGACGCTTTCCTTTTTGTTATTTTGCTTTTCAGTTTCGTCACAAAGTAAAACATCATGTCTTCGACTGCAAATGTTGCAACGCATTTTTTCGCGGCAAAATTTTGATACGTGTGATTTGCGAAGGCAAAGAAAACAATAACCCTTTCGTAAAAGACTCGATTTTCGCTCATTAATCGTCAAGGGACAATTAAAATTTTCGTGTTCCCCTGCGCAAAATAGGCAGTCTTTCTTGATAAGTGCATTTAACCCTTTCCGGCGCAGTGGTCCCACTCCGGGCACACCTAATTTTAATTCCAAAATTGCATACGGCACCAAGAATATTTTAGTAAAATTTTATTTTTATAATGAAAGCTTAAAGTAAGGACTTGGTATTTTCTGAAAAAGTCGTTTGTAAATTCCGGTGTCAGTCAGTAATTTCTCATTTTACGAACAAACTTTGTCTGTGCTGGAAAGGGTTAATGCAGCTGCGGTGGGTATATTTTTATGAGTTTCATGTTTTCGATAAGGTAATTCTTTAATTTTATTCTTTTCAAATACTTCATCATTTCGAAACATATACGTTTTTTCTCGCGTTTCGATTTCATGTTTTAGAAATTCTAATAATTTGGCACAGTTCCAAGAATCTTCGTCAGCAGAACGATTGAATCCTAGAACAATTTCTTCAGGAATTAATTTGACTAAAATAGCGAATAAAATTCCCCCATAGTTATTTAATTCTACTCCGGCTGTTTCGAGACTTCTGATTTGAATAATACAGGTATCATGCAATTGTCTAAGCTCTCTTAAATTCGCTCCAGATTTTACAGGATTTAGGCTTAATAGCTTGTTTACGTGCGATCGTATTATTAATTCATTTTTTCCGAATCTTTCTTTTAACAATCCGATCGCGACATCGTAATTATTTTGTGTTAAAGCTAAACCTTGAATACATTTTAAAGCTGCTCCTGTTAAGAAATTCTTTAAGTAATTTAACTTCTCTATGTTAGTTAACTTTACATTTTCATCTATAGCTACTTCATATTGCCCCCAGAATTCCTGCCAATTTTCATATTTCCCATCGAAAGATTGTATTGTAAGCTTCGGTAATCTTACGTGAGAATAATTCTTTAATTCATCAGGTTCTGTGGACAATAGAATAGCAGAGTTTATTTTACTTTCGTTAGGAACATTACGCTTTAAATATCGATCGATTTTAGCCTTCGTTTTTTTAATTTTTTCGCGATATTCTTGACTGGATGATACATCTTTTTCTAGCGTTTCTAAGTTATCTACAAGTTTCTGAACTTCTGAATCTAATTTGTAAACTTGTTCTGCATTCTCGATTAATTGAATTTTAATATCTTCTATTTCGTCAATATCTATTTCGTCTCCTGCCAAATATTCAGTTATTTTGTTAATAATCTTCGTTAAAGATGTTCTAAGAGACTTACACATGCTTTTTGATTTATCTAATTCGCTAGGTTGCGCCATTTTCTAATTTCAGCTCTTGGGAATTTCGGCACCATAAAACAGAATTCGTAACTTTCTTAAATCGATCAAGACAATAAAAGTAAATAAAAAGGTTTGATCTCACCTAATTACTCTGGTTCTTTTCTATTTAGCTTCTTTAAATGCAGAAACATCTTTTACTAATGAAGATTATTTTATTGGACAGGTAGACACTTAATGACGATACAATCACAATACGAACGAATACACGACAAGCTATGTACAAACGTAAAGTAAACAAAACAGTCAGTCAGTCTATAATGTTCTATGCGCTTAGCGCCATCTGGTGGTTCCTTTTCATTTTGCAACAGCCATGACGATTCCTGCAATGATAGCTGCGACCTAGACCAACATATGATCCTAAAAGACCCGACCATTCGCCGATTTTCTGCGTGCTAGTTTCGGAAGGCAGCGTTTGGCGCCTCGTGGTCATTAATAGAACAACAAACGGCAGTTTATAGAACGCGTGAATGTTATAGTTATGTGATTTTTTTTCATTCTAGTTGCTATATTCTTACAAATATGAGGTGTTGTGTGCCTTTCTGTAGTATTGACAGTAGGGCAGATTATTTTGACCCAGATGATAATAAAATTTCGATGCATTATTTTCCAAAAGAGGAAAAAATTAAACAAGCATGGATTCAAGCAATCGGCAGACAAGGTATGTTTATTTCCCTTTTACTATTTTATTTAAGTTTATTAAATGTTAATTCTGCATTTAATCTAATAAGATGGCTCTTAATTTTGCTATAAAAGGAACAGAAACGTATAGAATAATAAAATATCTGTTCTAAACATTATGGCTATTAAAATAAAACTGCTTTTGTTTTTCATCACAAGCACGCCATACCTAGACCCACATGTGCGTCTAGCGCTATACAATTGTAAAATCATAAATCTTTAAAACATTCTAATATTAAGAATTTATACAATCAAACTTTTCTTTTATCTATCGCTGTAGCCTTAGGGATGTGCATAGGAAATTATCCTGATTTCTGTATTTTTTGGCTTTTGTATTTCAGGAAATTTTTTTATTAATTTTAAGTGATGTTTATAATAATTCACCCATGTGTAACATAATCTTTTGAATTAAAAACTTTTATTGCGATGACGTTTTAAATTAATCTTTTTGCAACTTGAATCATTCAAAGATAATCAATATTTTATATTTTAATAAATAAATTTTGAATTTTCTCAGCATTTTAAATTTATTTTGTACAATTGAAACTTTTGAAAACCAGTGATAGAAAACAAAAAATTTTAGAATAGCTTTAATATCACAATATTACTTGCATAATACTGCGTTAATTCCCTTTTATATATCTATTAATAATGCAAGCATATATTCAGTATTTAGGATTGTCAGCATCTGATAACGTATTCCCAAAGAAGCATTATTTGCCTGATTCCTATCACTTTAATTCTTTAAGGAAATGTAATTTTTTTTCTTTCTTTATATATTTTTTTTTGTGTGTGTAAGTTGTAATGCTGTTAGTCGATTTTTTAGTGAAAGATTTTTTTCTTGTTGCCCTGTTTTGTTTTAATGAAGTTATTTTTGTGAAAGTTTTCTTTTATCTAATGAACTTTTTAAATTACAAGTTATATATTTAAAATATTATGGAGATGAAATATTTATGAAGTGTTTACTTTCATGGGATGAAATTTTGTCAGGGGCATCAAAGCGGGGATCCAGTTTTTTCTCAAATTCATACACAGGATGTAAAACAAACTTTCCCTTAAAAGTTGAAAATAGTTTTTAAGGTGCTTAAAAGTGATTACTTTTTTCTGTAAAGTTCATATTTAAAAAAAAAAAACGTTTCAAGGATATTTACTGGTCAAAATATGATGAGAGGGGGTAAATACTATTAGCCTTCAATAAATGTTAGCTTATTGTTTTTTCAATCAGCGCCTGAAGGAAACATGGGCTGAGGCTCTAGGGCACCTCTAATTTTAGTGCACAATTTTCATAAAACTGATGTTTTAAATCCATTTTGATTTTGCACTGTTTACAATAAATGTTTTCAAGGGTCGATCCAGACAAAATTTGGGGCCTATTTAGGGCCCCTTCACAAAAATCAATTTGATAAAATGGGCCCCTTCACAAAATTCCTTTTAACAAAATAGGCGCTTTCACAAAATTCAATTTCATATCAATGTTAGTTATGTTAAAAATGAATTTTATAAATTGCAACTGGGCCATAGGCACACCTGTTAAAAATTTTTGCCCCTCCCTAGATTTTATTTTGCCGGTGCTCATATTTTTTAGTATTTGTCCCCAACAAAATTAACTCTCAATTCATTGTGTTTTGTTTCCTTTGCAGCTTTTTTTGTAAATTATCATATTTTTATAAATTGCTGAGCATCAGTAACAGTACATTTACATTTCATATGCGCTAAAAAGATAATAAACATGTTTATTAAAATAGCACATCTGCAAAGAATTCTAATAATTGACTAATATCCAGTGCCATTAGTTTTTCGATAGAATACGCAATTGCATACCATTTAAAAAAGGACTTAAATAAGGGGAATATATTGAAACATCTTAATGGAGGTGGGGGGGGAGTTGGTAAAACTGATATAATCGATCTTTAAATAAGGGAAATTTTTGATAAAATAACATATCAATGTTAGTTATGTTAAAAATGAATTTTATAAATTGCAACTGGGCCATAGGTTTTAAAACTGGGCTGTTAAAAAATTTAGCCCCTTCCTAGATTTTATTTTGCCGGTGCTCATATTTTTTAGTATTTGTCCCCAACAAAATTAACTCTCAAATCATTTTGTATTATATATATGTTATATAAGCAATAATTTAAATATGTAAAATCTAAGCAATAATAGAATAGTCTTGAAATTACTTTTATCCTAAAATAAAGCGGGAAATTATAAAAGGATATATAATAGAACCACGCCAAAACGCAATTTCTGAGATGGATCGTTAAATTATTGATATATTGTATTTGTCTCAAAAATGAAAATCCTAGATATTGTTGAAATATATAAAAACTTATCTTAATCGAGCTCTTACATCATATCTAGTAGTTTACTGATCAGATATTCTTTTTACACAATATGAAAATTTTATTAATAAATAAACACTTTTTTGCGATGAGATTTTAATTCTCGACTTTAAATATGTTCTTTTCACCAGTTTCATCCATCCTGAATAGAAATATATGCTAAAAATATTAATAAACAGAAAACATTACTAACGTATTTAAAGGCAAAAACCCAGAATGTTGTTCTATTATTCTACGCTATCTGCTAGCAGACGACGGAGAAACGGGCACGTTTTTATGAATAGAAAGTCGGCGAATGGGCAGGTCTTTAGGATCGTATGTTGGTCTAGGCTGCGACAAAAATGCAGTGGTAGATTGGTTGATGGAACTGTTTGTTTGTAAACATGCCCTTTCCTTATAGGAGTTCTAGCCGCGACGAAAGACATACAGCGATTGGCACAAAACGATGGGCGCTTCGCTTTGTACCAATCGCTAGTCGCGGCCATGGTAATAGAATACCTCAGGTAGGGGAACACCGTGCTACGTTTTTGACTCCGAAATGAAGTTTGGTAATGCGCGATAACTCGTATACTGGCCGGAGCGCCATCTATTGTCTACAATCGAAATTAAGAACAAAAGATTTTATTTAGCATTATCTAACTTATTTTTTTTTCTTAAGCTACACTTAAAAAGAAATTCTGCGATTTTTTTTACGAGTTTTTTAATTAACAGAACAGAAAACGAACTATTTTAAGAGTTTGTAAAATATTTATAATAAATTGTACAAACTGTAAATAATATACATATTTTTTCCACTGTGTTATTAAAAAGGAACAAAAAATATTAAATCTTATTCAAGACAAGCTTGGAACTCATTTATATATTTTTTTCCCTTTAAATTTTACTGTACTCGGATTACCCGGAACCCGGATTTATCATGTAATTCTCGCTTTTTTTTTTTTTTTTTAATTAACTTTATTTTTTCTAACTAAAACAAATGCTGAAATGTTATATATGCGTTTTATTATTATTATTATTTAAAAAGAAATTAAAATAATAACATGAAAACAAGAACTATTCAGTTTAAAAAATCGTTAAATATTCATAGTAAATTTTACAAACTGTAAAAAACTAAAAATTAAATTTTTTTTTTCAGCTGTATTATTTAAAATGAGCAAAAAAAATATCAATTCTTATTCAAAACAAGTACTGGAATAAGGTAAATTTTTTTAGTATAAATTGTATTTTACTCAAATTATTTAAAGTAATTAAGACAATAGAGAGATTTTAAAAAACATATGCCTATTGCAAATGTAAAATAAATTTGAAACCTGATTCAATTGGGTCGTGGCCCTAGGTTCCCAAATTTGGCATGTAATTTCCGTTAAAGCTCATATTTTATACTTTTAGAGTAGGATAATATTAAATATATTTATCTAAATACGTATTTACAGACTCCTACGGATACTTTAAGGCATTGAAAATGCTTTAATTTTTGTGACAATACAGGAAAGTGAACCCTGATCCAAGCCCTGGAAAAGAGAAAATGTTTTTTTTACCTATTGCTGGATTATTGTAATTTTATTCTTATATTACATGTAATATAAATACAAATACAATTAACTTTTTCTGTAACTTAATACACGTATATAAAATGAATAATTTTACACATTCAAGACTTGTTGTCATAACTTCTTATTTCAAGTAAATTTATTGACATCATTTTTTTTTTTTTCAAATCAAAACATAATTTGATGTCTGTGTGTTTATTGCATATGAACAAGATATTTCGGTAAATTGAAACTTTTGTGCCTATGTGTGCGTATTTAAATAGAGATTACACACAAAAAAAATCTGCAAATCTTTATTTAAGAAACAATTAACAAATATTTCAAGAGAACATACAGAAAATTGAATTTAAAAAATTACTCAGCTATAAATATCAGAAAATTGACTTTTGCTGGTGCTGCCATCTGCTGCTCTGAAGTAAAAATAACTCCATGTTTAAAAATAAAGCCTGTTAAATAGTTCTGTCAAAATCTTTATATCTTCAAAACTTTTATATCATGAGACTTTTAAAGAAGACTTCGAACAAAAAAACCCACTTTTTATGTCATAGAAATATTTAGCAAATACTATAGGTCTTATTTTACATACTTGCATTAAATATCTCATTAAAAAGCCTCTGTTTACAAACTTGTCAAAGTTTTGTTACGAAATTTTAATTAAACTTTTGAATACGATTCTCAAACAACACTTTTAGCAAGAATTAAAAGAAGTTATTTTAGACCTTGTCTTGCTCACTCAACAATATTTATTGAAATTAAAATAAAAATCTGTTAAATATTAGATCAACAACATACATAAGCTCAGCAGAAAACAATGATGGATTTCTTACAAGCAATTCTTTATTCCATCTTTTGCCTTTCACATAGTACGTGTCACATCGATATACAAAACAGTTCCGAGCCACATTAAAATATAATGTAAAATTAATATTTTATAAAAGAAATAATAATGCACGCCTATAGCAAACAATGTTATTTTGACTCAGCTAAAGATCACAGCGCCACATGCGGCCACTTCGGCGTTAGGCTCAAGTTTGCAAGGAAGATCCCATAGGGGAAAATTCTCCTAATCTATTTATATCTCCATGGTCGCGGCCAGCCACTATTTTTGACGAGGCTAACGAAAAAGAAAGGCTACCGCGGTGCTTTATGCATATCTTTTGTTACAGACCGCCGGAGTCACGTGATGCTCGAATGCACCAATGCCGGTGTACGAAAAGAGCAGGTCACTCTAGCGGTCTGTAAAAAAAGATAAGTGGAATCAGGGCTACACTACATACCGGGCTTGCTCATTCTTTATGATGACGTCACAAAAGGGGGCTGACTAGGAGGAAAGACATATTGCGATTGGCACGAAACGATGGGCGCGTTGCTTTGGACCAATCGCTGGTCGCGGTCAGCCACCATTTGTGACGTTTTGAGAGTGAATGAGCAAGCCCGGTATCTAGTGTTGCCTTGGTGGAATGCACCGCGGTAGCAGGGCTATACTACTTACCGGGCTTGCTCATTCATGATGATGACGTCACAAAAGGTGGCTGACTAGGAGGAAAGACATACAGCGATTGGCACAAAACGATGGGCGCGTTGCTTTGGACCAATCGCTGGTCGCGGTCAGCCACCATTTGTGACGTTTTGAGATTGAATGAGCAAGCCCGGTATCTAGTGTTGCCTTGGCGGTAGCCTGTCTTTTCGTTAGCCTCGATTTTTGACGTCTGACGTCATGAGAATAAATGAGAAAGCTCGGTACCTACTGTTATCCTGACGTATCCCGTTTTGCAACAATCGCCGTGTAAAAATGATCCAACCGTGTAACGTTTTAACCGTCATGCACCGGCAGGGCTGTAGCTAGAAGTAAAAAATAGGGGGTGCTCAAGAAAATGTAGGGGGGGGGCTCATACTATTTCTCTTTCTCTGACACATGCACGCACAAACACAGATATATATGATCGAAGTATTACATAGAAAGGAAAATTAGTGCATATTCATTTGTAGGCACTATGTTTCTTATTAAACTGTTTATAATAACTTTATTTTGATGCTAAGAAAAGTGAAGGCTGCAGACAAGGATGTAATGGAGGATATATGGTGGATACGCCGTATACCTTCTGGATTATTTTAAAACGAATACTGTATACCCTGTCCTCAAAAACACTATAGCATATACTCTTTAGGGTATACCCTCTGCCTACAGCGTATGCCCTCTGGTTTTTTTTCGACTACATCAATGGCTACAGAATGAAAATTTTCAGTGAATAATTATACTAGTGAAATAATAAGTGATGATATCAATAAATAAATAAAAAGCTGATAGTTCACCTGTTTCAAAAGAGTTGCAACCTTTAACTTTTTTCTAAGGATTCTAAAGTTATGTTTTTATATTATACAAAACATTAGAAAAATCAAGGATATATTTTGCATTTTAAAATTATTTTTGTGTCTATTCAAATGCTAAAACAACTTGCACTTAAATTGGCTATTAACTTTTTTCATTTGTATGATTTTTAAATCAAAGATCTTATATACATATACTTTTTCAAAAAAAAAACTAGGATGACTCAAATGCGAAACATGTTTATCATAAGCATCATATTTACTATCAAGCCCATTAGAATAACTTTGCTTTATGCTAATATTGGAAAATGCTGCTAAATGAAAAATTTTTGAACTAATGCAAAAGTCAATGTTTGCATTAGCAAAAGGTTGCTAATTCTGAGTATGTGCAGATAGCATGCACACATATTGAAGCACTAATTTGCTGTTTTTAAACAAATACTACAATTTAGTAGCAAAACTGTAAAAAGCACCAAAACTAAGTTCAATTTTTGAACAGAGTTTCATTTGGATTTTTGATAAAGAATTTCATTTGGTGGCCTTGGCAACTTTTCCAGGGGGGGGGGGGGGGGCTCAAAAATTTTCGGCCTAGCTACGGCCCTGTGCACCGGCCACGTATAACGTATACACAACCGATTTATGACGTTTACAACGTCACACGGAGTGGATCATCTTTACACGGCGATTGGTACAAAGTAATGGTGCTATCACACGTACTCTCATAGCATAGTCAATATCAGATATTTCATCCGAAACACGTTTTTCAAGAGGAAAAAGCTCGAAATCGCCCCGTTTGATAGATTGCCTCTCGTAATTTTTTTAAGATCTAACTGACAGTAGTTTCTATCCTCTACGATAGATGTCAGCTCGAAATCCACCAATCAGATCTCTCTAAAATTTCAAGATGGCTACCATCAGTTAAGTCAACCCGTGTTGAATCCAGGGGGTGGCACGGGGGGGACATTCCCCCCGGAGCATTGAAATGTCCTTCCCGGAAGATTTGAGATTTTATGCTTTCAATGTTCAAAAAGTGGAATTTCCCCCCGGAACACTATAATGTCCGCCCCCCCCCCCCCCGAGCCACAGAAATCCCTCACGGAGAAAAGTTTCTGAATTCAACACTGAAGTCAACATGTTTGTTTAGCGTGGTCCGCAAATATGGAAACCAAAAACACAGAAGAATTAAGGAAAAAGCAATATCTTTTAACACAGGGACCAATTATACACGAAAAGAACTTTAAAAATGTGCAGTTATTTTGAAATTAAAGAATTACATATGCGTCGATTGTCTCTTCGGAGTTCGTAATTTACCACTCCCGATAAGAACTTTATTTACTAATTTAAAGTCATTTATTGCGATTATTTTATTTCAATACCTTATATTATTTGCTATATGTTATAATTGTACTGTCGTAGTCACTTATTTACTTCTCAAACTGTACTAGCTTAATTACTTTCTGCAGTGTATTTGGCGTTATTTCGTACTTGTTGCCAAATTATGTCGCCAAAGATAAAAATGCAAGCAAACACGCATCAAGGCATTTTATTGCAAAAACATGCAGCGTTCAGAATCTAAATTTTGTAGTGGAGGGGGGGGGGGCAGAAAATGTTCTTAAACTTTTAGAAAAATAAATTTAATAAATGAAAATTTAAACTAGCAGCTATTTATAGTTAATTATATTTTACCTTCTAATAATTTTCTTTTAAAACAATCTTGATAATCTTTTTTTAAAGATATACAATTATTATACAGACATACATATTTATTCGCAAATCGGTGGAATAGTAAAAATATATTCACCGTTGTCCATTTATCCAAGGCTGTCTGTTAGATCGTTGGCGACTTTCTCTTTAACATGGTTTATTAGTGAGAAATTGCGTTTCAGAATCAGCCGGAGTGGCTGAGTGGTTAGAGTGATAGCCCGGAACGCTGTGGACCCAGGTTCGATTCCTGGCGCTGGGTAATTTTTCACTTCATGTTAGGATTATTGTATTTAATGTATGTGGGTGAGAATGACCTTTTCAGTCTATTTTTCCTTTTTAATTATTAAATTTCAACCACCCTAAAATTTTGTCTACCCCCTCCTAACGGTGCATAAATTTAAACCTTTATATGTTTTTCAATTTGTTAAGCAAATTGTGCCCTTTTATCACTTATTAATAATAAATAACGCATATACCCCCCCCCCCCCCCCCCCCTCCAGTTAAAATATTTTGCTTCCCTTCAAAAAAAAATTATATATTTTCGAAAACAAAAATCAATTGTAACGTAAAACTTTCCTAACAGAAATAGATTTCTAGAATTTTCAAATATGCAAACTCAAAATTAAAGCTCATTCCGCAAAATAGTTTTTAAGTTATGCTTAAAAAAACACTTGTCTTGTAATCTGTTTTGCGACGATCGAACATTTATTTAACATTAGGAGGTGCAAACATAAAACCTGCGTAATTTCTAAATTACTTTAACGAGTGACTTTTAATTTGATACACGAATGTAAAATTTACCGAAAAATATGATGTCGAAATTAGGGTTTAGTACTAAAAGTTTTAGAATATGTTACAATTGCTATACGTAACTTCCTCCTTCCCCCCAGCAAAATTTATGTACAGCATTATTATTAGATGTTATTACTAATCTATTGTTACTTGTGACATTTTTATACAGTGATTTGCGGAAGAGTTAGTAAAGGATATAACTCCCCCCCTCCCCCTCCAGGACTGTACACAATATGTATAAAAAAAGGATTGTGTTTTTGAAACGAAAAATATCAAAAACTCATTTAAACTTTCGAAAAATGATTAAAATCATCAAAACCAAGGAAGAAAACACTTCAAAAGATTCGGAACTACACTATATTTCCAATGATGACCGGTCACTTGTAATTTTAGACGTTTTGTTAAATATCTGGAAAGATACATGAGGAATTATCCTGAAACTTCAGGAAAAGTAAACAACATGATAAACGTCATACATTTCTGCGAAGATTTTTTCCCGAAACCCCATAAGGGGCCGTCAACCAATTGAAGAAAAACGAATATATTTTGGATAACCCTGTAAAAACTAATATTGCAAAAGCATTCAAACTGTAGATTATGATTAAGTGGATTATTGTAATAATTTGGGTTCATTTGTATGAAGATAGCATGTATACTCGAAGAGAAATTCAGGTTTTTATAAAAACAGTCCCAAATTTTACCAAGTTTTTTGCTTATAATTTGCAGAGTTTTTAATATAAAAACAAGTTTTTTTTCAGAAAATATGACAAACAAAATTATACACAATACCCTGTAATCAGAATTAAAAAATAATAAAAATTGTATGAAAAATGAGCAGGTTTACTAAATATTATTTCACTGCGCATGCGCGAATTCAATCAAAATATACTGTGCATAATATATTAGCTAAATGTATAGACCAACTTTTATGAAAGTCTCAAAAACATAGCTTGAAAATTCTGATAGTAATCGTCGATAGAATAAGCTCGAAATTCGCTGTTTCCAAAAGGAAGCAAAAGGATGAGGGGTTGTATCAAATATAGAATGAGAGACACTTCATTCTTATTATGTCAAGTTTGATAAGCTAGTACATTTGGATACAACCCCTCATCTTTTTGCTTCCTTTTGGGAACAGCGAAATTCGAGCTTATTCTGTCGACGATTACTATCAGAATTTTCAAGCTATGTTTTTGAGACTTTCATAAAAGTGGTCAATACATTTAGCTAATATATTATGCACAGTATATTTTGATTGAATTCGCGCATGCGCAGTGAAACAATATTTAGTAAACCTGCCCATTTTTCATACAATTTTTATTATTTTGTAATTCTGATTGCAGGGTATTGTGTATAATTTTGTTTGTCATATTTTCTGAAAAAAACTTGTTTTTATATTAAAAACTCTGCAAATTATAAGCAAAAAACTTGGTAAAATTTGGGACTGTTTTTATAAAAACCTGAATTTCTCTTCGAGTATACATGCTATCTTAATACAAATGAACATTATTACAATAATCCACTTAATCATAATCTACAGTTTTAATGCTTTTGCAATATTAGTTTTTACAGGGTTATCCAAAATATATTAGTTTTTCTTCAATTTGTTGACGGCCCCTTATGGGGTTTCGGGAAAAAATCTTCGCGGAAATATATGACGTTTATCATGTTGTTTACACTCCTGAAGTGTCAGGATAATTCCTCATGTATCTTTCCTGATATTTAACAAAACGTCTGAAATCGCAAGTGACCGGTCATCATTGGAAATATAGTGTATATCTAAATTCTATTACGTATTTCAATTTTACATTACATTCAATATGTAACATGAATTACATTTAAAATATGTAAAATATATTAACTAAAATGTCATAATAGTGATTTTGGCAAAATAACTAAAACAATTTAAAATCTTTCTTTGCGTTACAGATTTCGGGTTAGCGATAAAGTGCGGTTCCAATACATGTGACAAAAAACTAGTTTTAATATTCTATTTTTTTTTCTAAATCACTTAATACTAATAGTTGAGAATTCTTAATATTTACAGGTAATGAAAAACGTAAAGTGAAGATATGGACTCTATAATTTAGAATTTTTATGTTATATTAGCGAGAGTATTGTTTTTATAATCTTGGAATTTGAAGTAAAATGATCACAATAATATATATATAGAACAGACACGAAAAGAAACTGCGATAATGCTTGCTGTTTATGAATCGATCTCTACACTAAATATTAAAACACCTGCTGCAATTACTCGCCAAATGTTACGCCCTGTCCTTACATTAGCAGATAACTTTCAGTAGGGAAAATAACCCTAGTTGCAGCGTTAAAGTGTAGCTCCAAGAAATCAAGAGGCAATAGCATATACTTCATATCGTATGGTATTCCGTGTGATAACAGCTTTAGTGACAGTATTTAAGATTTCTTTAAAAGCAACTAGTCTTAATATGAGCCCCAATTTTAATTTTGTCTAGAGCCTGTTACAACTACTGCCTCATCTCTAGCTGCCCAGAGTGCTCGTAATTATGTTAGAAAATCAGACAGAGGAAAGGTACCAGAAGAGACAATGAAAGTTGTTGTTCTCGAAGTGAACTTGAACAAGAAATCAATCAGGGAATCAGTAAAATCTATCCAGTGAAGAAGAACAAGAGGAGAAACAGGATTCTCTTATGTCTTCGGAGTTTTAAATCATTCAAAAATAGTAAATCAGGAGAAGAGTGTATTCAATGTACCAGATGTAAACGTTTGGCACACGAATCATGTGTCCCTGGGGACACAATAGTTTATGTTTGCATTCATTGTGATGATGAGAAAGATTTCGATAAAAGCAGTTGTTAAGTTGAACAAAATATCTTTTCTTATCCTTTGTATCTTTTATATACCAAATTAAAATTAAATTTGATATTTTACGTGTTTTATCATTTCCGTTAGCAATTCGAAAATCAAATCATTTTAGAGAACCAACTTACCCCGTTCGATGGGGCAGGTTGGCCCAGTGACTTGATGTCCTGCTGAGTTTCATATAGAAACTATTAATTAATATTTTTCAAAATTTCTCATACGTGGTTATGTTTTAAGGTGCGTTGATTGCCGGAACTAAAAAAAATTAAAAAATTTAATAAAATAAAATTAATAACAAATATTGAAGAAAAAAATGGGCCAACTAGTCCCGGTCTCCCCTAGTCCTGTGAAAATTCCTCTCTTCGTTTCTGATTTAAACTTTTTTTTTTTTTTTTTTTTCTTCTATCTTTATAAGAAGGTATTGGATTCATGAAAAATTTCGACTTCTGGTTTTAAACGGATTTATACGTTTTAGAAGGTCCTGGACACGATTTGACTGCTTTTAGAAAATGTCTGTCTGCATGTGACAAAACTTTTGTAAGCGCTTTATCTCCAGAACTAATGCACGGAATTTAATAAAACTTTATATTTAGTTAGACCTTGATATAAATTGGAGCTGGTTAGTTTTTGATGTAAATTACCCAACAGGTGGCGCTGCTATGCTGCATTTTTCACGATTTTTACGATAGCTATATCTCAAGACCTAATGCACAGAACTTCATTAAACTTCAGATTCTGTTATATTTTGACTTAAATAGACACTGATTATGTTTTGGTGTAAACCGGCTAACAGGGGGTGTTAAATCAGGGGGTGCTGCCTTCTTCAGGATTTGCACAATAGCTCTATCTCAAGAACTAATGCACAGAATTTCATCAAACTTCAGATTCAGTTAGACGTTGACATAAGTTGTTGTTGATTAGGTTTTAGTGTAAATCTCCCAACAGGTATGCTATGCTGTATTTTTCAAGATTTACACGATTTTCGCAATAGCCCTATCTCAAGAACTAATGCCGGTATTTTCATCACACTTCAGATTCAGTTAGACGTTGACATAAGTTGTTGCTTATTAAATTTTGGTGTAAATCTCCCAACAGGTGGCGCTACTATATTGCATTTTTCAGGATTTTAGCGACAGTCATATCTCAAGAATTAATGCACGAAATTTAATCAAATTTCATATTCGGTTATTTTTAAGTATGAACATGTATGAGATAGAAGAAGGTTTTGGGATTGGCAGATCCGATTAGTTTTCTTTTCTTTGTGAAAATCAGTGTATGTTCCGCGTTTGAAGACACACTGTACCTTCAAATGTCGCAGTGTGACATGTGTGTTACTCTTTTCCATCGTTCATAAGTTGTTGCCTTCAACAACAGATTATTGGTGAGCCGGATGAATGCATGGACGAGTTATAAAGGGAGATGTTTGAGTGTCTTACGAATACTTTTACGTGAGTTCTGGTATTGATTAACAGAGTGCTTTGATTTAATACAGCTCCAGCTCCAGCGAATTTCTGCAAGCTTAATAGGGCGTCAGCTGTTGATAAGCAACATCGTCAATGCAATTTTATCAACATCGTCCACTATACAAATTTTCGCTTCAACCAGGTGAATAGGTGGATAAATTACACTGTTATTATTATTATTATCATCAATTTTATTTCTTCAGCGTATGTCTCCGTTAATTTGAAATTTAAAAAAGTGATTTTCATATTAGAAAGGAAATGAAACAAACATTATATAGATTATTTTATTCATAACAAAATTATAATACAAAAAATTACATAACAACGTTTAAATAAAAATAGGTACATCCTTTTATTTTTCTATAACTCTTTAGTTGATCAATGAAGTGAAAATACATAAAGTTTAATACCTGAAATGATATTTGAAAACCTTGTGTAAAATGTTGATAATTCCCTTTAATACCAATTAATATAATAACTAAATTGGCAAAAATAAAGCTGCAAGTATTTATCTTAATTTAAATACTTTTGGATTGAACCTCTTGTTTTGATTATCTGCTAGAGACGTTGTTAGGATAAAATACGTACAGAGTCCGAGAATATGCAATCAAAACTTATTTCCCCATTATACTTTCTGCATTAAAACTTGTTTATTTGTTTTTCCAATATTTGTTTGGCCCATTTTTTTTTTTTTTTTTAAGTTTTGGAGTTTCTACAATTATTATAAAAATGATAATTTAATAAATATATGTTCTTCTTAACTTATAAAACACATTTTCAATAAGACATGTTAAATAACAACGTATTTTTTGAAGATTGATCTATGTTATCCTCTTCAACCCGCTCAGCGTAAAGACGAGAGATGGAGATGATTCTATCATCTTCTGTATAAATATAAATTATACACTTGCTCCATTAGTTGTTCACAAATAGACCTTTTTGTATTCCTGTACTGGAGTTATGTATTATACACAATGGGTTTATTAATTTTATAATAGAGTTTTTCAAAAACTATTATATTTTTTGTCTCATTTTTGTAACACAAACTATTCCAATTTTATATATTAATGGATCCTCAGGAGATTATTCCTAGTATGTTGTTTTTTGTAATGGAAGTATCATGTTTGTATTCCGAAGCTGCGCGTAATGATTGCCAAAATCACAGCTTTTTATTTAAATAACTTAAAAAACTTGTTATCATCCATAAATAGATGTGTCAAATAACTAAGTGCAAATATTCCACATATAAATATATGTTACTGTAAAAATCCGAAGTCTGGTAAATCCTAGGTTTTATCGGTAAGTCATAGCATTTACCAATAGAAATTGGTAAAAGCCTGAAATATGTTTTTAAACAATTCTATTTCGGGCTGTTACCAAACCACTTCGATAAATGCTAGGATTTACTGACTCCGTTTGGTAAAAGTCCGAAATGAAAAGTGAACTAGATCATCTTATGCGCGCGCGTTGCCTTCTTTTGGGAATTCAAGCGCTCAAATACGCCATATGGTGGACTAAAGATATAACTTTTCGCTTCAGGAAAATTACAAAAGTAATGATTATATTTTTGCACATTTTCAAATTTCACATGATATTTGTGTTCTGCGTTCATATGGCAAGGTAAAAATTATCCAAATTTGAATATCTAACAATTTAAAACGTTTTTACAATAAATAATAGATTCAATGGCACTTTAGCAGTAGTTAAAGGGACAATTTTTCTGTACCGACGGCTCTGATCAGCGCCTTTATTGGTCGTTTTAAGTCCCAATCCTGACTCTTATCTGTTCACGGCAGTTGCAACCTAATTTCGGCCAAATTTAGACAAGTGCAAGTGGTTTAAGATCTAGAATTAGCTTATTTTTGTGAAAATATATTTTGTGTTTTCTTATGCCGTTCAAAAAGATAAGTGGTACTACGAGGAAAATGTTTAATAACATTTTATATGACTCAATAAATAATAAGCAGGATAACAAATGACAAATAGGATTCTTTAATAAAGTGAAACAAGCTAAGTGTACTAAGAATAAACAAAACGTTCATTAGAGGCGGTTAAAGCGCTATGATAGGTGGGGGAAAGCAACTTACAGCGCCATTACCTACAGAAAAAATAGAAATTACGTACTATGTTACTTTTGAAGAACTGTTCAACGTCGTACACGAAGCTTATATCACTAGTGGAAGAACTCCAATAATTAAGAAACGGAATCGTAAGTACAAGGACGTGACTGTAAAATCTATCGTCACGTATTTGAGACTATATGTGAACCATTTCACAAAACAAAATATCTGAATAAGGGAGTTGTAGTCAAGCCAATTGTATGTAGTTCAATTAATTCTCGATGACAAGTCGACCTGATAGATATACAGTCCAATCTTGATCTATTAAATTTATTTTAATGCATCAAGATTATCATACAAAATTTGTCCTTTTCAGATCTTTGCACAATAAAAGCGCTGATGAAGTAACATATCATCTTTTGGATATTTCAACTTACTTTGAGAGTATCATATATTATCCATTTCGAAAACGGAAGGAAATTTTGAAACTAAAACATAAAAAGTTTGTGTGAAATGTGGAATATAGTTAATGGTAAACCCAGACACAGTGATTCACAAGATTAGTCAACAGTAGACCAAAGACATTGAGAACAACATGTTGGCAACACGGACGGAAACAAATAATAGAACAAAGTGATCGGAAGGATTTAAACGGGCACAAGCAATGAAAAACAGAGCAATATCATGAGGGAATCAATCGCTTACCACACTAGGTTGTTTGGTGTTTCTATGAAACTGGCGAATTGCTAACTCAGTTTTGCCACGTAATTTAACTGTTAACATGACCAGCGAGAAGGACTTAGAAAAAGTAAATATTAATAATGATTGTACGGGTAATTTAGAAAACCCACTGACCTCCAACCAACTATTGATTTGCAAAGGTAATAATAATGCACGTGAAACAGAAACATACGTCACGATGGAAGTGTATGCCGAAGTTCAGAATAATAAAAAAAGAGAACCAGAACTGTACTCTGAAATCACTAAAAGTACCTGGCATTGACGAGTGAAAATGGATCCAAAATCAATAGTAGTTGCTATGACAAACATTAAAGATGATGAGTTTTATGTACTAAGTTAGGTAAACTAAAAGCATTATACACAAGAAACTAGTTTGCCTTATGCAAAGAAAAAATTTTAGATATTAGAGAAATTGATACACAGGAAATAAGTGTACGCAAATTGGTAAATAAGCTTTCTTTAGTTGGGGGACAAGGGCTCAAAAAATGCAAGTGTTCAAGGAATTGTACCACGAAGACGTGTTTCTGCAAATCCGTCAGTTCTTTGTAATTTAAAATGCCACAACATTCAGCAAACACGTGAGTTTTATGAAAGAAATGTATGAGAATATTTCCCCTCTCTTTTCCCACTTTAAGAGTGAGAGACATTTTTGATAATTCTGGATAAAATTTGGAATAATAAACTCTATATATTTCATGTGAACAATTTATTTTAATAAATTAGCTAAATGCAGAATAATATAAAAGTTAAGTTTAATGTTATATAAGTTTAATTTTATTATAGGCTTCCTTTAAATATGGTATGAAAAAGCAATTTATTGTAATGTTTTTGAAGAAATATTCGAGTCTAATCTGAAATAAAGTTGTCTTGACTTACTATTAATATTCTACTATTTACTACTTCATAATCTTAAAATAAATAAAAATAATTAAATGTTCCGTTGAAATTACCAACTATGTACTTAAGGGAGGCACTGTGTTAACACACGCATTGCTCGATCCCTATGTCTATCTCATCAATCATTCTGGACTTTTACCAAAAGGCGTTTATAAATCCTAGCATTCATCAAATGGTTTGGTAAAAGTCCGAACAATTTGTCCGAAATAAAAACGTTTTGTAGCATATTTTGGACTTTTATCAACTCACTTTGGTAAATGCTAGGATTTACCAGTAAACCCTAGGCCTATCCGACTTCGGGCTTTTACAGTAACATATATATTTGTGTTTCAAAATTAATAATATTTGTAGGCAATATATCATTTTTGTTTCTGATCCTTTATTTTATTTTTTTTCATGATTAAAATGACATTTTTCATTTTCAATAATTTTTTTTTTTTCAAATTAGAGATGTTCTGATAGGAATGATTCAGAGTACATCTGCATTTTACGCGAATTGCTACAATATATATTTTTTGTAATATTTTTCTTTTTCTTGCAAACTGTAAGTTGTATATGACGTTCAAAACTCAGATAATATGACAATACAATTATTGGCTCACTCATTACTCAAAAATATGCGTGCACAAGTATTGCAGAAACACATGGCACAAAGCTCTAACTTTTCTTCTTCAACTTTTCTCTGTATGATGTAAGAAAGCAATACATATACCAGTATTAAGTACAACACAAAAAATAAGTTAATCAATTGTCTATACTGCCGATAATGTTTTATTTCAGCAGTAGCTGTTCTGCTTGTATCCGTTAGGTGAAATTGCTTATAATGTTTAGAGATTAGAAGCTCTAAAAGCTTTGATTTGCTGAAAGAACTTAAATTGTAGTAATATCGTTAAAAATACAATAGCAATAATTTGAAAATTTCTTTTAAAGAATATTTTCAAAATATTAGATTAAAAATAAATCATTTTATAACTTCTGTAATTTTTTACAATACTTCAAAGCAAGTAGATAGAGTTTCTCGATCAATTATACTTATCTTTCACAAATACATCTGTCTTATCAATATCATAGAAAACAATTTCTTTAAGTTACATCCAGGTAGGCACATAAAACAATCAATTGCATTATATAAGTACTGAAATTTCTTCTTCAAGATATTAAATGTTCATAAGAAATTAGTCCTAAAAAGTACAGCAAGTCAATTTGTCTTCTGTAAATTTAGCACTGGCCTTTTTTAAAACTTATTAGGAAAGATATGTAATCGAAAGTGTAGATCATCGTGATTTTTCTGACACAGATGCTTTGGGATTAGTTTCAGATGTCTTTACATCAGTGACTTCACTATCTGATTTCGAAGCGATTTCTTTTGTATCTTCAGGAGTAAGTCTGTCAAAAAACCTTGGTTCGCGTGCGAAGGAATCGTCGAAATAATCCGAGTTCCCGTACCTAGAATTAACTTCTTCATTGCCAAGATTTTCGCCACGAGAATCGTCAAAATCGTTGAACAAAGGATATTCATTATTTTCAAACTGGGTGTTTCGGTAAACCGACGGATTCTGATAATGATTTCTATCGAAGCCTTCAACTTGCGGCAACCTTCGCCGAATCCATTCTAAATCTCTAGCTGTCGGTATGCTGAGGGTTAACGGATCAAAACTTTGATTGAAACGTCTCGTCGTATTTCTAAAATCGTCGTCTAGGTCTAGAGATGGATTTCGTATACATCTAAACAGAGGTCTGCGTTGAAATGCAATATCGAAATAACTCGGATCATGGTTTCTGATAACAGCATCATCACTATTATCATCGTTGTGAAGTATCGCATTTCTGTCATACACTGGCTGTCCATCTCTAATATACAACGGATATATTAGCCTGTCGTAAACTCTTCCTGTTTCAGGATCGACTCGAACAGCTTGAATCCCATTCGGTATCGGAACAGCACGCAAAACAAAATTTGCAGGGTTCAATCCTACATTATACGATGGTGGTCTGAACACCGTTCCGGGCACCCTCCTTGGTGGTACTGACAAAGATCCTCCTGGTAATCGGGGGAGAGGAGGAAAATTAGATCTCGGAGGAAAATGAGGACTTATAAAATCTCTAGAGAGAGGAGAACCATCGGATGGATAACGGCCAGCACCGTAAGATGGCGTTGCACTTATGGGAGATTCGAAATCATCTCTTCCTAAACCGCCGTGAATGGTAGACATAGAAACACCTGGACGTCTATCGACTGGAAGTGGGTCATCATCAAATCCCCCATAAGGAGGTGTATAGGGTCGCCGAGAAGTACTTGTATAAGCAGACGGTTCTAATGATCTTTCTCTCGATGTGAAGTACGGAGGTCTTCTGCCAGCAGTATGCGGATTGATGGGAGGTAAATACACGTCCTGAGGCCTAGATTCTCCTGATGGCGTCTGAGACTGAGACCTTGGTAGTGAAACTCTAGTCGCAGACCGTGGGGGCGGACGTAAAGGTCGAGCAGTATCTACGGAACCACTGGGATAATAGGCAGTAGGATTCCTTGGACGATAATCTTCAATATTTTTCGGTCTAATTTCTCTTGGTACACTCTCTAGTCGCTTTTGATGCGAAGATTTATCCTCATCAATATACGAAACTCTGGACGAATCTGCTGTTAGTCGGGCTCCGAAGTTCGCGGCTGACTTATCCTCAGATGTTGCAGCAACTACAAGAGGGGGCAGATCTGAATGCAGCTTCGAGATCGAAGCGTCGGCTGATTCTGCACTTATTACACCGGGTTCGTTTGAGTGAATTTGTACTCTAAATCCATGTTCATCTGCTACGTAACCTACAACTCGATTCCTTCCATCTGCATGCCTCAGACCATAGGAGCCTACGACCCTTCCTAATTCATCAGTCCCTTCTTCCCTGAAATGTTCGCCTTCGGGATTGCTGACGGCATAGCTGAATTTGTAATTACCCAGAGCCTAGAAAAGAAACAACATTACGAAAATGAAAACCATGGTTAAAAATATCTGATAATTATTCATTAAATATTTTGTGTTCATTTATGACAAAAAAAAAAAAAAAAAAAAAAAAAAAAAAAAACATATATACATACATGCACACACCCGCACATATATGCATTGCATTTTCTTTCTTTTTTTTTTATAAAATATTTCACAACCTATATTCTTATAAATTATTTTATTGAAATAATAAATGAAATCTTTTGTCCTTATAGAATCATTCATGACTGTATTCTTTAAAAAGGTATTTTAACATTCTGCATTTGTTTAAATTTGGTATATTTCCAAAAAAGATAGACTGATGAAACAATTTACTAGCTCTTAAGGTGTTATTCTGATATACTCCTTTTAATTTCTAAAAGGCTTAAAATAAAAACTTTATAAACAGTACAATAAGTTTTATTAGACTGTTGACATGTTTCGGCTCCATCGGAGCCTTTATCAAAACAAATAAGAATATTCTATAATTGCTTCGTGTATAAAGTTATTATTTGAAACGTTTCAAATAATTACTTCATAGACCACACACACACACACACACACACACATATATATATATATATATATATATATATTACCCAAAGAAGGTAGAACGAGCTAACTTACATTTCATTTTACTTTTAAAAATTGTTTCCTTTTAATTTATTAATTTTTTACACATTTTTGAATTGTTTTCTGGTTTAAAGTCTACTTTGGATAGTTACATTTTGTTGTAATAGTTTCTTGTTTATATTACTAGCCAATTAAGGATTTATTTTATTTGCTACCATTTTATGTTTAATGTAAGAATGACTCGCCTTGCGAAACCTTCTGATAGTGCTGTTATTTTTAAAATAAGATGAGGAGGTGTTTTAAAATGCCTTTCAACCCACTGACGAGCTTAAGGTTAAATTAGTCAACTTGTATTTTTTTTTAAGTTTTTCAAATATTTGTGTTTGTGTTAATGTTCAACAAATTTCATAATTTTAAACGCCTGGTCTCAATTATTGAATATTCGAATTTCATACATTGTTTAATAATTATATATATATTGTATATGTATAGAGGCCAACTTTTACCTAAATTTTAACAGCAGTTTTTGTCTTGTTTAATACCTCGATGTTTGAGATTAAAAAAGGCAAAAATTACTTTAAAAAATTAGTGGTAACAAAAAAGCGTAAAAGTTGGAAGCTTTGTATATATATATAACTTTTAAATTCCGTGTCTTAAAATTCGAATTTTTTAATTGTTAATATTAATTATTTTAGTAAATTACTTTGAAAATTTCCTTATACCAAGCCTAAGAAAACTTTACTAAATTTTACTACCTGTATTAATTTTATTCTATTGGGACATTATTTTCTTTTAATTAAGCATATTTTTCATCAACATGATTACACAATACCCAGATTAATTTAAAATGACTGGGGCAATGATTCATGAAGATTGCATTTCTTTCAACCAAGGAATCACGCTGAAAGAGTGCATAATAAAAAGATGAAATCAAAGATGATTGAAAACGATAAATTATAGTGCTGTTATCTAGTACGATAAATTCCTGATATAAATGGAAATAACTGGAATTTATTTAAAATTAGTTATATATTTATAACAGAAGTAGGTGAAAGTTATAAGTTATATATTGATAACAGAAGTAGGTGAAAGTTATAAGTTATATAATGGATCGTAATTTAAAATAAAATAAGAAAATTAAAGTAAAAAACAAATAAGGGGGGTAGCAGAAAATAATAAATACATTATAAATTAATATTAAAAGGATTTTTAAATAAAATTATTTATAAAAAAGCAGAAATATAAATATATATTAATTAATAATTAAAAAATGGGGGTGGAGAGAATTATAAAATGACAACGTAAATAAGACGAAATATATTTGTATATATAAATGCAAGGTATTGGATGAATTGAAGTGAAGTAGATTTTGACATTGTTTCACATTAAGTTAAGTAAAAATTCATAAATGAAATTGAAACAGCAATAAATAAATGAGATGAAACCGTTGATGTCAGATTGAAATGAAGTGTGCTGAATCAACTAATGAATTTAAAGAAGTAATAATTGATGCACAATGATACAATAAACCTCTTTTTATAATAAATAAATTAACCAATGCACATTAAAGTCCATACAACTCCACACATCCTCCGTACTCTAGCATCTACCCTCCTAGACTTCCTTTTTCTTCTTTTTTTGTATATGTTTTTATTTCATTTTATCTTTTTTAAATATTATATATAATAATCTATATATAATAATATAAAAATTAGGTATTAAGTTAATTTTCTCCAAACAACCCCCCCCCCCCCCCCCAATCTTTCTTCCTGCACATATATAATGTAAAATATATTGCTTTTCTCTGCAATACATAAAAATGTGTATTTGTTATTCTATAGGTATTTATTCATAAAATTTGATATTTCGTAAAATTTTCGTGTAGTAAGTAGTAATTCTGTTATTTTTTACACACCACTTATAATAAAGCATAGCAAATAACTTACATCTTGCTCTCGAGATACTTTGCTGACGCCATCTGGATGAGTGCCGCTCAAAACTAGCACCAAACACGCCCATAACGTATGAAGAAAGAATGTTACCTGGAAAAGGAGAAAACACAATTAAATAATATGAATTGATAACAGAGATAATTTTTCAAAATGCAAAAATATTATTGCCGACACAATATTTTGAACGTAACTAAATATATAAAGTATTTCAAATATTTAATAACATTATTTCAAAACTAAAATCACCCAAATAAGATCAAAACTAAACTTATTTACTTTTTTTTTTTTTTTTTTTTTTTTTAATAATTGGATTTTATATTCCTAAAATTTGAATTTACATTTCAAAAGTGTCTGTAAGATGTTATCTCAAGCTTTATAGGTTAAAGGGATTAATTAAAGAATTTTGATTCTGAAAGATTGATTAAAAAAGTTTGTTATTTTTATTTTAAGAAAAATAAATGTTTGACTTCAAAAATTTATAATTTAGATTTACTCGGAATTTGATTTCAATCCGTAAAAGAAAATAACCGAGTAAAATATATTTCAGCAAATTGACTAGTAATTGTACCAGTTTAATAATCGTAAAATAGTATTTCCAAAACCAGAGATATTAAATGGTTAGTGGTAGTCAGATTATTTAAAAAATCGATTTTTTCCTCCCTTAAAGCATGATATTTTGAAAATATTCTGCGAAAATTTCAACTTGATCCAAGGAAAATATTGCCTAAAACACCCCTAATCTTCCTTCTGGTTATTGTTCCTATAGTTCTATGGATTCAATGGAAAGTTCTACAGAGATCCTCTAATTACCACAGGACACTCTTACTATTGACGGCAGCTGTTACAAACCGGTTTTTACATGCATATTGAATACACCGAAATGAGATGTACTATTATTTATTGTATTAGAATATATTTTTCTATAACCATGAACATAGAGTAGTAAGACCTCAATCATAATAGTGTAAAACTTTAAATGCATTTTCTTTAAAACTACGTTTTCAAAGACAGTGACCACTGTATTTTAAAAACCACTTGACAGATTTAAATGAAATTTATGCAACATATTATAGGCATAAAAAAATAGTGCTTAATCGAAGGATTTTTTTCTTTATTTTTAATCAAATATATATATATATTTTATTATAAACAATAAACAAGAGCTTTTTTTCCCTTTAAATTCATGAGTAAACTTTCAGAAACCGCAATTTTGTTTAGTTTGAAAGAAAAAAAAAGTTCGATTAAGCACTAGATAAAGTATTAAATTAATATATATATATGGGACGATATCTCATAAGTGTGATTCTCAGTCCCCAGTATATCTCTCGGCATTTCTTTGTTACATAAATTCTCATTTAATGTTAAAATGTTCCTCTGCGATTCTTCTACAACCTTATGTTAATTAGTAAAATTTTTTGAAAAACCAAAGCATTTATTATAAATATGAATCTTGTGGACCAAAGTGATAAAAATATATTAAACAAGTGGGTAAGTGTGATCGAATATCGCACAAAGTGTTTCGTCTAACATTCCTTTCAAAACACTTTATCATTTAATTAATAAATCCAAATCCTTAATTTATAATTATTTTTCTAATGTGGAAATCGGTAAGCGAAAACGCATTTAAAACATTACATTATATAATTTAAATTTTAGATGATAAAATAAAAATTAATTCACTAGAAGAAAGTTTAATATATTAAAAGTGAGATGGCAGCACTAGTCACTAAAACAAGAATTAATAATTTCAAGAGGAAACTTAATATTTAAAAATAAGAGCTGAAAATCAGAAGCAAAACTTTCTAAAAACAAATAAATTGTTTAAACGAAAGTTAAAATGCCGAAATTCCTCAAAAATTTAGTGAATGTTCAAGCAAAATTTAAAATTTCGAATTTTCTCAAAACAAAACAAATTGTTTAAACGAAATTTAAAAGTCCGAAATTTCAAAAATTTAGCGAAAGTTTAAACAGGATTTAAAATTTCTCAATTTCACAAAAATATAAAATAATAAAAATAATAAAATAATAATTGATAAAATATATTTTAAGAACCTTTGGCCTTAAAATAGCAAAAAAAAAAAAAGGACAAAAATTCTGTAAAATTGAATCTGAATTTGAGCAAAATTGATAATAAAATCTAGTCCAGGGAAAAAATTTCAAACTCCGACGCTCAGCTTCGAACCAGGAACCTTTTTAGCAGGAAAACGCGCTACCACTGAGCCACCTAGCCTACACGAAAAAGACAAATTAAGTTTCTGATTTAAAATATAAATCACAGAAATAATCGGATGTCATTAAATTAATTCATTTAATTAAAATAATGTAAGACTTTTTCAAAATTTTATAATTTGTCGTGTGATTGAAGGTATTCAGCTATAAGTATGCAAAATTTCAAGTCTCTATCTTATACAGTTTCCGAGAATGAACTCTGTGAGAGACAGAGGAGCGAGACGAATAGGGTTTCGTGAAATGAACGAAATCCTTAAAAAGTATACAGCTAAAAAAAAAAAAAAAAAAAAAAAACACAGCGCAAACTAAGTATAATAAAATCAGATTGTAATTATTACAACATTTTACTCAGATAACAGTTATACTACATATATTCTTGAGAAACCTACACATGAATCAAGTTTAAATTCCTACGGAAAAACGATTTTCAACTACATAATATTTTAGAACTCCACTCAGGTAGTTTAATTATATATATATATATATATATATATATATATTTAAATTGTAAAACACTTTTTGTATCGTTGTCCTACCCCCTTCCCTATTCCCACCACAAAAGGAATAAGTAGAGGAAGCAAACTATTTTCAAATGTGATAATTATCATTCATTTCTGTTAGTATGAAAAACAATCGCGGGAATTTCTTTTGTCGTATCTAAAACGTAGTTATGGAAATATTATTGTATAGGAAATCAAAAATTAATTTAAGAGCTCGATTTTTTTAAAAATATACAGAACCGGAAATTCAGTTGAAATGGCGGAAAAAGAGGAAGAACTGTGGAATGCACAAGGTCAGCTAATGTAATACTTTCTAAAGATTCAGCAATTATCTACAGGTGATTTTCAAAACCGTAAAATTTCTCAGGCTGCTTAGACAAGCCCAACTGTGAATAATGAAAGTCAAACTATTCTCCAGAATTCAACATCTAATGACCTTCCAATATTTTAAACTAATTTCTTCTTTACTCCGGAAGCATCTTTCTTGATACGTCAAAATGAAAAAGACGACGGATTTACACGTTTTAGCTGCTCGTGCAGCGAAAGGTGCTTTGCATCCAGGTAATACCCGGCAATTTGCAAGCAACTGGCGTACAACAGAATGTCGAAAAACATTGATTATTGGAGCTGTGGTGGCAAATTTGAAGTATTAACAGGTATGAGATGGAAGAAAGTTTTGGGATTGGCACATATCGGACTAGTTAATTTTTTTTGTCAGGGGCGCCGGAAAGAAAAAAAAATCAGTCGTTTCTCATGGGCAATTGTCCTTTTCTTGTGTCAATGCCTCCAATGGTCGATTTTGACGAGATTCATCAACTTCTACTGATTCTCGGCTCATACAAAATTGCTTTACTTTTTCTTTCTTTGTAGAATACGAAGGAGACTAAATATCATAAACATGATTGCGAGTATTGTTTTATTTCTTTGAGATTAAAATCTCCTGCACTCAAAAAATTAACCACAGAACGATACTAATATTTAAAAAGAAAAGAAAGAAAATCATGCGTCAAGCATAGCTAATGAAATGTTAAGTTTTTCCGCATTTTCACGTTCGCGAATAATCAAAACTCGCGAATGTTAAGGGATTACAGTATTATACGCGAATTTTATTCGCGAGTATTTATTCGGGAGTATTATTAGTATTTATTGGAGAATGTTAAATTACACAGTACATGCCAACCTCCCGATTTTTTGAATACCAGTAAATTTTTTCAAAAATATTCGCTTTATTATATTGCAGAGATTGCACGATTAAATAAAACAAATATTTATACATAAAATTATTGGTATGAAAAAAAGGCGAGAAGATGGTAACTATGAGTATATATATTTTAAATGTTTAGTAATTAAAAAAAACTGCATTTAGACTTTACTTTTTTTTTCTTGTCATTTATTTTGTAATCCGCATTGACGGAAAAAAAGAAAACAGAAAGATTTTGATTGTTTGTGGTCAATTTTCGTGATACTCATAATGTAAGAGATGTCCGAAAAACTACTGAATAATTCCACATTTCATTTGTCCTTTTATTTACTAAGACAATTGTTTTCAAAGATAAGAAATGAGAATTTCGTAATGCCCCTATTTGCGGTGTTCGTGTTTTTTTTTTCCCGAGGAAAAGGAAAAAAACATGCCAAATGATAATGCAACGAAGTTTACAAGGCACATGATACATGGTTAGTAAAACAAATGACTAACATGCGTCGAAACTGTTCATCCATAGCTGCTAACTTCCCGTTGCAATCGACGTTTTACATCATTATTTTTGACCAGCGTTGCCAGCATTTCATTTGCATAGAATATTTACGAAATTGATATATATATATATATATATATATATATATATATATATATATATATATATATATATATATATACATACATACATAAAGGGGGAAAACATTTTTAAGGGTACAGATTTATATATATTTTTAATTTGTTTATGTAATTCCTTTTTTTTACACACAGCACAAATCAAATCAAATGAGCAAATATATTTATGATGCAAAGCAAGGCTATCCAACGCGGCGCCCGCGGGCGCCATGACGCCCTTTGAAGGTTTTGCTAGCATTTTTTAAAATAAAATTATATTTTAAAGGATGCTTTATTTAAAATTGTTGCTATTTGAGTGAGAGCAACTTTTTCTCTGAAAGTGTATTTGTTTCATGCCGCATTAATTCAAAATGTATTAAAAAATTTAATCATGTGTTATTGCGTTTTTTTTACTAATTTGTAATTATTCTTTATAAAAGTTTTTATAGAAATTATCAGGATGGAAATTGGTAACAGTTGGAACTAACTTTTTTAATATGTTAAGAAGTGAAATTTAGAATAATCAGCGGTTCTAACCACCCCCCCCCCCCCTCTTTATTTCATGGAATTTCAACTTTTGTTGTTGTTGTTGTTGTTGCTGTTGTTACACTTGCCCATTAGTTGTTTTATAAGAGGGGTAAAGGGGTGTAAAATTTTCTCTCTCAGACGTTTGAAATTTTAGGTAATTTTTTCTCAATTTGTATAAAAAAAATGTATAAAATCGTTCGATATGATTTCCGTCAATGGAAGTTCTTCATGCTATCTCTCTGGAACAACTCATCGATTGGTCACTATCATGCTTGTCTTTTATAATGCTAAATTCGCGCCTCCAAAATAAGTCATGCAGTATTTTTACGTCCTAAAAAAATAATAATAACAATATCTCTGATTTTCATTTTTTTTTTTATTATTATAGCGAAATTAAAGTTTTTGGCTCCTTCCCCTACAAATATTTTTGAGATAGGCCTGTCGAAGTAAAATGTATAATTGGAAATTTACTACGATTTATACTTTTTCTGAAACTTTCTTCTTATTTTTTTTACATTGAGTTCCTGAACTTTTGCCTTCCACTGTGAGATGCATTTGCATCGCTACTAATACTGCTTGCATGTTTTCTGTTGAACCATGTTAATAATGGCGCCCTTCATTGTTTGCAAAGAGTTGAACTGTTAGTGTCATAAGTCTCGACTGTCATAAGGTTTTACTCTACTAAATATTGTTAATTACTCTTAAAACAGTTTTTTGCTCCTTTTTATCATAAAACTAAAACGGAAAATCATGTGTCAAACATCGATTACGAAACACTTCCCAAAACATCCAGAAAACTGTAACGAAACTTCACCGTTAAATAAGGTGAATGATGGGGTATAAGTAAACAGTGCAGACATATAACACATTTAAAAGTCCAGTTTTAGCAAATAACTACCATTGTAGAAAATGTAGTCGAATTGTTTTGTACAGATCTGTATCTGATCTATAGATTTGCATATACTACATAGTATGCTACAATTTAGTTCAGTTAGAAAACTCACTGTTAGCAATTTTCTCCAATAGATGGATATGCACTCGTACTCTTTTTACATCCCTGTGTCTAAAAACTTTTGTACATACTAGATATTAAGCCAACATTTAATTCAGGTAAAAAACGCATAACACAACTAAATATTCCAGCAATTATCAATCATAAACGGCAATGTACCTTGCTTGCGTTCCCCTGCATATGAATTTATTTATATTTCACAAACTTCTATTATTACACTAAATATAGATCAGTAGGAAAATGCATAATACAATTGAAACTACTTTTAAGCAATTCACTCCCATAGTCAGCAATACTTACGAATTCCTTTTTGTAGCCTTGTATATGATCAACAGAATTTATACGCATCACGTATTATGCAAAAATTTAGTTAAACATAAAAACGCAAACCAAAGTTGAAAACGCACTAACAATTATCGCTGATAGACAGTACTGTAACCGAATTATATTGTGTGTCCCTATATATGAGCGATAAATGCAATGCACACCATACTTTTCAGTAAGCAATTTATGGTACACTTCAATAATGCATATAAATTTCATTGTTTGAAATAGTTTAACATCATTAAAATTACACTGCAAACGATTCCCCCCCCCCGTTTTTTATGTAACAGAATTCTTTTGTGTGGCTCTGCGTAAATGAATAATAAATGCTTTGCACCCCATATTCTACAAAAAGCGTGTTTTAGTGCACTTCATAAATGCATATTAATTTCGTAATGTTTGAAATGGCTTACAATCATCAAAATGCACGTGAAACGATTTTTTTCGTTGACCGTAATGTAACGGTCTTTTGACTGTCCCTGTAAACGAACTATAAATGCTATACACTTCATTTTGTATAGTAATCGTGCTATAGAAAAAGTCAATAGCATATAAAAATGACAGTGTAATCTGAGTATATTTACGATAATTTCAGTATGGACAGTCGGACAGACCAACCGAAGTCACAAATACTTTTCAGCTATGTTGGAAAGTGTTAAGGTGGTTCTCAAATGACTTGCTCAACAACATGAAACTTTCTGACTCATTTTTTAATGCAAAGGCATAAAATTGGCAAGCCTGACTATGGAAGCGATTTGGAATCGAAGCGAGTTTTCCTTTTTTAGATAAATAAATTAGTTATCGCGTTATAAACGATTTGTGTTACGTGACAACGCGTTTCTCTCATTTCCCGCACTGAAGCATCGGGAATTCGGTTCAAAACATCGATTTTGACAGTGTTTTCTGAAAGATCTTCCGTCTTTACCAAAAAAAAAAAAGGAAAACGTGTTTCGATTACATATTTTCTGAATAACAACACCTGTCCATTTCATGCCTTTCCAAGCAAAAATGAATTAAAAAATGTGTCAGAAAGTAGCCCGTTTGGATATATGAGAACAGCTTTAATAAAAGAGTGACGCAAAGTACAACAAGAATGTAGGAAGTTCAGCACAGTTTATTAATAGTCTTATTTATTTTTACTTCCTTTCATCTTTAAGTCTACCTCTATTTAGAAGTTGAAAGACGGTATTAAAACGAAATTTACGAGATTTTTCATTTTTACTTTTAGTTCTTTAAGATGATGCCATTCTTTTTCCCTTAAATTATTGCAATTCTATTCAGAAATTCAAAAGCAGCACTTACAAATTCATAGCCATTCTTTAAAAGGACAATCTTTTGTCAATATTTATCATGACAAAGAATTTATAGATAGAAAACAGCTTTAAAATGTGCTCTGTGGCCTTTCTCATAACTTGTTCTCCTTACAAATTTCTTGAAAGGTAACTAAAAGAAAATTTGCAGCTATTCTTTTATTACCCATTAGAATGATGAACAGAAAAATTACGATGTTAATAAAATAACTATATAAAACACAGATTTTAGCGTCTTTCTTTGAATTAGATTTTTCTTTTTTTTTGTAATTACGAAGGCTTCCGAAAAGAACTTATCTATATTTTATTTTTTCATTGATTTCGGTGTTTACATTTAGTATTCTTATAGTGAAGTAAGTGGAGAACTTTATTATAATAAAAAATATTTCGGTAGATTATTTTTAATAAATCGTTATAGAGTTCGTTTAATTTAATTTTCATATAAAATGTCCTTGTGTGCGTCCGAAAAATATATGGAAGGGCATTATTTCACAGCAATATCATAACTTTTTTAGCCACCTATTTCTTTCCCTAAACACTTTTTAAAAATGTGTAGACACTTTTGGAGGACTGACAAAAAGCGGCTGCCTTTTTTAATCATTAATTGCCATCATGTATCATTTCTAAATATCGCATAATTTTCACTTTTACATAATCGAATAGGAAAATAATGCAATTGTGAATGCAATTTGTTTGCAAACAGTAGCTCAATCCACTGAGATTTTATGAGTTTTTAAATAATTTTCAAGCGAGAATTTAAAAAACAGTGGACCCGTGCGAGGTTTTCGCAACGCAATCATTGAGATTATTTTACTGATCGCCATCAAATCTTTATTTTATCAATCAATTTGTAATTAATTGCAATATTTAATTAAAAAATGTGTTTTAACGAAATATGAGTGTACAATGTCTAAAGCCTGTTCAAAAAGCTTTCGTATGATAGCTCATTCATCGTTGTGCGTTTTGTGTGTGCCTAGAAAAAGGAATGTTGACATCAGAAATAATGTATCTGATTTCAAACACACAAAGTCTTTTAACGAAAATTTAGCATGTAATGTCAGATGTGACCAAAAAATCCTTTCCAATGATACCTCCATTCTTCGTTGTACGATACATATTAGTTGAGAAAAAGACAGAAATATATATATGATCTATTTCAACATTGAATATTTGTTTGCAACAATAATATAAAGTAATTATTGACAGTTTTACCACAATTGGTCATTGATTTCACAGAACAAATTAAACTAGTCGTTGGGGGCCACCGCAATACTTACCCATCATGGATATGCATAATATAAAATATTAAAATAAAAAATGTGTAAACTACTTATAAAATGCATTGCAATTCGAATAAAATCGTGGCTTGATGACTTCATAAACTTTAAAGGCTCGATTACTCAATTGCTTAAAAGAAACATCCTTATAACTCCAAAAACAATAATCCTATTAACTAGCGGTTTAATGCATCTGATTATGCGTCTCATTTCCAATTAAAATATATCTTTGAATTGAAATTTGGATGAAATACAGGGTCATGAAAAATCGAAGAGTGTGGAAAATAGGATTACAAATATCTTGGCAACTAATTATTCGATCGACTTCATGCTTTATGCAAAATTTATGTTTTTTTATTGTATTTTATATTCACTCCTTAAAATAAACAATTTCGAAAATTTTTATATACCTTTTATCAGAACGAATATTTCGAGAGTCCGAAAAAAATAGTTCGGTTAATCGAGGTTACTGAAATTCAATAAGCTTCTTCCCATTATTACATACTAAGTACATTCCAAATTTCAAGTCTCTATTTCAATTTTTTCGGGAGATAGAGCGTTTACAGACACACAGACGGACCGCAATTTTTTTTTTTTTTTATAAAGATATGTTTTCGGAATCTCCAGTGTCTGAAACGTGTAAATCCGTCAAAAAAAAAAAATGTTCGATTTTCAAAACTATTACAAGACTTACCTATACTACGTATGATGGGTAAGTAAAAGGGGAAAAAAGCAGATTATTTCTCATAAGATCAGATTAACCATATGATACTGCACTTTGACATTAGACTGAAATCTGTCTACGAAAAGACAGATTTTCATTTTATTAATATTGTTATGTACCCGAGTTTCGCACAGGGAGGGAGGGAAGGTAAAAATACAGCAGATGGATGAGACTGAGAGGTGTTTAATTTTAACTAATTAAATAAATTATTACAATGCCGTAGTCTAAAATCTGTCCATATTGTACCATTCTCTTATCTTTATCATTTGCTTTTTTTATTTATATTATTATGATTGGACCTACACTATATTGCCAAAAATCACCGAACACTTACAAATTTACCCATTTTGTTGAATATCTTGGAGAAATACTTGACGAATTCTTCTTGAACTTTGGGAATATAAAGAAAATATCGGACTTCATCTTTTTCAGCGAAGGTTTGATCATGATGGTTGTTAGGGGACTAGCCACATATTGAAGAAAAATAATAATATTTGGGATCACCCTGGATAAAATAAAATGCCCGAAATTATTTGTAGCTTCAGCACATGACTATGTGGATAGTGTACAACATTTGTGTTTATTTGTGCAAGAAAGCATGTGTATTTGTGGAGATATAAGGGTTTCTTTAAAAATTTCAAGAAATTTTCGCATGTTTTTTTGTTTATAGCATGCAGGGTTTTCAATCAATTTTAACACCACTTTCAAAAACTTGACAAAGTCCACTAGAAACAACATAGCTCAATTATAATATAGAACATTGAATATTTAATGAAATATGAGCATGTGTATGAAATAATTTTTAACTGCGCATAGGCAAACAATACCAAAGATTTTTCTTTTTTTTTCTTTTTTTTTTTTTTTATGATTTGGTAGCAACTCATATAAAAAGACAAGTCGACTATAGTGAAAATTCAGAAAAATATCGGTGATAGTGACAGCTGGATTTCAGTTGCTTTAAGTAACTTTTTGTAGTAAGTGGATAATAAGGGATTTTCGACAAATTGTCATTTTTAATCTTTCTTTTTTTTTTTTTTTATTGATGCTTTCTTAGAAAATCACCAGAACGAGCCTATTTCAACAGCAACAAAAAAATATAATGATCAAAATCGAAGCATCCGTTTCAAATATACTCGTTAACGTTCATTAAATACTAACTCCTCTGTTGGAAGTCCGTTAATAAAAAATAACAATTTGTGGAAAATCCCTTATCATCCGTCTACTCTTCGGAGGCAACCGAAATTCACCTCACTATTATTGTCGACATCGTAATGAATTTTCACGATATTCGACTAGTTTTTAATGTTTCGTACTTAAAAAGTAAAAACGGAGCTATTATAAGATCACTCCTGTGTTTGTTCGCCCATCTGTCACCACCCTTTTTCTCGTAAACTATGGGACGTGGAAAGTTCAAACTTGGGAAAGTTATAAAGCCTTTTTACGCACATATTTTCAGTTTATTGGCCATTCACAAGCATGTTTAGGAAAAAATTAGGAGACTAATTAAGTTACGTGAAAAAAAAAAAGTTTTCTTTTTGTATATCATGTGGAGTATCGCAAGAAAAATCTGGTACTATCGAACTCAAAAATATATTTGTTTTAATTTCAGGTATTATATTTTCAGAGATATCGTTGAAAATGCACTGCAAAAATATGTCCCCCCCCCCCCCCCCCCTCTATTTCTGAATCTACTGAAACTGAAATTATGAAAAAATTAGGGGTAATAGAAGTTTATTTAAACCTTGCAGGAAAACTATAGCGATTTTCCTAGGTAGTTTTTGAGAAAAACGCATTTTTCTGTTACACACAAACTTTACTTTTCCGGCGTTCATCGGGGGAGTTGACGGACGCTCGAGGTATCTATAAATGCAGAATCATCCAAGGATATTTGATAATGATTTTCGAAAAAAAAAATTGTCGGTAATTAGCCGGGATATTAATTAAGTTACTTTATAAAACTTGCTTTTTATATATCGTGTAGGGTATCGTTCGAAAGATCTTGTAACATCAAACTCAAAAATATATTTGTTTAAATTTTAGGTATTTAATTTTCAGAGATATTGTCGAAAGTATACTGGAAAAATATGCTCCCCCCCCCCCCCCCTATTTCCGAATCACTTGAAACTAAAATTATGAAAAAATTAGGGGTAATAGAAGATCATTAATTAATAAATAGTAATTAATACATTTAATGTACGGAATCTTGTGAGCACGAGCTATACTCATACTTGACCGATTATTTTTTTATACAAGTTGCTGTATAGAGTTGACTACCAAATCATGAAAAAGGATCTTTAAACTAAAATCTCTGTTAACAGTCAAAGCTTATAACCACAATTATTATTATTATTATTATTATTTGACAAGTCAGACCTAGAGCTTTCAAAATATTTTTCAAACTAAAATCTGAGTTAACAGTCGAAATTTATAAGCACTTTTTTTTTTTTTTTTTTTTTTTTTTTTTTTTTTTTTTTTTAACTAGCCAGATAAGTTTTCAAAATATTTTCCAAACTAAAATCTAAGTTAACAGTCCACGCTTACAATCCATTGACAAGTTAGACTTGGAGCTTTCAAAATATTTTCCAAACTAAAAAAATCTGAGTTAACAGTTCAAACTTACCACCCTTTGACAAGTTACACTTGGAACTTTCAAAATGTTTTTTAAACTAAAATCTCAGTTAACAATCGAAGCTTATAACCATTTTTTTTTTTTTTTTTTTTTTTTTTTTTGACAAGTCAGATTTAGAGTTTTCAAAATATTTTTCAAACTAAAATCTGAGTTGTGCAAAAATCTTTTGAATTTCTTAAAGAAATCGTCATATCTCCATGACGACTATACTTGATTCCTACACAATCAAACAGAAATGTACAATATCCACATAGTCATGTGCTGCAGTGACAGATCATTTCGTGCATTTTATTTTAAAGGATTATCCCGAATATTATTTTTTGTGTTGTTGGTCACCTAATTACACTCGTGATCAAATCTTCGTGGGAAAATATGAGATCAAACATGTCCTTTATATCCCCAAAGTTCCAGAAGAATTCGTCAAGTACAGGGCCAAAACTAAGAAGTGGGGGGACAGAGAAGCATGGGTCCGGGCGCCAGAACGCGAGGCGGAGGGGGCGCCAAATGAAGATTTAGTTTGTCGTTTGATACAAAAAAAAATATATATGAAAATTGGATAAAAATGTTTTGTAGCAGGAAAATACAAAAGAAAATCTGAGCCAAGTGCATTAAAATTGACAAATAGATAATAAGATTGTTGAGGTCGGGTGACTGGCCGGGACACTAAAATCTAAAGCGTCGAAAATACGCAATTTAAATATATGTTTATTTACTACAATTACTTTTTTTACATTCAGATCCGGCCTTAGACGGGAGGAGGTGTGAAAAATTCACAAAATAAAATACTTCGTGAAAGTTTAATAGTTTTCTTTTGTTTTTGTTGCAAGTCACTGTTATAATTTTGAAAATTAGTGTTAGGTTCAGGAAAGCATCTGGTAATTATCAGTCTATTAATTGGAAGAGCGGTTTAAGTGATAGCTCCATGAAACTGGCCGTAGATAACACACAAAGATATTTTACGGTATTTGAATTCATTGTTATACCTACAGAAAATCCTGCCTTTTCAGTTATTAAGACATTATGACTCATATCACTATGACTTTAAACGCCTGCTTATTTGTAATGCTACGGTATAATTACGGTAATACTACAGTAAAATATGTGAAAATGAAATCTGTCTATAACGGAATCCTGTCTTAAATGACAAAATTACAACAGAAAGTCCCAACAGAAAGAACATCAACAATTATACATGCTAAGACGGAAATCTGCATAAAGCGGGATTTTTTCCTGTTCCTTTCGATTCCAGTTTCACAGGTTTTATTGAATAAATATTTGATAATATTACGTATTTTATGATGACACATTTTTAATTTTTAAATAATTCGGCTATTATAAACTTAGTAAAACTCTCTTTGTAAATTTACTTTTCGGAGGAGGGGCGGGGATCGCCAAAATCCATGTGTGTCCCTGTGAAAGAAAAGTTAGTTTCGGCCCTGTTCAAGTATTTGTGTAAGATATTCGAAAAAAAATATGTAAAATCGTATGTCCAGGGATTTTTGGCTATATAGTGTATTATCCAGATTTCTGCGTATGCGGATTGTATGCAGGGCACATTAGTCCGGCTAATTTGTGTATCGCTATACCTCAATTTTATATTACGTGAACAAGGCGATTGCTTATTTTGGCAGTGCAAAAGACGGCCAATTCACAAATTATATTTAACAATTGATGTAAGAGAGAAGTTGTTACTCGCAGTTTCATTTCTTTAGAATTAGTTCTATTCAATGTTATATAATAGCTTTGTAAAAATTTCTCCTCCCAATTCTTCTATAGAGGAAAATGGTTTTATAATTGGAATTCCTCGCGCGTAATTTTTTCTAAATCAATTTACGTCACTAAGGGCTCTTTTCTAAAAGCGATTATAATGAAGCTTCAGATAATTTTACCTTCACGCCACTCTGTTAAGGATCGTAGAAATAAGCGTCGTTAACAGTTGATAGATAATTTCTGAATAAACATCAAAGCATCTCATTGACAAGAACTACCCATCCGAAATAGTTGAAGGCGTGGTGCATTTTTGTCCATCCACTTTCTTTTTTCAACTTTCACTGAAACGGTTAAAATCAAGGTTAGAGGAACAAATAACGTTTCTCACTCTCTTTCTGTGTTAGCATGATGTTATTCACGTCCTTCGCAATCGGGTAAATAAAGACTTGCTAAACTGTGAACAGAAACGAAGAAAAAAGGTGAAATAGTAACCTTGCAAAGAGAGGGTGTAGCTAATGCCAAGATATTACCAGGATATACAACAGCTGAAGAAAAAAAAAGGTGAAGAAACGTATTTCGTCATTTTCCTTGGCCATGGAAGTGCAGTGAGATAACAATCCATATCCTGTTAAAACTATATTGTTAATATTGGAATGCGAAATGAAGTAATAGAATTTCAATTTGTTAAAAAGTATAGAATCTGGAAGTTTGAGGTAATGATATTAATTTAGGTTAAATAATATTTTCAGCTCCAAAATTTTTTCAAAAACGCACTTAAATAGTTCACAATTTTAAAAACGTGTCAATAATGTTTTTTCTCAAATGCTGAAATTTTTGTATCATGATATTTAAATTACTTCAAATTAAATTACTCACTATTTTTTAAAGCAAGATATTGACCTCAGTAATATATATTTTGAATTATGTCTTGATTTAATCAAGAAAAATGTAAATAAGGTTAAAATTTTACCAAGATTATTTATTAAGATTAAAATTTTACCAAGACTTAAAAAGACGTCCGGGGATCAATTGTTATACCCTGTTCACATCGGACATTTAAGATAACTTAGACGGCCTTTTTTGAGGTGGTACCTCCCCGGAATTGAATACCTGTCCACACCGCCAAACGCATTTAAGATAACTCACTCAACATCACCGTGTCCAGTGCGCATGCCCATATGTTAAAAGCAAACTCAACAGCCAATCGGCCTCCAGAGCCAATCAGAGTGAGCGGTACTGACTGTATCTAGCAATGGAAAGTTCGAACTCACTAAGTGAGTTTCTGGAACTCACTCAGTGAGTTCAGTGGTCTAAGATATCTTAACTATTCGATCTGAACGTAGTATTAGCGTACTGCGTTGCCACACTAGAGGTCCGAGGTTCACCCCCGCATTTGGGCATGTTTCATTCAACCTGTCATCCCTTCTGTGAGTATCAAACATACTTGGAGAACTAAACTGTGGGGTTTCCCCATCAGCTGACCACTTGACCGGAACAACCGGAACAGATGCCATATAAGGAATAAGCAGCTGACGTCACTGTTGCTTAAATTACTGTTGGATAGCAGGGAAAAACTTGTCCGTTCTTTATGACTCCTACTGTACATATGGGATGGGGCGATTTGATTGGTCTACTTTAAACAGGTCTATGATATGATTGATCCACATCGCCGTGACGATACTTGCAATGATCGCTACGGTAAAAATGTAGTGGTAGATTGGTTGACGGAAGTGTTTGTTTGTAAACATGCCCTTTCCTTACAGCCAAGCGCGGATCCAAGAGGGAGGTCATGTGGGTCATAACCCCCCCCCCCCTCTAAACGAAAAACATTTCTATAGAACAATACATTTTTTAATATAAATATGTATTAAAGGAGTTTCATTTCTTTTTCATTTTTAACTGCTTGAAAATTCCAATCTTTCTGATACATTCATGGAGTTATTTTTAAATAGAAATGCATGAAAATTGCAGGCGTTATTGATTAAGCACTACAGAATCGAACATCGTATTCGAACATCATTTAAATTTCCCATAAATGTGGTACATTTTCAATTGTATTTGATTGCTCCCTCACGACGATATTTCCATGATTGTCGAGCCTCGAAAATCGGCCTAAAATGCAAACTTTGAGGGAAACTTTCTGTAAGATTCTTTGCATTTATAAGAAAATGGAAACTCTGATTTCTTGGTATCTGGATAAAACATGCAAATTTTACATATTTACAAATATACCTACAAATTTCATGTTCTTATGAAATAAAATGAATTCGGGTATATGTAAAAAAATAGTCAATTTGGATCTAAGATATAAAAACTTCTAATGGAAACATATGACCCCCCCCCCAAAAAAAAAAGAAAAAAAACCATGAATCTAATTGGAAGACTGGATACGCCTCTGCATATAGCACCCCGGGTTCATGGTCACTCATCGGAATTGGGCACTGTAGATCATTATCCTACATGGATTATTGCGCCGTGGAGTTTATTTTTTTTCTCTAAAACACTTTGCCCGGCTGATTTATGTTTCAAAGATGAAACTTTTCAGTCTCTTAACATGAACTTGCAGAATACATCAAGGAATTTTCTTTTAAATAGAGGCAACTTCTTTCCTCTAGTTTATTGCGCCAATTTTTCAAATCTCTTAACATCAACTTTCAGGATAAATCGAGGAATTTTTCTTTAAAATACAAGAATTTTCTCTCCAGCTGTTTGTGACAGTGTTTCAAGTAAATGTGATAGTTTCGTTGATATTTAGTTTATAGTATTATATAAAAAGATAGACATACTACATATAAAGATAGAACATCGTGTACTTAGTTTTTAAAATATGTCTCAGTATCTAATAAGAAAAAATCAAAATAAGTAAACAATACACGGGAGGGAGAGGGGAATACAAATATATATCAACAAAAAATAATAATACTAATTTGGCTTTTATGCTGTTAAGAGGGCTGCAAAATTAACATCAAAACATGCTATAAAACTTACAATTTTACTCTAAATAAATTGTAAAAAATGCTGTGAATTTTACAAACTTGCTGCTTACCCATGAAAACAAAATTGTTGTAAAATTACAGCACAATGTGCCGGCACCTATATTGCCCTCATTTTTGGCTGTAAAGATACAATATATTTTTTTACAGTGTATTTTCAAATAAATTTGTTCGCAAATCCTTGTATCAACATTCAATCATTTCAAAATTTTAGCAACAGAAGTACTTTACCCCTGAAAAGGTTAATACTAAATTTGTTATGGCTCTGGTGCAGGCCTCATACTCAGAACATATATATTTTAAAATTTAAAATTAGATTATACATCAGGGATCAATTGGTGATAATGGAAAAGGGAAATCCCGATAACAGAGAAGTGTGTCAAAAATGGCTACTTAAAATGCATAAAGATGAAAATCCAGAAATGATGTTATATTAATAGAGAATATCATTGTGTCCAAAAATATCCCACCTGTTCTTAAAGAGATACTAAAATTTGTATCGATGCTATCAAATTTAATGCCAAGTATGAAAGTCTCAAAGAAATTTTATGAAGATAAAAATTCAGACCATATAACAATAACTATATGAGAGTGGCGACATACGGAACATAAAATTTGATTGGCTGAGACGATTTTAGACAAATACGAATCGCCAAGCATTTTGGCAAGCCTGTCATTATCCCCAAGCTAATGCTTGTTAGCTTGTCTCACTCGTCTAATTGAACTCGTCCAGGCAACTATCCCCACGTTCTGGAATGTAGATTTGCCATAGTTTGAAGAAAAACATCTGTCTAAGTACAGTCTGAGCATGCGTCCTGTACGTATGTCGCCATTATCATATAGAGACACTCTATATAACACTGTTGTTACATACTGAAGTAAATTGGCTAGAAACAGCGAAACTTTTCTAGATATAAAAAGGAAGATCTTTGGCTTCGTTGCCTTTATAGAGTTGTGTTAAAAAACATATTTGTGACAAAAGGTTTGTTCGTTTGATAAGCTAAAAAAATGTGAGGTGATTCTTCCCATTGCTAATGACCTTTTATGCTTCCTACGCATGTTTAAGAGTTCATTTTTTTAAAAAACAAGAACTAATGTTACAGGCGTGGGGTATCATTGTTTTAGAGGTGATTGGATGGGACATGGGGCCATATTGTGTGTCAAGATATTAAAAATCAAGGAGATAACAAAGAACTGGACAACATATTTTGAGCATCTTACATGAACATATTGTCTCCAAGATAGGCGCTCTGCAAGTAAAAATTGCAACTAGGGCAGAAATTTCGGTTTTAAGACAATTCCTTTATATTAGATGATGAGTAAACGGGAAAAAAGATGTTTCACCCTTATTGGGTTAAGTACTTTCTGCTACTGATTACTTGATGATCTAATTATTTGCTCTCGAAACTATATTAGTATGTTTTTACTAACTGAGGAAACTAGATCTATTTGTACATATTTTTTGTTTCCAATTATTTTATTACCCCCCTGTCTTCTTTATAGACCAGATTTAGCTTCAACTGACATTTATCTGTTCCAAAATGTAGAAGAAAGATTATTCTTTCGAAGCATGTCTTTTTTATGGCTTAGTTTTAGAAGTTACTTTCCATTGTATTGCGTTTTGAGTCAGTTGAGTTATTTGAACATTTGGTTTGTTGTAAAAAAGGACTAGTGTTAAGTATAAAGTGATACAGTTCTTGAAAGAAATATTTCTATAACATTAATAATAATAATAAATAAATAAAAAACAGATTTTGTCTTTAAAAATAGCTCGTTTCTGCTGTGACAAAATAAAAATAAATACAACGGAGTAAAAACTATTTTCTCATATAGAATGGCCAAAAGAAATTTAAAATAAATCAACATGATACTTTTCAAGATATCTTGGTCAGCAATTTGGATAAAGTTATTTAAAACAAGTAATATAAAAACTTTTTTTTAAAGTCAATTCCTACTTAGGTCAAATAGAAATTTTTTCCAGCGATCTACACGCTTCGCCACTGACGGTATCTATTCATAAATTTATATCCTGCTAAATATCTTACATAAGAGAAATTTTTGAAATGTATTAAAAATTAAATAAAAAATAAATAGCTAAAATACCAAAAATTAATAGCTCGAAAAGTATTTCTCACAAAATTGTTAGACAAACTGCGTTAGAAAGTTAAAAAAATTGTATTTTTCTTGATATAAATTTAAAATCTAATGATTTTGCCGTTTTTCAAATATAGAATCTTCGTCCGTGAACAGCCCCATTATCTTTTTACGTGTGAAGGCGAGACTATAAATATGGAGTGAGTCTATACTTTTGAACAGAAATGAAATATAAAATTAAAATTAATTAATTTAATTTAATTAATTAATTAATATTTGAAAAAACTGTATTAACATCAAGTGTCATCCACTAGCAGTTTAAAAAAATGTATTTGAACTTGCGTGGGTGAATAGAAAGTATTTTATTAACGATTGAAAATTTGAACAAGATATATAAATATATAGAGAGTGTGAGCTAATAGTAGGAATAAAAAAAAAAAAAAAAAAAAAAAAAAACGCGCCTCAAATTTAACGTTATATGTTTAAACGATGCTCAAAATACATCAAAACCCCACAAATTCTTAATTAATTCCTTTCAATTTCTAAAGAATATGCACGAAGTTGTACTTGAAATCGTGATTTTAAAAATCAATTTCTAAAATAATATTATTGAGCAACATAAATAAGATAGTCTTCAATCAATATCGCTTAAAGAATTCCTTTATCTTTAGCGTTAACTTTCTTTCGTCTTTAACGTTTCACCTACATTTTTAAAAATACACACTTGTTTGATTCTCCAAAAAGGGTTCTTAAAAATAGGATTGATTTCAGAGAAAATCTCAATAAAATGACATTTTGTTTGAAATACGATCCTCGTGATTTGAAATACGATCTTCACGATTTTTCGAAAATCGTATTTCTCAAGAGTAACCTTGAAGATTAAATATTTGTCGCCAGGTTGTTCATTGAAGGAAACAAAGAACGTTTAAGCTGATGAACAATAACAAAATAGAGTGCAACGATACAAGAATGACAATCACTAAATTACCGAGAACGTTTTCCCAGAATGTATTATTTTAGCGTTTACAGAAAAATTATGGGACACGAACACGGAAAAGTAATTCTTTGGACACATGACAAGGATAGAAAATAATGCATACCTTGATTTAATATTACGTTTGAAAAGAAAAAGAAAAGAAATAGGTGATTTTCTGTCCATTCAATAAAATTCGGAGAAAAGCAATCATTTTAAAATGTTTAATACCAATAGTTTATCAAAAAGGGGAAAAAAACTGTTTGCGCTCAGTAAATTCTGTATGTGTTACTGCTCACTGAATTTTACGACTACTTACGCATATGTATATAGATACACACACACACACCTGCTTAGACGGAGTCGCTAGAGGGATAAACGTTTCGTTTTAGACAGTTTTCAGTATGAGAAGATAGACAATTTCTTTTAAGTATATTCTTTTCAACGAATTTTTCATTGAAGGAAGGATTCCATTATACGCAAATTCAGTTTTCATAATCTTTACTGTGTGTGTGTGTTTATTTATTTATTACTTTTATTTTTATTTTGTTGTATTTTTTACGACATGTTTCCTTAAATTATTCTTTCAATGCGCTAATATACATTAAAAAACAAGCTAAGTTTGAATTTTTGTAACTCAAGAAAACTTTTATTTTTTACTCCTTATGCATTATTAACCTTCAAGGTCCTTAAATACGAATTTTTCCTTCTTAAAAATACGATTACACAAAGCAGCTGTATACATTTAAAATTAAAAGTAAAAAAAAAAAAAAAGTGACTTCAAATTAAACTTTTAAAATACTAAAAAAAAATCAATCAAATGAGGGGCTCGGGGAAAGAAAGCGCTAAGCCACATTTGTAAACTTCTCAGATATATCAGGTTGAAAGTTAGATCAAATACCAAATCTAGATATATAAATAACATAAAGTTTTTTTGCCAATGTCTTAGTAACATTTGGAATATTCTGAATAAGAATATGGCATTACTTTAATCATATTACTATTACGTTCTTTGTAAATTAGCTATCTTACTTCATTGGGGGGGCATACACGTCTGATAAGCAAACGAAACCTGGGACACATGTTGTTATCAAGTGGTATTAGAAACAAATAATATGTAGGATATTATAATTTACAATAATAAGCAACAGATTACAATGTTAGATTTATTTCACCAAAGATGTGGCTTGTTCACTTTGTTGCCCCGACCCCCTCAAATATATCATATATTATAATATGAGCAAATCTTGTCTGTGTCTTTATGCAAATTTTATCTTAAAAACGGATCTAACAATAGCGACTAAATTTTGTATCCTACCGTTTTCGGGCACCAGAAGACCATTGGACTAGGTCCCATGTTAAAAAAAAATCAATTAATGGGTCATTTTGGGTCACTATGGGTCAATGTCAAGCTAATTATATCTAAAGAAGGCTCAAACGATTTTGACTAAATTTTGTATCCTACAGTTTTCGGGCACGAGAAGGCCATTGCGCTAGGTCACATGTTGAAAAAATTCGATTAGGGAGTCACTTGTGGGTCACTGCGGGTCAAGCTATTTTTATCTAAAAATCGGCTGTAACGATTTTGACTAAATTTTGTATCCCGCCGTTTTGGATTACGAGAAGACCATTGGGTTGGATCACATGTTCGAGAAAATTCTATTACTAGGTCATGTTTGGTCACTACAGGTCAAGCGAATTTTATATACAAAACAGCTCAAATGATTTGACTAAATTTTGTATCCTACCGTTTTCGGGTACGAAAAGGCCATTAAGCTAGGTCACATGATCGAGAAAATTCGATTAGTGGGTCAGTATGGGTCACTAACGATCAGGGTCAAGCTAATTTTATCTAAAAGTGGCTCTAACGATTTAGACTAAACTTTGTATCCTACCGTTTTCGGGCACGAGAAGACCATTGGGCTAGATCATATGTTCGAGAAAATTCGATTGGTGGGTCATTTTCGGTCACTATGAGTCGCTACGAGTCAGGGACAGGTCAAGCTAATTTTATGTAAAAAAAAAACGGCTGAAACGATTTTGACTAAATTTTGTATCCTATCATTTTGGATTACGAGAAGACATTTGGGCTAGGTCACATGATCGAGAAAGTTCGATTAGTGGGTCATTTTGGGGTCACTACGGGTTAATGCATTTCAATGTGAATGCATGAACGTTGAAACAGTTATTAAGTTGTTGAACAGTTGGCAGTAAACGAAGTCGCAAAGTATCGCCAAATCTGGCGAAACTGGCGAGACTTGGCGGGGAAATCGACTTTTAAGATTAGCAATGGCAAAACTCATGCTTGGCGCCAAATGAAAGAATGTGTCAAGTTTGCGCGTTTTCGCCAAATTTTGACGACATTTGGAGAAAATATTGGCTTTTAGAATCTGAAGAAGTTTTCTAGAAATTCCCAATAGCAGTCGAGATATATGATTCAACCAATCAGCGTCCATAGAACGTTCTCGAAAACAGTATAATAAGGTAAAATAATAATTACAGGTAAAATAATAATTTTACCAATTATGCATCTTTCCTATAATATAAATTACGGATAATATGTATGTGTCATCTGATCTTCAGAAAAGAAATTCTTAGAGTAATTATAATTTCTTCCCCTTTAACTGTCCTTAATAATAACATAACAATAACAAAATATATACGTGTCAAAGAAATGCAATAGCTTCCTGCAAATGTCTCTAACGGTTTTTTGCAAATTTTCTCATTTGAATACAAGCTATAAATTGAAGTTGTTAAACAATTCCCTGGACTTCAAAACAAAAGCAATAAAATAGTTTGAAAGAAATCGAACCAATTATACATTGCGATTAAATGAAGTCATTACTTTAAAGGAATGTGTGCGATCATAAAATACAGGAAACAGAGAGATCATTACTTCTTTAATTATTGGCATTTTATACTCTTAACGTTACAAGTGCAGATTTTTGTATTGTCTTTAAAATTGAATTAATTTTGTTTTGAACGAGTGAAAGTAGAATAACATTCTCAATAGGATAATTAAGTCAATTAAGGAATAAGTAATATAAGAAATGCAGTGATTTGTTAAATATTATGAATACTCAGTTAGCTAATTTTAAAGACTCGAAATACTTGGATATGAAGTAATATTAGGCTATCATTTATTGTAAGCAGTAAACACGTATAAGTCCTTTTCAGGAAACAAATCTGTAAACTTAAATTACGACAAAATATTTATTTCCTCATTAGATTAAAACAAAATCATGAATTCATTAATTAAAGAACCTCCAAAGGGAAAAACGAAACTCTTATAGTCTCTCTTTGGAAATCCCGATTGTAGAAAATCACGTAATAAATCGACATAGAATTATAAATTAATGATTTTCTATTTTTTCCTTTTACATGTGCTATACGACCTTCCTTTGTGCCAAATTTTAAGGTTCTGATCAACTGGAAGTAGTCTATAGATTTTGAGAGTTCCCTAGGGTTCTTCTGGTTGACTTAGAACCTTTAAATTGTGCACGAAGGAAGGTTTTTATAGCACATGGAAATGAAAAAATCCGTAAATCCTTAATTTATAATTCTTTGTCGATTTATTACGTGATAAACTCGTGAATTTCCATAATCGGTATACTAACGCCAAATTAACGCCTTGTAAAGGAATTTTTTGTAACGGTGCGGGACCCTCAACACTGAAAGAAAGAAAAGTTGATGCGCGGAAGCGTATTACTGCTTATTTTACTGTTTATTACTTTTAATTTTACGGTATAACACTGGCAGCTGTGACGCTAGTATTATACTGTAAAATTAACAATTTTTTTTGCAGTGAAGGTGGCAGTCTTACTCGCACTTGTCCTGATTATTATTATTTTTTTTTTTTTTAGAAGCAAAAAATAGTTAGTAAGGATGGTCAACAGTTCAGTTCAGACGAAGATTAAAACAAGAATTAAAAGTCTGCAGCTCACCATCACGTTAGTTCAATGTCTAGAGCAAGCGCTCTGAAGCAAGTTAGTCAGCGTTTGATTCCGAACCAGAACGAAAACTCCACAACTTTCTTCTCGCTTATATGTCTCTCGAAGCGTTTGAAAAACAAGAACGAAAAATCATACGTCAAGCATGGATTATGTAACACTTTCCAACATTTCCAAAATACTTTTACAGATATTTACCGCTTAATAAGACGAAAGATGATGTCTAAGTAAACAATTTGGGAAACCCATAACACATTTAAAAACACAATTTCAGGAATTACCAGCAATTCGGAAACATACCGAATTATTTTGTTCAGTCCTGTATAGGATCTATATGTTTGTATATACACTACGTAGAATGCTAAAATTTAGTTCATTTAGGAAACGCACAGCAAAGTTTAAGATTATCCTTCTGGAATTTTCGTCAATAAATGAAAACGTATTCGAGATTTTTTGTGCTGATATGATCAAGAGAATTTATTCACACTAAGTAATAGGGAAAAAAAATATATATAATTAAATTTAAAAACGCGTTCCGCAACTCAAAACGCACTTCCAGTAATTATTGTTAACACCCAATATTTTAACCTAATTCGTTTTTGTGGTCCCTGTAAATGAATGATGAATGAATGTTATACTCACAGTATTCGATAGTAATTCGATATTATATCAATTTCAATGCGTTTGAAATAGTGTAACATTATTAAAATAAACCGCAAACGATTTTTCCCCATAGACTGTAATGTAACGGAATTCTTTTGAGTGTCCATTTAAAGGAACTATAAGTGCTACTCACTTCATTTTCAATACCGAACATTTAGTAAACCTCAATATTATATATCAATTGCATGAAAGCCTGATTATTTTTATTTCCATATTTGTAACCATGGCTCGATGGTTACAAATATGGAATTAAACAAGTTGGAAATTGTACGTCAAACGTGATAAATGATGTGCGTTCGTACTATAACTAGTTTTATAAATATTTATATCGTCTGTTATTATGATATGATTAATTTCCGTAATAAAATAAGTGCATTTTAAGTTGGCAACATTTTATCTTTTGTTGACATTTACTGAAAATTCCAATGGGAAACTTAAGCCTAGCTTTGAAAATTTTAGAACTTGAAATCCATATTTAGACTCTTTTACCATTTAATATCTATTTCATCGGAAACATCTATCCAAAAAACTGTCGGTAGATTATAGGATTGCTATAATTAAACAATTTTGTATACAAATTCGGATTTTAAATTCGGCAATACGGAAATAATATGTCTCCATCTTAAATATCACGTAATCATCGCATGGCAACCTGGAATCATTACTTGTCATGGGATATCATTGAATTAATTACGTATGATAGGATTTAATACAATGAAGAAAACTTTAATAATACCTTTTTAAGTTTTAATACGATTTCCATAACATTTGAGATGACTCGACAAAATTTTGCAACTATTATATACATTAAATTTCAAACCATTTGGTTGAGTAGTTTTTGCGCTGTTATATGCGGACAGACGGACGGACCAGCCGACGACTATAGGTGCTATATAATTACGAACGCATCTAAAAAAAAAACAAGTGTAATTTAAGATAGCACGTGAAAAAAATAAATGATAGCTTTTCAAATAATAACTTCATAGACCGTGCAATTATAGAAGACTCTTATTTGTTTTGATAAAGGCTCAGATTGAGCAGAAAGATATCAACAATCTAATAAAACTTTATAGAAAACATCTCAGAGTTCCGGGGGGGGGGGGATTGCACTTTTTAACCATTAAAAGCATAAAATCTCAAATTTTCCCGAGGGGGGGGGCATTTCAATGCTCCGAGGGGAATGTCCCCCCGGGTCACCCCCTGAATTCAACACTGGATGCAAACACCCTTGCACAAATTTTAAAACAGATGGAAGTGCGCGCCATCTTGTTTCAAACTGGCGGCTACAAAAAAATTTTCAAATTCAAAAAGATGTACAAAGAAAATCAGAAATCCTAAAAGTTTTTTCCGTTAAGTGTTCGGTCTCAATACAAGGATTCCGGAGCATTTTTTGCTTGGCCTTTATCTTAAAAAGTGGCTGAAATATAGCAATTTGAAATTCTAGGGTGTCTGACTTTGAAACAATAGGGGACTCCTAAAAAAAAACGGGTTTAAATTATTAGTTTTTGTGAACGTGGTTTCTAGCAAATTTTCTTGTTTTGTTGTAATCATTGTTCCAACTCTCATACGCTTAAAACTGTGTATTCATATCCGCTAGCGTCAAATTCTCGCGAAGTTTGGCGATATTTGGCGAAATATTTCCACATTTGGCAAAAAAAAAAAAAAAAAAAAAAAAAAAATCAAGCTTGGCTATAGCTGACTAATTCGGCGAAATTCTCTTTCAAATTCATAGTATTGACGAAAACAGGGAATGTATCTTCTATAATCGGATTCCTCGCATTTTAGCTTCGTATTTTCGAGTTAAATTAGTTAAAATCTCAAAGCCTACAAATAAGGAAGCAACCTTTTCCTCCCGGTACAGACCGGAAAGACTTTTTAATAATAATAATAATAAAAAAAACTTTTAATAGAATCAAACAATGTCAACAAAATTTTTCAAATTCATGTTACAAACAGATATGTAGCAAACATAATTTCTAAACATTTCTGTGCCCTTTTTTGTATAAACTTAACATACGTTTTAATCCCGAAATTATTTTGTTGGCTCGATTGCTTTTCGAAAAATATAATATTCATTTAAATATCAAGATATTTATATTTAAATGGATATTGCTACAAGATTTTAAAACAAAACAGATTGAAGCATCTTGAATCAACCATAGAAGTATGCACTATTGCATACTAAATCAATAAAAATATCAAATGTTGGGAAAACAAATCTGATACCAGTTAAAATTATGCAAAATTCATGTAAAAAACATCTGAACACACACAGAGACAATGAATATAAACGGTTTTAAAGAGCTAATGATCAGTATCCTATAGGAAATATTTTATTTTTGTTAACTTCTTAATTTCAAAATGATAAGAAAAATATCCATAAAAAATATTTTTGAATCCAGCGATGCAATCTGAAAAACCACAAAACAGACTTTTTCCTCTTACTCTTTCATATTTTGCAAGACAAGAATTATTACCATGTTCTATCTCCATGTTCTCCAGAAATATTTTTATCTCCATAAAATTATCTTTACAATATTCCTGTTACAACGTTAAATGCTTTCACTCTTGCACTTGACTTAGTCTAGTAATTACCCACTTGTTTTTCCCCAATCTAATTTCGCGAGACCGGTGTTTCCCCTATCGTGTTTATTAAATCAGATCACGAACAAAACTTGAGAAGATTGCCATTTAAATGTACACTGTTTTTGTCGTGAACATCCTTGGAACAGACGTTGACCAAAAGGATTATTCATCATAGACGAAAATTTAAAAACTTTTAAGCATTGTTCTCCTATTATTTTAAATAAATTGTACATTTATATGCAAAAGAATTTTGACAGTAATGTCGAGTTTCTTTTTAAACCGATTTCAAAAAAAAAAAAAAAAAAAAAGGAAGAGGTTTTCAATTTGACGTATATGTATTTTTTTTTTTTTTTTATTATTATGTATTTTCACCGATTACTCCGAAACTAAGCGACAGATTCGTGATATATATATTTTTTTTTTTAATTGAAAGAGGATAATACTCTCTAAGGGGCTCCATTTAAATTTCATCAAAATTGGTTCAGATCTTTTTTAGACAATCAACAAAAATCAAAAATAAGTAAATAAATAAATAAACATCTTTAAAATATTTCATTTCCAACGATTTTCATCAAGGGACGTAGCGCTATCTGTTTGGCGAGAAAGTCTCTACCCGGGAATTTTCCTCCTTCTTTATGTGGTCTTGTGTCTAGAACTGTTGTAGGGAAAACCAAAAAACAATGTTTTAATTGTTAAAAACTTTTATGGTGTAAACAATCGGTTAAAAAAATGTAAAGCGTTTAAATTTACCCAAGATTTTTGCGGTTTCACCAATTACTCCGAAACTACCCGACCGATTCATGTGATTTTTTTCCCCTCTAATTGAAAGAGTCCACTCTAACAATTAGACAACAATAGACATTAACAATTAGACAACAATATTAACGTAAACATCTTTAAAATATTTCATTTTTAACGATTTTCATCAAGTGACGTAGCGCTATCTGGCGAGAAAGCCTCTACCCGGCGATTTTCCTCCCTCTTTATACGATTTTGTGTCTAGGATTGTTGTAGGGAAAACCAAAAAGCATTGTTTTAATCGTTAAAAACTTTTATGATGTAAACAACCAGTAAAAAGAAAATTTTTAAAAATGTAAAGCGTTTAAATTTACCCAAGATTTCTGCGGTTTCACCAATTACTCCGAAACTACCCGACCGATTCATGTGATTTTTTTCCCCTCTAATTGTAATGTCCACTCTAACAATTAGACAACAATAGACATTAACAATTAGACAACAATATTAACGTAAACATCTTTAAAATATTTCATTTTTAACGATTTTCATCAAGTGACGTAGCGCTATCTGGCGAGAAAGCCTCTACCCGGCGATTTTCCTCCCTCTTTATACGATTTTGTGTCTAGGATTGTTGTAGGGAAAACCAAAAAGCATTTTTTTAATCGTTAAAAACTTTTATGATGTAAACAACCAGTAAAAAGAAAATTTTTAAAAATGTAAAGCGTTTAAATTTACCCAAGATTTGTTGACACTCGCTTCATCTGAAGAAATATACATATCTTTACGGTGGAGGGATTTGTACGGTAATACGGATGATCCAAAAAGTCCCTGGCAAATTTTTGAATTTAATATAAAATCAAGTCATTCAAGTCCTTTTTTCTTTTGGTCAAAAACTTTATAATATTATTAACCCTTTGATTATGGGCCAGGACTGGAGACCATTTTTATACTCTATTGTCCACAATTAGAAAAAAAAAATTCTTTGTGATAGATTTCTCTTAAGAATATCCTAGTACAAGTGTATGGCATAGATTATTTTTCAAAAAGCGATACGAATAGAATTTTTAAAAAATTAGTCTATTGGGATGTATATGCCCCGACCTGTAGTCAAATGCTTAAGGGAAATCTAATTATTGAGATAGTAGTACATGTGCAATAGAATAGAGGGAATTTGCCTACTTATCTATTAATTTCTACAATCTATTAAGTTTAATCTGTTATATAATAATAATATAATAATTATTATTATTAATAGTATTAGTAGCCAGCGTATTACTGCTTATTTTACTGTTTAATACTGTTAATTTTACGGTATAATACTGGCAGCTGGGTGCCAGTTTTATACTGTAAAATCAACAATTATTTTTTGCAGTGTAGTGTCATCACCAACTACAACAATAACTCTTTAAAGTTTGGTTTTCGTTCTTATTAAATGAATGCTAGAAGAATAATTTAATGTGCGAAATAATTAAAGTTTGATTTTTTTCCCCAGAAAATTGTTGAAAAGGGAAATTTTTGCAACAAATTCTCAAATACTGCTCCATTTTGTTTTGTGTTTTACTTCTATTCTACATATGTTTCCAGTTGTAATGCAGTCAACAGATTTAAAAATAAGATTTTGTTTGACCTTTAAGAACATGAACTGCGTATTGTGTACGGCAGGGGTGGCGAACTCGCAATACAGCGGGACAATTGTCACCACTATTTCTGAATCGTAATATTCGATCTCTTTAATGATAGAAAGTCTACGATTAAATTAAACAAATATTATTATTCGGAAATAGTGGTGTAGAGTGGCCTGCTGGCATGCGGGTTCGCCTGGCCTACACAATACGCTGTCCGTGTTGTTAAATGTTAATGACATTAGTTTCTCAGAGCAGCAATTTAAGTTACAATAAGATAAATAAAAAATAAGTAGAAAAATTCTGAGTATTTTTTTAATATGTTTTCAATACGCTAAAAATCTATTTCTTAAGTCCCATGCATGTACTGGTATACTTCACATTAAAAAAAAATAAATCCGGTAGTTTCATAAATGTGTGATAAAGTCTTAGCATTTGAAAAGTATCACACACACACACACACAAAGAAAAAAAAGAAAAAGAGAGAGAGGGTGGGGTGAAGATGAAGATGAGATAAATGCATTTTTCATAATGCGCGTACAAGATGTGCTTTCAAAGCAAGAGCAATTTCAAAATAGTAGCACGTCTTGTTTGCACCTGAAGAAGAAATACATTAATTATTTTAAAACGCGTTATACAATACTTATTTTTATGGTGTTCTAAAAAAACTTTTATTTTTTATTGTGAACTACGCCAGTTCTTATAATATCTCATTATAAATGCGTTCGTTTAAAGATTTCTTCAGTAGCTTAAACGTTAACTAGGCGCCTCTAAAGATCAACTGCACCTTTTTGTAACAGGAGTAGAACTCTGAAATTTCGCTATCATGCACTTTAGAGTACCTAGTTGTTTCGGTATAAAAATATAAATATATAAATATTGTAACGTCTTATTTTACTCTACAAGAGGTAAATCACATTGTAAAGTTAATGTTACTGAAAGGTGGATAAAATGCTTGATTTATCTACTTATCCTAGAAATTTTGGATGAAATTAGGAATAAAAGAGTATCAAAGCCGTTCATAATTGTTTTATTTCACCGAATTACCTACGAACCAAACTATCTCTTTATTTGATAAAGCTTGAAGTAGAAAGTAATGATAATAATATACTATGTGTAAGGTAATTTTTGCTGCACCCTATTTCGAAATGTAATGCAATAAGATAAGGCACTGGAGGACACGACTCTATAAGTTTGTTCTCACGCACCATCCTGCATTGTTTTGTTGACATTTCGTGCAGTGGCTCTTATTCAACTCATTTCACTGACTTCTTTGTTTTCGCCGTTTCAATCATCCGATTATAATAGAGAAAAGGAAATATTTATGACAAGCTGATGAACGTTTTTAATTAACACCATCTCAATACAATTGGATTTATTTGACGAGGAAACTATTGTGTGACATGAAAAACAAACTCAATTTCAGTTATTCCTAATAACTTTTAACATTAAGAAAATATATATACTTATCAAAATACATTCGATATTAGTGATTTCTTTTTAAAATAGCTATGTGGATGTGGAAAGCATTTCCGCATATATAAACAGTCATTTTATGCTGCATTAACGCATTGACTGTCATAACACACGAATACGTGTGCCAGCAATAATATTTCCCGGGGCGCTATACCACACGAATTCGTGTACTAGCAATATTTACTGGTGTACGTGTACCAGCAATATTTCCCGGTGTACTATACCTCACGAACTCGTGTACCAGCAATATTTCCGGAGCGCTATACCTCACGAACTCGTTACCAGTAATATTTCACAGGGCACTATACCTCACGAACTCGTATACCAGTGATATTTTCTGGGGTACTATATCTCACGAACTCCTTTGCCAGCAATATTTCCCAGAGCGCTATACCTCACGAACTCGTGTACCAGCAATATTTCCCGAAGCGCTATACCTCACGAGCTCGTGTACCAGCAATATTTCCCGAAGCGTTACACCTCATTTCACGGGGCGGTATACCTCATTTCCCGAAGCACTATACCTCACGAACTCGTATACCAGCAATATTTCTAGGGACGCTGCACCACACGAACACACGGGCTAGCAATATTTTCATTGAAAACAATTTCTTGTTATGAAATGGGACTACTGATAATAATTTATTACCATCTATTTAGAAAAAGAACCCCGTGTGCCCTCCCCCCCCCCCTCCAGCAAGTGTAATTATATCAGCTTGACGTTCAACGTTAAAAAAAAAAAAAAAAAAAAAAAAAAAAAAAAACTAAAATTTGATATTTTTGAATTAAAAATGTATAAAATTAACAACCATTACCGCGATTGGGAATTGTGAACAAACTCAATAAACACTGAAAACCACTGTGTCAATGTTTGCCAAAGAAAATCCACTTCGTCGCAGTTTGCAGCGGTTAACGTGCCAAGCTTGATATGAATTAAAATACGAATCATAATTTTTATCATGGAAAGCAATTACTCGGATAAATATTTATTAATTATTTTGACATTAATTATCAAACTGAAGATTCCATCTAAAATCAGAGACGTCTGATAAATTTACAATCAATTATAGCCTTTATAAAATGTTTAGAAGATAAAATGGTTTATTAGGATCAACGGTATTCGAATTAAATTTCTAATTTTTCTGAAAACCAGTAACGAGCATCATTAAATGATAAAATAGGACTAATATATCTATTTTCATAATAAATAATTGTTTCTTTTCCGAAAATATATTAAATGTTCCGAAATGTAAAAAATCTGAAAAAAAAAATTCATAGTCAGAGCAAAATGAAATATAAAAATCATCCCAATAAAAACACCTTTAATATGTATGATGCCTGATATCAAATGTGTCTGCATTTACATTTGTATTTAATTTTTAGGTTTTATTTTCAGGATCAAATATATATCATTAAAGAAATTCATTTTTTAATTTGTGATATATATAAGCTATTAAAAAAAAAAAAAAAAAAAAAAAAAAAAAAAAAAAAAAAAAAAATTCAAAACAAGTTTAATGTAAAGGACTGTTTTCAGTAAATCGCAAAAACTTGACCATTGTTTAAAAAAAAAAAATAGCAAACAATTTACAGAGGAATTCAAGAAAATATATGCATTCATATTTGTAATAAAAGTACAGTCCTGAAAGAAAAAGAAAAAATTACCACCTTGACATCAAATGTGTCTGCATTTACATTTGTATTTAATCTTTAGGTTTTATTTTCAGGATCAAATATATATCAGTAAAGAAATTCACTTTCTAATTTGTGATATAAATAAACTATTAAAAAAAAACATGTTTAAAACAAGTTTAATGTGTTTTAAAGGACTGTTATCAGTAAAACTCAAAAACCTGATCATTGTTTAAAAAAAAAAAAAAAAAAAAAAAGCAAACAATTTACAGGGGAATTCAACTAACTCTACCGAAACTCATCGTATAAAAATGTGACTGGTATCAATCGATTAGTAATAACGTCTACTAATTAATGCTATATACTTAAATTTTGCTTATAAAATCGTCTACATATAGAAATGGTAACAAACTTGAAAATATTCAATATTAACACCATAGTTTGACATCACATTTGGATTCTTCTGTAAATTATACCCTTGAATACAAAAAGGGATGTCATTCGGTCGAGTAGTTTAGCAATTATGCATGTTTAAAGTCTGGAACTCTTAATATTAAATTCATTTTTAATCATTTTAAATCACAATGCGGATAGTTTTTTAAAGCACAACTCAAAACCTGTTTGGCGGAAAGAGCATATATATATATATATATATACAAAAAATTAATAATAAAATTCATAGGATAAAATTAAAAGATTTCATAGATTAATTTCGAAAATATTTAATTAATTTTTGAGAAAAAAAATTTAACCTATTAATTTTTTTAAAATCAGAAATCGATTTTTAGCATCTACAAATATGCGAATTCGAAACTACAGCCCATTTCGTCAAGTAGTTTTTGAGTTATGTTAAAAAAAACTACCCACATTGCAATCTTTTAATTTAAGGCTGTTAGTGAGTAACTTCTTTGTTCATCTAGGCTGTTCTCAAATTCAAACTGCCTACTTTATGACATATTTTTTAATTCATCTTTGTTCGGAAACGCATGAAATTGGCAGGTGTTCTTATTCAGAAATTTTGTAATCGAAATACGTTTTCCATATTTTAGTAAAAGTATAGAAGATCTTTCAGAAAATATTGTCACGATCGGCGGTTTGAACCGAATTTCCGACGCCGCAGCACGAGAAAGGAGAAAAACATGTTGTTACTTGACACGTGTCGCTTATAACTCGATAAGTAATTTATTTATCAAAAAAATAGAAAACTCATTTCAATTACAAATTGCTTCAACAGTCGGGCCTGCCAATTGTATGCCTTTGCATTTAAAAATTATCCAGAAAAGATATCAGAAAGTTTCGAGTTGTTGAGCACCATCATTTGAGAGCCACCTTAAAGGATGTCTCTTTTTTTTTTCTCAGTTTACAAAATATTTTCAAAATTTATGCTTAATTCAATATTTTATGTGTTAAAAGCTGACGAGCTGTGAATAAGATTTTAACACTTCAAATAAAATTAAGTATATATTTTAGAAATACTTTGAAAATTAAGAAAGAAAAAAATACATCCTTTAAGAAGAGTTACACAGAAAGCAGAAGTTAAATTATATTAATTTCCTGGGGAGATATTTTTAATATACGAGTGCATTCTACGCCCATAGGTTTAACATTAGCGGGAGGAATCGGGATGCTGACTGACTAACCCCTTAACATTAGGAGCTCAAAACTTATCTGCATAATTCCTATACTACTCGACCAAATGACTTTCCGTTTGCTACCGGAAAGTAAAATTTACTGAAGAATCTAAATACGATGTCAAAATTAGGTGTTAATTGTGTATTGAATGTGAATTGAATATTCTAAAGTTTGTTACAATTTCTATATGTAGACAATCTTCTAAGCAAAATTTAAGTATAATATTAATTAGTAGGCGTTATTGCTAATCGATTGGTACTAGTCGCTTTATTATACGATGATTTGCAGCAAAATTAGTAAGGATGATCACTTTTTTGTACAATAATGCTTTCGCGCAAGCTGAAAAAGAAACAATTTTGAATAAAATGACTTTAAAGATAAATATTCTTTATGCTGAATTTAGAGTTAGTACTGATGGTTAATTCACCCTAACATGTTATTCTAGTGCAAAATTTTCATTTTGGTTCTGTTATAAAGTATTAAAATTAACTAAATTTTAACAAGAGTTAATAAATAAAGTAATAATTTTTGTTGTTGTTGTTGTTGTTCAAATATACTTGACTCTTTGAAATATCATTGATTAAAATCATCACTTAAGCATATTTTAATTTAATTATGTATTTTCAGTTTGTGAAATGACGAGTAACTGAGGGAATTAAATAGTTTACAGTACTTTACCAGTAAGTATTCATAAATAGTAGTCTAAATTTTTAATTAAAATATTAACTTCTTTTAAATCTCGAGAAGTGATTCGTTTCAAAAATAAGCTAATCGTTTCAACAGCGATCATTTTACAACTCTTTCAATTGTAAATTCTTTAATTTCTTTAAAAATAATAAAATTTAATTAATTAATTAATAAATAATTAATAGCATAAAAATTGAGAATTAATAAGTAAAAAAATTTAAATAAAAAAATATATTATTAATTATTTTTTTATATTAAAAAAAAATAGGCATGTTTAAAATTGGATGCATCTTCTGAAGGAATATCTCTTTTTGCATTTTTTCCCCATTTTTAAGTACGAAATATAATAAATATTAATTTTTTTTGAACAATAATTACAATAATATTTATTTAAAAAAATAATTAATGAAAATTAATATTTGATAAAGGTAATTAATAATAATAATAGTAATACTTTTTTTTAAGAAAAAAATTCTTTACTAGTGAATACTTTTTATTATGAGAATCCTATTCTCAAGACTTTCTGTTAAAACATAAAATTCCTAAGACAATTTAAAGAATATATATCTGAAAGACATTGTAGAAAATTTCGTAAATTTATCTTTCGTAGAAATTCAGGTATATTGATTTAAATATGGCAAATCTTGAGAAAACACAGTCTGAGGTAAATTGCCTTTAATTCCTGGAGGAAGGCGCGGCAACCACTGATAGTGCAACATAAAAAAAAAATGTCAGATCTTTTGATAGAAGCATCGTATTTTGCATGAGGTTTGTGTCATTTTATTTTTCAAACTATTGATACAGAGTATGCTGTAAGCCAAGAAATTAAAAATGTGATTTTTTTTTTTCTTTTCTCGAGAATTTTGTGTTTTGGACCACATTGTGATGAAGTGGCTTTTTTTTGTGACAAAGCGGTTTTCATTGTTTATCGAGTCAGTTCACAATTCCTAATCATGGCAATTTTTGTTAATTTTATACATTTAAAAAAAAAATCTCATATTTTAGTTATTTTTAAACAAAAAAGTACCCCCCCCCCCCCTATTTTAGATAGATTTCGTAAGAAATACTACCTATTACATTCTCCCCTAAATTGGAATTTTTGAAAAAAATTTGCAGATCTACGCCGATCATGACTCCCAGTACCCAAAACCGCCCCCAGTTCAAAACTTTATATATATATATATGTCACTTTTTTATGGACACGATAACTGGAAAAATTCTGCATAAATATCTTCCAAACTGATACATAAAATCAAGGGGCATAAAATCTCGGTCAACTTCGTTAACGGGCAAAATCAAACCAGGGGGGAAGGGGGGGGGGAAGGGGGGGGCTTTTTGTGAAAACAGAAAAAAACCATAATTTCTTAATTATGATACGTATCGAATCCATTTAAAGTTATTATTACTTCTAGGAAAAAGGCCGAAAATTTATGTATGACAGATTTTTAATATCATTAAAAATGGCCCCAAAGGGGGGTTTTAGAAGAAAAAAAATCATAACTTCGTCAATTCACAAGATATCAAATCCGCTTAAATTTATTATTAATCCTCTTAATATTATCTAAAACTTTTATATTGACAAGTTTTTTTATAGGACCAACCCTTATAGCAAAAAAAAAAAAAAAAAAATCCCTGCCGGCTCCGCCTGCAAACAAGTTAGGTTTTGAAGTGGGTGGTTCGCATCTGCCATAAAATGGCAAAAAGGTCATTTCTTCCGCAATTCCCAACAAACAGGCGCCCCAAGGTCTGCATCTTCGAAATCTACCTGTGCTTGTAGGCCGAGCCGTCAGGGATTTTTTTAATACTGTTAGTGCAAAAAACTTTTTCTTTTTTTTAAGTGGACTTTTATTTAATGAAACACTGTTAACAGCCAAAGTACGTTTCTCACGCCTTAAATGCCTACAGAAGAGAAATATGCTAACGATTTTGTGAGACTTTACAAGACGAAAATTTTAGAAATAATAATAAAAAAAATAATAAATCGAAAACAATATATATGTACCAAAACTCAATTAATTAAAAAAAAAAAACTTTTTTAGACTCAGAACGTTGCTTACAAGACGAAAAAACATAATTTACAAGAATATAAAAAGTTGAAATCACATAACAGTATCTTTTCACAAGTTTCTTGTTTTTGGTTTTCACCTGTTTTTCCTATTTTTGCGATACATTTCCTTCTAAAATCAGGGCTAGAAGGTATGTAAGGGAATGGTTTCGCTGAGGATCTATTAACAACTCTACATAGGTGACAAAACGTGAGAAAAATACATACAATTTTCACCTATATCTTGGAAATAACGTCGTTTCGGCACACTGTGCGAGGAGGTGGATCGCTCACATGCTCTCCTTTATCTAAAAAAGCTGTAAAAGTATTAATTTTGGAACTAGCTCCTAATATCAGTCTCTTTCTGAGGTTTGAGCTGTTATTTCCCCAATTTCTTTTTCTATCTTTCATTTTATTTCCCCTTTTCCTTTTAACTTCAGCTACTTTATAATCAAAATTGAGTCTACATTTTCCTAATGCAATGATGGTTAATTTGGAATAAAAAATTATAATATAGCAAAAAAATTACATTCTCCAATTCGTATGCGTAAAATATCCATTTTTATACTAAGTAGAAACAAACAAAGCAATAAAAATCGTTTACCTAAATAAACTTAATAATAACAATACTTAAACTTTAAATTGAAAATTGAGAGAATAAGTACGAGAACGATTCATTAATTGCTATTTAGACTAAATATATATATATATATATATATATATATATATATATATATATATATATATATATATATATATATATTATCTTCATGCGTGTATCTATTTGTTGTTGTTGTTCTTAAATGGATGAAATAGGAAATTTTTATTGAGAAACCGCATCAGTTTCTTCGTTTGTGAAAACAAATAGACGAAACTACACTATATATTAAGCTGTCGAATACTATATCATTATTATTATTAGTTTTAATTAAAGGGGAAAAAACATATTCGCAAAAGAAAGACATTTATGTTTAGAAAAGTGCTTCTCTCATTTTATTTTATAATTTATAAGTTAATTAAACATTTTTAGAGAATTTCATATTTTATAAATAATTTCAATAAACAAAATTCAAAAATTTCCTATACTACAAATACCAATAAAGAAAGAATTTTAAAAATCGAAATGTAAGGTGAATAACATTTAAAGTAAAACATGGAAAAAGGGGAGGGGAGGGGGGTTGAAATACATTTTCCTTTTTATATTTTTCAAACGATTATTTTTCATTAAAAAAAATAACTTGCTCATAAAATTACCCAATGTATTCAAAGACCAAACGAGGTTAAAAAGCATTTTAATAAAAACAGATAAATTAAATATTTTTATATATTTAAAAAATAATAAAATATACGTCAGAAAACTTAAAAGGCTAAAATACATTTTTCTTTCAACATTTTTCAGGTTAGAAAACTAAAATTTCTCATAAAAATAACTTGCTCATAAAATTACCTATTGTATACAAAGGCCAAACGAGGTTTTAAATTATTTTAAGAAAACTGATAAATGAACTATTTTTATATATAAAATAATAATAATAAATAAAATACGTATGAAAAATTAAGAGGCTAAAATACATTTTTCTTTCTACATTTTTAGATTAGAAAACTAAAATTTCTCATAAAAAATAACTTGTTCATAAAATTACCCAATGTATTCAAAGACCAAACAATGTTAAAAATTATTAAAAAAAAAAAAAAAAAAAAAAAAAAAAAAAAAAAAAAACACAGATAAAGGATATATATATATATATATATATATATATATATAATACATAAATTAGGCGTAAGAAAAATTAAGAGGCAAAAATAAATTTTTTCTTTCTACATTTTAAGAATAGAAAAATATAATTTTTCATAAAAAAGAAAAAAAAACTTGCTCATAAAATTACTTAATGCATTCAAGGGCCAAACAAGTTTAAATGTTATTTAAAAAAAAAAAAAGAATAATTCAATATTTTTATACATTAAAAAAAAAAAAATAATAAATAAATAAATAAATAAATAAATAAAATAAAATATACATAAGTAAAAGTAAGAAACAGTGAAGAAAATGAATTATGTACAAAATTTTAGTAAAAGACTCATAAAAAATGCAATTAAATAATACCACAGTTACTTACTCGCATTGTGTTCATTCCATTCAACAATATAGCCGAAACAAACTATACGGAAATTATTGCCGGGCAAAGATTTAAAAACACTCTTGTGATTTCACAATCTCTTTTCATCGATTCATCTTCTGAGTGTTTCTTTCATCGTAATCGGATACGCAGTGCTGCTCTCGGAGTAAAATCGACCTTGGCGTGACGCTGTGATGTGATGTGCATGCCAAATTTGGCGCTCTTGACGAATCAAAAGCTAATTACGGAAGTTTCAAAATATTTTATCCGGACTGAGTAACTTTCTACAGTATTTTTGAAGTACTTCAGAAAGAAAAAAATTTAAACTTTTTTTAAAAAGATTATTGTTAATTTAAAATATGTTGTTCTCCACACATTAAATAGTTGGATTTAGATATTATTATTATTATTATTATTATTATAAGTGTGATTTAAGATCCTATATGGACTCATGAGTAGAGATTTCAATAAAACTTTTGCATTTGCCTACTTGGTTCCCAAAATGCAAGTTTATATGTTAAAAATAAAGGTATAATAGAAAATTCAGAAAACATGCAATAATAATTTGTAAAAAAGTTTCAATTTGTCCTAGTTTCTTTTTTTTCTTCTTTTTTTTTTTCCTTAGCACATACTTTTTTTTCAACCTTCATTATTGTTTTTGTAACTTACCGGCTTAATTAATTCGATTTTTATTGATAAAAATCTTTACATTTGTTTATCGCACAACACTGTTCTACATCCACCGACCTTGTCCAGAAAACATCGATATTTTCATTACTTAAGCCTTTTTTGTATTATGCTTAATTGGTGAAAAATATGGATCAAATTTGCAGAACTTTTTTAAATATTGTAGAATTTAAATTATAACAGCGACTTGAATGCACTGGGGGAAAAAATGTTGATTGGATCCCAGCTGCTAGTATTATACCGTAAAATTAACAGTAATAAACAGTAAAATAAGCAGTAACAGTGCATTACTGCTTATTTTACTGTTTATTACTATTAATTTTACGGTATAATACTGGCAGCTGGGATGCCAGTGTTATGCTGTAAAATCTACATTTTTTTTTTTTCCTTTTCTTTTCAGTGTGTGGTAAATCAAGAGTAGAATCTGAGAAGCCATTAACATTTTAAAATTTTATTTTGTTAATAAATAATTTATTTAGCGCAAATTTGTTTCTGTCCAAAGCAGCGGCCATAGAGTAATTAGTTCTTTGACGTCCGAAGCATATTTATAAACCGATTTTGGTTTATAAAAAATATAAGAAAAGCCCTCTTTTTTTCGTCAAATATGCACTTTATATATTTTAAAAATATATTTAAGGAGAATATTTGCATTAAGTATTATCATAAAAAGTAAAATAAAGTAAATGAAAAAAAAGGGGGTCCATTTTCCTTCCCTTATCCAACTTTTTATAGATAAATAATTTTACTATTTATTATACATTTTTCATTAAAAAATTATTAAATAAATACATAAAGTCATGGGTTATTTAATTACTTATTTTTAATTTCCGAATATAGTGCTACATAATGCTGATATACAGTATTTATATATATTTTTTCCAAATAAAATCGCAAATACTTTTTTTCTTTTCAAAATTAAAAATTAAATAAAAATATAACTATATTTTAAATTAATTAATAAATCCGATTTTCTCATTCCGAATAAAGTTTTCTTTTACTGAATTTTCTTGCAAATTTTTCTTTTTCTTTTTATCTTTTTTTTATTAAATCTTTCAGATTATAAAGGGGGAAAAATCATACTCTCTTTTCTGATTTAAAACAAAAGGCTGTATTGTAAAAAGTTTAACTTTTTTTAAACTTCCATATATACATATATATTTCTTTTTTCTATCTTTCTTTTTTTTTTTTTTTTTTTTTTTTTTTTTTAAGATTAAAATTATTTTATTAAAAACTATTTTATTTTTTCCTTATAAGATTAAAGATGTTATTATTTTTATTTTAAAAAGTTAATTCTTTCACTGAATTTTCATTTTTATTCTTAAAAAAAAGTTAGTTTCGTGGAGGAGAAATAAAGACAATAATATAAAAATGTAGCAACAATAATATAGTTAGGAATAGTAAAATTGTTGAAAAATAATTAATTAAACAATAAAATAGTTCATAATAAATAAATAAATAAACAATTTTCTTGCAAGATAAAAAGATTTCACAAAAAAAAAAAAAAAATAAAATAATTATAAAAAAAAAAAAAAAAAAAAAACTGATTTCTTGACAATGTTTTCTTTTCTTTCTTTTTTTTCGATAAATAAATAAATAAATAAGTAAAAGTCATTTGATTTTTCCTTCAGAAATGAATATTTCTAGCATAAAATACCTGTTCTTTCACTGTATTTTAATGTTTATTTATTTTTTTTTTTAAGCATTTTATTTCAGAAAGAAAGTAGAAAAATATGATATAAAATAACTGAGTTTTGATAATTCAGTAACTGAAAATACCTTACTTTTTTCTTTTCGAAATAAAATGTTTCATTCCAGAAGGCAAAATTTTTCATAAAAAATTTAACTACTGTTTTTTCTAAAACTAATTAAATAAATCGAAATAAAAGCCATCCAATTTTTCCTTCTGAGTCGAAAATTTCTAATGTAAAACACCACTCATTTCATTTAATTTTAACTTTGAATTTTTAGAACACAAAAGATAAATGAACTATTTATTCTATTTCAAAATAAAAATAGAATATTATGATATAAAATAATTGAATTTCAGAGAAATATGTAAATAAATAAATAATTTTATATTTTCGAATAAAATGTTTCATTCCAGAACGCTGATTTTTTCATGGAATTTTCATTTCTATTTTTCAAAAATTGGTTAAATAAATTAAATTAAATTAAAGCCATCCAATTTTCCTTGTTGAGAAGAAGAGTTCTAACGTAAAATACCACTTATTTAATTAAAGTTTTTATTTTATTTTGAAGAAATAAATTAAAAACAAGTAGAAAAATAATAATCGTCTTATTTTTGAGGAAAATAATAATGTCACCCCTTTTTAACACTTTCCAACCTAGTTGAAAAGTGTTTATGACTTCGGTTTGTCTGGCGGTCTGCCGTTTGCCGTTTGTCCATGCTCTAACTCCCGTAAATATGCTCGGATTGCTCTGCAATTTTTACATCTATATTACATTACATCGTTTGCGGTTTAATTAAATAATGTTTCACAATTTTAAACGCATTGAAATTTATACATATCACTAAGGTGCATTACAAGAGGCTTACTACAGAATATTGTGCGTATAGCAGTCATCGTTCATTTACAGGGACACACAAAAGAATTCTCTACTGTCTGTTAACAATAATTCCTGGAAGTGCGTTTTAAGTTTCTGAACGTGATTTTAAATTTAACTCACTTTTTGTCTATTACTTGGTGTGTATATTCTGTATTTCACATACAAGGCAGCACAAAAGTTCGCGAACACATTTCCGTTTATTGACAGAAACTCCAGAAGGAGAATTTTAAACTGCGCTACGCGTTTCCTAACTAAACTAAAATTTAGCATCCTATGTAGTATATATAAAAATCTACAGATCATATATAGGGCTGAATAAAAGTATTCGGATATTTTCCGAATATTGTATATGTTGGAAATATATGTTGAAAATTCCTGAAATCACGTTTTTAAATATGTTATGCGTTTTTCAAATTGTTTACTTAGATGTTATCTTTCTGCTTATTAAACGGTAATGATTTGTAAAATTATTTTGGAAACGTTGGAAAGTGTTACATAATCTATGCTTGACGCATGATTTTTCGTTCTTGTTATTATTTAAAATAAAAGTTTTTACTAAAAAAGGTTTTTTTTTTTTTTTCATTATTGATATGTAGAAAAAAACCCCCAATAAAACACTCTGATTTTTTAAACGTAAATAAATGAAACCATCTAATCTTTGAAAACGTAATTTTAAATTATGTACTTCTACTTTCACAGTAAAAAGTTTTACTCTAAAATGCTGAATCTTACACTGAACTTCCATTAACGAATCCTGTGTTAAGTTCGTTTTCTCGCCACGTCAATCCTTCTGCTAGAAAGCGACATTGCCAGGAAAGGCAGCTCAGCATAAAACGAGATTATTATTATTTTTCAATCTCTTTTCGCCTAGATCCTAGATTATCACGCTGTTTAATTTAACAAAATCATTTGAATGCTAAATTAGAATGGTGGGACAATCTGAATAAATAGTTTTTACCAGGCAAAAATATATTATTTCAATGTTAATGACTAATATTATTATTATATGTCAATATTTCTCAAACCTTTTTTACTTTTCTATCTTTACAAGAAAAAAATATTGGATTCGTGAAAAATTTCGATTTCCGGTTTTATACGTTTTAAAAGGTCTTGAACACGATTTGACTGTTTTTAGAAAATGTCTGTCTGTGTGTGTTATACAATTTTTGTGGGCGCTCTTATCTCAAGAACTAATGCACAAAATTTAATCAAACTTTAGATTCAGTTAGATCTAAATCTAAATTGGTGCTGATTATTTTTTGGTGTAAATCGCCCAACAGGTGGCCCTGCTATTCTACATTTTTCATGATTTTTCGCAATAATCTCAAGAACTAATGCCCGGATTTTCATCAAACTTCATATTCAGTTAGACGTTGGCATAAGTTGTTACTGATCAGGTTTTGATGTAAATAGCCTAACAGGTAGCGCTGCTACGCTGCATTTTTCAGGATTTACACGATTTTAGTTATAGTCATATCTCAAGAACTAATGCACGGAATTTCACCAAACTTCATATTCTGTTGGACCTTGACATATGATGGTGTTGATTAGGTTTTCGTGTAAATCATATAACAGGTGGCGCTGTTATACTGAATTTATTTTTATTCTAAAATGCATAATTAAAAAAATTACTCTTTTTGAAGTATTAACATGTATGAGTTAGAAGAAAGTTTCGGGATTGGCACATCCGACTAGTTTTTTATCAGTGACACAATTTTGATTGAAAGCGACCAATATAAGGGTCTGTTTTTATTATAATTATAAGAATAAATGTTATAATATTATTAAGAATATATTTAAAAAAACACGTTATTTATTAAAGATGCAAAATTAAGGAATTGTTTAGAAAATATACTAATTGTCGCTCACTTTTTTTTAAAAATATGGCAACAGGAAAAAAACAAAAAGCATTTTTACATTACTGCAAAAGTTACTTTACAATATTGCAACAAAAAAAAAAAAAAATATTTATTGCTGACAGTCACATGGTAAGAGATTTAAAAAAGAAAAAATCATGCCAGAAAATTATTTAAACTATCTAGGATTTCTGAATTACTCTCTCAGCGTATATTCGAACTTTAATTGAAATTAATTTATTAATTGATAATTAAGAGGTTACTTCACTCACGCGAAAACACCCGCTCGCTAATGTTAATACTATGGGACAGTTATTTTATAATATCTAGTTTGCATTTCAATATTTTTAAATGATTTTTTTTTTCATTGGATATCTAAGGTATGCAGGCCTTTTCACTTTTTTGATTTTGCGAAATGTAATCTTTACATACATGAACCAAGTTAAATTAAATAAAAACGTGCAAAAATGAAAAAATGTTTAATTTAAAAAATATATTCAAGATTTAATAAATTTACTTAAATATTGCTATTTCTTAAATATATTTGAGCCAGTTGATGTTATATTTTGCCAAACACTTGATTTGGGTATCAATAATAATCTTGTTTCACAAAAATAGTATCTTATGATTTTTCCCTTTTTAATTTCATTCTTTAATGAATATCACGGTTCGCATAGGTGGGATTTTGTAAAAGGGGATAAACATTAAATATATATATATATATATATATATATATAATTGATTTAAAAATAAATATATAAATACATAGATACACAAATTAAATTAAATTTTTGAAATAAAAAAATAATATTTCTATAAAAATTGAGTCAAAGTGAAAATAACTAATAATATTTGTTCTGGAATAAACCGTATCCTTTAACGATAATTTCAAAACGTTAATAAGTACTAAAATCCTAAATGTTACAAATAATCATGTGTTAGAACATTCAGTGCATATATAGAACAATAGTGGGTTTTTTTCCCCTCTTTCATATGAAAAGACTTATAAATATACATATTCAATAGACTAAAAAAATCATGAGCATTCACTTTCCCAGTAATAAACGAGAAGGGACATATAACATATATCTTAGCATAGACTATATTATATTTTCAAAAGCAGTTTCATAGGATTAGTCGCGACACACCTGCGACATTCTTTCAACACTCTTGTGTGTTGCGACACACCGACAAAAAAAAAAAAAAAAAACATATAATAATAATAATATGCATGTAAATAGTTGCTATATAATATAGAAATTAACAATATACAAAAATTCAAATTAAAAAATTATCTAAGCACCATAAAATGGCGAATTATATCATATTAAAATAATCATGTCAACAAAATTTAAATGATATTTTGTAAATTTTATACTTTGTTGAAATTGCTACTTTTAAAAACTGAAATTCTAAATAAAAAAAATCGGTGAATAAGTATACAGGTCATATTAAATAATATTATTTAAGGTTATTTATTATATTATTATGATATATTATTTAATTTAATCGGTATTTCATCCTGTGACATCTACTTTTACGTTGATTATAATGATTAAGTAGTCAATTTAAAGAGTATTTGAAAGAATTGCTAAAGACTAACAAGTAGAATCTAATGCACAGAAAAAAACATAAGCAACTAAAATAAATTTAGCGTTGAATTATTGGAAGTTTTCTTAAGGTATCAACACTTTAATGCCCTGAAATCTAAGGCTTTTTTAGGCATATTTATTTATTTCTTTAGTTTTAACGAAATGCGGAATATTTATGAAAATCCATTTAGTATACTAAATTTTTGAAGTAGAAAACTGCATTTTTCTTTAGTTCCTGCATTTCCGGGCTAGGCATTGCCGAAGTGTATATAGAAGTCGGTCATTATTCGGAATGAGAGGAATAATTTCGTAATTAAATTTAAATGAAGTGTTTATTTTTTACAATTTATTTTTATAAAGTATTTTCGTTTGAATTCTGTTATTCTTTAAGAGCTATTCTCAGAAAAAATAATTCAACAGACAAAGGTATAACTTACCGCGCTTCCCTTCCGAGTTCTTGATTCAGACTAATAAAAAATAATCTATAAAATAATCTATAATGGCTAAACAAACCCTAACAGCGTATTTTAAAATTTCAAATATCCCATTCGCAGGAGACAGAAGACTCTTGATTTTTGCTCGATTTTCCATGCTCCTGATTTTTGACATATTTCTCCTAATTTTCTAACACAATTTTTCTCATTCTTATATTTAAATATGCTAGATAAATCATAGGCGTTTATTTCTTTTCCTGCGTTTGATTAGTGCTATTTGATATGATGGTAGTTCAGGTCAAATATATATGAGGGCCCTTTTAAAATTTTCTGACTCTTGCTATGAGTAAATTTTCAGTTTTCATTCTTAAATGCACAATCTGATACCATTAATTTTATTTTCTATAAAAAATAAATTGTAACTTTATATTGCAAACTGTAAATTCAAATTTTAATGTAATCATCATGTATCATTTTATTTTTTATATTAATAATTTCTTTATTAATAACTTATCAGTCATAACTTTCGTAATTGTATCTTTTTATGAACAGACAAAATCCATTTCTAGTATGTCTAATGAATTTTAAATTGTTTTAAAACACATTTTATGTCATTTGCTTAATTAAAAACATTTTGAAGCCCTTAATTAAAAGTATTTTTAAATTTATTAAGTATATATGGCTGCAATATTATTTAAAATGAATTAAATTATTATTTTATGTTTACGTATAAAAACAAAGAAAATTCATTGAAAAAATTCTCCTGATTTTTATCCACTGGAACTTGGCAACTGTGATATTGTAAAGAATACCATAAAAATGAAGCCTCGATGAAACATTCTGTTTACTGAACTTTTCGTGTGTGTGTTTGCCAATAATTTTAATTATGGCTAAAACAAGTGCACCAATATGATCCCGAAAACTTAAACAATTTGTCTTGAAATAATTGCTATTCTAATAAATAATTTAATAAATTATTTTGTAAGTTCGTGATTTACAAAGAAATTTGCTCACAGCTATGGAATTCGCTTTAATGCCGTATAATAAAACCGAGACTTCCTATTAGAAAAATTATCCAATTTCCCTTGATAGGGACATTTTAACCTCGGCAAAACACAATAAGCAACCTCTGTGCCCCCCTGCTTGAATCTGAAACATTTAGAGCCTTGAAAACTTCTAGCTCTCCGGTAAGCTTAAACATCGACTAACAACAAAAACAGCAGTATAAGCATCCGTTCTACTTACAGTGACAACCTATTACACGCTCTGAGGTCATGTAATCAATTCAAAACTACTGTTTCTCTTTCAACACAAAAAGACCAAACACACTGCGAGGTAAATCGTAATGAGAGATCATTAGTCAAGTGCTGTATAAATTATTTAACGAAATTAGATGTAATTTTTAATGTTCTAAATTCTTATACCATGGAAACGACACTTTTTATTTATTTATATTTTAGATTTTGTATGTTTACACCAGAACGATGTATTCATTGTTTTTTTGGCAGTCTTTGTCGGCTAATATTAAGAAAAGTATTGCAGATAAAAATATGAAAATTAGTAGTTCTATAGAGAAATGTTCGATAAACACGCTGAAGCCGACAATTTTTAAATCTAAGAATTATTTTAAGAGCTATTTAATGTTGAAGTCGACCAAAATAGTTCCGTTAATAAAGTTTTATAGGGACAAAAACTATGCATAGTAATTTAACCGTATTTTACAGAGACTACTTGATAAGATTGCGGTGTGCAGTGGACATTTATTTTTTTTATTTGACTATTTTTCTGAGAGTTTTTTTTTTCTTTTTAAAAAAAATTTTTTTTATTCAAATGTCATTATTTTAATAGAGACTTATTTCATATTTAGCGATGGTTATCTTTTAAATTATTGGCAAATTGTAAAACAGCGCAAAGAATAATATTTCCTTTCCATTTAAAAATGTATTTACACGTGACTATTAAAAACAGAAAGAAAACTCCAAAATAATAATTAAATGATCGCGTGTTAAAAGCAGTAAATTGGGAAAATTACGTCATAAAAAATGTATTTACACGTGAATATTAAAAAATAAAGAAGTCTTAAAATAATTAAACTAATACATGAGAAACGCATTTAATGGTGAAAATTACATCATCTATTAAAACAATACATTTGAAACGATTTTCTTATAAATATTCATGTGACGTCACAGCGGGAATCGCATGGCGTTAAAGTAGCGCGGCTAGCAAGTTTGTTTGTATATTTCATCACTTGATGCAGCATAAATACAGGACAGGTAAATGCATGCGTAAAATGCTTTAGATTTATTTTTTACGAATTACTTTTCTATAAATATCTATTAGAAAATTCGTATATACTTATTAATTAAAATAATCAATTTACATTAAAAAAAAAAACATGATACATATGCATGAAGATTCATTAAAATAAAAATAATTCATGCATAAGCTAGACCTGTTTCTGAAAATATCTAAAACTCGACATAAACATAAAACATAAGCGCAAATTTTCTAACACAGCGATTCTCAATGCTGCTATTTTGAATGTTATTCATATTATTTGCAAGTAGGCGAATTTTTGTAGTCTCGATGATTATGTTCGTGTGTATAAATTATAAAAACATGGTTTAGAGAATTAATTATACAAATAGCATAGAGGCAAATATTTAAATTCACAAGTAAATGTTTCCCACACACAAAATACAAAAATTAAATTAAATTAAATTAAATTAAATTAAATTAAATTAAATTAAATTAAATTGAAATTAAAATTAAAATTAAATTAAAATTAAATTAAAATTAAAATAAATGTGCAGGAAGCTAAACTAGGTAAAATACTTCATTTGCCCGCAAATCCGATTACGAAATTTCAGTGCTTACAAAAATATTGAGAAGTTGGTAACCCGATCACGAAAGATCATTCTTGAAAATTTTAAGAGCAATTTACGTTATGTTAAAGACAGCAAAAAGCGAATTTGAGAGGACTGGGGAGTATGTCTTTCACACACACACAAAATATGACTGTATTGTTATCACTTACAATCGTGCGTCCCGCGACACACACCTTTTTTATTTCTTTTCTTTTTCACGCTTTAAATTATCCTGAGTCTTTGTAATAAAAGGGAAATACAGTTTCTGCCTAAAACATAAGAATAAATCCTTGTTTGTGAAGCTAAAAAAGAATAAAGAAAACTGGCATTAAATTAATAAATAAAGTCATAACAGGTTTAAAAGGGGGAAATTAAACAGAAAATAAACAACGACGTACGGCATTATTTTTCCAATATACGTTTTGTAAACTCCATAAAGCATTACCAAAGTTTTACGGTCCAAAATATACGTCGGTGTTTATTTTCTGTTTAATTGGTGTTTTAATACATTGCTATTGCCTATTCAAAGCTTACGTTTGCATTTTTAAAAAATACAAAAAAATCAAACAGGACGAATTTTCTGTGGCATCCTGAAATGAGAAAACTTCTGGCCCTTTTTTACCCTCCTAATTTCTAAAGCAAAAGATTTCAACTTATTTTAATTACATTGAAAATGTATGAAAAAGGTAAATAAATGAAAACGACAAAAAGAAGGAAAACGCTAAACACCTTATTGACAGATATTTATTTAAACTTGTAAAAACCCCAAATTAGTCTTTTTTTTTTTTTTTTTTTTTTTTTTTTTAAGATATAAGGCAGTTTTTTATTGTTATTAATGGGTAATTTAATAATATCTCTACTCTAAATAAGTATAATGGCCTTTAAAAAAAAAAGCATTATCTTTGCATTATTTTTATGAGGCGTGCTTCCACCCTTGTTTGAAAGAGAAATATCAATCCCTCTGGCCTTAATAAATCGGAAAAGTTATGCCTAAAGTGGTCATTATCACATGAACTCGTAACTAATTAAAGCAATATCAGGATTTCACTAAAAAGTGAAATATTTAGAGGATGTTGAATTTTCCCCAACGCCATGAAATACAGCAGCAGATCTCTCCGATCGTCCTTGGTGAACTTCAGAGAGTATTAAGACCATGGTCACAGTGAAATGATTCCTAACAGTTTCCCTGAACAGCCGTTTCATTATTAGGTGACATTCGTTAATTACTTCACTCAAATTGTGAGGGTTTTTACCTCCCCCACCCCCTATATCACACTCGTGTGATACCACTCCTCCCCCTGTTGTGACGACACATTTTCTGCAACTATTAATTGAAAGATAGCCAAAAAAATTGTATATGTGATCTATTACCTACTGATATAAATATAAATACTATGCAACCCTTAAAATCGTGTATTCTTTCACTTCAGGTTGTTGGAATTGAAAGAAAAAGGAAAAATATATAACCAAATTCTACCTGAATAATAATACCTTTTTTATGAACTTTATTATACTACTTGAAAATAGTGTCAACCAATTGCTTCATATTTTAGATGTGATGTCACAACATGTTATCGCTAACTCTTTCCTCCTTTTCACTGTCACACTGTGTCACAATTTGGAGACCCCCCCCCCCCCGTGAAGTGTGACGTAATTAATGGATGATCCTTTTAGAAGCAATCAACTTTACACACGTTTGAAAGAACTGAAGGGGCAGGCAGAGCCATCGCAAAGACTTACACCCTGTTCACATCGAACATTTAAGATATCTTAGACCGCCATTTTTGAGGTGATACCCTCCCGGAATTGAATACCTGTCCACACCGCAAAACTCATCTAAGATAACTCACTGAACATCACCGCGTCCGAGATCTGAACAAACATAGAATGTGCGCATGCGCATATGTTAAAGGCAACCTCAACAGCCAATCGGCCCCCAGAGCCAATCAGACTGAGTGGTACTGGCTGTATCTAGCAATAGAAAATTCGAACTCACTGAGTTTCTGGAACTCCCTCAGTGAGTTCGGCGGTCTAAGATATCTTAACTATCCGATCTGAACGTAGTATTATACCCGGTTCAGATCGGATAGTTAAGATATCTTAGATCGTCGAACTCACTGAGGGAGCTCCACAAACTCACTCAGTGAGTTCGAACTATCTATTGCTAATTGCTAGATACAGTCACTACCACTCACTTTGATTGGCTCTGGAGGCTAGCTGTAACTGATTGCCTGTTGAGCCTGGCTTTAATTTATGCGCATGGGCACATTCTATGTTTGTTCAGATCTCGGACACGGTGACGTTCAGTGAGTTATCTTAATGAGTTTTGCAGTGTGAACAGGTATTCAATTCCGGGAGGGTTCCACCTCAAAAATAGCGATTATCTTAAATATCCGATGCGAACAGGGTATTACAATTGGGAGGCCTCAAAATTGACACGTCAATTACCGGCGTTTGACAACTGTGTCTATTTTTTTAACCAGAAAACGGATTACAGTAAAATCTGTGAAAACGGAACATCTCTTTAACGAAAACGTGTCTTAAACGGAAATATTTTACGGTCCAACGTAAGGAATACCATACAATTATACCTGCTAACGCGATGATAAACTGTTAAAAAATAGGATTTTTTTTCCCTTTAGATTCCATTTTCATAGGTTTTACTGTATATAATTTTGAAGAAAAAAAAGGAAAATATTTCATAAGTTTGTGTTTTTGCCGAGTCTAAAAAAATTATCAACTTTGGGGAGGGTGTCTCCCCTATCCCGCCCCCCTTCCTTAGCTAGGATCTTGGGAGCAGGCCAAGATCTTGATAACCCCAGGTCCTGGTCAAAAGGAGTTATGCCCACCCTCTCTTTAAATACAAATTACATTATTGCTCATTTATAAAGTGAAGATGTTAAACTTGGGGCATGGATATTCAAGAAGGTTCGGGATAACAAATATTTGCGCTCGAATACAAAATTCGTTTTCCTTTGACAAAAATCACGATTAGCTTCATTTCTAAAATGTTGTATTTTGATGTATCCCTAATTTTTGGTTACAGAAATCTAATAATTGTAAAACTGGTTTAGATTTTATAGATTATTATCATCTACTAGCTGAAGTACCCGGCGATATTAAATTGTAAGGGATATTAAAAATGTTTGTTTAGAAAAATCAATTTCAAAATTATGCGGTATAAAAGAAAGCAGTCGAAATGTTATACACATGAATCGAATAAAAGCCCAATATAAAAATATATAAATTTATGTAATAAACTCATCAGAAATCAGCCATAAATCAGCTTGATTCCATTCATCATTGGATCAATAAAAGCTAAAAAGGGAAAATATCAAACTCTCTTTGAACTGTACCATGATGGGACGAACTGAAAACGATGTCCTTTAAAATGTCCTTTAACCATTGCGACAGATGTATTACAATTTTAAACATTATATGTTATTCAAATATTAGCGTACTTTTAAATAATAACATGTTGGATATTTCCATCGCTCCTGGCCTTCTCAAATAATTAAGTGTGAAAAGACACGGGATTACCAAACTCAAAAGGGTATCATGTTCATAGGGTTCATATCCATGTCCAAAACCTGAACAACATATTCAACTTTCGTAGCAATTTTGAAGCAATCTTTCACGTAGACAGTAGAACAGAATGTAATCCGATTTTTACTTTATTCTATCCATACAAGAAAAAAGTATTGGATTCATGAAAATTTTCGACTTCTGGTTTTCGACGGATTTATACGTTTTAGAAGGTCCTGAACATGATTTGATTTTTTTTTTTTTAAATGTATGTTTGTGAGTTTGTCTGTGTGTCTCTATGCATAGAAGTTGGGTAGAATAACTAGAAGAAAAACAACGCTGTTTTACGCTAGAAGTACGCAGAGACTCGGTATTACTGGATTTCTTTGACGGACCTATGATACCCAGAAATCCCTTGAGGAAAGGTGGATAGTGTGGCTTTTAAATTTTCTTTATTTTAATGTTTGATCAATTGTTACTTTGTTAATCTTATGAAGTTCCTTTTTCAATCCTATGGGTACATCAATCACTATTTTCAGTGCCTCCAACTCCCTATTCTCTCTCCCCTACGCCAGCCACATCTATAGGGGTCTTTGCCAAGTTTTCTCCAACAGCAGGCAGTTCAGGGATCCTTTTATCCTATCAGCCCCAGTGCGCTTCAGAGTTGTTTTCCTTCTACAACTTCTTTGTCTGTATCTCTGAATGTGACATGAATTTTGTGGGCGCTATATCTGAAGAACTAATACACGGAATTTAATAAGACTTTAGATCCAGTTCGACCTTGATATAAATTGGTGCTGATTAGTTTTTGGTGTATACCGCCCAACAGGTGGCGATGCTATGCTGCATTAGTCACGATTTTCAAGATAGCTATATCTCAAGAACTAATGCACGGACTTCCATCAAATTTCAGATTCAGTTAGACATAAATTGTTGCTTATTAGGTTGCGATGTAAATCTTCCAACAGGTGGCGCGCTATGCTGCATTTTTCACGATTTCCGCAATAGCTCTATCTCAAGAACTAATGCCTGGATTTTCATCAAACCTCAAATTCAGTTAGACGTTGATATAAGTTGTTGCTGATTAGGTTTTAGTGTAAATAGTCCAACATGTGGTTAGGATTCATACGATTTTAGCTATCATATCTCAAGAGTTATAATGCACGGAATTTCATCAACCTTCATATTTTGTTATTTTGAAAAATTAACATGCATGAGATAGAAGAAAGTTTTGGGATTGGCATATTTGATTAGTTTTAAACATGTTTAATAAAAGCGTAAATGTACAATAAAACGAACAGAAAGGATTTTACTGTATTGTTTCTTATTCATATTTCGTAAAAGTCGAAATATTTCAGCGATCAGAGTTAGAGAACGAAGAAGAAGGTAGACAGATAGGCAAACATACCCTTTTTTAAAACAAGGAAAATTTACATTGATACACCGGAAAATTAAACAAAAAATAAAAATAAACTTTAAAAGAAATGTCAAAATAATTGTATTTATTAGAAAGTAATACGAATATATGAATATATATATATAGGTAAAATAAATATCGCTGTATTGCATAACACAATTTTAATTTTTAATCGTTAAAAAAATGCTTTTTTTATGTCTTAAAGTAAATATAGATTTTCTTAAAGGGGCTGAAATACATAAAAATGTCGAGTGTTATTTCCAGCTCTTAACAGAATTAAATAACCTTTCAGCGTTTCTCCTGATTTCACGCTATCAAATCAATTTTAAATATATCCAGGAAAGTTCACCGCCCGCGTTGTTGCCATCCTCCCACACACAATTAAGAGGGGGAGGAAAGAAAAAGAAAGAAAAACCCTCACAGTGTGTTTTCTCATAGCCACACACGGATGCCCGTTTCACAATCCCTCCCCGCTTTGTCATTGATATAATCGAGTCAGTGGCGCGTGCGCTACTTTCCTTATAGGCCATTGTTATTGCCACCCTGTCCCTCCCTACTACTATTAGAAGAACCTTGCCGACTCGTAATATAATAGCCTATTATTACTCTCTACACGCTGGACATTCTTAATGCAGAAGTCTTGTTTTAAAATCTTCCCTCTCTCAGCGTGGCAAATGGAAACAAAAATATTCTTCCCAGATGACGTTTGTTTTTCACCCTCTTGAACACTATTGTTACCACGAGCAATCTAAGGAAAGTGTGCTGTGTTCTGAATAGACCGCTGCACGCAGAGCTACAAATTCGGCATGAGGGTATACCTGTATATCTGAAATAATGCACCTCGAAGCCCAATTTTCGTTTCTTGATTAGATTACTTTAAATTAAATTTTTTTATGCGATTTTTTTTTTTACGTTTTGAGGCGATTTTTCTACATTAATAAAAAGAATCTTCAATCTTTTAGCCTAATGTAATGTAGTGATTTTTGTTCTCTTTTTAATAAAGTTTATTCGGAAATCGTACAGTGATTTTTGAATTTTTCATGAATTTCTCAATGCGATTTTTAGAGTTTTTTCGCGTTTTCCAGTGATTTTTTGACATCGGTAAAAGAAATTTTACTTTAAAATTTTAGTCTAATATAGTAAATTTTGTCTTATTTTTGAAATGTCAAAATTTCTTTACTTTTGCGATTTTTAGCAATTTTTTTTCCTTTTCGCGGCAGTGTTTGACACTCGTAAAAGGAATTCTGTTTCGAACATTTAGTCTAACTTAGTACATTTTGTCTTCCGCGATTTTCAATGCGGTTTTTAGCGTTTCGCGCCGATTTTGACATTTGTGAAAGAATTCGGTTACAATGTTTTAGCCATTGCTGTCCATTTTGTCCTCTGCGGTTTTTCATTCGATTTTTAGCTTTTTTTTTTTTTTTTTTTTTTTGTGTTTTGTTGCGATTTTTCCACATTAATAAAAGAAATCCGGTTTCAATCTTCTAGCCCAATATTGTAGTACTCTTTTCATTTTTTTTCGAAATTCGTGCTGTGATTTTTAATTTTTTCACGATATTTTACTGCAGTGTTTTGTGTTGTTTCGGATTTCGTGCTATTTTTTGATGGGCAACGCCAGACAGTTCAGCTAGGAAAAAATACTTTCAAAGAAAGATTTATTGGCTTGTCGATACGCTTGCTCTTCACAAGATCCGTATTAATTTCTCGCGCATTTAATTTGTATTACTGTCCGTCATTAATATCTGATACATCATAGCTTTGGTGAGCATAGGAATTTACAATTAAAAAAAAATCAAATAATAGCACAAATAAGATTTACCAGTGGACCTATGCGAAGATTTCGCATTACAACCTAACATTTTTTAGCAATATCTGATATTTTTTTAGATAAAAGTTCAAACTTCTAAAAAAAAAAAAATAAGTGCTAAAAATATTTGCAAACAACATTAGTCAAGCCAGAATATCATCTAATTTATTCAATCAAAGTTACAGAAAAAACTGACCGAAAATAGCAAACGCGATTTTTTTTTTTTTTTTTTTTTTTTTTTTTTTAACTGCATTAGAAGGTGACATAATTTGTTTCGGAAAAAAAACATGGGATAAAGAAAAATAAATTATGCGCATTTGAATTATATGGCCCACTTTATCTTTATTGAACATTTTTTTTTTATAATCATTGTTGCGGTATTTTATTTTTGTGGCGTTTTTAATTTGAGGAAAACCTTTCATTTCATTTATAAAAACAATGTCGATTTAATTTTTAATTATTTGCAATTTTTAATCAAAAAACATGTTTTAACGAAATGTGAGTGTACTATGTCAGAAGCCGGTTCAAAATCCTTTCATATGATATTTCATTTATCATTCTGCGTTTTTTATTTGCTTAGAAAAAGGGATGTTGATAACAGAAATAATATATAGGATTAATATGGCAATTGCCATTAATATATGAAAATAATTGTTTTTCATACATGCAAGTATTGATTAACAATGTGATAGATGAAGGGCTCGATTAACCTCTGAAACACAGTGTCATTTCGAGGAAGGTTTCTGAATTCTACCCGCTCATCAATGTTACAAATCTATTCCCAGAAGTGGCTCACCAGAGAATCTATTAAACCACAGAACAGATTTTAACAGAATCCACTGAACAACATTTTTTTTAATGTTGCCTGTATAAAAAATACTACAGAATGTATTTTCCCGCATCGACTTTCCGAAAATATCGGCCGTGGTAGGGAATTTCTACTGGTACTTACTTTTAAATGCTATTCAATGATCACTAAAACGATTTGCTCCAAACGAAAATGATAAAAACGTTGGACGTATCTGTAAATTATATATAAAAGTCTCGTAAGAGGAGTTTACATAGTGTTGTGCCATCATTCGAGTGAATCATTTGAACAATTCGATTATTACAAATCATTCGAATATTTCGATTATCCATACATTGAAAGCGAAAAGTGCTTTCTCTAAGATTCACACAAATCTTGACCCACAAAATTGATCTTTTTGCGCATGCTTCAACTTTTTTTAAGGCTTCTCCCCTCAGAAACGGGAAAGCTGTTTAGCCCTCACCCTCCCAACTAACTAATGCCCAGAAGCGAAAAGAAAGTGACGAAGGGAGAGGTCGTCATTCCTCCACGTCCTTTGTTTGACAGCGGGCTGAATTAACCGGATTATAAGGGAATTAGGGAATTGAAAAGAGATGGAGGCGTAATATGACCATTGCGTTGAAAGCTAAACTTTTTTCTTTTAAAGAATTTACAGGAAGGTTTTATTTTTTATTTAAAATTTATCTCCGATTTTTAACGTTGTTCCGAGTTTTTGCGGAGATTTTCACAGACCGGATCCGAAGACAGTGGAGCGGCCGATCCTAAGTTCATTTAATTCGAGGTCGGTTTGAAATAAACCGGCCAGCGTAACGGGCGAAGCTCCGCTAGTAGAAATATAACTCGGAACAATCACTCGATCAAATTTTTTTTTCCGAATGATGCATGTTTTCTTTTTCTTTCTTCAAGTTAGAAAAATAAATACACTAAAAAAATTATTTCATGAAATGTTATTTGTTTCCACATCGCTTTAATTTGATTCTTATTTAACTTATAAAATGTATGGTTTCAGTTGATTTAAGGGGAAAAAAACTAGAAGGTTGATATAAATCATTCGATTATCAAAATAACTCGAACGTAAATCATTCGATTATCATAAAAACTGGTTTCGCCCATATCTCTAAGTTTACATTCTTATAAGTATCTTTGTTACCAGTGATGAGGGGAACTGAATCACTTTACTAACAGTATTATTATATACTAAATTTGGCCTTATTTAATTGTATAACGTCCAAATATTAAATAAAGGCAAATTTAGTATATAATAATACTGGTAGGAAAATGATGCAGCATCCCCTAACGCTGCCACTGTTAGTTACATGAGATTTTATTCAATTTCTCTAACAAATGCAGATGTTTCGGGGTTGAAAAGTAAGTATTCTTTTAAGGATGGGTTAAATTCTCCTGTACAAGGAGATGCTTATTCTAATGAAATTAAAGTGTATAACGTATAAGTATATCCGCATATGAATCCTAGAAGAACAATATTACTGGAAATTGCGAGCATAAAATTAAAGTGATAACGGGGCTTCAGGGCGGGAGAGCTCTCTGAAGAAATATACTTTTAATACTAAAAAAAAAAAAAAGAAGAAGAAGAAGAAGCAGTTTTAGGATATCATTGCATAAAACCGTGGCAGTTCTAAAACTTCAATTTCCTGATGCTTCGAGAAATTCATTTATATATATATATATAACATATTAGGAAATTTAATATTTAATATTTGTTTGAACATTATATACACTTTATATAAAAAATTACAATTATAACATACATAATTACAATTATAACATATTAGGAAATTTAATATTTGATTGAACATTATATACACTTTGTATAGTTGTGATTGTGCGTTGCCGATCACCTCTGTTTAAGGTGTTATTGATGTGCAGTTTTCATACATTTATAAATTAACTTATACAATAACAAATTAAATTATACATGGATAACATTGGTGATTATAACTCATAAACATATCTATTTGCAATATATATAAATATAAATATATATAGTTTTTATTTTTGTCTATGAATAATTAAATTTAACAAGTATTTTAATTACTGCATTGCATTAATTTGAATGAAAAACAGTAGTAATACTATTAATTATCAATTTTATAAATTTTGAGATATTTTGAATTGTTTATGAATTATTTAATTAGATATTTAAATTAATCTATGAAATATAAAATATATTTACAATGTAGTATAAATTAAACATTAATTATTTAATAACAAGTCTAATATATATTTAAGTAGTAGTAAAAATAAAACATTAATTATTTAATAATATGTCTATAATATCAGTGGATTAACACAGCTGGCAGCAAAAACAATTTGAATTACAATAATATCTCTTTTACATAATATATTCTTGTTAAGAATATCTGAAATGCTGTGCAAGTTGAATTAATTCTGTGTAGATTTATTCATATAGTAGTATTATATTTTATTTGAGTTTAAAGTAAAACTACAAGTTAGTATTGTTTTTTAAAGTTTATTTATATAATTAAATATAATGAAGTGAGTATGTAACTAATAAAGTGGATATCTAACTAAATATTAATTATGAATTATTATAATACCAATAGATGGCGACACTTTACCTTTCAGGTAGTTGTTGATAATATTGTTAATATTATATTTAATTTAACTATAGAGGGAGCTATTGATTGTATATTAATTTTACTTTCAAGAATTAAAATTGGATGGAGTAATATATATTCACGGATATAATTTTGTTATAAGTGTATTAAAACCAGAATAATTTTGTGTGTTTTTGAATCATTTTGTGTTTGGGTGTCATCGATGGGGTTGTGTTTTTGAAAAAGTGTGCTCTCAACTTGTCTTTCAAATCATTTCTCTCAACTCGACTTAGTCAACATGTATAATGCATTGCCATGTGGATGTGAATATTATACAGAAGTTGTGACATTTTAAGGATTCTGTATAATTATTGTGAGTAAAATATTTTATCTACACTTTATGCGTTCATATTTCCAATTTTATTATTTCAAAACTGTTATCTCGTGGTAATTTCGTGAGGTGTTAAATACAGTTTTTGGGATAATCGATGTGAGTGAAATATATTGTATATTCTTAATGGTTTTTTATTTCCTATTTAAATATTTCCAAATTTTAATATTTCCAACTGTTGTCTGGTAATAATTCAGTGTACCTGGATGATTCTACTGATCTTAGCATTATGCCAGTAGAATTATGAAACACTGAATTATTATTTAAAACACATGTGGGTGCATCCAGGCTGATGAGTACATGTGCATGTGTTTTTTCATATCCAATTCATATTTAATTCTCATGTGGTCCAATTTTCCATTGTATATGGTTCATATTTAATTTATTAATCCATTTGTATTTACTTAATTGCAACTCCAATTTATAATTTTTTTTTTTCCCTTTCTCTCTATTTCTTTTTTTCTTTTTTCAATATTCTTTAGGTATGAGTAAAATTTGGCCAATTACCATTGAAGCACAAGCTATGGTAATATTATGTTTGCACATGTTAATTATTAGCTATGTGGTATTCTGTATACACAATATCATTAATTATCTCTTTGGAGATTTAAGTAGAATGATAATAGTAATTGATATGTTTTTTGAAATTCATAGATATTATAATTATATATATATATATATATATGTGTGTGTGTGTGTGTGTGTGTAACCTAAAAATTTAAATTGCCGATTGCAGGATAATAAATATTGCACAAAGTGAGATTAGGAAACAATGACTTGCAGAGCTCACGTTGAGGCTCCTGATCTGTAGATTTACTAGTTATTGATTTTAACAACAGTGGCATAGCGTCCATCTTGCATTAAGAAGTGATGGAAAAATTATATTCTAATATAAATATATAATTCACTTTGCAATTACTTATTGTAAAATTATAAGAGAAGGGGAGGGGGGAAATTAATATTTTAGTATTCTTCTCTTCACTGTTATATTTTTGATTTGTAATTTTTCTACTATAACTTTTTTTTTTCATTTTTGATTGCTACACTCGAATTACATTGATGTTCTAGAACTAACAGTGGATTCTTATGGTATATACAAACGCGATAGAGTTGTGTTTCTTCTAATTTTAATATATACATAGATTCCCCAAACATACTCTTTAAAAGAGCATGAAATTTTGTAAAAAAAAAAAAATTACTACAAAGCATTGCAAGACACTTTCTTTGCTATAAAAACTGTGCAATTACACACCGTTTAGAACTACCCTTTGTTCTGACAAAGAAAAAAAAAGGGGGAACAAAACAGCTAGAAGCCGGAAAAAACGAAGGATCTATCGTGCTTTGCATATCTTGACTATCAGGGAAACGCTGGCCTTGGCCTTAATATATTACCATTGCCGAGTTGGGCACCAAAGGATTAGTTCCACTGGACAGTTCAGGAACTATACTCATCAGTAGAAAAACTGGAAGAGGATGCCCACTTTTGTCCACATAAGTTTGAATATCGAAGCTTTAGGAAGAGGATATGAGGGAGCTAGCCTTCTTCCTATTCCATTGTCTATGTTTACTTTCATCCGTTCAGATTTTGATAAGTTTAGCAGAGTTAAATTCCGTTTAATGCCTGAAGGTAAATCGGACCATTAGGAACAAAAGAAATGAAAAACACATTTATAATCTTTTTCACAAAATACTAACTTACCATGTAAGGTGACAAAGAGTTTGTTTTCAAGAGCTGTTCTGGTGATAGTTAACAAGAGATAAGCATTTGAAAAGTATATCTCTTCCAGAAATAAAAATAATTTAACTCTTATGTTATTACAAAAAAAAAAAAAAAAAAGTAATAAAAAAAAAAAAGAACTTTCATTTAGATTTTGCAAAGGCATGGGATAAATACTATGTTGGAAAGTACTTCTGCAGAAAGTTAAGGTGGTATTTAAATAAATACTGAATTAAATGACTGATAAAGAAACTTTATTGGAAATTTTATGCTGTCTTACTTACTTTGTTCTTTTTTTCTTTTTTTTTGCAATTCAGTTTCAGAAAACAGTAAACAGTTGATGCTTTCAGGTGATACCCAAGTACACAGCAACTCCACTCCCTGTATATGAGTAATTGTGTAACACATCTTAGAGAAACCAAGAAAAAAAAGAGTCTAAAAGTAGTACAATATGTGTACTACAATAAAAATTTAAAAATATAGAGATTAAAAGATGAGGAAAGGTCTTCAGCTCATTTAGGCAGAAGACGAAATGAATAGGAAAATGGGAAAAATATATTTAAGCGGACTGGCTGCGCGAGCGACCAATCGGAAAATAATCCAGTTTCAGTAAGCACTAAACAATTGGTGATTTCAAAGGGATTCCCATCTGCACATCAGCAACTCCACTCCCTGTATATGAGTCGTTGTGTAACACATCTTAGAGAAGCCGTGAAAAAAAGTCTAATCGTAGCACAATAAATGTACTACAATAAAAATAAATTCAGTTTCAAAAGGAACGATGTCACTTTAGTGAGAAATAACGGTGCAATTTTTTCGGTGAGCACTTAATTTAAAAAAATGTTTTGAAAAAAAAATCGAAAAATTATCATATTAAAAATTTTAATTCACATTACTTCTTACTCTTAATACCTGTACTTATAGTACTCATTATCAAATTAGAAAATCTCAAGAAAAAAACGTAGATCAGCACAGCACAGTTTAGTATACTTATACACAGAAAAAAAATAAAACCCAATTTGGGTCGAAATATTCTTAGGTATGTGCCCAAATTGGGCCATGCCTGTTTTGGTTACCACTGTGTATCCATTTTGGGCACTGTTAAATATCCATTTTCAAAAAAAAAAAAAATTGAAAATGGGTATTTAACAGTGCCCAAAATGGATATACAGTGGTAACCAAAACAGGCATGGTTTTTTAGAGCACATACCTAAGAATCTTTCGACCCAAATTGGGTTTTATTTTTTTCTGTGTAGTCTCAAAATGGAAGTTCATTATAGTCGTAGCGCTTCTTATAAGTATTAAGTATAATTTAAACTTGAAATACTCAGAACAAAAATGACTGCTCTGTTTAATATTTTGGGTATAAATTTTAGTTAGGGTGTGCTGGATTGAAAAAAGCCTGTTTTTCTTTTCTTTTCTTTCTTATTTCCTTTTTCATTTATTTATTGTTTAGTTACTTGTTCGTTCAACACACAATTTTTCAGCTCAAAGTTCTATTAGTTAAACAGTATTTCCTATGTCTTTAAGTAAAATAATTAAAGAAATTATTTTTACTAAAGTCAAGGTAAAGACACGTGTTCTTTTCTCTCTCGCTGTGTTTTCTTATAAAAACCTGGAGACTGCCGATGATAGAAAAGTAAATTTGTTGTTTTTGTCTCAGAAACGAAAAAAGATTGGTATTTGACTATGTATAGTAACTTGGATCGATCATCTAGTACAGTCATACTCGATATTTTTATTTTCGCGGACCGGAAACATGAGTTTTCCACATTAGGTGGTCCGCGACACGCTATACATATGCAATTATGTAGAAAATAAATCGGTTAAGTGCGAGTAAAACTCGCGCTTGACCAATTCGCGAGTATAACTCGCGCTCAAAGGGTTCCGTACATTGAATTTATTAATTACTATGTATTAATTAACAAACTCCGACTATCCATAATTTTTTCATAATTTTAGTTTCAGTAGATTCGGAAATATGAGGGGGGGGGTGCACGTATTTTTGCAGTACACTTTCGATGATAGCTCTGAAAATATAATACCAAAATTAAAACAAATATATTTTTGAGTTCGGTCAACGAGATCTTTGGAACGATACCATACACGATATATATATATATATATATATATATATATATATATATATATTGACGGAAGTTGCAATTAAAGGGTAATCTTCTATTCGGAATCAACTACTCTTCAATCGTCAGATAATAATAAAGTACTTTAAAATTGCAGTAAACAACTTTAATTATCTCGTCGGAAAAACCCATTCATAAACTGTTTTCAACTCAGCTAAGTACATGGAATAAACGCCCACGTGAAAGAATGATTACCACGTGCTATCATGTGCTTTTCCCAGTGACGTCATCCAAGGCTACCAAGGACTGAAAAACTCTTTAGATTTTTAGTTAGTTGTTGTGTGAATTTCTTTGAATAATGTAGCGTGTGAAAATGTCAGAGCAAATGTAAATGCTCTGTTATGTAATAATCCAGAAATTAAATAATAGTTAATCGTAAGGCAAATGGCACTAATTTTGTCTATGAAGTTTCAATTGTGCTAATATATATATATTTCAGAAATGAGTAATGTGCTGATCATCATCGATAATCATTTGGATTACATCGTGAATATGGAAACTCACAATGTGCTACGATATAACCCATTGGATAAACTTACGAAGGTTTCAACTTATAATCAGGTAAGCGAATTCATGCTTACTTAACTCTATTTATGAAGTATTATTTATACAATTAAAGAAACTATTTTACACATTAAATAAACTGCGCCGCCGATAGATTATGAAAGACTGATATTATGTATTAAATAAAAATTTTAAGCACATTAGCTATATGCTGAAAAAACTCGCTTTATAGAAAATAAAAACGAACGCAAAGAAAAGCGATTCGTATTAAATTAAATTAAATATCTTTAAAAATAATTAAAGATAGAAAATAAAAATGGCTACATTTAAAGAAAGCCAATTCATCGAGAAACTAAATTCGAGCAATTATTCCAACTGGAAATTTAAGCTCGAAATGCTTCTCATTAAAGAAGACTTATTCGAAGTAATAAGTGATCAACCACCAACTCCTTTAAATGAGGATTGGAACAAAAGAGATAGAAAAGCCAGAGCTTTAATTAATCTAAGCATAGATGACACACAAATTGTGCATGTAAAAAATTTTACCACAGCCAGGCAAACCTGGGAAGCTCTCAAAACTACGCATGAAAGAGCAAATTTGAGTAGCAAACTGTATTTACTGAGAAAACTGTACAGTACTAAACTGCCCGAACAGGGTAATATGATTAATCATATAACAAATATTCTACAAATAGTAGATAAATTATCCGCCATAGGCGAGAATATAAATGACTCACACATATCCGCACTATTTCTATGCTCATTACCGCCCAGCTACAACACGCTTATCACAGCATTAGAGGCAAGGCCCGAAGCCGAATTATCCCCAGATTTTATCAGAAGTAAACTCATAGATGAGTATAATCGCAGACAAGAAATGTCTGAACAAAACAACAGCTCTGAAAAGGCATTTAAAACACAAAGAAAACACACTTATAACGACTACAAAAGAAATTCAAAATATTGCAGTCACTGTAAGATGACGAATCACAGCAATAGCGAGTGCTATCACCTCAAGAGCAGATACACACAGCACAACAAAAACAAACACACATATCAAAATGTGAATAACTTTAATAATAAAAATAAATCTAAACCTTTCTCATCATCACTATGCTATGAAAACACAGAGAATTATAAAGAGAATACTGACTGTCACGATAACGCGAATGATCAGAAAATAAGCTCAAAAACTAATCAATCCGAAGATCGCGTACTAATAACAGAAAAATTAGGAAAACAAAACTGGATACTCGACAGTGGCAGTACCTCACACATTGCAAATGATAAAAGGTTATTTGATAAATTTAACAATTTTGAAAAATCATCAGTCACCATCGCAAACGGCAACAAACTCGAAGCATTCGGTTCAGGCGACGTTTTAATAAAAACGAAATCCCCAAATGGAGAAATAAAACGCACAAGACTACAGGAAGTCCTATACGTCCCAGAACTAGAATCCAATTTAATATCCGTAAGCAAAGCAACTAAAAATGGATGCAAATTAATCTTTGAAAATGACAAATGCGATTTAACGTTCGACGGTGAAATTTATATAAGAGCGAAGAACAAAAATAATTTATACATAATCGAACAAACAAACCACTTAGAAAATTCAGAAAACTATGCAAACGTCACACTAAGCTGTAATAATAATAAAGAATGTTTAGAAGTATAGCATCGAAGACTAGGACACCGTGATTATGAAGCAATCAAAACAATTGTTAACAAACAGCTAGCTACCGGAATAAAAATTAAAAACTGCAGACACAATAATAGATTATGCGAAACCTGCATCAAATATCCAAATTATCAAATTATCAAATTAATTATCAAATATCCAAATTAAACAACGCGCCATATCCAAAATCGGCTACAAATAGAGCAAACAAAGTTCTCGATTTAATACACAGCGACGTCTGTGGACCTATAAGTACACCAACACTAGGAGGAAAACAATACTTTCTCACATTCATCGACGATTACTCGAGATATACAACTATATACTTACTATCTAAGAAAAGCGAAGTAATTGATAAATTAAAAGAATACATTGCAATGGTAAATAATCAATTCGGTAGAAAACCAAAAGAAATAAGATCCGATAATGGAGGAGAATATAATAGCAACGAAATAGACAATTATCTAAAGGAAAACGGGATATTACACCAATTCACAATTCCACACAACCCGAGCCAGAACGGCGTGGCAGAAAGGAAGAATAAAAGCCTACTCGATATGACACGTAGCATGCTTTTAGAAGCAAATTTAAATAAACAATTTTGGGGAGGGGCAATACACACAGCGACATATTTACAAAACAGATTGCCAACAAGAGCGAACGACAAAACTCCATACGAACTATGGAAAGGTATCAAACCTGATCTCAAACACTTAAGAACCTTTGGATGTAAAGCATTTGTTTACATTAATAAAATACATCGGGGAAAACTAGATAATAGAGCGCAAGAAGGTATTTTTCTAGGTTACGACACACGTTCCAAAGGATATCGCATACACACAAAAGACAAACAAATAATAATTGCCAGGACTGTAAAATTCATAGAACATGAAATAAAACACTCAAACAACATTGAGGAAGATTCAAATCTCGAAGAAATCTTCACTGATGATAGAAATCAAGAAGAGAAGAATAAAAATTACATTGAAATTGACATTAATGATAAAGAAAAACAACCATGCGAGTCCAAACAAACACAAATAGAACCAAGAAGGTCAAATAGATCTAACAGAGGAGTACCACCAGATAGATTTGTCTGTTTAGTTAAAGACACACAATCAAATGAACCAAAGAATTGGAACGAAATTATGGAAATGAAAAATCCACACGATAGGGAAAATTGGCTCAAAGCCACCGAAAACGAAATCAAGTGTCTAGCTAAAAATAAAACTTGGACATTAGTCGATCCGCCACCAGGCAAGAAAGTGATAGGTTCAAAATGGACTTTTAAATTAAAACGCGACAACCTAAACCAAGTGCAAACCTATAAAGCACGACTCGTGGCACAGGGATAACAGTCAGAAATTCGGAGTAGATTATGACGAGACCTTTGCTCCAGTTGTCTCTCATACCACAATCCGTGCATTTCTCATAGCAGCATTAAATCAAAACCATAAAGTTAATCATATCGACGTGAATACAGCGTTTTTACACGGAAACCTACAAGAAGAGGTATACATGAAACAGCCGGAAGGCTATATAGCTCCAAATCAACAAAACAAAGTATGTAAATTGCAAAAAGCAATTTACGGGCTCAAGCAAGCCGCCAGAGCATGGCACACGAAAATCTCCGAGAGTCTTAAAGCATTAAATTTTGTACAAAGTACATCTGACTCATGTCTATTTATACGCGAAAATGGTGAAAACTCGACATACATTATAGTTTACGTGGACGATTTGTTAATTGCCGGAAAAAACGAAGATATAATTGAATTAATAAACAATCTCAAAAGGGAATATGAATTGAAAGATTTGGGAGAAGTCAATAACTATCTCGGAATAAATATAAAAAGAGACGATAAAAATTTCTACTTAAACCAAAATTCAAAAATTGAAGAATTGGTAGATAAACTCAATCTTCAAAACGCAAAACCTTACAGCACACCTATGGAAGCAGGTTACAATCGACTCAACGATGATGAAAATCTATTACCTAACAATATTAAATTCAGGCAAGCCACGGGAACATTACTCTACATCTCAACATTAACCAGGCCAGATATTTCAGCAGCGGTCAACATACTCAGCCGTAGAAATGAAACCCCTCGAGAAAAAGACTGGAAAACAGTCAAAAGAATCGTAACATACTTAAACAACACAAAACACCTCAACCTGACGCTAAGTTCGAAAAATAAGCCTATTCTCGAAGTTTACGCAGATGCAGATTGGGGAGGTGATCCAGAAACTAGACGATCCACCAGCGGAAATATATTTATGTTAGGAAAATGTCCCATACATTGGACAACGAAAAGACAGACGTGCGTTGCTCTGTCATCAGCAGAAGCTGAATACATTTCTGTAAGTAATGCAACACAGGAAATACTATAGATGATAAAACTCCGGGAAGATTTAAATTTACCACAACAAAAACCCATAACAATATACGAGGACAATCAGCCATGTATAAAAATGGTTGAAAGTGAAAAACATACTCGGAAAAGTAAACATATAGATATCAGATTCCACGCGATAAGACAACTCAAGGAAGATGGACTAATAGATTTAAAGTATTGTCCCACAGAATTTATGACCGCAGATTCACTCACCAAGCCCAACCCCAAACCTGAATTCATTAAACACCGAAACAATCTGAACTTACTTCCTTATCCTACATAGAAGATTAAGGGGGAGTGACGGAAGTTGCAATTAAAGGGTAATCTTCTATTCGGAATCAACTACTCTTCAATCGTCAGATAATAATAAAGTACTTTAAAATTGCAGTAAACAACTTTAATTATCTCGTCGGAAAAACCCATTCATAAACTGTTTTCAACTCAGCTAAGTACATGGAATAAACGCCCACGTGAAAGAATGATTACCACGTGCTATCATGTGCTTTTCCCAGTGACGTCATCCAAGGCTACCAAGGACTGAAAAACTCTTTAGATTTTTAGTTAGTTGTTGTGTGAATTTCTTTGAATAATGTAGCGTGTGAAAATGTCAGAGCAAATGTAAATGCTCTGTTATGTAATAATCCAGAAATTAAATAATAGTTAATCGTAAGGCAAATGGCACTAATTTTGTCTATGAAGTTTCAATTGTGCTAATATATATATTGTGAGATCTTGAAGCTTTCCCAGCTAGTAAATATAGGCTCTCGCCCAAAAACAGTTCCCACGCCTTGAGTTAGACCACCGACGCAGGTTCGGAACATCAAAGCACTGTTCGATCTTTTCCTGGTGACAAGTGAGACTGCTAAATTGAAAAGGCCAGACTCATAGGCGACATTGCATGACACTTAAATGGATGACCCAGACCCCCCAGATCGTCACGGTTTCAACCTTGCTTCCCAGAGCAATCGAGATGATGAAACCGCCGTGACCCAATAGAGGTGTAAGTCGCCTATGATAGGGCTAAATGACGGAGGTCACCGCCCATGCTCCCCCCCCCCCTCCCCGACCGTCAGGACTTTGGAGGAATTGGCCGGAGAGAGGATTTTGGGTGCTAGAGATCCGAAGAGAGAGGAGAGTTTCCTCTCTGCTGGGAAGAAGTGAGAATTCTGTGTGGAGAAAAGGGTTTTTACTCCCTGCCTCTGAAGGAAGACGACTTCGGTTGTCGCGTGAGAAGGAGAACAGCGACTCAGCGCTGCGAAGTGAAAGTGAGGGGTACCTTTAGTATTAACATGATGTAAATGAATAGAGACTGTTTTACACAAACTCTAGACCGTCTAAAGACTCTGATGAAAACTCAACCCATGAACTTTGAGGGTAAAAGAATATCCATTGATTCATCACTATTGTAATTTTCCAGTGAATAAATTTCTTCTGGTTTTAAATAAGAAATCTGTCTCCCGTGTTACTACGCTACCGAAATAGACAGATCCCGCTCGGAACACTGGAGTTATGACAGAAATGGTGGCAGCTCGGAAGGGATCTAGTTTAGCAGAGTGAGGACGTGACGGAAACAGCGAGTGCAGCTGAAACCAGAGTGGATTAAACAGACTCTACACCCGCCAGTTTGGGCAGGGCCGGACAGCCGAGACGCACAGCCGGACTCTACACCCGCCAGTTTGGGCAGGGCCGGACAGCCGAGACGCACAGTCGGACTCTACACCCGCCAGTTTGGGCAGGGCCGGACAGCCAAGACGCACAGCCGGATACCACACCCGCCAGCCGCCAGTTTGGGCAGGACAGCCGGACTCTACACCCGCCACTTTGGGCAGGGACAGACGGACGAGTACCGCACAATTTTGAGCAGAGACGGACAGCCGAGCCGAGAGAAACTACACCCAGGTAAGCACTGTTTTGATTCCAATAGAGGCTTTGAGGTGTTGTAACAATGATATGGGCAGAAAGTGTAATTTAACTTGTTTGTAAACTCTTAAATATATGAAATTTTATAATATTAAGGTCAGGAAAATCTTTTAGAGATAGTAAATTAAAATTGTTGTGAAACTAAGTTATTTATGTCTCAAGAAAGTAAAATTCTGTAATTGTCAAAATTTTTAGAAAGAGTGAACTCTGAAAATTTTAGGCCATAGAATTGTTAATATTTTCATGAAAAAAAGGGAAAGAAAATCCCGTTTCTAAATAAATAAAACTTAAGTGCAGTAAATTTAATATTTGAATATTTCCTATGAGTCCACGCATATGGTGAAAGAAATTTTCAGGTACCAAGCATGTCACATGTGGAATTGGGTTTTACCGGAACTCAAAAATGCGAGAATTTAATGAGTAAATTAGCAGTTAATTTATCTGTCAAAATTTTATGAATTCATGAATATTGATTGTATTTTGTGTCGAGTAGAAACTACTGTATTTATTTTAATGTTGTTTTGGGGGTGGAAAAAATTGTGTATTTTTTTATTGCATTTATGTGCGGGAAATTGGAATTAAATTGTGTTAGAATTTAAAATTAGTGATTATGGCAGGCATATCGGGATTTCGAAAATGCGATCTGCAAACCCTTGCGATAAAATTTGAAGTAGAGGTTTTGTCAAATGATACAATTCCTAAATTGGTTAAAAAGATAACGGAGGCCCCCGATTATGATGAGACTATGGCGTTAAACCAATTAAAGTTGATTGAAGAAGACCGTGTAGAGAGATCGAAATTGGAAAAAGATAAAATTGAGAAAGAACATGAGCTCGCGAGAATTAGGGCCGAACGGGAAAATGATACTTTAACGTTATCATCTAGTCAAATAGAAAGGGAACCTAAAATTCTATTAAAAAATGTGTTACCTAAATTTGAAATGGGAAAATCGGAGATTTCCTTATATCTCAACTTATTTGAGAGACAGGCATTAAAAGCGCAATTAGATAAGTCGCAATGGGTAACAAATTTGCTAGGTTTACTTCCTATAGAATTGACAGAAGTTATTCTTAGAGAACCACCAGACGAAACGGACAATTTTGATTTTGTGAAGGGTTAATTACTCGAAAGGTTTAAAATTAGTGCAGAAGACTTCAGAATCAAATTCGTAACAACACCACGGTCCGAAGAAAAAAATTGGAAAGATTTTTCGTATGAAATTACGAATTATTTCGACCAATGGTTAAGCGGTATTCAGGTGTCCGAATTCAGTCAACTTAGGGACCTGATAATTACTGACCAGATCAAACGGAAAGTGCCCTCTGAAATTAGACAGCATTTTATTGACTCTTGGAGTACAATAATTAAGCCATTGGATCTGACCCAAAAACTTGATCATTATGAGGCGGTCAGAAGAACGGAGAGAAAACAAGCTCCCCCTAAAAACCCAAATAATGGAAAATCGTTTGAGAGGAATAGATTCTCCGATAAACCGAAAGTGGAACAAAAGGGGCTTGAAGTAAAAAGAAACTGGCGTGATCGGGATGAACAAAAAAATAGGGACGAGATTTTTGAACGGAGAAGAGGTATGTCCTGTTTTATTTGTAATAGCCCCGACCATCTCCGATACTCTTGCCCAGAACTGAAAAGGATAAATGATAAACCCGAAATAGTGTGTCAACTGGCAGACTTGAACGATTTAGATGAGAGTTTCGATCCCTATCTAAGCGAAGGGATGGTAAATGGGAAAAAAATGAAGATATTTAGGGATACGGGCAGTTCGTTGGACTTACTTAGTGCAAATGACGTAACCAAGGAACAGTATACGGGAGAGGTAGTGAGAGTAAGACAACCCCTTGATAACGAAGTAAAAAGTCTACCCCTCGTAGAAATAAGACTTCAGACAGATGTGGGTGACCTTTTAATCAAAGCCGCAGTGGTAGATAAGAATACCGAAATGTCTTATTATTTATTAGGGAACAGAACGCAAAATTTGTTAGACAAAATGAAGGCGAAACTGCCTATTAGCCTTGGGAATTTGACGCAACAGAAAAATCGTGAAGAGGAAAATTCAATTCCCCCTAAACCCACAAACTTGTTAGCGTCGGATTACGACAATAATCCGCACGGTAAACTTCCTACGGAAAAAGAAAGGAAAAGAGAAATTAAATTATCCCCCAAATCTGAGAAGTCAGAAACGACTAACATGGATAGTCAGAAAAGAAAGGGTTTTGATACTATACTCCCCTACAGTCTAAGCGGGAAAGAAAAGCATCGTGAATCTCCCCCTAGAACAATTTTAGCTAGAGAACCCGTCTTCCTATTTTCAGGGGAAAGTACAAAGGGAAGAAGTAAAAAGGGTCTAGCGAGGTCCCTGAAAGAAGGATCTTGGGAGAAGCGAGTAGCTGACCGGTTATTAGTTGCTTTTAAAAGACGCTTATTCAGAGAACTCGCCTTATACAAATCCCGTTACAAGGTTAGTTCGCAGAAAGAAATAGGGCGCGTCGTAACTGACCCTATTCAAATAGTATGGCCTTCTGAAAAAGAGCTGGGACATTTAAAGTCACGTCCCGAAGAAAAGGGAAAAGAGTTGAAAATACATAATTCCAATGCGAAAGTTATGGATAATTTGTTCCAGGATAGGGAGTCAGGTAGTGTTAAGACGGGCGTAAGTGAAACGAGAATAGAAAACGTAATGAAAAATTCCAAAGGGAATGATAGGTGTGAGATTGTCACGAAGGGATGTTCATCTTTAGAGAAGAATGAAATCCGGGAATTTAAGGATGAGGGACAAAATAAAGACACCGTCTTAGAGGCAAAAATTAAGTTTAAGTCTTCGGGAAGGAAGTCCTCAAAAAGGGTGAACCGGTATCGCGCGTTGGGAAGAAAGCAAAAGAAATTCTTCGAATCTAATTGTTTAGAAACCTCGGGTTTCCTATCGCCGCAAAACAAAACTGAAGTCAGCGACGTTAAACAGTGGGAAAACAACGCCGAAAAGAATTTCCGATTAATTAGAGATTTGGGGAAAATGCAGGAAGGTCGCCGATCGATTGGTTACCGCCCCGGAAGACGCAAATCCACGGACTGACTGCTTGAGTCGTGTAGGTTGATTTTCTGTTTAACGACGTGTATATAAATCTCTAATTCATTTATTTATGTAATTGTATTGTTTTAATTGTGTAATGGAATTTATGTGTTTATGATAATATATTCAGGAATGTAATGTACAATTAGAGTCAGTAAGTACCCATATTTGAGCCTCTGTTGTGATCGAAACAGGTGTTTAGGGTGCTCCAGTATAGATTTTTCCCTACTATGAAAAATCTCTCCGAGGTGTGCGGTGATGCTGTGAGATCTTGAAGCTTTCCCAGCTAGTAAATATAGGCTCTCGCCCAAAAACAGTTCCCACGCCTTGAGTTAGACCACCGACGCAGGTTCGGAACATCAAAGCACTGTTCGATCTTTTCCTGGTGACAAGTGAGACTGCTAAATTGAAAAGGCCAGACTCATAGGCGACATTGCATGACACTTAAATGGATGACCCAGACCCCCCAGATCGTCACGGTTTCAACCTTGCTTCCCAGAGCAATCGAGATGATGAAACAGCCGTGACCCAATAGAGGTGTAAGTCGCCTATGATAGGGCTAAATGACGGAGGTCACCGCCCATGCTCCCCCCCCCCCGACCGTCAGGACTTTGGAGGAATTGGCCGGAGAGAGGATTTTGGGTGCTAGAGATCCGAAGAGAGAGGAGAGTTTCCTCTCTGCTGGGAAGAAGTGAGAATTCTGTGTGGAGAAAAGGGTTTTTACTCCCTGCCTCTGAAGGAAGACGACTTCGGTTGTCGCGTGAGAAGGAGAACAGCGACTCAGCGCTGCGAAGTGAAAGTGAGGGGTACCTTTAGTATTAACATGATGTAAATGAATAGAGACTGTTTTACACAAACTCTAGACCGTCTAAAGACTCTGATGAAAACTCAACCCATGAACTTTGAGGGTAAAAGAATATCCATTGATTCATCACTATTGTAATTTTCCAGTGAATAAATTTCTTCTGGTTTTAAATAAGAAATCTGTCTCCCGTGTTACTACGCTACCGAAATAGAGAGATCCCGCTCGGAACACTGGAGTTATGACAATATATTTCAGAAATGAGTAATGTGCTGATCATCATCGATAATCATTTGGATTACATCGTGAATATGGAAACTCACAATGTGCTACGATATAACCCATTGGATAAACTTACGAAGGTTTCAACTTATAATCAGGTAAGCGAATGCATGCTTACTTAACTCTATTTATGAAGTATTATTTATACAATTAAAGAAACTATTTTACACATTAAATAAACTGCGCCGCCGATATATATATATATATATATATATATATATATATATCGTGTATGGTATATATAATTTACAAGTAAAATATCAAATATAAGTTAATATCTCGGCTAATTATCGACAATTTTTTTTTGGAAAATCAATATCAACTATCCTTGGATGATTCTGCGTCGATAGATATCTCGAGCGCCCGTCAATTCCCCCGCTGACCGCCCGTAAAGTACAGTTTGTGTGTAACGGGAAAATGCGTTTTTCTCAAAACCTATGTCACTTAGGAAAATCGCCATAGTTTTCCTGCAAGGTTTAAATAAACTCCTACTACCCCTAATTTTTTCATATTTTTACTTTCAGTAGTTTCAGAAATAAAGGGGAGGGGGGGGGGCATATTTTTGCAGTGTATTTTTGACGATATCTCTAAAAATATAATACCTAAAATTAAAACAAATGTATTTTTGAGCTCGATATTACGAGATCTTTTACATGATTAGCCCACACGATATACAAAAATAAAATTTGTTTTTTCAAGTAACTTAATTGCCCCCCCCCCTAAATTTTTCCTAAACATATTTTTGAATGGGCTAATAATCTAAAAATATGTGGGTCAATACGCTTTATAAATTTCTTAAATTTGAACTTTCCACGTCCCATAGTTTATGAGTAAAAAGGCTCTGACAGACGGACAGATACAAGAGTGATCTTATGATGGTTCCGTTTTTGCTTTTTAAGTACGCGGAACCCTAAAAAAATGAAGTATTTAAATTAGCACTTTATATTTTTACATTTTTAAAAGACAAAAAGGTTTTGCACGGAGCAAAATTTTGATTTATTAAAGAAAAACCCTTGATATATATTTTTTTTATCTTTAGAACTTGCAAATTCTGTATTATTATGTTATTACGTTTTATACAACTAATACTGATTTTATTAATTTTTTAGGGTTTCGTTCATCTCACGAAACCCTATTACTCCCGCTCCGTTGTCTGTCCGTCACAGAGCCGTTCTCAGAAACTATATAACTTACAGGCATGAAAATGTGTGTACTTATAGCTAAATACCTACTATGAAGCTCAAAATATTAAAATTTGAAAAAATCGTATTATTTTAATATAGAGAGATAAAAAACCCAAAATCTAACAGCCTTTTCCTATTAAATTTACACATTTTTCGTTATAGCAGTTGCCAACCATTAAAAATCCACACTAAAATTCTTTCTACAATAATTAATTTTCTATTGAAAGATTTCCACGTGAAAAATAAAAATGAAATAAAAAGTTTCACCAATTGAAAAAAAGATTAATATGACGTCACAATGGTAATAAAACGTAAATTTTCAAAGATTTCTCAATAATGCAAGGAGAATGAGTATGTGTATCAGAAAGCAGATTAATACACGTCATTATAGAATTAAAAAGAAAATTAATCTGACGTCCTATTGGAAGTTTAACGGATTTTTCAAATGTTTGAAAATAATACAGAACGAGTATCAATATGAGTAATAGAGAATAGTAAATATATGAGTTTGAGGAACGTATTGAATCCTGATAAAAACCCGATTATGGAAATATTCGCATATTTTAACATTTTGAAGGTGTGCAACATGTTTAATTTTGAAATTATTTTTTTTTTTTAAATCGCATTTAGTCCACATGACAGATATTATTATGACAGAGTATAATAGCGGGCTTCGCCCGCTACCAGGCCTGTTCAGATATTCGAAAAACGGAGTTTGTTATAAAGAGAGTTACATATGTTTTTAATTATCGGGGGTGAAACGTTTTCCTTAATTAATGCATTTATTTTTCTTTTAATGTTACGTGAACGACGTCACGGGTAACAGCTTAGTAAAATATAAAATAACTAATCTTCCGTAATCTGTGGGCAAGGTTAGCTCCAAAACATGGGCGTTTTTTTAGCAACAATATATAGTTTAAAATCCATGCAGATACTTTTAAAGAACTGTCACAAAAAATCTCACTTTCTAAAATGCGCAATTTGGCAGTAGGACCTGGATTACAGAAGATTACGCAGTAGATTTAAATATCTATATTTTATATAAACTTTTTTCTTTTTTAAATATCGCATTTAGTCCACATGACAGATATTATTATGATAGAGTATAATAGCATGCCGGGCTGGTTTAGATATTCGAAAAAACGAAAAAATAGACCAGTACATTTTAACTTTATAAAAAACATGACTTTTTTTCTGCTAAATGAAATTTATTTGGATTTATTAAACAAAGGATAAAGTGTTTTGAAAGGAATATTAAACGAAACCCTTTGTGCGATCTTCGATCACACTTACCGCACTTGTTTTAAATAAATTTTTTATGATACTTTAGTTATCTTACTATTTTAATTTCAATAATACAAAATTTACAAGTTCTAAAGAAAAAAAAAACATCAAGAGTTTTTCTTTAATAAATCAAAATTTTGCTCAATGTAAAACCTTTTTGTCTAAAGTGCTAATATAATTAATTCTTACCTAGTGTTGAAGATTAAAAAGTATATTCTAACATATTAGGACTATATTAAAAAAAAAAAAAAAAAAGGCTAAGCAAATGACATTTAGGATGTTTTAATATAGTCATATACAGGGTCTGAAAAGCCTGGAAACGGTCAAATAACTAGAGAAATATAGATCGGATTGAAAAACGGAAAAATGCATGTTCAATATTTTTGAAAACTCTATTTAGGGATATCAAAGTTGCCCCCCCCCTGGGCGAAAGGGGGCAACTTTGAAATCTTAAATGATAACCCTCCTTTTTATTACAGATTCGGATTTTACGAGAAAAAATACGTAACTTTTGTATTTAACATTTTCTTCAGAAAATCGTAGATGGCGATGTAATCGAGTAAAATGCAATGAGCATCGTTTCCTTTGAAAAGTCTGGTAACGGTCGAATAACTCGAGAACTGTACATTGGATTGCAAAATGGAAAAATGCATGCTCAATATTTTTGAAAAATCTATTTAAGGATATCAAAGTTGCCCCCCCCCAACTCTGCCCCCCTCTGGAGGAAAGGGGAAATTTTGAAATTTTAAATTGTAATTCCCCTCTTTTTATTGTAGATTCGGATTCTACGAAAAAAAAAAAACGTAACTTTTGTATTGAACATTTTCTTCGAAAAATCGTAGATGACGCTGTAATCGAGTAAAATGTAGTGAGAATCGTTTCCACTGAAAAGTCTGGAAACGGTCAAATAACTCGAGAAATATATATCAGATTGAAAAATCAGAAAATGCATGTTCAATAGTTTTGAAAAATCTATTTAGGTATATCAAAGTTGTCTTCCCCAACTCTACCCCCCTGGGGGGAAGGGGAGCAACCTTGAAATCTTAAATGATAACCCCTGCCCTTTTTTTTTTATTGCAGATTCGGATTCTACGGGAAAAAATACGTAACTTTTGAACATTTTCTTCAAAAAATCGTAGATGGCGCTGTAATCGAGTAAAATGCAATGATAATCGTTTCCATTGACATGTCTGGAAACGGTCGAATAACTCAAAAAAATATACATCGGATTAAAAACGAAAAAATACATGTTCAATATTTTAGAAAAATAGCAACTTTTATATCCCTAAATAGATTTTTCTAAAATATTGAACACGTATTTTTTCGTTTTTCAACCCGATGTATATTTCTCGATTTATTCGTCGTTTCCAGACTTTTCAGTGGAAACGAGTCTCGCTGCATTTTACTCGATTAAAGTGCCCTACGATTTTTCGAAGGAAATGTTTAATACAAAAGTTACTTATTTTTTCCCGTAGAATCCGAATCTGGAATTTAAAAAAAAAGGGGGGGGGGGTTACTATTTAAAATTTCAAAGTTGCCCCCTTTTCCGCCAGGGGAGCATAGTTGGGGAGGGGGCAACTTTGATATCCTTAAATAGATTTTTCAAAAATATTGAACATGCATTTTTCCATTTTTCAATCCAATGTACAGTTCTCGAGTTATTCGACCGTTTCCAGACTTTTCAAAGGAAACGATGCTGAATGATTTTACTCGATTACATCGCCATCTACGATTTTCTGAAGAAAATGTTAAATACAAAAGTTACGTATTTTTTCTCGTAAAATCCGAATCTGTAATAAAAAAGGAGGGTTATCATTTAAGATTTCAGAGTTGTCCCCATTCCCCCCCCCCCCAAGGGGGTTAGAGTTGGGGGGACAACTTTGATATCCCTAAATAGATTTTTCAAAAATATTGAACATGCATTTTTCCGCTTTTCAATCCGATTTATATTTCTCGAGTTATTTGACCGTTTCCAGATTTTGAGGACACCCTGTATATTATTTCTGTTGTCAGCGTTCCTTTTTCTCAACTATTTTGTAGCGTACAGCGATGAATGTGGTATCGTTGGACAGGATTTTTTGCCCACATCTGACATTTACATACTCAGTTTAACTAATATGCAGCTTACAACGATGAGTGAGGTATCTTTGGATAAGATTTCTTGGCCACGTCTGGTACTTTTTACGGCTCTGTTAATCGAATTTGAAAAAACTTTTCTCATTTCACGAATTTGACCTAGCCTTTCAACATGACCAGAAGACAAATACTCACTTAAAATTGCTTTCGCAATGACAATCAATAAGTATCCGAGACAAATTCTTCTAAGAACTACAGGTGGGTGACAAAATAATACGAAAACTCATGAAAAAGGGTGAAAAGAGCAATATCTGGTAAAATATATGAAGAATGATCCTGAAACTTTACGCGTGTAAACAGCACAGTTGACGCCATGTATTTCTGTGAACATTTTTTTCCCAAAACCCTATTGGGAACCGTCAACAAATTGTAGAAAAACGAATATATTTTGGATATAACCCTGTAAAAAGTAATGTCACTTAAGCTTTGAAACTTTAGCACATGATTAAGAGGCTTATTGTGATAAACTGTGTTTATTTTCACGAGTACAACATATATATCCGTATAGAAATTAAGGTTTTTATAAAAACAATCCGAATTTCACCAAGTGTTTTGCTTATAATTTGCAGAGTTCTTAATATAAAAGAATGTTTTTTTTTTCAGAAAATATGACTAACAACATTGTACACAATACCCCGCAATCAGAAATAAAAAATAATAAATATTGGATGAAAAACGAGCAGGTTTATTAAATAATGTTTCACTGAGCATGCGCGAATGTTATCAAAATATAATGTGCATAATATTTTACCCACATGTATAGAGCAACTTTTACGAAAGTCTCATAAACAATACTTCAAAATTCTGAAAGTCATCGTCTATAGAATAAGTTTGAAATCCGTTGTTACCAAAATGAAGCAAAAATATGAGGGGTTGGATCCAAAGTATGACAAGTACAGAAGAATTTCTTAAGAAATACTTGTCTACTTGTCATCATTCGGATACAGCCCCTGATCTTTTTGCTTCTGTTTGGGAACAACGAATTTCCAGCTTTTTCTATGTATGACCACTTTCAGAATTTTTAAGCTATGTTTTTGAGACATTCACAAAAATTGCTCTATACACTTGGGTAAAATATTATGCACATCACATTTTGATAACATTTACGCATGCGCAGTGAAACATTATTTCTTAAACCTGCCTTTTTCCATCCAGTATTTATTATTTTTTATTTCTGATTGCAGGGTATTGTGTACAATGTTGTTAGTCATATTTTCTAAAAAAAAACATTCTTGTATATTAAGAACTCTGCAAATTATAAGCAAAGCACTTTGTAAAATTCGGGATTGTTTTTATAAAAACCTTAATTTATCTACGGGTATCGCATTTTCAAGAGGTAATCTAGCACCATTGTAACTTAAATGTATTAGGTAGCTTTCATTACAAAAAGATACTTATTGCAGCCGTTCGGAGGAAAGCAATTCCAAAAATTTTTGGTATATTTTCAACCGACCATGACCCCCAGACCCCCAAACCACCCTCCGTTCAAATGTTGATTTATATATATAACCTCACTGATCCAATTGAATACATGGTGGAGTTCAATTCTATTATAGATTTTATATAGAGGGCGCTGGATACATTGGGGAGTGTGCTTGGCTATGCTGTACATTGTTGGTCCATGGTCCATCATCATTTAAAAAACTTTTTTTGGCAACATGTAATGGTGATCTCCAGTACTTGTATTAAGTGCTGCATCATGCTTCGATCATGCTTTCAATTTGGTAATTTGTTGTTTTTTCTCTTCTATACTTTTTAATCTTGTTTTATTTTTTAACTTAATTGTTGTTTAATAGTTCATTTCTCCATTTTATGGGTGTGGTTGTCCCAAATTCATATTCTTTAGCTATTTTATGGCTAATATGAAGATGAAACCATACATTTTATTTGTGGAGCTTTGGGCATTTGGGACCTGACGATTCTGTCTAATTTCTACTAATTTCCATTATTCAATGTCTGCTATTTTTTACTATGTTTTTTGGATTCTATGATAAGTGTGTTGGGGAACTGTTTTGTTGTCAATTAGTTATATTAATTTTTTTCATAATTTCACAGTTTCTGTTGGTGGTTAGTTTGTTTATTTAATGGTTATATATATATATATATATATATATATATATAAAACTTTAAGTAAAATTTAACCATTGAAACATAAGAAACTGACCACATACACTGAAATCCCGATACCAAAGAGCCCTGTCAATTTACAAATTAAAATTGTAGTCCTAATAAATGTAACATTATTAATTCAAATTAAGAAGAAGAAAAAAAAATAATAAATAAATAAAAAATAAGGAATGAAATATAAACCACACGAGTATATACACAAATAAAAGCTTATAAAGTAATTTACTTTTTCAAGGATCATATATATATATCTGACGTATGTCATGCTGTAATTCTCTTATTCATGAATCGATTCGGATGTGACTGAGTATGTCTATAGGACATACCAAGGTCTCGACCGAGTTCGTTGGTCAGCTTCATCCGCCATCTTGTTTCAAAATGGCGAGCAATTAAAAAAAATTTTAATTTTAAAAAATCAAAAAAATGTACAAAAAAATTATAAATTGAAAAAATTGTTTCTGTTAGGTGTTAGAACGTGCAAGGATTGTGGAACATTTTTTGTTTTGACTATATCTTAAAAAGCGGCTGAGATATGGCAGTTTGAAATTCTAGAGTGGCTGAGATTTTTAAACAATCTGATATTTGTTATGATGTAATGTAACTCTCGTATTTATGAACCGATACGAATGTGACTGATCATGTGTACAGAACATACCAAGTTCTTGACCAAGTTCGTTGGCCAGCTTCATGCGCCATCTTGTTTCAAAATGGCGGCAAGTTAAAGTTTTTAATTTTTTTTTATTCAAAAAGATGTATAAAAAAAATATAAATTGAAAAAGTTGTTTCCTTTAAGTGTTAGATCGGGATACAAGGATTCTGGAACACTTTTTGTTTTGGCTTTATCTTAAAAAATGGCTGAGATATGGCAGTTTGAAATCCTAGGGTGGCTGACATTTTGAAATAATCTGATTTTTGTTATGCTGTAACTTTCATGCTGAAATTCGCATTCAAATTCAGTATTAACGAAAACCGGGATTGAATCTTCTGTAATCGGGTTCCAAGCAATTTAGCTTCGGGTTTTGAGTAAAATGAGTTGAATTTTTAAAAACATGGACTATGACAGTTACATTTTCCTCCCGGTACAGGCCGGAAGGACTTTTTTTTTACAACATTGTTACGATTTTAACCCATTTAGTGAAAAATTCGGCTAATTTTTCTTTACACCCTTTACAAATAACCTACACCTATTCCATTTCTTTGAACAATGGAAGGGTGCGGGTCAGCTAAGTGTGAAAACTTCACACGGGTCCACTGTTTTAAAAGTAATTGCAAACAACAAGGCATATTTTGTCTTCCCATGAAAATATACGAGTTAACACAACAATGAAGGTTTTAAATACCTTTTATGCGCATCTACATTTCTTTTTTTTTTTTTTTTTTTTGAAATATGGAAAAATGATTCAGTGTCTTATCGGGCCTCAACTGAAAGGTCTGCGGGCCGAAGGTTGAGGATGGCTGATCAAGTGTTTTTCTGTTAATTTACGTTTATAGTAAAAATAAAAATAAAAAATACTCTTCTCGAAGCTGCCAATTTACCTTTATTACAGTTATGCTTATCTGTTGCTACAACTCTGACATTTTTCTGATGGCTTTCCCCGAAAATACATTTAAAAGCTTCTCTAACTGAAGTGTTGTTCATTTCATCTGTCGGAGTCAAAGCCACTCTCTCCGTCCGAGGCACAGGCGAAGGCTGGGAACGACCGGAGTGATCTGTTTGCAAGGTTCCGAAATCCTCTGATACTCATAAGGCATCTTGTGCTGAATGATGTCACAGTCATAGATAGCAGCCGGACAGCATCGCTTGAATATGTGGGCAGATTCAAGGGGATTTCTCACACGACAGCCTGCCAAAAGAAAAGTTGGTTAGCTATAAATTGGTTCAGTTCAGCATATTCAATCACAAGTAGTGTTGCCAGGTCCAATGTCGCAAATAGCGGGACAGCAGCTTCTAAATCGGGACATAAAATTACAGTAATGTAATCTGTCTATAACGGAATGTTCTCTTAAACGTAAAAATTTCATTGTTGCTGCTACAGTCGGTAGACCTTACAATTATACCTACTAAGACGAAAGCCTGTTTAAAACGGAATTTTTCTCCTGTTCCTTGCTATTCCGTCTTACCAAGCTTTAATATACTAAATAAACACAATAATCGTATACAGTAAAACCTGTGAAAGCGGAACAGCTGGAGAGTGAAATAAAATTTCAATTTACAGGTATAACTGCATATACGTACTATCGTAGGGACAATGAAATTTTTACTTTTAAACCAGAATTCCATTATAAACAGGTTTCTTTTACACAGGGTTTATTGAACAAAGTACAGTAAAATTTGAGAAAACATAATTGCTAGGGTTTGAAAAAAATGCGGTTTTAGACAGGTTTCTGTCTAGGCAGGTATAGATTTGTAAGATATTCCTTTGGAAGGGACTATAAAAATTTTCCGTTTCGATAGGTTCTAACTTTACAAGTATTAAGTTCCAGCGGATGCAGATTAACGAATAGTATAGTACTAAAAAAAGTTTAAAAGAATTTGTGCATAATGAAAATTCGGGACTTTTGGCGTCCCGCGCAGTGGTTACGCGGACAGGACTTGAAGCTTCTGAAAATCGAGACATCCTTTAAACTGTGGCACTTGGCAGCACTAATCATAAGTCACAACTATAGCGTTGTTAGTCCACTGTCCCAAATAGCGAGAGAGCGGCTTCTAAATCGTAACATAAAAATACAGTATACATAGCTTGTTAAAACGGAATCGCTAACGACTGAGACAGAATTCGATTTTTGACAGGTTTCTACCTAAGCAGGCATAATTGTATGGCATTATTTTTTTCTACTGGGACCATGAAATTTATCTGTTTAAGGCTGGATTCCATTAGAGATAGGTTCTGTTTTTGAAGCTTTCACAGCAATACTATATACGTAAAATGCAAAGTCGTGTTTCTATTTGACCGTTTATAGTTCAGGTTCTACTGAAGGATTTTGATGGGACTTGCACTGTTAGTTATGATAATAGTTTCAGGAGGTTTCAGTGTATAACACATCTTTCTATATTGCTTAGTTATAGAGCTATGGAGAAAAGTTCAATAATCAGTTCGCTTATGAAAGATTAGGCTTTTAAAAAGTTCTACAGGACAGATTTTGATGGGAGGATTCTGTTAGTTAGGTAATTATTCAAGGATGTTTTTAGTATAGAACATATCGTTGTACGTTGCTCAGTTATAGAACTACGGGGAAAAGTCCTGTAATCAGGTGAACCCGATGATGAAATACTGGATTTAAAAAAATATATATTAAGTATGTGTAAATCAGGTAATAACGAAAGGAAAAGGAAACAATATCGGATGCCAGTTTGACTAGCTGACTAGTATTGCCAATTCGGGGGGAGATTCCCGTAAGTGGGTTCACAGCATTTGATATAAAATTAGATATATTGTACTAAGTTTTTTTTTTTTTTTTTTTTTTTTTTTTAATGTTTGTGGCGAACATTTAATTGCAAAATCAATTCCTCGCTAATATTTGTCACCAAACTTAGCTGTGGAACCACTAATATTGTCAGAAATATTGCTACTAATAGTACCTAATTATGGTAGTGTTTAGTAATAGAAAAATCACACGACAGTGACAGACATATTTACAACTATAGCTGCACTGGTCCTAAAATCATGAAAATCAGAAGACGCAGATATCGTCTTAGTAATATATGCATTCAGCGAGATCTCAAATTTCTTTCGCTAATGTAAAACCTATGGGAGTAAAATGCATTCTTAATTTTAAAATATCGCATCAGAAAATTACGGACAGCAAAAGAAACTTTTGTTTTTAGATATGCTTATTTAACTCTTACCTTTTGTGAAATAAAATGTTGCATAACTGTGAGCGGTCTCTGAAACAGCTTGATCGAAGGTTGAATAAAAGGCTCGATTAACACATAGGATACTGTTTCTGTACTAAACTTTTTTGTACAAGACTATCATAATTTAAATCCATCTATTCATTCATCTATTTATCTGATTCATCTATCAATAATCTAGCAACAGTACAATGACTCCAAACGAAACAAAATTTCACTAGTATCTAACTGAAAATTGCAAGTGTGAATATTGGAAAAAGCGGCGGTTTGTGAGACCGCTAACAGCAGCTAAAGGTTAAATATAGGATATCTATTGTTTTTTGAGGATTCTAATTACGTATAATAAACGCTTTTCGGAACAGTCAGTAACTCGTAAGAGGTTATATTGCATTTCGCAAATCTTCTTGCTACATCAAGACACGTTTCTCACTTTTTACAGTGTAGAAAGGAAATGACTCGCTCATAAAAAAAAAATAAGGAAAGAAGTTCTTCTAACTAACCTGTGTACCCGGGTACAATGTAATCCGGCATCACCAGGTGGCCGTGGTTGCAAAGAGTTCCCCGGTCCTTCAGAACCTGATGCAGCCGATGGTCTACTCTGCCTTGAAGGTGACTCTGCCTCTGCATCCATGGCATGCGGTCGATCATCATCTCCTCCCCGGACGCACGGAGAGTCCTGATTTCACCGGGGCGAGGAACAATCATCTTGTGAGTGGTGAGAGAGTTGAAATGTTTTCCTGAATCAAAGCAGTCATGGGGAGTCACATCTAAAGGCCTGGAAGTTTAAATAGATATTAAAAAACATACAGAATTCACTTACCTACTATATAGAGAAACAACCCCCCCCCTTTTTTTCTTAACACAGTTTCTGTATTCAACGTTCAAACTCAGACCACTATTATGCTAATTATGGCACATTTTTTTCACCAGTACTGTAGAATCTTAAAAATATTTCACATTTTCATCTAGAGAATCTACTAGTGATCTCTGTTTTCATGCTGAAGAACCTACAGCAGAGAGCAGAGAACTTAGAATGGCATCACCAGTCTTTCCTATTGACAGTCCTCGACTTGGAAATTGAAAAGGTTCGAGCTAGAAATTAGCTATGACTCAGTCCTGATTAATCGGTCAGCGTACGCCTACGAAACGCCCTTGCCCAAATTTCGAAAAACCCGCAGCCTTTTTGTGGCAATGGAACCAACGCCTATGCCCCGCCCCTCCCTCCCCTCTTTTTTTTTTTTTTTTTTTTTTTGGAAGAGCGGATGGAGAGGGAAAACTGAGCTTCAGCCTGGTTCCAGTGTCTCATTGGATAACTTGAAGTGCAAATCCACCCCCGGAATCGCCGGAAGTGATAATGATAATTAGGCTAAAAAGTGCAACCTCGGAGTCTGCAGTATTTCTTTGTCGTAGAGAAAGGTGAAATACCTATCCCAGGTAAACATATGTTTTTAGTTTTATCAGAGACTCAGAGTATTCAGAAGAGCACCTCCGTGCTAGTAGGGAAATGACCAGTGTTTAGAAAAAAAAAACCACGTAGATTATATTATATGTGACTAGCAATTCAAAGTTGCACCCGGGAAACAGTCAGTGTTTGACTTGAACTTTCCCTACCTTGATAAACTCTTGAGTACCAGAGATACAGTGTCTAGAAATATATTTCTAGACACTGTACCAGAGACTCTACCTTAAATGGGACTTTGTCTCTTGATTGCTTCCTGCACATTTAGTTTAAAACTGTATCGAACCCGCACGTGAATCCTAGTTTACGACTTAATGCATTCTTTGTTAGTGTAAATTCTACTTTAATAAATTTTACATTATTAAATAATCTGTGAAAGGCATTATCTCACGCTACTACAGCAGTTTCGATCCCGCCTGGTACCAAAAATTTTACAGTACACTATAATGACAATTACTCATTGTATTATCGTGGTGTATGAATTATCAAGTGGAAATCCTAAAAATGTTTTCTGACGAAAGTGATTTCGTGAATGTGATAGAACGTAGCTAATATGGATTTGAGCATATCCTTGACAGATAACAAAGCATCTTGTTAAACAGTCATTTTCACTAAACAGACAAAATTTGTAAAAATATGGAAACTCTTGCAATGGCAATTCGTTTACCAATGAATTTTTGTATTTTTTTGCAAAAACATAAAATTCGAATGAGAATGAAATCCATTATTTCAACGATCACTAGAACTGAAGCCTTACCCTACAGTTCTTGGCACATAGGACAGTGATATTAATACAAAAAATCATCAGCTGATTAACTCGCTGTACAAAATTTTTAAACTACCTCAAATTCGATTACGAGCGTGGTTTTTTAATTCACCCTATCACTATAAACTTGGTCCTTGTTTAACTTCCTGCATATAAAGAAAAAAAACCCTCTCAAATTAAATAATAATAATAATGAAGTTTACTACTACTACTAATAATAATAATAATTATTATTAAAAACACAATTATATATATAATTATAAATAAAAATTCCATCGTCAATCAAATTGCAATTTGTGTACTTCTAATTTGACTTGATTTTCTGCCAAATGTCAGCACAATTCTCGAAGGAAAATGTGTTCATTTTATCCACATTTTTTTCCTTATATATCCACATCAGAACTTTATTCATCCATTTAAACATTTTCAATGCCAAAAATATTAAATAAAAAAATAGCAATAACTTGTACAATACTGTAAAATACACACGAAAAATATTTTTTTCATATAATCAGAAAGTGCATGACAAAAGAAAAAAAAAAGACTTATGAAACAATTATACAGAATTTTCAACATATCACTTACCCGTCTTGGTATAAAATCGGTATATAATCAGAACGGTAGGGGATATTGCGTTCTTCCATAGTTAAACTAGAAATATAAAAAGGGCATTTAAGAAAATTGTGCGATTTTCATTTCTTTGTTTATAAATGTTATTTAAATAAGTTTTCGGTAAAGTTTAGATTGTATATATATTTTTTTCTGTTAGGTCATGATTTTCTTCATTTCTAATGCTAAAAATAATAAAATTTTATAAATATGTTATGCTACACTTATTCTTCTTGAAATCTATTTGCATATTAAACTTTATACGTTTTTAACAATTTCCAACATAGTTGAAAAGTGTTTATGAACTCGGTTTGTCTGGCCGTCTGTCTCTCCGCCCTCTAACTAACGTAAATATATTCGGATTGCCATGTAATTTATATACGTTATTGAGGTTTATCGTGGCATGTTCGGTATTTAAAATGAAGTGTATAGCTTTTACAGTTCATTTACAGGGCCACTCAAAAATATTGCATTACATTATGGTCTATGAAAAAGAAAAAAACATTTTAATGGTGTTATATCTTAAATATATTGAAATTCATATACAACACTGAGGTTCACTACATGATGTCTACTATAGGATATAGTGTTCTAGCATTTATCGTTCATTTACAATGACGCACAAAATAATTCAGTTACAGTACTGCCTTTGAGCAATAATTGCTGGAAGCGCGTTGTCACTTTTGATATGCGTTTTTAAATGTAACTAATTTTTTTTTTAATATTTCTCCATGTGTATAAATTCTATAAATATTATACAGAGCTGCACAAAAGAATTAGAGTACAACTCTGCTGATGGCAGAAATTGCTGAAAAGGAATTTTAAACTGTGTTACGTATTTCCTAAGTGAACTAAATTTTTGCATGATATGCAGTATATACAAATCGATAGATCATATACAGGTCTGAACAAAAGAGTTCGGTTAATTTATCGGCTGTAAATGGGAATTGCTAATATTGCATTTTCAAATGTGTTATACGTTTTACAAATTCTTTACTTGAGGGCATGAGTTTCAAAACTCGCACTATCAAAAATTTTAAAAATCGTGTTTTCTCTATTGATCTATTCTATTGGTAAATCTGCACTCACAAAAAAAAAAAAAAAAAAAAAAAAAAAAATTACAATCCGCAAACAAACTACTTTTAGCTTGTATTTCTGGCATTGTAAAATCTTGGTTTACAATGAAAACAATGGATGTTGTTAGAGGTTTTTCGCGATGTCCCAAAATTTTCTGGATAAAGCAAGTTTTGAAACTCACGCCATCACTTAGAGATTATCTTTCACCTTATTAAACGGTGAAGTTTTATTAGAATTATCTGAATGTATTGGAAAGTGTTTCATAATCTATGCTTGGGGCGTGATTTTTCTTTCTTGTTTATTTACATATAGTGGCAAAGCGACAAGTTCGGTATTACCTTTTCTGGAACTGATTTTTATCTTTCTGTGAGAACAGTATATTTTTTGTAACAACACAGACTTCAGCCTGTCGTTTGATTTATGATAAAATGCCAATCCATCGCCAGATATTGAAAGCGAGTCAAGCCGGGGCCTCCGAGATGTCGCTGTGTGTCCTACACCGGTGTAGGACACACAGCGACATCTCGGAGGCCCCGGTCAAGCGCGTTCAAGAAAATGCCTTATCAATTTTGTAAATAGATTTATTTCTTCTTCCATTTAAGAAATTGTAAAAACATTAAGAAGTTTTTTAAATGTTATTTTAGCCATTTCGTAAAAGTGTAAAATATCTGCATTAGAACAAACAAAGATAAATGTGTCACAAATTTTTAGTTATTTTTTTTTATTGCTGTGATTTATAATGTTCCAAGAGGAACACAATAACACAATGTTTGCAACCAATTTCACTGCAGTCAATTTAGCACAAAACCACTTTATAGCTAATTGTTAGTCAAATTTGTCGCCAATATAAAACAAAATCAATAATACAAATAATAATACATATAAACAAAATCAGCTCTGAAGCTGACGTTGAGGCTCCTGATCTGCAGATTTACTCGTTATTTATGGTAATTTAACTAAACACTCACATGTGTCGACATGGTGTTGAAGAGATTAAGATACTTTTATGTTATCCAGGCGTAAAACTCGCCAATAACATTGTTTTCTTGCCAATAGCAGATTTTATTTTTCGCGTGCGTAAATAAGAAACAACACTTTGATGATTAAATAAACTGTTTCGGTTTGCAATATTTTTACTTATTTTGTATTTCATGTATTTTAAATGTATGTAATGAATGTATTTTAAATGCATGTAATGCATGTATTTTAAATGTATGTATTTTAGATAAAATGAGTGAAAGGTTTATGAAATGAATGTAATAGTAATGGTGGCGATGGGGAAAATATTTGGCGACTTGTCACCAGCGCCCGGCTAACATAAAAGTACCTACTTTTAAAATGTTGGAAAGTGTTAAAAACATTAACAACAAATAACATTAAGCTATAATGAGGTGTTTTGTTAGAAAGTTAAGAATTTTGTTGTTAGCTTTGTTTGACATTAAAGTGACGAAATGGTTCTGTGTCATGAAAGATTATTACTATGCTACATTTTTTTGTAAGATGGGACATTTTCAAATGCGACAGAATTTAATATGAAATAATATAAGTACACAAAGTAATGAAATATTACAAACAATAATAATCGTCAACAGAAAAATCACTTACTTAGTTTGGTTAGAGTGGTATTGTATAGTACAAATAATTCGTATGGAAAAAGAAATACGTCAAATTTTGCTTCAATTCACGTGGATGAATATAGAGTACATATAAGGAACGAGACATAAGACATTTCGATACTTCTCCATTATCCCGTCGACCACTTTTCATAACAAAAAACTATCGCCAAACTATAGGATTTAAGGCCAAAAATGCATGACCGTGTCGTTACATTCACTTGACGTCAGAAGAAGCATTACATGTGTTTGTTATGTCATCAAGTGGCTGTTAATTCGACATTTACCTGTATTTTTCATTATGTTTTACTGATTTATTAGTTATTTCGTTGATTAAAATAACAATTGTGTACTTAAACGGCGGCGGTGCCATATTAAAAGAGAAGAAAAAATGAAGAAATGTTGTGATGCATAGTTACGTACAATAGATCAGTTTCAACTGACGTCACAAACATTTATCTACCAGCCGAAAGGGATAATTAAAAAAATTATGTAAATAAATAAATATCCAAGATTATTTTTTTTCTGTTTTCTTTAATATATTTAAAATTTTATTGTTTAAGCTTACTAAGTTGACACATTGGTGAGTGGGGTCCTTCGAATTTCTTGTATTTATTTATTTTGAGATTGCAATGGCAACACTATTCCATTTTTTTATTTGGCGTTACAGTTTGGCGATAGTTTTTTGTTATGAAAAGTGGTCGACGGGATAATGGAGAAGTTCCGACATTTCTTATATTTCGTTGGAAATAACGTTATTTGTTAATCCAGGGGGTAAGGCAAAAAAGAAAAGGATTTAAATAATATATCTTGAACTGTAAATAAATATACGCACACAACTGGCAAAGCAAAATCTCAGTTAAAAAAAAAAAAAAAAGAAAGAAAGAAAGAAAAAGAAAGACGAGTCATTTTGGCGCAACTGTAGTAACTTTTGCGTTAACTTAACGTTATGAATGAAAATGTACGTTTGTGACCTCATTTGTCACTGCTGCGCAGCCGTCTGGAAGCATTGAGATAATCTGATATTGGGGTCATCGATATCTGTATGAAATAGACCTAGATCCCCTTATCATTGCTATTATGATAAAGAGGTCTTGATCATAATGACATCATTCATCATTATAATAAAACCCCAAGGTCTACTGTCTAGAGGCTCCCTGTACGATTTTAACTGCAAGACTTACCGCTAGATGTCAGCACCAAAGAAGTTGAAAGAGACTATGCTTTGAATTCCAGACATTAAATAAATAAAAAGAAACATTCTATAAAACTATAAACTATTCATAAAACTCTAAGTCTCATTATGTTTAAAATATTCTGTTATTATTTTACTATATGATGTGTTATTAATTTTCTTTCATTCTTTTTTATTAGAATTTGTGAAAATCTGCGATCCTGCTCTTTTCTGCAGGGTAGTGATGTAAACAAATTCATTCTGTTATCATACGGTGTTATTCTGAACGTAAAAATGCTGCTGTCTTTAAGTCTGACTTCTGATTGTTTGTAAAATTCTAAATTCTTATTCGAAGTCACAGTCTACTTATTAAAAATGTGAAAAGATTCAAGTCTTAAATAATGATTGTGAACGGAGTCACTTATTTTAATTTAAGATACAATAATTCTTCATAAGAAAATGTTACTGGGTTTTAAAGGAAAATCTTCTGGTCTTAAAATTGTGCTTCGAAACAAATTCTCAAGTTTTTATCAGTGTGAAATTATGCCTCAATTCTTCATATTTAATACACATCGTTATTTATAAAAAAAATGCTTCTGGTTTGCGCAGAACAAAATTTCTTCTGCTCTGAATGGGACGTGATTGGACTTAAAATTTAAGTGCTGATCAAGTAAAATCATTTATAAATTTTTCTGATTATTCAGTGGTTCATAAGCTCTACAAAGAATCTGCAATCTGATTCTACATAATTGAAATGATTATTCGTCATTAAGTATTCACGAAGTGATTCATCATTATATTATTAAATTCAATGCAATTCGTACAAGAAAATTCATTCTGGAGTCTAACACCCGAATCAAATCAGAGGTACGTAGATATTCATTATTTATTTTATTCAGTAACTAAATTTCAAAAATAGTCTTAATCTTTTAATTCCGAAACTATACATAAGTGTTTGGTCCGTTCGAGTCGTAGCCTGAGCTTCTACGTGAATCTGTTCTTAAGCCGTAGAGCATTTATCTGTGCTAGATTAAAAAAAAAAAAAAAAAAAGAGTGGTGGGTAAAAAAAAAAAAAAAAAAAATGGGTTTATGCTTTTATATTTTATTTATATGTAGTATTTTGATTACGAATTTTCATAATCTGATTCAGTTTTATAGTGTTTATTTGTAAATATTAAATATGACTAAGCAATCAAAACAAGAACTTTATTTTGAAAGAATATGTAAAGAAATAGATTTATTTAAAAATAAAGTGAACGAATCTAATTCTGATGAGCAGGCAAAAATCAGGATTTTGAAATCGAAAGTAATACCGTATGAAAATATTCTAGCGCAAGCTTTTGAAAAATTGTCGCCGAAAGAAAATGATAATAATTTAGATGCGTATTTGAAGTATCAAGAAATAATATGTGATTTGTTAGTTGACTTAGAAGAAAAAACTAAGGTCAATTCTCAGCTAGAAATTCATTTGAATTCTCAAGTTAAACAGACTTCCTTGGTAAAATTACCGAAGTTTGATCTTCTGCATTTTTATGGCGAGAAAGAACATTGGATTTCATTCAAAGAATTACTTAAGTCGACGATATTAGAGAATGAAAATTTGTCAAATATTGAGAAATTGCAATATTTACATTCTTCAGTCCGTGGTAGTGCGGCAAAATTAATTCGCGGATTTTCATTAAAGGAGGAAAATTTGGATCAATGTTGGGAGTTGTTATGTGAGAGATTCGACAACAAAAGACAACTGGCATTGAGCCAGATAAATAAAATATTTTCTGTTAAAATTCTCAAAGCTAATAATTCAAAATCTTTATTAGAATTACTAGATACTTGTAATGAGGCAATTCGTAATTTAAAAACATTGGGGTTAGAGTCTAATGCGTTGAGTGATTTGATGGTTATAAATTTCATGTTAACTAAATTAGATCAGCCGATTCAACAGCGATGGGAATTGATGTTAGACAATAATAAATTACCAGACCTAGATTCATTTCGAAAATTTATCGAACGTGAAGCTAGGAGTGTAGAAGAATCAAAGTTCAGTAAAGTAGAAAATAAATCCAATTTTGTAAAAAGGCCTCCAGATTATAACAGAGGAACCACTAAAACTAACCTAGTAAACAGCGCATTTGTTAGGAATAGTAATAATTGTGTAGTATGCAATCAAAATCATGCGGTATTCAAATGTTCCGTTTTTAATTCTAAACCAGTAAAGGAGAGGTGGAAAATTGTTAAATTAAACAAATTATGTCAAAATTGTTTACGTCAAAATCACAAAGTGGAAAATTGAAGAATAAATATGAACTGTCAAAATTGTTCTCAAAAACATCATACATTATTACATGTGTATACAACTGTTCAAACCAGTCAGGAGGTTGTGAATAATAATGCACCAGGCACTTCTCTGTCTAATAGCGCGCAGTGTCAGTCATCTATTCAAAATTATAACGTCTTATTATCTACCGCTCTGATTAATGTGAAATCTAGCACAGGTAATGTCATTCAATGCAGAGCACTTGTTGACAATGCTTCTCAAAGGAGTTTAATTTCAAAATCGTGTTGTAGAAAGCTAGGTCTTCCCTTGAGAACTACAATTCATAAGATATCAGGAATCAACAATTTAGACGCAGAGACAGCTCTTCAGGAAGTTTCTTTAACATTTTCTCCGCATATTAATAACGAAACTTTTCAGTTAGATGCTTTAGTTGTTAATCAGATCACAACAAATTTACCGAACTTTCTGATTACTAATAAGTATTGGCCTCATATTGAAGGATTAAATCTGGCAGATCCCAATTTCCATGTGTCCAGATTCCATTGATATACTCATAGGTGCGGATTTGTTTGCTAACATAATAATCGGAGAGTCCATTCTAGGTCCTGAGGGAACACCGAGTGCTGTTAATACGAAACTGGGCTGGATATTATCTGAAGTAATTTATTCGAATCATTTAAATCATAATTCTTCTGTTAGTTGTCATGTTACGACGCAAATAAATTCTCAATTGCAAAAAATTTGGGAACTCGAATCAGTTCCTAGTTATGATCCAGTTTCGCTAGTAGAAGATAATTATGTAAAAACAGTATCACGCACGGAATCAGGAAGGTATATCGTGGATCTTCCATTTAAATCAAAACCTGTTCTCGGAAATTCTAAATCTCAAGCTTTAAAGCGTTTCAATTCTTTAGAAAATAAACTTCAAGGAAATTCCGTACTTAAGGAACAATATTCGTCATTCATGAAAGAGTATATTGATTTGGGACACATGGAACTCGTACCAGCCTCAGAAATTTTAAATCCAGATCATTTTTATCTCCCCCACCACGAGGTAATAAGAGAGGATAGTTGTACAACTCGACTGCGGGTAGTACCCAGATAGCAAGCAAGGTTCCGAAAACGGTCATTTTTCATTTTCGTTCCATTGTTCTGCAAAGGTGAGTTATCTTCACCATATAGCATGGGTGCAGGAATGTTTGCAATACTCCGTTTTGGAGATAAGCTTCAGGCAACCAATATTCTCAAATCAAACTTCAAGCATCTGATTTTCGCGCATGCGCAACCAACTGTCATAGCCGTGGTCGTTCGTAGCGTTGCCTGTTGCTTTCCAAAACAAAATGTCGCTTCCAGGATCGCTTCGCTGATGCTGTCATTCTGATCATCTTGTCAAGTGTAAAAGATGTGTTCAATATTTACAGAAAATACGGTAAGTTTGTTACTAGTATATTGTTATTAGTTAAATCTTTTAATGGGACGACTTTACCTATGCTTGACCCCGCCAAATAGAGTCGCCAAGCATTGGCGAATGACCCATATGGTTGCCAGAATGATACTTGTGATGTTGGCATATTGTGCCGCTGTTTTAAGCCAATTGTGATTTTTCAACAGTGGGGTCTTTTCAGCAACCCCAAGAAGAAGGTGGGGATGTCAGTCATTTATCCACAAACATTTATTTGTTATCGTTATTTCGCTTCCGCTTTAATAAGTTATAGGAAGCATTTCGCTTTGTATTAGATTCTTTTTTTTCTTTTTTTTTCTTTTTCAAGAATGCAAAACCCAGAAAGAATGTATATTAAAATAGTATAGCGTTTAAATGTTTTGTATTTCTCTGTACATATATTTAATTGTAATGAGGCTTTCATTCTGAAAATTAATAGCATTTAATATATACTTAAAAGAGGGAGGTCAGAAAAAAGTCAATGTGGATTTAATATATAAAAACTGCTAATGAAGACATATGACCCCCCTCTGAACGGAGAGCTGGATACGCCTTTGGGGGGGGGGGGCGCCAAAATCCATGTTTGCCACGGGTGCAAAAAAGGTTAGTTTCGGCACTGCCTCCGGCTAACGAGCAAAATTGTAATGTTGTTTTCTCTGTATTTTATCTTATGCTAAAAAGAATTGATTTTTCTAACACATTAAAAAAAAACTTATTACGTATATGAATGTAATCATTAAGAGTATTAATCATTACTTCAGTCATTAATATTGCATTATATCTTTAGAATTATATTAATTGAGACAAGGCTTGTATCGCAGTGAAAACTGGAGCTTAGTGAATGTATTATCATTGTTAATGTATGAAGATTTTTTTTTTTTTTTGGGGGGGGGGGGGGAATTTGCGTCATTGGGTTTGGGGGGATGGTCACTACTGTTCTTTCTATTTTCATTTTTTATATAAAAAGTTCAAACGTTGATCATTTTATTCTAATTTTTAAAAAAAATTGAACATAAAGTGAAAAAGTTTTCCTAATGTCGTTTATCCCTATAACAAAAAAAAGAAAAAATGGAACATTTAAAAATTTTGTAAAACACTAGAAAGTAAACAAAATAAAATAAAAATAAATAAAAGTAGAAAAAAAAAAATTTCATTTTAGAAATTATTGAAGGGCGTGAACTCCACGAGCTACGAAAAAAAAAAAAAAAAAAAAAAAAAAAGGGACAATCTGACCTGATGCAGGATTTCATCGATATTTCCTCTATTAACTATATTTGAATAATAAATCCGTCCATTTTTGTATAAAAAAGATAAAATTGGTATAGCAGGAGAAAAAAATATAGAGATTACATTTCCCAATTGCTTTAAAAGATTAATTAAGTTATTTTCATCATGAAAATTATTTTGTCGGGTTCGGATCGACGAAACTTTTTTCCCCTGCTCGGGCTGGATTGATTTTAAATGAAAATTTTGGGTACATTACAGTACATCAGTGTTAATACGAGACGGATACAGTAAGTCGAGTAACATAAGTCCGGTATAGTATCGTGCAGGACTCTAGACCACCGCCAATACAATGATTTAAAAAGCTGACAAAAAAAAAAAAAATAAAAAAAAAATCATGAATTTTTTTTTTTTTTTTTTGGTCGCGGGGTCGAGTTGATTTGAAAATAAATTTTCGGGAATACATCGTGCAGGACTCTAGACGACAACACAATGATTCAAAGAAGAAAAAAAAACTAAATTAATCATAAATTTGAAAGATACATAAACAAGAACGAAAAATCATGCATCAAGTATAGATTATGTAACACTTTCCAAAATAATTTTACAAATCATCACCGTTTAATAAGCTGAAAGATAACGTCTAAGTAAACAATTTAGAAAACGCATAACATATTTAAAAACCTAATTTCAGGAATTTCCAACATATACAATATTAGAAAAAATATCCGAATACTTTTATTCAGCCCTGTATATGATCTATCATATACCCGAATTCATAAGTTCATTTCTGTCATAAGTGCATGAAATTTGCTGGTATATTCGTAAATATATAATATTTGCATGTTTTAGACAGATACCAAGAAATTAATTTCTTATTCATGCAAAGAATCTTACAGAAAGTTTTCTCAATGTTGAATGTTCGCATTTTAACATTTTAAGGCGATTTTCGAGGGTCGATAATCATGGAAATATCGTCTTGAGGAAGCAATCAAATACAAATCAAAATGTACCACATTTATAGGAAAAATAAAAACGATGTTCGATTGTTTAGTGCTTAAACAATAATGCCTGCTATTTAAATTCATTTCTATTTAAAAATAACAATGGATGAGATAATTTAGAATTTTTAAGCAGTAAAAAAAAAAAAAAAAAAAAAAAAAAAGAGAAAAAATGAAAACATCTTTAATACTTATTTATATTTAAAACAAATGTATTAGTCGATAGAAATGTTTTTCTTTTGGAGGGGGGGGGGGTCATGACCCCCATGACCTCCCCCTTGGATCCGCGCTTGCCCCCCCCCCCCCCTTGCCAAATAAATTTGCAAAGATAATTTTATCAAGTTTCTATAATAGCTGACTCGACTTGTTTTAAATTTAAAATATGTAATCACAAAATACATAATACTGAACTGCGTAATCAGCTTTGTCAAATATTGATTCAATAAAACCTTCAAAACGGAATCGAAAGGAACAGGAAAAAAAATCCACTTTATACAGGTTTTCATCTTCGCAGGTATATTTTTTGGTATTTTTTCTGTTGAGAACATGTGATTTTAAAATTCAAAACTGGATTGATTTCATTTTCACAGATTTTACGCTCTGTGCATCATTACAAATGAGGCGTTTAAAGTCCAGTGATATGAATCACATTGTCTTAAGAGTTTACACTAATCATGCGAAGACATTCGGAAGCTAATGTTAAATCTGTGGCAGCGTTCTTAATACTTTTATTATTTTTTTCATGGGATACATGCGGTCGATATCTAATGTACATGCATTTGTACATTTTCGGGATTTGTTACTTTTTTGAAAGTGTCCTCATATAAAAAAAAAACTGCAACCAAAGTCAAAAAAGTTAAAACGCACAACGTTAGATATCGAGATCAAGTATGATATGAGAAAATAAATTATTTAAAAGTATTTAAATGTAAGCGAGAATTACGAAAAGAACGCTCTCATAGGTTTAACATTAGCTTGCGAGTGCTTTCGCGTGATTACTGTAGGCTCTTAAAAGCATTTAAATTTTTTTTCCTTAGGATAGCTGAGGTTGATGTTCCGAAAGAGAAAGTAACTTTATATATATATATATATATATATATACATATAATATTAAAATGCAAGTGAGAAATTTGATAAGAATGCTCCCATAGGTTTCATATTAGCTTGCGACTTTCTTCACGTGACTATAGTGTAGGTTTTTAAGAACTCAAAAACCAGGATTTTCTACAAGCATAACAATGCCAGCTTTACTGACTATGTCACCCTGGGCGAGATTTTTTCCCTGCACCCCTACAAATGATAAATCCGGAAAAAAAAAAGTTTTACTAAGTATTTTATTTTGCGTATGTTTTAACTCCTTTGTTTTTAGTATCTCGAGCAGTCGTCCAACCTCTCTCCCTCTAAACCAGAATCTGGTTGCAAAAACAAAAAAAATCCCTGACGGCTCGGCCTACAGGCACAGGTAGATTTCGAAGACGCAGACCATGGGGCACCTGTTTGTTGGAAATTCGGGGAAAAATGACTTTTTTGCGATGATGCGGTAGTTGGAACCGCTCACTTCGAAACCTAACTTATTTGCAGGCAAAGCCGGCAGGGTTTTTTTTTTTTTAAATATAAGGGTTGGTCCTATAAAAAACTTGTCAATATAAAAGTTTTAGATAATAGTAAGAAGATTTATAATAAATTTAAGCGGATTTGATATCTTGTGAATGGACGAAGTTATGAATTTTTTTTCTTCTTTTGGCCATTTTTAATTATATCAAAAATCTGTCCTACATAAATTTTCGTTAAAAGTTATAATAACTTTAAACAGATTCGATACGTATCATAACTAATAAATTATGGGGTTTTGTCTGTTTTAACAAAAAGCCCCCCCCCCCCCCCATTTCTTCCCCTTGGTTCGATTTTGCCCATTAACGAACTTGACCGACATTTTATGCCCCTTGATGTGCGATTTCGATCTAACCGCACATCATTTCGGGCACCTTGTTAAAAGCGAAAAATTTCCAAATTTTAAACTCGCATAACACGGTGAGTTTTGGTCGTACAAAAATGATTCTTTTATTTTTATTTGATATATCAGAGATTCAGGATTGTTTTACCAAATATAACTTATAGGATCCGTAGGCTGTACAAAAAGTTAATTTTTATAACTTATAACTGTAGATTGAAGCGTTTATTTCAGTACAAGTTGTTGCCTTATGCTGCTCTAACAACATATCAATATACTCTTACAAGTACCGATTCTTATAAAATGGCAGACACTGTACCATTAAAACATAGTCCTAAATATATTGTAAGCCCTTGTATTCTGTATATGGTTTTCTTTCACAGTATAATTTTCCAGTCTTATTACCTAGTAATTAATCCTCCACCCCCTCCCCAAAAAATATAATTTTTCTTTAAATTCCGCACTTCCCCCTAAAATAATTAGTGGCTGGAAGTCTTTTTCTCTGTAGAGGTTGTTTACCTTATATTTTTTTAATGACATACTATACTACTCTTCTAACATCCCTAAAATATACTGTACTTAAATTCCAGTTTTCTGAAAATGGTCAAGTAATTTATTGTAGCGTTGTCTTTTCCTCTGAAATGCTTATTTTCTGTTATTTCTTATCCCACCCATCAAGAAGGTATTTTTGCACTCGGACGGTACGATACGACCCTGTCAAACACGATAATAAATTACTTAAAACGCTTCTGGAAAGCTATTCCTTTTATCACATCTTGGTGGTCCTAATTGCCTTTCAGCATGTCTTAAACATTTTCCCACCTGTATTTCAAGTATATTTTTTTATTACCGCACCTTCAAAGATAGAAAGATGCAGAATGGCTTATTATTGTCCTTTATCTAGAATTTAAAGAATGAGAAAACAGGAACATTTCTGGAAATTGAATGCCGAAAAAAAGTTAAAAGTGACATTAAAAAAATCAAGAATTCTTTTAATAGTGGAAAAAAGGGAAATAATAAGAATTTAAAAATCCCCCCCAAAATGTACCTTTTCTCTAAATCCCCCTCCCCAAAAAATAAATAAATTGTATGACGCAGTTTGCATCACCAAACCCCTCTCTGGGTATCCCGGCAGAAAGAAAAAACATCATATTCCGAAAAAAAAAATGGCGTTATTCAAAGTCAGCTTTCGTTGTGATTTTAAAATATCTATCGTAGTGTACACATTAATACGCATTCAAATTTGTAAAACATCTTTAAAAGGGATTTTTCCTCTCTTCTAGTATCAAGTTTCTCTTCACAGTTCGTACTTATACGACTTATACGTTCTAAACCACACAAAATATTGTCATAATTTAAATACCGTATATACTCGTGTATAAGTCGAATAATTTTAGACAAAATTTGGGTGTTGAAAATGGGGGTCGACTTATACACGAGTTAGTAAAAAGAAAAAAAAAACTAAAGAAAGAATATTTCACACTCCGGAAGAAGTGTGATATAGCGGAGTGAAATACCGGAGTCACCGGGTCTAGGTTGGAGAGAGAAATAAAAGCTGACAATGGTCATTTCCTTGTGATTGACTAAAAAAACTCTGCAATAACGTCCCTGTAATTGTTCTGCACTCATTTTCTCTTGGGATAGAATTCCCTTCAATACAGGGAATTCCTTTCAATATTTTAATCCCCTTTTTAAAAAAGTTCAACTTGAGAATGCTTCTAGATTTCTCTCCTAAAAGTCCTAAAATACAAAGAAGTACTATATTTTAGCAGTCTAAGAAGTTGCCTACCCTGTAAATAAGGCTTGAATAGATTTTTCAAAGATTTTTTTTCTTTTTAAGTATCACTAAATTGATGTAAATAGGTTTCAAAAGAGTTTAAGCTTCTTCAGTTTCTGATAATTATACAGATTTAAAATCTTGATTTTTTTTTTTTTAAGTTTGATTAGAAACGTAATTAAAAAAAAAGTATTACAAATTTAATATATATATATTTTTTTATTTATTCTTGATTATAAATCATTTTTCAACTTACTACCAGAAATGTGTTTCGACTTATACACGAAAATTCAATTTTTTTTCAAAATTTTGCGTAAGAATTAGGGGGGGTCGACTTATACACGAGTATATACGGTAAGTGCTTTTACTCATTCGTAACGGCAGCATCACCGTGTTTTGCACAAATTTTTCAGGTTTACGAGTTTCTCATTGAGATTTGGTTCTAAGTGCTGTGAGAGTGTGCCCATTTACCTGACGAACTACAGAGATACACGGACAGTTTTTGCAAATATGAAAATAAATTATTTAATATAAAAAATTACTTTTCTAAGTTCAATCTATATGTTCACAATGAAGTAAAAGTTCTAAATGTGTATGCAAGAAGTTTTTAGTTTAGCTGAAATAAGCCAATTTTTGTACAAAATATGAGACATTTTAATAAATAAATTCTTCGTAATCAAACTTTTGCAATCAAGCAACCTTTTCAAATGAGAACAAATAAGCGTCTGCACGGAAGTTAGCGATCGTAACTTGCAATTGTGCAGACCGCCAAATTTTGTTACAAAATACAATTTTGAGATAAATTTTTATTACGAAAAAACATATTTTTCTGATTTAAAAAAAAAAAATTAACACTTCAAACTTTTTAGAAAATTTACTTTCCTAGTTCAATCCGTATCTTGACAGTGAAATAAAAGTTCTAAATATATATGCTAGAATTTTTCGCTTTTAATGAAATAAGTTAATTTTTGTGCAAAATATGATAAATCTAATTAAGACTGTTCTTAAATACAACAGAACTACTTTCTGACAGTTTTTTTTTTAAATTCAATTTTGTTTATAATAGCCAATTCAAAAACTATGTAATCGAATGGTGTTTTTCACTTTTTGGTAAAGCAGAAAATCTTTCAGAAAATATTGTCAAAGTAAGTGTTTTGAACCAAATTTCAGGATGCGGTAGCAAGAAAGGGGTAAAACTTGTCGTCACTTGACAATAATAGCTTATTACTCAATAAGTATTTTTTTTTTTTTTTAATGGAAAACTTTATCTTATTCCAAATCGCTTCAACAGTCCGGACTGTCATTGTTAAGCTCGTTTGAAAATTTGTCAGAAAATGCATCAGAAAGTTTCGCGTTGTTGAACAGAGAATTTGAGAACCATTTTAAATAAATTAATGTGAGCATTTTAAACAATTTAACCCATACGCATAGAGTTTTAGTAAAAGGTACAAAAGAAAAATGCATGGATAAGGAAAAAAAAAAGAATAGTGTGTAAAGCTATTTAAATAATGAAATTCATAAGAAATAAACTAAATGAAATTAATAAGGTAACAAGATGACGATGAATAATTCACAAACAATCGAACTAACGTGACACATTTAATTTTTTTTTCCAAGCCATTTAAAAATATACAGTTAAAAAATGGTTTTCTTCAAGTCAAATTTTCTCATTCTTAACCCATTAGGCGCCGCTATATATATTAAGCAATTTTTTAATGAAACAGTTGTTTTTTATTTATGAATAGAAAGTCTTTAAGGTATTTCTGAAGAAAAAAATTTAAATTCGAATATTTAGAAAAAATAGCATGATCCCAAAATGGGAGCAATGGCGCCTAATGGGGGTAAATTTTTTCACAAATTTTACTTATGCCTCCGTGCATTTATGTTTGTTATTTCTCAGTTTTTTCGCTATAAAAGGGATAATATCATTCTAAAACTGATATTTTACGATTAATTCATATAAATTAGTCCAACATCTACATTTATAATAAAAATAAAAAATAAAATTTCCGATTCCATAAGCATTTTCACTATCCACCTCTTTATTTTTCTTCAATACATAATTTTTGTCCTACTATATTTTACATGAAAATGATTGAACATTTTTTATGCAGCATTATATTACATTTTTTTCGTTTTCTGAAATTGGTTTTTTAACAATATTTTTTTTGTTTTTGCATTTTGTTTAGTTTTTTCCATATTCCAATTTGAAGTTCGCCTGAACTTTCATCTAAAATATCAAGCCTACATTGTAAACAATTTGCAGCAAAGTAACCGGTCATTCGACCGTTTTTATAAGAAACAGTTACATAACCGTAATTTAACAGTATTCTGACCCTAATATGAGCAATATTATGGTCAAAACAGCGTTAAATTACGGTTATGTACGGTTAAGTACGGTCATACGACCGTTTTTATAGAAAACGGTCGAATGACCGGTTACTTTGCTGCAAAAGTTTTTACAGTGTGTGTTTAATACTTTGTCTTTTTTAAACACTAAATTAGATATTTCTTGATTGTCTCTTGATTTAGAATTTACAGAAAGTTCTACTCCACCAAATATAACATGGGATAAATCATCACATAAATTATTTTCTATTACATATGTAATAGAAAATAATTTATGCGACATACATATGAGGAAGATATCTTCCTCATATGTTACAATACTGCAATCGGGTGGCAAACAAACGATTTCCGGAACATCCGAAAAATCATCCAAATCTAAAAAATTGTTCAATCATCTTCCATGTAAAATAATCAGAAAAAATTATGAAATGATGAAAAATAGAGAGATGGATAGTGAAAATGCTTATGGAACTGGTAATTTCATTTTGTTTTTTATTATAAATGTAAAAGGTGGACTAATTTATATGAAATCTTCTAAAAATATTAGTTTCAGAATGATATTGTACCTTCTATAGCTAATACGTTGAAAAATAAATACCACAAATGCACGGAGGCATATGTACAAGTTTTCAAAAACCTTACCCCCATTAGGCGCCATTGCTCCCATTTTGGGAACATCTTATTCTTTCGGTAAATGTGATTGATCTATTATACATATTAATTCCGGATTGACGTTGTTTAACATAATACACTGTTATGAACATATTTTAACTAAAAAATATAATTTTTATTATAATTTTTTTTTTTTTTTTTTTTCGAATACTGCCAAAAAGCTATTTTTCGCCTTTTTTAACACGTTTTAAAAATAGAAATTTCTAATGAAACTTAACAAAAAAATTTCAGATGTCATCTAATATATTCAAAATGCAAATAACATGAACATTTTAACAATTTATAAAATACGCACTTCAGAAAAAAATCTTAAAGCAATGTTCCCAAAATGGGAGCAATGGCGCCTAATGGGTTAAGCACAAGCTGAAATAAAAGCATTTATTAACACTTTGGGTCACGTATACATGTTGCTTAATGTACTGAGAATCCTTGATTATTCCCACCAATTATTTTTAATTGTATACTTTACCTCATTTAATCTTAGCATTTCTGCGATTCAATTAAGTGAAAAATTCTGTTTTGATAAACAAATGGCAAAAGATTAAAAATTCTGTAAAGGACTCTCGTCAAAAATGGGTAAAAGATAAAGGAAAAATAAAACAATTGCATTTTCCAAAATCGTCTTATGATCTATACTAAAACAAGAACGAAAAATCGTTCGTCAAGCATAGATTATGTAACACTTTCCAACGCTTCCAAAATAATTTTATAAATCATTACCGTTTAATAAGCTGAAAGATAACATCTAAGTAAACAATTTGGAAAACGCATAACATATTAAAAAACGTAATTTCAGGAATTTCCAACATATACAATATTAGGAAAAATATCCGAATACTTTTATTCAGCCCTGTATAGGATCTATAGATTTTTATATATATTACTACATAGGATTCTAAATTTTAGTTTAGTTAGGAAACGCGTAGCACAGTTTAAAATTCTCCTTCTGGAGTTTCTGTCAATAAACGGAAATGTGTTCGCGAACTTTTGTGCTGCCTTGTATATATGATCTACAGAATTTATACACACCAAATAATAGACAAAAAGTGAGTTAAATTTAAAATCGATAACGACAATAACATGTAAAAATTGCAGGGCAATCCGAGCCTATTTACGGGAGTTAGAGCACGGACAGACGGCAGACAAACCAAAGTCATAAACACTTTTCAACTAGGTTGGAAAGTGTTAAAAAGAAAGTTAAAGCGAAATCTATCACACGTAGAAGTCTGAAAATTCGGGCGAGAATAGTCCAAGACAGGTCTTGGTGTAACCTGGGGTTCAGATTTTTATGTTTTTAAGGTCCGATCTCCCTGGGCCCTTTTAAGTTTCTATGCCCTAAATTGGTAATAACTTTTCTCCTTTTAGTCCGATTTTCTTCGTTTTCGGGACCCATTCTCCATTTTATTATTCCAAACTTTCTGCATTTCAGTTAATACACTGGCGCTCTGGGGTCCGGTCCGGGATCCCTTGGACTTTTTGGACGCCATGCATTTTTCAGCCCCTAATTATGTGTCCTCTCACTGCTTAACTTTTAAAAAGTTGAGCGTAGGACTCCTCTCCCTGTATCAACACCTTCATATTTTTATTGGTACCGTAGCGCCCTTTTTTAAGCATCCCCCCCCCTTTTTTTTTTTTTTTTTTTTGCTAATTAAAAAAAAAATATTCTAATGATTAATTCTCACCCTATGCTTAATTCCGACTAATTGAAGATGTAAAGCACTAAATACCAAGACCTTTTAACATGCTTTCATGTTAGGAATGGTGCATTGTGCTCCCTGCTCTCAACTATCAGTTGGATCTTTTTGGGCCCCGTATTATAGCTCTCTTAAAAATGGCCCAATTCACTTTTTTTTCCTAACAACTTCTTAAGTCCTTCAACTTTTTGAACAAATATATTCTATAGAATACATATTTCGCATTAATTTTGGAATTTTGAAAGGTTTAATTTTAACAACTAAATATATGTAGATATATATATAATCTCTAAAAGAATAATATTATATATCGAGAATGTTGTATTTATATTTTGGCAAAGGAGGTCTGGAAAACGGATGTGGAAAAAATAAATGTATCTAATAGTACAATATAATAGCTTGCAACCGCTTTTTGAATCCAAAACACAAGCCACATGCTATTTTGAGAATGTATTTTTTCATCACAAAAATTTTCAATATGTGTATACATAATTTTTTTACAAAACATAGAAGAAAGAAACGTGGTTGATTGTATAAATTTGGCGCCCCCTCAATTTCCGCGCCTGGGGCAACAACCCCCTTCGTCCCCGTTTTCGCACGGCTCTGATAACGGGTCCCAGACAGATCAGCTAAAATAAAAGCTTAAGAAAAACATACCCTTCCATTCTTTTTTTTTTTCGTTTTTTCTTTTTGCATGAGAGGAAACGATATAAAGGCAATTTCACTATGGTCACTTGCACACTGTTGAAAGGTACTTACTGGCCAATATCCTTTGCAAGTGTCACACAGTAGGGAGTCGGTCCTTTGCTCGTTAGTAATTTCTTGGAAAACTTATGCTAAGCACATGTGTTTTTGAGATTCCAAAGTAGAAAAGGGAAATCGAATAAAGTTGTTTTTCTTCGTTTGTCTCGGGAAAAGAGGGTAAAATACGAAAAGTATAGTAACAGTTATAGGACTAAGTGAACTTTTTCTCGCAATTTCTATGTACTAATACCCCCCCTTTTTTTTTTGGGGGGGGGGGGGGGTAAATTAAGTCATTTTTAAAACGAAACTTTTATACAACTTAAGCCACTGCTGAGGGGTCCCCTGGCAGGTTTTGGTCCCGGGGCTGCAGCCCCCCCGGATATGTATATAAATATGTAATCATATTAGATTATTCTTATTTTATGGTGCAGTTAAGTACCCTTTTTCTTCTCTCGAAATATGAGGAATATTACCAACATTTCATTTTTGATACACACACACAAAAAAAAAAAAAAAAAAAAAAAAAAAAACGCATGTGTAATATATTTCTGATAGTTTGTTACTTATTAGAGGTAAAAGCGTACATATGTATATAAAGTGTTAGGAGTTGAAAAAGTATTCGCTAAATAGAGGTGTCAGCTATTCGGGAGTGTCCGTTTTGGAGGTGTTATTGTATATAGATTTTTCATCTGAAAAAATATTTTGGACATTGGTGTGAAAAATCCGTGTTAACACGACTCGCAAGAGAAACTATGAAAGTCAAACCGACTTGCATAAAAAAGTATAAGACAGAATTGCGAGTCGCGAAATGTTAACTTACTTGAGGCAGATATAAAAATTGTGTATTCATATCTGTATTCTAAAGACATAGAAAATATTTAAATTTAGTGACAGTATAGTAGGGGGGGGGGAGGGGATTTACAAGACTTAAAGCACGGATAGACAAATTCGAAGTCATAAACACTTTTCAACTGTATAGGAAACTGTTAAAAATGAGTATATAAAATAGGAATTGTTACTTTGCAGATAAAAGCAGACTAAAGAAATAGATAAACAAATATATTCAATCGCAAAAAATATAACATAATTTTAAATAACGTACATAGCATAAGAGTATAAAATAGGAACCGTTTTAAATATTTAAATACAAATTTAATAAAAAAAATATTTCAGGGAACTGAATTAATTTCATTTTTAGTAATGAAAAGAAATATCGTTTAGAAACTGAGAGAGAACTGCTTTTTAGAACTATTTTTAGAGGTATACATAAGAAATAAATAAAAATATATATTAAATAGGAACAAATCATGCTTATAATAGAAACCATTATAAACATTGTATGATAAATAGGTAAATTAATATTTAAACTGTAAAAAATCACTTTATGAACTCAACTATTCGCTCTTTCATTAACGAAAAATCTCTATTAATATGATGCATAATGTGATGCCTCTTAGACTGTTAAATTATTCTTTCTGTATTGCACCTCTGAAGAGCATAGTTGTGTTACAATAAAACTTGTGAAAACAAACCTGTCTATAACAGATTTCTTCTCAACCGGAAAAAAGTTTCGATGAAAAGGAACCATATAATTATACCTGCTAAGACGAAGAACTGCCTAAAATGGAGCATTTTTACGAGCCGACTAATTCTTTGCAATTTTTAATGCAGAGGCCCCATTTCAAGAGTTTCTTGCGAGAGAGTGGGGGAGGGGTGCGACTTTTTCTTGAGGGACTGTTTCAAATAACACACGGGATTGCGTAAATCGTCCACAAAATAACAAAATCCAGCACAATAAAAAATTATGTGCAGGATTTTTCCTCTTAACTTCTTTCACAGACCGGGAATATTTTTAAATTTTCGTCGAACTTTGTTTTTCGGAATTACACAAAACTAGTTAATTTGTCAATTGAATGCGGGAAAAAAAAATAGCGAATTTTGCCAATTGTAAGCTGTAAAAATCGTTAATTTTCTAAAACAGCTGTGGAAAAATATTGCGAATTTCGCCGACGATCGGGGGAACAAATAGCGATTTTTTTCAATCGATCGCGGAAAAAAAACGCACTCATTACAACACTCATTCGCAGAAAATAGTCAAATTTGTGCATCGGTAGCAGAAAATCTCCGCTGTATTATATTTATATTAGGATATTTTTAAGAGAAATCTGCGACAAACAATTTGTTGGAAATTGGAAAAAGATTGCATATAAAAATAGTCGCAGATACTGGGCCCGTAATCAAAAGGTTAGTTGTTTAGGTTGCAGGTTGGTTTTTCACTATTTTGTGCCATGTTCGTCTTGACTCGATTTTACTAAGAAATTCTGAATATGTTTCTGATGAAAAAAGTATATATTTGAATATTAATGAGAATATATGTGTTATGTTTATTTTTGGACATAAGCAATGAAATTGTGCAATATACTTTTTTATAAATGTATTAAAATATAGATTAAATTTCTTTCACTTCGGATTCTAGTGCAACCCGATCCGTGCAAGACTCGAGTGTCAGGCTGTGGAGATTATTAAGAGTGTTACTGTATATAATATGATTTAATAAAGCAATTGATTTGATAGTATTGTAATGATTGCAGTAAATATAATGTGACACTATGCAAAAATCAAATCTTTAAGATGTTTAATTAACCCACTACTGCCTCCATCGCCCTCTCCCCAAAAAGAAAAATTCCCCTACATTTTGGACTAAAAGAGGAAATTCACCTCTAAAATTCTAGCCCTGAGGGGATGAGTTTTCTTTTGACCATGTTGTACACATAGCGAAAAAACAAGACTAAGAAGCAATTGATAGTTTTTTATCATTCCAGAAATGAATTAAGTTTAGTTTGCTTTTCATATAGAAGTTATAGCTTATAAGTTTAGATAAATAATTAAAAACCACAAGTTAATCCAAAATTATTAAAAACTATTAATTTCTTATCTTGAGTAAGCCCCGCTACTTTATTCACATTTCAAATGCACCGGCACCCTTTCATTTTGTGTACCATACTTAAAATATTTCAAATATATAATTACAAATGCTCAAAACGGGAGTAAAATATAGTAATTTTTTAAGAGTCTAAAGGAAAATATAAAGAATGTATTAACATTGAATGTTTAGAATATTGTATTCAGATTATTAAATAAGTGTATTTTAGCAATTTTAACATTATTTGCAGAGTTCAAAAATAAAAATATATGAATAGCAAAAACATATTACATCGAATTTTCATATGTAACTAGGCATACTATTAAAGTGATTTGGAATCTAATAGCGTTTTTCATTTTTTAAAAATGTATTACATTTTGAGTTATACGATATTTTATTTATTTATTTATTGTTTGAGTTATATGTAGCCAACTGCTGCACTGCAAAAAAAAAAAAAAAAAAAAAAAAAAAAAAAAAAAAAAAAAAGTGTTGATTTTACAGTATAATACTGGTATAATACCCCCAGCTGGCAGTATTATACCGTAAAATTAACAGTAATAAACATTAAAATAAGCAGTAATACGCTGCCGCGCATGCGCGGCAGCTTATTACTGCTTATTTTAATGTTTATTACTGTTAATTTTACGATATTTTAAAATAAACACTTTTTTTTGCAGTGTGTTTCATGACGACCTTCCTTGGGTATCGCCTCCCGAAATTTGGTTTAAATCATTAATTTTGACAGCATTTCCTGAAAGAAAAAATTGTTTGTCTTTATCGAAAAATGTCAAATGTTTTTGAATTTACAATTTCTGTATAAGCGAATCAAAGGCGTAGCTTGAAAATTTCATTGGTTGTGGGGAGTACCCGACGTTTGGCGACCTCTTTTTATTACTTTCAAATACCCTTCCTTTTCGCGAAGATTTTAAGGAGGGGCGGGGGATACCTATGCACCTTTTGACTTTTAGTTACTTGCTTGTAGCTTTTATTTGCCTAACGTTAAATATATAGGACCGTTATTTTAAAAATTTTGATTTAAAATTCAATATTTTTAAATGTTTCTGTTTCCATGCATAACCTGGGTGCTTATGTTTACCATTATGCGAATGTACTATACTATACGCATTTATATATCGTGCAGTATGTGTATCGCTACAACTACGCAGTCAGATAAAGTGTTGCATGTTTTCAATCATTTAAATAACGGAGCACTACAACGTTTGCCATATGCTGTAGTGTGCCCCTGCATTCTGAAAGGTTGGACAGGCCTATTCTAAGATGTCCAACGCGACAATCGCGGGCGCCCTTTCGTAATTTTAATGTTACTAGCTTTTTTGAAAAAATATTTCAGGTACCTAACGACGCCCTTCAACTTGAATACATTGGATGGAAGAAAAATAAAAATGAATAAAATTATGAATAAAAATGAATTAATTAAATGTATCAGAAGTAAGCCAATCTCGATTTACGTACAGTTTCAATAAATTTAAATTGAATTTTCAAATATTTGTACCTCGCCTAAAATATTTCTTTCGTGATTTTCCTATTCCGGCGCCTGTGTGCGGTGCACACACTGCACATTGGGTCGGCATACTTATTTTCTAATACTTTAAAGGCACATAATATATATAAAGAAATTCTGTTGTAAACGGTAACTAAAAAAAAAAAAAAAAAAAAAAACATTCATGTATACATACGTTTTAAGATGAAAAAAAGCTATTTTAAGCTGAATTTCCTGTACGTTTTCGTGTAAGCAGATTTTATTTTATTGGTGAAGGGGCCCACATTGGAATTAGTACCGGGACCCACGATCTTTCTGTATGGCCCTGTTTGAGACATTAAATTGGGTGACTCTGGGCAAATGCCCCACTTGTCCATAGATAGTCGTATAATCTTTTTATATTGGAATCCAAATTGACTATTTTTTAACAGATTTCTTAATTCAGTTTCGTTCATAAAAACATGGAATTGACAAATGCTTTTATTTAGAAACTGTAAAGACGAACATTCTCCCATTTTTTGAAAGAGGCAGGCGGTCTTTTAGAAAATGCTGTGAAAATTGTAGTTCTGAATAGCACGCAACAGCCCGATAAATATCATCATAAGAAAAACTCCCTTATAACTCAAGATGTGGTTATAACTAAAGAATTCATTTATCAAAATGTGAAAAAAAAAAAATCTATCGGATCCTAAATTATTTACATTGTTATGCCTGCATTTGTTATTTTGCATTTTTCCTTTTGTTTTGTGCTTTTAAAGTCTCTCATTGTCGACCGAGTAAAAACGTTCTCTCTCTCTCTCTTTCTTTTTTATTTTTTAGAACTATTATAACCAATAAATTTAGATTCTAAATTTTATTTCAAATCATTTTTGGAAAAACATTTTTAATTTTGCTGTGAAATTGTGTTTTCTTGGACAAAATCTCCAAATTTTGACTCATATTTTCTGTTGCCTTCCTTAACTCTACCCTCTCCTCCTTTGTAAAGGTAAAGATAACGAAAAATTTTCGATAAAAAAAAAATTCATTTTTTTTGCCTTTATTTCAACCTTTTTAAAATCTATGCATGTAAAGTTTTATTTCTTTTAATTTCATGTCTGCCCCCTCCTCCTCCCCTCAGTAAAAGTTTCCATAAATATATGAAAGTTGTTTTCCCCGTAAACAATTATGTAACCGAATACTTTTGTGTGGCCCCGTAAATGAATGATAAATGCTTTACACTCCATATTCTACAAAAAGCTTATTGTAGCGCACCTTAGAAAATTGTATCAATTTTAATATGTTTGTAATAGTGTTACACGATTAAAATGCACCACAAACGATTTTTCCTCATAGACCATAATATAAAGGAATTATTTTAGTTACCCTGTAAAGTATTTATAAGTGCTGTTTGTGCTGTATTCGATAATAAGCATCTTGTAGTGCACTTCAGCGATGTATAATTATTTGAATATATTTGAAATAGTGTAACATCATTAAAATACACTGCAAAGGATTTTCCCCCATAGATCATAATGTAATGTAATTCTTTTGAGTGCCCCTGTACTAGAAGTATAAGGACTACACACTTCATGTTCAATACTGAACATGCCACAGTAAATCTCAATAACATATATCAATTGTATGGCAATAGCACTGACAGACGGCAAACAGACAGACAAACTGAATTCATAAACATTTTTCAACTATGTTACAAAGTGTTAAAAAATGGTTAATACCAGGGGGTAGTCCAATTTTAACTGGATATCGAATTGGAAGCCATTCGATGAAGGATTTTAGGAATTATAAAGATGTAAAGTTTGCCTCTAAATGATAGATTTTTACTCATATCGCCTGTCTGTAATATTTTTTCACATTTATTATTCTTTGGCGTTAGTATTGACCATCACAAACATACTGCGATTTTTATAAATTTTAATTTTATATGTGAAATAGGAGTTATGACATTAATATTCTAAAACAAATTATACGTATATGAACAGTCAAAACTGGTGTTTAAAAGCAATTTTCATTATATGAAAAGTTGGTTATAAGGTAGCAAATTCAATATAATCAAAGCTGTATAACTTTTATAGGGGGAGGGAACGTTTTTTAACACTTGCCAACCTAGTTGAAAAGTGTTTATGACTTCGGTTTGTCTGGCCGTATGGCAGTCTGCCGTATGTCCGTGCTCTAACTCCCGTAAATAGGCTCGGATTGCTCTGCAATTTTTATATGTTATTGTCGTTATCTATAGCATGTTCCCTATTCCAACTGAAGTGTGTAGCATTTATACTTTTTTACAGGGACAGTCAAACGAATTCCGTTACATCACGTCTATGGAGAAAAATCGTTTGCGGTTTAATTAAATAATGTTTCACTATTTTAAACGCATTGAAAATTATATATATCACTAAGGTGCGTTACAAGAGGCTTACTACAGAATAGCGTGTGTATAGCAGTCATCGTTCATTTACATCATACACACAAAATAATTCTCTACTGTCTGTTAACAACAATAATTCCTGGAAGTGCGTTTTAAGTTGCTGAACGCGATTTTAAATTGAACTCACATTTGTCTATTACTTGGTGTGTATAAATTCTGTATTTCATATACAGTGCAACACAAAAGTTAGCGAACACATTTCCGTTTATTGAAAGAAACTCCAGAAGGAGAATTTTAAACTGTGCTACGCGTTTCCTAACTCGACTAAAATTTAGCATCCTATGTAGTATATATACAAATCTATAGATCCTATACAGGGCTGAATAAAAGTATTCGGATATTTTTCCGAATATTGTATGTGTTGGAAGTTCCTGAAATTACGTTTTTTAATATGTTATGCGTTTTCCAAATTGTTTACTTAGATGTTATCTTTCAGCTTATTAAACGGTAATGATTTGTAAAATTATTTTGGAAGTGTTGGAAAGTGTTACATAATCTATGCTTTACGCATGATTTTTCGTTCTTGTTAATTCTTAAATACCCTGGTTGAAATATGCTGAAGTTTTCAATTTTGTTTGTAAATGTATCAGGGACATTGGGATTATTAAACGGGTAAAATGAAAAATTTCAGAATACCCTCAAGTGAATTACTTTTTTATGATAATAGATCAAAGTTTAATAACCACCTTTTACATTAACCATGCTTGTAAAGCAGAATCTGATTTACTAAGAGGAGAGGGGGGGGGGGGTGCTAATTACAATAAACAACAATTAACCTATGCTCTTGAATACAAAAAAAAAATGGTGATTCAATTATACGGTAATTCGTATAAGCGTCGGATTTCTAAACTTTTTCTAGTAAGGTCCCATACTTTTGATTTGCACAGAGGCCCAGGAAACCTGTAACCGGTCCTGATCCAGTCCCTACCGCCGTACACATTGTCAGGAGAAAATATTATAAAATCGTTTGAGTGATATATTTCTTTTAGCAATTACATTTTTCCAATTTAAATTTCAAAAATTGGTTATAAGCTAAATTTTACTAGACGTCAAAAATTCTAGTTTTTTATAATAATAATAATAATAATAATAATAATAATAATATTTCTTTTAAATATAAGATGTTGTTGCAGTGGGATACTGTTACAGGTACGTTAAGAATTAATGGATATTTATGGTTCCATTCGAGAAGAATCTCTTTCTCTGTATACACACACATATATAATAAAATAAGATATTTAAAAAAAAAATCCAAAATGAATTTTTCATTAATCGAATTTGCATTTAAATAAACAAATAAAAATTTTAGTAATTTATTCAACCAAATTAACTTAATGAAAATCTCTATAATAAAAAAAATTACAGAAAAAAATGGTATTAAACACAATTCTAGCTAAAAAAAGCCCGTTTAAAAATTAAAATCTTAAATATCTAATTAATCTTCTAATAAGAAAACGGTAAATTAATAACTGGAGCTGAGATCTTTTCGGTTGATATAACCGAATTCGGGTGATACATGAAAAAAAGATCTACAGCATTTTATTCAGAGAACTTTCGCTTACTTTTTTGATTTTCATAGCCAATTAGTTGCCGTTTCTATGCTTATATTACAAAAAAGAATCTTATTTCTGACAGAGGTGCAAGGATGAGCCCCGGTCTGTCACGTCACATGATAGATTAGTCAAAACGTTGACTATTGACAGGATCTCTCCAATAAAACTTTTTTGTTAATTTTTACTGCCCAGTGAACCACGGGGTATCGCTAACATCTATGGACTTCCTGCAAGATGTGTAAGATAAGATTAACGAAGCTGTTGAAATGGCTGTACTGTTGCAAGGACAATTTCTTTTTCTACAACCCATTAAGCGGGATAGACCTACATGGAATTGCCCCCTGGCAAAAGGGTAGGCTCCCCACTGGTGCAATGTTGAATTTTATTTTCACTGTCGCCAATCCTTCGTTTGTTCCCTTTCCCATTTCTTTTTGGACACCAGGATTACTATCTGCATATATAGTTTCATTTTAACTGATGTTTTGGTATTTACATTCATATCGATATCATGTTCTCTTTCTTATTATCATAAATATTCGCACACAAGAAAATGTCCAAAAATTACAATCGGACAAAACCCGCATGTTTTAATGTGGGTTAGTAGGAAGAAGGATTTTCCATCGCACTTAATGTTTTCATATGGGAAAATACCCCCTTCCTGTAATGTCTCATTTTGTAATTCCTTCCCAAAAATGATACTAGATTATAGAAAGAAATAATTCTTCATATTCGTACGCTTTTAGATTTTTCGAATTTTTCTTTCAAAAATACTTTAAAGTCTATGTTAATTTTAAGCTAATAGCTTGAAACGTCAATATTCATTTCAGCGCATTATTTTAGCCATTTTAACGCCCCACTGCAAATGTGTTTCTACAACCGTCGAATTTTTCACGTGGAAAGTTTTGTTTGGTTTTTGTATGGCTTAATGTTAATAATAATCAATATTATAAACCAAACGCATGTCTGATTATTGCTGAAGTCATTTTGATAGTGGTAGCAACGAATTGACTGATAAATTTCGTTTTGACAGCATATTTTAAAACTTCTAAACGTCGCACAATTTCATTTTTTATACTGTCGAATAGGAAAACAAATGCAATTTCTTTGAAAACTGTATTTAAAATTTTTTTTATAGGTTTTAAAATAATTTCCAAGCATGAATTTGTTTTAAATCTATCTCTATCACGTGCAGCCCGATTGCGAAATATTAATCAGTTTGCATTTAAAACATATAAATAGTTCCACATTTATTCCCGGCTAACATTAAGGAACGAAATAAAAAATTCATCAAAATATAAATATAAATATAATACAAAAAAAATTGTAAATTTAACTGACATGTTCTCGAACTACGCGCTTAAACAGTTAAAATTTTCATAATAATAATAATAATAATAATAATAATAAAACCTGCAGTCAGCAGCGAAATCTTGGACGAATTCTTTTGCCATTAACTCCTGGCATGCGGCTAATACAGAAGTATAGCTTAATTAAATTTCAAAATTTATTTGAATATATTATTATTTTTTTTAATAGAAATTCTTTTTGGCGGTGTTAATGAATCAGTTTAAATATGTATATTTTAAATATGAATAATCTATTAGAATTAGAAAAAATTGGTTTTCACTTATGTTCTGTAACCGGGGAATCACGGGTTCAATTCCCTAGTTTTGATAATAGCATATTTGTACACTGATATATCAGTAATACATTAGTATATATGTTGCTTTTTTCAAATGCTTTGCACTAGAATTTGAAAAAATCTATGCAATATTATAACACTTAAGACGTTTACAAAAATATTTCCCTCAACTCAGCAAAACAAAGCTGACATATTCACAGACTTCTATTTATGAATAAATGCATGGAATTTGCAGTGACGATTGTTGAAGAAATTTGAAATCAAATAGCATTTCGCATTTTCGATAACTGTATATCATATTGAATTATAATTTATTGATGTCTCAAGACGCCCTTTATTGGGCTATAGAATATCGAAAATAGTCTTAAAGCAAAAACTTGGACAGCATTTTCTGAACGATTTTTTGTCCTTATTAAAAGATGGAAAATGCCATTCGATTCCTTAGTTTATGATTTATTAATAAACAATAAATCTATTGTATATGAATAAATCTGCGAATTTTGTGTGAAACGCATGCCTTGTTATAAATGAAAACTCTTTTACTCTCAATCATAGTTAACTAGTCCCGGCACTTTTGTAATTTCTCGGTTCAAAGCCTGGCCCGGCCCGTGCAAAAATCAGTGAAAACGGGCCCGGCCCACGAGTTGGGTCGGGATCATCCATGGAAATTTCGGACGTGGAGACTTCCAGGAAGAATGAAGTACAGGCCGGGCTCGACCCGGAAAAAAAGTCTTTTTCGGAGAGAGTGATGACAAGTCCGGCTCGGAAAGAGTGATGACCGCGCCCTGTCCGGCCCTTTCTTCTAACGGCCCAGATCTCTAACATATATAATTCCTTGTGATTTTTCCCCCAGGAAATTGATTTATTATTGCTATGATATAAAGAGAAATATTCTACCTGATTCTAAAGATTTGACACGCACAGTGTTATTGACATGAAGGAGACGTGGGAAATCCCTTGTCTATCCCCTGTGTTATGCGCATACTTTTTTGATTGCCGGTGGCTTACTGGTTAGCGTATTGCACTACTACACTACAGGTTTGAGGTTCGCCTCCGAACCCTGACAAGGATTATTTAACCTTTATTTTAAAAGCAAGGCTGTTTTTTCAAAATAATTTTTTAAAGAGTTAAATAGTTTTACAAATTTATTGAAAATTATTATAAGTGAGCCCTTTTTAAAATTGAGCATTTAAGAGTAGTGATCATGATCAGTTTTAAACTTTCAAACAATCGATTTTTGTTTGTTTTTGATGTATTTTAAAATTTTTGATTCGAACAAAACAACTGTATACTTTAACAGTGACTCAAATTTATTTTCAACTTTGCATGCGTTTTTCTCAAAATATGGTTTTTACTACATGTGCACGTGCACACTGTAAAGAAAATATATTTATATATTTTGAAAGATAGATAATTTAGATAATTTCTTCTGCACAGATATGCATAAAATGATTACAGTAAAATTTCTATCTACTTTTTCGACTATTTAAACTACATAAAATTTATTTGTTGGAATTAGAATGTGTTTTCTTTATATGATACACTTTAAAAAGTACATTCTACTCCCAAAAATAAAATTTGCATCGTTTAATTGACACAAACATAGTTAGAGAAGGTATAAACATTTTATGCAAAAGAAATTATCTCTCTGCAAACGAAACGATTATTATTATTGTTATTATTATTATTATTATTATTACTATTATTATTTAAAATGCAAGCAAGTAGCAAAACACATCTTTTTTCCAAAATATGAAAAACAAAAAATCGTTTTTTTTTTTTTTAAACTGATGACTCACCAAATATATAATTAATTGATAGTTCCTGTAAACTAAATAACAACACAGGATAACAGTTTTCATCTTACAAAAGTTGCTGCTTAGTACTACTCCGTTAACTGTAACAAATATTACAAATAAACACAACTTTCTAATAAAGTATTTTTATTTTCAATAAATTACTTATTGTTATTTTTGCTTTGTATTTCATTTTTAGATCATAAATTGAGATTGATATTTACGATAAAATTCAGATATTCAGTTTAAGACTTTCAGAAAAATAACTCAAAGATAGGATTGAATGTGGGTATTTTATCTATTTTTGTACCTCTTTAAATCATATCTTAAGTAATTAGGAATAGCACGTATAAAAGTTTGTATACGAATATTTAAAAAATTACGAAAAAAAAAAAGAGCCAAGCATTCTTAACTTGGTGGGGATCGCCCAAGTAAAGGCGCGCACAAGCGCCAAAATGGTCTTGGGCCGGATCTGGAGATACATACATAATGAGTTATAGGAAACCGATTCAATGTTTTAACAATTAAAGTACGTGTATTCTGTATCCCTAACATTAAAAGCATTACATTATACATACTTTACTAATTAAATTAAATCCGTGCTCAGACGCGATGAAACTGTCCATGGCAAGCTAAATGAAATTGAAATGCAATTCTGAAGTGCACTAAAAATACTTTCTGTAGTGCATAGAGTGCAAAGCATTTCTTACTCACCAAATCATCATCACCCACCATTTCAGAGTCACACAAAAGAATTCGCTAAATGCTAAAAAAAAAATCTAATGACATTGTAACCGGAAATCTTTCATGAATGTCAAAAAGTCACAGCGGAACGCTAAAAATCGCGTTGAAAATCATATTAAAAATTGCTAAAGTTACAAAAATCGCGAAGGTAAAATTTTATTACTTTAGGATAAAAGTTTGAAATAGAATTTCATTTACAAATGTCAAACATCGCCACAAAACGCGAAAAAATGTTAAAAATCGATAAAAATCCAATTATCGCGATGGACAAAACGAATTCTTTTTATCCATGTCAAAAATTCGCAGCAAAATGCGAAAAAAATCGCATAAAAAAGTTAAATTAAAAAAATCTAATAAATAAAAAAAAAAATCGAGCTTCAATGGGCATAACTACAGATACACAGGTTTCAATCTTTTAGCCGCCCATCAGCACTTGAGAGGTTCTTCTCTCAAAGCTGGTATAGACGTGAAGGTGCCATCACGATCGTCGGCCGAATCGTTCGGAGTTTTCTTTTTTTTTTTTTCGGACTTTGGGTAACCTTGTGTAAATACGAGTAAGGAGTAAGTTTCCCTTATAAAGACCCCCATGGTGGGCATATCCCCTCATAGATATTCGGACGTAATAAAAAACACCGTCAATCCTTTAGCTCAATTTACTGAATTTTGTCCGCGGCAAATTTTGAATTTATAGCGAATTTTTTGTGATTTTAGCTTTTTCTCGCGTTACATCTGTAGCGATTTTTTGACATTCGTAAAAGGAATCCAGTTTAATTTTTTTTTTTTTTTTTGCCCAATATAGTTAATTTTGCTCTCTACGGTTTTTGAATTTTTTGTGTAGTTTTTACCCTTTTTCGTATTTTGTGGCGATTTTTTCCCATTTTTTTTTCTGCAACTTAAGAATTATTCGGTAGATTTAGCTATTTCCATGATTAAACTGAAATTAGAAGAATAACAACTTGACACTATCATAGGAAGAAATTGATTCCTATGACAACGTGAACGACGATGGTTAAATTTTTTATTTTAATCTGGATCAAAAGATAAATCGCAATAATTCAAGGTTCGTTATATTCGAGATCGGAGCGGAGATAGCTCTACACTTTCGAAGGCAGTGGGGGCCCACAAACCCAGGTTCATTTGGGAAAAACTGGCCAGCTCTGCTCTGCTAGCAGATTAATTACAAAATATAATTTATATAATTAGATTAGTAATTTATAGTGATAGAAGAAACCTATTGAAAAAGAACAACTAGCGCAATTATTACAAAATTTGTATGCTTTTTTTTTAAATGCATAGAAAATATTGACAAATATTTTAAAGATGTAATAGTAGTACATGATTTTTCTGAACACAAATCCGATGCCAACATATTTGGAGAATTTTGACTGTATTAACTTTAAGGTTACTTCGTTTGTCGGTGTTTACTTTTTAAACTTTTCGCAAAACATTAGCATTTTTTTTTTTTTGGGGGGGGGGGGGGGGTTCTATAATTTAAAAGAATTGTTCAAACTCGCCAGAATAAAAATTCATATGATATCAGAATTAATAAAATCATATCAAGACGAATCATTTCTTCATAGCACTCAAAAGCAGCTGCTAAACATGCTATAAATATCAGAGATGAATTTTGTTTATTATTATTATTATTATTATTTGGTGACCCGAGGCTGAAAACGTCAAACTATATTTTTTCTTCTGAAATCCTATTATTCAGAATTTCAGTTTTGCTTTTATACATGCGACAGTTTGCATTATAAACCTATTCCAGAATGATAGCACTTTATTCTCATTGTAAGGTGATCTAAGGAAACATCTATGCAGATACATTCTGTAGCATTTTGCTTGGCTGTACTATTAATAACTACCGTTAATTAACTTTGATCTATGACACAATAATAATAAAAAAAAGATTCAATTAAAAAATATATCGTGCTGTTTATCCCAGACGAAAATCTGTCCTTTTCTGAATGGTAAGGATGTCGTTATACAAAAATCCCAATTTTCTTTATCATTGTAGCGCTATTATGGCCTAGGTTCCATAAGTTTTCCCCTTTGTATTTGCCAGTGTGTGTCATTCATTATACGTTGCAAGTCCCGGAAGACTCCCGTTGTGTTCTCCTGACTGAATGCAGCCATAAGGAGAAAGAAAATAAATCCACAGTCCAAGGAAATTAATCACATTTCCGCATATGCTGTCACAAGACATTTTGTGCATTTTACAGGCCGATACGGTTTTTTGTAAAGACCGGAAAGTAAATATTATACTTGAAAATAAGAAGCAATTAAAACCAAGCTATAGTACCATACCATAACAGCTTTAAATTATCTCTTAGTTACAGGAGAAAAAAAAACTTTTTATAATTTTATAGAAAACTTTATATAGTTACTTCATTATTAAGTTTCAGGTTCTGGGGGGGGGGCTTCAGCCCCCTTAACCCCCCCCCCCCCCCCCCCGTGGGTGCGCCAATGGCTGGATTCATAAGTTATACAAAAAATAAACTTGCCGTACAGGCACCGCGTCGATATTTCATCTTTTATAAAAGGATGAGGACGGCCAATAAATATTTCGTAATGTTTCGGCTTTAACACTTAGAACTACCGAGCCGTCATTTTGACGGTTACCTAATGAATATATTCCGATTCGAAACAGAAATTTCTTTTTAAAATAAATTAAATATAAAACTCATAGAAATACGTTAAATTAATAAGTTAAGTGGTTATAAATAAAATTTCTGGTATGAAATAGTTTTAAAAAGCTATAAGTAATATTTCCGATAGCTCTAGTGTTAATTTTTTGCTTATTTTTTACGTGCTGGTCCAGGTTGGGTCTGAGTATATAAATTTCGTTCGGTCCTCACACACCTCTTACCCCCCCCCCCCCCCCCCCAAAAAAAAAAAAAAAAGCGTTTATTCTGAAAAAAAAAAAAAAAAAAACAGCAGCATGGCGTAATCCAAAAATTGGAAGTACTACAAAAAAATAGGATTGTGCTGTCATAAAATGGCACAGTGTGTGTCATTAAATGTGCAGTCATAGAATCACAAATATCTTATTGAAATTATTATTTTCCTTCAGAAAAAAATAAAATTAAATATTTGCGACATTCAGATTGTTTCAAAAAGATGTAACAAACTGTAAGAAATGGCAGAGCACACTTATAAATAACAATTTTTGCACAGAAAACCAGGGTCGCAGTCCATGAATTCGGACAAAAAATAAAGCTTATCTATTTCAACCAGAACTCTGATATTTATGCAGACATTTAACAATAATGGTGATAGTTTAATAAAAATTTCAAGTCTTACCTATCTTTATGTGAAATACGAAACTACGAAAAATTCTGGGAATGCATAGTAATTCAGTCAGTGACATCGTACATACATTCATTTCGAAATATAGATGGCCTAGTTCAGAGCTGTTTGGACGCAGATGATGATAACTTCCATCAATTTTTGTGATATTGTTGCATTTGGCAAAAACGTCTACTGAAAATTTCGTTAAAATAGCTTCATTATTGTTAAAGTCTTGATCAAGAATTCGTGTTTGGCCTGAAATGAAACATTTCATGTTTTTGATTGAACAAATGGATTGCCACCCTGAATTCCTACACATTTAATTTTTTCGCGTGTTTGTATTATTCTACCCTTTAAACTTAAAAAAGAAAATTATTATGACATAATTACACGAAAAATATATTGATACCTCATAAGACCATCCTCAAATTCAAATCTGTTATTATTTGACACATCTCCAGAATTAATTTTTATTTGTAAACACATAAAACTGACAGATGTATTTATAATCGAATAGCGTTTTCCAAATTTCGATAAGGCACGGGATATTTAGAAAATTCAGTAAAAGTTGGCATTATAAACTGAATTTCCAGACGCAGCAGTGTGAAAAAGATCGTCATTGAGACAACAATGGCTTACAACTTTAAATGTAATACATTTATCAAAAAGTGAAAAACCCTATTTGATTTTTAGTTATTTCAGCAGTTTTGCTTGAAATTTTCATACTTTTGAGTCGGTGAAGGTGTCAGAAAAATTCTTGTTGTTAAGAGTGGATTTTTCTTTTTCCAGAATGGCCTTAAATTAGAAATAAATTTTATTCAACAACTAACTAACTGGCCTTGCGTTACCAAGGCCGTGATAATAACCTTAAACAGAACTCAAGTTCGTATGATTTTTTTTTTCTTTAAAGAAGCTGAAACAAGTGTTTTAAGAAGGAGATTAATATTGAAAATTGATGGTAGCTGAGGTTCGATAAATTTTTTTGTCGTTTAAGTAGTACCTGGAAGTCCTAAAAAGTTGTTAGAAAAAAAAAAAAAAAAAAAAAAAAAAAGATAGTCAATCGGACAGTTTTTAAGGAGCTATAGTAGCGGGCCCAAAAGATGACAACTGATAGTTTTGAGCAGGGAAATATGAGAAAAGATCAAAAGATTCTAGTACTTAGCACTTTAGATCTTCAATTAGTCGAAATTAAGCATAAGGTATAAATTATCATTAGAATAAAATTTAAAAAAAATGCTCACAAAAGTGCCCTAGGACCCCAATAAAAATATGAGGGTTGTGGCCCGCGGACAGGAGTCCAAGACTAAACTTTAAAGTTATGCATTGAGATGGTGACATAATTAGGGGAATGAAAAATACATGCCGCACAAAAAGTTAAAGAGGCACCGGGCCCGGGGTACTAACTGGCATGAAGAAATGTAGGAATAATTAAAAGGAGAAAAATCCCAAAACCGAAGAAGATCGGATTAAAATGGGACAAATTAAAAATTTAAGGAGCAAAAATTTCAAGGGGCCCCTACCGGCCCAGGATCTTAACGGGAACGTAAAAATGGGGAGGGGGGAGGGATTAAATGAGGAAATGGATCCCAATGAGGAAAAGGATCCCAAAAACGAAGATCGGATAAAAAGGGACGTTATATTAATAATTTAGGGCACAAAAACTACAATGGGCTCCAAGGAGCTCGGATCTTAAATAACTGAGCGACAGATGCATAAAGACCTGCCTTGGTCACCCCACCACCAACTTTTCAGATTTCTAACGTGCGGCAGATTTCGCGAGCCATCGCACACACAAAGAGCGAAACTTCCTTTTATTAGTATAAATTGATTTCACATAGATCAATTTGTATTGAGGAAAGTAAAAAAAAAAAAAAAAAAAAAAAAAAAAAACTGATTCAGTCAACAATTTTCCATATTTTTGAAGGTGCGTTTATTTATTTTAGTAATGCATTTTCAACAAACAAAAATAATAGCTAAGAAAACACATAAATTTTAAAGAAAATAAGTGAAAATTGCCCAGAAAACAGTGAGTAAACTAAATGAAAATCATTTCTGAATATTGATTGCTTGAAACCGTAACCCATTTTTATCATAATAACTTTAATATAAAATAACTTTTAAGTGTTAAGTTCACTAAGAATCACATTTCAAAATAAAATGAAATTTTTGTCATAGTAAAATAATCGTGGCTAAAAATGTGACCCTTTAAAGGATCTCTTATTTCTAGCAGTCTATTATCATTCAGGAACCAAAACCACCCTTAGATCTCAAACACAACCTTTTCCGTAGAACTTCATACGTTCATTCACTATTACCCGTCGAACAGATGTTTCCTTTATTCAACCCCCATTCCTGGAAACAGAAATTCAATGACGTACTTACTGGCGTATTTATTGGCTAGCATTATTCAACCACCCAAAGCAAGTTATCGCTCTGACCATCGCCAAGACTTTATCGCTTTCTTAAACCTGTTTTATTGCCATATTTGGCGGGGTCAAGCATAGGTAAAGTCGTCCCCTTTTAATCTATGATAACTGAATAATGTATTTCTTTTAACAAGATTTAATCCTTATTCATAAAATAATGAAATTTATCTTATGCTTTAGTGTAAATTGCACACAGGGAAAAATATGATTAGAAGTCTTTTTTTAAAAATTATTATTACATAAACTTATGTAAACATGATTTACTTATGACCTTAGCGTTTCTTAATTATCACATTTTTTTAAAACGTGGTTTCAATTTCAGGAAATGCATAACAGGAGTGCTTCATATATGAACGAACTCTCATTATATATACTTTACTACGTATAAATATTAAAGTACATGGGCGAACGGTAAAACACGAAATCTTGAGGCAAAAAAGAAATCAGGGATAGTGTTTAACATGTTTTATTGTCAACTAATAATAAACCTTTTCATTATGATCGAATTAAAAGCACTCTAACATTAATCATAATTTTGCTTTTAGTGATTAATTAACTTATGTCGGTAAATAAATATTATATATTTTGTTTCAAAATCGCCACCACCCCTGGTCGGCGTTTATGACCGATTTATAAATGAAAACATACTTTGAACTTCCACAAATTACATTCAAACAAACTCTCTTTTTAAAATATATTAGCATTATTAAAAGTAGCTATATTCAAAAGTTGTTTCCGTAATATATTCGTAGAAAAATGTACTTTAATTTAAAAAAAAATCATTTACTTCCCCCCCCCCTCCTTCTCTTTCCTCAAAAACATATATGTTTTGTCACATAATAGTAAACAAGATAATGCTATGATTATAATAATGTTTCATTAGTTAAACATTATAAACATTAGTTAATTATATTTGATAATATCTCATCTATATCAACATTTGCCTATATTACATGAACTCCTCCCTCCCCTTTCCTATACTAATAAAAGTAAAAAAATGTCTGCAAACACAAATAATTGCCCTACAGTTATTCTGAATTTTGTTTTTTAATCATATGCCTGTATTACATCTCAAAACATGAATAACTTTGTTTTATATATGTATTGGTGGATTAACAAATTACTTATTAAAAATAAAAAACAAATACATTCATAGCAGAAATTAATTTTGATGTGTCAAATTGCCAGTTGATTGAGAATTAGCAAAATCCTTAATATAATGATCGTGAGTCTTAAATGTTTGTCAATTAACTTATTAATTATGATTACCTACCAATACTTTTAGTTAGTACTGGTAAATGGAAAAAATGAAAGCAAAATAAAAATTATGGTACTTTTCGGTTAGCTGGGCGCCAGTTATATATATACAAATATATACATACACATATATATATACATATATGTATGAATATATATATACATACATATATATACATATATGTATGAATATATATATACATACATCACTGGCGCCTGGCTAACCGAAAAGTACCATAATTATTTTAAATGTTTCTAAAAATTCACACAACATAAAAATTTTTGATTTTTTAAAAATTATTATTAAGTTAGTAAATATGAAATGTTCTTGTCCTCCCCCCCCCCCCCACCAGAATTATCTGTATTAGCATTACAAAATAGCCTTATAATAATCTGGCCATTAACCTGAAGTTTTAACATTTACCTTTATAAATTAAATCTGCCCCTTGAATAAATTTTTATATTATGTGGGATAATGCAACTTTTTTGTGAATACATCAAAAATTATGTTTGTTTTTATTTTAAATTAAACTGGGGTTTGTGGGGCCCACAACAGCAAACAAACAAAAAAAAAAGTTTTAAATTAGTCTTGGGTCCTATTGTATTGAAAGAATTTACATGATTTACAGAGTATTGTTGAATTATATCAATACTCAACAAAATAAAACTAGGACTGATTTAAACTGTTTTGTTGCTGTTGTTGTCGGGGATCCAAATAACTAGAGTTTATCATACAGCAATGTTTTTTCTTGCTTTCATCTCAAAATGTTCTTTAAATTTGAGATGTGTGCAATATGATTTTTGGGTTTTTTTTATTTTGACTGTTCTCTGAATATATATGACCACTGGTCACTGCTTAAAATCATTCGATGCCATTTTCTGTTTAAATTTACAAAACCATGAAGAACACCATAAAACATTGTGAACAATGTACAATATTAATAATAAATGTTAAATTTTAATTGAATAAAATTTATTTGAAATTTTTTTCTCAAATGAGATATTTAAAATTACAGTGCACATAATGACAAACATGACATTTGGAAAATAATATTTTTTTGCTTTTATGCTAAATGTTTAAATAGTATAAATTATTGTATCGAAATGAACATAAAATAATAAAACAAAAGAAAATGAATTTCTTTTATTAAAATATAATTATAATTAAAATAGCATGAAGTATGCATAATGCATAGACTTTTACTGTAATGTTAAAACCATTTATGACAGGAGATGTGTGTGATATAAGATGTGTACACAGTCCTTGATTTTAACTATTATTTCTATATCCGAATGGTAATTTTCATCTTATTTAATAAAACAGCATTAAATAAGGTCAATATTATTTGGAAATAATGGTGCAGGGAAGCTTGTCATGAAGGGTTTAAAGTTTATTTCTTGGTTGTCATTATTTTATTTTGCCTTTTGTAGTTACAAATTCCAATGACATCATCTGGTCAAGGTCCATGGTTGCCAGCATGTGATTTCTTGAACAGAAAAGCTGCTAAAAGATGGAACTACAACAGAATTCCTTGAAAAGACATGTTTACAAGCTCATACAGGATTGGTGATTGTTTTTTAAGGTAAGAAAAATGATTTTAACACATATATAATAACAAATTTAATGTTATAAAATTTATTTTTAATAATTTCAGTTGACTATTTATTTCATTATTTTTTATTTTAAAATTGAATTTTTATAAATTTATTCAAATTGAAAGATAACATAATACTAAAAAAAAAAGATCGAATTTTTTTTTTAAAGATATCTTTGCTTTTTCCTTGTGATAAATTGATATGGTTATAACCGTTTCTGAACTAATTTAATTTTTCTTTATAAATTCTATATTTACATAATAAATTAATTTTTTTTTTTGTGTCTTTTTTCTCCGGGAGGGATTTTTGTGGCTCTGGAGGTACATTGTAAACTTCTGGGGAGGTGGACATTTCAATGCCCTCCCCCGTGCCACCCCTTGAATTCAACACTGGTGGGGGTGGGGTGTATCTGGAGTATGCCTCTGAGTTTGTTACTTTCATCAGCTTTCGAAAGAAAATTTTAAATATTTATATTGTTGCTCTCTCCGAAATATTGACTTGCTTTCATTATAGAGATATTTATTAGGATATTATTGTTATTATTTTGAGAGTGTGTGTGTGGGTAATGTTTTGGTATTATTAGATGCAGGGTTGTTTGATTTAAATCAAATGATGTTTTTTTTAAATCTTTGATTTAAATCAGTATTTTGAACATTGATATTTACAAGCTGAATAAGGATTAAATTAATCGTTCGTATTCAAATAAATGTCATCATTCATGTCCAGATTAAAAATTACCGTTTAATAATGTTAAAACTTTTATAAGTTGAAAATAATTATTTTATGAAATTAAATGCAACACTACATTTAAAATATTATTTGTCCTTAGTGCATCACAAAATAAATACTGATATAAATGCTCTTTCATTTTTAAACTTTTGTCTTTCCTAGATCACTTCATTTTTGCAAGTTAGATGTTGAAGTTTTAAAGTTAAATATATTCAATATAAAAGTATTTAATATGATAAGATTGTAATATAAATCACTGATTTTAATCTGTTAAAATTATGATTTAAACATTGAAATCATGTAATTAAAATAAAATCCTTAAAACCCTATTTTTAAATACTAGTAAATTTTGCCAGGACAGTTTTTTCCACTTAGAAAAAAATTGGCCAACCCTGATTGAAATACACGTATGTATTTAGCATTCTTTGCCGCATTTACTATATGATTAGATATTATTGGAGTTATACCTTAATGAAAAAATTAATAACTTAAATTAACTAGATATTTATGCACACAACACACATACGTATATATTATCTATAACAATTTAATAGTAGAATAATATGATTTTAAGTTTTAAATAAATCTGAATTTGTTTGCAACAATTTTTTTTAATTTAAATTATTTTGAATTTTTATCTAGGAACTGTAATTAAATTAATAGAAATGTATGCAGAAAAAATAAATTCATGCACAGTACACAAATAATATTAATTTTAAAAAAATCTGATTTAAATCAAATAAATCCTTTTTTTTTTTAATCGTGATTTTTATCAACCTTGATTATATGAATGGTACGTACAGATGTCACTGACGCACTGGAGTATATTTTTGGTGCCAAAAAGGCAATTTAATGCCTGGGCAATCCACCAATTTGGGTAAGATTTTTCTTTCTATGGCAGTTCGGTAGAGCAGATTGTGTGTGTTTTATATTAAATTAAACATTGTGTGTTTTATAATAAATTTATTTTTGTGTGTTTATAATAAAAATTATATGTGTTTTACAATTAAATTGTATGTTTTTAAGTACTTCCTCCATTATCCCATCGACCACTTTTCATAAGAAAAAAGCTATCGTCAAATTATAGGATTTAAGGCCAAAGATGCATTATTGTGGCGACACATTCACTTGACTCAGAAGTGTTGCATGTGTTTGCTATGTTATCAAGTGGCTATAATTTGACATTTACCTGTATCTTTCATTATGTTTTACTGATTTATTAGTTCTTTCGTTAATAAAAAAAGCAATTGTGTCCTTAAATGGCAGTACCATGATATTAAAAGAGAAAAAGCATTGAAAAATATTGCGATGAATAGTTACATACAATAGATTAGTTTCAACTGATGTCAAAAACTTTTATTCACCAGCTGAGAGGGATAATTAGGAAAAATAATGTAAATGAATAAATATCAAAGTTTTTTTTTTTTTTTTGCAAACTCTTTTATAAATATATTGTAAATTTTATTGCTCAAGCTTACTAAGTTGGCGCATTGAAGAGTGGGGTTTTTCAGAATTTCTTCGCACTTATTTATTTATTTATTTTGAGATTCCAATGGCAGCATTCTTTCATTTGTTTATTTGGCGTTACAGTTTGGCACAGTTTATGAACAGTGGTCGACAGGATAATGGAGAAGTACCATTTTTTATAACAAATAAAAAAATTAGCAAAACTAAGCCTAACAGGTACACACATGCCTTTAAAAAATAATCATTATAATTATCCATTTAGACCATTTATATATAAGCTTTTTTTTGTCTAGGTGCTTATACATTGCATTAAATAATACATGCTTAACCATTTGGCACATTTTTGTTGTTATATCAAACTTAAAAAAAATCTGCAACTGCAAGAACCCCACATCAAACACAATATAAAATAATGAAATTTTCCATTAAGACAGTGACAAAAACAAGATTGCTATATTTGATTAATGGATTCTAAAAATGCCTAGTTTAATAATATTTTAAAATATAAACAAAGAATCTACATCAGAAATCTATAAAGCACTTTGTCTCAAGCTATGCAGATTTTTAAGAGACTACTTCTCGCTAATGTTAATCCTATGGGGAGGGGGGGAGTTTGCAATATCTCATTCACATTTCAATATTTTTAAATTTTTTTTTTTTTTTTTTGCATTGGATAACTGAGGTCAATCTCTATGCATGCTCCTTTGAATTTTTTCGATTTTGATTACGAGTTTTTTTTATTAAGATACTTTCACTTTCGGAAATGGTTTGGAATGTAAAAGTATCCTCAATAAAAAAAAACTGCAACAAAAATCGAAAAGCAAAAAAAGGCCAGCATAGAGATTGACCTCAGCTATCCAATGCAAAAAAAATCATTTAAAAATATTGAAATGCGAATGAGATATCGTAAAATATTTCCCCCATAGGATTAACATTAGCGAGCGAGTTTTTTCGCCTGAGTGAAGTAGCCTATATAAAGTGCATGTCATACCATATTTTGACTATTGAATTCTGTACACCTATTGCACTAGCTTAGCAAAGGGGGCAAGTTTGGGGTTAAAATCCTTTCCAGAGTATTTAAAAAACTGAGAAGATGTATAAAAAACCACTTGTCTTAAGGTAAAGTAATGTTATGTAAAAAACAAAGTAAAGAAAAGTATAAGCAAGCAGCATAAAATGTCATTCTCAACAGTTTCAATGCTTTGTAATAGGGGCCTCTATTTAAACACAAAATCAATGAAAGATTAAGTTAGGAGCAATAGCAGTAAAATAGCCCTATGTTACTGCATTCCTCTTTCTTTTTTCTCTGAAGTCTAAAGAAAATGCTCTTTTATGAAACCTTTAAGCACACAAATGTTAAGTTTATTACGGCTATTTGTGTTTTTCATTACTTTTTGTCACACACCATTTTTTTTTTTTTTTTTTTTTTTTTTAATGAGTAACAATCCCAGATGGGGATCCTGGCTGTGCTACTGCTTATTGTGGAGTTTATTTCCTTTTACTATACATATTTGATGCGTGTGTCTATATTTATTTATTTATTTATCTTTTTATTTGCTAGAGAGAAAAGAAAGAATCAAGAAGAAAATAGACTTTACTCGAGCTGTTGATTATTATATTATTTTTTGTATGTAAATAAATAGAATTATTTAAACTGAATAATGTTTCATTTGTTTTAGAAAATATTGCCTGGATATTGAGAAATACTTTTGTTTGCTTCAGAGTAAGTTATTAAAAATTATTATAAAGAAAAAACAGTAATTTAAATGAGTTAAATTAGAAAGTAAAAGTAACAACATTACTTTGTGTTTGCTCTGTTGCATATAGGAAAGTATTTCTCTTGTAAAAAAAAAAAAAAAACAAGGTCACATAGAAATGGAGATTTTTTTTAAATTAAAGTATTCTTAGCTTTTAACTAGAAAGGAATTATGGAATATTAGATGAGGAAATGCAAAGATTACAATATTAAAAAATATTATTAGTTAAAGTAATCTTTGGGTGTAGATTAAAAATTATATTTTTAATACTTATTTGTCACATTGTAATCTGTAAAATTTATTTAATGAAGCTATTAAATGGGCAAGAAATTATTACTTTAGCATAAAAATGTTTTGATAAGATTATCATTGAATATATAAAATAGTTTCTTTTTGCATCATTAAAGAATTCATTTTAAGAGAAAGTTATTAAAAATTATTATAAAAGAAAAACAGTAATTTAAATGAGTTATATTAGAAAATAAAAGTAACAACATTAGTTTGTGTTTGCTCTGTCACATATAGGAAAGTATTTCTCTTGTAGACGAAATGGAAAAAAAAAATCATAGCTACATAGAAATACAGATTTTTTTTTTATTAAAGTATTCTTAGCTTTCAACTAGAATACATATTGCAACAGTGTATAATGTACGGTATATTGAAATTCTACATATTTGGTGTGGTATTTGTGTTAGCACTGTGAATAAACACAGGTTTTTTTTTTTTTCCCTCATACAATGTATAATTAGCTGATCCTGTACCAGTGAACTGTATTCAAAAGGTAAGTAACTGAAAATATAATCACATTTACTATGTATGTAGGCGTAGAGTAGAGTTGTATATGCCCGAATCCAACCAATAATTAAAAAAATACTTCCCCTCCCCTCTAATATATATATTTTTAGAATTTCCTCTTTTTCTTTTGTTACAAAGATAAACAACATTAGAAAAAAAATTTCATCTTCCACTAATACCTAATTTTATTTATTTTTCATTTGAAATTTTGTAGCCAAAAACTCATATAAGAAGTAAAAATAGGAAAAGAATTCATATTCTGAAAAAATGTTATTCAAAGTCAATTTTCATTGTAATTTTATTATAAAAGATTCGTGAATGACAGCGAGTATATCATTTTATAAACTGGTTTGTACATTTGAATTTTTACATTGTCTTAATGTGATTTATTTATAAATATACAATTCTGTTTAATTTATTTAAAAGGTAGTTAAAATAGCAACATTGAATCTGTAAGTAATGTCTTTTACACACACAAATGTGTGTGAAAAAAAAATTATGTTCAAGTTCACCACCAATAATTTTCAAAACTACACCAATGTGCATAAGAATAATTTTAAATAATAAAATAAATTTTCCGAAAGAAAACTTCTTAACATAATTTAGGAACATTTGAATATGAAAATGTTATCTATTAATGTAGTGGATTGATTACATATTCAATATACATATAATACACACATACATAGTAAGAAATATATTTGGACAGAATCAGTACAAATAGTGCTATCTCCCCCAACTCCAAGGAATTTGATATTTCAAAATATGTCAGAATAATATATATATATATATATATTTTAAGAATTAGAAATTACATAAACTCTGAAATAACTTGTCTGATTTGAATAGAATCGAAACATTTGCATTAAATAAACAGTTTAAGCACACAAATTATCCGTCCTATTGCAATATTCTCAATGTGAGACACATCATCAATGAGTACTTTGGTTAATTTTAAAAATATGAAGAAAAACTTATCAATTATTTCTAGGCTGTCCACAACAAGATTAAAAAAATAAACACCCCCCCCCCTCCCCTCTCGAAGAAAGTTCTGGCACCCCTGAGTACAATGTTCAACACTCAATAAAACTTAAAAAATAAAATATATTAAAATTTTAGCAATTACTTTAAAGGAAAAAAGCAATATATTAAAATATAAAAAATAAAATACATTCAAATTTTAGCAATTACTAAAAAAGAACGATATAATTATTAAAATATGTAACTTGCTAAATGTAATATGAATTCTTAATTTAATATAATATAGGCTAATAAAATCATTATTCTCTCTATTTTTTTTTTTTTTTTTAGTATATAAATATTAGACTAAAATTTAATTTCCCACAGAAACAAAAGAAAAGCCCACTTAGTAAAATTTAAAAAATATATTCAAATTTTAGCAATTACTTTAAAGGAAAAAAATATATATATTTATTAAAATATGTAACTTGTTAAATGTAATATGACTTCTTAAAAATAATATGGGCTAATAAAAATCATTATTATTTTTTTTTTCAGCATATAAATATTAAGCTAAAATTTAGTTTCCCACACAAACAAAAGAAACACTCAGTAAAACTTAAAAAATAAAATATATTCAAATTTTAGCAATTACTTTAAAAGAAAAAAACACATTAATTAAAATATGTAACTTGCTAAATGTAATATGACTTCTTAAATATAATGTAGGCTAATAAATAGCATTATTTTCCTTTTTTTTCAGTATATAAATATTAGGCTAAAATTTAGTTTCCCACAGAAACAAAGGCAAAATTCAATCAGTAGAACTTAAAAAATAAAATATATTAAAATTTTAGCAATTACTTAGAAAAAAAGCTATGTATTAATACAAATTAAAAAAAAAAATAGCAAATACATTAAAGGGAAAAAAACAATATATTAATTAAAATATGTAACTTGCTATGTAATATGACTTCTTAAATATAATAAGAGCTAATAAAAAGCCTTTTTTTTTCAGTATATAAATATTAGGCTAAAATTTAATTTCCCACAGAAACAAAAAAAAAATTCTAAGTCAAGTTATTTTAATGAAAATCTCATGCCTCTGGCAATTAAGATTTAAAACTAACAGATTAATCAAAACATTTTTCATTTCCTTTATAGAAGATGCTTATGATAAAAGCATTATTATCTACCTTTGATTGTAAATCTTGTTACAATGCTTAATATGAAATACTGTAACTAGCCTTACGTTTCTACATTTTGGCATGCTTGTCCTAAAACACTTACAAAGTACCTCAGATTGTGTCAACTAGCAACCTTTTATAATGCTTTTTACAATGTTTGCAAACCTTTCAGACAAAGCCTTTAAAAAGCATCTAGTCATTTACATGTTCGGGTTATAAAAATGTTTTAAAAATCAAAAATTGTTATCTGGGTATTCGATGCATCCGCAATTGGTTCAGAAGGTCGCTCGTTAAATGATTATTTGGAGATAGGGCCGAAATTACAACCGGATATTTTTCAGCTATTATTAAAATTCAGAATGCATCCAATAGGCTTTAGTGCGGACATCGAAAAAATGTTCAGGCAAATTCTTATCAATCCAAAACATGTAGATTATCAACGTATTTTATGGCGGTTCGATCGTAACGAAAACATTCAAACCTATCGGTTGTTAACAGTAACCTATGGCACTGCTTGTTCACCATTTTTGGCAATTAGAACTTTAAATCAGTTAGCTATAGATAACGAACAAACTTTTGAAAGGGCTTCTAAAATTATTCGCGACAATATCTACGTCGATGATTTGTTGTCGGGTTCAGATTCTAAAGAAAATGCTAAGTCTCTAGTCACGGAGCTTATCAATGTGATGAAAGGCGGGGGCTTTAATTTACGAAAATGGGCCTCAAATGATCCTGAAGTACTCTCTCATTTACCAGATGAGCTTAAAGCTTCAGCACAGACTGTAATCAAAGAAGATGAAGCTGTTAAAATTCTTGGTTTACTCTGGGATTCATCTAATGATACGCTAAAAATTAAGTTCAGTGAGTTCAAAGAAGTAAAGAATAAAAGAGATCTTCTATCCGTGATATCCACAATATTCGATCCTCTAGGTTTTCTCTCCCCGATAACGATTAGTTTAAAAATCATGATACAAAACCTCTGGAAGGAAAAAATCTCATGGGATGAGGAAATCCCAAATTCAATTTTAATTAGTTGGAATCAATTTTTGGCAGAAATTCATTTATTAGAAACTATTGAAATTCCCCTGTATACTAATTCATACCATAAAAAGGATTGCGAAATTCAGTTACATGGTTTTTGGGACGGTTCCGGAAAAGCTTACGCTGCTGTCGCTTATTTACGAGTGATAACTCCTAACGAAATATTCGTCAATTTACTTGCTGCAAAAACAAAGGTAAATCCCATAAAGCCACAAACTTTGCCACGCATTGAACTTTGCGCTGCTCTATTATTGGCAAAACTTTGCTCAACTATCGTCGATACTTTATCCACGAGCATAAATACTGTATTTTTATGGTCAGATTCCCAAATAGTTCTCTGCTGGCTAAAATCGCCCCCTTTAAAGGGAAATCAATTTGTATTAAATAGAGTACGTCAAGTGCAAACATTATTGCCTTCAGCCGAATGGAACCATGTTCCAGGAACGCAAAACCCTGCAGATGTAGCCTCCAGGGGTATTCCACCGCGAAAACTCCTCAATAATCAGATGTGGTGGCTAGAGCTCCTATAATACAGGCTGAATCATATCGCCATTTAATGACCCAGCGGACCAAAAACCAAGCTAAAACCTGTTTGCTTACCGTACTATTGTACCGGTAAAAGCATGGTAATAGAATACCTATCTATTTATATCTCCATGGGTAAAAGATATTGGCAGTTCAAGAACAAACGTCCTGCAGCCCCGCAACTCTTATCTTAAGTCAGTAACTATGGTAACAGCTCACGTGACGGATTGGCCATTCTCATTTTCTCCACCCCACTTGAGACTGAACGAGAACTAGCGAGGGATCAGTTGTTCAGTATAACTGCTTCTGCTTTGTTTGATTCGTACTTTCTTTGATTTTCTGTTCATTTTGCTTTCTTTTAATTATGGCTTCTAGTTCTAGTCCTGATATTAGAAAACAGTCGAAGAACGTTGTTTATCATGTATATCAATATTTGAAAGAGCTTCCCACATAACACAGATTCGTCCAATTTTGGTTTAAAGTACGTAATTTGGACGTATGGACGTGTCCAATTTTCGTCCAAAAGTAGTCTGTACTTCATCTAAATCTCATCAATTTACGTTCAAATGTCACCACCTTTTACGTAATAAGTACGTCTTTTAGACGAGAAAATGAACATAAAATGGACATAATACGGACGTCCAAAATTTGTTCATATTACGTCCATTTTATGTTCATTTTCTCGTCTGAAAGACATAAAATGGACGTAATATGAACAAATTTTGGACATAATATGAACAAATTTTGGACGTCCGTATTATGTCCATCTTATGTTCATTTTACGTTCACTTTCTCGTCTAAAAGACGTACTTATTACGTAAAAGGTGGTGACATTTGAACGTAAATTGATGAGATTTAGATGAAGTACAGACTACTTTTGGACGAAAATTGGACACGTCCATAAGTCCAAATTACGTACTTTAAACCAAAATTGGATGAATCTGTGTTATGTGGGTTCCTATAGGGAAGGATAAAAATTAATAAAAAGTAAAAACTTTTTCAGTCAAATTTATTGTGCTTTTAATATTTTAAAAGTATATATATATTCAAAATATTGAGAGCATATAAATATTTTTTAATATTATTGCTAATAAAACTTATTTAACTTTACTTTTAATTCTGTAAGACCTTTAAAGAAACTATTTTAGTTAAGTGTCCTTCACCTGAACACAGTTATTTTTTTAAATTAATTTTATTTATTGTTATAAAAGAAAATGACATAAGCTTTAATATATAAAATTTAGACTTTAAAAGATGTATCAAAATTTGTGTGACTTTAAAAGGTTCGTTTAAAAATTCAAGTAAAATTACTTTTGTTTTGTCTTCTAAAGTGTATTTACACATTCAAACAATATTTTTAATTTTTCAATACACAGTTAAATATATCATGCCTTCACTGAACTTATATTATGCATCGAAATATATTTATTTCAATAAATTAATCTTTTCCATCAAAATGATTTATCTTTTGCTATCCAAAATCAGTATATGATTACTTTGTGTCATTTTATTAAAACTAAGTGAATGTATTCAAATTGACAGTATGATTTCATATTGGGTAACAATAACTTTTTATGATAAATATAAGAAATGGAAATTATAAGATACCTTCTGGCTTTTATCCATTCTCGATTACTACAAATCTATGCACTTCAGCTGTTCACATTTTTATTTTACTATCTACTTTAAAAAAAAAAAAAAAAAAAACTTTTTGGTTTTTTTCTCATATCATTTTGGTCTCTCAGCATTGTCATAATATTCTCATTAGTAATGATGCTGATATGATTTTTAACCAGCACTATTTTTAAACGGAAGTTTTTGCCTTATTTAATTGCAGATATTTGAGATTAAGTATTGCAAATATTTTCTTTAGAAATCAGAGGTGGCCCAGTTGTAAAAATTTATTATATTCATTTATTAGCAGACAATACTGCCCTTTGCAATGTCTTGCATTTGACGAATCCTTTTTTCCCCCCATTTAAATTGTCAGTAAAATTACTGCTTAAAAACTATTGCATTTTTCTTTTTCACTAAAATAGCTTTTTTCGATGGCAATATCATATTTTTTCCTTTAAGTATGGTTATACTAAGAAGTCAATGACAAAATGTATCAAAGAATTGGAGTACTTTCCGTCTATGGGTGGTAATTGCTGAAATCTGGTTTTCAAATGTTTTATGCATTTTCTAAAATAATTACTTAGGTATTTTATTTGCCTTATTAAATAGCGAAGTTTTGTAAAAGTATTCTGAAAGTGCTTGATGCTCTATGCTTGATTTTTCTTTTTTGTATACTTTTTGCTGTATTGTATTCTAATCATGATTAGAAAAAAATTACCCAACTGCAACATTTTTGTGTCTAAACATTTTAAATTACATCAAATTTATTTTTTTAGTGTGAAAATTTCCAGTTAGATCTGATGATATGATCTATCACAGCAGTTTTTAATTTTTTATTTACTATAGACCCTTTTTCACAGATTCCCAGGATTTAAGACTGGATATACTGATTCTTTAGAACAGGTTTCTCTAACCTTTCAGTAAGCAGAAGTGCACCTCAGAGGATGGTCAAGTGAAGGACAACATTATTTACCTGACTCAAAACATGCAACAATATTATCTTACTGTAGTACTGAAATTGGTACACAAATGTCTTATATGATGCACATACATCAGGCCTCTAGGATTCAAGAGCTCCGTGTAAAAATAATTTAGACAAAAATAAAAATAAATCATACAAGATATAAATCATAGTAAATTGAGAATTATATTTTTCCGAGAGAGAGCCTTACACAGAACCCCGATTTAACGAATAAAAATTTTAGTTCTGATGAATTCATTAAATCAGGGTCCGACTGTATAAGCAAATTAATTGTATTACATTTTTTGACAAAATTCTTAGTGCAGTAAAACATATGAAGATAGAACATGTCTCTAACGTAGCGGAATTCTGTCTTAAACGAAAAAATTCCATGGTCCCAATGAGAAAAACACCGGACAAATGTACCTGTGAAGACAGAAATCTGTCTAAGAAATAATTTTATCCTGATTCCATGTTCACAGGTTTTACTATATTGCCTTTTATTTTATTCACTAGATTAGTCACCGATTTCAGAAAATGAAAGTTTTTATATTGAACACAGGGCCTTTATGGATCCCCTGAAGAACCCTCTGGACCACAGCTTCGGAACCGCTGATGTACCATACTGCTATATTTTCTGCTGAAAATTGAAGTCTCAGTCTTAATCTTTTTTTTTCCATCTCAAAAACTTCTTTTTTGCTTTTCGTTGAAAAAATTCCTGATTTATTCACTGATAATAATTAAATTTGTAGATTCCAGAATACCAAATATATACAAATAGTAATTGGATACTTATTATTTTTTAAATTATTAAACAATTATGTTTAAATTATTAAACTATTTTGCAAGGTCTTGCATTTGATGAATCATTCCCCCCCCCTTCCCCCATTTAAATTGTCAGTAAAATCATTGCTTTTAAACTATTGCACTTTTCTTTTTCACTAAAATAGCTTTTTCGAAGGCAAAATCATATTTTTTCCTTTAAGTATGGCTATACTTAAGAATAACAATGACTAAATGTATTGAAGAAAAAGAAGAAATTTTAGTTTTTCAAATATTGCTAACTCATGGAGGCAAATGAGATATTTCTTGCCAACTTTTGTATATTGTGTATAAAATTTTACATATTGAAATTTGTAGGAAAGTATGCAAGAAATGTATTTTACATGTGGTAACTTTTTCAACCTGACACCTCATTCCCTAATATTCTTAAATACATTCCTTGAGTACAAGATTGTACTTTCATTACACATGCATGGATAAAAAAATCCATAAGTTCAATTTCATCTACTTTTGCCATTATTAAATTTCTTTAGCATATTTGATTTTTAATTATACATAAAAAAAATTATTAAATAATTTAATTGCACAGCAAATTAAACATATATATATATATATTAATCATTTTAATTATTTATTTTGTTAATTTATGAAAAATATAATGGCTTAAGGGTTTACAAGTAATGCAGATAGTTAAAGGTCATGATTGTTAAAAAAATTTACTCTTTGAATAATCTATTTTAAAATCTATTTTATTAATATAATAATTAATGAATTTTTAAAAGATTCAATGGGTAAAATTATTCAGCCAACATCATTGTTTAAAAAATATATACAATAAAAATTTGCAAACAAAAAATGCTTTATTTATTTATTTTTTATTATCCAATCGACGTTTTGCATGCCACAACTAATCTGAGATAACTTTTTCGATTTGGCACTCTAATGTTTCATCCCACTTTACATGAGTCTTAACAGCACCTATGAGAAAAAGATGAAAAAAAAAAAAAAAAAAAAAAAAAAAAACATATTTAGTTAATACATAAACAGAAGACATATGAAAAAAAAAAGTATTTACTAATACGTATATGAATTTTACTATTTCAGCATTAATTCGATTCCATAGCTTCAATTGGAAATTTTACAAATTTAACTTCCTGAATAACGAAATTAAAAGGCGAAAACACATGGGTGCAAGAAACCTATTCAAGGCAAAACTGAAAACTTTAACAATATTATGAATAACCAAATGAAAATAGGCTAGAAGATTTGTATGTCTTGCATTATGGCTAAAAATTTATATCTAACAATAAATGAAAGCGATTAAAAGTTCTTGACAGTAAAATTGGTATTATTTAAGACATACTTCGGAGAAAAAAGTATCAAAGTTTTACAATATCGACTTCACTTCTGGTTCCAGAGAGCAGAAGAATTCAAAGAAAAATATTGACATACAAGAATTTACTCTCATTACAGATGTATGAATTTAAAAAAAGTTCAATTTCATTCACTTAACATGAAAGCAAGTACTTTATTTACAACTTATTTAAATCAGAAAAAAAATCTTGTATATTTAATCATATACTATGAAATTAAATTAAAAAAAAATAATCTATTCAGCTATTTGATGTCATCTATTAATATAAAAAAGAAATGAGTTTTGCATAATCATTTATAAATTATATAAATTTTTCATTGTACAATGAGTTTTAAATAACAAAACAGTTTAATTATTTTGTTAATTTATGAAAAATAAGCCATGGCTTAAGGCTGATTTTTAAAAATATTATCCTTTAAATAATCTATTAAAAATATATATTTAATACTTTCATTAATATAAAAAATAATGCATTTTTAAAAGAATCAATCTATAAAATCATTCAGCCCATGCCACTGTTTGAAGAAAAATATGCAATACAAATTTGCAAACAAAAACAGCTTTTAAATCCCCCCCCCCCCCCTAATCAGTCTTTTGCATGCCACAACCAATTTGCAATAACTTTTTTCAATTTGGCAATCTGACGTCTCATTTGTCAAAATAGAAGTCTCAACAGCATCTATGAAGAGAAAAAAAAAAGTAGCTATAAAATACATGTTTAGTTAATATTACAGAAATAGAAGACTTCATAAATAATAAAAAATATCTACTTATATAGATATGAAATTTTACTATTTCAGCATTTGGGTTTTACCATGACTTTGAAAAGGTAAATTCGGGTTCCGCAACTTAAAGGTGAAAATTTCACATTGTCACCTACATTAATTTTGCAATTTTAGTTTCTTTAATATTGAAATTAAAAGGAGAAAAGAAACAGAAATTTTACTAAGTATTTCAGTATTATTTCAGAACACAAACTCAAAAAAATTATATATAAATTTATATATACAATTTAATGTTACTTTGAGTTCTGCATATTCTGAAAAAATGTGAGAAAATTTTACAATTTTGATCTTACTACTTCTTTTCCCACAGACCAGAAAATAGAATTAAAAAAAAAAAAAAAAAGACATTATCTGAGTTACTGAGAATTTGAAAACTAGCATTAATTTACAAATTTTGGCATTACACTGGGCAATTAAAAAAAAAAAAGGTTATGTCTAAATTTTAGATTAAGTTGATTTGAATATAATATAATATTCTAGACCACCCTATTGAAAATTTCAGTTTGAAAAAACTACCAATTTCTTATGCTTCAAATCAAAATAATTCCAGAAAAATCATGACTATATATATATATATTAAGGTTTTTTTTTTTTTTTCAATAAATAATCATATTAATATTGTTTATAGCTTTCTTTTAAACATATTAACTTTAAAGTTAAATAAAAACAAGTATCTTACACCTTTGCAAAATAGTTGTTTTATCTTATTTATCTACTATCTTTAATTACTAAAAAAAGAAAAATATGATGATGAAAAATTTTACTTTTAGAATCTCAAAACAACCAATCAGGATATAATGGTTCATTCTGAGCTAAACATGTTCTCTGCAGGCTGTAAATAATCAATCCAGTGCTGTTGTCTATTAGAATAGAAGAGAAGCTTAAAATTTGTTTATATAAATAAAATATTATATTAGGGGATGGTCCACTGTGCCCATATGTCCAGTGTGTACCAGTCTTTCCTACATTCAAACAATATACATTATTTATGTGTATACTTCATAGATATTTTATTTACATACATATATATACTACATATATGACTATAATTTGGCAATAGAATAATAAAATGTCATTACATCATATACGACTATAATATGTGATACATCTTGGTTACTTGGCAATTCACCATCGAAGTCTGCTATAACAAGAAAGTACCTAAAAATTAAATAGATGAGACCGATAATCACCAAATTCCCCACAAAAGAAACTTATCTTGTACTTTTAAATGTGTATATATATATATATAAAACATTTTTCATAAATTATTCTTAATACATAACTAGCGAATTTTGCCTGCTAGTCAGCGGAGCTGCTAATTACATTGAGAGCTTCAATTACAAAAAATTTCCTTCGAAATGAATTTTGAATCAAATGATCTTTTACAAAATGACCAATAGGCAGGTAAAGCCCATTTCAAAATTCAAATTTTGTATTACACTAAACTATTCACCATAAAATTTTTCAACAATTATCTGTATTGAAAAAATTAGCACTCGCTAATCAGCGAGTAATACTTAAAATTTGACAATTGACTTTATTGCCACCACAGGCCAAACTTAATAGTCACACTCACCAAAAGCGATGATTGAATGGAAAAAGATTTTTTTCCGCTGTCGCTCGACGCATTTCAAAACCATTTGGTGAACTTTGCGATTTTTTCCCCGAAATAATTTGACGAATTAAGAGTTTTTTTCTCGAGGCTATTTGATGATATTCTCAATTTTTACCTGAGACCATTTGACGATATTTGCAATTTTTTTACCTGGGACCATTTGACGATATTCTCAATTTTTTTTACCTGAGACCATTTGACGATATTCTTATTTTTTTTTTACCTGAGACTATAGGTGCATATTCCCAAAATCTGGAAGGAGCCAGTGGCTCCTAAACCCAAAAAATCCAGTGGCCATATTTTGACACAAAAGCATAAAAACAATATTTTTTCTCTTTTAAATTTGGACAGCGGGATTTTATAGACTCTTCCCACCATAGTTGTATATAAACAATTCCCTAAATTTTTTTGTTCTATGAATAAACTCCCCCACCCCACCCCTCCCACGCCAAAAGGAAAAAAAAGGTGTTTTATATAGCTGAAAATAAACACTCAACATGGAGATTTGCATAAAAAATATGTCTATAAAATCAAAAGAATATATGAAAAAATATGGAGAAGATTTATTTTCTTTTAGGTTATAGATTTTAATAAAATAAATTCAACACTTTCTGACATTCAGGGATGATGGAGAAAGATCGAACACTATAAGCCTCGTTGCAACTTTTGTTGGCAAGGGGATTTTTTTAAGGATTTTTTAAATCCTTAATAATAATAAATTACAATTTTTGTGACCGATCGCCAATTTTCATGTTTTATTATCGAAACTCCTTGACGAAATTTGCAATTTTATTTTGCAACTGATTGACGAAATTCATGCTTTTTTCTGCGACTAATAATCAAAATTCTGTATTTTTTTTTCTGCGACTAACGAAATTCAGGATTTTTCCTTCTGTGACTGATTGATGAAATTCACAATTTTTTCTGTGATTGATTAATATTTTTTTTTTTTTTTTTTTTTTTTTTTTTTGTAGCCGCTTGATGAGATTTGCGTCTTTAAACCACGGGCAACTGACAAAACTCATAATTTTTTTCCTGGACTAATTGGCGAAATTCACATTTTTTTTTTTTTTTAATCGACTGATAAGTTTTGCTTTTTTTTCTGCTACCAATTGATGAAATTAACGGGTTTTTTTTCCTCGACCGTTTGTTGAAATTCGCGTTTTTTTTAATTATTATTTCTTGGAGACCAATTGAGGAAATTTGCAGTTTTATTTGCGACCGGTTCACGAAATTTGCAGTTTTATTTCATGAGCTATGAAATTTGCTGGATTTTTCCGTGGCCGTTTTCACAAAGTTCGCGAACGATTGACAAATTCATTTTGCAGAACAACTCTAACTACCGTATTTACCCGCGTATAAGTCGAGAAATTTTGGACTAAAAAACGGTTTAAAGTTAGAGGGGTCAACTTATGCGAGGGTCCTTTTTTTTTTTTTTTTTTTTTAACCAAAAGTCAAAAATGCCCTTCTGAAAGGCAATTGTTTTCTTTTCACATTCCATAACACAATGATGTCGTTTACTGTCGATTTCCATACCAGGAGAGAAAAAGAGGAATTAATTGATTTTCTTTATCAGCGCTGAGGTAAAGGTTTGGAGACTGAGTAACGGGTTTGGTGCTGATGAATTTAAGCCTACTACTCCCCTACCCCCCCCCCCCCCCCCTCCGTCTGAAAGATCAGTAGATAAAATTCCGAGAATGTATCACCCCTATGTGCAATTGAATCGTCCGCGAGTGGCTAGAAACATGCGACTCTCTAAAAACACGTGACCCGTGTTCTATCTTACGTGTTCTTGATAGTACACTTATTCATTATTTCTTCGTTTATCTTACTGCACTTTTGAAAACAGAAACGCAATTCATACGCAGCTGGATTTAAACTTAAAGTTATTTCTTTTACGGAAGAGTCTAACAACTGTGCTTCTTCTCGTCAGTTTGGGGTTCATGAAAAATTGTCCAGTGGGTTAAAGATGCGTCGAATCAAATTTCTTCCGAAATGATTATAAAATCGTTCAAGAAATGCTGCATAAGCAACGAACTAGACGGCACAGAAAATTATGCCATTTTCGAAAGTGATAACGACGAGGAAGAATGTAGCGATACAGACGTGTATCATGATGAGCCGATGACGACGAAAGATTTTTGTGAATTGTTTGGTGAGTCCGATAGTGAATTGGACCTTGAATCAGTTTAACTTTGTATATTACTTTAGTATATTATTATCTTCATTATTGTATATTTAGAACTTTTTTTTTCAGATGATTTCAAATAAATGCACAAAAAAAAATCAAAGTTTCTTTATTATTGTATATTTAGTACTTTCTTTTCTTTCCAGGTGATTTTGAATAATGTATTTTTTAAAAAATTCAAATTTCTTGCTCGGAAAAGGGCGGAGTCGACTTATATGCGGGATTTAAGAAAATTCAAATTTCTTGATCGGGAAAGTGGGGGGGGGGGGGTCGACTTATACGCAGAATCGACGCATATGCGGGTAAATACGGTAACTAAATAAATAATGATAATTCGAAGAGTTCTGCTTATTCATGGAAGAATTGCATGCTGATATCTATGTCTACTTGTAAGAACATATCGGAAAAATCCCAGAGCTACAAATTTAATGAGTGGGATCTAAAATTATTGTATTCTCGTTACGAATTTTTTTGTGTTGCAAGCTAATTGCGGTATGTCGCCACCACAGAGTTCATTCACAGCGCATATCAACATGATTTTTTTTATTACTATTTTTTTTCTTTTTTAAAGAAGTAAACAAAAAATTTGTGGTTCAGCAGAAATGTGGCATCTATGTTAAATCGTATTTATTTAATTATGGCCTGGAAAATACATAAAATTGCTAAATATTGCAGAATTATGGAGGACATGGTCGCCACGTGGTGACTGGCGACCGTGAATCTGCACCTATAGCTGAGACCATTTGACGATATCCACATATTTTTTTTTTCCTGAGACCATTTGATGAATTTTGTGATTTTTCCACTATCGATTGACAAATTTTGCGATTTATTGACTATTGATTAACGAATTTCATGTTTTTGTCCCATCAATGTTCAACAAATTGCACACTTTCTTTCCGCTGATGTTCAACGAATTGCACACTGTTTTCCGCTGTCGTTCGACGAATTTTGCAATTCTGTTCCTCGATTGTTTGACGAGTTTTGCGATTCCCCCCCCCCCCCCTGATATTATTTCTTAAATTTTGCAATTTTTTTCCCGAGACTATTTGACAAATTTTTTCAATCAAGTATATGTAAGTTTGTTAGTGGCCAGTGCTTAAAAAAAACTGCTGAGTAAAAAAATCCATGTACTGGCCAGTGACCAGTGAGTAAAGAAGTTAATTTTTATCTATAATTAACTGTAATATTAATACTTTTACAATTTGTAAGCATAGCCTGCCCCCCTGCCCAAAATTTATTTTGTGATATTTAGATATTAGGTTGCAACTCCAAAAGACAAGATGCGAAAGCATGTCAATTTACCGTTTTTTTTAAATCATGCCAACCATTGGCAGAATGTAAATTTTCAATGAATATAAGAGAAGATGTTATAAGATATACATAAAAAATTCTTTAAACTGAGTTGTAAATAATAAATAAAATAAGAATGTTTTTTACTCATTACATTTGAAATACGAAAAGAAAAAAGGTTTAATAAGAAATAACAGGTACTTTTCTCCATTATCCCATCAACCACTTTCCATAAAAACTATTGCCAAGCTATAACACTAATGCCAATAAACAAATAAAAGAATGTTGTCCTTAGAATCTAAAAAAAAAAAAAAGAAAAAAGAAGAAGCCCGTTTGAATAAAATATCAACTTTGGCTAAGCTATCATATTCACTTGCGGTCCGCCATCTTGTTTTTTAAAATCAAAATGTATTAAAAACTTTTATCATTATATATAAATGAGTCAATAAAATTAAATAATGTGTTTCTAATAAGTAAATATCACGATCATTCATTTTTGGTGTTAAATCCCATAGTTTGGTGAGTTTTTTAATGAAAAGTGAACATCGGGATAATGGAGAAGTACCAAATACAGTAGTAAGACCACGAATCCGCACAGCTTGGTTCTGAGTGTTTTGCATATTTGAGACTTTTGTGGATTACAGATTATGTCTATTTAATCTTTGTTTACATTTTTTTAACTTATTACTTCGGATGAGTTTAGATTGTTAATGCTGAAAAATAAACAAAAACACACAAATAAAATAAAAATTATTAAAAAAATAATTTATCTATATTTATATGTTTTAAATCTATCATCAATAGTTGTTGGTATTAAAACATTTGGTTTATGTTTTTATACTGTATCTTGCAGCCTACAAATGGGCATAATTGTCTACTGAATCACAAAAGTTTGTTTTTTAGTAATTTCGGTATCCTTGGCAAACTATTGTAAAAAATATATGTGTAAGACAAATACATTTTTAAAAGGATTTTTTTTTTTTTTTTACATATAAATGGTTAATTAATTAAAATACTTTTATATATATGTTATCATTTTAAACTATAAAAAAGAGTATTAAATGAAAAGTGATAATATATATCAGAAATAAAATTAAAGTTGAAGTGAAAAAAATAATGTTATTGATAAATATTGGTTTTAAGAATTAAATTTCTTTGTTTACATTCTCATATGCTGTGCAGATTACAGACATTTGCGAATTAGAGGTACTCTACTGTAATACCATTAACTAAAAACTTTTCTTTTTATTATAGATATGTATGTGCGTGTGTATATATATAGTCAGAGTTTCCCCCAGACAGTTTCGGAAGGGTGCTGCACCCTGCCTGCCCTTTGGTTTACAAAATGGCACCCTTCTTGCCCCTCATAAAATAAATTAGCACCATTCTTGTGCCCCAGTAAAATAATTAGCACCCTTCTTGCCCCTCAGTAAAAAAAGTGTACTTTCTCCTTTTTGCATTCATAGTATAGGTGAAGATTCCCAAAATTTGGAAGGAGTCACTGGCTCCTAAACCCAAAAAATCCAGTGGCCACAATTGTAAAACAAACGCATAAAAACAATAGTCTTTATATGGGGTACAAAAAAAAAAAAAATTCAAAGTGTAAAGTAATTTAATGTAAACACATGTACAAAAAATTTTTAATATTAAATCTTAAATCATGTACAGTCTGAAGATAAAGTTGGGCAAGATACGGTTTAAAAAAAAAATATGTATAAGCTAAGTAATCATGATAGTGGGGAATATAAAAAAAACAATATTTCTTATTTTAATTTTGCCAGACAAAAGTACATATGAAAGAAAATCTGAATTCGTGAGATTTATTTTGCACTATAAAAAATCAAAACACAGTTAATATTTAAAAATCACAGTCTATGTAAAATTATCAGATACAAACTGTTACGAATAACATTGCTATTAGAATATATTTAATAGTTTGCTGTGTTAAACAGATCATTCTGAAATGTTATTAAAAGATAATAATAATGTTTGTTATGTGTTTTGGTCTTAATCTTTAAAAAAAAATTAACATTTCACGGTGGAGACTGGGAATACCAGAAATTGATTACTTTTAAATCACATGGCGACTTAAACACCGAAAGTTAGTGGCCACAGCAAAAAAATTAGTCGCCACGTGGCGACTGGCGACCGTGAATCTGCACCTATAATTCATAGAAAAAATTAACTCAATGTTGTCTTGAAAAGAGTGCTCAGGCTTTTAACTATTAAAAGTGTCTTTAAAAAACAAAATAATACCTTTAAAAGTAAAAAAAACTGCCCTTAAGAATCTTAAAAATGCCCTCTAGAATTCAAAAAGTGCTCTATTCTCACCAGCAGCACCCTGCCCTTTTTTTAAACTGGAGATTTAAACTCTGATATAGTGTATAATATATTTATTTATTTTTACTTGTTCAGCCATTGTACGAATGTCCCAAACTTTCATTACAATTAAGCATATTCGAATCTTGTTCATATAATCAAGATTTAGTTGAAGAATGACAAGAAATGCTTGCAATGTCAACGATAGCATCTCAAACAATATTTGACGATTTATCACCTGTGCTAGCTTATATTCAACAAAATTAATGGAGTACTATTATGTTAGCGGCGCACAGGTAATAGATCACGAAATAATATTCCTATCATTAATATTGTATTCATTACCTTTGAAATATAAACCTTTCATTTGTTTCATTTAAAATACCCAACTTTAATTTAAAACACATTCTTTAAAATACATGACTTTCACTTATTTCATTTAAAATACAATGTAATAAGAATAATAATACCATAAACCAAAACATTTTATTTTAATACCTAACCATCATTTCTAATTTACTTATGGGAAAAATAAAAGTTGCTATTGGTAACTGAAAAAAATATATTGTTAGTATAATTTGTGCCCAGCTAACATAAAAGTACCAAATTATTCACTCTTTATGGAAGCAGAAAATTAATATATATATTGCAAAACCTATAACCATACAAGATAACATTTTATTTAATAACATTTATAGATTTTAAAAGAAAGTTTACCCTATTCAAAGTTCGATCCTGCTTGAAATATTAGAGTCCATCCTTTAACCAATTATCTTGTATAGGACTTTCTTGCGAAGGATCTTAGATGGTAATCACTTTCTCGAACACATAACTACTCATCTAAGATCCTCTGGAAGCAAAAACAACTGAAGCAAGATTGACATCTATTCACAAGCCAGACGATTTTCTAAACACAAGAAGCTTAAGTAACTGTTATTTGAAAAAGAAAAAAAAAAAAAAAGAAAAAATTAGCGAATCCAGCAACCTTGTTCTAAAGCAAAATGCATGAATTTTGCAAATGTTGTGATCACTTTAACTCATGTATGTACAATTTACTCCCATAACAATACAATAAATAAATAATAAATTAAGTTGCTTATTCCCTATTTTTCCTTCCCTGGTCGAGAACCAAACATTGATCAAATATCTCATTCAAGAAACGAATTGATGTTCGATCTTGAATGTTTAAATGAATAATCAACAACCAATGTACACTGTGTACTGTAAAATAATGTATAAGCTAGTCAGTAATATAAAAATCTCTAGCAACTAAGAAGTACAGATGTCACCACTCACTCTTGTATATAGATAACATTTTATGCAACTCAGTTCATGAATGTAATATTCTTTAGAAGAGGTTAGTTGTAAAAATACTGAAATAAATTATCTGTGATAAAAAATGCATATGAGTGCAATAATAGTATGTTTGTTTAATTACCAATACTGATATCTAACTAAAAATAATAAAATATATTCATCAAAAATATATTACAAGATTTTGTTATTGAAAAGTAAACAACTGCTTTTCTTGATTTGATTTTTTTTTTCTGTTTATTATGATTTCTAAAATCATTTAAAGTACTATTATTAATTTAGACAGAGGCACAAAATACCTTCTATATACTTAAATCATGTAAAAACAATACAGCTTTACAAGATATACAGTAATCCCTTGTTATATTGCACATTCGGCTATTTTGCTCTTTTTCAGTTATCCCCCGATAAATTTAGTTTCTCGAAAAAGCATGTAAAATTTTTGGGAACAGATGTGTTATACCCACGCACTGATGTTTGGTGACTTTTCAGTTTTCAAGCCTGCGTCAAGCCAATAACTTAATACAATAGCTAGGTTGCCATTAAAGGAAAAAATCCCCTAAATTTGGCAACTTTTTTCCTTTTTATAACGAATTAAAAAAAAGAAAAACTGTGCATGAGTGTATGACATCATAGCCAACTTTTGAAACGACGAAATCTAAGCAAGTAACTGAAATGCAATTAGTTCATTTTTGTTCTTTAATTTCCAGTGGCAAGCAGACAATCAAAGAAAATAAAACAACAAACAACTCTGGATTTTTATTTTCAGAAAATACTGTAAAATGTAAATAAATATGTGTACTGTATATGTATGGTTTTCTATTTTTTCAATGCTTTACCATCTCTTTTTTGTTGAACTCGTAGCTTGTTTAAACAAGTATTATATCGAAAACCTCATATCTAAATTTAGAGCTGTTTATTTTTAATTTATAAACATTCTTCTCCCCCCCCCCCCCCCCCTCAGTATATCATGTTTTTTTCTTATCTCCCAAGTAGCACGATATATTGAGGGGTTACTGTATTATGTAAAACTGTAGTAATAAGTAAAATTAACCATGAATAATTTTTATGATTTTTGTGTTTTAAAAGAACAATACAACTTTATTTTTAATTGGATTAAAGGCTTATAATATAGTATTTCTACTTAATTACTACTTAGTGTGCACAATAGTAGAAACTAATTACAAAATTTTGTTATTGAAATGTAAACAAAAAAAAAAAAAAAACAGCCTTTTTTTCCGATTTTTCTTTCGTTTACCTATGGTTTCTAAAATCATATAAATTATTATTAATTTAATTTCGAGGCATGAAATATCACATATTTTCTTAAATCATACCAAAAAAATGCATCTTAACTAAATATTGCATAAATCTGTGGTAATAAAAGCATTTTTACAAGACTAGATTTGTTTTTAACTGACAATCTTCTGGATTTTTGTGTTTTAAAAAACATTAAAACTTTCTTTTTAATTGGATTAAAGACTTATAATACTTCATAACATAACATTTCTACTCATTATACACAACAATACAAAATATATTACAAAATTTTCTTATTCAAAAGTAAACGAACTTCTATTTCTCTACCACTTACGTATGACTTGTAAAATCATATGAATTATTATTAATAAGTATAAATAAGTAAGAAAAAAGAATCGTTACAGAAATGTTTTATGTAAAGTACACACATCACCACGATAAATCTAGAAAACAAAATGTAATATTTACTTACCAACTTCCGTCGCGCCAATTTTCATGAATATCAACAAAAAATCTTACAAACAGTGATGGATTGATTGATTAGCTGAAGTGGAGCTGAACTAAACGCAATATATTTAAAAATGGAGATGGCTTTACTACTAGTTTAAATAAATTTATAGAATAAATAAAAATAAATTCTAGAAGTCTGCAAGGTTTAGCAGTTGAAAAGTTCGCAGTCATAAAAAAAATGGCGGCTGAGAGGTTCAATTTTCATCCAGTTTGACGAAAATTGGATTAGTACCGTTTTCATCCAGTTTACGTCCGTAAAACAGAAAATGGGGACAAACTTGTTAAGATTTGGTACCAGATCTGATGAAAATTGGATTAGTTGCGTTTTCATTCAATTTATGTTCTAAACTGATGTCCATAGTTTGTAGATATTTCGTCCATAAGTATATGACGAGAGTATGTTCGGTTTTCATCCAATTTACGTCATAAAATGACGTCCATATTTTGTAGATATTATGTGCGTACGTAATGTCAAACATTTAACAAAATCTGGACGTATTTTAGCTCGCTGTCTACGTCCAAAATACATCTTTAGACGTATTTCGAACTTGGTAGATGAAAACTGGATGTAATATGAACGTATGTGCTGTGTGGGTTGTTGCTTCCAATCCTGATGCAAAAATCAAAGATATATTTACGAAAACGCAAGAGGCTACCGCAAAAGCATGTGGCGTATCTCCTCGTACTGTTGCAAGGATCTGTGCTGAAGCTAATAGTTTTCCAGACTCCAGCTTAGAAAATCCGTCATTTTCATCGCCTAAAAAAAAAGTTCCTCACTTAAAACGTGTGACAGGATTAGATGATTTTAACAAAGAAGTTGTATGTCGCGCAGTTAAAGAGTATTACGAGAGTGGAAATTATCCAACCTGCGACAATTTAAAAGAAATTTTGCAACAAAAAATAAATTTTCCTGGATGCGCAAAGTCTGTGTGGACTTTATTAACAGATATGGGCTACAAATATAAAAAAGGCAATGATGGCCGAAAATATTTGATTGAGAGAAGCGACATCATAGCTGCACGTATAAAATTTCTCAGAAAAATCCATAATATCAGGTAAGAGTCTCCACTGCGTCCAGTTATTTATTTAGATTAAACTTGGGTGAATCAAAATCACTCAAAGAATCATGTATGGCATGATTCTAAAAATTCGGGTGGTTTTAAAGTACCGACAGGGAAAGGGTCGAGGCTGATCATCTGTCATGCCGGATCAGCTCAGCATGGCTTTATCGAAGGAGCAGATTTAGTTTTCCAGTCAAGCTCTACAAAAGACTACCATCACGAAATGAATAGCACTGTATTCAGAGAATGGTTCATCAATTTATTGCGAGGACTTGAAGAACCCAGCGTCATAGTAATGGACAACGCCAGCTACCATTCGAATTATTTAGAAAAAATCCTATCCACAAAGACCCGAAAATCGGATATTATTGCTTGGTTGGAAAGAAAAAGTATTATGCACGATCCAAACACTACTGTTCCCGAATTATTAAGTATTGTTAAAATACATAAAGAAAAATATAAAATTTATGAATTGGATGTTCTTGCATATGAAATGGGGCATGAGGTAGTGCGGCTTCCACCTTATCACTGCCAGTACAATCCAATCGAATTAATATGGGCTCAGGTGAAAGGAGAAGTCGGCGTCGGCAAAAGAAATAATACGTTTAAAATAAAGGATGTAAGACAACTGCTCCAGGAGGCTCTTTCCCATGTTACTGTGGATAACTGGAAAAAATGCGTCAAGCATTCCGAAGTGTTGCAGGAAGCAGATTTTGTCAAAGAGGGTCTAAGAGATGAAAATGAATTCACCCAACAGATTATCATCTGCAAGATGATAGCGAAAGTAGCAGCGATAGTGAATTTGAATGTTGAATGATTAAACTTTCAATCGACTGTTTTCTAATTCAAAAACTATACAAAAAAGTCCTTTTAAGGACTATAAAAAAGTCCTTTTAAGGACTAAGCCTTACCCAAGGCTAAAAAATAAAAAGAAAGTTTCACTTTAAAACACATACTTTAAATCAAGCATTTACCCCCTTCCCCGAAAGATTTTGAGGCAAAAAATGCAGAATGTAAAATGAATTATACTCCCCTTCCGCCGCCCCCACACACCAAGACACCACCGTTTACAGTGGTGCGATTTGGTTGAGCCGCACTTACCCCTCCCCCGCCCCTATTTTAATATTTTTGTCGTTGTTTTAAGGGTATTGGTCAGTCAGATCTCAAATTCCCGGAATCCAATCTGAATATATTACTCGCAACATTCATGAAAGCACTTCCCTCCATGAAAACAAAATACAAGAAGTTTTTCTTACCCAAATTTCAATAAATGGAACAACGATTTGAGTTCTTTCATAGAAACAAGGTATTTTTTAGAAAATGCTGTTAAAAAAGGCACAAAACACATAGTTGTAAGTTTGCATTTATCCCTACACTTGACGATTTCGGAACTAATAATGTAATATGAAATTGGATTATACCCCCCCCCCTTCCCCCCCACACATCACACCAAGAACAGGAATTATTTTAGATTTATACAGAATGAATTTACGCCGTGCCGTTTACAGTGGTGCGATTTGGTTGAACCACACTTATCTCCCCCCCCCTCCTCTTAAAATATTTTTTGTCGTTGTTTTAAGGGTATTTGGTCTGTGAGATCTTAAATTCTGAATATATTATCAAATCTAAATATATTACTCGCAACATTCATGAAAGCACTTTCCTCCATGAAAACAAAATACATGAAGTTTTTCTTACTCAGATTTCAATAAATGGAACAACAATTTGAGTTCTTTCATAGAAACAAGGTATTTTTCAGAAAATGCTGTTAAAAAAGTCACATTAAAACAGATAGTTGTAAGTTTGCATTTATCCCTTCACTTGAAGATTTCGGAACTAATAATGAAATATGAAATTGAATTATACTATCAATAACATATGAAATAACAGCCAATAAAATTTAAATTTTATAATAATTCCAACATACTTAAAATTATTAAATTACTTTTGAGTTATATTATTTATTTTTATATTGTTATTTTTAAACTCTTGGTCCCAAACTGTGCACCTGCCAAAAAAACACCTGCCAATTTCATGCATTTACGAGGAAAAATGAATTTAAAAATGTGTCAGAAAACAGCTTGTTTGGATTTGAGACCGTTTTGAATGCCGCAGTAACTCACTCTTGCATGGGGAAACTTGTTTCTGCGAAAGTGCAGTGGGGAAAAAAGAGACGAGAGGCTTGCGTCCTGCAGTGCCATGGCAACGGAGAGATAAGAAAGCAGGACGTTTGTCCTTGAACTGCCAATATCTTTTACCGGTACTATAGTGGACCGCGAGTGACAGTAACAGGGACGGCAAACACCTGCTCAGGCGGTTTCCAAATGCTGAGCTAGGTCACAATATGGTGGTTATTTTGGGCAACATAATGGATATGCGTCAGCTCCCCTTATAGGAGCCTTAGTGGTGGCATGGGCCTTCATGGCTGTCGTCAAAAGAACCAATTCCAATCCCCTTATACAGTCCTATCGCTGAATTAGAATATCGCTGAATTAGATCAAGAAGCTAACTCTGTCAGTAACATAACAAAAATAAATGTCTTACCAGACTTTATTCAAAAATTTTCAAGCTTTAATAGATTAGTACGCGTAATGGGATGGTGTTTCCGATTTATTCATAATTCTAGACATAATTCTACAAGAAAGATCGGAAATCTAAGTGCACAAGAAATATCTAGTTCTACCATTTCTATAGTGAGAATAATTCAAAATTATGAATTTCATACAGAAATTAAATCTTTAAAAGAAAACAAATCTTTGCCAAGCAATAGCAAATTGCTATCGTTGAATATCTTCTTAGATTCAGCTGATATACTAAGAGTGGGCGGTCGTCTATCGCAACATGAATCATTCAGTTTCGACAGAAAGTTCCCTATTCTTCTTCCTAAAAACAGTATTTTTACTAAATTGTTAATAAAGAATGTACACGAAAGAAATTTACATGCAGGTACACAGTTAGTGCTTTCTATAATTCGCCAGAATTACTGGTTTGTAGATGGTCGTTCAACAGTCCGACAAGAGCTCCATAAATGTGTGCTTTATAAACGCCTTAAGGCACAAGCCTGCCAACAAATGATGGGAAACCTTCCTATTGAAAGAATTACTCTAATTCGTTCATTTCTCAAGGTGGGCTTAGACTTTGCTGGTCCCTTTTTGACCAAGCCAAATATGCCAAGAACAAAAATCAAGCTCAAATCTTATATCGCAGTTTTCGTTTGCATGTGCACGAAAGCGGTTCATCTCGAACTTGTATCTGACTTATCTGTACAAGCCTTGCTAGCAGCCTTCAAACGCTTCATCGCACGCAGAGGTTTGCCCTCTGATGTCTTTCCTCATAACGCAAAAAATGTTATTGGTCTGTCCAATCAATTGAAGCAATTATTCAAATACTTGAAAGAAAGAGACTTTCAAGAATTTCTTTCCACCCAAAAAATTAATTGGAATTTCATCCCTCCATATGCACCACACTTTGGCGGTCTATGGGAAGCAGCTATGAAACTCACAAAAACTCATCTTGTGAGAGCTTGTAAATCAAGCGTACTCAATTTTGAAGAGCTCACTACTTTACTCTGTCAAATAGAAAGTTGCATAAATTCCAGACCGTTAACTCCGATGACTTCAGATCCTTCTGATCCTCGTGCCTTAACGCCGGGTCATTTTCTAATAGGAGCACCTCTTCTTGACATTCCAGAATCATCGAATCATCCTAAAATATCGTTAAATGCTCGCTGGCGTTTAATAGAAAAAGCAAAAAATCAATTTTGGGGCAGGTGGTCCAGTGAATATTTGCAACATCTTCAACAGCGTCCAAAATGGACTACTCAACGTGCAAATCTTCGAGAAGGCGATTTAGTAATTGTTCACGAACGATTACAGCCCATGAAATGGAAATTGGGTCGAATTCTAAAGACTTATCCTGGAACAGATAATCTTGTGCGGGTTGTCCTGATTAAGACAGTTGACGGTGACATCAAACGTCCTATATCAAAGGTGTCCCCTCTCCTGCTGGGGGCGGAGGATGTACGATTTTAACTGCAAGACTTACCGCTAGATGTCAGCACCAAAGAAGTTGAAAGAGACTATGCTTTGAATTCCAGACATTAAATAAATAAAAAGAAACATTCTATAAAACTATAAACTATTCATAAAACTCTAAGTCTCATTATGTTTAAAATATTCTGTTATTATTTTACTATATGATGTGTTATTAATTTTCTTTCATTCTTTTTTATTAGAATTTGTAAAAATCTGCGATCCTGCTCTTTTCTGCGGTGTAGTCATGTAAACAAATTCATTCTGTTATCATTCGGTGTTATTCTGAACGTAAAAATGCTGCTGTCTTTAAGTCTGACTTCTGATTGTTTGTAAATTCTAAATTCTTATTCGAAGTCACAGTCTACTTATTAAAAATGTGAAAAGATTCAAGTCTCAAGTAATGATTGTGAACGGAGTCACTTATTTTAATTTAAGATACAATTCTTCATAAGAAAATGTTACTGGGTATTAAAGGAAAATCTTCTGGTCTTAAAATCGTGCTTCGAAACAAATTCTCAAGTTTTTATCAGTGTGAAATTATGCCTCAATTCTTCACATTTAATACACATCGTTATTTATAAAAAATGCTTCTGGTTTGCGCAGAACAAAATTTCTTCTGCTCTGAATGGGACGTGATTGGACTTAAAATTTAAGTGCTGATCAAGTAAAATCATTTATAAATTTTTCTGATTATTCAGTGATTCATAAGCTCTACAAAGAATCTGCAATCTGATTCTACATGATTGAAATGATTATTCGTCATTAAGTATTCACGAAGTGATTCATCATTATATTATTAAATTCAATGCATTTCGTACAAGAAAATCATTCTGGAGTCTAACACCCGAATCAAATCAGAGTACGTAGATATCTATATATTTAAAACGCTAAGCGTTTTGTTTCGACAATCCGTGAGAACAAACTACTACATCAAATTACATCATTCTTTTTTTAAATGAAAGATATTTGGTCACAGATTTGTTATCGTACATTCGTTTGTTCAAAAATTTAATTAATTAGCCGTAATCTTAAATTAAAATTTTACTTCTGCTTATGACGTCATAAAGTCGGCAACGAGGCTAACGAAAAAGAAAGGCTACGGCGGTGCTTTATTCATATCTTTTTTTACAGACCGCGGGAGTCACGTGATGCTCGAATGCACCAATGAAGGTGCACGAAAAGAGCATCACGTCACTCTAGCGGTCTGTAAAAAAAGATAAGTGGAATGTACCGCGGTAGCCTGTCTTTTTCGTTAGCCTCGGTCGGCAATCGGATTAACGCCCACTGTTGCGACGTACAGAGTTTATTTTCTGAACTCAATGATTGCGAGCATAAAAAATAAATATTAAAAGCACGCGACTTTTAGGCCGAATTTTTTAATTTGTAAGTTAAAATATAGTTAAAATGTTTAAGTATTTTGGTAAAAATCTTTATCCGTGTCTTTTATAAGCAAATAAAAATTCATATTTACTGTGACGTCACGGAAATATTGTCCATTGGGTTCATTTTATCATTAAGCATTATAACATTGAGCGCGTCCAGTAGACCTAACCAAAGTGACCAATGTGACCGGTTACTTACCGGGGCGGTAAGTGACCGGTTCCTAACCGGTCGACAGATCTACTGAACGAAAATGGTATTATTTACTTGTAGCGCCATCTGTATTACATCATCGTAACTACATCTGTATCACATCATCGTAAATTTTCAATGTAACCGATCACGTGACCCAACTAACCGAGATTTTTCTTCGGTTAGTTCGGTCCCTTACCGGTCACTTCGGTTACTTCCACTGAACGACGCTGGTTGCGTACCGGTTAGCAGCACTGAACGCTTTGGTAACTAACCGAACTTACCGGTTACGTACCGGTGACAGTACTGGACGCGCCCTTTGTTGATGCCATTTTTTTCATTACAATTAAATGCAAAATATATTTGTATTTGTATGCAACGTGCTTAAGCATAAATGTACGTGTGAAAAGTTTGTACCGGTGAAAATGACGTTATGCTTAGCTTGAAATGCATTTTAACATTGATAAAACTAAAAAGAAAAATTTATATGATTGTGTCAACATGGCGTAATATTAACTGATATTTCAATTTTTAATTTTAAAGATTAGAACTGGAGTCTTTATTGGTTGCTTCATCTTGATTGCATACCTTGATTACATGTTAACAATTACTTTTTTTAAATTATTGTATTAAGTTATAGGAATTATAGGATTTAAATTACTAAGATTTCCTTTTTTAATAAAAAAATTCACAAAAGTAAAGAATTTCAGGAAAAAAAAACTTGAAATAATGATTGTATTTTTAGCTAGAATAAACAATGTAAGGCTAATATTTTGTAGGAATTATTTTGGTAGGTTTGTTATAAGTTCATTTAACAGTTCCTTATTAGCGGCAAAGTCTTATTTCTTTCAGTGTGAATTTTTCTTTCGATGTCAAAAAATGGTAGTCTACTTTTGGACGCCAACCAAAACACAGTGGCAATATTTAGAAATGTATAACGGTTTGACAACAAACGGCACTATCTCTTTAACTTTCATCGCGCTTACATCACTTCTAAATACTAAAAATTTAATTTTTTTACTACATTTTACAATTTCAATTCTTACATCCTCAATTAGAAAAAAAAAATTAGCTTTCGATTGAAATTTATTTGAAATCTGCCGCTTAATTTAACGACTTTTTAAATAATTTTCAAGCATGAAATATTTTTCAATTCTATCTCAACAATGACCATCCGTTTGTTTTAATAATGTAAAATAGCCCCTTGGAAAGTTGCAACAATTGAAATATCCCTAACCTTCATGAAAAGTAAAAAAATAATAATAATAATAATAATAATAAAAACCTGATAAATCATAAGATCAGATTAGAGTATTTTGGCGCTAATATAAAATCTGTCAAAAGAAAAAAAAAACTATTTTTAGTTTATGATTAACATAAAATTGATATGTTGAATTCGTTGATGTATATGTTGAATCAGAATATGCTAGGAACTGTTATTTATTATTTTTTTAAAGATCCATTGGATATTTAACTGTATAAGAGACCGACTGTGATGGAAAAGGAATAAGCATCCTGATTATGTAAAGGGATAGAAGAAACCATACAAATAAATTACAATTGAAAACATTAAAATTCTCCCTCATCTGCATATTAATTTATTATTTTTAACAAAAATTCTTCATTTTTACATAAAAATGGATTAGCATAAAACAATGGATGCATTTTAGAAGATATGGATTTGAAACGAACAATGATTAAAGAGGACATTTTAAAACTTTTAATTTAAACATTTTAAAACTTTTTTTAACGTCGAATTTCAACGGTGCCTTTGGGCAGATGCAATACATATGCGCATAGGAGCTCATTCGATTACATAATCACAGGGGGGGGGGGGGGTGCTTATACTATGTTCTTTTATTTACTGAATATGAGATGAAAGTAGGAAATTTGTATGATACTTTATGATAGGACTATTTGTATGATACTTTATAGGTTTATAGGTCCATGACCTTTTTTTTTTCTTTTTTTTCGTCGTGGGGAATATGGTGGTAATGTCAAACTGATTTGCATTACACATTTGTTTACGGAGTGTTCATTTGGAGTTTGCATCGGAAATAGTATTTCACAAGGGGGGGGGGGGGATTTTTTAAAATAAAATATTTGAAAGACTGTTTCATACGAAGCCCTACTTAAATAATACAGGAGCTTATTTTACTGATATTGTTATAGTATTTTTTTCCGTCACGTTTTGACGGGTTCCATCTAGTTCATTATTTATTTTATTCAGTAATTAAATTTCAAAAATAGTCTTAATCTTTTAATTCCGAAACTATACACTCCCTTATCATATTAGCACCGATAAATAATTAGATTCTGCGGGGTATATATATATATATATATATATGTGTGTGTGTGTGTGTGTGTGTGTGTGTGTGTGTGTGTATTATTACCAGGCTCGAATCATCTGCTGGGCAGAGATCTTTGTGTTTAAGGTGTTTCTGAAAAATTTTTTAACCGCTCAACAACGCGAAACTTTCTGACGCATTTTCCGACTCATTTTTAAACATAAAAGAATACTTGCAGGTATGGTTATTGAAGAGATTTGTAATCGAACAGTTTTTCTCATTTCTCCGATAAATGAATTATAGCTTGAGTTATAAGCAACTGTTGACTTAGGACGGCAGTTTTTTCCCATTTCTGCGCTGTCGCGTCCAGAAATTAGGTTCAAATGGCCGCTTTGACAGCAGTTTCTAAAAAATCTTCTGCCTTTACCGTAAACGAAAAAAAATATTTCGATTGCATGGCTTCTGAATAAGAGTTCTTGCCACTTAAGGCGCACGAAATATTTAAATTTGGAAACCAGTATTTTAGCACGGAAATTTTCCCCTTATCTAATCTGAAATTTTGGCAGATTAAATAAATCAAAATTACACCATGGAAAAATTGGTGTCAACTGGTGTCGAAGAATTAATTAAAAAAGTGCAAAAGATTCTCGTTGTGAATGGGTTGATAAATGCTTTGCACTCCATATTCTACAAAAAGTATGTTTTAGTACGCTTCATAATTGTATATCAATTTCATCATATTTCAAATGGCATAGCATCATCAAAATGCACTCGAAACAATTTTTCCCCATTGACTGTAATGTAATGGAATACTTTTAACTGTCCCTGAAAAAAAAAAAAAAAACTATAAGTGCTACATTACACACTTTATTTTCAATAGGGATCATGCTATAGTAAGACACAATTACAAAAATTTCAGGGCAATCCGAGTATATTTACTATATAGTATATTTATTAGTTAGAGCACGGACAGACGGCCTGACAAACCGAAGTCATAAAAACTTTTCAACTAGGTTGGAAAGTGTTAAAAAGAATTTTCAATTGATATGAAATTATGTAGAGCAGTATTTTTAGTCTGGTGATTGCTTTTACACTTTAAATTTCATACCCTGTTCTATATTGTCTCAGTTTCGTAAATCTATTTTTGTAAATCAGATAAACTGCAGTATATAATTTATACTAATAAAAGAAAGTTTCGCTATGTGTGTGTGTGTCTGTCTGTCTGTTTGTCTGCGATAGATAGCAAGCGAAATCTAGCGCATCTAGAAGTCTGAAAATTTATATTTATGTAGCCCAGAGCCTGATCTGATGCACCTGAGACTCGGAATTTAATATTTTGATAATTACTCAAGATATTAATTAGAATCTCATTAAACATCGCATCAAAAATGCCATCTTTTTTATCAAAATGCCTAAAGAAAAGAATGCCTGTTCACCATTTGCAAACAGAAATGAACGAATTTGAAATTCATTTACTAATTGGCGAATTTTAAGAAAACTAATTAAGATATCGATTTGACATTTTCTGAGCATATGTAGAACAATTTTCTGCATCCGACAATGCAATTTTTGTAAAATTTGGCCGGTAATTTTTTCTTATTTTTTGCAATAAACTGCCAGTCAAAAAACTCAGAGAAAGTATCAGGCAGGGATATGCTTTCATTAAAAACTAAACTATAAAGAGGTCTGTTTCTTTGGCCGATCCCTCCATTTAGTTTGCGAAAATGAAAGGAAATAACTGCGAATTTTTATTAATGAACAAAAATTAAGATATATATTTGAAACTAAGGATGGGAAGGTGTGCCATTTTAGCGTATAGCCTTCGTTATGTTCTAATTATTAGAAAAATACTTATTTTTTTAATGATCGCGTTAATCTAGGAGAAAGTGGTTTTCTTGAATAAATGACTCGTTATATTTGCGGGTATGGGGAGGGAGGGGGGTAACGCCTTGCTCGATTACACAAAGATTTACATAAAAAAAATTCCACTTCAGGAATTTAACATTTTTAGCTTCTCCCGCAGCATTTTATAAATGTTATGTATAGAGAATACCGGAAATTTCAAATAACGATTTTCGTAAAAATTAAATTTATGTTTCTAATAAAAGTACACAACCCGTATTTACTTGATGTATACCATCAATCAAAGTAAATGATTTGTTGTTTAGCACTTGCATTCTTATCTCGGGTTTCATGGGCCCGATCACAGCGGGGTTTGGATGATTCGACTTGGTTTTCGATCGCGTTACAGACTTTAGTTCCACCTTCCACCGCCAGGGGGTGCATCATTTTCTCGAGTTCTATGCGCCCACTTTCGACGGGAATTGATTCATCCAACTCCCTTAATACAACGGGTACCCTTGTCGGATGTTCGTATAGAACCAATTGCGCCCCCTGTCGGTGGAATTAAAGGATTTTGCAGCGCGTGCGCAGCACCCCTGCTATACGGTGCCCGAGACAGCGGGGACACGTGTCAGAGTTTCTTTTGGAAGGTGGTTTGTTTGTAACACAGTGCGCCCCCTGGTGGCGGAAGGTGAAACTAAAAGATTTTGCAGCGTGTGCGTTACACGCCTGCTATACGGTGCCGCAGGCAGCGGGAACATGTGTCGGACGTACGTTTATATCAGAATACACTCCCTATCGGCTGAAAGTGGAAATAAAGGATTTTCCTAGCGTGCGCAGCACGTTTAAATAAATAATTTCATACTAAATCGGGTTAAAGATATAAAATCATACAAACTTTAGGTTTGTTCACTTTATCACGGGCCCGGTCAGCTACTCATATATATTATTTCTGTTGTCAACATCCCTTTTCCTATGCATTTACAAAACACAACAATGAATGGTGTTTCATTCAAAAGGTTTTTGAACTGGCTTCTGACAAAGTACACTCACATTTCATCAAAACATATTTTTGATTAAAAAATGCAATTAGTTAAAAATTAAATCAGCATTGTTTTCCTAAATGAAATGAAAGGTTTTTCTCAAATCAATATAATATTGCCACAAAAATAAAATACCACATTATATCATGTTCAACAATGATATAAAAAACAAATAAATTGTACAAAATAAGATAAAATGGCACGTCTACCCAGAGATTTATTTTTTAATTTATGATTAAAAAGCAAAATTAAAATGTTTAGAAGAAAAAGACACCATCAATTGGTGGAAGCAGTGGTATTTCACGTATAGCTTAAAATGTACGCTTTGTTATATTTCAAATTGAATTTTACATGTATTCAATTTATATATATATATATTTTTGTCCCATGTTTTTACTAAAGCGGATGATGTCATCCTCTAATGCAGTTAAAATACGATTAATTCTTTTTCTCACGCATACATTTTGCTATCTTTGATCAGTTTTTACTGTACCTTTACAGAATAAATGTGATATTATGGATTGGTTAATGTTTGCAGATATTTTTATCTTATTGGTTTTTAGAAGCAACTTCCCTGTATCTAAAAAATATTAGACTGCAGTGTGAAATTTTCGCACAGGTGGACTGGTAACTTATTAAATTACTTAACCCTATAGGCATCTGCCCATGCTTTTCTATTTCCAGAAATCAAATTAAAATGGATGTAGACAAAAATATTTTTTACAGAATTATGTTTTGAAAAGTATATTGTATAAAGGGATATGAAATATATTATAGCGCCATGATTAATATATATATATATCCTGGAATTAACAACCATTCTTATGAAGAAACAGAAAAATCCCAAGACACTCGTACTCGTAGGTTTAAAAATCCTTATTACATACTTTCTTTTAACTTACATTTCTGTATGTATGTGGCAGTAAAATCTTGATATTCATTTTTCACCCACTTCCTGTTGACATACAGCTTTGAAATTTGGAATATATATGTATTCCTAAGGGCAATACATGAATTAGACATTTTTTAAAAATTTGATCCCTAAGAGGGGGGGGGGGGGGGGGGGTCAACGTCACTCCAAAACTTGCATTTTCCCCATAGAGATAATGTTATGATTGTTTAATTAAAAAAATAGCTCCATAGTTGCAATCCATTTTCATCACATTGTGGCCCGCATCATTATGATGTCAGCACTGAGTAACACACATATTTGTGCTTTATAATATTAGTTGACTTTTTTGTAAATTTTAATGAAAGCATGTTTTTTTTTTAACATTTAATTATATAACTAGTAAATCTGCAGATCAGGAGCCTCAATGTCAGCTCTGAAAGTGATCGTTTTTTAATCTCACTTTTCATAATGTATTTAACATCTTACAATCCGCAAATTAAATTTTTTAAATTACATATATATTTATAGGCATATGAAATAATTCTTGGTTTCAGAAATTAGAAACGGTAAATTAAACAAGGTTTATGCAATAATATTCTTACATTCTTATGAACTTCTTATTCTTGTAATTTTTTAGATAAAAAAATACATTTCTTCAGGAGGACTCTGCCCCACTAAACCCCCCCGTAATCTTATTAAACTTATATTCGTTATTTCTTATTGATTATGTGAATGATTCTAGTATATTTTGGAGTTTGTTCTACACAGTAGTTTTATTAGGATAAGCAACAATTTCGAAAATAATTTCATGTTATCCTAATACCCAAATTTATTTACCTGCCAACCATGAAACACCTGCATCTGATGGATAAGTTGAATAATATCTCATGTACAAAAAAAAAACTTATCAAAATGTAAACTGAATCTACTATATTTCACCTATCTATTTTAGAAATCTAGTGTTATTTACAATTTTTGTTTTGGAAAATCAGTTTTGATGGTCATTCTATATTTATTTTTTATAAGTACGTTGTGATCTAACTCGATGGCAATAGCATACTAAAATCTGCCCAAAATAGGCTTATTTGGAAACTTTTAGACCTATTGGGTAATCATTCATAATCGTGCCCACTGCCAATTCACTAATTAGCAATCGTGATTTGGCACTATAAAGTATTTTTTGTGATAGCTTTTTATGTTCTCAATTTCCAGTAATTGTAATATTTCATAATCGTTTTACTAATCTAATTTCTTTAGATTATTCATCTCGTTGTATGAGTGATTTTATCCTATTTTTAAAATTATATTAACTCTTCAACGACAAAACATCCACATCTGTTCCAGAAAATGAATAATATCTCATATAAGAAATATATACAAATGCAAACACATACTACGACACTTTAATCCAAATTACATGTTCAATGTTTTTGTAATTTTAGTTTAGAAAAAAATATTTCGGTAATCATTCTATAGTAGTTAAATGGTAACTTGTATCAAAATAAATCCTCATTTATGTCAATAGAATACTACAATCACTTGAAAATAATTTATTTTGCAAAAACAATATTGCAGCAAAATAGTGTGTTACTTGAATTTTATTATTTTGATATTCTTTGAAATATGGTTGCTAAGCAACTGATAAATTAAAGAGCAAAGTAAAAAGAAATGCATTTTAAAATTTGTGAAAAATATGAAAGTAAAATTATTTATATTTCCCGAACAGATGCAAAAAAATTACAATAATTAAAAAAATTTATTTCTAAATTCTAATAAAGGTATCGGCAAATTTTCAAAGCTATTGGATATATTTAAAACCTCCATATAAAAAATTTAACATCCATAATTTTATGTTTAAATCCATTATTCAAATATGTGATTTTCATTTCAGTTAAAAATGAAATTTGAAAATCGTCTGCATTCCCATAGGAAAACATTATGACCTAAAAAGAAATGTTCTATATTTTTTGAACGAATGAACCAAATGTAGCTAAAAACTATACAGCTAATTCCGGGTACCTCACCTACATACCCACCAAAAATCAACCTAATCGGATGTTTTTTGCGGCAGTTATCGCAGAACAGACAGATAGACAAACAGACGGAAACCAAAAACTTTTTGTGTCTCCACAGTGAGCCTTCACTGACGTTTGAGCAATTAATTTTGTTTAATTTCAGAAAAGTTGCTTATCTCAATTAGTGATTTTCCAGTCACTACATAGATTGAACATTTCTGATAATACTGGTAAATCTGCAGATCAGGAGCCTCAAACGTCAGCTCTAAAAGTCATTGTTTTTTAATCTTACTTTTCATTATTATTTAGCATCTTACAATCCGCAATTTAATTTTTTTTATATTACATACATATTTATAGGCATATAAAATACTTCAGAGGTTTCAGAAATTAGAAGCGTTAAATTAAACATGGTTTATGCAATGATATTCTGAAATTCTTATGAACTTCTTATTCATGTAACTTTTTAGATAAACAAAATAAACTTGTATTAAAATAAATTCTTCATTTATGTTAATAGAATACAAAAATAATTTATTTTGATAATAAAATATTGCAAAATAGTGCGAGTTACTTGAATTTTATTATTTTGATATTCTTTGAAATAGGGTTGCTAAGCAACTAATAAATTAAAGAGCACAGTAAAAAGAAATACATTTTAAAATTTGAAAAAAAATATGAAAATAAAAGGTTTTATTATATTTCCTGAACAGATGCAAAAAATTTTCCAATAATTTAAACAATTTTTAAATTCTAATGAATGTATCAGCAAATTTTCAAAGCTATTGGATATATTTAAAACCTCCATATCAAAAATTTAGCATTAATAATTTTACGTTTAAATCTATTATTCAAATATGCAATTTTCATTTCAGTTAAAAAAAATGAAATTTGAAAATCGTCTGCATTCCCATAGGAAAGCATTATGACCTAAAAAGAAATGTTCTATATTTTTTGAGTGAATGAACCAAATGTAACTAAAAACTATACAGCTAATTCCGGGTACTTCACCAACATACCCATAAAAAATCAACCTAATAGGACGAGTTTTACGGAAGTTATCGCGGAACAGACAGACAGAAACCAAAAACTTTTCACGTCTCCACATTGAGCCCCAACTGACGTTTCGGCAATTACAATTCCTTAGGTTAAATTTTTGTCAAAGTTTTTATTCAATCAAATACTTAGCTAGACATATTTATCTTATTGATTCAATAAAAATTACAATTTATATTTTTAAAAAATGACAACATGATTTTTATATTTTGTAAGAAACATATGCAGTTAATTAACTATCTAGAAGTCTATTGATTTTATAAGCTATTTAAACATTGTTTATACCAATGCTCATAGTGTTCAATTATTTAAAAAAAAAAAAAAAGAAAAAAAATTATAATTCAACAAATTACAATAACCATTGGAAAAAGTTCCGAAAGCTTTAAAAAAAAAAAAAAATCCCGTACTTTCATGTTATAGCGGTCCCCACAATTATGATTATGCCAAGGTTGCAGTTATGATTTCGCCAAGATTATCACAAAGCTTATATATGCATATGTATATTCCAAACACTCCTATATTTGCCATATAGTTCATTATACACATATTATTTATGTCTTATATGCTGTATATACATCATATACACATGTCATATATATACATCATATATGCATCATATATGACTATAATTTGGCCACATATGTCAAGAAATGTTATATATATATATATCATATATTATTATAATGTCATACATGCTTTATAATTTGGCGATAAATCTTGGTCGCATGACGATTGATCCTTGGTGGCTGCTATAACACGAAAGTACCAAATTTACAATATATTAATGAAAACAGAAACAAAAATATTTTATCGGGTCCTTTCTACAATAACTTTAACTCTTGTTTAGACTGATGTCTGAGCTAAAGGTATTTTGAGGAAATTAAAGTTGAAGACCACGTTTTTTGCTTTATAAGACTATTTCTCATCCGACTTCAATTTTTGAATTTGGCTTTTTTTCATATCTGATAATTTGCATCTATCCTTTTTGTAACTAACATTTTTGTAACGATTTTATGCATTTCTATTGCCTATTCAAAGAAAAATTCTTCTAAAGTTACAGAATTTCATTAAAAATGCTTAAAAAATTCTTCTAAAGATACAGAATTTCATTAAAAATGCTTAAAAAATTCTTCTAAAGTTACAGAATTTCGTTAAAAACGGTTAAAATAATAAATTGCAAGCATCAAGAGGTCCATTCTTGACGAAAAACAACAACCATTTTCCCAATTGTTAAAAAGAAAAGGCTTTCTGTTTATATTGTAAATTAATGCATATAATAATGGCCAGTAATCTTATTCAATAATAAGCACAGTGCATTTTTTGTATGAGTATGTATACTTTTGTAGGTATATTTTTCATTAAATGAAAGTAACATTCTTGAACAGAAGGGGAAAAAAATACTATATATGTTTCCTACGGTGAAATACTGAAGCTAAAATATTCAATTTGATTTTCAGATGGGACAGTGAATAGAACAGATGATTATTATATCAGATTTCAATAATCCAAAGAAAAAAATAGAAAACTATCTATAGATTCATTTTCATGAAATGCAAAACACAGTTTTCAACTAAATAAATAAATGAGCTGTATATATATATTTTAATTTTTGAGATTTGCTCAGTGTATATGAATTTAACTATATGAATAAGTGAATTTACTTTGAAATAATTTAAATTTTACTATTTATTTTGTATAATGACATAAGGCTCACATTTTGACAATTTGAATTAAAAATTTTTAATTGTTTGTAGCTCATGACCAATGTACTTCTATATCACATTTATCATAATTAAACGAGAGTTGGACAAAAAAACCTGTTTTTTTAAGAAGCTTTTCTTATTACATATACACGTATATTTTAAATAAAAATGAACATTGTCAAAAGTAACAGATACTACATAAGTAGTAATTAATGTTCTATATGAAAATAAATTAAGAAACTTTTGATATCTCAAAAAAAATCCCAGCTCTTTTATGAGTTTACTGTATTTTTCCCATAATTATCTTGGTATGTTTTTCTTAGAACCATTGCTATCTGGAATTTATTCCAGAGCATTAATTAGCAGTTATGATCTCTTCTATTTAAATTAAAAAGAAAAAAATATCAAAGAATTTTTGGGTCAATTTTTCATTTTACCTCCTTTTTTCTGGATGTATCGTATAAAGCTTAGGGGCTAATTTGCCAAAATTACAAGCTTAATAAAAAATGACAGTAAAAGAAGCAGAAAAAATTGATCACCTTTTTAAACTCTATACTAAAAATATTGACCCTGAAATAAATGTTTCAAACATTCACAATAATATTTTTTTTTCTGTGAGCTTGTTTTACTTGCAAATTGCACATTTCAAATCTTAATAATATATTAAATAATAATAATAATAAAAAAATACAGTGTGGATTTTTCAAATATTCACACTGTTTTATTTGCTTTGAAGAAAGTTGTCATACCCCATGAGACTTACAGACATAGCTTACAAGGAACTTTTAATTTTGATATTTAAGTGTTCTAATAAATAAAGTGTTCATTTCTTTTTCTAAATAAGGTTTTATAATAAAAAAGGAAATACATTCCTAGTGCACTTAGCACAGGCTTTCAGATTGTATATTTCAGAACATTAGAATAAAAAGATGTGCTTAAACAATTTAGAGAAAATTTATGTCCCATCTATGCAGATTAAATAACATTTTTTATTCAGATAATTATACTACTATATTTAAACATAGCTTTTTAAAGCAACTGTGGCAAAGAAGAAAAAAAAGAAAGAAAACAGAAAAGAAAATGGGCATTACATCATGTAAAATGAATGACATTGTGTAATGATTCTTCCTACACTATTTTTTGTTTACAATAATTTTTACGAAAAAACATTTTGAACAGAAGATTTGTTAAGGGATTTTCTACGATTCACGTGGGAAGAAAATGATCGGAACTCTCTGATGTCTATTTTTTCAAATACCATCGTATTACATGTTCTGAAAATCTTCAAAGACATATAATGCTAATGAAATACAATGGAAGTCTACTAAGATGTCGCACAATGCGTCAGTTATTAAATGCTAAACAAACCATTTTTATAAGATTTTAACTTTTTCAACATTTCCTTTTTCACACTGTGAATAATGCTACTGTATTTGACTTCAATCGGCTGGATGAGCGGGGCATTGGCTGGTTCAAGCTAAAGAAATCATTTATATAAGATCTATACTTTTTCTACGCATTTCTGTTTACAGCGGGAAATTACTGTTTCTGACTTCAATCAGCTGGGTAAGCAGGGCGTTGGCTGGTTCAAGCTAAGTTGGAGAGCTATAAGATTTTTACATTCCTACTCATCTTTTTTTTACAGTGCGAGATTTTCAACGAATTTTTGCCTCAATCTGCAAAATCAGACTATGAATTAATCCATCTTCTACCATTTATCATTAACTTTTAGACTTTCCTTCAACTTCCTACAGCAGTGCTATTCTTTTAATTCAATTGCAAACTTTAGCTTTTTTTCTTCAAGTTTACGTGGTGAAATGAATTGACTATCAAATCTCTAACTTAACTGGACTGGAATCGTCAACAACGTACAATTTTAATCTCTGTACATTAATTTCATTTTTTAGCAGTAATATTTGAACTGACGGTCAAATTTCTAACTTACCTGGATTGGAATCGCCAACAATGTACAAATTTAGTCTTTGAACATTAATTTCATTTTTTAGCAGTAACATTATTTAGTTTTTTTGGTGCAAATCTGAACTGAGTCTAAGACAATATTCAATTTAAATATTAATATCCAGAAATTTCAATTAATTACATTACTATTTTTTGCAAGAAGTGAAGCTTCATTTTATGAATTAAATATTTGTGATTGTGCTAAATAAAGAATCATTCAACGATCAACATTTTGTCTGTCAACTTTGTTCCTACACTTGGGTGAGTCCAATTTTTGTACTTTGCTTTTTCAGAATGTCAAGATATTTAGAAATCATCTGAACAATTTAACTTAACTTAAATTTTAGTATCTGCAAAACATTATTAAATATTAAATACTAATTCTGAATTTAAGAGATAAAATAATTTTAATTTAAATAACTATCTATTATCACTTAATTTTAAATTAAGTTTAACTTTTAGCAATTTTCATTTTTAAGTTCTAAAATTTAATTCCTTCAGCGCAATGTGCTGCCACTATATGTCTGTGTGCTGTATTGATTTGCTGGAATTGGATTTGGAGCAAGTATTTATTTTGGCCCATCTGAAACGTTATTGATATATTCCGATCTTTAATTGATTGATATATCAATTTTTAATTTTGTTTAATTTTTATTTGCTTATCTCCGGTTCCAACATTTCACTACATGTTGGATCATGGTAAATTATTCCAGAGTTTAATGACTTTTTCTGACATTCAGGAGGGCCAGCTCAAGCAATTATTTTTTTTACAATTTAGTTCTATATTAGTATACCGTAAAATCCTGAAAATAAGCCCCCCTTCCACTTTTAAGCAATTTTGATTTTCTTTTCCATCAAGGAAGAGAATTTTCAATATTTTGAAAATTTTGGCAGATTTTCGCTTTTACTTTTATATTTTGTTAATGAAATACCCCCCCACCCCTCCCACATAAAATGTCCGATTCGATTCTCTGCCCTCCCCAACACAAAAAGTTCAAAATCTCGAGAATCTTAAATTCTTCTAGCCTTCTTACTGCTCGCTAGTAATATAACAACAATAAGTAAAAAATCAGTCCTCCAAACTGCAATCTTCCCCTCAATCCAAAATTTATGTTTTCCCTTTTCCCCTCAGCATACAAAGTTTAAAACCTTTAAATCTAACTCTTTGTTAAAAAATATATGCTCTATTTATTGCTGACTAGTGACAATAAATAAATAAACAACCATTATAATTACCTCTCTACCTCCAAAATTTCTGCCCCCCCCCCCGTCTTTGTCAACCCCTATATTTAAAAAAAATACTATTTATTAAAAACAAATCTTCTGTCCTATTTGTTGCTCTCTATTAAAAATAAATAAATAACAAATCATCTCAATTATAAATCCCTGCCTTTGAAATTCATATTACCCCCTCATCCCCGAGAATACAAAGTTTAAAATTTGTAAAACTCTTATTTGAAGAAATCTTTTGTCTTATTTGTTGCTCTATAGTAAAAATAAATAGATAATTTATCACCTAAGTTTTCTCTCTACTCCAAAGATACCCCCCCCCCCCCGCAACACACACACACACATACAATATTTAAAATCTTTAAAACTATTTTTTTTTTTTAAATCTGCTGTATTTGTTTATCTTTAGTAACAATGAATGACTAATCAATCATTTAAAATACCCTTCTTTCTCTCAAAAGTTCTATTTCCCCCACTCAGCAAATACTTTAAAATCTTTAATATATATTTGTTTAAACACTGTTTTATTTCTTATTTTATAGTAAGTAGTAAGGTAACTCAACTCATCTACATCATCTCATATAAGTATTACTCATCTAAAATAATCATCCCCTTTGAAATTTGTTGGATTTCTAAATATGTGAGAGGAAAGCAAATATTTTCATCTTTTTTGCAGTTTGGCTGTTCTTTCCTGCCTGAATCATGTGTATATTTTATTATTTGAAATAAGTATGTTCTCTAAAATAACTCCCCTCCCATTAACAAAATATCAGCTGCGAGAACAGTCAAACTACAAAAAAAAAAAAGACTAAACTTTTCTCTCTGCCTTCCCCCCTCCTCCCTCCCTCCATGTCTAGAAATTCATCCCTTTTTCTGGAGATGGGGAATGGAAATTTAAGGGGAAAGTTACATGATCATTTATTTATTGTTGCTACAAAGTAACAATAAAACATAAAAATCTTTAAAAAATAATTTTAAAGATTTTAAAGTTTGTGTGCTGGTGGGGAGGAGCAGCAAATTAGATAATTATTTAACCATTGATGAAAATTATTATTTCATCAATAGTTAAAGATTCTAAAGTATGTACTGGAGAGGGGGGGGGGGGAGAAAATAAAGAGGACATTTTGGGGGAGAGGTGGGGAATAATTTAGATTGTTATTTAAATATTGTTACAAAAAATTACAAATAGAGTAGAAAAAAATTAATAATTTTTAAGATTTAAAATTTAATTAGATGTATTTGCAGGGGGAGGGTCGTTATGAGATGAAGGGGGAGGGGCAGAGGGAGAAGAGCAGAGATTTTAAGAGGAGTTATTTATTGTTAATATAGCATATTAAATAAGTCTGAAAAGAAATTAAAAATTTAAGAGGTATAAAGGTATGGGGTTTTGGTACTAGAGGGGGGGGGGGGGAAAGGGGGAAGCAGTAATTTTGAGCGGGATTTAGACGATTGATTATTTATTGTTACAATAAAATACCAAATAAAGAAAACTATTATAAAATTTTTTTTTTTAAATTTTCATTTTTTGGAGGGGGGGGGGGGGAAGGGGGTTAGATTTTATATAATTATTTATTTTTGAGTAAAAATCTGCCAAAATACAGAAGATTCTCGCTCTTTTTTACTTCTAAATTAATGATAAAACAGGTTTTTAAATGATTTTTAAAAAAAATCCCGATTATAAGCCCCCTCCCACATTCAACCCTTTTTGGTTTTGAAAAAGGGGGGGCTTACAATCGGGATTTTAAGGTAATTTTAAAAGTTAGATTTTACTAGCTATTTCATGTCAGTTATAATTAAAGGAAGTTATTGTGATAAATAAAAATAAATAACAATAATTTGTTTTGAACTGTTCAGTGTCCATGCTTTGTATACTTAAAATTTTCTACTTTTGCTTTCCAGTAGTTTAATAGCATTCAGCGGTGGATCCATGTAAACAAATAAGGCCTGTTTAAGGCCCTGATACAAAAGTTTATCTAATAAAAAGGCATCTTCTTAAAATTGAATTTAAGAAAAGAGGACCCTTCACAAAATTCGATTTCACACAAAGTATTCTTTACACAAAATTTGATTTAGTAAAAAAGGATTCAATACACAAAATTCCATTCTATAAGAGCAAACTCTCCATAATTTTTTTTTACATTATTAATATTTGAAATGTGCATTCTACAAGTAAAACAAGCTCACAGAAAGGAAAATTTTAACACTGGGACTTTAGAAAAGCTAGTTCTTAGTCTGGATGTAATAAATTGTATTTGATCTTTCATTTCACTTTTCACAAAAATAAAAGTAAATTTTTAAGAAAGTTTTTCAAAAAATTATATCACAAATAAAAAAAAACCTTGCATCAACCAGATGGCATTTAAATTCTATACTTTTCAATTTGTACTTACTATAGTTGTTACAACATAAATGTATTGCTTTTAAGGCATAAAGCTGCATTTTCAAAAGATTCTATTTTAAATTTGTTATAATGTAAAAACAACAAATTTACATTGTTTTAAATTAACAAAAAGTTATTAAAAGAAAGATTATTTTGTAATTATGAGAGTAAAAAATTCAACCTTTATAATAAACACTACAGAATAGCAAATGGTTCTATTTAGCAAATACTTTTTCAATCCCCAACACATATATATTTTTATGCTTTTACCTCTGAAAAACAAATGCCACTGAATAGCAGACAAATTCCAGGATCCCAAGGCATCCACTATTAGAGGTTTTACAGTACAAATTCATGATTTATATAAATTTCTTTGAAAATATTTAGAAATACGACTTTAGAAAAACTACCATAAGTGGCAGTTTTAGATCCAGTTTGTGAAAATATTTTGATAATAATTTCTCAGTAAGTCGAGTCACCATATTATTGCTAATCAACTTTTCAAATGTTAAAATCAAAGTAATGGATTACAAAGGATTTTTTTTTCTAGTAAATCAACTGATCAGTATTAAAAATATGGGCTAATCAAAGATATAGTTTAAGTGAATGATTTTAAATATGAGATAAATATATCATTCAAAATATTAATATAATTATATCATTCAAATTTCTTCTCCATGCACAGACTTTTAGATGAAATTTGATTTTACCTATGCAAAAAATAATTGTACAGAAGTTGTACTGGAAATGAGAATGTCAGTGAAGATCAAAGGCAACAAGAAAATGAAACCCCAATTTGAATTACAATTTCATCTATCTAGGACATATTAAACAAGAATGAAAAATTATGCATCAGGCATAGATTATGTAACACTTTCCAACACTTCCAAAATAATTTCACAAATCTCAACTTTTTAATAAGGTGAAATATGATATCTAAGTATATAAGGTCAAACCAAGCGGGGAAACCTACCTTTCGGCTGAAGCTCAACTAGCCCCGCCCAGCAGGTTATCTAAGTAAACAATTTAGAAAATGCAAAACATATTTAAAAACCCAATTTCAGGAATTACCAATAATATTCGGAAAAATGTACGAATTCTTATATGCAGCCCTGTATATGATTTGTATATATACTACATAGAATGCTAAATTTTAGTTCAGTTAGAAAATGCATAGCACAGTTTAAAATTCTCTTTCTGGAATTTCCATCAATAAATGGAAACATACTCAAGAACTTTTGTGCTGCCTTAATCTATAGAATTTATACACAACAAGTAATAGACAAAGAATGAGTTAAATTTAAAAATGCGTTCAGCAACTGAAAAAGCACTTCCAGCAAATATTGTTAACAGACAGTACAGAATTCTGTTGTGTGTCCCTGTAAATGAACAATGAATGCTATAGACACAATATTATATAGTAATTCTCTTGTAATGCACCTTAGTGATATATATCAATTTCAATATGTTTGAAATAGTGAAACATTATTAAAATAAACTGCAAACAATTTTTCTTCATACACTGTAATGGAATGGAATTCTTTTGAGTGTCTCTGTAAAAAAAACTATATGTGCTCTGCAAACGATATTATATAGTAAGCCTCTTGTAGTAAACCTCAGTGATGTTTGAAGCAGTTTAACATCATTGAAATAAACCACAAAAGATTTTTCCCCCTAGACTGTAAAGTAACCGAATTCTTTTGAGTGTCCTGTAAAAAAAAATATAAGTGTTACACACTTCATTTAAAATACCAAACATGCCAAAGTAAACCTCAATAACATATATCAATTGCATGACAATCCAAGCATATTTATATGAGTTAGAGCACGGACAGACAGACATGCAGGTCTATCAGACAAACCAAATTTATAAAAACTTTTCAACTATGTTGGAAAGCATTTTGCAAAATGCAAAAAAGTGATATTCTGGATTTCTGATTTTCTACAGTATGAAGCTCAATTCAAGCTACAGGAAATCAGAAGAACTATGAGGATGACTCAAATATAAAGGAGACCTTTTTAATACATTATTTTAAAACTATTATTTACCAAAATTATACCAATTTTATATTTTTAGATATTTTTCTTTAAAATCTACTTCCAACATATTAAAAGTGTTTTTTCTTTAAAGAGAGAGAAAAAAAAAAAAAAGAATTAGGACATGTATGAAGCCAATTGCACAAAAATTCCTTGACTTCTTCATCTGATGGAAATTTTTCTTCTCCTAAAGCTTGCTTAAGTGAATCAAAACAAATGCTAATTCAAAGATTATAAATTTAAACTGTAAGGAGGATGATAAAGTGCTGCTCAGCGAAAATTTTGTTTTGTTACAACTGTTGTGTGAAGTGTGCATTGTCCTGGAGAAGATGGTCATTAGGATTGAAAGGAAGCGTTTTTAGGACTGGTGTTCAGCTTTAACTTTCCCTAAATTTAATATTGCATTGTCCATGAAAAAAATTATGTATAAAATGCCTCATAAATCACAAAAATTATTTGTGAAAACTTTTTTGTTTCAGTGAAGCAGTTTCACTTTTTGTGCTCCAGTCTATGCTGGATCACATTGTTTCTTCTTCACTTCGATCTTAAACAAATTGTGCCACTCACATCAGTATTGAATTAAGACATTTTCCTCTAGAAGGATTTCTGCACCTCTGGGAGGAGGGCATTTTGGAGTTCTTGGGGGTGGGGGGGGAGGGATTTTGATGTTCAAGAAAGGGGAAGGCCTCAGGCCACATCCTGAATTGCATACTTGATACCTTGATAGGGTGCTATATCCGAAATGTATATTCAATATGTGCCAAATTTCAATAGATTTAACATTTTCATTTGTTGAAAGTTTAATAATTATTCTTTGTATTTATTCATAATGCTAGCATGAAGAATAAAAAAAATTATGCCATATTAAATTTTAGACTGTAAACCACTTATTAGGATTGCCATGTCAAGAATGAAAAATTTCTATTGATAATAAAAAATTCTTCTTTAAATCTGGTTCACTCTTGTACTTGCAATAATTCCTACAATCACAAAAGAAATGTTTTGAATGAGCTGTTCATGAAAGATGAATCACAAACTCAAAGCTTCATCACATTTTAAGATATCTGTAGACCTTTGAAATGTCTTTCTCAGTTTGAATACTTTTTTTTTTAATTTAAGAATCAAGTTTTTATTTTTCTAATACTGTTTGAATTTTGTTTAGGTAGAATAAAAATTAAAGTTCTTAAAAAATTCAATTATCCATGCATTTAATACTAGTTGTCTGCATAATTTTTGGGCTATTATTATATTTGAAACCATTGAATTTTTGTCATGAGTCAATACCACTTATGTAATTTCACACTCGAAAATATGAACAAAGTGGGTACCACAAAAATTGCCCATTATATTCAGGAAATGTACAACGGTTTATCAGTGGCTTAGGAATAGACAGTATAATTCCTTTTATCTTACAATTCATCAACAAATGTAGATTGAAGAATAAAACAATATTTTAAAAAAAGCCTCCAAATGTGCACAGTTATCTTTAAATGTAAAATACCAAATCTATATGTCAAGATTATCCATAAAAATGATTGAAGTTAATTTAAGAAAATGTATTTAACAACCAAAGTGTAAATAAATTTTAGGACAGTCTGTATTGTGAAAAAATTTAATATAATATTACAACAATAATACAATTTTTGGAACAAACAAACTTTATGCAATAGAACTTTTTGTGACACTTTAAAAAAAAGTTCATAAATATTCATGATAAATTTCATAACATACATAAGCGTAAAACAATTTTGTTAAGTAGTTTAAACAAGTTTTAGTAGAACAAAATTTTGGCACAGATGTGGCACATTTGTGAATAAAATACAAATGATATTATTTTTTTCCAACTTTAATTTTTGTGTAGGCTCCTTCAACATACCGCCTGGATTCTCTTGAAGATGCTAATTGCAATCTAGTTTAAAAAAAAAAAAATAATTATACTTTTTTAATAACATAAAAATTTAATAACAGTTAAACAACAAATAAAGTCTTAATCATTGAAAATAATTTAAAACTAGTCAGATGTCCCAATCCCAAAACTTTCTTCTATCTCATACATGTTAATACTTCAAAATAAATGAAACCTAGTCAAAGTCGAAAATTAAACCTAGATTAGACAATTGGGTGATTCAGTATATTTTTTCCCTTCTTCTCTGGTTAGTCTAATCTTATATCATCTTTTAATGTACCCACGGCTCCCTGGCATCCCGCTCCCATGAGGGTGTTTCATTTTGAGAAGCTGGTATACCACAGCACAACAGCTTGGTCTATCGCTATCCATCTTGAAAATTTAACAAAATTTGTGATTAGAGCGCCATCATCAGGTCGATTTCTTCCAACATTTTATACAAACTTCGGCCTATTACATTACATCCAAATATAAATTTTTTTGGAAAAGTATTCATAAATTGTTCACCTAAAATGCCAAAAATAAAGAAAATGGTACAAAAATTGCTATTGCAGTGCTCCCTTCAGGCAGAATATCCCCAAATTTAACTGGGACCTGCTGTCCATATCCAAAAACATATATATGAAATTTTGTTCAATTCTATGCATAACTTCATACACTTTTTGATGATACAAAGAGGACACACACACGGACTAACAGACAATTTGTAAAAACCTGTTTTTTGAGATATCTGACCCTTAAAACATGTAAATCTGTCAAAGAAAAAATTCGATTACATTTCTTCTATTATACAGTGAAACCTGTGTATAACAATACTGTATGGATCTAGATAAAATAACATTATAGACAGGTTATCATTATGGATAGGTTGAACATATAAAATTATATATTTTAAACATAATAAGCAAATAAATTAAAAAGATATGTAAAAAGATACAAGCATAAGTTTATTTGGTAAGAAAATTGAAGAAACAAAAATTATTTAGAAAAAAAAATCTGTTAATTTTGTTTGCACTCTTTGATGCAAATGACATCTGCATGCACATATGTTTCAGCCCGTCTAACGAGTTCAGATGCATGTCTGAAACATTTGGTATTGTTGCAACAAAATCCTGAAGAGTGTTAATTAAGTTTCCGAAATGATTTTTAACTGTTTTTCAAATGACAATACTTTACACTGAGCCATCACTTAAATGAATAAAGAAAAATACAACACATAAAAACGAAAACACGGTCAGTCCAAAGTGACTGGCGTCTAACCTAGGAATGAAAAGATTCGACAGTGACTAGCCGAACTCCGAGAAAGAGATAACATCCTTCCAATCCCCTATCTAAAACAAATTAGACAATGATCACTTGTAAAGACAAGCTCCATACATTTAGCAAAGTGACACACTCCTCTCAACCTCTCCTGATCGCTTCTACAAAAGGGTTAAAATCTAGAATTAGTCAAAACCTGGACACAGAGATAAACACAGTCTTTTGTTACCTCACATTCTGGATGATGGGGTGTCGTTTTCCAAGAAAAAAATTGGGTTATATTGGGAACCATCAGCTTTTGAAAGAAGAAAAATTATCGTTGTAGACAGGTGCAGCTAAAAATATGTTAAGGGATTATTGTACATATATATATTTTTTCATCTGCATGCAAATAAGAGTTTTTTCTTTTAAAATTAACTTGCTTGTTACATCTTATATTATTATTAAAATGTCTAATTATATTAATGTGATTTTCTTTGAACTAGATTATTTAGATGTTATGTAAAAACAAACTGTTTCATTTGATTTGATTTTGTAATACAAATTTTGATGCTGAGTTAACTATGGACAGTAGTCATATTAAACTAAGCTAAACTTGTCCAAATTAATCAGCTTTTGAAAAGAAAAAAAAAATGCTTTCATAAGATACTATTAAAACTGATTATTAATTCACAGCCCCCAAACTACTATTTTAAAATTCTCATACAGGTGGAATATCTTTGGAGATTTTCCATATTTTCCCAAATTCAAGTTTTACACATGTGCCTACTGTGATGTTGATAATTTTATTTAAGTGCTATTATTATATTTATTTGAAGAGGAGGAAGTATAGTGCATTTTAAATATTGGAGTTGTGAATTAAGATCGCAATAGACCCTGCATAATTCGTGCAGTTGTTCTTTTGGTTAATTCTTTGAAGAGAAACAAACAAAAATCAAAAATAAATGAATTAAATAAGGTTACTTGATATTGAAAATAAGACATGTAGACAAATTAAAGAACAATTCTCCTTTTAAAACTGGAATCCAATTTTTATTATTTTCTTGAAGAAATGAAGATGAAATGATGAGAATGACGGTGACTGCAAATCACCTTTAAAAATCTGGCTCACACATTATGAATTAACGACGATGATTAATCAACTTTCCTTTGGGCCGAATCCATGAGGATATTTAAAATTAATTTAGGAATCTATTGAATACTACTTAATTAAAACTTTTAAAATATATAAGTATATACAAATATAGTATATACAAATAAGAGTTTTTTCTTTTAAAATTAACTTGCTTGTTACATCTTATATTATTATTAAAATGTCTAATTATATTAATGTGATTTTCTTTGAACTAGATTATTTAGATGTTATGTAAAAACAAACTGTTTCATTTGATTTGATTTTGTAATACAAATTTTGATGTTGAGTTAACTATGGACAGTAGTCATATTAAACTAAGCTAAACTTGTCCAAATTAATCAGCTTTTGAAAAGGAAAAAAAAATGCTTTCATAAGATACTATTAAAACTGATTATTAATTCACAGCCCCCAAACTACTATTTTAAAATTCTCATACAGGTGGAATATCTTTGGAGATTTTCCATATTTTCCCAAATTCAAGTTTTACACATGTGCCTACTGTGATGTTGATAATTTTATTTAAGTGCTATTATTATATTTATTTGAAGAGGAGGAAGTATAGTGCATTTTAAATATTGGAGTTGTGAATTAAGATCGCAATAGACCCTGCATAATTCGTGCAGTTGTTCTTTTGGTCAATTCTTTGAAGAGAAACAAACAAAAATAAAAAATAAATGAATTAAATAAGGTTACTTGATATTGAAAATAAGACATGTAGACAAATTAAAGAACAATTCTCCTTTTAAAACTGGAAACCAATTTTTATTATTTTCTTGAAGAGATGAAGATGAAATGATGAGAATGACGGTGACTGCAAATCACCTTTAAAAATCTGGCTCACACATTATGAATTAACGACGATGATTAATCAACTTTCCTTCTGGCCGAATCCATGAGGATATTTAAAATTAATTTAGGAATCTATTGAATACTACTTAATTAAAACTTTTAAAATATGAAATTTAAATTACAACAGCATCCAGCATTTTTAAAGAACATTGAAAAATATCCGAATCGCGTTTGATCTCCCAAAGAACTGGCATACCGCTGAGTTCTCGGATACTGAGCCTTAGAGGCTCGGACCGAGCGTGCATTCCAAAATATTTACGGCCTCGTTTTCGTTAAAATTCTGTTTGAAAAAATGGTGACAGTGGTATTTATACTAGTGACTGGGGAACACAAATGTGAATGCAAGATTAATTTAAATTAATTTGTTGATTATGGATGACGCTAAAATTAAAAGAACAAATGGAAAACTCATTAATATCTGACAAAAAGAAGCATTTAAATTTATGCCTAACAGACAAACCCCTTTCGACTGCAGCGTTAAAGCTGCCAAAAGCATGAAGGAGAAACTCCGAAACGAAGTAAACAAGAGTGCCGTGTTGCGCATGAGCGTGGAACAGGAAAAATGAAGATGTCAAAGCACAAGGCTAGCACCTGCCCGAAAATGAAAGTAATGATACGGTGAGGGGAAAGTTCACTGGTGCGCGACTGCCGATTAAAAGGTTTAAAAGAATGGCAAATGAACTGAAAAGATTAAAAATAGCACATAATAAATACAGAATTACGGTGAGCTGAAATAAAAAGTAATTACAAAATAAAGAATGTGATATTTTTATCACACCTACTATATATTCGTAGAACACTAAACAGCATATATCATTCTTAAGTATAACAAAAAATGCATAACAAGCATATTTAAATACTATCCTGGGAAAAAAAGTAATCATCCCTAACTAACTCTGTCAAAAATCACCATATACAATTGTATTACCAATCGATAAATAATAATGTCTACTAATTAGTGCTACACTTAAATTTTGCTTAAGGGGTCATCTACATACAGAAATTGTACCAACTTTGATAATTTTCAACACAAACTCCTAATCTGGCATCATATTTGAGTTCTTCGGAAAATGTTACCTTTGGATACCAATCGAGAAGCCATTTGGTCAAATAATTTAGGAATTAAACAGGTTTAAAATTTGAACTTTTAATGTTAAATTTTATTAATTATTGCAAAACAGATTGCAGATTTGCATATTTGAAACTTCTAGAAATTGATTTCTGTTAAAACATTTATAGGTTATAATTCTTTTTTTTTTTTTTTTTCGAATATGCATATTTTGAAATTACTTTTTAAAAATATATATGAATTGTAAACCATGATTTTTTAACAGAAAGCAATTTCTAGAAACTTCAAATATGCAAATCCAAAATTAAAGCTCATTCCGCAAAGTAGTTTTTGAGTTATGTTTAGAAAACTACTCCCATTGCAATCTGTTTTGCAATGTTTAATAATGAATTTAACATTAGGAGTACCAAGCTTTAAACCTGCATAATTCCTAAACTATTTGACCGAAAGACTTCCTAGAAGGCAAAATTTACTAAAGAAGCCAAATGTTATGTCAAAATTAAGTGTTTTTTAATGAAAATTATCAAGTTTGGTTAAATTTTTATATGTAGACATTCTCCTAAGCAAAAATTTAAGTATAGCATTAATTAGTAGATGTTATTACTAATCAATTGGTACCAATCACATTTTTATATGATGATTTGCAGCAGAGTTAGTAGGGGGCGATTACTTTTTCCTCTAGGACTGTACATTTAAAAAATACTTTCATTAATGCTTTATTTTGAGAACTTTTAAATCTTTTTTTCTCTTAGATGCACTAAAAAAAATCTTTATATTTGCATTAGCCAAAGTAAAATTGAACAAACTATTAAACAGCAACCAGCTCAGCTGTTTCAAATAATAATTTTGCATTAAACAAATCAGAAATAAATAAGTAAATAAATAAAAGGAATAATTTTAGATTTCCACTGTAATTTGTATCATAACATCAAATAATCAGCAGATATTTCTGATGAGTAATATTTTAATATACCATTTGTTAGTCAATAATAATAAAAATAAATGTTTGCCTGTCAGTAAACTGTGCAAGGAAGGCCCATAGTTATGGGAAATATAAACAAACAATTTTTCAAAAATTGATTTTAATTTCTTAAATTGGATTTTGACGAGTGTTTACTGGATTTTCGAGCACACCAAGGATTTTGAATGCATATATTATGGCTCCTAATTATTAAAGGTTTATATTCACTGTACAACAGGAAAAAAATATATATATATTAAAAAATGTTTTAAATGTCATATTTTTACTTTTAATCTTACCAAAATTTCAACTACACCTATTGATGTAGCAACAACAAGAAAAACTTTTGCAAAATATCAATTGTAAAAAGTATCATCTTCATTATTTTAATTTCCCCATTACAATAAAAAATTGATTCTTTTTAAAATAAAATCTTTTGTTCTGAGCATTCTTTATATGCTACAACTTCATTCATTCACTTAGAATTACAATAATTAACACTTACATACAACATTTAATAATTTTAATTTCACCTGAGTGAAGAACAAATGCTAGTAAGTAATAAGTCTAAATCAGCATGATTCAGATGTTTTGACTATGAGCAAAATGACACACCTAACAAAATATATTTGCCTCTGGCTTTTAAAAAAAAATAGCTTTTTCACAAATATCAATATTTTAAATAACCATGCTTAAATAAACCAAAATGTATTTCAAGATATATTCATTAATGCAGTAATTCAAAACATACTCTTTTTGTGCTTGTGCAGCTGTTTTAGGTGAGACTTCTCTATCTGTATGATGCTGGCACAGTAATGGTATAATGCTATCAGGATTTGATATAGTTTTCCCAGTTGCTCTAAAATCAGAATATAAACTAAGTTGAATCAAGTATTCATAACTGAAGTGCAGCAGAATAATTCATGCTTATGAAATTCAGAAAACTTATCGTAACACAGCTGAAAGTAGTTGTTAAGAAAATACAGTGAACTCAGATTAGTGCAGACTTCCAAGGAGGCTATTTTTTACCCGCACTAAAAGATATAAACATTTCAATGATGTAAAATAATCCCTTTTGTTAAATAGACTGAATTCAGTTTTTAAGAGAAAAAAAAATAGATTACCAATTTAATGCTAAAATAAACAGCTTTTTCTATAAGTTGGTGATTTTAGTTAAAAAGCAAGCTAGTGACAATTTGTTGATACAAAAAAAAAAAAATACTGAGAACAAACAAAGTATGTCCCCCCCCCCCCCCCCCCAAAAAAAAAAAAAAAAAAAAAAAAAAAAAAACTGCTGTACTTACTTTAACTTTAATTAAAATAATCTCTCCCTTTTTTTTCATAACTGGAACAAATGATCTTTTAACCCCATCATTTTCCAGTTTTGCCACACACTCGAAAATTTGGTCTGTTATATCACATTTTGATGGGTAAAATCGGAGGACAGCCATCATCAATTTTTGAACCTCTTACACTTTTAGTGGTAGAAAGGTTTTTTCCTCTTCATTATTGTCAATGACAATTTCATAACTAAAGTTACATCAAAGTTGCTTTTTAAAAAATAATGTACAAAAGTAGTTTCAATTCTGCATGGTCAGTTTGTGGAAATATTGTCTGCATTATCCGATCAGTAGTATGCTTTAAGAGATGTCTTAAACATTAATTCGAATAAGAAATGATGGGGAAAACAAAACTGTCCTTATTAACAGGAGATACATCTTAAGTGGAGACAGATTAACGAGAGTCCACTGTACTTTATAAAAACAAAATGTAAAAAAATTAGTAGGTACTACAGTTAAATTTTATTGCTAGATTATTTATCTTATTGCGAATAATGACCAGCGTTTATATACATTGCAGCAATGCTTAGCTTGACTACACTGCAATAAAAGACAAATTTTTCTTAATCTAGCTAGAACATTTATGAAAATATAATATAACCTTTTCAGAGTTACTCACTGTTCCAAAAAGCATTCCTTTGTTTACCTGTAAAAACCCCAGAAACCAATAGATATCAGAGTTTAAATAAGCATTTCTGAAACCAAAAATTTTTTTACTGCCCGTAATTTTCAGAAACATTTCAGAGTAGTTTTTACAGTGTATTAATCAGTTTTCTCAACACAGAATATTGATTTTTTGGATGTTAACAGTTTACAAGGGAACATTTTCAGTTGCCTAACAGAATTTATGCATGCAAGTGTAACAAAATAATATTAATGTTAATACTCTTAATTTAATATCCTTGCCTGTTGAACATAAAAATGTTTCTTTGAGAATTGATAGCATCCATAAACTAATATTCTGGATTGAAAAAACAGATTAATACATTCTAAAATCTTCTTGGAAATGTCTCCAAAAATTACAGGCAGAAAAAGAAACTTTTGTTTAAGAAATATTTTTCTTAGTCTCAGACTCCGGTGGCTGGTCTAAGGGGAAAAGGTACCGAGTGTTCTAGTGTTAAAGCACTTTTTTAAGCACATTTATGTGTACCAAAACAAATTCTAGAGAGGGTGTTTTTTTAATATTGTATCTTGTACTCATGATGACACTTTCCAGACTCTAAATATACACATATTTAAAACTATACTAGTAAATGCGTGAATAAGATAGTAAAAACTACAATACTAACATAGTCCTTCTAGTTTGTTTAATTTTTGTCCCATCTTTACACAGTACATATTTTTTGATTTCCACAGGTGGCCTAGAAGGGGAAAAAAAATAAACCATAAAATATGAGACATCAAACTGTTATGTATAGTCGGCCAACAGAAAAAAGAGAACACTCCATACATTTTAACCACCAAATTGTAGCAGAGAAAAACAAAAATATCCAATCAATAAGGAATTATGTCTTATTTATGATGTAAAAAAGGCTTAAGGGTTCAGTTTCATGGAGAAATTGTACCAAACTTTGAAATTTTTAATACAAACACCCAATTTTGACATTATGTTTGGATTTTTTTTTATGTCAAGCAGGAAGACATTCGATCAAGTAGTTTAGGAATTATGCAGGCTTAAAATTTTGAAATCCTAATGTTAAATTCATTTTTAATAGTTGTAAAACAAACTGCAATGCCTGTAGTCTTTTCAGTATAAATCAGCACAGAAACAGACTCTTAAATTTTGAGATTTGATGTTTGAGACTTTAATATCTCAGGACCTCCTCCCTCCCTTTCCCACTAATATGCACCAAATATTTTCTTTTCTTTTTTGCATCAATCCAGAGAATACCAAAATTGTTTTCAAAAAGGTGCGTTTCCTCCTTTAGGAGGAACTCTTTCAAGCCTGATACTTGGTGAAATGAGCTGTAATTTTAAATTTGCGAATTTGAAGCTTCTAAAAACCTAAGTAGTTTTTTAGTTACACTTAAAAAGCTATCTGCATTACAATCTGTTTTGCTACAATTACAAATTAATTTAACATTAAGAATACAAAACTTTAAATTTGCATAATTCCTAAACTACTTGCATTACTTATTACTGGATGACTTTCAATTTGGTATCCTAGGATAAAATTTTTGAACAAATTCAAATAGGATGTCATAATTTTGTGTTCGTATTGAAATTTTCAAAATTTAGTATAATTTCTCAATGAAAACAGTCCCTAAGCCTATTTTTAAAACATATATTGAAAGACAATATAATTCTCAATCAAATATCTATTTTTGTTTTTCTCTGTGACAATTTAGTGATTGAAATGCATGGGGTTGTTTTCATTTATTTTTTCCCGATTGTACATAACCTAGGATAATACATTACACATTTAATAAAGAAATACAATTAAAAAAATTCATAGGGAAAAATCATTTGGCAGGTCAAAAAAATTCATTTAAAAAATAGAGCAATACTGCAAATGATTAGTAAAAAATAGGCCACTAATCTCACTTTTTTTTTTTCATATTTTATATCTAATATTTTAAGACTCTTATCATCAAAATTTCAACATTATATTCAATGAATTTGTATTCCGTCTGTGCTGAAAATAAGTTCTGTAAATTAAAATAAATATTGAAATTGAATTTATATAGTCATGCTGATGGGAGTTTTAAGTTGTTTTAAAACATAGATATTTCACCATTTACCTCCAACAACCTACAAAACTCAATTAATAAAACTCACTATAATTTTTTCTTTGCTTCTGAAGGAAATATAAAAAAAAAGTAGTTTTAGTAAATCAAGTTATGTTTTAGTGAAATATGGTTATTATGAGCATGAACAACAAAAATATTTAATTGAATATTTGAGTTAAAAAGGGAAGTATTGTTGGTTTTCTTTGGTCATAAAATTGTTGAAATATGGTATAGACACCAAATCTATTGTTCAATTTATGTGAAAATGAATACAGCTCTTGTGACAGGCGCCTATAACATATTCTCCAAACAAGACTTCAATTGAAAGCACAGTTTGAATGTTATCATGTTCATTCACATAACTACATACAAACATCATAATAAAAACACCAAAAATGGACTCTGGGGACCTGGAAAACATGGAAAAAATACCAACAGGCACACATACATATGGAATTATTGTAAAAGTCACAAAAAACAAATTCAGGGAACCTCAAAATGCAAAGATATACCAAAATTTACATAATCAGGTTTTTAATATGATAATGATTAACAATACTTTCTTTACATTATGTGCCTGGAAAGTAAAAAAGAAAATATTTTTTAAAATTATAACGAAATTTCCAATGGTTTTTCATTCTGCCTATGCAAATTAAGGTAAGTATTGAAATCGAATTTACATAGCCATGCTAATGGGAATTAGCTGTTTTAATTAGTGCAATTTAATAGTTCTTTCCAAATTAGCATGGTATTTTTTACAGTTCTGTAATCTGAACATTGATAACAACTACAATACACTTCAATAATAATTATAATAAAACGATTTCCTTTATGTCTTTGTTGTATAACTGGAAAAAGAAACATTGGCCAATACAAGGTGCCTTCAACAATAAAAAAAAATTACACTGAGAAGAAACAAGAAGTATGAATTGCTCTGCTTTAGATGAAGAAAATTGACACATCTTTTGTCTTTAATCTACTTCAACAAGCAACTAAAATAAACTTAAACAATTTTCATATTAAATTTCAAGCTATTGTATCTTCTGTTGTAAAAACATATTCTAACTATAACCTCTACCTGCACATAGCACACTTCTTATTTTAATCAGTATTTTATTATTTCAGACTTATGATTCGAGTTATGATGGGTTTATCAGTCCCTAACCCCATTGTAAGTTAGGGGAACAACAATGTATAAATAACATTAAAATAAAAACATTAGAAGCTATGCCAGAGGGAAAAAAATATGTATTATGATAGAATGAAAAAATTACAAAGTTAATATTTAGAACCAGGTTAAAATTAAATCATACCTAATGCTTTCAAAATCTACAACTGCTGGCTCAATGGATAAATCTTTAAGTTTAATATCAAATATTTTTAATTTATGCTTTAAGAAATCCAAGCGGATTTCAAACTCTTCAATGAAAAGTTTTTTATCCAATTCAAAATTGAACTTTTCAAATGAATCATGTATCTTTTCTTCCTATAAAGAAAAGGATTGAAACATAAGATAAACAAATAAAACAGCAATTATTCTTATCTCAGAATAAAATTTAGCAACTTTAATGAAGTTATGAAAATAATTTTCTGCCTAGTAATTTTCTTTGTATTAAAATAGTTGATCACTGTTTGTTTGAAATGAACTTATGTAAAGGCAACAAAAAAAGTATTTTCTGCCATAAATTTGATTGGCTTTCTGATGTAATAAAAAACCAGGGCTACGGAGTCGGTGGGAAAAATGACCGCCTCCGACTCCTGAAATTTTAAAGGAACCGACTCTGGGATGGCTAAAGTACTAGTATTGCCTGTTGATTCCTATTATTCAGATTGCTTCATTGCTGTCATTTGTTTTGAAATAGTAATAGTCGCTTTATTAAATTTGTCATTAAATAAAAGAAATATTACTATTTTTAAAAAATGTGGCAGCAATCAAGCAATCGGAATAATAAAAAAAAAAACTCAACTGGCAACACTGAAACCTGCTGTTACATTTCTGTTTGACCTTGAAGCATATGATGTACATATCAACCCAGGGGTTGATGCAGGTTTTTTTTCTTAGGGCCCATTTTGTGACAAGTCTGATTACTGAAGATTAATTTTGATACTTGCTTAAACCTATTAAAAAGATTTTTTCCAAAGTCAAGACCTAGCTAGATCATTTTCTTGTACTTGATTTAGTATAGAAGGCATATTTCCTGAAAATTGTTAAGCCATCCTCAATATTGTTCACAATTGCGTTGCTGATTAATGACCAATAAATAGTATTGCCGGGATTCCGATTACTCAAGACTGATTTAAAAAATTGCTTAAACCTATGAAAACAATTTTTTCTGAAGTCGAGACCTAATTAGATTGTTTTCTCGCATTCAAATAAGGTTGATTTCATGAAAATGGCTGGAACTATTTTCAATTTATAGCATCATTTCAATACTGAATTTGTTTTAACCATATAAGACTAATTTTGATTGAATTAGTGACCGATGTAGATCGTTTTCTCATGTTTGAATTAGTATAGGAGCTAAGTTTTGTGAAAATCGTTCAAGCCATTTTCAATATATCGCAGCATTTTCAGTGCTGAATTTGTTTTAACCTGTTAAAACAAATAATTGTAATCTAGCCAGATCATTTTCTCGTGTTTGAACTAGTATCGTGGACATGTTTTGTGTAAATCATTTGAACATTTTTTTAATTTATAGTAAGCAGCATTTTCAGCGCTGACTTTGTTTTAACCTCTCAAACCTAATTTTCTTGAATTTGTCAGTTAGCTAGATAATTTTTTCGTGCTCGATTTAATATAAGGTGCAAGTTTCATGAAAATCATTCCAGCTGTTTTTGATATCATCCGTAATCAGGAAAATTGCTTGCTCATTTAATAAAATATATGCTTATACTCAAGCAATAGAACTACAATATAACAAAAAATAACAATAATAATAATAATAATATAAACAATTTTTTAGAATACAAACTATTTATTTAAATATAAATACCAATTTCTTTATTTCAGAAGATGTTGTTTTACACAGTTTTAAAACTCTGTCTTCAATAATAGCCAATTCTCCCTTGCTCACTTTTTGGTTAACAGTATATACTTCAGCCTTCTGTATATAGAGAAGTTTAATTTTAATTTAATAAAATAAACAACTGTAAATTTTAAGCAGAAAGCATAAAAAAATATTTCTAAAACCTCCATTCTGCAAGAAACTTTATAAAAAATAAATAAATGAACAATCAAACATAAAAGAAAAGAAAAATAGATAAGTTGTGAAGTCTGTGAGAAACATTCTTCAAATAATAGTAAAATTTTGTGATACCTTGGCTGATGAAGGTATTTTTTGCTGTTTTCTAGATTTGGTTAACAAATAAGGGTTCGTCCAACAAAATATTTTATTGCAAAGCTAAAGGATACACATTCTAAATTGCATTTAATTGAATGAGAAATCACATTTTGGTTAACAATTGTGATTCTTTGTTAGCTGAGGTATCACGGTGATTTCTTGTTTGATAAGAAAAGAAATCACCGTTTCTTATCAAACATAGCATAGAGGAAGAATAATATATTTTATTAAAGCAACAATACTTTTCAGAAATGAAGCTCTAAAAATACAGTGGTATTAACTGACTCATATTTTCTCAGTGGGATACACACACACACACACACACATATATATATATATATATATATATATATATGTGTGTGTGTGTGTGTATGTGTGTGCATATATATATTAAGACATAGACAAAGCTATTTACATTTAATAGCTTACTTAGATTTTATAAGATTGTTATTACACTTTGTACATTTCATGAAGATTATAAATGTTATGATAAGGCAGGCATGTCAAACATGTGGCACACGGACCACATTTGGCCTGCCAATGACTTATCCATGGCCTGTCAAATCTTTAGCATTTTCCCTATATTTGTTTTAGTTCATGTTTGATGCAGAAAATTAAAGTTTTTTAAACATACAGTAATCCCTTAACATTCGCGAGTTTTGATTATTCGCGAAATATAAAATGAAGAACATTTCGACATTCTTACACATACTTAACTTGGTTATTCGCAGATTTCGTTTTATAAATAATTTTTTTTTTAAAAGTAAATTTCCTTTGTTTTACCCGAAACATGATTTTATGCTAAAAATAGATTATTCCCCTTTGTTTGTTCGAGATTGGCATTTCTCCAACTTATATTGAAAGACCGAAACGCATATTTTCTCTTCGAAGTACGTAATGCGCATGCTGTTTCTAAATTTTGTTTATCATTTGAATTACGTAAGTCCTCGAAGAATACATTTGTTCTTTCTATTCGCCTGTCTATTTTTTCTGCTCAGTGTGTAGCAAACCTAAAAAAGAGAAACTTCATCATGTCGCCTACAGCTAAAAGAGTGAAAAAAGTTTTGAACCTTTCCAAAAAAGTTAAAATTTTAGATAAGTTGCGAATGGGAGAAAGAGTGTGCGCGATTGGTCGTTATTTTAATATTAATGAATCTATGGTTCGATCAATTAAAAAAAACTAAAAGGCTATAAGAGACAGCGTCTCAGCAAGTGCACCAACTACTATAAAAATCGTATCGCAAATACGGAACAAGTCATTGGAAGAAACTGAAAATGCCTTAAGTATTTGGATAGAAGATATGAACCAGAAGAAAGTGCCGCTAAGTTCAGTTTTAATACGAGCCAAGCCTAAAAAAATATTTGACGCGATAAAAGTAAAGGATGGGACTTTATTTGACTTCCAGGCAAGTAAAGGGTGGTTTGAAAATTTCAATCATAGGCATAGCTTACACAACATAAAGTTATTTGGCAAATCGGCTTTTGCGAATCATGTAAGTGCTCAAAAATTTCCTGAAGAACTTACAAAAATTATTGAAAGAGGCGGATATGTTCCAGAACAAGTGTTTAATGCTGACGAGACAGGCTTGTTAAGAAAATGCCGAAGAGAACTTTTCTTGCCAAAATAGAAAAAACAGCTCCAGGCAGCAAAAGATAGGGTATCTCTTCTGTTGTGTACCAATGCTAGAGGCGATTTTAAAGTAAAGCCGATGTTAATTTATAGATCGCAAAATCCTCGTGCTCTCAAAGGCAAAGATAAAAGCAAGTTGTCTGTTTTCTGGCGAGCAAATACCAAAGCCTGGGTAACCAGCATTTTGTTTCTGGATTGGTTTAATGATTATTTTATTTATGAGGTGAAGAAATACCTTTAATCTAAAAATCTATCATCTAAAGTTCTACTCCTCATTGACAATGCTCCTGGACATCCACTTAGTTTAAAAGATGCCCATCCTGACGTTGAAGTTTTTTCTTTTAACCCCCTAATACAACCGTTAGACCAAGGAATCATAGCTGCGTTCAAAGCTTACTACACAAGAAGATCTTTCAAACGAATTTTAGAATAGATTGAAGTAAATTCAGAAGCCAAGGTCACACCGAGTTGAAAAAATTTCAACATAGCAGATTGGATTGCCGAAATTGATGTAGCATGGATGGAACTTAATGAAAGTTCAACAATTCTTGTTGGTGAAATATTTGGCCCCAAGTGGTACAAAAAGAAAATCAAATGCCTTCAATTTCCAAACCTCTTGAAGAAATTGTGGGACTGGCTCATCAGGTCGGAGGTTATGGGTTCGACGACATGAGAAGAAAAGATGTGGAAGATCTGATAATATCCCAGATGATGGACTTACTGAAGAAGAACTTCTAGAAATCCTTGAAGAAAAATTTCAGAACCAGACAATGACACTGACGATGAGAGCAGGAATTGTGAAACTGGAGGTAAGCGTCTTTTTTATGTAATTTTTTTTTAAACTAAATTTTCTAAAATTAAAATTTTTTATTGCAGGTGAAATATTTTCTGCAAAAAATGTCTTGGAAATTTTTAAATTACAACAACAACTTGTTGACAAAACAATAGAATGTGATCCCTCGCTAGTCAGGAGTCTTAAATTTAAAAGAGAAATTGAGGTTGCAACTTTTCCTTACATGGAAATCCATAAACAAAAGATCTCTTCTGACAAGCAATCACATATTATTAGTTTTTTTCAGCCATCAACCAGCAAATAATCTTTTTACAATAGTTTATAATTGTTCAATCTTATTTAGAGTATGTATTTTTAATATTTAATAAATATACTATATTTACATTTCAATTGTTTTTTCTATTAAAAAAATCATAAAACCTAACCCCCGTTTATGCACGGGAGGATAGTCTCAACATTCGCGGAGATTTCCGTGAATCTAACCCTCGTGAATGTTAAGGGATTACTGTATTTATCTATATTACAGTAATATTTATTAATACCACAGATATATATTAAATAATGCCAAATAACACCATTTAACAGTGCCACAGTGCTAGAGATGATGAACATCAGAAAATATAATATATTTATCAGGTAAAACTCATTTTAAAATTTCTGCTACAAGAGATTTTGAAGCAAAAATAACCAATTGGAAAACTACAAAGAGCAGATCTTGAATCCGAAAATTTAAAGATTTATATATTTGTTATAGCATTTTTTTTTTTTTTTAAATAAATTGTTATGTTTTGTTATGTCTAAACTAATACTTTATTTTACTGCTCACTTTGATTTACATCACATTAGTAAATAATTAAAAAGCTTAAAAAAACAATAAAAACTAAATAAATAGCTTTGAAAAGTAACAAAAATTTTTGGTGGTCGCCCCCCCCCCCTTTTTTTTGGTGAAAAAGAAAATAATAATAAAAGTAAAAGTCATCCTGGCTCTTTACCTGAGACATACCTGAGTCAAGCATGAGGATTTTGGATTTGAGCTCATAAATTATTTTCATTATTTAGTTTAGTAAATGTGTCTTTGTTAATGAATCCAACATGATTTTTTTTTATTTCATTTTTACACACATATTCCTATTCACATTTTAGGATGTTTAAAAGTAATGTTAAAGCTTTTTACAAGTAGAATTAACATGATTAATTAAAGATGAACATCACAGATTGAAAAAGTCAATTTACAATTTTTTAAATACAAATAGAAACTGAAATTTTATGTTTGATATGTAGAAACTCTGTTGGAATTCGCAAAGAATGTACTCACAAATATTTAGAAAAACTCACAAATATCTAGAAAAACTTCGAACTGATACTTGATTAAAAATGGTATATTCATGAAGTCTATTGAAGGTTCTGCATATGCTTAAAAAACTATTACATTCAATTGCATGCAAAAGAAAATCATTCACTTATGAAGTAGAAGAAAAATGTCCAAAGCAGATACAGAAATTTGAAAATAATATAAGCTAAAATATATAAATGCCATTGCTGGAAAGATAACGACATAGCCAGAAATTACAACAATCAAATGAAACCTATAAATTCAATATTTGTTGCCTTTTGCATAGTAATTAATGAAAATAAAAATGCACAAAATTCCACACAGTTGGCTTTTTTTTTTTTTTGAAGACATGATGTGCAATTAAAAAATTAATGAGGAGCTTCTGGAAATTATTCATCATACGTTCGGTACAATCACCATAGCCGATATTTTTGACTCAATTATGAAAATTTTGACTGGATAAAATTTGTTGTTTAAAATGTAAGTTTATATTGCAAATAATAGTGACCCTGTAACAATTGTTTTTATAAAAAGGAGCAATTACAAAATTAGAGAACTTTTGAATGACATCCAAGTACTTTTAAATTTTACAGAACAATAAAAGTTCAGAAAGATTAAAACTGATGTCTTTAACTTAATAAATATTTCTTTAAAAATATTCCAGTTCATGTTTTTGTATTTTTTTGGCAGGTGGCTTTGGAATTTAAAAAACAAGGTGGTATTTTGTATGTACAAATTTCATCCTGGACATGGTGGTAATAAAACAAATTTGCTTTTTTAAAAATGTGGCCAATGGCTTTGTATATAATCCTTAATTTGACCCAGCATGGTAAACAAGATTGACATACCTGTAATAAAGCAATTACATATGTAAAACACAATAAAAATAAGAGAGAGATTTTAGTCAAATAAATAATAAAACATGTCCTACACAACAAGAAAATGCTTTTGAATTTGTAAGTATCATGCACATAAATGTTTATTAGCTAAAATAAATTATGAGAAAGATTAAAAAAAATTAAAAAATGCAGTTCGAAACTTTAGAAAAAAACTATTGATTGAAATGCTTCAAATAAAATAAAACTCCACATTTAAAAATAATTTTAACAATAAATTAATAATAGGAATATTCCATTCCTATAGGTGCTTATTTTTTACAAACACTTGGATGTCTTTTTTCTCACCAGAAAAGTTGCTCAGAAAAATATGAGTTGACAAAAGTTTACAGACTGCTTTTTGAAAGTTAAGTCTAAAAATTAAAACTAAGCAGTGTAATAAGATTTAAAATCAATATGCATCAACTCCCTAGAATTTTCAGTTATTAAGATACTAGTTGCAATTTTGCATCAAAATGCTAATTGTGGTAAACTGCTTATTTCATATTATCTTTTGAAATTTGAATTTTGAATCATATTGTCTTTTGAAATTTTGTGTTATTTGATGAAAAAGTGATTTTACATTTTAGGAAAGGGTAAATATGGACTATACAATTTGGCAATTGCCAAATCAGTTTTCATTAAACTATACAGACATTAGACTAATCATTCTTTACATTTATTGCCAGCTTTTATAACAGCTTTCACATGGGGTTCCAATGATGGAAAGATACCAAATTTTCTTATTTCAGTAACCTATAAATATTACATAATTCTTCACATTATGATATTGCTTATTCCATTTGAAACAACAACGAAACTTTAGATTTTGATGATTAATATTTATTTGTAGCTTAATGATAAAGGTACTAGAAATATATATAAATCACGATTTTTTGTCAAATTTTTGGAAAGCAGTGTTAAATTTGGCTGAAAACTCTGCATGCTACAAAAAAGAACCTGAATTTTTCACGAGGCGATAAATCGCAGCCGTCCAAAAGTCCATAAGTTCAGTTTTCTCAAGCACTGTTCCGCGCATGCGCATGGAGTTGGGATTTATTTGTGGTTTGTTTCGGTTGTGTTTTGTTAATGTTAGGTCGTTGGGAAAGTACGAAACGTGAAATTAAATTTCAGGAAAGTTCCACGAAATAAAAATGTAGAAAAACAATGTTAGTTTTATTCAACGAATCCAGAAAAAAATAAAACAAAACAAAACAAAATTTGCAAAAATTATGTACAAAGGAAAAATAATAGATCTACAAGAAGAAATTTTAAATGATTCTACTGAATTTGAATCTGTTGATCACTCTTATTCTTTAAAAATACCTGTTTTGATGCAGGAAAAAGAGAATGTACCAAATAAATGAATTTGTGGTTGTACAAAATTTAAGTCATTTTTTAAAGGCTTACTTAAGGAGGGTTATTCCAGATATAAAAAATTTTGACCTTTTTACAAGTCCTTATAAATTAAAATTAGCTAATTTCTGACTATTTACTCCCCTTATGAATATGTAATATTTTTTATCTTAAATTGCATAGAAAATCGTAACATTTTAAAACAATTTATTTCTATTTATATGGGTTTATATCTAATGTGCTCACAGTTCAGAAATCACTTGACTTTCTTTAGGTAAAAGATAATGAACACCCCACACACACACACACACCCAACAGGATTGTATAGCACTAGAATGATACTCAGGAGAAATTTATAAGTATAAAATTTAACCTTATTATTAAGATTACATTTTATACTTATAAATTTCTTTTTTGCTTATTAATAAGAAAACAAGTATAAGGAGCTTTTTACTAAAAATCAGAATTTTGTTAAAAGCAGTAAAAAATTTTCAGTCAATATTTGAGCTCTACCACTGCCACAGCCGAAAACTGGATTTAGGGATTTTAAAACACCTCCCAGACCAATTGAAAGCATACAAGGTAAGTACAAGGACCGTTATGGTGAATAAATAATGTGTAAAAAGTAACTGAAACACAAAATAGCTAAAAAATTAGCATTTAAATTGTTTCAAAACTTCATAAAAAGAAGCAATTTAAGAGCAAAATGGGAGAGGAAAAGATAGATAGAGAGAAATAATTAGAAATAGCAGCAGCACATGCATTTTGACGCCACTACTCTTTGTTTCGTTCTAAAAGGGGGCTCTTTTATGAAACCTTGAAATAGCTTTCAACTCATATCTAGATGACTATGTGGTTGGCTTTACTTCGGTTATAGCACATTTTTTTTAAAGGAAATAAAAAAGTCATACACATATAAAACAATGAAATTGTTCATAAGGGTCGATGGAAGTTTTTTTTTTTTTTTTTTTTTTTTTTGGTTGGGAAGGGGGGGGGGGGGGGCATTTTGTGAAAAGTAAAAGTTATTTTTGTGAAATTTATTATATTTTTTTGTGAATATTAACATTAAGTAAAGAAAGAGGAAATCCAATTACTCAAATTCGAAATTAATTAATAACTTTGTTAAGTACTTCTGCTAAAATTTACTTTTCTGGTGAACTCATATTATTTGAAAATTACATATTTATAAAACCTAACAAAATAAAAATAATTAATGAATAGTATGTTTTTTATGAACTGGAATTTCGTGAAGGGGTCTATTTTATGAAGAAAAATTTCGCAAAGAAGTCTGCTTTAAATAAAAGGAATTTTGTAAATAAGTCGTTTTATTAAGAAATTTTTTTTAGAAGAGTTCTATCGTATTAAATGGAATTTTGTGACGTGGCCCTAAATATGGCCCAAGTTTTGCGTGGATCGACACCTGGTTCAATAACAATGATTCAAAACCGCTCCCAAACGGAAATTTTGGGTGCACCAGTGAAGACACTACAACATTTGAATATTTTCTTAAAGTAAAATCTCAATTTCGATACAATAGCAGTATTTTTACAAGAAAAAAAAAGAAATCTACATGCATTTAAAAAAAAAAAAAAAAAGGCCAAAAAAGATGGTACTAATTAAACATAAAATCTACATAACTACAGTTTAAATGTTTAACAAGATTTGGGTTTTAAAATATCTCATTATAAATATTTTATTAATAATTATAAATATTACCAATAAAAGCTAGAAAATGTAATTTATATTTATCTATAATGATAAATACGGCTTTTATCTAAGGTCAATACGGAAAAATTGGGGCCTTTTTTAAAAAATTCTATTTACTAAAAAGGGTCTTTCACAAAATTTATTTTAATCAAAAGGGACCATTCAAAAAATTCTATCACAAAATAATCCTGTATACAAAATTCAATTCCATGAAATTAAACTCATCATAAACTTATCTTGTTAAGATTTGACATGTATATTTTATAAATAATGAATTTCTAAACATTAAACTGCTCACAGGAAGGAAAATGTCAGCAATAGATTCTTAAAAATCTATTATTAATAAATTCTTAATTTAAATTGTCTGTAATTGCAAAATTTTATTTTTCAAAAAAAATTATACTAACCCTACATATAAAGTATCCCCCCTCCCTTCCCTTTTTGTTTCAAAGCAGTTTAAATTAAAAATGCTAATAACTATAGAAAAATATCAGCTTAAACATGACGAATGCTCGCTAGATGGCGCCACCACGGTTATTTTACGCTGTGTTTGAGAAAACTGAACTTATGGAGTTCTGGACGGCTGCGATTTATCGATTCGTAATTTTTCACAGAAACATTAACATTTTCACGAATATGAGTGCTATGCTTACACAAATGCACACAAATGTTGAACAGGACCTACATAGTTATTTGCTCATTTTCTGGTACTTGGGTGATCGAAAATATTATTTTATTATTAAAATTATTATTGCCCCCCCCCCCCAATTATCTCTGGAACAAAATCTTCACTGAAAAACATGAAGTCAAACATGTTCTTTACGTCCTCAAAGTTCAGGGGAATTTTGGGCATTTCCTCATGAGTTTCAGTAGATATTTGACGAAACATCTGAAATTGGCCACTGCCCCTTAATTTCTGGACACCAGTGTATAAAACAAAAAGGGAAAAACAATCCCATATTTCATGGTAATATAGCACAATTAGAATTACTTAATGAAACAAAAGTACATTTTCATAGGTACAATAAATATTGTCTGAATACTTGCTAGAATGAAAATGTTAGAAGGAAGTCCTCATTATATTAATGTGAAATAAAAGCTAGTTTTTTAATTTTATGAAAACATTTGAAAATAGAGAAAAATTATTGCAAAATTTATTTTTAACTAAACTTTGTAAAACCACTAGAGATAACTTTTGTTCAGTTATCAAACATGTTTTGGAAGCACTTCCTTTGAAAACGAGACAAAATAGGGGTAAAGATGATAGTAAAAAAATAAAAATCCCCAACAAGGATATTGAGATTAGAATATCAGTGAGCATTTATACTTATGAAAAATATTATTGAAATTAGAATTTGAAATCACAGGTATTTTATGATTATTAATTAGATAATCACTAAACAAACCACGCCTTTCCACACTTTACTTTCTTAAAAGTATAACTAACAGTATTTATCAGCATATACGAGATATTATATATGTATATATATACAATTTATGAATAGAGAATAAACAAATATTTGATAAAAATTGTGATAATTTGTCCATAGTTCCATAAATGAAGGGGGGGGGGGTTGAGGGTATTTTAATTGAGTGTGAATAAAGATTATTTTGAGAATAAATATCTGTAACAATTTCAAATAACTTTTGAAGGTATAAATCTAAATTTTATTTTACTTTGCACTTCTTATTACTATTGTTATTATTTTAAACATCATTATTATACTTACACTACTAATCACAAATAAAACTTACTTTTTAGATTCAAAATATAATTTATATTACTATTACTATTTTTTTTTCTTGAAAATTTGCAGTCAGCAATCAATGGATTTTTGTCTGGAGAGAGGCATGGTATAACGTGATGAACAATGAACATCCTCCAGCACCAATCATTTTCTAATGGTGGTATTCTTGTATGGGCTAAAACTTTCTGTAACATATGTACTGACCTCCGTTACTTCATCAACAACATTGTAAGTAGTCAAAAATATTGTGACAAAGTCTTCTATCCCTATGTTTGTCCTCGTGCAGGTGCAATAGATTCTGACCTTGAATGTCATGCCACACAGAGCACAATTGTAAGCAATTACCAAATTGCAAAGAGAATCCAGAGAATAGAGTGGTGAACTTGCTCCCCAAACCGAAACCCAGATGCTCTCAGAAGAGCTGTAGCTTCTCAACAAATCTTTCAAGTATTTCCCGAAAGTTTCAAAATGCTCTTATTTAAGATTGATGATTACTGGCTTCAGAACGGATTCTGAAACATCATTACCAAGTGTGTATTAGCATGATACAATAAATATTGTATGCTGGATGTCATATTTCTCAGTGATTGACACTTCCCATTGAAAACTATAATCTGCCACCCTCCTCCATTTTTTTTAATTATGTAAACACGCATTGAAAACTCCTTTTTTTTGTATGCAAATAACAGACAGAGTCCTATTGTATGTTATTGTAAAATTTGAAATAAATTACTACATTCATTTTAAATTTACTTATGATTTTTACTTTTGTGCTTATTTATTAATGGGGAATGTAACATATATATAAAGCTTTATTGGAGAAGTTTCTTTTTAATTGGGCAGGTTATAGTGCCAAACATACGCTACACGAGAATGGAAAAATTTTAAGTAAAATTATATTAGTATAACATTTTTAAATAAAAACAAGTTGGAAATTGTATGGCAAATGTGACAAATGAGGTGCATTCATACTATTTTTACTCATACTATTACGCATTCATACTACATTTTATATAAATTTTCAGATCTTGATGATTTTTAATTCTGTAAAATGAATTATATTGTCTGCAGATTAATTTCTGTAATAAAATAAGTATCTCGATCGCTTGACGATCAAACCTCGGAAGCTCCTGTAACAAGAAAGGACAGATTAAAAAAAAATTTCAAATTTCTTAATAAATATTTCTATTATAATCTTCTAAAGTTTTGATTCGATTTTCATAAAATTTGAAATGTCTTGACAAAATTCTGCAAAGATAATATATCTTAAATTTCAAACCGTTCGTTTGGGTAGTTTTTGTGTTGTTATATGCGAACAGACGGACCAGACGACGACAATAGGTGCTACGTATTTATATAATAACGAATGCACCTAAAAAGAACAGTTATTTAGATAATCAACTAGCACTGATTATTTTTTCCTAGCACAAAATCTTATTTATAGTCCTTATTTTTCCTTCTGAAACTCTATTATTTGATCCTTTAGAAAACACCAACTTGAAAAAAAGTATATATAAAATGCTTGTACTTTAATTCTAATTAAAATATTAACATGATGTGAATAAAATTCAAGAAATTTTTACCCTTTCAAGATGATGCGTTATGCTTACAATAGATGCCTGATGACTTTCTGCTGTGTTTTTCAAAGCCTGGGGAGAATAAAAAGAGAGGGGGAATAATTAATCAAGTCATATTCACTCGATATCACAGTGTCAATGATATTAAAATCAACAATTAAAATCATTATTTTTGTAAGTTGAATATTTTTTTAAATACATGATTAAAATCATATATTCTTTCGATTTAAAATGATTCCAAAAGTATTACAATCTAAGATAAACATACTTTGTAATGTTTCTAAAGACAGTTACTGATTAAATAAAAGAAACTTTTAAAATATTGTTTAAAAGTTTAATACTTTAAAAGGATCAGGGTCCATAAGCCGTGTTTTTGTCCCATGAAATAGAGTAAAACTCAATTTTATTATACTGACTTAATTATTTCATTTTTTAATAATAGAAGGTTTATCCTGTATGATTTCAACAATAGTTTTTGCATTTTGTTCAGATTTATATGACTTACACAAGCTCAAAGTTTGTATTATTCATAGTTTTTGATGATAAATATGCAATTTCTCCTAATTTTACCTCAATTATTTATATGAGCGCAATCGTGCAACACTTTCTTCTTTACATATATTATAAAATACATCAAAATGTACAATATATGTAAAAATAAAAGTGTTGCAAAGATGCGCTTATAGTAAAATATTAAAAAATATATTAAAAATTTAGTCATGGTGACAAACTCTGATTCCACAGTAGTCGACCTGTGCACTTTTAAAGAAAATTGCATCAGTTTGTCTGCTATGGAATCAGAGTTTGTCGCCATGACTGAGGCCACTAAGAACCTGGTTTGGTTCGACCGGATCCGGCAAGAATGTATCAATTTTAATATTTCTCCACCTGGAAATAAGTCTGTAATGAAAGTTGACAACCAAGCTGCTATAGAATTTGTACGTTCTCTAATAGAAAATTATCATTCCAAGCACATTGACATTAAGTTATTTTTTATTCGTGACCTGGTTTATAATGAGGTATTTTCTTTAAAATTTGTACGTAGTAAATTAAATTTTGCCGACGTTTTAACCAAGCAACAAACCCGCCATGATTTACTTATATTTATCAAATTATTTTTCAATATGTAATTTGCAAATATATATTTTTGTGTAATGTGATACATGCAAAGTCTTTTCATAATTGTTAGAACATAGTTTTATTGAAACATGTTTTTATACCATCATCATCTGACCTTTTAACCGTTTATCTTTGTGTATCCCATGGCAATGAACGATTTAACTTTCCGTCCGAGTATGGAAATGGTGTTTCCGTGGGGGTTATCTTTGAGTGGTTCGAACAGCCTTTGGTACTGTTTCAGGAAGGTGACCTTTGGCCGGTAAATGTCAGAGAGCCATTCGGTGGTAATTCTCCAGAAATAACCGCCATACAAAGACCTTTACAACGGGCACGTTATTTTTATTTCCGTAAGTCCTTGATTTTTCTAAATGGGAGTGTCACATTTTTGTCCCGCTCATTGTAATTGGGTTGTATTGTCAATTTTTCAGTTAATTTTTTTATATTAATGTTTTTAACTTAATTAAAATATTTAGTGGAAATATATAATTAACTATGTAATTTGGTGCTTTGATATTTCTTTTGATATTTTGAATTGTGTTACATATCTGTATCCATTATATACAATATGTTAACCTTGTGATAATGGGTTTCTTTATTTTTCAGGCATCTAGGATATCCATCTTCGCATTTAGCAGCTGCATACGGAAGTATGATTGGAGAGTACATGACCTAAACTGTATGGCTGGATATAGTTTATGAGGAGCGAGCAAGTGTCCCGTGGGTTTTGTCCTATATTTTGGATGCCTGACGAAGTATATGAAGAGTTTATATTTAATCAGTTCTTTAGCTGAACATGAATATTGTAATTTTCGAGGATGCAAGATGATTTATTGTAAAATAAAATGAACTTTTTTTTTTGTGTTATTTTTACTTTCTTTAATTGTTATGTAATAGTAATCAAGGTCAAGATGGTGAATTGGCTTGTTAAATACTTCAAATGGAAGGTACTGTGTGTCATGTATCACAGCATGGTTTGTATTTTGTATTATTTTGTTTAAAAATTGGTTAATGTTAAAATTGTTAAATATATTTTATTATTATTATTATTATTATTATTAATGTTTTTGAGAATTATGAACTTTTAAGAGTTCATTTGGCAAGAAGTTTTCTATCTTTGGCTATTAAATCTTTTGAAAGCCTTGTTTAAAATTTTGGTTAGTTGGAATGCCATGATTTTTTAAATCATTAATGTCCAATTGTTAATGTTTAAATATTGTTGAAATTTTTAAATTTTAGAGTTTGTTTCAGTTAAATTTGAGTTTAAAACTTTGGATTTCTGCTTAGCCTTGGATTCTGTTTTATCAGATGGCTTGAAAATTTTTTTGAGACAGTGAGAGTATGGAGGGCTTTGTTAGGAATTAAATATATTTGGCTTCTCCTTGTCTCAAAAATCATCATTAAGTTTTCCTTTTAAATCATATATTAAGTCTAAATTACGTTTTCTTAATTTCATTTTAACATATGTTTTTAACATTTAAATATTATTTAAATATCGTCTACTTACGTTTTTCTTTTGTTTTCGGCCTTTACTTAATTTAGAAATTACTTTATTTTTCATTTAGCTGCGATAGCTTAAAGTTAAACTTTTGTTTTCAGCAGAATGTCGGCATTCTATATCGTAAACATTATCGAACTTACTTCGGCGTCATGAGTATTTTCGATCCTTATTCGATTCGCCTATTTTTCTTTTGCAAGTGGAGCTTTAGCAATTCGTATTTACCTGCATGCGAGTCGATTATGTATTTGATTATGATTTAATCGACATCGCTGTGATGCTTCATCGCGAGTTCTAGAAATAGAATTGTTTTGAATATTTAATTAGAATCTGTCACTATTTAAAGGCCATATTTGAGAACTAAAGCGGATTTCAGTTGTTGTTGAATACTCATGAATGTGAGTGAAGCAAGGCTTCCTCATTATAGGGAATTATTCAATCTGTTTTACGTTAATACTTAGTTTCTTCGTTTGCCGAATCATGCTGTGTTTACATTATAGTAATCTGTTTTAAATTTATGTTTATGAGTCATCTGTTTTTAAGTTGCTGTTTTTACAAATTTATGATTTCAATTATGCAATTCACTGATTATGATTTACAGTTCATTTTTATGAATATGACTTTGAAATAAACTTGTTACTTCAGCTGAAAAACTTTCTTTTACTTACCCCCATCATACGTATAGGGTAAGTCTTGTAATTGTTTTGAAAATCGAAAAAATTTTTTTGACGGATTTACACGTTTCAGACACTGGAGATTCCGAAAAACATATTTTTAGAAAAAAAAATTTGCCGTCCGTCTGTGTGTCTGTAAACGCTCTATCTCCCGAAAAAATTGAGATAGAGACTTGCAATTTGGCATGTACTTAGTATGTACTAATGGGAAGAAGCCTATTTCATTTCAATAACCTCGATTAACCGGAACAATTTTTTTCGGACTCTCGAAATATTCGTTCTGATGAAAGGTATATAAAAATTTTCGAAATTGTTTATTTTAAGAAATGAATATAAAAGACAATAAAGAAACATAAATTTTGCATAAAGCATGAAGTCGATCGGATAATTAGTTGCCGAGATATTTGGAATCCTATTTTCCACACTCTTCGATTTTTCATGACCCTGTATTTTATCCAAATTTCACTTCAAAGATATATTTTAATTGGAAATTTGACTCTTAATCAGATGCAATAAACCGCTAGTTAATAGGATTATTCTTTTTGGAGTTATAAGGATGTTTCTTTCAAGCAATTCAGTAATCGAGCCTTTAAAGTTTGTGACGTCATCAAGCCACGATTTTATTTGAATTGCAATGCACTTTATAAGTAGTTTACACATTTTTATTTTAATATTTTACATTATGCATATCCATGATGGGTAAGTATTACGGTGGCCCCCAACGACTAGTTCAATTTGCTTCCATTCTACATGAAAATTTTTGAGGTCTTACATATTTTTCCAGCTCAACCTTCTCACTGCGTATTTTCCAGTAAAGGAAAAACTTTGCTTTATTAGTTATTAATATGTTCTGCATCATGGCTACTATATAGATGCATAACAAAACAAGATTGAATGGCGGTGACCTTTTCAAAAACAACAGTGGAGTCAGGAAACACATGTGACGCAGAGACTAATAGGAGCGCCGGCTAGACAGGGCGAGTTTAAGTACGGAGGAGAAAAAAAGGGGAGAAACGAAGAGAATGAATTAAATGAAAGGTAACCAGATATTTGAAAAAATTGGTGTACTGGACATGTCATTAACTAAGTTGCCTGAATTCTTCCATATATGATAAGCCTCCTAAAAATCAAGGTCATAAATAGATGAGCATTTCTGAATTATTGAAGCCTCTGACAATCACACTTTTAATTTTTCAGAGGGTTGAATAATTCAGAAATGCTCATCTATTTACAACCTTGATTTTTGGGAGGCTTATCATATATGGAAGAATTCAGGCAACTTAATTAATGATATGTCCAGTACACCAAATTTTTCAAATGTCTGGCTACCTTTCATTTAATTCATTTTCATTCCCCTCCCCCTTTTTTTTCTCTCCTCCGTACTTAAACTCGCCCGGTCTGGCCGGGCGCTCCTATTGGTCTCTGCGTCACATGTGTTTCCTGATTCCGCTGTTGTTTTTGAAAAGGTCACCGCCATTCAATCTTAGGCACGTGCAAGAGACGCAAGCATATTTACATGGTTTAAATTTTTAAATCAGTTTTAATCTTTTGAATTGGCACTGATAATGGAGCTTTAGGGGCTCCGAAACAGCTGTTAGCACAAATAAAAATATAAAAAAATGACAATTTTACGCCGTTCATTATTTTTAATATAACGGCACAAAGTTAAATCCACATTTTTAAATCAAGTTATTTACTCTGCTGTATAAAATAAGTACAATAAATAGTTTTGTTTTATAGAAAATGGAATTAGTAGGGATCTCTTATTTACTCATTATACTTTTACATTTAAAATTGATAACAATATATGGGAACACTTCAGAATAGCTTTAGTAAGATAATATATATAATGAAAAAAAAGAGGTTGTCATAAAAAAAAGAAAGAAATCACAGTAAATTTAGAAAACAACCAGAAATTGAAAAGACACCTAAACTTTTTTTTTAAGTCAAAATACTGAATGAAAATAATGCCAAATGAACAATAAATAATAATGTTGTTTCAATTTTTGATAAGCTAATGTGTGTTGCAGATACAACTGTCCTTCTTAGCATTATATTTACATCTGGTATACTATTATAGTAATAAATGAATGGGCAATGTGATAAGAGCACAAATGAAAATATGGATGTTAAAAGGTGATAAACAGCTGTTTTGGAGCTTCTAAAGCTCCACCATGAGTGTAATGGTTAAAATTACAAAAATAAAATAAAATAAAATAAAATAAAACAAATGCATAAAAACAGGGAGCAAGAAATGCAGCTGATGTTCAAGGCAGTAAGTGTAAAAACAGCAGAGTCAAGAATTCCCATATGGATGATATAACCAAGGAGAGAATGAAAAGGCAGTCCTTAGTTCATTCAGAATGAGATAGGAAGAGCTTAAGTGAGAAGGTGAATGATGGAGGAGGGAGGAGAGGCAAGAAAGAAAATTAAAGAAAAGATAACCAGACATTAGAAAATCTGTGCATACTGGAGAAATGATTAACCAAACTATTAGAATTCCTCCATATGCACTAGGCTTCTCAAAAATCGAGGTGATATATTGATGAGCATTTCTGAATTATTGAGCCTTCAGAATAATTAAAATTGTTGTTGCTAGACCAACAATAGTCAGCAATAACGTAACGTTTAATGTCACCATTTTTAACCCTGTTTTCATGCTCCCCCAAGCGAACTTTAAAATGTCACTTTGTTTGGCCTATATATGTTTTATTACACTCATAGGATATTTTATAAATCCCCAACTGTAAAAGTCTGTCTATTTGAGATTTGTAAATTTGATTTTATGAAATGGAGTATAAATTAATTTAAAATTGAATTTCGTCAAGAGTTTGAAATTTGATGGCTAATTTTCTGAAAATATGGTAGAATAATTAAATTCTTGCTAAGAACAGTGCTGGCAGTGGAATGGGTACGTTTAATGGCTTTATTATGAATCGAATCGACAATTTGAACAGGAAAACCTCAATCAATGGCAACGGATTTAGTGTAGTTTAATTCTCTTTTGAGTAAATTTTGCTGAAATTGGCGTTACAAGAGGAATGGGACTCTATTTCTCAAGAGCTACTAACAACCTTGTTCTCAGCATGGACAGGCGTTGCAAATCCTGCATCCCAGTCAGGGATGACCATATCCTCTATTAGAGACTGAATTTTTCCTGCCAGGTGCTTGTAAGATGAACGTTTCTGTCTTCTCTGCATTTGTGCTCCAAGTGACCTTGTCAATAAAATGCTTTCATATCCTTTTGATTCTTTGTTTAGATGGTTTTTATCACTTGTCCCATATTTTCACATCTTGAAGATCGTATAGTATGATTTTGGTCGATGTGGAAATCTTCTGCACGACATTATATTTGAAAAACCCTCTCGTCCTTAATTTTTGCACACCAGTGTACATCATACATACATAAATACATATATATATAGGGTTGTAACATTCATTTAATGGTAATATATATATATATATATATATATATATATTAATTACCAATTTGGCCCCTCCCTATCGGGGAGACCATGCCCCCATGTCGGGAAAATCTTGGTGCTGCCCTTAGAGCAACAGGAAGAAAACGGAAACAAGATATTTCACTAAATGAAAAAAAGAGGTACCAATGTTAGAAATAATTGGTCTGAAAGGAATGCAGAATTCGTGAACTTTTGGAAATGCATAAAATCTTTTTAGTACTGTTGGAAATAAAGGGAATAAGGGATTTAATAAAGGGGATATAATAAGGGATATAATATAGGTGAAAATTAGCAGTCGCCACTCGCCTCATGGCGATTAAAGTTTAAAAAGTGGCGATTAAAAAATCAGGCATCGATCGCCACCCTATTCGCCACTCGCCACGGGGCGATTAAAAAATCTTATCGATCGCCAAGTGAAATACACCATTTTTCATGGAAATACGCATCTCTACATTGATTACATCTAATTAGAGAACTGGTTCATTCTTTTTCCTACCAGATGCAAACAGATTTCAACGACTTAGCTGTATTTTGAATATTTCGGCTTTTTCTTAGTTCGATTATTTTTTCAAGAAATAGTTTTATTCTGCAAAATATATGATTCCACATGCATTTCAAGTAATTTATTCCTTTTTCCACATTGGATACAAGCGGATTTTAAGGACATTTTAGTATCTTCAATATTTCGACTCCTGCCACATGCTCACAAGTTGGATTATTTTTCTTCAAGAGATACTGTTTAATCATGTGAAATACTCATACTCATACAATAGGTATAAAACTCTTATAGAAAAATATGTTTATATACAGTGATTATAATTTATCTAGATGTCAAGAAACAGGGTCGGACTGGGCCAGGAAAAAGGACGCAGACATTGGATTTTCAGAGGGCGCAAAAATTTTAACGAACTTAAATCAATTTTACTTACTTGCGTTGTGTCTGACTTGACAAAGTTTAACACATTCGCACAGCACCAAGTAAGAAAAGGGCTTAATATTATATTCCTGAGTTTAGATAGACGACTTCGCTATATTCCCCCGCGTATGTTTGAAGTTCCATTAAATCTACACAATGCTACACAGTTTTTCAAACTATGTCATGTAATATTCAAAAACTCTAGAAAGTTGAATACAGATTACCTAGTATCCACTTTATTCTTTTGTCAATAGATACCTTAGAACAGTCATGGTATGAAAGTGATCACTCCTTACTAATTATCCTGAAAATAAGGTATAAAAAATGCATAGGTACCAATTTATTGGGAATAATTTCTACTATTAAATTCTATTCGAAAATTTTGTTTCGGGGATTGTCTACATATTAAAAAATGCACGAACGTTGATTTTTCAAACTGTAACACCTATGTTTGAGTTGCCTGGATCAAGAGATCCTGGGAATACACTTATCTTAATTCTTCATAGAATTATAAAAGAAAATGTGTTGGGTATTTATCTAAATATGTCGAAAATAAAATTTAAATCTTGAAAGAAAAAGTACTGAACACTCATCTAGCCAGCAGTAAAATTATACAGGTACTTTAAATTTATAAAAAACTTTTTTTTACATAAAAGAAATACTACAAAATGTTTCTGGTAAGTGTCACGTGTTATTTTCTGTAGATTCTTTGAAAACAGAAAGCGATCCCCTTAGACTGTAGGAAGGTTCTCTGCATTTCGAAAACTGATTATTCAAATAAGCTGTACACTTACACACAGTTTTTTTTTATATACAAAAATTAATGTAGGTGATGACTCATAATTTTTAATATGAATTTATTACTTACTTTCATAATTAAAAATATGTCTTTGGATACAAAAAAACCTCGAATATGTTTGTGTCTATTAAGTGTATTTCATTAAAAAAATTAATAAAAATTCAATCGGAGGATTTTTATAAGTTTGTCAAATGGATTTAACATTAGCATCCTCAAACTTTAAACTCTTTTAGCACTATGAAAATTTAACAAAGTATTTAAACTATACCTTTTCGCAGGCTGTCTCGATCCAAGGAACTCAAATAGGGTCTGAAAAATAGGTGTTATTATTTGAAAATTCAAAGTTGGTATAGTTTTTAATATGTAGACTACTCCTCTTGTAACATACTTAATTCATAGTTATAATTAGTAGACATTATTTCTTACCGATTAGTACCTATAGATTTTTTACAATTAGTTTTAGAAAAATTGGTAGGGGGTGATCACGTTTTTTTTTTTTTCAGGACTGAAAATTAACACACTTGATATATCCATAGTTGTGTCCATTAACGCCAAAAAAAAATTGCTGTACTTTTTTAGCAATTTTAGGTATTATTATAAGTTTGACATTGTGCTGTGAGATATGATTTGACTAACTCTTCCCTTTTATACAATTCTTTTTTCTCTCAAACAACACAGAATTTTTGGTTATCATTAGTCCATTATTTTCTAGCTTTGTTAGCCAACGATTGAGTTTGACTGCTTCCAATAGCTCAGCCAACGGTTAGCTGATCGACGGTCAAAATATATAAGTTCTTATTTGACCAACAGTTATGTTTGCTGGAAAAACTGTGCTAATAATAATATTCAAATATGAAACTAATTTTCCTATTTTAATTAGAAACTTCAACTAATTTGTGCTTAATTATATTTCTAGAATTACTTATTAAAAGTGCTTCGAATTTGGTTTCCTTGATTTCAGAAATGTTTCCTCATTTTGCATTTGTATTTAAACAAATATCTCTAAAACTATTATGCAAATAAATTTTATTTTTATGACAAATTTTAGTTTATTTTTATTTTAAGAATATCAGTGCTAAGAGCCTCTAACCTCTATTAAAAAAATATATATTTATATGACATAATATGAATTAGTTATCAAGTCAGTTCTAAACATGCTATAGATGAAATTTCTGATGTAATCTGACAGCAAATGTTGTTTATTTACTACAGCTTTTTTTTTCTTTAGTAAAGTAGCATCTTTAAATGTGGTGGTGTCAAAATGTGGCCCTCTGACGGTGTCTGCCTCATCACACATACAAAATAAACATTCAGTATGCAAAATTCATTCAAAAAATATTTATATCGAGAACAAAAATGTACTTTCAGTATAGAAATAGAAATTTTGAAACTAATACTCATGCTTGATTTTTTTTTTTTAAATACCACGTATTATAGAAATATTTGAATGTCCAAATATATAAGAAGGGGTATTTGAATGTGGAAATAACACTTGCTTGTGAAAATATTACATTTGCAGCATTTGGGATAAGGAGAGGCAGAAGGAGGGAGAGGCATTTTGTGTGCTTAAAAATGACTTTTTGCATTCTTAAAATGCTGAATTGATATCGCACTATAAAAAGGTTTCTACGGAAAAATGACATCAAAAATAGCGATTAGTAGATTGGGTAAATTTACTTTTCTCACCACACTCTTTCCATGATTTGCAAAATTCTTATCATAGGTATAGATCAAGGGAAATTAAATTTCCATAATTGAAAGATATCCTCCAGGGATTATAATGCTGCAAGCGACAGGATTTTGCTGCCAGCATTTTATAATTAAAAAAAAACAACAAAAGTTTTTGAATAGTAATCATCGTTTTATTTAATGATCGATTTTTCCATGATTACATAAAATAATTTTTTTTATTTAAAATACATACCAGAATTTCCGAATAGTTATTTAATTACGGAAAAGCTGTCATTTATTAAAGCTAATCGAAAATTTTGGTAGGTATTTTGAATGAAAAAACTCTAGCCGTGCGATACCAGCTTGCAGAATTGTAATCTAGAAGTGTCACCGAGATTGTATTTATTCCTGGAAAAGTTATGTTTTCCAGTCAACAACAAAATCCACGCAAAACGTTTTTGCCTTTTTATAAAATTATTTTTCGAAAAGCATGGTTTCAATTATAGGTTCATTCATGGACGGCTTTAAAAGGGCGCAAGGTCCTCTGGGTACTACAATAGAGGGTACACAAAATATTTGATCTGAGATTAAGACCTAAAAAATACCATCATAAGAACCAATGAAAAAAAAATCTTTCAGGGTGCGGGAGTAGCACATGGTCGTGGGCTTTAATAGCCACAGCGTGCCAGGGCTATTAAAACTTCTTAGCTGCCCGTTTTCTATCCTCAATCGTATGCAAACACGTCCACTTTGGTTTCTGAGTCTGAAAATTCCTTCGATGTATCTTCAATTTCTTTATGATAATAAAGATCCCTATGTTTTGCTATCTGTCTATTACTTGATGATTATCCCAAAGCAAATTCTCGAAATTTACTACACTAATCAGAATATATGTGTGTGGAAAAATATTGAAGCGGCATAGGGGTGCGAAATTTTCCCTGGCTGAGGGCGTACCAGCCCTCGGGCCGATGGGCCAGTCCGAACCTGTCAAGAAAGTTCGAAACACAATAGTGTCCACTAACTTTAAAAAGTGGCCACTAATGAAACTGAGTCTACTGGCCACTGGCTACTAACTAAATTTCCCAGTTTTCACCTATAGGATATAATAATTCAATAAAGGATTTAACTTTTTTGAGTTCATTTTGAGAAGGGCCAGTCTTGATCTTTTTATAAGGACCTCTATCAATCAAATCTTACATTTTAGTAAAGTAATCTGAGCTATCTATAACAATTATCTGGTCACCCTTATTGGCTTTGCTGATAACTATGTTTGAATTAGATTTAAGATTATTTATGCAAGTAGGTATTGCATACAGGCCAAACCAAATGATCTTTTGAGATCTACTTGGAGGAGTATAAAAACAGTGTTAAAAATCTTTCAAAGTGTTGTCTGTTATTGCTAATCATTGTTGGTCTAGCAACCACAATTTTAACTTTTCTGAAAGCTCAATAATTCAGAAATGCTCATCAAAATACAACTTCAATATTTGGGAAGTTTACCACATATGGAATAATTCTAAGAGTTTGTTTAATGATTTGTCCAGCACCCCCAGATTTTCTAATGTCTAGTTACTATTTCTTTAATTATCTTTCTTTCACACCCCCCCCCCCCACCTCCTCCATCATTCTTCTCCTCACTTAAGCTCTTCGTACATCACTCTGAATTGCTTAGGTGCTGTCTTTTCATTGGTCTCCTTGGGTACATTGTCCATCTGGGAATTCTTGACTATGTTGTTTCACATTTAAGGCCATTTCACGCTTGAACACGGGCTGCATTTCTTGCTCCCTCTATATTTTATGCATTTATTTTTTTCATAATTTTAATAATTGCACTGATAATGGAACTTTAGTAGCTTCAAAATAGCTGTCGGCCTCTCCCCCTTTTTAACAATATTTTCATTTGTGTTCTGTTCACATTGTCCAATTGCCTCTTAATATATCAGCACAAAGTTCAATCCTCTCATTTTAACATACTATTGAAGTAGTTACATATTTTAATACACAATGATATAACATTGATTTTTGTTGTTGTAGTTGTTCTTTAGTATAATTTTACAAGTTACTGATGCCAAAAACTTTTATGCTCTAGTTCAGCTAATTGGACAGGCAATTTTAGAGATGTTCCTAACAATGCCAAAATGTTTTTTTCTTTTATAGAACAAATGTATGCTTTTAAAAATATTAGTAGTGGAGAGGTTGATAAAAATTCTTTTGTAGGTACACAATTTTTCTTGACAATTTAACAGGGCTTAGGACTCGCAGCTGTTAATGCCGACATGTTTAAAAATTGTGGTGATTTTTCTGTCATTGTTTATCTTTTAAGTTTTTTTTTTTTTTTTTTAAATCATTTTCTGAACTGCAAAATTTGAAATTTAAGTAAAAAAGCTTTGGATTATTTTTTGCTTTAAAGAAGAAATTCCTTTCAATGCTCCCTATCACGAATTTTTCTTATATATAAGTTGTATAGGATCAGCATTCTCCTGTCTTTTCAACCATTTCATAGCTTTTTTCAAACATTTAAAGGCATCATTATGTGATGGTCCTGGATAATTTTCAAAACATTCATTTTCAATTTCCTCAATTTATTTTCCATCTTGAATAAATGATACAATCTCATCATCATTTAAAAAGTTGTGCAAATTAGACTCCAACTGATCAACTGATCTAGAAAACAATTTCAAGGGCTATCCTGAAAAAAAATTTGAGGAAAAAAAAAGGGAATGGTCTGATAAGTGGAGTTCGGGTAATTGGCACTCTACTATGTATTATTATTATTATTAAACTTGGTATTTAATTGCTGCATTGCACAGCATCAGATTCTCAAAAATATTTGAACAATTTCCTAAAAATAATGAACAATTAATAATACATACAGCAAGGTCACCAGCTCTTTGGCTAAAATTGGCATCCATAAATGTAATCTTTTCTCCAAGCTCTTTAGAATATTTTTCTAAATAATCTGTTTTCTTCTTTACTGAAATTATATTTCCTTCAAGCTGCACAAGTAATTGAAATGTTAGCATTTAAAACTTAATAATAATAATAATAATATGCACATTTTTATAACAAAGTATAGTAATTTTAATCAAGATACACATGAGATGCACACAAAAATTGTGATTTTTGTGTGTTTTAGTTACAGTAAGGTGTGATTAAAAGAACAAAGTAATTGTTTTATTTTATTTTTAAAAAATCACCCCCCCCCCCCAAAAAAAAAAAAAAAAAAAAAAAAAAATAAGTATTGTTTTTGTATAACATGTAAGAAGACATAAAACAAGTGTAGTTATTTTTAAGAAGGGAAAATTTACACTCAGAATAACTAAGCTTAAAATAGATCATTTATTAGAAACATTGAGCCATTCGTAACAGATGAGTCATAAAAGATAGAAGATTCCTTTTTGAATAGCATAAAGCATAAACAACACAAAAGTATATTTTCGTAAGGATTTTTATATGACCTAAATTAAAAAACACTAAATTAATTTATTTTAATAGCCACATCAAACAATTTATTCAAAGAACATCTTACAATACAGAAATGATGTCATACAAATTTTCAGTTTAATCATTTTTTAAAATGACTTTAAAAAGTCATCTTAAAGTCATGGTTTGATGAAGGGGAAGGGGACTGATTATAAGCTAGGGAAGCACATTCGGTACCTGTGCAAAATTGAGCTGAGCAAGAAAACACTCATTTATTGTCGTCAAGTAGACATTGGTAATGTTTATATTTAAAATAAACATTGTCAGCCACAATATACCTGCAATAGCTCTGCTAAAGTTCTTGGCTGTCAAAAACTACAACCAAAAGTAAGCAAAATGGAATCTTTCATTGTTATTAAAACTTCTATTGTTTGTTTAAATGCTTTAAATATGTATTGCTGTAATTTGTTTTATAATTCCTTTGTCAAGATAGTGTCTTTTGTTTAATAATGGGACATTTTCATAACAAACCATGTTAACTGTAGGCAAAGAAAAATGAAAATGCAACATCCTAAAAATACAGCGACCACAATAACAGAGCTCAGTGCATTTGTACCCATAAACTGTTAAAACGACAATCAGAAACAATGACATTACTCTGATGCAATCATAATAAAATCCCCCAGTTTTATAAATGAGAATACATGTTTTCTTTGGCACATGAAACAGAAAAATTTAAGATTTCTTTGACAGTACCGAAAAATATACAAAATGTTCAACCAAATGTTGTAGCATTTAGTGAAATTCTATTTCGTATGATATTATTTTTAAATGGAAATCTACATTTTCACTCTTAAAAATTGAATTTACAATGATTGCATAAAAATGACGTCATTTTCTAGAAGCTTCAAGTCACTCATTTAAGATAATAGCGAAAGCTATTTAAAGAAATCTTGATTATGATAATTTCAGTGCTTAAGTGCATAATTTGATAACATATCTGTTAACTTCGTGTTTTATTTTAGTCTTTTATTTATTTATATATTATTATAGTCACTATTTAAAGAAATCTTAATTATGATAATTTCAGTGCTTAAGTGCATAGTTTGATAACATATCTGTTAACTTCGTGTTTTACTTATGTTAGTCTTTTATTTATTTATTGAGGAAGTTTCAAATACGTTATGGAATATTAACTAGAAACAAATATTGAACTATTTATACTGTTTTAAGAACAAATGTGTCAATCTTCCATAGTGAGTGGGTGTATGTGATAGAGATATATTTAAAAAAAAAAAAAATCATCTTTGAAAAAAGTTTTATAATCAATAAAATATCAGTAAAATGAGATTCAGTTTTTGAACAAATCACATTTGTAAGCACATTTCCCCAGTATTCGGCGGTACAAAAATTGAAATTGTGCAATGTTTAGAAGTTAATAAATTTGCAAAAAAGCAAAGTTTATTATCCAGGTTGCATCATCAATATAATGTCGGCGCTATTCACATACATATTTTCACTGTTTATAATATAGATATTGTTCATAAGCAGTTTCTTTTGTGGCAACAAGAAAAAAAAATGGATTTGGAAATTAAAAGAGGATAGTGACTTTTAACGTTAAATCTATGGCACTTTTGATGTATAATTATTCCTCAATGATATTATTTTTGTCGGATTTTTCTTTTTTACAAAAATTATGACAGCCATGGAAACTATCACTTTGCTGAATTAGATGGTCATCAGCCGAACAGTTTAGGAGTTTTAGAGTTACAAAGAAACCATTGCAGTCACCGCAAAAGAGACAAGCGAAGCTCAATTAACATGATGTAAACATTATATTGTGCGAAGTCATCTGAATCTATCAGAAGAGTTTCTTATTTAAAAGGGGAGGAGATAAAATTTAACCAGAATTTGCAAATTCAGTTGATACTTTTATTACTGATAAGACAAAGATTATAGGATAATTTTCATATTAATAAAACAGCATTAAAAACACCCAGCAATCGATAAGTAATAATGCATATGTTAAACTTGCAATAAAAAAAAAAATAAGGATGGTAATAATTGAAAGTGAATATCATAAGTCTGCTGAAGAAATATGCATTGTTGTGTATGCAAATGGCATCTTGTTCAAGTTTTAAGTTCGTTTTAGATGCAAAGTCCCTGCGGTATGAATTCCAAGTTTGATAAACTACTTTTTAAAATGTTCTAAATAAAAGATATTGACTTAATAGTATGATAGAATATCGTGCAGCTAACTTGACAAATAAATTATATGAAAAATACAATGAAGCTATTGTTCACAAAGTAATAAAACATTCAAAATGTAAAATCTTACAACTTGCAATTCTATTTCAAAATCATGAAGTCTCTTTTTAACATATAAAACCACTTTTTTCTTCAGCTCTTCTTCATGTGAAGCAAATGTGGTGCTTTTAACTGTTTCATCAGAGTCTTTTTTAGACACTTCTGTATGTGAAGGAACTTTCTTTATCTCCCCAGAATCATTACTCTCAAAATCCTACAAATAAAATATCAACATTAAAAAAGTAGAGACAAGCAAAAATGTAAAACATAATAATCAACAATTCAACCCAAATTTTTTTTTCTGTTTTTGTTCTGAAGAATGTATTCATATTTATGAAACATAAAAGAAGGTATAAAATATTTAATAAACAGCTTAATAACACAAGTTAAGCTATTTTTTAACACTTTCCAACCTAGTTGAAAAGTGTTTATGACTTCGGTTTGTCTGTCATCTGTCCGTGCTCTTACGTAAACATACTCAGATTGCCCTGAAATTTTTGTATGTTATTGTCGTTTACTATAGCATGTTCCCTATTTCAACTGAAGTGTGTAGCACTTATAGTTTTTTTACAAAGACAGTCAAAAGTATTCCGGTACCTTACAGTCAATGGGAAATAATCATTTCAAGTGCATTTTGATGATGCTTCATCATTTAAAACATGATGAAATTGATATATAATTATGAAGCACATTAAAACATGCTTTTTGTAGAATATGAGGTGCAAAGCATTAATTATTCATTTACAGGGTCAAACAAAAGAATTCTGTTACACATTGTTCTATGGAGAAAAATCATTTGCAGTGTAATTTAGTGATATTTCGCTATTTCAAACATAATGAAAATTATATGAATTACTGAGGTGCACTATAAATTGCTCTTTTGAAAGTGTGGTGTGCATTGCATTTATTTACAGAGACACACAAAAGATATTGGTTACAGTACACATGCAATATTTACAGTCTATGTGTGATAAGTGTGCTTTCAACTTCGGTTTGCGTTTTTAAGTTTAACTAAATTTTTTCATAGTACATGTGTGTTTATAAACTTGGTTGTTCATATACAGGGCTACACAAGGGAATCCATTAAGTATCATAAATAAATTGATATACAGGACTACGCAAAGAAAAAGATACATAGTTGTTTATGGTTGGTAATTGCTGCGAGTGAGTTTTAACTTGCCTTTTAGCTTAATATGTGGTGTGTACAAAAGGGTTCAGCTAATATACAGGGCTGTGCAAAGGATTTTGAATGCATTTCCATCGATCGGAGAAAATTGCTAAATGTGAATATTCTAACTGAACTAAATTTTATCATGCTACTAGCTAATCCGCCTGGCGTTGCCCGGGCCCAAAATATTAATTATCTGTTCTATACGAATATGACTGAAATCTGTAAGGCTATCGAAATCAAGTCGAATGAGGCAAACCCCGTCGTAATCGGGCTCATAAAACCCAAGATCGGAAAGCGCATCCTGGCGGTCAAAAGTGCAACTAAAATATTTAAGGCTATAGATATCAAGTTGAATGAGCCTAACCCCGTCGTAATTGGGTCCATAGAACCAGATATACTCCTATAGTTCCACTTTCTATCGCCAGGGGGCGCAGTCTGTTCTGGAAGAGGCCTTTTCAGAACACTTGACCCAACCAAATTTCCTAGTAGAATGGAAATTTAACTACGGGTAAACATTGCCAAAATAGTGGAAATTGCGAAACTGGGTTACATAATCTATCGGTTTCTAAAGGGTTAATGTAGATATTTTTTAAAACCCAACCGTGCATTTTGAAGAAAATGAACGTGTCTATGATCTGGAGTCTACTGTTTGTCCGTACTTGCATTTCCCGAGTCGATGCCGATTTTTAAATCTGGACCAAAAAAAAGGAAATTCGCGTGAGTGAGTTTTGGAAAGGATTTTTTTTTTTCGGATGGTTAAAATTAACTTTTTTCAAAACGGATACCAGATTTTAAAAAACAAAGGGATATAGATTAGGCACGGTATTTTTAGTTTTTCGTATCTTGTTTATAAATGCCAATTCGGATTTTTAAAGATAGGAGAAATAGTTAAAAAAGCGAAATTGACTTACGGTTAAAAACGTTTCCGAAAAGGGTTAACGTGATTTATTTTTTAAACTAAAGGTTTCTGCCTAAACCCAATAGAATGTAGATGTCTTTAGGTGTGTTTGCTTTTTGTTTGGTTATTTTAGAAAGCCAATGCCATATTTAATATATAGCAGAAAATCGAAATTCACAAAAGAGAGTCCTGTGCACGAATTTTTTTTAAAGGGTTAATATTCGTATTTTTCAAAAACAAATACAGATGTCCAAAAAGGAATAAATGTAGATATTGTCTGGTATTTTTAGTTTTTTGTACCTGTCTCCGAATCGCTGATGCGAAATTTTAAAAATTGCCAAAATCGCAAAACGGCATATATAAAATATACTTTTTCGAAGGGTTAATTTTTGTATTTTTTAAAACCAAAGGTGGCTTTGAAAAGGACAAAAACAGTTCTTTAATTTGGTGACCTTCGTTTTTCCGTATCTTTTGTATTCCGGTAGATGTAAGGCTCGGAAAACGGGAGAAAATAAAAAACACGAATTCAATGCTTTTTGATTATTTTTTTTGAAAGGGTTAAATGTAAAATTGTTTCAAACCAACCAGATCGTTCGAGAAGTAAAAGTATGTTCTTTTAGGATATGTAGACGGTTTTTCCGTATTTTTAGCCGTTTGTCCATGGCAAATTTAGAAATACTTTAAACAAAAACGGAATGTCTTCTGCTTTCTTTCTTCTGTTCCGGAAGATACGGAAATTGGTTTCTGCGCATGCGCCAGCTCGCTTCAGAATAATGACTTTTTTATTTGTGATCTTTGATCAGTTTTTAATTGATAACTACTTTAATTTTAAAAATTTTAAAATTCTGAGGCTTAGGTATACCAGGAGAGTGTTTGGACTACCTAAATCTAAATTTACAGACTTCTAGATGCGCTAAATTTTCCTAGCCATCGCCAACAGACACACACAGACACACACACACAGAGCGAAACTTTCTTTTATTAGTATAGATATATCCACATCCATTGATCATATACAGGGCTACACAAAATAATTCGACTACCTTTTTGACACTGGAAGGTAATTTCGAAAACTGTATTTTTTAAAGTGTTATATGTTTTTTAAACTGTTTCTTTACATATCTTCTTTCACTCTATTTAACGGTGAAGTTTTGTTATAGTTTTCTGGCTGTGTTGGAAAGTGTTTCGTAATCTATGCTTGATTTTTCATTTTTGTTCAATTTAAATAAAGTTTCAAAGGTACAACACTATAACAACAAAATCTGCATGCCAAAAATTGAGTATTCTTAAAAAAATTTTAGTCTGTAACTGAGTATCATGAAAGGAAAATATTGCTGACAATAATTTAAAAAAAATCTTTTATTCTCCTACAAATATATGAAAGAAATATAATTAACACTGATTACCAACTCTCAATTTTGCCAGAATCTTTCAAATTTTTTGCTGATCTTATGACTTGACATTTTATTCAAATTTTTCCCCCTTTCCTCTCACTTTTCTTGAAAAAAGGAAAAAAAAAATCTGATTAAGAAACTATGTATGGATTTTTGTTTTTATGTCTCAAATTTGCACAACTTGGAACCAGAGTTTTTTTTATCACCTTTTTAAAAAATAACTTTAATTCATTACAACATCATTTGTATAAATATATAAAGGAATTTATCCCTTTTCAGAAAAAGAAAATAAATTGACAAAATGACTCTGGCATCTCTCAGCCTTTCTGACATATATGAGTAAGAAATGACAGACTGGGTATCATCCACAAAGCTCAATGGTAGAGCACTGGAGTGTTATTTCAAGAATCCAGGCTCAATTCCCAGGCTGGACATTTTTTCATTCTGTCGGTTTTATGCTTTGTTAGCAATTTGAAAAATAAATTCACATGTTTAATAGTAATAGTAAATAATCTATCATAATAAGTAATATGTAAAATGAAATGGTTCTGATGAGGAAAATGACGTAATTCAGAAAACAAAAGATCAATTTTCTTTCATGAATATAAAATATTTTACTAACCCTGTATCAGTATGATGTCATATTCCCTGACCCTTATTCCTGCATCTAAATGGACTGAATTATTGCCATTTATTTAAAAATCCTTGGCAAGCACAAAATAAAATATTTCTGAAAATTACATCATTTCCATTACATTATAATAAAAATTTAACGAAACTCAGAAATTTAAAAATAATTGCTTAAATAATTCTTACGGTATTATTTTCCTATAAATTTTCATGAAAATGACATCATTTTCCAATGTTAGTGTTAGATTTAATTTTAATTAATAAATATATTTAGCTGGTTCTTTTTCTTTTCTTTTTTTTCTTCTGTTTGTAATAAAAAACAAAGTAATTTTATTTTTATTTATATTGTCACTCATAATTTTATTAAATATCACAATTGAGAAGAATGTGATATGTATGAGAAAGTAGGAATAGTATTGCTTGTTTTGCCCATACACAGTCCTGATAGAAGGGATATAAAATCTACTTTTAAAAGGTATTCCATTCTTGTGGGAAACTCTTGAAATGACAATTGCAGAAATTGATGTGCTCATGTGATTAGAAATAGGGTCCAGTTGTTTTGATTTTTACGAGGGCTGTAAAAATCATAGGAGCCATTCCTTTTGAAGCGCAGCACTGATTTTATTTATTGCTGTCTGTGCAAAACTGGGCCCCTGGTTAAATTCAACAATGTGTATGCCAATTACAGTTACCCTTACAAAGAATGTTTACAGCTTACATCTTATCTCTCTCATACTGGTGAAAGCACACTGGTGCATTGGGCAGGGAAAGTTGTTACGCAGGTTCTTGAGAAGGGGATTTTTGTGGCTATAATCTCTGAGCGAAGCTGATTAGCAGAGCAGTTGGTGAAGATGGGGAGACACAGAGGGAGATCAGGCTTGTTTTTGGCATTCGGCTACATGTGTAGGAAGTGGGGGCATTTCTGTTTGGCCTTTTTCTGTTTTTTTTTTGTTGTTGTTGTTTTGTTTTGTTTTTTTGGGCTAGTTTGTTCCAGAGGGGTGAGGAGTGGTGAATCTTATGCTGGCCCTTTGTCTCTCTTGAGTTCAGGACCCATGGATGACAGGAGTTAGGAAAAGATAAGTTGGCATTTGTTTTTGGATTCAGATTCTGGGTGAAAAGATAAATCATTACCTAATAAAAGAAAAAAGGATGGTGAGGTTATGAAGAAGACACTACCTTGTTTTGTTCTTTTTAAGAAAATTGGTCCTATATCACCGATGAAGAAGTTTGTGAGAGGGAATGCTGCCCTATATGTCTTGAGGCATGAGAGAAAACAGAAAATTGAAATTTCCTAGTGAGAAATTTTAATAAGCATAAAAGTAAAAATACTTCAAAAACACTCTTTTATAAGCATTCAAAGTTTATCTTAAATATTATGCCTCATTTCATGAGTGTAACTCAATTTGTTTCACTAAAAATATTGGTTACAATATGTTATTTTGGCATAGAATCCAATTAGGAAAAATTCACCACTTTGATTTTAGTTTTATCTATGCCAAATTTAAAGTTTCAAAGCTGAAAGTTTCAGAGAAATCATAGTAAAAATATAATTGTGGAACGTTTTCATTCCATTTCACTTATTTCAGTTATTTTTTTCAAATACTTTGGAAGCACCACATCTTAATAGAAACCTGCACATCAAATTAAAAATTTCTAGTCACGATATTTTCAGAGTTATCATGATTACAGGGCATTTTCCAATCATTTCGCACTTTTTAATCTCGAATATTTTAATAAAAGTTCTTAGTATTCATTTATGTTTTAAGCTTCAACAGAATTAAAGAAATTGGAATATTAGAATGTTTTTCGCTCTTGCACCCCTTGAGGACATTTTGTACAGAGATAAAATACAGCCTATTTTTAAGACTATCATCAGTATTATATTGAAAGAAAATTTGAAATCAGTTTAGTAATCAGTTGTTTTATTAAGTAATTGTGATTTTAGAACGTTTTCCCCTGATTTCACCTTTTTAAAGTTCAAAATTTAAGAAACTGTTCTGATTGAGCATGTACCTCTTAAAAGCGACTATCATGTCAGTTGCACGTTTTTTTAGCCCTAACAATTCCAAAGAAATCATAATTTAGAATGTTTTAGACCATTTTCAATTCATTTCACACTTTAATATTTTTTTTCTTTTAAGATCCTCTTAGCAAGCATTTATATAGTAAAGATAATTACCATGTGAAATTTCATGTTTTGAACCTCAAAATATTCTAAGAAATTTTAATTTTAGAATGTCTGTCATCTGTCACCCCTTTGAGGGCTGTTACACAGAGATAAAAAGTAGCTCAGTTTTAAGTAGACACTGTCAGCAATATTATCCCGAGAATTTTTTAAATCAGGTCAATAGTTCTAAAGTAATTGCTATTTTAGAACATTTTCTGCCCATTTAACCTTTAAAATTTTGAATTTTTTAGAAACTGTTCTTAACGAGCATTTATTTACTAAAAGTAAACGTTATACCACACTTCAAGTTATCAACTCCAACAGTGTCACAGAAATTGCAATTTTAGAATGTATTTTTCTCTTGCACAAGACTTGTGCTTTGGCACGGTCAGGGATCAGAAGTAGCAAAACTACAGTAGCTGCTACTTTTTACAGTAGTTTGTAGTGTAGCGCGCTACATTTTGAATAATGTAGCGTAGCAAGTAGCATGATACAAAAAAATAACAGTTTGTACCGAGAACCAACACTACTTTTAACGCTACTTCAGGGGGAAAATATTAACATTTTGCAAATCACATGACCGAAACTTGCTTCTTTTATACAAAATTTTTTCTGTTCAACAATTTGCGAACCTCAGTGACAAATTTCAGCTGCAGTGTATAGCAACGTTTCACATGAAGTCATAGATTTTTCTCATTGACACGTGCTGCTAAAATCAAGTTCTAACCCAGCAAATGAATTTATTTTCTTGGTGGTAACACTTGTCTATTTACTCATTATATTAAGCCTTCATGTTATAAGGCTGGTTTTTTTATTATTCGGAATTGCTTTATTTACAGATTTATTTATTGTTTCCTTTTAAAGTTGCTTGTCTGTAATTTTCTAGATTACAATATCTCTCTTAATTTTGATACGAAATTTTAATGTGTGTATAAACTAACATTTTGGAGGCAAACACAAAACATTTTCGTGTATGTTATCTTTTTTTAATTTTTTAATGCCATCGGTTGGTTATGTTGCATTTATTTAATTATATCTCGGCAGACGCAATATAATGAAGGGTCGCTTTAATTTTTAATCCATGTCTTCAATTTAATAGTGTAAATGGAACCGTTTGACAAAATGTAAAAGTAGCGAAGTAGTGACTACTTTTGAAAAGTAGTTTATAGTCGCTACTTTTTAAAACATGTAGTTGTAGTTGTAGTTAACTACATTTTAGATAGAGTAGTTGTAGTTCGCTACAATAAAAAAGTAGTTTTTCCGTCCCCTGGGCACGGTCCTGTCCCAAAGTTTGTACAGTAAAAACTCAACTAACCGGCATGCTCAAGAAGCACCAACTGCCGGATACTTGAAAAGCCTGGATTACAAAATCTGTCATGAAAGAAGAAGGGAGAGGGGCATCGATGTAACAGTGAAAAAGGAAAATGATTTTTTGGCCTATTTTACTGTGATTGGGAAGCCGATCAAATAATAATAATTATTATCATTAAATTTGCATTTAATAAAGCTATTTTAGACGAATTAAAAATAAAAGTAAACAATATTTTGTGTTAGGATGTTATTTCCAAATTTATTTATTAATCTTTTATAACACTACTTAATTTATAATTAAATATCTCATACAGATTTTAATTTAGGACAAAGATGATTAACAGATGCTGCTCTTACTTCATATGTTAATAAAGTAAACCTAAACGTGGGAAACAACAAAACTAATGAAGTCCACTAACCAACTAAATGTTTTTCAAAGAGCGCTGCACTCTGCCCTTTTCTTCTTACAACATCAACTTTGGGCCTGTAAAATTTTTCTTTTAAGTGTTGCTCTTTTTTTTTTTTTTTCTGGAAAAAGCACATAGACACTTGGAAAATTAAGTTCTGTATTAGATGAAACCCATCAAAATTTGACGGCAAACAACTTGATGGTACCATTAAAAAAAGTTCATAGCTACTTTAAAATGTTTTAAATTTTTGCAAAATAATTCAAATAAATAAACATTTACCTTGACTTAAATCTAGGCTGGGGATGTGGGAACCGACAACATGTTAGAGTTACACATGCACTCACAGAATTTCTTTTATCTGATTTTTTTTCCATTTACTGGCATAACACTGATAAATCATACACTACACACTTCTTTACCTACTGATTTGATAACCCTTTTGTTATTATAGTGTATCTAAGTGCATTTTGTGAGCAATAAATGTCAGATAATCACAATTGTATATTATTAATCTGTGTTCTGTCAGTAAATGGAAACCTCTCTTAAAGTGTTTGTGTTGACATGCATACAGATATGTATACGGTTCATAAGTATGATGGTATTTTTTATAAATGTCTGATATTTTATATATATATATCCTATATTTTCAAAAATAGTCAAATTACTGTTAGAATTACTTTCAACATGGCATATATAAGAAACTAAAATATTGTATCTAACATGAAAACTTAATAAAACATTATTCTAAATGTCTTTTTCTTTCTTTTTTCACTTACATAACAAAACACAAAATTGAAGATAAACTAATTAAAAACAGAAACAATTTGCTTTTTACATTCATCAAAAGACAAACAATACATTTTGGGAAAAAGTAAAGTACAGATATTTAAAATGTATGATTTTTTTTCCCTTGACAGAAAAAAAAGAGGCAGAATTCAGTATAAAAGTTTTAAAGGAGGACTCCTTAAAAATATCTTAAATTCTAATGAATATTTTACCAATAATCAAAAGAACTTTATCCTATTTAAAGATTCTCAATGGGGGAAAAAAGTTGACAAAAAATAATTCTAAAAAGAATAAGAACAATATGCACATTTTCAATGTTAAGAGTAACGAGTAGTCACTTTTGGCAGCGAAAATGTCCGATAGATGGCTCTGATTGCAACAGGTCGTCAGAAGATTTGGCGGAATAGAATTTTTAAACGCAAAAAAAGATCGAAAAAAAAGCGCTTTCACGCCAAAATATTACAATCCTGAAACTCTTTGAGGGTGGAGTTTACGATCAAGAACTCTCCAATAATATCATCGAATGTAGTTAGATGTAGTGAATGAATTTATGATATATCTGTTGTGCTAGATTAGAGCAGGGGTTTTGCTTCAGGTCTGGTTTTTGCATGGACAAAACAATGTGTTGCCTTTGAGTAGGATAAAATGGATTGAGCCTGACGATGTACACAACAGTGCATGTATGAGTCAAATACACAAAGGAGAGGATGTAGAGTAAACTTATAACTGTTAAATTGTTTATTCATATTTTTATTAGTGACAGAGAGCTATTTCTTTTAGGCAACTGTCAAAGCTTTGTTACAAAAAAAAAAAAAAAAAAAAAAAAGAAAGAAAATATAACCTCATTATTTTAAGTTTGCAATTACAGGCAGGGAGGAAGAAAGGAGAGTTGAATTTTTTATTATTATTATTTATTTTATTTTTTTTTAATAATTATATGTCTCTAATTTTGTTTATGGTGAAAATCATTATATATTCATCTAATTCCATCACTCCACTTCATGATAAAAATAAAAAATAATAATAAACAATATTTAAAATTGGAATATTACTTTATTTTTAGGATTTCTAAATTGGTATCTAAATGCATAATTATAATTTAATTAAAATAAAACTACTAATTGATTAAAATGTACTTTTTTTAGAAAAAAACATTACTCTCATTATTTTTTTATTTATTTTTTCTACTTTTTAACTTAATATTGTATTACCATCAGAAACACATCAGTGAACATATTTTTTTATAATTCTAGTATATTAAAAAATGAGTGTAAAATCGATTGCAAAATCCCATCTTTACATAAATTAAGTGTAGTAAAATAAAAGAGTGTGAGGTTTTTTTTTCTATCAGTACATGAGCGTAAAAAGAAAACGGAACTAAAAGATACAGCAAAAATAAACCCCGCCTTTGGATAAGGTTGCCACAATTTCATTCCGAAAACAGATCTAGCCAAAGTTGCCAAATTCACTAGATTCAGATTATGGCAAATAAAAATTTCCTTAAGTGTTTTTGTGAAATATAAATACTGTTTAGTAACGATATTTAGATTTGCTACAAACTGGACATTTTTTGCACAATTTTTTTTAAAAAAAATCAGCTATTTTTGCATAAGAAAATAGTATAAAACACATAACTTATTACTCATGAAGCTTTATTTTGATATTTGACTTATAGATGGCAGCACCACACGAAATCATTTTGAAATAAACGGTGTATAGCATGATGGTAAAAATGGCGCTGGATATTAGAAATATACGGCTATTGGATTATTAAATTAAATATTATTAAACATTTGCTCAATATATAATAATAGGACAGATGTTATTGGATAATTTGGGGGTTAAATTTTACTAAATACTTGCTGTAGTGTATATGTATCAATTGTTTATTTCTAAAATATGATCGATATGTTTGCTTTAGAAAGGATGCTGGGTACCCGTTACTCTTAAACGTTAAAGTTGCTTTAAAATTAAATGCAAATATGAAAAATAATGAAACAGAAAAAGAGACTTTTTTAGAAGGAAGGGTATTTACCTCAGGAACTTCAGGCTCTTGTGCATCATCGTACGATTTCTCATAAACATAAATATCATCAATAACAGATGTTCTATATAAGTCTACGGGAAATCTAGGAATTTTCTTTTTTGTTTTTCTATCCATATCTTGTACAAGTAAAACACCTTGTGCAACAGAATGTAAATGTTTCGCCTCATGCTCTTTCTCAGTTACATCACCTGTGTATTCCACTATTCCATTAAATTAATAAAATAGTATTTAATCAGAATAAAATTAAAAATTATAGAACATACAAAGCAAAAATCATGCATTTCTGTAAGAATTATAACACACAAAAATAAATTTGATAGTAACATTTTTATAGAAATGCCAGAAATAATGGAAAATAAATCTTTAAAAAATAATAATAATAATAATAATAATAATAAAACAAAAAAATGGGATCAAAACCCTGGAGAAAAAAAAATCTCTTAATACACAATAGGACTGGGTGATATATCGATAAAATCAATAAAACCAATATGAAATGCAAATTGTGGTAACAATATAAAAAAAATCTCACACAACGGTATATTGCGAATGTAATAATTCAGATGTAAATCGTAAAAGCCACAATATTAAGCATCGCTTCCTCCATTTAGAGTATTCATGAATTCTCCCAGTCTAAACTGCGATATTAAACAGCAGCCCTCGGATACCGTATTCATCAATACTAACAGTATGAATTCCTTAAGCCGAAAAAAGAGGAAAGAGTGATTTTTTTCGGCATTTATGCAACAGGCAATAAATATAGTACATGCTTGTTCACAGTTTTCGGCAACAACCACCAACAGTGGATGTTATATTGTTTTTATGGTATTGATGGTGCAAGCTTAAACTCTGAGTGCATGCAATGAACTTTGCATATGCTTTTATTTCATTATGATATTTAGATTTCGGCGATGTTGATGAATATTTGCTCTTTGTTGTTGAACAATGTGTGAATTAGGGTGATCAAGAAAGGAAGAATTAGATTTTATTTGTAACAGTAGATTTAATGGGACAAGTGAACAAAGAGGAATTCAGATATGTTTTTATTTTTTCTATTATTACTTACCCATCATACGTAGTATTAGTCCAGTCAAATTAGGTTTTTTTCTGGACATAATTACGTAAGTTTTCAAACTTGGTGATATTGTTTGGGAGGGTCTACTAATGAACATGCTAAAAGTCCTGATGGATGGGTGGTGAGCGCGAGGGGGGGGGAGGTAAAAGAAGGTACCATTTTTCGGTCTTTTGTTAATATCTCATAATCTATAATACCTACGGAAAAATTGCTAGTGCAAAAGATAAAGATAATTAAATTCTCTACAAAATAGGTTATATACATTTTTCTATAGAGTCCATAGTTAACGAGATAATCGCTTTCAAAAATCAAAAAATTTGTCAAAAGTCACACAAGCGACAGAGAGCGAGTCAACCGTTTTCGACTTGTTTTTCTCCGGCTGCTTTTGGTTGGTTGGTTGTATAATATTTTTGAGGAAGTAATTGAATAAACCCTAGTACAACGCAATTGGATCGTTTGATATTTCAAAAATTACTATTTTTTAAACTAAATATGAATATTTTAGCATTAAATTGTACACATGGTTCCAAAACATTATGTTTGACTGTTTATTTATTATTCACAAAAATTAAAAATAATTTAGATGACATGAAATTTATTTTTTATAACATTAAACAAAAAATTACTGGATGGATTGAACACCTTTCACGCAATGGGTGGGATTGCCTCTGCGACCCCTGCAAGTTCTCTAACATAAAGCAAGGAGATTCCAAGATTAAAAAGCACTCCAACAGTTGAAAAAAGTGGGGAAACTTGGCGTTCTCCCATTGCAGATATTTGAAAAGAAAGGTCACGGAATAAACGACCTAGTTTTGGCTACTTTTCCAGATCTACCACCAGATGTGCTTTCACCCAATGCCTGTGACACTTTATGGATGTGTGCTAAATACCTAAATATAACCGCAATACCTGGATGGAAAGGATATATGCACATGATAAACAAAGGTAATTACAGCGAGAAAAGTAAAATCATACCTCTTCCATTCATTAACTCACCTCCTGCAGATATGGACACTATCTATACATCTATAAGGTTCGCAGTTAAGTTCTGTGAACAAGTTGATCAAAACACGGTAATACTGACTTTTGATCAGCCACTCTATTTGAAATGCAGAGATATCCTTGCAGCATCAGCTAATGACCCTGAACTGTCAAGATGTGTTGTGAGGCTTGGTGGGTTTCCCCTTTTAATGAGTTTTTTAGGTTGCATAGGCTATGTGATGGGTGGTAGTGGCTTAAAAGAATTATTGTGCACAATATATGCTCCAATATCTGTGGATAAAATGCTTGAGGGGAAGGCTTATTCAAGAGCTGTTAGGGGGCATCTGCTGATACAACAAGTTTTGTCAGAAATTTTGTTATCCCAAATTGACTTGAGTATTGAAGAACGGCAGGCTGTAAATGATTTCACTGACAATTTCTCGGAGGAGTCTCCTTCAATTGAAGCAGTAAGTAGTAGTCCACAGGTGAATTCCTTAGCATAAAAACTTGCCAGGGAACTACTACTTGTGAAGCAAACTGGGCCAAATGCTGCACTATGGATGCAGTACATTGAGATGGTGGATCTCATGAAAAAGTTCATAAATGCTGAACGTTGTGGAGATTGGAATTCTCACTTGCAATGTGTTCAGCTCATGATTCCATACTTCCATGCGTGTGGGCATTTTCCTTATGCAAAAGCATGTCACCTTTGTGGTATAAATAATGTAGATGAAGGTGTAGTTATATATTATTAAATAGTTATGAAGTTCTTTATTTAAAATATTGCGTTGTATTTGCTAGACCCCTTAGCGTTCTTTTTGGTCAAAGCAGTGGTATAAAATAAAAGGAAAAGAAACTTCTTACTTGAATGGTGTCTGCTGTACACAAAATGAAGAGGAGCCTTGTTAACGATATTTAAATCAAATATCTTTATTCATCTTTTGAAGAGAAGAAAGAGGCCTTCATCCGTTGGTCACCTTTTTATTTTAATAAAAAACGTTGGCCCATAAAAATGATCTTTTCCACTCGAAGAAACGTCTTTAAAAATTAAAATACAGCATTAATCCAGATTTTAAAGATGAGAATTTCAATTAAAACTTTTACGCGCCATCAGGCAATAAATTCAGACAGGGAGACATCGTCGTAGAATTTCGCCGGACCACGCATTGTCGGCCGCAGGCAGGCAGGGCCCGCGATCTTTTTGAAACGAAAACTACATCATGACAGTTCATCAACAAAACAGATTCTGATTTAAAATTAATGAAATTTTTAATTTATAGTAAGAAACGGGAACACCATAAGTATCCGGACGACAAGACTTAAATCTATTAGAGAATTTTAAAAATTAGACAATATCTTAATTAACAAATCTGAACAATTCATTTAAAAACATTTATTTTAATTTGTGCCAGCAATCGTCAAATAAACCACGCCTTCGAAAAATGAGCCTCCTTTCACAGCTACCTGATGCATACGTCACAAGAGGGGGAAAGACGGCGCTTCGATGACGTCATCACAATACGAATAGATCGCAGAGAGAAAGCATCAGAAGAGTGCAATACGGCTGCCGAACGATGCTTGAAGAGAAACGCAAAACACTCAGCGTAAAAATAAATACTGAATTGAATCCAAATAATATCGACGTGAAAGGCCGAAAGAAATAAAAATATAACATGATTTAAACATTGTGAGATTTCATATCACAATACCCCCATTTACCGATTAAAATTTTGGCAGAACAAGTGATGTAAAAGGTAAAATGAAATAAAAACCTTTTACAGAAAGGGGATGACAAAATTTTTGCACACCAAACACAGAGAAAAAAATTAAAATATTAAAGTAAAGCCAAACGTTAAACTGCTGCAATTAAAATTAATAGTGGTGACCAAACTGGAAGGGAGAAGAAAAAGAAATACATCAAAAGTATACATAGTATATTCAATAGTATACATATAAAAATGCCAAATCTTCTTATTTATGGCAATTTCTTCTAGTCTGATCTCATCAAATTCATCATCAAAATACTTAAATACAAATGCTAAACAAACATCAGAATTAGCATATATAAAATGAGATATATAAAATGAGCTCATTATCAAATATTTAAATTGGTACCATTAAAAATAGAAGTTGCACTTTACAAGCAACAAAGATCAACATACCTTCAGTATTTGATCAACCGCCTAGGACTTACAATAGAGCATTTATTTTCACTTACTCTAAATAAAAATTGGCCATACTTAAAAATATCTTTAGTACAATTTTCATAATACCATATTCAATTTGTTTTTGTAATTTTATTTTATTTAGTACTAAATACGTAATTGACTTGAAATAACCAGCTGTACTCTACATGAACAAGTAGCCAAATCGTGCACTAAATGACCACTCACACCTAAAACACAGATAGTTATGGTAGTTGCAACTATATATATATATAAGAGAGACATGTCTAAATAAATTAGGTGTTTTAATGCTGAAACATATACTCTTACCACTTTTCTCATTACAACTGAAAATATGTGTTGCAAAAGTAATATCAACAAACACCAATATAAATATTTCTCTGAAAATACTGGATTATTTACTCAGTAAGAATTTTCAAAATATATACCATTCATTAAAATACGAGACATCACTTAATACAATTTTAAATATGTATAAAGATAAACTCATAGATAAATCATGGATTTTATGAATCAGTGGGTATTTGGTTGGGTGGGTGGGGATCCCCGGAAAAAATTTAACCTTTAGTCTTCATTAAAAAAGACAAGTTAAAAAATGACACTTTCATGGGAAGAAAATAAAAACACAGTGCACCTTTTGTAATGGCCATAATTATCATCCAGAAATATACATATATATTGTTATTGAGAACAAAAAAAAATTGGCTATTGTAAAATGCTAATTTGAATCTACATAACTCACATTAAGTGCTAATAATGCTAGCCATAGAAACTATCAGCAGTCGTGCAAATTAAGCAAAATCAAAATATAAATATACATTTGTTATAATTCACAAAAATACACTAATAGCTCTGGTACACAACCATCAGCAAATTATCAGTAAATCAAACAAATGTAAAATAAAACAATCAAATCTACAAAAGAGACAATAGCGATCTCCAAAACCATTGGCAATTGTGTACACTTGATAATACTATAGAAGCTATATAACTATTGCTGTAAAGAAAAAAAATTATTACAGATGAGGGATGCGTATTGTTCAGTCACAATGAGATGTGATAGTTATAGTTAATAAATCAGTTTTTAATAACCACACAGTACATCTCCTTTAAATGCATTATCTGCTAGTAAAAAATGTTTGCAGAATAACTTTTGCAGATTTATGGCACACTGGTGGACACGATGGCACTGAAATCACAGCAATTTGGCCACAATCACTTATGATGACAAACCATAATTTTTAAGAAATGACGACACAATTGGGAATATTTAGCACTGAAGCACTATGACACACTTCTTTTTCTCTTTTTGTAGATACACTTAGTGACTTGGGGAACACTAGATTCACCATCACATAAGGCTTAAGACACAATAGGGAAATTTATCGACATAATCAGGAACAGAAGAAAGTCACATAGAAATTTGAGACGACAAAATTTGATGAATTCAAAAAGAGCACTTTTTCTTTAAATTTCTTAGTAAATTTTGAAGATTCACCATGGAACACTTCTATATATTAAAAGGCGCTGTTAAATAGTACTAAGAACTGTGCTTTTCTTTTCTTTTTATATAATCTTGTATATAAATTAACTTGGCACTTAAAATCTTCAAATTTCTTCATTAATAATAATAATTCTTCAGAATTCAATTAGTTATTTCTTGTATAAAAATATGAGGCATATGACAAAATAAAATTTAGAGACTTTGGGTATATTCACAAATGAAAACATAAAGGCACAATATAATATTTGAAAAATGGGAAATTTGCCCAATAAAATAAATTGATCTTGAGAATTCCTGTATCAAAATAGCAACTCTTGAAATCACAGGTAAACATAAGAAAATGCATCATACAAAATCACTATTGAAAGTAACTTTTTTTTTTTTTTAATAATATTTCATAATAAATAAGAATTTTCTTGATTTTGAAAATATAAAGCAAAAATAGCAACACTGATTTTTAGGAGTAGATATGTCAACCAATCCATTTCGTAAGGATAATGCACAACTCACCAAAAGAAAAGACCAACTAACAATACTTCTTAATCAGGTCAAGAAACAGCTATTAATTGAGAAAAATATTTAAGATTATTGTAAATCTTATTTTAGCTTTCAACACAAACATCAAAGATATTGAAGCGAATCCGACATTGTAAGGATAGTATACACATACATGACATGACTCTTCTTCAATAGTTACTTTAAAGTTGAAAATGAAGCATAAGTTTTAAAGTTATTGTTCTAAAACAGTTATTTAGGCAGGTAAGTGTAGTATAATTATTTTTCACTGTAAAACAAGGAAAATATTAGAGAAGCAGTTAGCACAAATGGATACAACTCATCAGTGAATAGCCAACTTCATCAGGTAAGGAACTGTTGAAAATGAAGCATAGAAATTTTTTTTTTTTTTTTTTTATATAGATGATGTAGAAGAATTTCTTGAATATAACTGTAACAGGAATGAAGTAGCCCTATGCCTACTTCTTCTCAAGAGTAGAAAAAAAATAATGTTGCTTTCATTCCTTTTCTGAGAGCAACATGAGAATGCTGGTTGATGAAAACTGTCACAGCCTGCACATATAGTGAAGTGAAAAGGTCTAATTCCACAATTACAACTTGCCATAGGAATATTTTTAAACAAAATGAAGCAACATGAATTTTTCAAATATAATATTTTGTCAGCTGAGAGTTAGTTCCTATACAAACAACATGAAACAGTTGTAAAATAAATGTGAAAATATTCTTAAATGCATATATTCTTAATTTGTAGACTTCATCAGACTTTGCACTAAGCCAAACTGTATGATTATTGGCATAAGAATAAATCTATGAACAAACCATTCGCATTAAAACTATTGTTAAAAAAAATGTCTTAATTTGAAATTTGTAGAATTGAAGCATAGAAATCTGCAAGAATGTTATATAGGATATTTACAACTACTAACTTCTGTGAAGAATTTTAGCTTCAGAAAGGAAATGTGACCATAATAAATTGAATAAGTATGACATAATAAGAATAAAATTTCTCAGCATCAATAATCATAATTTCAAAAATAATGCTTCTTATAAAATTTAATCTTCTAAAATATAATATATATAATTTGTAAATTTGTTGCAATAGTGCCATAATTTTTTTTTTTAAATTTAAAAACCCAAAGTCATAGCCTCTTAAAATATGAAATATGTTTTTGAGAACAATTTCATTATTTCAAAATCATAAAAATTTTCTTAAAAAGAATACATAATTCATTTCAAAAATATAGATATACCAACTAAAAATTCTTGAAAAATATTATATTCTACAATAATTTATTACAAAAAAAGAATATGTAGAACTATTTAAATGGAATGATAAGTATGCATCATCAAAAATATAATTATTCTTCAAAGGAAATTCATTTCAATTTAAATGATTATTTTAAAAAAAATGGCAAATTTAGCAAAATATGTTATTTTTCTTCAAGATGGAAAAGAACAAATTCATTCTAGAATTATGAAATTTAATTCTTCAAGCAAAGTAGCAAAAATCAATTCAAGAAATTTTTGAGAACAAGAACTTCCAATATTAAAATATTTTCATATGTCGTTACACAAAAATTCTTAAATAAATTATTCCATATATCTTTAAAGAATCGTCTTTAAAATTCATTAAAAGAACAATTCTTGAATTCTATTAAACACATCATAAAAATTTTCAAAAAGTTATTCTGAGAACAAAAAGTTCTAAAATATTTCGTTTTTCTTTAAATCAATTCAAATTTTCTTTCAAAACCACTGCCTTTTCAGGCACCAATTATGGTATAAATAATTAGGTGAAGGTGTAGTTATATATTATTAAATAGTTATGAAGTTCTTTATTTAAAATATTGCGTTGTATTTGCTAGACCCCTTAGCGTTCTTTTTGGTCAAAGCAGTGGTATAAAATAAAAGGAAAAGAAACTTCTTACTTGAATGGTGTCTGCTGTACACAAAATGAAGAGGAGCCTTGTTAACGATATTTAAATCAAATATCTTTATTCATCTTTTGAAGAGAAGAAAGAGGCCTTCATCCGTTGGTCACCTTTTTATTTTAATAAAAAACGTTGGCCCATAAAAATGATCTTTTCCACTCGAAGAAACGTCTTTAAAAATTAAAATACAGCATTAATCCAGATTTTAAAGATGAGAATTTCAATTAAAACTTTTACGCGCCATCAGGCAATAAATTCAGACAGGGAGACATCGTCGTAGAATTTCGCCGGACCACGCATTGTCGGCCGCAGGCAGGCAGGGCCCGCGATCTTTTTGAAACGAAAACTACATCATGACAGTTCATCAACAAAACAGATTCTGATTTAAAATTAACGAAATTTTTAATTTATAGTAAGAAACGGGAACACCATAAGTATCCGGACGACAAGACTTAAATCTATTAGAGAATTTTAAAAATTAGACAATATCTTAATTAACAAATCTGAACAATTCATTTAAAAACATTTATTTTAATTTGTGCCAGCAATCGTCAAATAAACCACGCCTTCGAAAAATGAGCCTCCTTTCACAGCTACCTGATGCATACGTCACAAGAGGGGGAAAGACGGCGCTTCGATGACGTCATCACAATACGAATAGATCGCAGAGAGAAAGCATCAGAAGAGTGCAATACGGCTGCCGAACGATGCTTGAAGAGAAACGCAAAACACTCAGCGTAAAAATAAATACTGAATTGAATCCAAATAATATCGACGTGAAAGGCCGAAAGAAATAAAAATATAACATGATTTAAACATTGTGAGATTTCATATCACAATACCCCCATTTACCGATTAAAATTTTGGCAGAACAAGTGATGTAAAAGGTAAAATGAAATAAAAACCTTTTACAGAAAGGGGATGACAAAATTTTTGCACACCAAACACAGAGAAAAAAATTAAAATATTAAAGTAAAGCCAAACGTTAAACTGCTGCAATTAAAATTAATAGTGGTGACCAAACTGGAAGGGAGAAGAAAAAGAAATACATCAAAAGTATACATAGTATATTCAATAGTATACATATAAAAATGCCAAATCTTCTTATTTATGGCAATTTCTTCTAGTCTGATCTCATCAAATTCATCATCAAAATACTTAAATACAAATGCTAAACAAACATCAGAATTAGCATATATAAAATGAGATATATAAAATGAGCTCATTATCAAATATTTAAATTGGTACCATTAAAAATAGAAGTTGCACTTTACAAGCAACAAAGATCAACATACCTTCAGTATTTGATCAACCGCCTAGGACTTACAATAGAGCATTTATTTTCACTTACTCTAAATAAAAATTGGCCATACTTAAAAATATCTTTAGTACAATTTTCATAATACCATATTCAATTTGTTTTTGTAATTTTATTTTATTTAGTACTAAATACGTAATTGACTTGAAATAACCAGCTGTACTCTACATGAACAAGTAGCCAAATCGTGCACTAAATGACCACTCACACCTAAAACACAGATAGTTATGGTAGTTGCAACTATATATATATATAAGAGAGACATGTCTAAATAAATTAGGTGTTTTAATGCTGAAACATATACAAGACTTAAATCTATTAGAGAATTTTAAAAATTAGACAATATCTTAATTAACAAATCTGAACAATTCATTTAAAAACATTTATTTTAATTTGCGCCAGCAATCGTCAAATAAACCACGCCTTCGAAAAATGAGCCTCCTTTCACAGCTACCTGATGCGTACGTCACAAGAGGGGTAAAGACGGCGCTTCGATGACGTTATCACAATACGAGTAGATCGCAGAGAGAAAGCATCAGAAGAGTGTAATACGGCTGCCGAACGATGCTTGAAGAGAAACGTAAAACACTTAGCGTAAAAATAAATACTGAATTGAATCCAAATAATATCGACGTGAAAGGCCGAAAGAAATAAAAATATAACATGATTTAAACATTGTGAGATTTCATATCACAACCTTTATCTTCAAGACATGTTGAGCCTTCAATCCGTCATGAACAAAGAGGAATACGACAAGTTTGTTCGACAGAGCTATTTCACGATTTGACGCAGCGACAAGTTTTGGACAGGAGTTTGGTCTGATATGACAATTGAGCAAACACTAATGCGATCTATGAAATGCTCTGGAGGACTCACACGGGGACGAGGAATAAATGACAGCGTTTTGAGTAAGTGTGTTCTTGGCGCCATAGCTACCTTTCATATTTGTACCTCTCTGGAAGAATTCTGTGGTTTGACTCTTTCTTCTGGTGAACAACATGAGGTTTTTCGTGAATCTCGGATGAATAGAGATGCTGCGGATACATACAAACTTTCAACTTGGTTTGAAAATCACCCGCCCTTTCCTCAGATAAATAAAATTATATCAATAGCTTCTGGTATTATTGGAGATGAAACTGTCACTTGCTTCAAAGCTTTGGAAATCGGGAGAAAAAAGATGACTGAGGTGTCTGGGAAATGCTACTCAGATGTGAAACTAACTCGGAAAGGTATAGCACAATCACTCAACAGTATGCATAATTCAATCAAATTTCATGATACCACTATAACTGTGGATACTCTAGTTATATTCCAACGGATTTCCTTGTGAAAACGTAGCAATGATGATTTAGAAAATTACCTACAATATGAATTGGCTCCTTATCCTCTCTCTCTTTTCAATGATTGCGGAATGCGCAAGACAAAAAAAAGTGCTTTGTATCAAATATTTGAACAATCAGATCAGATAATAGACCTCCAACAAAAAACAATAGTTGTGGATGATGGCTTCCTGTTACATAAGGTGGTGTGGAAGAAGGGATCTACAATACAGGATATTTGCAACACCTATATAAAGGACGTTAAGAAACACTATTGTGGAAAGAGCTGCAGAATTGTTTTCGATGGATATACTGACACTGTAAACAGTACCAAAGTAGCTGAACAAAATAGAAGGCACTCAGTGAAAACGTCAGTTGACATACATTTTGAAGAACATACTGTCATCAATGTGCCCCAAAATCAGTTTCTCTCAAATAAGAACAATAAGACAAAGTTCATTCCTATTCAGTCCTCTAAACTAAATGAGAAAGGAGTCTTATGCCAGCAAAGTCCTAATGATGCCGACACTCTGATTGTTCAGACTGCTATAGATGCACTGAGTGAGAGTGACAACGTTACTGTTGTTGGACAGGATGCGGATACACTTGTTCTTCTCACAGCCTTAACCCCTTCAGATAAAAATGTATACTTATACAAACCAGGCCAAGGGAAAGTCGTAACTCAGGTATTTTCATCACAACAACAGCAGCAAAAGGGCCTCAAACACATTATACTACTTGCTCATTCATTCTCTGGCTGTGACACAACATCACCTTGTTATAGGAAGGGGAAAGTTGCTATCTGCAAAATGTTGATGCGACGTAAATCATTAGAGTGTGTAAATTCAGTCTTTCGTGACTCAAACTCAGACGTCAGCAGGTGACAGAGGCGGGGCGTAAGTGCTTCTTGAATATATATGGAGCTCCACATACTACAACGTCACTCAACTTACATAGGTTTCATGCCTTCATAAAGTCCGTTTCAAACATGAGACCAGAATTAGCATCCCTGCCTCCCACAGAAGGAGCAGCAATGCAACACTCATACCGGGTTTTTCATCAGATACAGCTGTGGCAGGGCAATGAACTGTCTCCTGAGATTTGGGGTTGGAAACTCAAGCTCGATCATACATTAATGCCTATCACAACCACCGATCCTGTTGCCCCTGAGGAAGTACTACACCTCATCTTCTGCCAGTGTACAACCGGTTGTGGGAACAAATGTGAATGCAGAAAAACAGGAATAACATGCACTGCTGCCTGCCACTACTGCCATGGAGACTGCTCAAACAGTGCGCCACCTGTTGAGGAGGATGCCCTAATGGAAATAGAACACAAAAAACATCTTTTGAGATTTCACATTGAACCCGGGGTAATCAAAATGATCAAGGACTTGAATATATTGTTTAATCCTATATCATTATATTTTACGCATTTTTCATTTTTGTATGTTTTATGTTAACAAAAAAATGTCATTTGATAAAGTTATTGTTCAGGCTTTCATTCTTCTGACCACATCATTTATTAATGTTAGTTTATGTTTAGGTTAAGTAGATGTAATGTAAGTGCCGTGGACCCGCTCTTTGGCGCTAGTGTGACTTTTGACAAATTTCTTCATTTTTGAATGAGATTATCTCTTTACCTATGGACTTTAGAGAAAAATGTATATAACCTATTTTGTAGAGAATTTAATTGTCTTTATTTTTTGTATTGACAATTTTTCCGTAGGAGTTATAGCTTACAAGATATTAACATAAAACCGGAAAATGGTACCTTCTTTTACCTCCCCCCCCCATCGCGCTCACCCCCTACCTATCAGGACTTTTAGTATGTTCATTAGTAGACCCTCCCAAACAATATCACCAAGTTTGAAAACTTAACGTAATTATGTCCCAAAATGACCCAAAATCTGCCTAATTTGACTGGACTATATAGGGTAAATCTTGTAATCATTTTGAAAATCAAAAATTTTTTTTTGACGGATTAACATGTTTCAGACACTGGAGATTCCGAAAAATATATTTTTTGAAAAAAAATTTGCCATCCGTCTGTCTGTAAATGCTCTATCTCCCAAACAAATTGAGATAGAGACTTGAAATTTGGTATGTACAGAGGTGTGAAAATTATTAGAATAATTGTGATTTTTTCAGTTTTTCTTGATTAATATTGTATATACTTGCAATGTTTCATGAAAGGTAATTTGTTTTGTTGATCCAGTCAATTTTTCACTCCTTTAGAATAGTTTTGGGGATATAATTTTGTTAAATGTTGCCATTTTAAAAACAAAAATATTTGATCCTAAGTAATCAAGTTATTTGCATTGTATAAAGAATTTGTTTGATTAACAAACTAATTTAAAATAAAATTTTAAAATCGCCTGCTTGCTGTGCTAGTATTTTCTTTCTTTTCTTGAGTTGGCATCAGAATTATTTTATTCTTAAAATAAATCTTTTAGCTGTTTTGATTAGTTTATACTAATTGGTAGCTTTTTTTCATTTGTAAAAGGATTAGTGTGTAATTATGGGTAAAGCAAGTGATATTTCTCCTAGAAAACTAGCTGTGGTAAAGTGTCTCATCGAAGAAAATCTCTATATACAACAGGAAATCACTAATAAAGCAAAAATTTCGCAAGCATCTGTGTGTAGAATAAAAATATCTTTGGACTCCAAATGTGAATATGAAAATTGTTGTAAGGAAATGCGGAAGGAAAAGTAAATTTACTGCAAGAACAGAAAGGAGATTAATTCAAATTGCTAAAGCTAACAGAAGAGCAATTAGTCATGAACTAAAAATCTCTTTGTAAGCGTATGGAGCAAATGTATGTGATTCTGCTATCCGTAGAAAGCTCATCTCAGCTGGACTCCGTGCTCGTTGTCCTCGAATAAAGGCAAAAATCACATCTGCTATGGCAAAGAAAAAACTTGCTTGGGCAAAAGCTGTGCAAGAACAATTCGGAAATGACTGGAGCAAGGCGAGAAATATTAATTTTCTTTTAATTAATCATTTGAATTCAAATTGTCCATTTCTTTTCCTGAAATCATGTTTTTTGCATACTGACTAAAAATACAGAACAGTTTATAAATTTGATTAAAAATTTCTTTATAAGAATATTTCTCTACAAATTACATACCTTAAAGTATTTTTTATCTTTTAGGTAGGTTTTTCTGATAAATCAATGTTTAGAATATCAGAAGAAAACAGTCAATATGTTAGAAGTACCAGTGAAGAATTTTCCCCAAGCACAAACGGTTACCTACTAAAGTAATGGGTTGAAACGTGATGTCTGCTCAGAGTACTGGACGGTTATACATTGTAGAGGGCATGATGGACAAGTTTCAGTATAAAAAAGTGCTTGAACAAAGACTAATTCCACAATTAAAAGACTGGTTTCCAGATAGAGACTTCATATTCATGCATGATGCAACTCCGTGCCATAAAGCTTCATCTGTACCCAAATTTTTAGATGAAAAAAATATGAAAACACTTCCATGGCCTGGAAGCAGTCCAGATATGAACCCCATAGATAATCTTTGGGCCATTGTAAAGAAAAAATTAAAGAAATGCAACATCACAAACAAGAATGGTCTGATAGAAAGACTCATCCAAATTTGGCACTATGACAATGAAATACAAATTAATTGCCAAAAACTCATACAAAGTATGCCAAGATGTATCGAATCTTTAATAAAAACAAGGGGATGCACACTAAATATTAAATGTATCAATATTTTTTAAATAATGTATTACTTGTTTAATATAACAAGATTTTATTGTAAATTTCACAATTATTCTAATAATTTTCACACCTCTGTACTTAGTATGTAATAATGGGAAGAAGCTTATTGAATTTCAGTAACCTCGATTATCTGGAACTTTTTTTTTCGCTCTCGAAATATTCATTCTGATAAAAGGTATATAAAAATTTTTGAAATTGTTTATTTTAAGGAGTGAATATAAAAGACAATAAAAAAACATAAATTTTGCATAAAGAATGATAGGATAATTAGTTGCTGAGTTATTTATAATCATATTTTCCACACTCTTCAATTTTTCATGACCCTGTATTTCACTCAAATTTCAATTCAAAGATATATTTTAATTAGAAATGAGACGCTTAATCCGACACAGTAAACTGTTAGTTAATATGATTATCAATTATGGAGTTATAATGATGTTTCTTTTACACAATTCAGTAATAGAGCATTTAAAGTTTATGACGTCATCAAGCCACGATTTTATTCGAATTGCAATACATTTTATAAATAGTTTACACATGTTTTATTTTCATATTTTATATTATGCATATCCATGATGAGTAAGTATTACGGTGGCCTCTCAATGACTAGTTTTATGAAAAAAATGATCAATTCCATAGTAGTGTTTATTAAGGCATATTCTAGGGTAAAGAAGTAATTTTAAAAATGCAGATATTTTACTTCTATGCCACAAGTTTTTTTCTCCTCACAATTATTTTTTAAATGTACGTTTGTGTGATGTATTTCATATTTGACTGTCTCTGTATATATGACCATTGGTCACTACTGAAAATTGTTCGGCGGTAATTTTGCATTTAAAATTTCATAACCATTAAGCATTACTATATTTTATTTGCAACAGTGGAAATGAATATTATGTAATTTTAACACAAAGTGTTCAATTTCAATAGAATAAAATATGTTGAAATGTTTTTTCCCTATTTTTAAACCAATCTCCCCCATCCCCTTCCCCACAAATGATATATTAAAAAAAAGTTTATGTGAGGGTGTAGAAAACAAGAAAATATAAGCTATATTTCTTCATGATTATAAGTTGTAAAATATAAATGTACTGTCTGACAAAAAATAACCAAACATGCAAATTATTAATTTTTTTGATTATTTTTCATACTTTTATCAATTTTTAAGATTTCTTCATGCTTCTTTCCATTATCTTGAAAAATGTGCTTGATGACTATTTCATACTCTAATCAGTCTTGAATTCAAACATTTTTTTCTATAGGAGATATTTCAGAAGTTTGGGGGGGGCATGAGGGGGGTGCATTATCATGGGCAACAGCAAGGGAAGACAGTTGCCCCTTCCTGAATTTGAAATTAAATTCTGTAAATTTTGATGTTGAAAAAAAAAAATTTTACTTATCTCAAAGTGACATGACTAATTACGCACTAACAGAAGAAAGAACTAAGAAATTTTGGACAGGGAGATATGCCTCGCTGAAACTCCAATGCAACACAAGTTTTTAATTTTGTAATTTAGCATTTATGTGCTGAAAAATTATCTTACCTGACGAAAATGAGATGTAAAAAAAGATTGGTATTTTTTATTTGTAAAATTTCTGTATTGCATGATGCGGACTAGCAGCATATCTGTTAAAATATCTTACATTTCCCTATGTTTCGTCGGCATCCATGACATTATGGTATTCAGAGGGAGGGATTTGTACTTTTGGGATATTAATTAACGGAAAATGTGGATCACCAGTATCAAATATTGCTATATTAAGATAAGATGATTTCATAGATTATTCTGAATAAGAGTGATTTTGGAAAATAATTTTTCTACTGATGAGGCGATTTGCAAAAACATTCATCAGGTGTATTGTAAAATCTAAAAATTGCAAATTAATATTTTCTAATTTCACATTACTGCCCATCTCATAATGTCTCGTAATGTATTAGTTACACTCTAAGAAAAATAAGATTTATGAAAGATATGTTTGTGTTTAAAATACTATTACATAAGACAAATAATTCCCATTTAATAATTATTAAATATATATATGCCTTTAATGTTCACATAAATGTACAGTATGAGTAATTTATGCAAGCTTAAGTTATTTAATAGTTTTGACCACTTTTGAGTAGTTAAAACCAATTTTGACCTCTTTTAGGGGGTTAAAATCAGTTTTGACCACTGTCTTGGTTCAAATTAATTTTGACCAATGAAAATTACAACCCTGCTAAAAATAGCAAATAAAAGTTATGCAGAAATATGTTATATACAATAATAGCCCCTTGTTATAATGCTCATTTTAATTATATAGTTCTGTTTCTGTGCCACACTTTCGTGCTTCAAAATTATTCGTTCTTTAAGAATAAAAATGCTGAGTTTATGCAATTCTCCTTTCTTGCAATTACCCAGCTGAGCCCCGGAGAACAAAACCCATGAAACGTCATGATGCCTGGATATGTTCTGGCCAATTAACTGTAGGGAATTCCCATTTCTTTGATGTTGCACTGTAGTGGAGGTACATCATATTTAAAATGGAGCACACATTTTTGCATATCTTTTTTTACAAATAACTTGCTAAAATTACTGATGACTGGCCACCCTGCCCATCCTGAAAATGCCTGCACCAACTGGCTATTCTCAGTGCTCTAAACCATGAGAGAATTAAGTTCAAGTTACTCTCAATTCCCCTGGGTTTGACTTAAAAAAGGATCATTGTGTACTAAAAAAGAAATAAAGTCAATTCCCAGGAAAAGACTGTGTTATTTTTAATATGCCACAACTACACCGAGAGATGAAAACTAACATGATGAGAAACCTAAACAAACTGATATGACGAAAAGTGGATGCGTAGTAATATTCTTACATATATATTAATATTTGAAAATATATATCAGGGGTGTTTCGCAACCCTGCTTAAGAAATTCTGAAATTTCATCAAATAAAAAAAAGGATGGAGAATATGATTAATTTTTCTGTGATTCACTAGTATTTTCAACATGATTAAACATGTTAAAAATACTAGTGATTTACTGAAGATACTTCCAAAATTTTCATTATGCTTCAGATTTTAATTAACAATCACAAAAAAAAAATTATTCACAATTCCTGAAATCAAGAAATACACAAGGCAAAAATTCCTGAAATCAGGAGAAATTTCTCTGAACATTCACTCCTAGTACACTATTTCGAATTATTTTTAATTAATGCTGTTTTACAAATAATAATAAAAAGTAAATGCCTTTTTTGACTTAAAAAAAATAGTCATTTCCTGACAATAAGTAAGTAAAATAGCAATAAGATAATTTTACCAAAAATATTTGTAAAAGTTGAGACTCTTGCAGATTAAAAATAAAAAAAAGTCCTACCAGCCTGTACCAGGAGAAAAAGATAGCTTTTCTATATCTTCATTATAAAATTTTAGCTAATGTTACTCAAAACAACAAGCTAAAATGCAAAGAATTCGATTACAGAAGATTAGTTAATACTGAATTTGAATACGAAATTTGCCAAATTAGTCAACTATGGCCAAGTTGGTTTCATTTATGAAGACTTATTTTGGTCACCAAGTAGGCAAGAATTTGGCACTAACGGATATGAATATATAGTTTTATACGTATGATAGGGAAAATGATTACAAAAATGAAAGTTAATAATTTGTGAGAAATTGTGTTAGAATTTCAAACTGCTCAATCTCAGCCATTTTTTAAGATAGAGGTAAAACAAAAAATGCTCCGGAATCCTTGTATCAAGGCCAAGGTCTAACATGTAAGCAAAAAATAAATTTGAATTTTTAACTTTTTTGTATATTTATTTTAGTTTTCAATCTTTCAGTGGCCGCCATTTTGAAACAAGATGGCAGACCAAGCTGGCCAACAAACTCGGTCGAGACATTGGTGAGCTTAATACACACAATTAGTTTCATCCAAATTGATTTATAAGTACGAGTGTTATCATATGACATAGATCAGATATATATATATCAATCAACATTTGAATGGAGGGTGGTTTTGGTGTCTGTGGTTCATAATCGGTGAAAAAAACCCAAAATTTTTTGGAATAGCTTTCCTCCAAACGGCTGCAATAGGTAGCTTTATACTTTTTTGTATTGAAAACTACCTAAAAATCAATACTAGTAAATATATTTTACTTATAAATACGTAACAAGCATCTGTTTCCATTATAAGGGGAAAAAAAGTATTTGATGATATTTATTTACTATAACATAGGTCCGAAATGATTAATGTTTTTAAGAGCATATGAAGGATAGCCATTGCTATTTAAAATTTTATTTTGAACCCTAATTAAATGGTGAGAACTTTCCTGGCCAGACACCACATCTGATCCAAAGAGGATCTTGCACTCATGATTAAATTTACAGGCAATAGATTAATGAGCATACATAGCAGTCTTCGGCTTGGAGCCAAGAATAGAACACGCAAGCTTTGGGTTAAAAGCCCATGCATTAGTAACAGGCATACTGCAGCTCCCATCACAAACTGAAAACATGCACCCACAAACTAAGGCACATAATAAAATTATTTTAAAATTAATCTAAAATGAAAATCATTTGTATTTCTGAAATAAAACTTCTCTTCTTTCCATGGTTATATCTCTTCAAATCCCATCATTTAAACATATTTAATTCCAGATGAATTACTATTTAAATATACAACTGCTTGAACTTGATTCAGTAAATGGAATCCAACTTCAGGAAATAGTAAACAAATGAACCATTTTGTGAGCTTATCTTTCAAACAACAAATGCTTGAGTTTTGTCTTAAACTTAATCTAGGAAGTGATTTTAACGATGGCTTATTCAAAGTATAAAAATTTAAACTTGTTCAAGGTCTAAATAGTGTTTCCCCTAGGCATTTTCGAGAGGGCATAGCGCCCTGCCCATTTTTTTATAGTTGTAATTGCACCCTGCCTGTTTTTATATTATATAGCTAGAAATGTGCCCTGATTATTTTGGGTTCACAAATTTCACCAAAAGGTTGCTGGAAAATATCTCAAAATTCATCTATTGGTTCCGAGAAAATATCGCAAAATTCGTCTATCAGTCGCAAGGAAAAATCTCAAAATTTGACAAATGGTCGCGTGTAAAAGAATTGCGAAATTTAGCAGTTGGTTGTAGGAGAAAAATCGCGAAATTCATCTACGATCGCATGAAAAACCCCCGTACGTTTTGCCATTAAGATGCGGAAAAAACCGGGAAATTCGCCTATTGGTCGCAAGAAGCCCCACTGCAAAATTCACTTATCAGTCGCAAGAAAAAACTGCAAAATTCGGAAATTGTTAGCAGGAAAATATCCGAAATTTGTCAGTTGCTGGAAAAATCATGAAACTATTCAGTCAGTCACGGGAAAGAAAATAGTGAAATTCACCCATTGATCGCATGAGAAAAATTGCTAAATTTGTCAATCGATTGCAGCAAAAAATAGAGAAATTTGTATATCTGTCATGAAAGAGCATTTATTTTTTTTAAGAACGCTGTATTGAAATTTGTAAATTAGTATATAGAGAGAAAAAATGACTAATTCGTGTTCCAGAATTTTTTAATTTAATTTTAATTTAATTTATTTATTTTTTGAGATAGTAAATATTAAGATATTTTTTAATAATTTATATTGTTTTAAAGAAAAATGTTCCTGAAATAAATGGCTATTTTTTGGAGGGGGGGCAGGTGGTAGATAGACAGCATTGAATGCATGAAAAACTTCACCGTGCAAATTGATCTCAAAGAAATGTGTTTTTTAGAATAATAAATATTTTTTTAAACAAATTTTTTAAGTTAAAAAAAAAAAAAATTAAATATCAAATCCATTACATCTACTATATATATATAAAACACAAACGGAAACTTACAAATACTTTACAATAGAAAAACTAGTCGGATGTGCCAATCCCAAAACTTTTTTATATCCCACACAGGTTTCACATACACTAAAAAGAGCAAACTATATCAAGGTCTAACTGAATCTAAAGTTTGATGAAAATCTGTGCATTAGTTCTTGAGATATAATTATTGTGATAATAATGAAAAAAGTAGCATAGCAGCGCCACCCGTTGGGATATTTGCCCCAAAACGTAATCAGCATCTAGTTATGTCAAGGTCTAACAGAATCTGAAGTTTGATGAAATTCCGTGCATTAGTTCTTGAGATACAGCTATCGTAAAAGTAATGAAAAAGTAGTATAGCAGCGCCACCTGTTGAGATATCTACACCAAAATGTAATCAGCGTCTATTTATGTCAAGGTCTAACTGAATCTGAAGTTTGATGAAAATAACTGCATTTGTTCTTGAGATAGAGATATTGCGGAAAACGCAAAAAATGCAGCATAACAGCGCCACCTGTCAGGCAATTTTCACCAAAACTAATCAGCACCAATTTATATTAGGGACTAACTGAATATAAAGTTTTATTAAATTTCACACATTAGTTCTTGAGATAGATCACCCACAAAATTTTTGTCACATACAGAGACAGAATCACAGACAGACATTTTCTAAAAACAGTCAAATCGTGTTCAGGACCATCTAAAACGTATAAATCCGTGGAAAATTTTCATGAATCCAATACTTTCTTCTTGTAAAGATAGAAGAAAGTAATATGTTTATGTGTGAATATTAAAATAAGAAGACAACTTTAAAATAATTAAGCTATTACTTATGAAAAGCACTAACAAGCCCTTTTCATAAAAAGTGCCAATTTTGTTCAACTGAAGCACTTCTTTTTTTGAAGGAGCACCCTGCCCTTTTTTATTCTGGGGTAAACACTATTTAGACCTGCCCTCTCTTCCCCATACATTTAAAAAAAATAATTTTATGCATTAGAATAATAAACTGTGCATGAAAAGGGGGGGAAATATCAAAAGCTCATTAAAATGTGAAAATGAATTTTTTTTATACCCTTAGCTTCTTTTGTAGTAGGTTTGAATACTTTAAGACTTGCTTTCTTTGTTTCTTCGCCAGTCGTTTTATGAACATCGTCAATATCAACATCTGGAAAAAATAATACTGCTTTTTCCACACAAATTAACATTTTCGCTGCAGCATAATCACTAACAATAGAGAATAGCTATTAATATAAATGAGAATTTTTATACGCTTAATCAACAATATATTTAGCATTCAAGGATTATAACAAAAAACATAACTGATGTTATACTTAATTAATTGCTAAAAGGTGTAAAATAAAAACTATAAAAATAGCAAAAGAGGTTTTAATAAACTGTTTACATTTTTTGGCTCTGCTGAAGCGATTAGCAAAACAAATAATAAGAATATTCTATAGTTGCACGATCTATAATGTAATGATTTGAAATGCCATCATTCAATTTTTCAAGTACTCTCTTGGAAAGTCATTTTATTTTTACTTGAATGTTTATTTCCATTTTCGTAACCATGGAGTAATTCAACCCATAATTTTAGTAAGTTAAATGATGCTGCATCATTACATATCGAATTTCTATGTGTTACAATATCTATGGTTTATCTTATAATGGATGGATAATATAGGTTGGAGGGGAAAATTCTCTTACTTCCATTGCTATTTATTTGGATGATATCTTCTTGATATAATCTTGCAAGGGCTGTGGTTTTTCTATTATATTTTATATCAGCTATGTACTCCTATTTTCTATAACTAAATTTCCAGCTAGTCATACCAATATAGTAATTTTTTGATCAATTGGCTTTAATAAATTATTTTTCATATACTCCGGAATAATTTTCAAAATGAATTAGGTCAATCTTACAAGGAGAGTGTCAAGCTTGGTAATCACAGATTTTGATTATTTTTATATATGTTGTAGGGTAGAAGCCCTTTAGTCTCAGATTCAATAGATTTTATACAATGTTCCTTAGTTCTCGAGAAATGGGGGGTCTAATATTATAACACAACCTAAATACTTACTTTGTAATGAAAGAACTGCGTTGGTCATAGCTCAGTTGATATGACGGCTGCTCATTGATCCGAGGGCCCGGGTTCGAGGCCAGAACGCTCTACGTTTGTTTTTCTCTTTTTTTTATAAATATACTTGTAATTATAATTTAATAATCTCAATTAAAAATTATAATATTGTGCATTAATTATAATGTTAACCTATTTATTTTTTTATCTGTAACTAAATCATTGTATAAAACATCATAAATGGTTAATTAAAAAAAAAATCACTTAAAATGTATTTCATGTATGTTTTATCGATGAACCGATATTAAACAATTGTGTCAATTCGTGATTGTAAAGAAACGTCATTTATAAATTGCCTTAACAAGGGAAGTCAATGCGATGTTAATACTACTCTGTGTTTAAAGTAAGAAGCATAATTATATAAAAAATTAGCATAAAAATTAAATAAAAATATATTTATGTTTTATTTTATTGTAACTAGAGGGCGCCACAACAGACTTCAGGTATTTCTTTTTTTAGTTTGGTGCAGTTAAGTGGTTCTTCTTTTCAATCTTTATCGCACAAGTGCGTATCATTCTATAATAGCTTATAATCATACAAAAAAGGAAGAAGCAAGCTGTAGTTCACAAAAAGATCAATCTGAAGTGTCAGGATTCGATGAAAATCAGAAAAGTGATGTCACAAATGTGTTGAAGTACTGTAAAATTTTATTTTTAACAAAAAATCCAGCGTCTGCAATATCTTCGTTTTCTACTGCGATGGGAGAAGAATTCTATAATTTGATAGTAAATATGCTGATTTTGTAATGATTTTTAATTTTTACCAGTCAATAATAGATCCAATTTTTTTTAATCTATTTAAATGATAAGAAATGTTTAATAATGGTTTAAAAATCAAAAATGCTAAATTAAAATTTAATTATGTTAACAAAATTTTTAATTGAGATTATTAAATTATAATTACAAGTATATTTATAAAAAAAAAATGAGAAAAACGTAGCGCATTCCGGCCTTGAACTCGGGCCCTCGGATCAACGAACAGATGCCATATCAACTCATCTACAACCAATGCAGTTATTTCATTACAAAATAAGTATTTAAGTTGTTTTATAATATTAGACCCCCCATTTCTCGAGAACTAAGGAGCGTTGTATAAAATCCATTGAACCTGAAACTAAGGGGCTTCTACCCAACAACATATATAAAATTAATCAAAATCTGTGATCACCAAGCTTGGCACTCTCCTTGTTAGTGCAAATGATATCCTTTAATTTTGGAGGGGGTTTGGCTATTAAGCAGATATTGAAACATTTTAAGACTATTTTTATTTCCCAAAAAAGCTTGGAAAATATTGAAGAGCATAAAGTTTGTATTTTTGTGAATCAAATTTGCTTTCTGAATTCTTTAATAATGGCAATTTCCAGGATTAATTTGTTAATATGATGTACCTTAAAACCATTATTAAAAGTAAATCTATAATAATATAAGATCAATTTTTAATCTAATTGATTTCCCATTTAACATTTAAAAAATATATAATCAATACATACTTTCTTTTGTAAAAAAGTTAGTATTCGGCTGCAGAATATTTTGTATTTGGCCTAAAATTTGGCATTCAGTCAAATCACTATTCATTACATCCCTAATTAAAAATAAAAAGAGGGGGAGGGGCATTAAAATAATCTTGACATGCCATAAGGAGAATGTTTTACATCTGATATTTATAAAAGAATTTTCAATTTCTTTATTCCAATGACTTTCAAAGAGTGAAACTGTATCAAGACAAAGTCACCAGTCATAGTTCAAAAACTACTGCTGCTTTCTTGAAAAAATGAAAACTAACACAGATATTGCATATATACCTTTTCAACATATTCCTGCATAGTCCCCTGATATTTTATCGATGGAATGTTGTGTTTTTGGAAGAGCTCTTTCTAAGGGCAAACCCACCAAGATTGATGGACCCTGGAAAGTAGTGAAAAAGGAAAAGCAATACCCATGGAAATTTTACGAAAAGCTCTTCCATCATGGAAAACACAATGCAAGTCAGAAACAAGGATATCAGATTGAACATTTAAAAAATATTTTTTTATATTTTAAGCATTTGTAAAGAATTGAGCTTCGACATCCAGCTGCACTATGTGTCATTCTAGCATTTCCTGTGAGTACACTTAACTGCATACCTTCCCTCGCTATTTTTGCCTTGAAGACTAGCAGACGCCGAATTCTATTGTACTGTGAGCGGAAAGTTCGGACAGTGATGAAGTGGTAAGGCGTTACCCAAAAAGGGGTCTTATGCTTTGATCCTTGCCGAGTTCGTGGGAAAGAGTTCATCTGCGAGAGAAGCAATCTCTGCACACGATTTTTAGGTTTGCGCCCGAAACTTTGCCCTTTGTCTTAGAACGTCCAATGACGGACTTAGTGAAAACGAAACAGAGGGATCTCAAGGCTGCTAAGAGGCTGGAGAGTTTCGAGGGGCCCGCCTCGACAAAGCCCCCGCCCCCAGAAGAAGTTCTCCTGCGAGAATGAAAAAGTGAGAGAGGACAGTTTTTGGAGAGATCGAAAAGGAGAGTGTTGACTCTCTGGAGAAGGGAAAAGGAAACGTCAGTTTCTAACTCAGCGTGGTGTAAGCGCTAGTGAGGTCCGACCTCTAGAATTGATACAGCAGGTATCCGCTGAAAATCCCAGCGAAGTGAAAAAGCACACCAAGTGCGAGAGTGAGAGTTCTTAGACTCAGAATTAACGAGCATTAGTAGATCTTCCGAAGAGAAGGAACGGACGAGCCTTGGTCCGAATGAACTTTGTTTTGTAGTCACGACTGTCTGTAATGTTTAGAGACTTTTGTTTGTTTCAGTTACACTTGGAGTCAAGAGGTCATTAATTTATAAGCGATTGACTCACGAAAAATAATTAAATGCTGTATTGACGTCTTGTATATATTTTTCATTAGAATTAACATTGTTATACAATAAAATTCTATTTTCTAATTTATGCGAGAAATTCTCTGTGCCAACGATCCGATCTCGCTACCACTCACCATCTTTTATCGGGTCGGTATAAAGGAGTTACTACAACTGGTGGCTTGCGGTGATGGATTAATTAGCAGAAATTAATGACTTTCTCTAAAGACAAAGAGTGGACTCTGAAATATAAATCATCAAAGTGCTCCAAGAAAGAGTCTCCTTGTGACTTGTGACCTGAGTCTCCTTAGACGCCCCTGTGGATCAACACAGCATCAGAAAGAGAAATCTACCAAGAATTCTGGAGAGTGTTCCCCCATCAGAAAGAGAAATCTACCAAGAATTCTGGAGAGTGTTCCCCCATCCGGAAGAGTCCCCATCCGAAAAGTGTGACAGAAAACCCCGTCTGTGCTCCTGAGAATCTCTGAAGTCTGTGCTTCTGACGCCCTGAAAGACTCTTAGTAATGGAGGTAAGCTCTTTTTATACTCAGAGTGGCTTTAATTGTTATTAGTGTTTGTATAGGTGTTGTAGGCTTCAAAAAAAAAAAAAAAGTTGTATGTTTATTTTTGTAAGAGTAAATATTTTGAGAAATTTTTCCGGTAGAAAAAAAAAAGTATGATGAGATATTTCCGATATAACTGTAACTTATTTAATAGACAAATTTTGTAGTTAAAATTAAATTATTGTTGAATTAATTTAATGCAAACTGAGAGTTGTGCAGTGTTACAAAATTTTAGCTGAATCTATAAATGAGAGATCATTAAAAAAAAAAAAAAAAAAAAAAAAAATTATCGAACGCATTTCATATTTCAAGATAACAGAGCTGATTTTATATGTTTTTTGTGAATTATTCTAAATCTTTTAAGAGTGGATGCAGAGATTAAGACCACCATTGATTAAAAGAGAAAGGAATTGAATAAGACTTTTGAAATTTAAAATATTTTTGCTGTGCTTTTTGAAATTGAAATTTTTGTTTTGTGTAGAATTTATCCCATATGTATTTTATAACCAAATACCAAGGTGAATGTAGACGTTAGGATAGAGTTGCTTATCTTTATATGTTGCATATTTCCTATATTATTGTTAAGCGTACTATTTTTATGAGCGTATATTTTGGTAATATTTTGACGCACTTGGTAGGATTTGATTTAATCTTATTGTATTGTTTTATAATTGTGGGAAAGATAATTTCTAATTTTAAACTTTAAAAATGTCGGAGCTTAAATATTTTAGGAAAGCTGATTTGCAAACGTTAGCTTGCGAATTTGAGGTCATTTTAGAGGAAAATGATACTGTACCGAAAATTATAAAAAAAAATAGAGTCGTCAGAGGGATTTGATAAAGAGCTAGTCTTAGCGCAAATTAAACTGTTAGAAAAAGACAGGGAAAATAAGTTATTGGCGGAGAAGGAAGAGAATGATAGACTTCAGTTAGAGAAAGAAAGATTGTGGGAGAAAGCAGAAAAAGAAAAAGAACGCGAACATGAGTTAGCTAGATTAAAAGCGACACAAGAGTCAGATGACCGGAGTACCGCATCCAGTAGCATCTCAGTTAGAACGAATCATTTACCCCTGAAAACAATTATGCATCGCTTTGATGAAAAGAATTCGGATATTTCGTTGTTTTTGAATTTATTCGAGAGACAGGCAAAAAAATGTAATCTAAATTCGGATGAGTTGGTGACGAACTTACTATCATTATTACCTGTGGGAATGGCTGAGTTAATTTTGAGAGAACCCGAAGACAAAATTGATGATTTTCAATATGTGAAAGAAAAATTGTTAGAACGATATCGTTTGAATGCAGAGACGTACAGACAAAAATTTAGTCAGCATCCCCGAAATCCTAATTCAGTTTGGAAGGACCTGATCTTTGAACTTAATAGTTTTTTAGAAGGATGGCTGTCATGCTTACAAGTTTCGGATTTTGAGGGTTTGAAAAATTTGCTTGTCACGGACCAAATCAAACGGAGAGCGTCTCCAGAAATGCGCGAACATTTTATAGATAACTGGGCGGAGATTAAAGATCCCGAAAAGTTAGTGAGGCTTTTAGATGCGTACGAGGCAATCAAGCGCCCGTCAAAAAAAACTTGGAATACGAAACTCCCTTTAGAGAAGAATTTTGAAAGACCCAGGACTTTTGAAAATGGGCGAAACCGTAACAGAAATCCGGATAACTTTAACTGGAGGGATCGCGATGATCATAAAGAAAGGGAAAGGGTTTATGAAAAAAGGCGAGAAGTTAAGTGTCATGCGTGTTTTCGAAGCGGGCACTACAAAGTAGATTGTCCGGAAATTAAAAAGAGAGATGTTGCACGGGTCGGTCACTTAATAAGTATGCCGACACTTGAAGAAACTTTCTTCAATTATTTGAGTAAAGTATTAGTGAATGGAATTCAGGCAACTGCTTTAAAGGACAGTGGGAGCCAGATAGATTTGGTCCCGCACCATTTAGTCAGTCAAGATAATTTGAATGGAGATCATGTTTGGATTAAAACCCCGGTGGACAGGAAATTGTACTGCTTACCTATAGCAGAAGTCACTTTAGAAATTGAAGGTGTAGGAATCATTGAAACCAAGGCAGGAGTAAATAATAGCGATTCAGACATGGATTATTATTTGTTGGGCAATCAATCTCAAAAGTTATTAGAGCAGGCGAATATAAAACCCGAGTTAGTAAATGCAGTTTTGACGCGGGCTCAAAAGAAAAAAATTGACCATACTCCAAAGCTGGAAGATAAGCGGATTATGTTTTCCGATAAGGAAGGGGAGAATGTTCACCGACGCGATGAAGCGGAAACTTTGAATCCGGTAAATAAACAAATTATGATTTCCGAGGGGGAAAAAGAAATTTCTAGCGGGAATGTTGAAGCGGAAACTTTGAATTCCGAGGAAGAAAAAGAAATTTCTAGCGGCAATGCTGAAGCGGAAACTTTGATTTCCGAGGAAGAAAAAGAAGAGGATATTTCTAGCGAGAATGTTGAAGTGGAAACTTTGAATTCAGTAAAAGAAAAAGAAGGGGGAATTTTTCGCGAGTGCAGTGAAGCGGAAGCGTTGAATTCAAAACTAGAGGGTGAAAATCTAGAAAACCCTATTGAACTGGTCAGTGTGGATAAGGGATTATCGCCTTTGCCGATATGTGAGGAGTCTTCGTTCTTAGCAAACATTGAAAGATGGGTTAGTAAAATGGAAAATGACAGGTATCCATCTCTCGAAGAGATTAGAGGGAAAGGGGAAATTGAAGAAACGCATTGTAATGCCGGAGATTCTTTAATAGTGGCAAAAGCCAGAGACAATCGCATGAGTGGGGGAATGCGGGTGCTTGTCCCATTGCCTTATCAGGCAGATATTTTTGGCGCGTGCCTTGAAAAAGTGTCATTACACTTAGGGAAAGGGAAAGTTAAAGGAAATGTGTCAGGATACTTTGACTTCGGGAGAAGTTTGATGAATGATTTAGCGACCGCATTTCTAAAACGGTTCTGTGTTAAGATGAGAGATTCGATAAGCGATAGTATTGCATGTTGGCATCGAAAAGTTAGAAAGCTTTTGAAAGCGTTAGTATTTGGAGAATGGATAAGAGAAACGGAGGAAAATAAATTCGTGAAGGGATGTGTGTTTAATCTCACGAACAGGTTAAAAAGAGGTCGAGCTTTAGCCGTTAAAAATGTGTCAGAAAAACGAGAAAAGAGGAAATTTTGGTTTGACAGAAAGGCTGTAAAACGGAAGCTTAATGTGAAAGATGAGGTTTCAGTGTTAACTACCAGAAAGCCAATTAAAATGTCAGATAGTCGGATAGGGCCGGGAAGAAAGGAGTCAATAATTACGGAAGCAAATTATATTGTGAATGTTCCTGGGAGGCGACAGAAATCCCAGATTTCTCACTTGAGTTTAGTAAAGCCTTACAGAAAACGGGTGGAGTTAGCAGATATCTTAACGCGGGAAATAAACGCACTTGAGGAATTCTGTTTACTGTATCTAGATGATATGGCGATTTTTTCAGACAGTTGGGAGGACCATATGCGTTATCTAGAAATAGTATTAAAAAGGGTGAATGACGCGAAACTAAAAATCAAATTGGCGAAATGCAAGTTCGCTCAGAAAACCGTAAAATATCTTGGGCATATTGTAGGTGAGGGCAGACGGAGGCCAGCTGAGGCGAAAGTAAGGGCAATTAAGGAATTACCGGTTCCGAAATCGAAAACTGAAATTCGTAGATGTTTGGGAATGGCTGGATATTATTCCCGGTACATAAAAGATTATGCAGTGATTGTAGAACCATTAACGAGGGCGCTTAAAGGGAAAAATAAAAAAGAAAAGATTGCATGGAGCGACGAAATGGGAAAAGCCTTTGAGACTTTGAAAATGAAACTTACTGAAGAACCGGTGCTTTACGCTCCTAATTTTCAGAAAGAATTCATAGTACAAACTGATGCTAGTGACTTAGGTATTGGCGTGGTTTTGGCTCAAAGAGAGGGATCGGAAGAGCACCCCATAATATATTTAAGTCGAAAATTTACTGATAGTGAGAAAAGTTTCTGCGCCACTGAAAGAGAGTGTGCAGGGATTATTTTTGCGATAAAAAAGTTAAGGCATTATATTGATGGACAAAACTTTTCTATCGAAACCGATCACAATCCTTTGGTGTTTCTAAAAAGAAATTCTGGAAATAATCCCAGATTATTAAGGTGGTCCTTAGCTCTGCAACCTTATAATTATGCCATTTCTCATCGCGCAGGCAAAGACATTCCGCATGTTGATTGTCTGAGTCGAGTTTAAGGAGATTTCTTGATAAACTTTTGTATATAATTATTTTAAGATTTTTTATTTTTTATTTCACTGTGTTTTATTTCATTATATGTTCATGATTTCTTATCAGAGCGCGGAAAAAAAAAAGGAAGGTAGTATTATCTTATTCATGTATGTTTTATTTCTTGCCACTCTGATGTAATTTGAGCTTGCAATTCTTTATCCGACTCTTAGAGATTCTTAGTGTTTCACCCTTAAGAATCGTTTGAGGAGGAGGTGCTGTAAAGAATTGAGCTTCGACATCCAGCTGCACTATGTGTCATTCTAGCATTTCCTGTGAGTACACTTAACTGCATACCTTCCCTCGCTATTTTTGCCTTGAAGACTAGCAGACGCCGAATTCTATTGTACTGTGAGCGGAAAGTTCGGACAGTGATGAAGTGGTAAGGCGTTACCCAAAAAGGGGTCTTATGCTTTGATCCTTGCCGAGTTCGTGGGAAAGAGTTCATCTGCGAGAGAAGCGATCTCTGCACACGATTTTTAGGTTTGCGCCCGAAACTTTGCCCTTTGTCTTAGAACGTCCAATGACGGACTTAGTGAAAACGAAACAGAGGGATCTCAAGGCTGCTAAGAGGCTGGAGAGTTTCGAGGGGCCCGCCTCGACAAAGCCCCCGCCCCCAGAAGAAGTTCTCCTGCGAGAATGAAAAAGTGAGAGAGGACAGTTTTTGGAGAGATCGAAAAGGAGAGTGTTGACTCTCTGGAGAAGGGAAAAGGAAACGTCAGTTTCTAACTCAGCGTGGTGTAAGCGCTAGTGAGGTCCGACCTCTAGAATTGATACAGCAGGTATCCGCTGAAAATCCCAGCGAAGTGAAAAAGCACACCAAGTGCGAGAGTGAGAGTTCTTAGACTCAGAATTAACGAGCATTAGTAGATCTTCCGAAGAGAAGGAACGGACGAGCCTTGGTCCGAATGAACTTTGTTTTGTAGTCACGACTGTCTGTAATGTTTAGAGACTTTTGTTTGTTTCAGTTACACTTGGAGTCAAGAGGTCATTAATTTATAAGTGATTGACTCACGAAAAATAATTAAATGCTGTATTGACGTCTTGTATATATTTTTCATTAGAATTAACATTGTTATACAATAAAATTCTATTTTCTAATTTATGCGAGAAATTCTCTGTGCCAACGATCCGATCTCGCTACCACTCACCATCTTTTATCGGGTCGGTATAGAGGAGTTACTACACATTGAAATAGTTCTAAAAATGTGTCAACATCTTTCTGTATAACCCATGGTTGTCTATAAACTTTCCACATGTAATCAATGAAATTCGCATTTAAGAAACTCTTGCAAAACAATTTTTGAAATATGAAATGAGCAATGAGATACTAATAAATGTATACATCTGGTGATTACTGGAAACAACATCACTTTTTCTGATTTATATCCAGAGAAAAATAATCTGATGAAACAGATTCAGATCTTGAAGAGGCAGAGAATAAAACTGACACAGGTATTGCATAGATACCTTTTCAACATATTCCTGCAAAGTACCCTGATATTTTATCGATGAAGCATTGTTCTTTTGGAAGAGCTCTAAGGAATTTCTTTAGTAGAAAAATGTTTGAAATTTTTTAAACCCAAGATTATAACATATCAAGAAGTATTAACTGTTCACAGAATTAAAAAAATAATAAATAAATAAAAAGAAATCAATACAGTTAAAATTAATGAAATTTTTTACAAACTGCTTAAGAAACAATTTTATGTATAGTGCTTATAGACTTGTTGCTAATTTATTTAAATGTTATTTATTTTTGTTAATAATAATAATAAATGCTACGAAGTTGCACATTTTTCTGCGTAATTTTAGGTCTCAAAGTGAGCGGTAAAAAGATCTCAACTAAACTAAACACTGTGTTGAAATCTGATACATAAAAAACTACAAGGCTTTAGCTTATCATTAAATAATAACACAACAAACATTTAGTTAACTGATATTGTTAAACTTCTTACTTTGATAATCAGATCCTGAATAGACATATTCCTAAAAGAGAATATTGGAAATTTCAGGTAATTACACTGAATAAATATATTTAGTACATACATATTTTATTAGCAGTATACTATAATATGTGTATTATTTAAGTGAACAAATAAATAAATAGCTATTTACCTCTAAGCGATCAATTCTATTTTTCAAGCCAGGAAATTCAGTCAATACAGCTACCTGAAGATATTTAAATAAAAGAATGCTTAACAATCACACAATTTTAAAGGTATCATGTACAAAAACTTCATATATATCAAGCCTGTCCAACCTTTCAGTAAGCAGGGGTGCACCTCAGATGGTGGCAAATAATGAAAGGCACCATTATTATATGACTCTAAGTATTCAACAATATTATCTCTTTGTTGTAGTGTTAGAGATACTAGTGGGATAGCCAGTAGATAGCATAGTAGATTTCACATGGTAAAGGGGGGGGGGGATACTCCCAACAGATCTCATATCTTTAAGATACATTAATTTTTATCTTTATTTTTAAGTTTAAAAAAAAGAGGGGTTGAAAAAAAAATCGAAATAAAAGATAAAGATGTATATATAAAAACAAATTGTAACAAAACCACTCAAAACGGAATCTGTCTATAAAAGAATCCTGCCATACACAGAAAAATTTCATGGTCTCGGTGAAATGAATATTATGCAATTACAACTGGTAGGATGGAAACTTGTTTAAAACAGAATGTTTTTCTGGCTCCTTGAGAATCTGTCTCAGCAGATTTTGCTGTATTTCTTCACAAAAATGGATTTAAAGTTAATTGATATCTTTGAATTATTGTCAGGACTTCACCAGGCAAATATGTTAACCAACCAACGTGTTCCTGTAGGAAATGCTTGTGCTATCCATAAAATAGTAATAGATGACAAAATGCCAGGATTGCTTTTGGTTGCGCTCACTGACCAATTTCCATTCAAAGTATTAGAGCTTATGTTTTTATCTGGATGTTGCGTAAATTTGTGTTGGGTTCCCTTTGAAAATCACCTACTTTAGCACCCCTTCCTATTGAGATACCTTGCATGGAGTTCCAGACTTACTCTAATGTAATGTGGAGCATAAATGAATCTATAGGAAACAAATTCATTGATAGCATGTATTGCTATCATATAGCCAAACTACTGAACAAAATATGTGGATAAATAGAATAAAGTCATTTGATTTACAGAAATAATTTAGAGCAATCTTTCAAATTTTTATTGCATGTATGATTATTGAAGTGCAGTGAGCCGAAGATGAGCAAAGCTTCCTATGTATCCACTCCAATCTGACAATGATATTGACATGATTTCTTGGCAATGGCATGATCCACTACAATGTAATTTACCCCAAACATAAGTCTTAGTAAGACAGAGACAATAATGTGGATTTTTTAATTTCAATCTATAGCCTGAGTAATTAAAGGTAAAATTTAATGCAACCCCCTGGCATATGCCATACATATTCATCAGTCACCTGCAATTACACTTGATAAAGTAATTGTGGGCATGTGGACAATGGTAGAAATGAATTCTCACTTGAACTAACATATTTTTGTGGCTCACATTTAAGGGGCTACTTCACTCAGACAAAAACACCCGCTCGCTAATGTTAATCCTATGGAGGAAATTTTTGAAGATATCTCGTTCGCATTTCAATATATTTTTTTGCATTGGATAGCTGAGGTCAATCTCTATGCACGCTCCTTTCTACTTTTTCGATTTTGATTACAAATTTTTTTATTAAGATACTTTCACTTTTGAAACTGGTTTTGAAAGTGAAAGTATCCTTAATAAAAAAAACTACAACAAAAATCGAAAAAGTAGAAAGGAGCATGCATAGATTGACTTCAGCTGTCGAATGCAAAAAAAAATCATTTAAAAATATTGAAATGCGAACGAGATATCTTCAAAAATTTCCTCCATAGGATTAACATTAGCGAGCGGGTGTTTTCGTCTGAGTGAAGTAGCCCCTTAAGAATACTGACTGATCTGTTATTTGATCTGTTCTTCAATATTGATCATTTGCTGAAAATTAACTCAACGGATTCATTGATTTCGAAATGCTTAGATTTATAGAATCTTTAAAATAAACTCTGTATGATTTAAAAATAAATAAAACCACAAATTTCAATCATGCACACAAATCTATGGAAAGGATGCAATTTTTTTTTTTTTCAGTATTTTCTTAAGAGCTGTTTTTAGCTAGTGTATGATAAGTTTTCGGAATTTCTTACACATAAGCGAACCTGCTACACTTCAGTTACAAATGCTTAATTCAGCCTAGATTTTAAATAAAATATATTGTATTTCAAAACATAGAAGTACTTCCAATATTTTAAGTACAACAGTAAAAATACAAAGTTTCTGTGTTGCTATAAACACATATCTGTATGTTTCTATATCATTTCTCTCCATCCTGTAAGAACACCTACTACTTGTATTGTAATCTCCACTAATGAAGCTAAGTGCTTTGACCTTGAAACACATGACACATATGAATGTTAACATGGTGCAAAAAGAAAAATGTATATGGGAGGAAAAGTTATCTTTCCAATATCCCTAGAATCAATGGAAGTTTTCATTTTTACTTCTGGTTGAATGTACAAAAGAAAAAAAAAAATCTGATTCAGGAATATTTTAAGAAGTCAAAAAATTATGGAATAATTTCAACTCCTTACAATTTTTTTTCTGTTTTTTAAATTTTGTGTTGAAATTCTGAAAATTCTTCAGGTTTTTGCTAAATTCAGATGGCGGATAACAGTTCCCATGGGGAGGGAGTTTAATCACTATAACCCCCCACCCACTCATTGAGCAATAGACACATGTGTTTTATGATACCGATACATGTCATTAGTGGTAGCCATAAGGCAACTATGATTCAGGAGCTCCATATAAAAATAATTTACAGAAAAAACATAAATCATAATAAATGTAAAAGTATATTTTTCTGAGAGGAAGGTCTACCTCAAAAAGTTTTGTAGAGGAAGGAGTCAGAAACATTAATTGAGCCTATAATAATTGTTGGATCTCATGGCTTGTGTTTCAGCCAGCAACCATTTCAAAAATAAACAGTAGCTTACGATTGTGTTCTTCACACCTTAGAACAGAATCAATATGGGTTGGCTCAGGTGTGATGTCATCCCTTGTGGTAGGTGTGGCTACTGGTTTTTGCAGTAGTTTCTCTGTATCATTTGGCAATTCATGTGGGTTGTTTTCCTAGTGTGGTTATGTTAATTGTACAATATTTTGTGATGCTACTGATAGGAAATGTTATATATTGGTGTGTGTTTCTCGTTAGTTGTTGTAGTTGATGTTTTAGTAATACTCAAGAAATGCTTCAGCTTAAATGCTTGATAACTGATAAAGTTCGGTGTCATTTCATCATTATGTTAGAGCTACGAATTTACTATGAAAGTTTTATTCATTTAATAACAACAACATAGCTAAACTAATAAAAGAAAGTTTCGCTCTGTGTGTGTGTTCGAGGGCGATGGCTAGTGAAATCTAGTGTACCTAGAATGTTGAAAATTTAGATTTAGGTAGTCGAAGGCAGTCCCTGATGCACCTGAGACTCAGAATTTTAATATTTTGATAATTACCTAAGATTTTAATAAAAACTCATTAAAAATCACATAAAAAATGCCATCTTTTTTATCAAAAGGGCTAAAGAAAAGAACATCTGTTCTTGATTTTCAAGCAAAAATGAATAAATTTGAAATTTATTTACTAATTAGCTAATTTTAAGAAAACTAATCAAGATATCATTTTGAAACTTTTAAAGCATATGTAGAAAAATTTTCTGCATATCCAACAATCCATTTTTTGTAAAATTCGGCCAGGAATTTTTCTTAATTTTTGTAAAAAACTGCAAAAATCTAGCAGCACTAGTAAAAAAAAAAAATTTGAGAAAAAAATCTCCTCAAAAACTCGCTTCCTTTATTTTGAACCAACACCAAAGGGTATCAAAATTTACATATGAGGCCCTGAACGGCTGTCACGAATTAGCATATGTAACATCTCTATAATAAAACCGTATGTCATGTGGCTGTCCTCAACAGTTCCGGGATGCCGCTTCACTTTTTCATATGCCAGGCAGCCATTTTTATTCAAAATTATTTTTTCTAATAAAACTGCATAAAAGTTACATTTTTAGAAAGATCGTTCAAAATAAATTAATATTTGAGAGATGACTTACGTTCAATTATGTATACATTCTGCAATAACTTCAGTTTCAATTAGGTTCACTGTTCAAATTCTCTATCCATGAAAGTAAACAACAACAAAAAAAAAAAGATTCATTCGTTGTGAACGTTTAAAATATTAAACCATGAATTTTTGGACCGCTGCCTGGTGTAAAAAAAAATAATCAGCACCAGTGAGACAGTCAAAGTTTACCATAATTCTGTTCCATACAACTCAACTTCCTTCGGATCTTTTCTTGATGTAAGTTGAACTCCGTGGTTGAACTCATGTAATAATATTTAATGGATCAAATTTCGAAACAAATTGTCAGCTTTTATTTTTCGTGTGTATTAATTAGAAACGATATTTTAATTTTGAAATCAAATGTTTTGATTTATGATAATATTTCTTATTTATCTATTTTCTATTTTAAAGAAAAATGTGAACGTCATGTATTTTAAATTGGAACAGCTGTCATGGACGCACCAGGGTTGGCGGAATTTTTGTTTTGCGCCATTTTGGCGAGAAAATCCCATTTTCAGGTACCTATTAGAGATTACTAAAACAGCATATACTTTTATTTTATTATGAAATAGTTTATTTTATATTAAAAACACACACACAATGATTAATTTATTATAAAGTGGGTTAAGCGGTTTTTGTCAAGAAAGATGAAATACATAACAACAAAAAATATGCGAAATGCTACCACGATCGCAAAAGTTCTTGATTTGTCTATTAGATTTTTCCGGTTTGGCGAAGGATTAAGGAAAAAAATAAATTATGAATAAAAATAATTTGTTACAATGCTTAACATACATTTAAGGGCGACCAAACTGGTCGCCAGTGGCGGCTAGTAATTTAATAAACAGCCATTCATAGTTGATTAAGTACTGCCTCTCTGAAGTTTAGTGTTCAGGAAATAACTGATGATCTAAGCTCAGCATCCTCACTCATCAGATGCCTCGAACAGAACTTTCCCACATGATAGATTCTCAGCACTCACAGGAAGATATCTGCAGCTGGTCACCATATACTACAAGGACATTGAAAACATCACTGCTTTGTGTTTGATGGCTCCCAACTGCCCTCACTGACTTGACAATCTCATAAAAACGGTATTAAATGAAATCTAGCATTTAATTGGCACAATGCCTGTTCACTTTACTTAACAATAACATTGCTTATAAATGAGTACATATCAGTTGACCATATATACAGTAATTATACCGTGTACAAAATGAAATACAAATAGTACTCATTTTAGATGATACTCTACTAATAATAACAACAGTACTAGAAATTAAAAAAAGTCCTTTTGGCCTGTACCGGGAGGAAAAGGTAGCTTTACTATATCTTCGTTTTAAAATTTTAGCTAATGTTACTTGAAAACAGCAAGCTAAAATGCAAAGACACCGTTTACAAAAGATTTGTTAATACTGAATTTGAATAAGAAATTCACCAAATTATTGAGCTATAGCCAAATTGGCATCATTTGTGAAAACTTATTCTAGTCGCCAAATTTAGCGATATTTCGCCAAGTTTGGCGAGAATTTGGCACTAACGGATATTAATACATAGTTTTATGCATATGATTGGGAAAATGATTACAACAATGAAAGAAAATAATTTGCGGCGAGAAATTGCGTTCACTAAAACTCATAAATTAATCGTTGTTTTTTTGTAATGTGCTGTCTTGTTTCAAAATGTCAGCCACCCTAGAATTTCAAACTGCTCTATCTCAGCCATTTTTAAGATAGAGATAAAACAAAAAATGCTCTGGAATCCTTGTATCAAGGCCTAACACTTAATTAAAAATAAATTAAAATTTTTTTTTTGTATATTTATTTTAGTTTTAAAATTTTCAGTGGCCGCCATCTTGAAACAAGATGGCAGATCAAGCTGGCCAACGAACTCGGTCAAGGCATTGGTGAGCTTAATACACACAATTAGTTTCATCAAAATTAATTTATAAATACGAACGTTATCGTATGACATAGATCAGATATATATATATCAACATTTGAACAGAGGGTGGTTTTGGGGTCTGGGGGTCATGATCCGTGAAAATATATCGAAATTTTCCGGAATTGCTTTCCTCCGAACGGCTGCAATAGGTAGCTTTATACTTTTTTGTATTGAAAGCTACCTAAAAGTATGTAATAAAAAAAAAATGTATCGGTAAACATAAACATTATTTAGAATAACACACATTCTCAAGATTGCCAAAATAAAAGAATGGTGGGATCACGCCACCATCTGGCCAATCTCATTTACTTTGTGAAAAAGAGAGGAAATAATTGCCAATTTTTACTAATGAACAAAAATTAAGATAACTAATTAAGATATAGATTTGAATTCAAGGATGGAAAGGGGAGCCATCTGGCTGTTATTTTAGCATAGTGTCTTTGTTATGTTCTAATTATCAGAAAAATAGAATTCTTTTTTTAATGATTGCGTTAATGTAAGGGAAGGGGGTTTCCTTGAACAAATTATTCGTTACATTTGCAGGTATGGGGAGGGGTTAACACCTTTTTATTTAGTATCGCATTTATTGTATGCACCCCCTGGCGCCAGGTTTTTCATTAATTGAGAGCTATTATTAATAAAAACAATTGTATTGCTCTGATTTAGACAAAACAAATTCCATTTAAAAAATTTCATATTTTTACCTTCACCCGTAGCGTTTTATAAATGTTATATATAGAGAGAGAATACTGAAAATTTCAAATAACGATTTTAGTAATCATTAAATTTATGTTCCAAATAAAAGTACAGAACCCATATTTACTTGATGCATACCAACAATCAAAGTAGACCAAGCACCCCTTGGTAGGCAACCCTACAAGGTTTTTTCTCTACCTGTACATTCTTAAGTCAGGTTCTATGGGCCCGATCACAACGGCATTTGGATGATTTGATTTGGTTTTCAATCGGTTACAGATTTTAGTTCCACCTGCCATCAGCAGAGGGTGCATTATTTTCTCGAGTTCTATGGGCCCGATTTCGACATTTGTATAAAACAAATTGCACCATCTGACAGTGAAAGGAGGAACATACGGATATTGCAGCATGTGCATAGCGCACCTTCTACAGTGTTGGAGGCAGCAGGAACACGTGTCAGAGTTTCATTCGGAAGGTGGTTTGTTTAGAACAGAGTGTGCCCCCTGGTTGCAGAAGGTGAAACTAAAAGATTTTGCAACATGGGCACAGCTTACCTAGTATACGGTGCCACAGGCACATGTGTCGGAAGTTCATTTAGATCAAAATGCACCCCTTCTCAGTGGAAGATGGAAATAAAGGATTTTTCTTCACATGCACAGCACTTTTAAATAAATAATTTCATACAAAATCGGGTTAAAGATATAAAATCATACAAACTTTAGGTTTGTTTAATTTTATTATTACCGGCCTGAGCAATGCAGGGTGGATCAGCTAGTATATACAGTACAGAACCATTTATCTGGAAAAACAATTAACCAGAATAGTATTTTCTATAGACCAACTGCGAAATCTTTCCAGAAAAAAAGCATTATTTATCGTAAAATTTTCAACACTGCATTTTTTCAAAAAAAGTTAGTGGTGTAGTATTTTTTATTTAGGATTTATTGTTTCACTGGAATGTGGTATATTTACTGCCCATATATATATTATACTTTAATCTAATATACTTTATGCTACGGCAATATTTTTGCTTCATAGTACTTAATCTAAAACAGATAAATAAACAAAGCAGAATTGTTGCCAATCTCAAGAAACAACATAGAAAATATGCTGTTTATTCACCAACACGGAGATATGAAGAAAAAAGCGGTAACTGTTCTTTAAAGATTACAGTTTGACATGCATCGCATTTCTTATTTTTCTCAACAGGTGGTGCCATACCAACTGGCATTGAAACTGGAATAGAAGAAAAAGAAAAGTAACAGCAGTAAACGAAAAAAAAAAAAAAAAAAACATTAGTTTCATGGTAAATTTTCTCCACTTATAAATTCTCAGAATAAACTTTTGAGTATTTTTTGTCCTTTCCATATCTCTATGAATGTGAATAAACAGCGAAAAAATGTTTTACTACATTGCTCTTTCAGATTGGCAACAGTTCAGTTTAATTTATTTCCAACTTTGTCGAGTGCTTACTATGGGGATTATTTGTTTGTCAAAATCATGAAGCATTCAAAAAATTTATTCTTTACTTGCTTTTTGAAAAAAATAGAAATTGCGAAGAAACAGGCAGATGAACTGGGAAATGTAAAAAGAAAAAGGGTATCAGGATATCAGGCACTTAAATAAGGGCAGATTTTGATTTTTATATGGAATTATTTAATTTATTGAAAGGGATTCCTTTACAATTACCCTCCTTTCATATTCCAATTATTCTTTGATTCACAAAGCAAACCAGAGCCAAATATATTATACAAGTCTGAATAATGGGTGTTGTGTCAATGAGCAACCAGTTACACGGAAAAACCAGCTATCCAGAATACATTCGGACATAGCCATTTTGCATAACTGGTTTCATACTATATATATATATAATAAAAAAAACAACATGTAAATATTATTAATTTAAAACAAAATATCTCTTAAAATGGATTTCTTTTTTTTAAAGCTAGTAACAGTAAACATTTGAAATGATGCCATGGTGCCTGCGGGTGCCACATTGAGCAGCCCTGACATGCATAAATAAACTAAAAATTAATATATTGTTTCAAAATAAGAATAATGAATTAGTAGTAATTATCACAGGAATAAAATTCTTAATTAAGATAGTATAGTAGAGGGATTCCCAATTAACAGTCTACAAAGCTCTTTGCAATGAATAATTTATTCTATAACAAGCTTTGCACTGAAAAATAAAAATGTTTAATTGAAGTAAAAAGAAAAATTCTTACATATTCACTAATGGTCTTTTAATAATTCATTTAAATAACATATTTTTCCATTTATGTGAGCCCCACATTCATATCTGTCAGATATGAATATGGACAGAATTGATTGTTAATGATCATTATAGACAGGGTTTGAAAAATTCCAGTTGCCAGATCACTATGGTGATTACAAATTCTGAATTGGCAGCCAAAAATTTTTAATATAGCTATAATATTAATGGTAAATTCAAATCATGAAAGAAATTTTCACATTTAATTTATTGAGAATTTAATGAAAATAAAGAACAAAAAAATTTAAAGTTTTTCGAATAAATGTGACTGAAATACTTTAAAAGAAAATAAATATTTCTTAGAAGATTTATGAATATCTTGACACAAAAAATATCTTGCATACTGCTAGAATATAAATACATCTTACGCCAGGGTCGGCGAACCTATGGCACGTGTGCCGTGGCTAGCACGTGAGAGAATATTTTCGGCACGCCGTTGATAAGTTTTAAATCAAAATTAAGTCAAACTCCCCAAAATAATGGAAACTCATTATTTTTCTTCCATTAATGCATGAGCTTGACTGAAAATAGCTGTTTGTTATAATAAGTGCTAGTGTACTTGTCATATCATTGAATTACCCACTCAGAAACATCTGACCCCCACTCCCACTCCCTCCTTCCTCGATTTAGTACTGCCCTCGCCAGTGATTTGCATTGAAAGAGAGAGAAATGTAGCAAACAAATTATTTTTTGCTTTATTGTTTCTGAAATTTCTGCTTCATTTAACACATGTTGATCTGCATATGAGACTTTATTTAACTGTTGTGGTAATTTGTTAATTAATTTTAGTCAGCTAAAATGATAAAAATATTAATAAAACTAATAAAATATGCCATGTTTAGGTGCATTCGTAATTATATAAATATGTAGCAGCTATAGTCGTTGTCTGGTATGTCTGTCTGACTGTCCATCCGTATGTCCGTCTGTCTGCATATAACAGCACAAAAACTACACAACTGAATGGTTTGAAATTTAATATATATAATTGTTGCAGAATTTTATCAAGTCCTTTCAAATTTTATGAAAATCGAATCAAAACTTAAAAAGATATTAATAAAAGTTTTCTTTATTCTTTTTAATCCTATCATACGTAATCTATATAATACCGTACCTAAAATGCCAGTAAAAAATCATGGAGCTATATACATATAATTTTTATTCAGTTTTAATATTTCTTAATCTGTAGGAACATTATATTGTGAAATTCACAAGGCATGTGAAATTCGCAAGTCATGTGACTGAGGAAAACAAATACGGGTTAACCACTTCTTTTTCCATCTGCCAAGTGGCCATTTTTAATCAAAATCATTTTTTCGAATAAAATTGCATAAAAGTTTCATTCTTAGAACGGTCATTCAAAAAATTGTTTGCTTGAGAGATGAGTTACATTAAAAAATGTATAGATTCTGAGATAACTTCAGTAAAAATTAGGTTAAAAGCCGAATATATCAATCCATTAAAGTAAATAAACACAAGAGATTCATTCAATGTGAATCATAGAAATATTAAACCATGGAAATAATCATTCGGAAAGCAAGATCTCCATGGTGAATTTTGCAGCGCAGTTTGGTGTCGAAAAATATTCGCATCTGTAAACGTTGCATACGTAATAAGAAAAAAAAAGGCATTCTCATTTTCGCTCATAACAGACGATATAATTCTTTTCACTGAAATAACAAGGATGATTTTTTTTTACATTGTAAAACTAGTTATAGTACGAAAGCCCCTCATTTGCCACGTTTAATGTACAATTTCCAACTTGCTTCAGATAAGTTATGAAGGGGTAGAGGTTGTTGGCATGCCAGGGTCATTTGAGAAATTTTTTGACAAAAATTGGCACGCTGATGTGAAAAGGTTCACCGACCCTGTCTTACACTATGCTAGTTTCTGCAACTTCATATAAAAACAGTGTTTTCTCAAAAGAGTTTGGAACAAATTTAAGAAATCAAAGCAATGTTAATAATTTATTACAAAGTATTTCAATGATCAAATTGAATGAAAATTATTTGAAGAATTTTATCTATAGTCAAGCTACTCGAGATTCATAAATAAAGGTTTTGATCATTTTCATGACCATAAATGGAATTTATAGAACATAATAAATTTAATTTTCCTCCTTTTAGATATAATCTTTTATATTTTTAAAATTGGATAACAATTTTCTTTTTCTTTCTTTCTTTCATTCTGGCTCCTAAGTACTCTAGTCAAGCTCCTAATATTTGAAGAGATTTTTCAATCTCTGATTGCAGATATCTTAAAATTAAAGACTACCAAGTTGCATTTGGGATGTTTGCTTTCAACTTGAACAAACTTAAGATCTGTGATTTTTATGGTAAAAAAATGAAGGAAAACTTTACTTTTTTTAAACATTTTTACCATGCCATGAATTATTCAGCAAGTCACTTAATTTGTGTAATCATTGGTGGCCTGCAAGCATAGATTAATTGGAAATCCCTGGTATAGCAGAAAATCTAACCTGTGTTTCCATATATGTTAATTCCTCTCTCATAGTTTCCAAATTAAGAGCTATAACAAATAAATTTAAAAATTACTACTATATTACAGCAATTTAATGAATATTTTAATACTTCCCATTCATGCATTCATTGGAAGATAAGTGCAAAATAAACGGTACTTTTATATTATCCCGTCGACCACTTTTCATAACAAAAAACTACTGCCAAACTGTAAGATTAAATGCCAAAAATGCAGTCCCATTTACTTGATGTCAGAAGCATTATACGTGTTTGTTATGTCATCAAGTGGTTTTTAATTCGACATTTGCGTGTATTTTTTTATTGTGTTTTACTGATTTATTAGTTATTTCATTAATTAAAATAACAATTGTGTCCTTAAATTCTTATATTTTATTTATTTTGATATTCCAATGGCAACGTTCTCCCGTTTATTTGGTGTTACAGTTTGGCGATAGTTTTTAACACTTTCCAACCTAGTTGAAAAGTGTTTATGACTTCGGTTTGTCTGGCCGTCTGTCCGTGCTCTAACTCCCGTAAATATGCTCAGATTGCTCTGCAATTTTTATATGTTATAGTCGTTATCTATAGCATGTTCCCTATTTCAACGGAAGTGTGTAGCACTTATAGTTTTTTTACAGGGACACTCAAAAGAATTCCGTTACATTGCGGTCTATGGGGAAAAATCATTGACGGTTTATTTAAATAATGTTTCACTATTTTAAACGCATTGAAATTTATATATATCACTAAGGTGCATTAGAAGAAGCTTAATATGGAATAGGGTGTGCATAGCACTTATAGTTACTTTACAGGGACATTCAAAAGAATTCTGTTACATTACGTCTATGGAGAAAAATCGTCTGCGGTTTATTTAAATAATGTTTCCCTATTTTAAACGCATTGAAATTTATATAAGGTGTATTTCAAGAGGCTTACTACAGAATAGTGTGTGTACAGCAGTCATCGTTCATTTACAGGGACACACAAAAGAATTCTCTACTGTAAGTTAACAATAATTCCTGGAAGTGCGTTTTAAGTTACTGATCGCGATTTTAATTTTAACTCGCTTTTTGTCTATTACGTGGTGTGTATAAATTCTGTAGATCCTATACAGGGAAGCACAAAAGTTCGCGAACACATTTCCGTATTATTTAACTCCAGGCGGAGAATTTTAAACTGTGCTACGCGTTTCCTAACTGAACTAAAATTTAGCATCCTATGTAGTATATATACAAATCTATAGATCCTATACAGGGCTGATGAAAAGTATTCGGATTACTTAGATGTTATCTTTTAGCTTATTAAACGGTATGATTTGTAAAATTATTTTGGAAGCGTTGGAAAGTGTTACATAATCTATGCTTGACGCATGATTTTTCGTTCTTGTTTGTTATGAAAAGTGGTTGACGGTATAATAGAGATGTACCAAATAAACTGTTATATTTTGAGTATCCTGCAATGGATATGCAATGTTGTTCATTTTAACTTATTTCAGCATATTGCAAGATGTTATATGTTGAAATAATACTGAATTTGTATAAATAAAAACAAAAATAAGATATTATATTCCAATGTGACTCTATATGTATATTGTATGTGATACACCTTAAAAATGAAAAAGATTATAGGAAATTATTTTTCATTAGACAATATTTCTTTGACAATAATTGAAATCTATTTATACAGTAAAACTTGTCCAAATCGGAACGTGGATAAGGCAGAAACTTGTTTAAATTGGACTCATTTGATGGTCCAAGCTGAGAAAATAGGAAATTTATTGTTAATTTTTTTGCATAAAATTGAATCTGTCTAATGTGAAAATGGAAAGCAATAATAATAACCACCAGTATAATGCAGAAATGTGATATAATATTAATGCAGAAATAATAAATTCACTATTAAAATTGCTTATTTCCTAGTTAGATAACTCTATTAAAAAAAGACTAAAATTATGATACGAAAACAACAGAGGCTAACAGTCAGAAAAGGGATATCTCATAATGTAATCCAATCACTTGTTAACTTTAAATTAATGTCCAATAATGCTTAAAGTGATAAAAAAAAAAAATAACACAGAATATTTTAAAATACCTTTTTCTTTAATGTAGATAACATATGTTTCATGCACAACTATCGGTGACATCTTCAGATCTTAATAATAAATACAAAATTCTCGCATATTTGAAAATAGTAAAACATCTACCACGAGATCGCATGTCAAAAGTTTTCAAAAGTCAAAAAACTTTTGACACACGTGTGGTATAAATAATATTATTTGATGTAGATGAAGGTGTAGTTATATATTATTAAATAGTTATGAAGTTCTTTATTTAAAATATTGCGTTGTATTTGCTAGACCCCTTAGCGTTCTTTTTGGTCAAAGCAGTGGTATAAAATAAAAGGAAAAGAAACTTCTTACTTGAATGGTGTCTGCTGTACACAAAATGAAGAGGAGCCTTGTTAACGATATAAATCAAATATCTTTATTCATCTTTTGAAGAGAAGAAAGAGGCCTTCATCCGTTGGTCACCTTTTTATTTTAATAAAAACATTGGCCGATAAAAATGATCTTTTCCATTCGAAGAAACGTCTTTAAAAATTAAAATGCAGCATTAATCCAGATTTTAAAGATGAGAATTTCAATTAAAACTTTTACGCGCCATCAGGCAATAAATTCAGACAGGGAGACATCGTCGTAGAATTTCGCCGGACCACGCATTGTCGGTCGCAGGCAGGCAGGGCCCGCGATCTTTTTGAAACGAAAACTACATCATGACAGTTCATCAACAAAACAGATTCAGATTCTGATTTAAAATTAACGAAATTTTTAATTTATAGTAAGAAACGGGGACACCATAAGTATCCGGACGACAAGACTTAAATCTATTAGAGAATTTTAAAAATTAGACAATATCTTAATTAACAAATCTGAACAATTCATTTAAAAACATTTATTTTAATTTGCGCCAGCAATCGTCAAATAAACCACGCCTTCGAAAAATGAGCCTCCTTTCACAGCTACCTGATGCGTACGTCACAAGAGGGGGAAAGACGGCGCTTCGATGACGTCATCACAATACGAGGAGAAGGCAGAGAGCGAACACATCGGCAAGAGCGCAATACGGCCGCCGAACGATGCCTGATAAGAAACGCTCGCGTAAAAATAAATACGGAATTGAATCCAAATAATATCGACGTGAAAGGCCGAAAGAAATAAAAATATAACATGATTTAAACATTGTGAGATTTTATATCACAACGCGATCTCGTGGTAGATGTTTTACTATTTTCAAATATGTGAGAATTTTGTATTTATTATTAAGATCTGAAGATGTCACCGATAGTTGTGCATGAAACATATGTTATCTACATTAAAGAAAAAGGTATTTTAAAATATTCTGTGTTATGTTTTTTTTTTTTTTAATCACTTTAAGCATTATTAGACATTAATTTAAAGGGATATCTCAGTTAATTTGAAAGCAAGTCAATGTGACTGCACAATCTGCATGCACTTTTTTTCATGGTCAAACCTTGTAATATGTATATCTCCTCTAAAATCGATGGGAAATGCAATTGTGTCCAAGCTATCCACATACAATCAATTTTTTCAGCTTGTTTTTACATTTTTTATACATGTCTAAAAACCGCTAGTGTACTGTAGCATAAATTTGAAGTCAGCACTTACAATAACAACAAAAGTGAGCACTTGTCTTCTGAAAAATACTCTATTCAAAGAGATATGGAAAAAAAAAAAGGCTAGAAAAAAAACTTCATTAGATTTTTGGAAAAAAGCTTTATAGGTCACCTTTGTAATTTTCTGTCTTCCCTTGTAAGTGTACAGGCCTAAACATTGGTAATGATAATAAAGTGAATATAGGTAGAAATACAAGATTTTTACAACATGTATCATTGCAAGAATGTCATTACTGTCTCAACAATAAAACTTTCCATAAATGAAATGACTATTGAATCACTGGATAAAATCAACGCTAGAAAAATTAACCAACAATTAGAAAATAATTTCGATGAGAAATTCAGAAGAATAAAATATCTAACAATTTAAGGTCAAAGATAAAAGTATGAAAATTCAAATGTTTTATTCAATTGTATACAGCACAAAAAGTAATTGTGAAAAAAACAAAACAAAAAAAAACAGCAATTGTATATGAAAAAATAGGTTTGAAATATTAAGATTAGTAAAAAATAAATGCACATTTTTCATCAATAAAATTATGTATTTTAAACTTACTTAACTTAAATTATATTGCTAAAATAAGGGCTTATATAGAGGATAAAAAAGCGTAACAATTGCAAGATGCTTTTTTATATGTATTAAAAAGACCGAATACTTTCCATCAATAAATGCGCATATGCAGCCATTTATTAAGGAAATTTAATATAATAAAAAAATTTGTGATAAAATGGCTATTAAATCACAAGATAAAATCGACTGTAGAAAAATTATCAAAGAATTAAAAAATAACTTCACTGAGAAACTCAGTAGAATAAAAAAATCCCTGACGGCTCGGCCTACAGCCACAGGTAAAGACGCAGACCGTGGGACTGTTTGTTGGGAATTGAGGAAGAAATGACCTTTTTGCCATGATGCAGTAGTTGGAACCGCCCACTTTGAAACCTAACTTATTTGCAGGCGGAGCCGGCAGGGATTTTTTTTTTTTTTTTGCTATAAGGGTTGGTCCTATAAAAAACTTGTCAATATAAAAGTTGTAGAAAATATTTAACGAACTTGACCGAGATTTTATGCTTCTTGATTTTATGTATCAGTTTGGAAGAGATTTGTGCAGAATTACTGCAGTTATCGTGTCTATAAAAAAGTGACATAGATAGACAGATAGATAGATAGATAGATAGATAGGTAAAATTTTGAACTGGGGGGTGGTTTTCGGTTCTGGGAGTCATGATCGGCATAGATCTACAAAAATTTTTCAAAAATTCCAACTTAGGTGAGAAAGTAATAGGTAGTATTTCTTACGAAATCTACCTAATATATAACAATGTAAGGCAACAGACAAAATTAAAAAAATTCAAACGTTTGATTCAATAGTGTACATACAAAAAGTAAGTGTAAAAAGTAGGAGCAATTCTACGTGAAAAAATATTCAATGAATAAATTTTAGTAAAAAATAAATGCACAGCAAAATGGGCATTTTGCAGCAATGAAATTATGCATTTTAAACTTACTTAATTTAAATTATATTGCCAAAATAAGGGTTTATTACACATGATAAAGTATAACAATTGGATGATGCTTTTATATATGAAGAAAAATGAATATTTCCCATGAACAAATGTTCATTTGCAACCATTTATTAAGAAAATTTAATATAAAAAAAATTGTTAATAAACTGACTATTATATATATATATATATACTAGGGGGCTCTGCCATCTACGAGCTATGCTCGTCAACCCCCGTTCTGACATCACAAACACTCTAATTTGATCAACTCTAAAACGATTACGGAAGATTGTATTATAATTAAACGACCAGCAGCAATCTGCTGTAAACGGGTTTGCATTCATTTTCCCTTGATTGAGGGATTTCAAGGTCGAATCAACTGCTGCCAAAACAGCTAAGGGTTTTCCTGATTAATTAAACATTTGAAAATCAACCTGTGTAAAATGGTTAAGTAAACAATGTCGCTGCATCGGAGAATTTTATAATGATGCTATAGAAAATTGGTTACTTCTCTATTATCCTGTTGACTATTTTCTATAAAAGAAAAGAACTGTCGCCAAAATATATGATTTAGCGCCAAAAGTGCATGATTGTGGCGTCGCGTCGCATTCAGTTGACATCAGATGCGTTACACGTATTAGTTATGTCATCAAGGGATTTTTATTTCAACGTTTATCTATCTTTTTGGTACTTCTTCATCATTCTATCAATCAATTTTCATTAAAAAAAATAAAAAAAAACTATCGTCAAACTATAATGACAAATAAACAAATAGAATAATTTTGCCATTGGAATCTCAAAAAAAAAAAAAAATAATAATAATAATAATAAATAAATACTAAATAAATAAAATAAAAGAAATTCGGAAAAACCCCACTCAGCAAAGTGTCAACGATCTGTAAGTTTAAACAATAAAGTTTACAATATAGAAAAAAAAAATTCTTGGATATTTAATTATATTATTTTTCTTAATTATCCCTCTCGGTTGGTGAATAAATGTTTGTGACATCAGTTGAATCTGATCTATTGTATGTAACTGTTCATCACAACATTTTTCAATGCCTTTTCTCTTTTAATATCATGGCACTGCCGTTTAAGGATGCAATTGTTATTTTAATTAATGGAATAATTAATAAATCAGTAAAATATAATGAAAAATATATGTATATATCGAATTAAAAACCACTTGATGCCATAACAAACACTTGTAATGCCTCTGACGTCAAGTGAATGTGATGCTATGATTATGCATTTTTGGTGTTAAATCCTATAGTTTGGCGATAGTTTTTTGTTATTAAAAGTGGTCGACGGTATAATGGATAAGTATCGTATTGTTAATGATATTTTAACAATTTATTAGTTATTTTGTTATTTTAAAGGTAATTATTAAATGTAAAAATATAGTTTTTAATTGAGAGGAAATATTATGATTTATGCTGTTTTAAAATTTGCAATAATAGTTAAAAGATTTATCGAAATAAATTAATCTCTCGTGTAAATATATTTTTTAATTGAAACTGATTGGAAATATTGTTATTTGAGCATTTTAAATATATATGACATGAGTTTCCCTACTTAATGCTTTAAAAATTTGTAACAATTTAATTATTTCTCTTTTTAATATTCACATGCAAGTTTATTTTTTATCACGTAATTTTCTACTAGGGCTGGACGATATCAGAAATTTAATATCGCAATATATCAACAAGTTAATATTGATAGTCCTGATATATCACGATATTAATTTAAAGGGGAGGGGGGGGGGGAGAGCAAGAGCAGTTGCTATTTTAAGATAAATGATATGGTATCAACAATTTAAACACAAAACCTAGTTGAATGCAACAAATTAAAATTTTTATATATATTTGCTCATAGAACATAATTTTTATTTTCTACGTTTAAAAAAAAAATATATTTTAATACTAATTGTTTAATAACTATTTGCATTACCATTACTTTCATAAAGCTTTTCTTTAAAGATAGTATATCTCCTATTCTTCTCATTTTATTCTATTAATATATACTTTTTTTAAAGTTTCATTTTCATCATTATGATATGATTAATATATGATTAAAAAGCACAATTAATAAAATGAAATTCAAAGTTGTCCACATAAAAATGTATAGAATTTTCGTTTCAAGGAATTTAATTATTTGTTTAATAACACCAAACTTTGTTTTACTTGGTTTTACAGTTTGGGGGGGGGGGGGGGGGGGGGGGGGGCTGAGTCTGATTTCGTTTATTCTGTACACGTAATGGGTCCAGGCCAAACCACCCATACATCACGATCCTTCGTTTAATTGTGGCATAAAGAAATCAGTCCATCCTGAAAAACTTCATTTTATCAATTATCATTATCGTTTCTTATTTTTAATTTAGCAAAGGATTACCTTGGATGACTAAAAATATGAATTTAAGAAATTAAAAAGATATCACATATTTTGAGAAACTTACGATTTACTACAAAATTTAATCATGGCAACCATGTAATTTTTGTTTTATTTTTTTGCGTTAATTATTATCTAACATTGTTTAAATTATTTAATGTATCTCTCATTGAAAAAAAAAAGTATTCTTTGCTGAATAACTGATAGACATCCGTTCAGAAATTTCATTTACTAATAAAATCCACTAGAATAAGCAATAAGTTAAATTTCGATAATCTAGTGAAATTCAGTGTAAAAATTTTCAATGTATTTAAAGTACCTTTTTTATGAACGGGGAAACCAAAAAAGACTGAATCTATCCAATTCGATACACTCATTTTAAACTCAGATATAAATTACTTCCGAATCCAAGAAACTGCACTCTTTAAATAAAGCATTATCAATACTACGCAATAATCAACTCTCATCTTTTTCGTCATGACATATCAAAAGCTCAGAGTTATCGGAATAAGTCTGGACCAATCACAGCAGCCACACAAGGACCGAGCGATTATTGTTATTCAGTAGCGAAAGTGTTATTCAGTATTTATCTGTAACGAACAGTAGAATTTGTGGTTTTTAAAGACTAGATGTATTGGGATATATTGGAATATTCCTTACTTTAATATATGATAGATAGATAATCAGCGTAGGTAATTTTCCGTTTTTGATGAAGCAGGATAGTGAATAAATAGATGGATCAAATGAAAAAAGGATTGAAGGACATATTGGTACGGGATATTTGTCGCTGTTTTTCGGGGCTCGATTTCGCGGTGATCGTAAAACAAAACATGAATATTATTGTTATTGGGATATATCAGCTGAGTCAGAGTTTAAATATTGTTATTGCGATATTTAAAAAATATCAATATTTGGCCGATATATTGATAAATAATCCAGCCCTATTTTCTACACTTACTGCTTTTAACAACTGATCATTTAATAATTATTTTAAAGTTTATTTCTGTTTTTAATAGTCACGTGTAAATACATTTCTTAATTAGGGAATATTATTATGTGTGCTATTTTAGAAATTGGCAACAATTGAAATAATGGATTTTATGAAATATGAAATAAATCTTCACCAAAATAATGAAAATTTTTAATAAAAAAATTAAATATAACCTCAAAAAATTAGTCAAATTAAAAAAATAATTGCAGTCTGCACACCGTAAGCTTGTCAACTATGTCCTTATAAATTATTGTTAAATTCCTGTGCATAGTTTTCGTTCCTATAAAACTTTTTTAAGAAAACTATTTTGACCAACTTTAATATTAAATACCTCTTAAAATTATTCTTTGATTTAAAAACTGTTTGCTTCAACATGTTTATCGAATATTTCTTTATAAAACTACCAATTTTTATATTTTTATATGCAATAGTTTTCTGGATATTAGTCCAGAAATAATTCAAGGCACAAAATCTTTATTGACAGTGGCGGTGGTGACTTTTTTCTAATATAGAGAGATATATAATATATATAACAAAATTTTAAATTTATTGCGATCTGCTAAATTATTTTCATCCCATCCTATTCTAAATTACTCTATAATATTTATTTCCTCCATATCTATTAATGTATCTTAACTCTATTTATTCGAAAAACCTCATATCTAAATTGAATATTTTAATGGCTACTAGTTAACTCAATAAATGGTGTCTTTATCTTTAAATTATTAAAAGCTTCCCAATATTCATCCATCAAAAAACCCGTATTCTTTCCTTTTTATATTTCTAAATTCCTAAAAAGTCTGTATTTATTTTAATAATTTCCGATATTAAATGTAACTCTCAAAATCATAAAATCTTTTTCTTATTTTAAAATGTAAAACATTTTATTCTAATTCCATTCTAGCCTTGATCCAAAATCGATAAACCATTTCTCTTATTTTCTTTTTTTCCTTTTCGTAAACATGAAAATTGTTCCATAGCTTCGATCCAGTAATTAACAATAATCAGTTATCTTAAAATTCATCTGGTTCACAGCTAATCTATAGAACATGATGGAATGATCTCGAAGCGTCTTTGGCGTGCTTTCCGACCAGAAACCATTTTCTCCCAAAATTCTGACGCTTCTCATAAAGAATCCCGGCTCTCCATTAGCATATCGACCGTCATGTGATCCCTGTATTCATACCTTTCTCAAACTCATATATCACGGTTCCGTGCTTCCAGGAGTCAGTCGAAAAGTGAGGCCCAAAGAGGTGTTTGGGGGGTTTAAGCTCCTACTAATTTCGAATGAGTACCTGGTACTGGTGAATAGAGACCAAACCTTTTTACTGTTACTACTTCTTTATGGATTATTAAAGCTAAGTAATCCAAACAGCTTTTAAGACATGTATTTTATCTTCAAGTTGATCTGAACTAATGCATCTGCTGCTACAATACCATTTCTAATTTGGAACATGTCGTAAGATCTGAAACGACGGATAATGTGAAAGAGATCTCCGCCTAATCTATGAAAGCAGCCAACGAAAGCTTTCTGGTGATTTGATCGAGTTTTTATTCTACTTACTCACACGACATCTGCTGTGAATATGACAACTGCAACTTAAACACCTAGCGTGGAACCGCCCTCAGCTGAATATCGCAAAATAACATCCAGTATCTGAAAAACTATTTATATAAAATGGAACTGCCACTGCATTACATCATCTCTCATCCTTAAATCGTGACATATAAATAAATAAATAAATAAATAAATATATATATACTAGGGGGCTCTGTCCCTTGAGCCCTTCATACACCCCCCCCCCTTCCCGGACTACCTATTTTTATCTTGAGTATGGCCATCAGTGATGGATAAAAAAATCAATTTTATTTTAATTTGGTTAATCTTTTTTCTTGCAAAGGGTCATTATTGATGTAAAAGAAATTTGAATTGAATCTGTCTTATCTAAGTCTTATCAACATAAAGAATCCATTTTAAAATTTTAGTTATGCAATTTCTCACTAAGGGCACTACCACTGTAAAAAACCTATCATGTAAAATTTTTTATCAAAACATTAATTTGAGCATGGCAGAAGGTTATTCAGAAGCTTTAATTTAAAAAAAAAACAAACATAACAAATCAATTTTATTTAAATTTAGTAAGTCTATTCATAGAGTAAAATAAATTTAATCATACAGTAAAAATAAAAATAAAAACTTTTATTTAAATTTGGTTAATCTATTTTGTTGCTTGTGTTATCAGATTAAAAGAAAGTTGAGTTTAAATTATCCTATCTAATTTTAACTTGGAATAAAGCTGCTATATGAGAAAAAATATATAAAAAAATCAATTTTAAACTTTTAGTAATACAATTTTCTACGAGGGACGCAACCAGTGTAAATAATATCAGTAATATGAAATTTTTCATCAATACATAAATTTGACAATGATGGAAGCTTAATCTGAAAATTTGAGCAATATTTGTTCATACGAGTTTGAAAAGATAGTTGAAGACATAGTTATAGATATACAGTAGAAGATCTTTATAACGCAAACCTAAAACCACGAGGTTGTGCATTATATAGATCACATTTCCCACATCATTAAATTTAGCTTGTAAAACATGGCCAAATATGTGTGAAACATACCAAAATACATTAGAGTATCTTTATATTGCTTTCTTTATTACCAGGAGTTGTGCAGATTATAATTTTTTGCATAATATAGATCATTCTGCACATTGTTAAATTTACATTATAAACATTGTCCAAACATACCTGTATGAAATATTAGCAATTTTTTTCTGTAATTAGCTCTGAATTAAGGAGATAAAGTTGAACTAATGTATCAAATTTAGTCCTCTAGAGAATAGCAATTATTTATAATGTGGGAATTCAGGTGTTTCTTAACTGAAAATTCATTGTTTACATCTGAGAAGTTGTGCGTTATATGGAGAATTGCATTATAAAGATCTTCTACTGTACATGAAACATCATATGTTAAATAAAAGTAATAAAAATTAACTCTTTCAGCAGCAATTGGTGATAAAGTGTAATGCATTTGAATTTATTTATGTTGCCATGTAAAAGAACTAAAATTGCTACGCCCCATGTCTTCAATGGAGAACATGCTGCCAATAAGCCTGAGTAAATTACACAAATTTTATAGTTTTAATTAACATAGTGGCACTAAAGGCATTTTAAATCCTTATATGGTAGTGTAACAGAATTATTTTGTATGGCCCTATAAAATAATTATAAATGCTTTATATAGCCTATTGTAAAAAGCATGCTATAGGTGATTGCAACAACATATTAAAATTACATTAACACCAGTGTTCTACATACCTCAAAATTAAACCAAAAACTTTCCATAAATATGTTTAATAAAATCTTTACACAAATTCGTTTCATTAAGATATGTATATATATAATTTTAAGGTGTTCATAATAATATTTTAGGTATAAAGATATTAATTTTCAGGCAATATATGAGTGTTCAGCTTTTATGTAAATATTGTAATATATCCAGACTTAATTAATTTAGAAAGTGTTTCAGAGATAATACATTTATCAGTGAAAGTGAACCATTTACAACATAGTGTTTAGCACATTTTACAATATTGTATGTGTAATTCAATTAAATTCCCTGCCAAAGAAAAAAAAAAGGGAGAAGAAGTAGTTCTATTGTACAGATAGATGCTTCTATTTACTAAGCAAAATACAGAAGTAGAAAGTTAGTTTCAATAATCGTTCTTGTTTTTCTTTTAAATTCAAAATATTTTTATACATCTTGTCACTTAATAATATAAACATTTGTTGCTTAAATTTTTTTTTAGAAGTTTACATTTTTTAAACATTAAAATTAACAATATAATAAAATATAACACCTTGTAATAGTATATTACTTTTAAATGCTAAAGGTGTAAAATTAACAACTATAATATAAATTAAAATAACTTTTATTAGTTGTTTTACATGTTTCGACTCTTCTGAGTCATTTTCAAAAACAAAATTTTACACCTTTAGCATTTAAAAGTAATATATTAAAATTAACATGAAACTAACAGAGATAAATTCATGGAGATTCCCAAATTTACAGATATACATAAATTTTCTAGTAAATATATAATAAGGATGCATAGAGAATCAAAATTAAAATCTTTGTTTATAACACTATTAATCAAATAATTTTTTGATAAGTTTATTGATCCTGAATTAGTATTATTAACAGTTTTTACATAACATCAACCACATAAAAATCAATAATTATGACAATAAAACTTTGCGAAAGGACATGTATTAATGGTGTCATACAAATTTCATAGTTTTTTAGCTCTCTCTTCCCAGATGTCACAGGTTATCACACTCACTTTTTGCAACTGTAATTTTAAAACTGATATTCATTAAATATTGAAATTATTATTAATTTCATAAGACCAGTTGATATTTAATTCATGTAAAAAATGTATATACTATCTATTACCTATTGAAACAAATACCTTAAAATGTATAGTAATTAATAGATCACCTCTCAAGTCATATCTCATAGAAGTTTAATATCCATCACCCTTTCAAATAGTATATACAAATAATATCTAATAATTTCTGATACAAAATAACTTGTGAAAATATTATTTTGAGAAAAATAATTCATTGGCTATCAAGAAAAAATTACAGAATACTATTACTACAACTTGGACTATTTAACTAATCAGTGACAGTCAACACATTAAATAAAAAAGAATGAGTCTCATTGAGATAATTAATTATATTTGGATACCTCAATACATTTTATACACCATAATTGAAATCATCATCATTACATAATGTACAACTCTATTTAAAAAGAAAGAAAAAAATGCTGAATAACTTTAAATCAATGTTCAAAGTTTAGAAAGAGCAATCATAAAGAAATGTATTTTATTCACAAAATTGAATACTTATTATAATTATGTAGAAATGACATAATTTTCAGAAATCTTTTATTCTCTGCATACTAAAGATCTTTAAATAAATAATAAATGGTTCAGTCTCTTAACTTTAAGAAAAAAAGGCAACTGAATATGAAATCATGTTGACACGTCACAATCACAGTAAAATATTTTATTATCATGGATGAAAATTCGCCATTTCTTTTGAGAATGGTGTCATTTTTACCACCTGAACCATTTGCTCAGGTTAGGGATCATTTAACACAATCATTATAAAATGTTTAAATTTTGTTAATACTACTATAATTTTTCTTTTAACCATGATGGCATTTTCATTGGTTGAGGGATACTTTTAAGCTACAGAGAGATATATTTTGAATGAAAAATCAGATACTTTGAACTAATTTTTTCATAGCTGTAAGATATATTACTTTATTTGGGTGACTTATCATACTAACACAATAACAATGATACATTACCGAATTCCTCCATATTGACCTAAAAATAAAAATATTTACATTAATTTCAATATTAATGCATATAAATATTATTTTATAAGCAATTTCATGTTTGCATTAACTCAAATAAAGGATAATTTAAAATGATACAGATTTTTTAAATTTTATCTACTGTAGTATATATATTAACTTGTATTAAAGTTATAAACAAGTTTTGCATAATTTAGTAAAATTACGCAAAATAAATAAATAAATGGAATGTACATTTTGTATAATACTAAAGGCTTGATGTTATTTATGTAACCAATATATTTTAAAATAATAATAATAATTAAAATTACAATTATGAAAAAAATAATTCTAGTATTAGTAATAATAATAATATTGGACCATGCAACAGTATTTATTTGCAAGCTGAATATTTTAAAGACATGTCTAAAATATTGTGAAAATATACAAATTGAAAGAAATAATCTATAACATTAACAAAAATACTTCATTTCATACATTAGTATTTATCATCAACTTTTTTGGTATTAAATAAATAACAAGCATATTTTGCTTCTTAAAAGTTCTTTAATGTTACAGAAATAAAATAAAAGCAGATTTTAACTTGGATCAGAAATAGGGTATTTTATAAAAAATATGATTAAAATTAAATCTTTGCATTAATTAAAATTAGAACAAAAACATTTTTCCTGCTATCCAGAGTTACTGTTGGCATAAAGAGTGGTCAAATGTCAATTGCACCATTGATGGAATCAATTGTTTAATACATTCACTTATTTTACTGATAGTACTTTACTTTCAAACAGTTAGTCTTAAATTTTGTTATTCTTATACTCTGAGTAATGGAGAGGGAACAACACACAGTAATAGAATTAGAGAATGGGTGGGACAAATATTTTTAGTACAATAATCCCATAACATTTGCGAGGGTTATATTTCATGAAAACCTTATGAATGTTATGTTTATCTTCCTTTGGAAGAAAAGGGATAAGGCTCCATAAAATTTAATTAGAATGACAAAGCATTTAAAAGAACAAAGAAATATGTTTATCAACAGTAAGTGAATAAGTAATCTGCATTTACATATTGAATACATAAACAAATACATATGAATTTTATTTGTTAGATAATTCGAAATATTTTGTAATTTGTTACTGTTTTGCAGAAAACATCTGTCTTTTATCAAATTTCATGAGAAGGTACAGTCACAGTCCTTATTTCTCATTTGAACTTAAGACTTCCTACCAATGAAGGATCATTTTCCATCACCTTGTCAATGAGTTTCTGCTGTAGTTTTAAAATTTCTTCAACTGCGTCAGACCATAATTTTTTAACATAAAAAATATAAAAAAGTTAAAATTTTTTTAATTAAAAAAAAAGTTAAAATTAAAAGCACTTTCTCCCTTTCATAGCCTATCCAAAATTATTATTATTATTTTTTTTTTTTTGGAAAGATGCAAAATCTTTTAGCTTTTTTTTGCTGGATGAGGCATAAAATGATTTCTATAAGTGGAAGTTCACTAATTTAAGAAAATGCACATAAAGATGTAGTACATGGCGACCTCTCTCATTCTGAAATTGTAATTACATACATGTGGGTGAGTATGCTAAACATAATTTTTGCAATTCAGATCAATATTTGGGGTGATTTAAAAAATATGAAATTCACATAAAAGATAACACCACCCTTTTACACAAACAGTATTTGTTTGTTTTATATGTATAGAACAAAGACGTTATCTTGCCACCCACTTTAAATACTAAAGCTACAAAGAATAGATAACAGATTTCACTACCAGATTGCCACTGCTGTCTTGCAACATTCACTCTTTTTCTGAGTTGATATTTAGAAATTCATGGATAGATCTTTCACACAACAAAGAAAGTATCCTTGATAGTTATGTGTAAAAGAAAATGGGTGAAAAAAAACTCTCAAAAAATTGAGCAACACACTTGTGAATGTTAAATTCTTCTGAATTTTTATGTTTGCAAATAATAAAATCCTACGAATGTTAAGAGATTATCCCAACAGCAAGAGATATCAGCTACATTTTAGCCTATTATAAGAAATGTCGTCAAATGAACGTTAATAGTAAAGAGAAATTCACACGATATCGTCTCGAAAATAACTGTCAAATTCTCTCGTTGTAAATTAAAAGCAAATGTCGGCAGTAAGTCAGATTAATGTCAGAAATAAATTAGTCGGCACATGCTGTTAAGTTTGTAGTCGGCCGATTCTTGCAAATGATTCAAAGTTGAATCATTTTACTGGGAGCATACTGTCTCCATGGTAATCCTCCCTTCCTCTGCAATGAAATGTGTCACATGACATAAGCCCACCAATATCCTTCAAGATCTTTATCTCACAATCCCTCAAAAAAATTGTTTCACGTTTCAAGGGCAGGCCAAACTACAGTTTTAAACAGATGATGATAAAGGCAGTACAAGTCAAAAATATTTCCAAAGGAAAATGTTTCTTGATGAATATAAATAATTCCTTATGCACAAATCAGGAGACCCTAATCTGATAAAAATTTACCAATACATAGTGATATAAAAAAAAAATTAATTAGTTAATTTTATTTTTTAAATAATAATTACTTATAGTCATTCATAATTAAAAATATACTTTGATAAATGGAACTTAATAAATTCACTCATATATTTGTAATAAACGGTTAGAAAGACTTGCTGTTTTATTAATTTAGATAAATAACCTGACAAATATGAGAACATATCCAAAAATATAAACTATAAATAATTTGCCCTAAATGCATTTTTAAAATTATGAATTAGATATTAGAAATTTAATTTTATGCATTTTTGAAAAGTTAAGATAATATTTTTCATTGTAAGATTCAAAAACTGTATAATTAATCAAATGTATGAAATTTCATTTTAATTCAAATAATAAATATGGTTAAATGGAAATATTTTCCACTATAAAATGCAAAAATATTTACCTATCCATTACGTAATTAATTAAAACATAAGAAATTTAGTTTTGTTTAAAAACTAAACATTGCTGTTTAATGATTCTCAATAAAAAATATATTTAATTACAATTATAATTTAAATTACAATTAATTTCTCTTTATAAGATGCAAAAATATTTATATAGTAATAGTATAACTAACTAATAAGTAAGAACGTAGTTTTCAGTTTAAAAGATAATGTTATTTGCATCTTACAATGGAAAATTAATTGCAATTTAAATTTTAATTGTAATTAAATGTAATTTTTATTGTAAAATCATTAAACAACAACGTTGTTGTTGTGTTTAGTCTTTAAACAAAACTAAATTTCTTGCATTTTAATTAGTTACACACTTGATAGGTAAATACTTTTCGATTTTATAGTGGAAGTTATTCCCATTAAATAAAATTTATTATTTGAATTGAAACGAACTTTCTTACATTTTAATTAATTATACAGTTTTTGAATCTTACAATGAAAAATATTATCTTAACTTTTCAAAAAAGCATAAAATTAAATTTCTCTCTATTTTTCGGAAAAAAAAAAAAAAAAAAAAAAAAAAAAAAAAAAAAAGATTATCTACTGTATAAAACAATTTACTTCATAACATTTAGAAAATAAAATCTCAAAAACTATCGCATTTTAAAAAAAATGTCTTATTTAATTTAATTACAGTTCTAGCTATGTATTTTATTAAATCTTAAATCATACCTGCCAACTAAATTTCATTGAAAATCAGAAGATTTTGGACAAAAAATCAGAAGAAATCAGAAGATTTTGACGAAAAATCAGAAAAAATAAGATTTTAAAAATTTTATAAAACTTTCAACATGGATAAAATAAAACTAGCTGGATCATAATAAATGAACAAATTTGAAAGACAAACAAGAATAAAATGAAATAGTCACTAATTTGCAACTAAACAATGTATATTATGGACAGAAAAGAATAACTTCAATACATAAAAAGAAATACTACAAAAAAAAAAAAAAAAAAAAAAAAAATGAACATTGATAGTAGATTTTTTACTTTTCATTAAAATACACTAAAAACTTCAGCTTCCTAACATTTAGTAAGCAAGGATAACTGATGTTGATGCTGTGGGCCATGATTTGGAATATTGGTGTTAAACTAGTTAACTGGTGGTGTTACGCAACACCACTTAAACAATTTAACCAGTAAAATATTTTTTGTCACCATAGACAACAAGACAACCAAAACGGAGTAAAAGAAATTATATTATTCAAAATTGACAACACATGAACCCTTAAAATATTTGCAATAAATACTGTATATTATATGATAGAAAAAAACAAAAAACATGTAGGAAGTTTACTTAAACTTGATTATATATTACTACAGAAATTACTAGAAAAAAAATTATTTTGACAACATGTTCATAGTAGATTTTTTAACTTTTTAAAAATAGTCATTAGAAAATTATGCTTTATACCATTTATTGTCAGCAAATGATTTCGCTAACAAAATATTTTCTAGAGTTTTCGTTGTCATAGATGAGCAGAACTGAGTCACATTTTCCTTAATCAAACTGAAAATACATTCACATTCAGCATTGCTGTCAGGAATAGTTAATACAGCTTTTAATACTTTGCAAATCCTATCATATTTCAAAATTCCATCAATGGAACTCGTCTTTCCTAACATGGCAATGCACAAATTTGCATGTTCCATAATAGTTATTTTTTCACATTGAAGTCCTGTGAATTGACTTTGTAATAAGTTCCAGGCTTCATCATCACCAATTTTTAAAAGAAATGGAAATTTTTTCACAAAAAAATCTAATACTATTTTCGGGGGGGGGGGGGGGACATACATTATAAGAAGATTTTTTTTTTTTTTTTAATTCAATACTCCTATTTTAAATGAAAGCAAAGTAAACTTTATTTAAATCTGAATTCTTCTCTTTTTACAAAACTAGTTTAATTTTTTAAGAAACTGATAAACTATTTTCCTGTTAATAGATAATGTACCACTTTGTTCTTCATTATTTAGATTATAACTCGAATTGTTATCAAATGATGATCCATTAATTTTAAAAATTTAAACAAGTCAAAGTTCAGCAAATTTATTATTATTATTAAGAGAAAGCTTGCTAATGGTTATGACTGGATCCTCTGCAAGCATCATCCGAGAGACAGCTATCAAGTTTTCCTAACTTCAGCACCATTATTATTGTAAATTCCATCCCCCCCCCCCCCCCCCATCCTATTGGCACCAAATTCCAAATATATATACTATAAGTTGCTTTGGTGGCTGCTAAATTTAACAGATGACAAGAAACAGCCATCTAAAAAAATTTAATTATTATATTATTATTATTATTATTAAATATTTCTGAACCCCATTTTTTCATTTAAACAAGAACGAAAAATCATGCGTCAAGCATAGATTATGTAACACTTTCCAACGCTTCCAAAATAATTTTACGAATCATACTCTTCAATAAGCTAAAAGATAACATCTAAGTAATCCAAATACTTTTATTCAGCCCTGTATAGGATCTATAGATTTGTATATATACTACATAGGATGCTAAATTTTAGTTCAGTTAGGAAACACGTAGCACAGTTTAAAATTCTCCGTCTGGAGTTAAATAATACGGAAATGTTTTCCCGAACTTTTGTGCTTCCCTGTATAGGATCTACAGAATTTATACACACCACGTAATAGACAAAAAGCGATTTAAAATTAAAATCGCGTTTAGTAACTTAAAACGCACTTCCAGGAATTATTGTTAACATACAGTAGAGAATTCTTTTGTGTGTCCCTGTAAATGAACGATGACTGCTATACACACAATATTCTGTAGTAAGTCTCTTGTAATGAACCTTATATAAATTTCAATGCGTTTAAAATAGGGAAACATTGTTTAAATAAAGCGCAGACGATTTTTCTCCATAGACGTAAGGTAACGGAATTCTTTTGACTGTCCCTGTAAAGTAAGTATAAGTGCTATGCACACCCTATTCCATATTAAGCTTCTTCTAATGCACCTTAGTGATATATATAAATTTCAATGCGTTTAAAATAGTGAAACATTATTTAAATAAACCGCAAATGATTTTTCCCCATAGACCGCAATGTAACGAAATTCTTTTGAGTGTCCCTGTAAAAAAACTATAAGTGCTACATACTTCCGTTGAAATAGGGAACATGCTATAGATAATGATTATAACATATAAAAATTGCAGGGCAATCCGAGCATATTTACGGGAGTTAGAGCACGGACAGACGGCAGACGGCAGACGGCCAGACGGCCAGACAAACCGAAGTCATAAACACTTTTCAACTAGGTTGGAAAGTGTTAAAAAGGGGAAAAAAAGCAGAAGATTTCATCTTCTGATCAGAAAATCAGAAGATAGAGTTGAAATTAAGAAGAATTCTGAAAAAATCAGAAGAGTTGGCAGATATATTAAATTTACCTTAATAAATTCTAAAAAATCCCTGACGGCTTGGCCTACAGGCACAGGTAGATTTTGAAGATGCAGATTGTGGGGCGCCTGTTTATTGGGAATTGCAGAAGAAAGACCTATTTGCCATGATGTGGCAGTTGGGACCACCCACTTCAAAATATACCTCCTCCTGTAGGTGGAGCCAGCAGGGATATTTTTGTTTTTAATTTTTTCTTTACCGTAAAAGTTGGTCCTATAAAAAACTTGTCAATGTAAAAGTTGTATATAATATTAAGAAGATTTATAATAAATTTAAGCGGATTTGATATCTTGTGAATTGGCAAAGTTATGAATTTCTTCTTCTTAAACCCCTATTCCCCCCCTCTCCACGACGCCATTTTTAATGATATAAAAAATCTGTCATACATATATTTTTGGCCCTTTTCCTAGAAGTAATAATGACTTTAAACAGATTCAATATGTATCATAATTAAGAAGTTATGGATTTTTTTCTGTTTTCACAAAAAGCCTCCCCATTTTCCCCTTGGTCTGATTTTGCCCAATAACAAACTTGACTGAGAGTTTATACTGCTTGATTTTATGTATCAGTTTGGAAGAAATTTATGCAGAATTATGGAAGTTATCGTGTCCATAAAAAAGTGGTATAGATAGATAAAGTTTTAAACTGGGGGTGGGTTTGGATTCTAGGAGTCATGATCGGCGTAGATCTAAATTTTTCAAAAATTCCAACTTAGTGGAGAATGTAATTTCTTACGAAATCTACCTAAAAAAATTACTTTAATAACTCAGTATTTTCTAATTCATAATTTAAAAAATTGTTGTTTATAATTTCAGATATTTTTTCATATTTGAGTACAATTTTCCTATATGATATTGCTAACTAACTGGCAAAATATCATATGATATCACACTACACTCGGCAAAAGATTACCAAGTGCAAAAACTTCAAAATTGATTCAATAGTAGAAATGGTTGAGAGGAGGATTGCCGGCCGGACAAGAAGCCTTTTCTGCCGACCTCAGGGAGTGAGGTCGTGTGGACGAAAAAGTAGTCAGGACATTCGGCCAGGGATTATTTGCTGCTTGGGTAATACTATATTATATCTATAGTCAGAAAATTTTAGGCAGATCTTGGCAAGTTTATGTCTGAAACTGCAGTTGCCAAAATATTTTAATAGCTATCAAAATTACAGCTATCTAATTAAGTAATCTTCCTGTTTGTCCCATATTATGTATAGTAATGTTGTTATGGTATTTTTTATTTTACCATTTTGCCAAATCTTTCAGAGTTTTGATGGATTGGGCAGTTTTACATCAGCAAAGTTATATCTATAGTTCATTCTACCATATTTAAATAAACTTTTAACTCATTCATTTTATAGGCCTTCCATAAATTAAAAAGAAATCAAATATGTTTATATTAGGGCCATTGAACCCCCCTTGGATTTTGCAACAGTATTTTTTTTTTTTTTTAAATACTGTTACATTTTTCTTTAAAAAATTTAATGCCAATAAAATCTAAAAAAATGGCATATATTTTGCAGCCCCTACTTTTGGCACATGGAAAAGACATGGCAAAAAAGTGCACAAAATATGCAAATAAATACAATAAGATACAGTAATATAAAAAATACACATATGACTACATAATAGTTAGTAATAAATATAGATATCTATACTAATAAAAGAAAGTATTGCTCTGTGTGTTTGTTTGTCTGCGATGGCTAGGAAAATTTAGCGCACCTAGAAGCCAAGTTTAGATTTAGGTAGTAAAAGCCTTCACCTGGTGCACCTGAGCCTCAGAATTTTAATATTTTGAAAATTAGAGTAGTTATTAATTAAAAACTGATCAATGATCACAAACAAAAAAGTCCTTCCGGCCTGTACCGGGAGGAAAAGGTAGCTTTCCTATATCTTCGTTTTAAAATTTTAGCTAATGTTACACGAAAACAGCAAGTTAAAATGCAAAGAAACGTTTACAAAAGATTCGTTAATACTGAATTTGAATAAGAAATTCGTCAAATTATTGAGCAATAGCCAAATTGGCTTCATTTATGAAGACTTATTTTGGTCGCCAAATTTGGCGATATTTCGCCAAATGTCGCCAATTTTGGCGCTAACGGATATGAATATCCATGTCGCGAGGGAGATCTGTTCTCCGGCAGCGAGGGATTTGTTCTGTGAATTTCGGGCAATAATGGCCCATTGCAATTCACCTGCCCCCTGTCGCGTTTTCCGGCGGGCTCAGCCCTAGCTGAAATTGTATATATATATATATATATATATATATATATATATTTTAAACCTTAATAAAGGTACCGGGAGGCACACCTATGCTCTACAGACTTGGCCTCCTCGTCTGAGCAGTCCCTCTTAGGCTGTGAATAGTTTTATGCGTATGATTGGGAAAATTATTACAACAATGAAAGAAAATAATTTGCGAGTAATCGCGTTAATGTGCTGTTTTGTTTCAAAATGTCAGCCAACCTAGAATTTTAAACTGCTCTATCTCAGCCATTTTTTAAGATAGAGCTAAACCAAAAAATGCTCTGGAATCCTTGTATCAAGGCCTAAAACGTAATTAAAAAATAAATTTAAATTTTAAATTTTTTTGTATATTTATTTTACTTTTAAATTTTTAAATGGCCGCCATCTTGAAACAAAATGGCGGACCAAGCTGGCCAACGAACTCGGTCGAGACATTGGTTAGCTTAATACACACAATTAGTTTCATCAAAATTGATTTATAAATACGAGCGTTATCGTATGACATAGGTCAGATATATATAAATCAACATTTGAACGGAGGGTGGTTTTGGGGTCATGATCGGTGAAAATATATCGAAATTTTCCGGAACTGCTTTCCTCCAAACGGCTGCAATAGGTAGCTTTATACTTTTTTGTATTGAAAGCTACCTAAAAGCACTCTTCCGAAATCCATGCGTGCATGCTCAGAAGCCTTTTTACCATACCTTCTGTGAAGAGAAGAAGCAAATCGCCTGTCAGCCTGTTTATTTTTCCATTTTCTAAATTCGCCACAGGAGAACAGCCATAAATACAGAAAAAAGGTCTACATATTCACAAAGAACGTACTTTTATGTCTCAAACGATCTGGTCGGTTAAAAAATTTTTCACATTTAACTCTTTAAAAAAAAAATAATTAAAAAGCATTGAATTCATGTTTTTATTTTCTCCCATTTTCCGAGCCTCGCATCCGCCAGACTACAAGAGACACGGAAAAACAGAGTTCACCAAATTAAAGATCTGAATTTACCCTTTTCAAAGCCACCTACGGTTTTAAAAAATACGAAAGTTAACCCTTCGAAAAAGTATATTTTCTGTATGCCGTTTAGCAATTTTTGGGATTTTGCCGATTTTTAAAAATTTTCATCGGCAGTTCCGAGCAAGATATGAAAAAATAAAAATACCAGACAATATCTACATTCGTCCCTTTTTGACATCTGCAATTGTTTTCGAAAAATACGAATATTAACCCTTTGAAAAAAATTCGCACACAGGACTCGCTTTTGTGAATTCAGATTTTCTGCGATATATAAAATCACACATCAGCTCTCTAAAATAACCAAACAAAAAATAAACACACCTAAGAACATCTACGTTCAATAGGGTTCAGGCAGAAACCTTTAGTTTAAAAATATATTAATTTTAACATTTTCAAAAACATTTTTTACCGAAAGTCAATTTTGCATTTTTAACAATTTCTCCTATCCTTAAAAATTTGAATCTGTGTTTATAAACAAGATACAAAAAAATTAAATTACTGTGCCTAATCTACGTTCCTTTGCTTTTTAAAATCTGGTATCCATTTTGAAAAAATTGAATTTTAACTCTCCAAAAACAAAATCGTTTCTAAAACTCACTCACACGATTTTCATTTTTCGGCCCAGGTTTAAAAATCGGCATCGACTAGGGAAATGTGAATACGGACAAACAGAAGACACCAAATTTTAGACATGTTAATTTTCTTCAAAGCACACTGTTGGGTTTTAAAAAATATCTACATTAACCTTTTCGAAACCAGTCGTTTACGTAACCCACTTTCGTGATTTCTTCTATTTTGGCAATGTTTACCAATGGTTAAATTTCAATTCTACTAGGAAATCTGATTGGGTCGAGTGTTCTGAAAAAGCCTCTTCCAGAACAGTTTGTACCCCGTGGCGGTGGAAGGTGGAACTACAGGAGTATCTCTGGGTCTATGGGCCGGATTATACAATGATGGATTTAAGTTAACGTTTAAATGTAAAACAGATATATTAAAACAAGCAGAGCCATATTAATTTAAGTTTACAGTGGAAAACGTATAATGGCTGAACACCCTTTTACCGATATGGAAAAGTTAAAGTAAAAAGCATTCATTAATTAAACTATGATATTTAACGTTTGAAAGAATGACAAAAATATTTAAAACTAAATTATATTTATTAGAACATTAAACATGAATTAAACATTAAATATAACTGGAAAAGTATTTCAAACAATAACTACTTATTAAGTATAAATTACTTTAACAATGACGAACAAAAAAAAAACAAATAAAAACGGCTTCATAACAATTATCACGGCGATACTAAATAATGATTGAAATAACACATATAGAGCAACACTTAAATGACATATGGCCCAAAGCATGGTTAGCACTGATTTCACGGTAAACATCTATTGAATATGTTCAAAATATCAGATGGAGGTATGACGATAAGCTTAAACTGATGTAGGATCAAAAGAGAGGATTTAATTCAGTGAGAAAATCTTAATGTGTAAGTAGAAATTAACCAGAAGTAAGTCAAAGTGAAAGATATATTTTAAATAAATGATTCAAATAAAGATTATTGTACTAAAAAATATATCCATGTAAAAAGTAAACAAAGTAAATAAACCCAATGAATATTTAATGTACGGTGACAAGAAGTGCAAATATATTTCTTATCATACAACAGGGTTTGGCTCATTCAATTTGATATCTATAGCCTTAAATATTTTAGTTGCACTTTCTACCGCGAGGGTGCGCTTTCTGATCTCGGGTTCTATGGGCCCGATTATAATGGGGTTTACCTCATTCGACTTAGTTTTGAGAGCCTTACAGAGTTCAGTCATGTTCGTATAGAACAAATTGTTATTACCACGGGCCTGGGAAATGCCGGGCAGGTCAACTAGTTCCTAATATAAAATTTGCGAAATTTTTTATTTAAAATTTCATGCCCAATGTCTATTTTAAATCCTTTATTGATCCTTAGATGTTTATTTTATTACTTTTTATTGATATAAAAAAATCCACATTTATTAAGCAGAAAGCCAATTAACAAAACCATTCTCTGTATTAATTTGATAAGAAAGCATTTTAAATCTGTAAACATGCGTGCAGAACAAGTATGTAAGGGAAAAGTCAGGTACGAGAACACATTTGACATCCTTTCCCCTTACATTTTGTAACAGTGCATATTTTTTATGAAGTTACGACTTAAATTCTTTTATCTTTCATTCTAAGTTAATAAACTATGATTCAGTATATTTTTGGGGCTTGATGTTTTCATTTGTCATTTTTATAATGTAAAACTTGCTAGCCCTTATCCTCGATTCCCTTATCTATATATATAAAAGCCGTTCTTGGTATGTATGTTCCTTATACAAATCTACAGTTTTTGTCTGATTTGAACGAAACTTCATGTACATATGTTTTAGATTACGAGTAAAATCACTGTCAACTTAAAAAATTTCTCTGACCATTCTTTAACACTTTTTTTAAACATCTGCCATAGTTTATCATTACAGAAATCTATTTTTTTCAATAATTTCTAATGCAATTTCTTTCCCGTTGCCATTCAAAGGAACTGTGTATGGAAAATATTTTTATAAACCAATTTCAAACTCACTCACTATAATTTGAAAAACGAAAGTGACGTCAATTTTGGCAGATGTGATTTTTTTCGCCTATTACAAAGATTACTATTTTAAACGTCCCAGTACGTTTATTTAAATGTGTTTGGAGGTAAAAATAAATAATTTAGCTCCAAATTTTACAAAGGCAAATTGTTTCCACTGATTTTTTAATATTAAAGTAAATTTTCTAAGAAATAAAAACTTATTTTTGCGCATTCAAACTTCATGATTCAATTTATTCTACATAATCAGAAATCGTCTGGCAAATATTGACATTTAGCAATAATTGCATTGTACTTTTTTCAGCTTGATCCTCAACCAAGGAGGCATAATCAAGTGTGAACAATAGATGCCCTATATTAATTAAAATTGGATTTAAAGAAAACAATACAGTATTTTCCATTATTTTTATCTTCAAAAAAGAATGTTAAACAAATGGGATTAAAAGTAAAATCGTTTATCGAAATAAACCCAATTTAAATGCATTTTTTTTAATGTAAAACATTTATTTTAATTAAAAAAATTAATGTATTTTTTATAAGTTCGACAACGTGGCGACATTTTCCTTTCACCAGCTTCGCAATTATTATCCAATTCTTAAAATAACACTATATTTTTGAAAAATAATGTTTTGCATCAAAAATCACATAATTTCAAAACGCGTTTAGCAAATTATGTTTAAATTACATTGTAAATGTAATTTCGGAGTTAAATTTAGTATTTAATAATATTGTTTAAAAATTTTCTATGCATACAGTAGTGTTGTATTTCTTTAATTGCTTTCATGTTGCATGTGACGTCACGCACTCAAATAAAGTCGTTTTACTCAATTAACTGAATGCGAAATGTAACAATTCTTGCGGAGTTACTAATTCATAATAGATTATTTCCTACACATAATATAATGTATTCTAACTATTTGAAAATTACGAGAAACTTGGCGAAACTTCAAGCAATTTAGCTCAACATTTTACCTACGTTGACAAACATGCACATTATTTGTAAATATAAATGCATATTCGTACATGATTCATGAAGTGAAAGAATTTGTTTTAACTAGACACGTATAGATTCAGAGGAAAATCTACCATGGTGAAAGTGTCGTCATATTTTAAACAATGTGCCGGTTTTCATTCACAAAATATTAATATTTTATAGCAATTACACAAAGTAGCGTAATTTTCACAGAATGTATTGGCCGCCAAAGAAAAAGTTTAACATCTTTTTACCACACAATTTTCCAGAATATTAAATTACTTTAAAATCCATAAAACATCAGTAAATTGATATATGCTTTTTAAACGAATAACATTGAGAGTATATTTATTTTAGTCGACCGCATAAAAATTGAATGTGCTATGTTTAGAAATAAATGTCTTTACTTTATAAAGATGGAATAAGTTAATCTTTCGTAATTGGATTGGACACAGATAAAAAAAATATATACATGCATTAAAATTACTTTAAAATTCATAAAAAATCAGTAAATTGAGATAAACTTTTCAAACTACATTCGAAAGTGCATTTTTGTTCTAATTGATAGTTTAAAAAATGAAATTATGCGATATTTAGTAGTTACAAATATGAAGTACAAGCAAAATTTAACGGTTAGGTCGTTGCTACCGTCAGTATGATGTCGACATTACTCACGGATATGTTTTTGTTTTATAATATAGATAGATGCCATATGAAAGCGAAGTTTGCAAAATGTTATATTTAGTAATTTTTTTTTATTGTCAGGAAAATCATATATTTTTATATTGTATACACAAAGAAAACGCGCATTCTCATTTATAAAGCTGAGAAATTTTACTATGGTTGAGTTAAAGTAACGCATTTTTCTCTAATTGTCTTTTTTATCGATTTATGGTTGAGTATGCACAAATCATATTGACGGCATTGTTATTGTCGTATTATTGTATTTTAATTTATGTAAACCCGGGCAAAGCCGGGTCGTTCTGCTAGTGTTTACATAAATATTTATGTAATAATCTTACTTTTAAAGTTTTTGCTTCTTCAATATATTTAGCCAAGGTGTGTTCTAAAAAGGAAAAATGACAATAATAGCATTAAAATACTTTTATGCATTTTTATCATGTACATTATTAATATACAAACAATTAAAACACTACTAATATAAACAGGGAAGTCTCCAGAATATACAGCACCCTTAGACAATCTCTTTCATTGGCACCACTTCATCCATTTTTTTAACAACTGATATTTTATAAGAACTATACAGAAGAATCTCTAGATTGTGCCTAAGCCTATGCATTTCAGGCAATGCATTTAGTTTACTACAACACACCAGCAACATTTTTTGCTTTTGTTTATGTTATTTAAACTACGTCAAAAATTAATAGTGAATCAGTGATGTAGTTTGATACTCTGAAAATCTGGGTTGATACCTTTTCCAAAGCATTTCCAAGAATTGCATGATTTTTCAATCCAAGTTTTTTACAATTCAATCCACAGCAGTTAATGACATTTCTCTGTTACTCATTCAGTGTCATTAACCATGAATTTATAAAATTTTAAAGTGAAAATTTCTATATCCCTCCGTGTTGGAATTTTCAATTTATTAACCTGCTCATGCATGAATTCATTCCTCACCATTTGAGCAGGGAAAATGATTTATTTTAAAGTTTTCAACTAAAATTAATTTTATTTATCAACAGTAAAAAAATAATATTTTATTGCCATAATTATTTTTTTTAATTGCTAAAAGAGAATGTGAATAGTGTCGTCCTTTGTTTGAATAAGCTTTCCATGAAAAGTAATATCAATGTCCTCCAAATTCTGCAAACGAATGTATCATTCATTTGCTTCAGCAAAAGAATATTTCTCAAATTTAATGTACCATAGCTCGGTAAATTTTGATAATGGATAAATGAAATTTTTATTGCTTAATATGCTAGAGCATGGGGAAAGATTTTTTAAATGTAATTTATAGGATACTATAAAAATTTTAATTTTGTAACTTTTATGAAAATAAAATATTGTTGTAAATGACTTTTGATATGATGGGGAACAATACTTGAAATAATTTTGTAATTGGATCTATCTATACCTCTAACACTACCAGTTTAGGAATTAGCTAATGGAAATGATGAGAGAGGACACCTTAGAGTGTAAAAAAAAAAAAAAAAATCATTATTTTTTCCAAAAAAACAAAAAAATTGGATTAAAAAAAAATTTAAATAAGATTTTTTTCCCTGTGTTAAAATACAGAACAGCTACCAAGAATTTCAGCTTTTCAAAACAATTAACCCTCTTATTAGTAACTTTATCTATGTTTTTATTTTTTAATTAATAAAATTATGATTATTAATTAGTACTGCAAATTAGTAATTTCATTAGTTAGTAGTATACAATAATGTTATGTACATTAATACTTTGTAATATTTATGTAACTAGGGTGCTTTGCCCCCTACGAGCTATGCTCGCCAACCCCAATTCTGACACCACATGATTTAAAAACACTCTGATTTGATCAACTCTAAAACGATTACGGAAGATTGTATTATAATTAAATGACCAGTGGCGATCTGCTGTAACCGGATTTCCATTAATTTTCCTTTGACTGAGGGATTTTAAGTTCGAATCAACTGCTGTCGAAACAGCTAACAACTGTTTTCCTGATTGATTAAATAAGATCAATTAAAAATTTTAAAAATCAACTTGTGTGAAATGGTTAAGTAAACAATGTCGCTGCATCGGAGAATTTTACAACAATGCAATAGAAAATTGGTTACTTCTCCATTACTTTCTATAAAAAGAAAAGAACTGTTGCCAAAATATATCATTTAATGGCAAACGTGCATGATCGTGGCTTGGCGTGGCGTGGCGTCGCATTCAGTTCACATCAGATGCATTACACGTATTAGTTATTTCATCGAAGGATTTTTAATTCAACGTTTATTTGTCTATTTGATACTTCTCCATTACCCCGTCGATCAATTTTCATAAAAAAAAAACTATCACCAAACTGTAATGCCAAATAAACAAATAGAAGAATTTTGCCATTGTAATATAAAAAAAAAATAAAGTAAAATAAATAAATAAATAAATAAATAAACAAATAAATAAATTACAAGAAATTTGGAAAAGCCCCACTCATCAAAGTGTCAACTATCAGTAAGTTTAAACAATAAAATTCACAATATATTAATGAAAACAGAAAAAAAATAATCTTAGATATTTATTTATATTTTTCTTAATTATCTCTCTGGGCTGGTGAATAAATGTTTGTGACGTCAGTTGAAACTGATCTAGTGTATGTAACTGTTCATCGCAACATTTTTCCAGGCCTTTTCTTCTTTTAATATCATGGCACTGCCGTTTAAGGATGCAATTGTTATTTTAATTAATGAAATAATTAATAAATCAGTGAAACATAATGAAAAATATATGTATATGTCGAATTAAAAATCACTTGATGCCACAGAAAACACATGTAATGTCTCTGACGTCAAGTGAATGTGACGCCACATTCATGCATTTTTGGTGTTAACTCTTATAGTTTGGCGATAGTTTTTTGTTATGAAAAGTGGTCGACGGGATAATAGGAGAAGTACCATATTATTATTGATATTTTAACAATTTATAAGTTATTTCGGTACTTTAAAAGGTAATTATTAAACGTAAAAATATAGTTTTTATTTGAGAGGAAATATTATTTATGATCTTTTAAAATTTGAAATAATAGGTAAAAGATTTGTCAAAATAAATCAATCTCTCATCTTACTTATAATAAAATCCAAAGGCGAGAAAGTGTCTGTAACGGTACCGGGCTGTACCACTCTGGTTTGCGAGTCGACCGTAGTTAAATGCCATGTTAGGCTTAATGAAGAATCTATTCTAATAAATATACAACTAAACGATAATTTATATATCCTACTTGAAACCATGTCTTTCAAAATAAATTAATGTTTGTGAGATGCCTTACATTAAATTATGTTTATATTCTGAGATAACTTCAGTTGAAATTAGGTTTATTGCTCCATGAAAGTAAACAAACAAATGATTCATTCGTCGTGAACGTTTAAAATATTAAACCATGAATGCAATCGTTCGGAAAGCGATCGCAAACGGAGAAAGTTACTTTCCTCCGTGATACTCGCTAAAAAATTGGTTCATTCGTTGTGAGCCTTTATCGCTATCTATCGGAGATTAATATAAACAAAATTTTAAATTTAATACAGTGACCTCTCACATATACGCGATACACTGTAATGATTTTTCAGCACCAGTTCCTTTTTAAAGTAATTTTCTCCTTATTTAATGGCAGAATTTATAAATCGAATTTTACTGTTTTAAAATAGTGGTACAAAAAGTAATTACTGAACATCGCGTATATAAGTGAGAGGTCACTGTATTTCTTATAAAATGTAATTAGAATATAAGGAACATGTAATTGTAATACCGTGTACTACATATATTAATTATATCAATGATTAGAATATAAGGAACATGTAATCGTAATACTGTGTACTACATATATTATTTATATCAATGAAATAAAATTTTGTATTTTAGCATAGTAGAAACTTTGTAGTGAAAATAAATTTGTAATTTAATAAGAGAATAAAAAAAAAATACTTATTTAATAAAAGATGATCTTTAATGATAAAAATTTATCACATATTTCTTTAGGCATGTTTATAAAAAATCAGAATTTAATTTGAGATAAACTTTTTAAAATTTAAGTTATTTAATTATTATTTTGGCAAATAAACTTTCTGTCGAAATTGCACTTTGTTCTGTATTTAATCAATTTTGCTTGCATTGTAAATAAAATGAATATTTTATATCAAACATAATTAAAATATAAGGAATTTAATGTAATACTGTGGTACAACAAGTATTACTTATATCAATGCAGATAAAATTTTGAATTTTAACATAGTAACTTTGTAGTGAAAAAAAATTATCAGTCATATTAATACAATTAATAGATGCGATTTAATCAAGAAATAAAATAAAATAAATTATTTTAATCATCAAAATTTATTACAGTTGTATACAGTTGTGAAATCGGAATTTGAATAATGAAATGTTTACTCTGATATAGCAGGCAGTTTAAAAGGTCAAAACGACGCAAATTGCTGAAATGACTCGAAATTTTTAATGTCGCTTAAAAATATGCTTTGCAGCGCTGCCTCATGAAGTATTAGAGCAGCTTTTTATGAGGTTTGTATGCAAGGCACCGCCCCGATGTAATTGGGGGGCCGCTAGCGGGCCCGGAGATGTGTTAACCCAGCAATGGGTGTATTGAATATTATTGCATAACATCTTAATGCTGTTTGTTTGTATGAAATCTTATGAAAATGAAACGTAACATTCCGTCATTTTTGACGGGGGTTATATGCTAGTGTAAATATAATTTTTAATTGAAATTGTTTGGAAATATTGTTATTTGAGCATTTTAAATATATGACGTAAAATTCCCTACTTAATGCTTTGAAAACACCTAATAATTTAATTATTTCTCTTTTTAATATTCATGCGCAAGTATATTTTTTATTATGTAATTTTCTACATTTATTGCTTTTAACACGTGATCATTTAATTATTATTTTAAAGTTTTATCTCTGTTTTTAATAGCCACGTGTAAATACATTTCTTAATTGAAAGGGAATATTATTATATGCGCTATTTTACAAATTGGCAACAATTCAAAAAATGAATTTTATGAAATATGAAATAAATCTTCATCAAACTAATGAAAATTTTGAATAAAAAATTGAAATATAACCTCAAAAAATTACTCAAATTAAAAAAATAATTACAGTCTGCACACCGCAAGCTCGTCAACTATATCCTTATAAATTATGGTTAAATTCCTGTGCATAGTTTTTGTTCCTATAAAACTTTTTAAAGAAAACTATTTTGACCAACTTTAATATTAAATATCTCTTAAAATAATTCTTCGATTTAAAAACTGTCTGCTTCAGCGTGTTTATTGAACATTTCTTTAAAAAACTACCAATTTTTAAATTTTTATATGTAATAGTTTTCTGGATATTAGTCCAGAAAGACTTCAAGACACAAAATCTTCATTGTCAGCGGCTGCGGCGGCAGTGGTTACTTTTTTTTAATATAGTGAGAAACTACATTAAATATTATTAATAATATTAAATTGTTAACACTGCTTAAAATTGATAATTATTAAATAATTAACTCTTTAATTAAGAAAATAATACATTTTTATGCTTTAATTACTAAAATGGTAATTAATAATTTAGTATTCAGTCTACAAAGAAAAAGGGGCATGGCGCTAGTTCCCAAAAAAAAGTCACTAGTTCAGTAGAAAAGGGCATTATTTCATGAGGAAATATATTAGTAATGTGTTTAGTAACGATATATGGAAAAAAAGTATATAATTTTTTTAGGATAAATAAAGTGATATTAATTTTTATGAATTACAAAATCAAAAATAGAATTACATTACAACATGATTTATAACTTCCTGTTTTTTGTAAACAATTAAAGTGCAATAGGCCACGGATTTAGAAATATTGTGGTATAAAGAAGATTTTTACAAGAAATCGCTGGGTAGAACTAAAGATGAATTTCACCATTTAAAAAAAAAAACAGAATGCATTTTGCCAATTTAATACAGGATAGGGCGCTACACCCTTAAAAAATGGCTTAGAGGGAAAAATAAGTAATTACAAAATTAATAAAAAACTGCAAATAAGTAATTTCAATAATTAGTAGCACAAATAACAAAACAAAAAAATATTATTTGCAGTTTTGCATTTGTACTGTTAATTGCCTAAATCTAAACTCACACACATGTAGGTATGTATATGATGAAAATGAGTTACTCATTCATGCACACATTTAGATACAGAGTAAATATAAGAATATCTGTTATATCTGAAATTCTCAAAATATTACATAGCTAACAGCACTGTTATTACTCAGTGGATATTATTAGCATTCAAAAGTTTCGAAAAAAAGAAGAAAGAAAAAAGAAGAAGAAGGATTGCATCCTTTTAAATCCTAACTAATTTCTTTATTTAATATATATATGTGTGTTTAAAAGTGAAAAAAAAGTAATAAATAAATATTCAACCTTTACCGAAGAAGCTGTTGCTATGCTTAACATTTTTATACCAAATAAATAATTTTCTCTTATTACATTGTTTTACAATGTCCATTGAGCAGATGACATTCTTTCATTCTTCTTTAGTTTTAATTTGCTATATTTATTATTGCAAAAATAAGGTACTGGCTATTTATTCTTTTACTAACAGAAATTTATTATACTTGTTATACTTATTTTACGTAAAAGAAGGGATAATTTGATTATTTAAAGGAAATTATGACATTGCAAATTATATTAGATTAGATTTAAATATTTTTAAATAAAATGCTTTTAATGCCTAATAAAAACTTGCTTTTTACAAACTTACTGTACTTAATTTATTACAAGCCTAAGGAATTAAGTTTAGAAACAATTATTCAAAGCTTTTTTTTTGTTGTTGTTGTTAATTCATAAGGTAAAATATACATAGAAACTTTCAAAATTATGTTCATCTTCGATTTTATTATTATTATTATTATTATTATTTGTTATTTAAACATTTAGAAAATTTATAATTTAAAAAAATCAGTTAATTTAAATCATCTGATTAAAATTGTTGGCACCCTAGGACACCTTGTACATAACACATAATTACTGACAGTGTTCTAAGCTCGACATGTTTTGAATATATTTTTCCTCTACCCTTCTTCTATCGAGCTAAAACTTGTTTTTTATTTTTTATTCTTTTTTTGAGGTAAAAATAACTCTTTTTACTTTTGAAGTGCTTGTGATTAAAATTATTACTGTTGAACTTTGTGAAATCTTATGTATGTGTCTTATGTATTATGTATGTATGTATGAATGTATCTTATGTATTATATGTATGTATACATGCACATTAAAACATGTTGTACAATTTAATAAAAGAATAGTAATAAAACTTACCCAAAATTAAAGTACTTTCCTGAAACATAAAATATTTCTTATTAACAATAATTATCTAATGGTGTACAAACTTAGAATAAAATGTATGAAGTAAAACATTAAATAAAAGATTATGATGATGTTTAACATTGCATAATACAATTTAAAAAAGCATAATAAATAAAGGTGTTTGTCAAAAGGAAGACAAAAAATAATTGAAAAGTTACTCAAATCGCTACATTTTATTGACATTAATTTTGAAATGCGAATTTTAGAACTTTAAACTTTGTAACATTCAGATTGTATTGAAAACTGGTTCTAAATTAATAAGAATGAAAAATCATGTATCACACATAAGATTATAAAACACTTTGCAACTCTTCCAGAATACTGTAATGAAGCTTCATCATTTAATAAGGTAAAAGAAGATATCTAAATAAACAATTTAGAAAGTGCACAACACAGTTGAACATCCAATTTCAACAATTAGTGCCTACAGTCAATAAGATATTTGAAATTTTTTTTAGTAGTTCTGTAAATTTTCTATAGATATTTTCTATAGATTTGTATACACACTACATGGTTTGATAAAATTTTATTCAGCTATTAAACGCAAAACAAATTTGAAAATTTATTTTCAGCATTTACCACCCATATATGGTAACTTGAAATATTTTGTACAACCCTGCATATGATCTATAAATTTTTATATACACCTCATATTAAGCTGATATTTAAATCAGATAGGAAACACATAACACAACTACAATCACACTTAAAGTAATTACCATTTAAAGATAGTAATATCAGTTTTTTACATAGCCCTGTATACAAATTTCTTTACATACAAACATATTTTAGTACATACTAACTAACTATAGTTCAGCTGGAAAATGCATAACACAATTAATAAACACCTTTAAACAATTCAAGCCCATAGACAGTAATGCTCACAAATTTTTTTGTGCATCCCTGTATATGAGCTATAAAGCATCACGTAACTTACTAAAATTTGATTAGGCTTTAAAATGCAAACTGCATCTGAAAATGCACTTCCAGCAATTATCGCTCATAGACTACTGTAACCGAATTCCTTTTTGTGTCCCTGCAAATGAATAATAAATGCCATGCACTCCATATTCTACAGAAAGAATGTTGCATTGTACCTCAATAATGTATATTATCAACATTGGCATGTTTGATAGAGTGTATCTTTATTAAAATATGTTGCAAACAATCTTCTTCATTAAACCATAGTGTAATGAAATTATTTTTTGTGTTCTTGTAAATGAACTATACCTGCTACACATTTCATTTTCAATAGAGAATGTCCTGTGATAAACCTCAATAACCTATACCAAATTCATGGTAATGCAAACATATTTATAAGAGTTAGAGCACGGACAAAACAGACATGTTTGATAGAGTGTAACTCTATTAAAACATACTGCAAACAATCTTCCCCCATAAACCATAATGTAATGGAATTCTTTGGTGTATCTCTGTAAATGAACTATATATGCTACTCATTTCATTTTCAATATTGGGTGTCTTGTGATAAACCTCAATAACATATACCAGGCAGGGATCATTCTAGAACATGAAAAAGGGCAGGGTGCACATCACATAATAAGGGCAATTTTGTTGAAAAGGGCACATCATTTCATAAAAAGGGCATTTTTGTAATAAGTGCATATACCAATATACTGGTGGGAAGGAAAGTCTGGCAACAGCTTAAAGTACTCCTTAATTTAAAAAATCCAATAACATTTCTAATTTCCATAACTTCACCCTTTGAAAAGTATTAAAAATAGCAGCAAAATGAAACTTATGTTCTCCATTTTTATTGTAAAACTGTTTACTATATGTACAGTCATTTTGCCCTTTTCCTGCGATATTCAAGAACCTCTCTCTAAAATTTTTGTTCACCAGATAACTTTTTCCCAGTTATAGCAAAACTGGTTTTAAAAAAGCTACAAAATAAAAGTTATAAAGCTACTTTTCAAGTTTTTTATAGAACTTACATAAGTTATCATGTGGTCAAAGGCCAGAATGCCTGATCTAATACTATATTTCACTAGACAAGGTGAAATTAATCAATGACGCTTAGTTACCCTTTATGTCTTGATAAATGGAAAGATGAATCACTCAAAGTCAAAGATTAGACATACCAGGGCACTTCACACAAAAATAAAGAGGGAAAGAGGAGTACTCCCTGATGTACTATACTAACATTCTAAAAATAAAAGATTGGTAAATAATTTTTGAAAGTACAAGGCAGGGATCTACCCAAGAATAAAAGGGGCAAGGAGGGTAGAATTATACCTGGAAAAAGGGCAAGGAGGGTGGGATTTTATCTAAAAAGGGCATGAGGGAGGGCCGCCCCTCTGAAACTCTCTAGAGTGATCCCTGTACCAGGCTCATGGTAATCTAAGTATTTTTATGAGAGTTAGAGCATAGACAAGATAGGTAGCTAAATAAATTGAAGTCATAAACACTTTGTGTTGGAAATTGTTAAAAAGGGCTAAAAAAATATAGCATTATACTGTATCCCTTACCAACTCAGCGCTTAAAACCATAGATTGTAATCTAAAAACCTGCTCTCACATTTATTATTATAGCACCGATAATAGTGAATAATTCTGTATTAGGGAGAAATGCTACAACTGAAAAACAAAACGATCAGTTGATTGCCAAGAAACATTAATAAGATGTTTGAAATATTAAATATGTAAAAAAAGAAAAACTACTTTAAAAAATCAATAAAGCATTTAAGCAATTTTTTACAAATCTTTAATGTAAATAATAAAATATGATATACAGATCTTAAACTAATTTGTAAAAATCAGAGTAATAAATTTAATAAAATTTTCAAAAACAAGTACAGGTTAAAAATGTACCTATTTGCTAACAGGTGTGAAAAAAAAAATCCATTCCTAAATCCCAGTTCTTAAAAGCTTTAAAATCACAACATTTCAAACGTTTTCAACCGACACATGAGGGTCTGGGATAACTAAATGCTGTTAGCTCTCCTTGGTCTTAATAGAGATTCAACCGGGAGAGACCATTCCAGGTCATGAGATTACAAACCAACAAAACATTGAGACCTTGGCGAGATAAAATGCAATGAGCCAAGAGCGCTGAAAATCTTCAACTTCGCTCCTTACTCCAGTAACCCATTAGTAAATAGAGGAAAGAGCAGTTTCAATTCATCTTATTGTTTGTGGAAGAGGTAATACAATTAACTTTTGGAAAAAAGTGCTGAAACAATTAATCAATAAAGTTCTACAAGCAACTTATGATCACCAACATCAATGTACGTTTATTATCATAGTTTATGAATATTGCTTATATGATCGCTTATAAATTATCTTTAAAAAATGGTAAATTTATCATATGTTTTAGGACTGGCAGAGTCTTATTTCATTCTGGAAATCATAAATATTTCCTATTTCCAAAAGCATTTCATAATACATTACACAGTACCGTATCACAAGATACAAAGAACTACTCCACCAACGAAAGTGTCAAAAGCTGAAAATACAAATTCGCCAAACCCATGTAATGTAGCTTCCAGGTCAAAGGGGGCACGGAAGACAAAGATTTTTTTAAAAATATATTATAAAGTAAATTGCAGCTCCTCCCCCAAAGTTAAAAGATCTGTTAAATGCGAAAATTGATCCAGTGCAAGCTACCAATAGATCAAGAGTATACATAATACGTTTTAAAAAGAATAATAAAGAATTGCTTTAAATAGGAATGACAATGAGGTAATTTCGAGATAGACTAAAGGAACATAAAGGAGAGCTCAGATTGAATCAACCCTGTACAGCATTAGCGAGATTAGCTCAAACTAAGCCTATAAAAGTAGAATTTGATAAATCCAAAATTATTTTCTGTACAAATAATTATGAGGAAGCCTTTATAAGTAGTGATGGGCAAGTCTTAAAAAAATCAAGTGTCAATAAACATTAACATCGATCATAATAAGAATAGATTCTAAAATTTTAGTATTCATGTTCTAGAATCGATTCTCAGATAGATAGCTTAAAAGAGTAATTGCTAAACTTGTTGATCAATTGGCAGGAAATTTGATCAGAAATCATGATAAGAGGGATTAGACAATATATCGATATTTCTGGCACTCATTTCATAGCAATATATAATACATTTATTCTTTCGATTTTACTATTTTAGCAGCAGAGCTGCTGTCAAATTTCGTATAAGAGCCTTTTTCCTTTGAGGTTAAATGTTATCTTTTTTTGTTTAGAGACTAGTTATTTAGGTTACGAGTTTATTAAGTTTTATGTTTCAAGTTTGTCCTCCCTCTCTTCTCCTCCTTCCCCCCAAATCATAACTTTCTTAATTATAGCCCATACAAAAGATAAAATTTGTATTAGAGAGGAGAGATATAATTGAAGATTACTTTGTATAATTGCATAAAAACATAAACTGACTTATTTTCATTTCCGGATTCTGGTTGAAGTATTTTGGATTGCGGGTCAGGTTTAGTTTGAAATATGTTGGGTTGCAGATTGAAAATTAACTTTTTTGAGTTCAGGTCGATAAAATTTTTTTGGGCTCTGGTCGGGTTACGGGCTGACTTCAAATGGAATTTTTGGGTTCGGGTTAAGTTAAACCTGACCAGTACACGACTCTAATCTCTAAGAAGTGGGGAGGAGACAAACTTGAGAGATACAACTTAACTAGTGAGAACACTGAATAACATGGCCTTACAGCAAAGATGGAATGTTTGAACTGTAAAAAATCTGAAAAAAATTATTATTTTTCATAAATAGTGGCAGACCTGCCAACCTTTGAAAATGAGAAATAGTAGTACACCAAATTCAAATTTATCTGAAGATTGGTTGGCTGGTGGCTTTTTTACGCTGTAAATTTTATGTGAGCAAATATTAATCAATTAAACGCATGTGTATATCCATAAGCACACAAAGTAGGAGACTCTTTTGTTTTTGTTAATTTTTTTTTGTTGCGGGTGGGATTGATTAAACATAATTATTCCTATTCAATTAATGCTCTGTCAACTCCTAAGCCAAATTTCTAAACTTCACAGTGAATTTTCTGAAAGATTCCAAGGTGGTTGGGGGGAGGAGGTGATGGAACTACGGGTATATCTTCCAGAGAAAAATGTCTGAGTTAGAGTCCTTCATCTGGTCGAGTAAGCTGATACAACCGGGAGTGAGGATGTCCACTCCCGCCACATTTTTTTGTGTCCCTTTGACGAAATTTGCGTTTTTTCACTATCTTTTGACGAAATTTGCAGGGTTTTTTTAGTTCTGTTGATAAAATTTGCGGTTTTTTTCGATATATTTTGACGAAATTTGCCGTTTTTCGCAATGTTTTTGACGGAATGTGCCGTTTTTACGCGATTCTCTGAAGAAAGTCACGTTTTTCCTGCGATCTGTTGACAAAAATTTGCCGTTTTTCGCGATCTTTTGACGAAATTTGCCGTTTTTCGCAATGTTTATGACGAAATTTGCCGTTTTTTCGTGATTTTCTGACGAAAGTCACGTTTTTCCCCGCGATCTGTTGACAAAATTTGCTCTGTTTTCGCCATCTTTTAATGAAATTTGCCGCTTTTCGCAATGTTTTTGACGAAATTTGCCATTTTTTCGCGATTCTCTGACGAAAGACGTTTTTCCCGCGATCTGTTGACAAAAATTAGTCGTTTTTTTTGCAATCTTTTGACGAAATTTGCCATTTTTCGCAATGTTTATGACAAAATTGGTCATTTTTTCGCGATCGTTTGACGAAATTTGCCGTTTTTCGTAATGTTTTTCACGAAATTTGTCGTTTTTTCACTATCTTTTGGTGAAATTTGCCATTTTTTGCAATGTTTTTGACGAAATTTGCCGTTTTTTTTCGTGATTTTCTGACGAAAGTCACGTTTTTCCCGCGATCTGTTTACAAAATTTGCTGTTTTTCGCGATCTTTTAACGAAATTTGCCGCTTTTCGCAATGTTTTTGACGAAATTTGCCATTTTTTTGCGATTCTCTGACGAAAGTCACGTTTTTCCTGCCATCCTTTGACAAAATTGGCGACTTTTCTTTGAACGAAAGACGAGATTGATTTTTTTCGGCGATCATTTGCCGAAATACCGATACATTTAATGTCCGAATTTTTGGATTTGTGACCGATATATATATTTTTTACGGAAATCATTGCTTTAATTTTTCGGAAAATTCGGACCAGAATTACCCCTGGACGATCTTTTGACGAAATTCGCATTTTTTCAGCAATCAGTTGAATGAAATTCACATTTTTTCGGCGATACTTTGGCAAAATTGGCTTTTTCCCGCCAATTTTTTGACGAAATTCGTGTTTTTTTAGCGATCCTGTAACGAAATTTGCATTTCTTAGCTCGATCCTGTGACGAAATTCGTGATTTTTTGCGCAATCCTGTGACGAAATTCGTGATTTTTCGAGTGATCCTGTGACAAAATTCGCGTTTTTTTTTTTGCAGAAAATCGTAGTTTTAGATAGATTTTCGTAGCATCGTAGTTTGTGGCTCAAAATCATAGCAGTTGGCAGCTCTGTAGTGGTCACCAAGAGTTTCAAAAATAATATCAATGTTTTGTTGGAAACCAAATGACTTGGGAAGAATAATGTGGAAAAAGGTCTCATTCAATTCAAACCATAATTAAGAAAGTTATCATTTGGGCAGAGGAAACAAACTTGAGAGATACAACTTAACTAATGAGAACCCTGTGCAATGTAGCTCAAAATCAAAAATAGAATATTTGAACTGTAAAAAAGTCAAAAATTTTTATTATTGTTTACAAATAGTGGTCACCAAGAGTTGCAAAAGTAATAGCAATGATTAGTTGGAAACCAAATGATTTGGGATGAATGTGAAAAAAGGTCCCATTCAAATCGGACTATAATTAAGAAATTTATGATTTTGGGGTGAGAGGGTGAGGGGAAGAACTTGAAAAATACAACTTCATAAACAAGTAACCCAAAAACCTACGCTCTAAACTAAAAAGATAGCAATTTAACATGGAAAGAAAAAGGTCCTTATATGAAATTTGAAAGCAGCTGTGCCTGTAAAATAGCTCCAGAAAGATCTATCTAACAGGTTGCTAATTGGGATAGATCGATCATATCAATCTGCAATAGCAATTTAAAAGAAAAAGTAAAATGAATGATACTAGCACAAACCATATCGAGGTATCGATTCAACTGCAGTGACGATTTGAAAAGAAAATAAAAATGAGCGATTCTATCCGAATCAATGTTGTCTTAATCGACCACAATGCTGATGTGGGTGCAAAAATGAATGATACTTATTGAGAGGATCTTTAGTTTACGTTTTTCTTTATTCCTTATCTCGAGTTCTATGGGTCCGATTCTCACACAACTTTAATCATTCGTCTTGGTTCGTTTTCCACCAATATCACCAACATTTCAATTCTGGTTCTCTCCACTAGGAGCGCTGCAATTTCCTGTATTTTCTGCTGCATAGCGTAATTTCTTTTTTATTCGATATTTCAGGTTCTATGAGTCCGATCCGCATATAACTTAGACCACTCATCCTGGTTAGATTAGCGCCAACAACACTATCACCATTTAAGTTCTTGTTTTCTCTTCCAGGAGCTGTGCAATTTCCTGCATTGCATGATGCATAGTGTACATTACTTCTTTATTCAATATCTCAGATTCTATAAGTCCGATCCTCACACAACTTGGAGAATTCGTCTTGGTTTGTCCCTCTCCCACACCATTTTAGTTCTGGTTCTCTCCGCCAGGGTGTCATGCAATTTCCTGTATTGGCTTTCAATTTATATTGTCTTCAGCTTCCATTTTTTATGGGCGTTTGGTGATTGAAGTTTCCTTTAAGTTTTTTGGCTTCCCTTGGCTCTTCTTGAAACCTTAAATAAGATCTCCAATGTTTCAAGAGCTGATGTTAAACAGTTAATGCAAAATTATTCATTTTGCAGCAAAAATAATCTAACAGCACAACTAATCTTAATTTTTTTCTAATGACAATTCTTCATAAAATTGGATCTGATGTTGGTTAAGAATAACAACTTATTGACTAGAGACATCGATAAAAAATCGACATTGCCCATCTTTAATTATAAGGGAATCCCTTGAAATAATTTCTAGAAATCAAACAGTTTGTAATGATGTTTTATCATATGACATACATGGAATTTGGACAGAATTGATAGAAAAGAGATAAAAGTATGTTTTATTGAACTAAAATGCTTTTTTTCTGCCCCCCGTTACCGTCTGTGCCACCCTTGATCTGGAAAGGGGCTGAATCTCTGGGGTCTCTCGAGGGCTGAATCTCAACTAAGATCAAGGAGAGGTAACAGCATTTAGTTATCCCAGAAGAAAACCGCGTGTGTTGGTTGAAAGCGTTTGGAGTGTTGTGATTTTAAAGCTTTTTTAAGATCTGGACAGCTTTTAATGGATTTTTTTTTTTCACTTGTAAGCAAATGGGTACATTTCTAACTTTCTTTTTGAAAATTTTAATTATTTATTTAAGGTGAATTTTGCACTAAAATTTGTAACTTTATTTTGATAAATTTGATAATTTCATTTTCTTATTAATTTTTTATTATTTTTAAAATTTGAATCTTTATATTTCTGTTTACAGAGTAAAACAGCATTGTTCAATGAAGGTACTTTTGATGTCTTAAAAGAGAAATTTTATGCTAACTAACCTGAAAAACTAAATACTTTAAATCTATTTAAAAATTAGAATTTTTTAAAAATGAAAGAAGTGAAAGTTAAATAAACATAACTTAAAATTAATTATGTAAATATGTTTCACCTATTATACAATTATGTGCAGTTCTAAGATGAATTTAAAAAATGCTACTAGATACAGTAGTACTTCATTCAGAATTCATTATGAATAACAATTGAAGAAATATCTGACAACAAATAACTCATATATTTATTTAAAGAAAGAGAAATAATTCTCACCTTAATTTGACTAATGTCTAGAGAAAATGTTCTATCTAAAAAAATAATTGAAAATTATGAAAAGAATATTATTTGCAAAATTCACTTACAACTGATCTACTAAATACAAACATCAAGAAATGCATAACTCACCAAGAGCATCACATTTGTCCTAAAAAAGATAATACAAAATGAATTTAATAATAACCAAATTTGTTAAATAAGAAATTTTCTTAAAATTAAAATATATTTCTTAATATTTAACCTAATTTTATTCCAAATCATGCAGCACTAGTGTTACTAGAATAATAGAAATACCAATTAGATAACAATAATGAATATTTTGGCTATAAATTTATTGTTCCTAAAGTACTGATTATAACTGTACATAGGCAAAATAATAATAATAATACAAACCAACTTACTTATTGAATTTTTTATTTATTTTTATTTATTTATTTTTTTTTTATTTTTTTTATGAAAGCTATTTATTTGTAGATGTGCCAGCAGTAGCTTGTTTTGAAAAGAATATATTTACTCTTATATAATCTATATATACATTTAAAATACAAGTCAATTTTTTTTTTCGACATCTGACCTGTGATTTATGATGAATTGATTTTAATAATTATTATTTTTTCTTTTTTTTTTTTAATTGAAAACCGTTTATTTGTAGATATGCCAGCACTAGTTCTTTAAAAAAAATATGAGGTGGAAGTCATCGAAATTCGACAAATGTTTTCAAAGAAATGGTTAGGTTGAATTTATATAAACTTACAAAAAAAATTTCAATAAAAAAATCAATCTGACACTGACAAGTCTAACTCTTAAAACAAACATTTTTTTTAAACTAAAGTTACCAAAAAAAAAAATTTGCCATTAACTTGAAATTTCAAATTATCGAAAAATTAAACTTTGTTTATATAAGTAATCAGTAACATGTAATCAAGATAAAGTAATTATGATGAAATTATGAATTAAATATCTGATCTTTGGTCTGACAGAATGAAACACCAGCAAAAATTACATCATTTTGACACAATTATATGTAAGTATTTTTATTGAAATCTAAACATAATTTTTACATCACAAAATTTATTTGCATACTTTCTTATTTTCATATTCACCATTTAAAAAAATATTTTTATACACAGAAAGTTATTAATAAATATTTTTTCAAACGTGACATTACATTTGCCAGCTACAACTTCACATGTGAACATTCGCATTCTTGACTTGAAAGTTCTAATCTCAGTACCAGTGAGGAAAATGTTTTTAGATGCATTCACAGTAACATATTTAATTTTATCAAAGAAAATACTTGTTTAATTTTAAATATGACATTATTTTCACTCATTGAAGCATTTCGAATCCTTCTGAGAATAGCGTCTCAAACTAGGTATCAGCAGAATGAAAAAACATTGAACAGTTTTAAGTGTGAAAATGCATGTTTTATTATATGTGACATCATTTTCTGTTCAAAAATTTTTTTAAAAGTTTTTTTTAATTGCAATGAGAAAATGACATCAGTAAAGATATAGTAACTCTCATTATTTCCCTTTTCTCTGTAACAAAGGAAGTAACCAGATTGCCACCAATTTACCACTAAAAAAGGTGAAAAAAACTCATTTAACATGTGCAGTCAACTGCAAATTGTAGTAACGCTGTCACTTTCCTCTTTAATTATGCCTATTAATTTATATTACACTACAAATCTATTGGTTTATATTACTACTACAAATCTTATTTTACAATAATGAAAATCAAATCATATAAATCCACAGTTTGTTCGAACATTTTTTGAAATATTATGATAATATGTAAAAAAATTGTATGTTACAAAGATTTTTTTTTTTTTTTTTTTTTTTTTTTTTTTTTTGCAGATGTAACATTTTAAAAATATAAATTATTTTTATTATAAATTATTATTCCCTCCATTTTGTTATTTTTAAATTTATTTTCTCCTCTGTAGTCAGGTCCTATAGGAATTACGAAGAGGCCATTCAGCAGTAATTAGCTGTGATTAATGGGTATATGTTCCTTGTTGAGGTAGATTTTTAAAAAATCATGCTTGAAAATTACTTAACATATCGTTAAAAAAAAAAACAAAAAAACACACAGTTACAGTTTTCTAACAAATAGCATTTAAAATTACATTTCTTTTCTCTATTTGACTATGTATAGATGTGTATGTAGTTTTATTTATTTATTGCTGCTTTAATTCATTATGGAATATTAGCAGGAAACAATTGCTGAATTACTTGTATTGTTTTAAGTGCAAATGGTTAGTAATGGTCAGTAAATTAATTATATTAAGTGCAATCTTACATAACCAGCCTGCACATGTTAAAGATAATTAAAAATAAATCACGCTTCAAAATTATTTTAAAATCCATAAAAATTAGTAACTGAGATACAGTTTTCAAACAAATTGCATTTTAAAGTAGATTTTTTTCCCAATTCAACGATGTAAAAATTGAAGGTGTGCAATAATAAGTTAAACAAGTGGGTAAGTGTGATCGAAGATCTCATAAAGGGTTCTGTTTAATATTTCTTTCAAAACACTTTATCCTTTAATTAATAAATCCAATTAAACTTCATTTTCCAAAAGAAAAGTCATGTTTTTAATAAAGTAAAAATTTACCGGTCAATTTTTCCTTTTTTCGAATATCTGAACCGGCCTTTCTGCTCTATCATAATAATATCTGTCATGTAGACTAAATGTGATACTTAATAAAAAGTAGTTTTTCCCCCTCACTTTCTTTATTAATAATCCCCATTAGCATTATTAATTACACCTTTGTCTATTAGCATTTTATTTCTTTATTCTATACAAAAATCAACATTTGTGATAAATTATAAATTCTGTTTTAAAAATCTTTATAAAAATTAGATTTCTGGATTCACCATAAAAAAATATGCATAGATGCAAAATTTTCAAATCAGAAAATGCAATATTAAAAAAAAATTAATAGAGCATTTAATCTCTTACTTTACTACACTCAAAATCTGCGTTTTCTTTTATTTTCCTCCCTTTAACAGTTGAAACAAAAAGCGAAAAGCCAGGATGTCTCATTGATAAATGACATAAGTCTCTGATTTCACAACCAACTGCAAATGTTCTTTTGATTTGGATAAAAATTATTTTCATTAATGCAAAATTAATTCATAATTTCTGTTCTAATTACAACATCTTTATAAAAGTTTAGATTTCTGTGTTTGTCGTAAAAAAAATATGCATATATGTGTTAACTTCAATTTGATAAATGCAATAATAAAAAAAATTCTATAGAGCCAGAAAAAGGCCTAGTCTGCCATCTTTGATCTTTGTGAACAGGTGTTAGATTGTTCGTCTGTGGTTTTCCAATGAAAAAAAATTAAACGAATTTATTCAAATTGATTTTTAATTGATATTTACACTTCTATTGGGAGTAATTAAAAAGTTTTAGAAATTCAACTTTCTTTTAACAACTTTTCTTAGAAATTAAACTCTTTAATAGCTATTTTTTTTTCGTATGTGTCCAAAATTTCATGTTCCTAGGTGGAATAGTCTATGAGATAGGGGTGTCTTTGAAAACATCAAATCTGTTATCGCCATTGCAATGCTGTGACTATGGCAACCCTTCCCCCTCTTCTTGCATTTCAGAATGAATTGTTTTTGCGGTTTGATTAAATTCTTGAATACTTTTTTCCATTAATGAGTGGGATTTTAGGGTTTTAATTAATACCTTGCGTTAATGAAGACATTTTCAAAATTTTATGATTTCCAGTGTGACAGTAGGTATTCAGTTGTAAGTACACAACATTTCAAGTGTCTAACTTATACAGTTTCCAGGAATGGACTCTGTGACAGACAGATAGAGAAGCGAGGCGAATAGAGTTTCGTGAAATGAACGAAACCCAAAAAAAATGCAGTAAAAGCAAAATTTATTGATTGATTGATTCTCTGCCACCATCAAAATCACATCAGTGTTACTCATGGGCATATATTTTGCTTTATAATATAGTTAAGCATAAAAAAAAAAACTTTTAAATAATAAAGAAATATCAATTGCAATAATAGACTAAGAAATCTATTAAATTTCTTCAGAAAATGATAATATAATTATAAAAAAATTGAGTGTTTTTAAATCTAGTAGGTGGTTACTATTTAAAATTCACTTTTGACTTTTGTTTCAACTATTTATTAATTTCAAAATTGATTAATTTTTTTTAATTTGACCCTAATTCTTCTGTGTGAGGTAGTTTAATTTGCATTCTATTTCTTAACTATTCTGAATATCCTTATTTATTGACAATTAAAAATGCAAGTTATGTATGTGATAATATTATATATTATTTTCATTTTTGTGTATTTTATTTGCCGTTCTCTGCCAGTATAAAGTGCAGATGCGCTATCAGCATTTTCATACCTTCACGAAGCCGGTGACTTCATTGTTTCTCCATCCACCCTCGTACAGCATTTTGCAGCACATTTTTTTGTCAGAGCACTACTTGGCTCTTTTCCTTGCCAGAATGTTTAGTCATTTGATTTGTGCATGTGCAAATGCTGTGTTCACCCCCTACTGAATGGGCAACTTTGATCATAGTTTCTGCCATTGTTGAAGGTGTGGCTTTCACTAGCCGGTCGTATAAAATTTAAATTATTATTCTAAAAGTTTATTGATTTGTTTCTAGCTAATTTCAACATTAAATTATAATCAAATCATTTCAAAATTTTCCATGTTAGCTTTTGTAGCCCCCACTTATTTCATATTTATGCAATGGCAACTGAAAATTCAAACAGAATCTAGCGTGATGTCTTAGAATCTAGTGCAATGGTCTGAGAAACAAAATCTAGTGTGATGGCTTAGAATCTAGTGCGATGGTTTTGAAGTCCGGACCCCAATGTCTTCTTCAAAATTTACAATCAACGAAGTTAAAACTTTTATGGTTTAAATGATGACATTTTAAAGAATTTCTATTATATTTTAAATCGGGTGATGTCATTGTGTATTAATTTGCTGTAATCCTAAATTTTTAAATTTATAAAAATGTTTACTGACCAACTTCTATCAAAAGTATTTTTGCAGAGTTCTGTAAGAGCTCACTCAGCATTCACATTCCTTCATGTGATCTTCATGACCAAAAGGTGACAATTCAAGAACTCTTCTTCCTTGTTTTAATATCAAAATAAAAGAATATTTTAATCCATTCCAGAATTGTTATTATTCCAGCATAATAAGTTTGTTTCCTTCATCATAAGTAAGATTTATTATTTTATTATTTTTACTTTCTCCATATGACAGTAAAAAAAGCATGTACTATGGTACAGGGTTATTGCTGAATACAAATACCTATTCACAATTTCAACTTAAAAGTTCCTTTTATAATGACAACTCATTTTATTATTTCTACTTTGTCTCACTTCGGCACAATATTATTTACATCACAATGTAAGGTTTAAAAAAATATTTTTTTAAAGTTTTTTTAAGTATTCAGTAGTATTACCGAATAAGGAACACTTACTGAGTATTCAGTGCATCCTTAGAATGTAGTAGAACTTGATAAGTTAAAAAGAATTTAAAATTCTCTCATGTTTGACCATGTAACAGTTCAGCATTAGAATTGAAAAAGCATTTTACCCCAAACATTATAGCATGGAAAAATACACAATAGTTCATTCTTTCATTCCAAACTACAAGATGTGAAAATTGAGCAGAAGGCAAATCTGGAAAATCAATAAACCGCCTTGGACATCATATGTAATCGTGTTGCTGATCAATGACCAATATTATTGGCAAGAAGAATTCCAATTACTGAAGATTAATTTTGAAAATTGCTTATACATATGAAAACGGAGTTTTTTGAAGTCGAGACTAGTTAGATAGTTTTTTCGTATTCAAATAAGACTTTTTTCATGAAAACTGTCGGTACTATTTTCATTACTACCATCATTTTCAGTATTGAATTTGTTTTAACCATATAAAATGAATTTTCCTGGATTCGAGACCTAGGTAGATCAGTTTCCCATGCTCAAATTAATATAGGAGTCAAGTTTTATGAAAATTGTTTGAACCAATTTCGATATATAGCATCATTTTTAGTGATGAGATTGTTTTAGTCTGTAAAAACAAACTTTTTCCAATTCAGGGCCTAGCTAAATCACTTTCTCAAGCTCGAATTAGTATAGAAGACATGTTTTGTGTAAATCGTTTGAGCATTTTTTGATTTACAGCAAGTAACATTTTCAGTGCTGCGTTTGTTTTAACCTGTCAAAACAAATTTTCTTGAATTCGAGACCTAGCTAGATCATTTTCTCGTTTTTGATTTAATATAGGAGTCAAGATTCGTAAAAATCGTTCCAGCCGTTTTCAATATCATCCGTAATAAGGAAAATTGCTTGCTCATAATATATATATGATATAATAATTTTAATTTTCTTTTTTCCAAAAATAATCATTTAAACTAAAACTATGTATCATTCATTAATGTTATGAAATAGTGACTAAAATCATTAAAAATCAGCTGTTTTTAAGTTACTATAAGTATCTTGAAATTCACATATGCATCTCATATTTATTTTTTGTTCCTTTTAGATGGGCTTTACTATAAATACCTATGAATTATCCCCATCAGTGGCTGAGAGGTTCTGCTCTCGAAGCTGGTAGACGGGAGGTACTGGGTTCGATCCCAATCGCACCCGTCGGCCTAATCGTTCAGAGTTTTCATTGTCTTCTTCGAGCCGTGGATTTATCCATGCGTAAATACAGGTTAGGTTCCCTTAGAAAGACCCCCACGAAGGGCACTCCCGCCGGGCCTATATCCCAAGTGCAGATAATTGGCCGTCAATAATCAACCCAACCCAACCCTATGAATTATCTACATAATTATATATCATTTTTTTTTTTTTTATGAAATAAATCTTTACATGTTAAACATATTTATGCTCAGTTTATTAAGTTATTTTTAAAGCCGAGTTTTAGAAGAAACCTCACTGAAGTATTAGAAAAAATTTAATCTTTATTCAGCTTTAAAAAGTGAATTTTTGTTTTTCTTTCTTATTTTTAAACAAAGTATTTTTTAATGTTAAAGTGACAAGATTATTTTAAAATTAAAATGACTCTGTAAAACCTTCACATTCTAACCATAAACATTTCTAAAATATTTCTATTCCGCAAATAACAAAAGTAATAATACATACAATTACTTACCATAAGTTTGTGTAATTTCCTAGAAACTTCCAATAGATGAAGATCTAAAAGATAAAATAAATATAGATAGAAATTTAAAAATTTGCATAATGTTAATAGTAATAATAACACCTCAATACCTAAAAAAGCATAAGATCTAGTAAAAACAGTTTAAAAAAAAAAAAAAAACTTTTATAATGTTAATAGTAGTTACTTAGTAGCAGTACATATAAATCAAGAATAATACTTAACAGGAAAATTAAAACTATGATTGAAAAATTTTTAAGAAATTAAAATTTAATCCATATTATTCATGACATAAGTCAATACAAGACAGACTTTAGCTATTATACTACACAGAAAAAAAAAATGTGCCACACGTAGATTATGAAACACTTTCGAATGATTAAAAAAAATATTTAAATAAACGTTTTAGAAAATGCATAACACAGTTAAAAATCCCCCAAAAAGCACTTCTGACACTTAACTTCGATTCTATAGATAGCAATATATGCTAATTACTTTGTGCAACCTTGCATATGAATTTACTTATCTTTGACTTTCTCTAGATAGCCTTTTAAAATTTAGTTCACCTGAAGAAAGCATAATTTAGTTGAAAACGAACTTTCAATAATTTCTGTGATAGGTCGTTATGTATTAAAATTCTTTTGTACAGCCCTGTATTTGATTTGCAGGATTTATATATATCACATAATATACTACAATTTAGTTAAGTTTGAAAACACACTTCTAGCAATTATTGCTCATAAACAATAATGTATCTGAATTTTTTGCGCAGCCTTGTAAAAGATAATTAAGTGTTACATGCTCCATTTTCTATAGGGAAGGTGCTAGCATGCATTTCAATAACATGCATTAGAAATATTGTTAAAAAACATTTCAAACAATACCAGAATGTAGACAATATTGTAACTACACTCTTTTGTGTGTCCCTATAAATGAACGATTAACATACACATATCATTTCTTATAGGAGAAATGTTGTAGTGAATCTCAATTTCATAATGTTTAAAAATAAGGTTTTAGAGTATTTTGGATTGTGATAATGTCGTGGAATAGACCATCAGAAGGTTGATTTAATTATAAAAATAAACTTTATTTCATAATACAACGAAAAGCAATTTATTTGTGAACGCCACTGGGGGGAGAGAGAAAAATACCGAGCGAGCACATAGCAAGCGCTTCCCAAGTTCGAATGACGGATCACGTGATCTGATGCTCTCCCGTTGCGGGGGGGAAAGAAGGTGCATCACGCCAAAGGTTGAAAGCGCCGGCTTCTGTCCGAGATCACAGATCGCTACAGAGTAAGCCCCCAGTGACGTAGTCACGATTACAGAAAAATTTGATTATACACTGATATACAGAGAGTTCTTGAGTACAAATGGGGTGCTTATTATGCAAAAATGAGAAAATTGGCATAATGCTGAATAATACTTGACAAATATAATAATAACTTAAACATGATATGCAAAAGAATGACTGAGAATATATATGCATTATATGAAAATAAGTAAATAGTATGTACATTATATATATATATTAAAAAAAATGTTTTACACAATATAGTCTGTAACAAGATGTTGTGGAAAATGAACTTTACGACCAGATCTTGTAGTAGGTTGTTCTAGAGGAGTTTGAGCATTCATTGGCTCATGTTGTGTTTGAGTTTGGGAAGATGCGAGAGAATCTGATAACTGATATGCAGGTTTAATGCGGTCAATGGAAACTGTGCACCGTTTTCCCTTTATTTCCAAGTCAAAAGAATTTGTGGGTCCTATCAATCACTCTATGGGGTCCTGTATAAAGGGGTGTTAAGGGAGGAGTGACTTTATCTGATCTTAAAAAGACATGCGAACAAGTTTTTAATGAGGGATTGACATAAGTTTTGGGATTGCCGTGCATGGAAGTGGCAATAGGGTTTAATGACCTCATTGTTTCAATTAACTTAGACACATAGGTAAGGGTAAGTGGTTGAGTTATAGTCTCACTGGAAATAAGATCGGAGGGTAGTCTGAGATTGGTGCCATAAACAAGCTGAGCACAGGTTGCTTTGATGTCATTTTTCAGAGCAGTGCGCACGCCCAGCAAGACTATGGGAAGAATCTTAGTCAATTTAGTTTGGTTGTGCGTTTTAAGAGCGAGCCCTTGAGATGACGATGAAATCGTTCGATAAAACCGTTCGACTGGGGGTGATAAGCTGTGGTTCTAGTGCGTTTACATCCTATTATATTAGTTAGCTCTGTGAAAAGAGTAGATTCAAAATTTTTGCCCTGGTCCGTAGTTAGGGTAACAGGGGATCCGAATCTCGAGATCCAGCCGTGCACTAATGCGTGAGCAGCTGTCTCTGCAGTCATGTCAGCTGTTGGTATAACTTCAGGCCATCTCGTGAACCTATCAATGATGGTCATGCAATACTGATTGCCATCGGAGGATGGTAGTGGTCCGATAAAATCGACATGAATATGGGCAAAACGAGCATCAGGTTCAGAGAAAGTGCCAATTGATGATTTGGTATGTTGGAAGACTTTGGCTTTTTGACATTTAGTACAGCTTTGAACCATGGATTTTATATCTTTACGCATGCCAGGCCATACGAATCGTTCAGATATTAATTTGAATGAAGCTGAGATGCCTGGATGGGAAAAATAATGTAAAGTTTGGAAAACGGGTTGTCGCATAGCTTTAGGAACAAATGGGCGAGGTTGTTTTTGTGACATATCGCAATATAAATGTATGTCTTCGAGTGAAAAATAGTGTTTTTCCAATTTTAAAGAGGTGGTGCCCGATTCAAGAAGTTGTCTCAGCTCTTCATCAGTGGTCTGAGCAGAGGCAAACTCTTTAAAATCTAACAAATTTGGGGAAATTGAATCTATCTCTATTCGCGATAAGGCATCAGCCACGGTGTTGTCGGAGCCTTTTGTGTACTGAATATCGGTAGAAAACTGGGAAATATAATCCAAATGTCTCAACTGCCGAGGGCTACATTTATCCGGGTTTTGTTTAAATGCGAATGTAAGGGGTTTTTGATCCGTATAAATAATGAAATTTCGACCTTCTAGCATGTGTCTGAATTTTCTTATGGAAGAATAAATAGCAAACAATTCACGGTCGTAAGTCGACCAATTCCTCTGTGCTTTATTTAATTTACAGGAATAAAATGCTATTGGTTCCCATTGGTTTCCAGAGAGCTGCATTAAGGATCCACCGATCGCGACATTACTCGCATCCACCCATAAACTTAACTGTGCGCCAGGAACAGGGTGTCGTAATAACGTTGCTCTAGCTATAGCTTCTTTTGAAGCAGTGAACGAAAGAATGGCTTCCTTGTTCCATTGCAATTGCTCATTTTGGTTAGCATTGGAACGGGGATGTTTTTTCTTATTCTTGTGTCCTTCAAGGAATTTAACAAGCGGAGCTAATATATCGGCGGCTTTGGGAATGAATCTTCGATAAAAATTGAAAAGACCCAAATAGCGTCTCAATTGAGTTAAGGTATCGGGCTGAGGAAATTCTAGGATGCATTTAACGCGATCAGGTAGGGGTTCAATTCCTGCAGCTGAAAGCTTGAATCCCAAAAATTCAATAGTGGATTGACCAAATTGGCACTTATCAACATTAATACACAGACCATACTCTTTAAGTCTAGAAAACAACAATTGAAGATGGTTCATATGTTCCATTTCATTTTCTGATGCAATTAGCAAATCATCAACAAATGCGTAAACAAATCCTAAGTCACGAATTATGCCATCAATAAAGCGTTGAAAAGTAGACGACGCATTGCAAAGGCCAAACTGCATGCGCGTGCTTTCAAAAAGGCCAAATGGAGTGCAAATTGCAGTTTTATGAACATCAGCAGGATTGATGGGAATTTGGTGGTAGGCTTTTACAAGATCAATGTGACTGAAAATTTGTTTACCATGTAACTCAGCAGTGAAATCTGCAATACAAGGTATTGGATATTTTTCTTTAACAGTTTGTGCATTTAGAGCACGATAATCACCAACAGGTCTCCAATCGACAGACCCTTTCTTCGGCACTAGGTGCAGAGGCGAAGAGTAATTACTTTTTGAAGATCTCATATGACCGAGCTGTAGCATATGCTGAAATTCAGCTTTGGCAATTTTTAGTCGATCTGGAGCTAGCCGTCTGGGCTTAGCAGCAACTGGAGGCCCCTTAGTGTTTATGTAATGCACAGTATTGTGCTTGACCGGTTGGTTGGGATCCGGTAATTTTGTGATTTCAGGAAATTTGAGTAATAGTTCACCATAAATATTATTTACAAAACTAGGTTTCACAGAAAAAATATTGCAAATACTTAATTTGGCTGGAGCTTTTAAATTAGTGATGGAATCTATAAGACGACGATTCCTTAAATCAAGTTTTAAATTAAAACAATGCAAAAAATCAGCTCCTAAAATAGCACATGAAACATCACACACATAAAAAGAATAAGTAAAATTTCGGCGTAAGCCTAAGTTAATATTAATACTTTTACGACCATAAACATTAATTTTGGTGCCATTAGCAGCACGAAAAGTTTGAAGAACAGGCTTAGATTTGTCTATTCTGTTCGCGGCCACGAGACTGGCATCAGATCCAGAGTCAATAAGAAAAGACATACCTGTATTTTTGTCTCTAACAAAAAGACGACGAGAAAGTGCTGGAGAAAAGTCCGTCGCCGCTACTCTTCCCGCTTTGTGTTTTCCGAGTATGAACAGGGTGGGAGGCACTTTTTTGCTTTATCTTGGTATTTGTTATGATACCAACAAAATTTAGTATCTCTGGGGCGGGAGTGAGAACGGTTGCGCTGATAATTACCATTCCTAGAAGCACTTCTGGACCGTCGAAGTTGAGCGACTTCTTGACGTAAGGCTTGAATTTCCTTGATTAGCATATCTGTAGCTGGTGGCGTCAGAATATCATTTGTAGATGACCGATCCGATACTGCATTAATATTCGATGGTGCTAAATCCAGGATACGATCGGCAACTTCAGCAGCTTTATCAGGCGTAATTTTATCCAGAGAAGCTAGAATTGTCTGCACTGGGCTGGGCATCTGTTGCGTAAATAGCTCCAAAAGAAGTTCGTCACTTACACTGTGGCTTTCAGCCCTTCGTTTCATTAAACGAAGTAATTCGGTTGGCTTCCTATCGCCAAGGCTTTCTCCGGCAAGTAATTTACGAATTTCCAGTGTTCGACTTTCACTACAACGTTCTATGACTTTCGTTTTTAAATCCAGATAGGGATCCGTGGAGTCAGGTTTCATTATTACATCGCGCACCATAGTAGCAATTGTAGGTGGTAAATGAGCAACGACATAGTTGTATTTAGTTTTGGAGTCCGTGATAGCTTTCGGAGTAGCTAATTCAAACGTACTTTCCAGCATAAAAAACCATAATGTAGGATCGATAGTTATATAGGGCAGTACCACTACCGCTGATGTTTCTGTAGTTGACATGCTGCGAAAACGAAAATAAAAATTCGGCGTTCGAAGATCAGTTATGAATGTTCAAAAGTCCACAGTCACCAATTTAGAGTATTTTGGATTGTGATAATGTCGTGGAATAGACCATCAGAAGGTTGATTTAATTATAAAAATAAACTTTATTTCATAATACAACGAAAAGCAATTTATTCGTGAACGCCACTGGGGGGAGAGAGAAAAATACCGAGCGAGCACATAGCAAGCGCTTCCCAAGTTCGAATGACGGATCACGTGATCTGATGCTCTCCTGTTGCGGGGGGGAAAGAAGGCGCATCACGCCAAAGGTTGAAAGTGCCGGCTTCTGTCCGAGATTACAGATCGCTACAAGGTCATTAAAACGAACTTCAAACATTATCCTCTAAGAAACGAAATGTATACGAAATCTTTTTAAGTCTCTCTATAAACAAACTATAAATGATACTCTTCCATTTTGCCAATTAGCAATGGACTCAATTAGGAAAGTTTACTTAATAGGTTTAAAAATCTCCGCATTAGCACACATGTTGTAACTGATAAGCAAAGAGACATGAACCATAAATGCCTAAGTAAGTGAGTTAAGCAGTTTTTGTCAAGCTTTATACCAGAAAGATGAAATACATAACAACAAAAAAAATATGAAATGCTGCAATGATCACAGAGAGTTCTTGATTTCTCTATCAGAATCTTTTGAGTTGGCAAAAGATTAAGCAAGTAAATTGAATTATGAATAAAAGTAGCATGTTGCAATGCTTAGCATACAGTCAAGGGAGACCAAACTCTAGCCAGAGGCGGCTAGTTTACTAATACAAACTTTTTAAAATCTTCCCACTAAAGTTTTCCTTTATGATGAACTTGTTTTGTTTGTAAATGAGACATTCCAAATTCTAACAAAATAAAAATAATTAATGAAAAGTTTGCTTTTATAGAATGTAATTTTGTTAAGGGGCTTCTTTTATTAAGAAGAATTTTGTTAAGGGATCTGTTTTATTAAACGTAATTTTTTGAAGGGGCCTCTTTTATTATATGTAATTCTGTGAAGGGGCTCTAAAGAGAAAACACTAATTTATGCCTGGATCAACCCCTGCATTAAAATTATATTTACAAGGATACACAAAAGAATTCGATTGCATTATTGTCTACAGGCAGTAAGTGTTGAAAGTATATTCTAACAAAGGTATACTATTTCTAAAATAATAAAATTGATACATGTTATTGAGATGCATATTGACACCCTCCCTATAGAAAATAAAACAAGTAACATTCAATAAATATTTACAAAAATTTAGATACATTATTGTCTATGAGCACTAATTGTTGAAAATGTGGTGTCAAACTTAACAAAATTGTAGTGTATTATGTGGCATGTATAAATCCTAGATATCATATTTTTAAAATCCGAAATAGATTTTAATTTAGTGCAGTGTGCGTAAAAGATAAGTAAATTCATTTGCAGTATTACATAAAATAATTGGCAAACATTGTCATCTATGGATAGTAATTGTCAGAAGTGTGTTTTCAGTTGTTTTACGTGCTTCTCAGCTAAATTAAACTTTAGTATGCAATGTGGTTTTGTATAAAAATTCATAGATCATGAACAGAGCTGCACAAACGATTTTGAAAACATTACCATCTGTGGGTAGTATTTTCAACAGTGTTATGCAATTTTTAAATTGTTTATATAGTTATCTCCTTTCACCATATCAAAAGAGGAAGTTTCATAACAATATTGTCATAATTGGAAATGTTAGAGGGAGGACTGTGCATGCGTTGTCAACCAGTGATCCACCACACAGTGTGAAATTTAAAAAAAATCCCAGTTAACAAGAATAAAGAATCAAAACCATAAATGTGCTGTCAATAGATTGGATCATAAACACTAACAAAGATGGGAATAAAAGAAATTAAATTAGAAATTTGCAAGCCCTCAAAAGTAAGACAACACTGTGTGGAGATACGGCATACATGACAAAATAGAGCGAGCAATTTAACATTTTTACTATAAGGACAAATTATGTTACAGAACAGTAATTTTAAGAGAGAAAAGAAAAAAATAAAGATATGGCTAGAGAGCAGTTTTTTTACAGGAAAACTTACTAGCCATACAAATGGGGGAATAAGGGAAATTTAGTGCCCTAATACAGTAAAAAAATCCCTGACGGCTCAGCCTACAGGCACAGGTAGATTTCGAAGACGCAGACCATGGGGCACCTGATTATTGGGAATTACAGAAGAAAGACCTGTTTGCCATGATGTGGCAGTTGGGACCACCCACTTCGAAATATACCCCTGCCTGTAGGTAGAGCCAGCAGGGATTTTTTTGTTTTTAATTTTTTTTACCGTAAAAGTTGGTCCTATAAAAAACTTGTCAATATAAAAGTTGTATATAATATTAAGAAGATTTATAATAAATCTAAGCGGATTTGATATCTTGGGAATTGACGAAGTTAGAAATTTTTTTCTTCTGAAATCCCTATCCCCCCCCCCCTTCCTTGGGGGCATTTTTAATGAAATCAAAATCTGTCATACATAAATTTTTGGCCCTTTTCCTAGAAGTAATAATAGCTTTAAAACAGATTCGATATGTATAAAAATTAAGAAGTTATGGTTTTTTTTCTGTTTTCACGTCTGCTTGTAAGCGGAGCCAGTAGGATTTTTTTTTTTTTTTTTTTTGGTCGTAAGAGTTGCTCCTATAAAAAACTTGTCAATATAAAAGTTGTATATAATATTAAGGAGATTTACAATAAATTTAAGTGGATTTGATATCTTGGGAATTGACGAAGTTATGAATTTTTTTCTTCTGAAACCCCTATCCCCCCCCTCCTTGGGGGCATTTTTAACGAAATCAAAAATCTGTCATACATAAATTTTTGGCCCTTTTCCTAGAAGTAATAATAACTTTAAATGGATTCGATATGTATAAAAATTAAGAAGTTATGGGTTTTTTTCTGTTTTCACGTCTGCTTGTAGACAGAGCCAGCAGGGATTTTTTTGTTTTTTATTTTTTTTTACCATAAGTGTTGGTCATATAAAATACTTGTCAATATAAAATAATAATTGTAGATAATTTTAAGGAGATTTTCAATAAATTTAAGCAGATTTGATATCCAGGGAATTGACGAAGTTATGAATTTTTTTCTTCTAAAACCCCCCTTTCCCCCCCCCTTGGGGCCATTTTTAATGATATCAAAAATCTGTCATACATAAATTTTCGGCCCTTTTCCTAGAAGTAATAATCACTTTAAACGGATTCGATACGTATCATAACTAAGAAATTATGGGATTTTATCTGTTTTCACAAAAAGCTTCCCCATTTCCCCCCCTCCTGGTTCGATTTTGCCCGTTAACGAACTTGACCGAGATTTTATGCCCCTTGATTTTATGTATCAATTTGGAAGAGATTTGTGCACAATTATTGGAGTTATCATGTCCATAAAAAAAGTGACATAGATAGATAGATAGATAGATAATGTATTTATATAAAGTTTTGAACTGGGGGTGTTTTTGGATTCTGGGAGTCATAATCGGCATAGATCTGCAAAAATTTTTCAAAAATTCCAACTTAGGGGAGAATGTAATAGGTAGTATTTCTTACGAAATCTACCTAAAATAAAACGAAAAGAGTGAGTACTCACATTACAGAAGGAGGGGGGAGGGTCCTGGGTCCTAAGATATTCAATACAGCATCAGTTCCTGGGAATTTCCATTTGGACATTGGTGATAGGACATCTCCCTGAGCATCAATGTTATTGGAGATGGCTTTAAGTAATGATGACCTGGGCCGAGCAACGAGCCTGAGAGGTAACAGTATAGCCAGAAAACAATGATACAGGTCAAAACTTAAGAAAAGTAGCAGATCGCTAACAATGACCCTAGGTAGCAATCAGGCAAGATTCCATCAAGAAAAGACACCAGTCAGAAAAAAAAAATAGAGAAGTAAAGGATTGCTGTGATGTCCTTCTCAGCTTGCCATAAAAAATGTTAATGCTGTATCTGAATCTTGCCACACTTTTTAATGATCTAGAGAAGTATATCAAAGTCCGAGCGTGGGCACATAGATGACCAATCCCCAAGTGACACATGAACAGGAAATTGGAGAATGTTGAAGGAGGGGGAAGCATAAGGAAGGCTGTGATCCAAGATTAAAAAAATTAGAAAAACCAGTCTAACTACCGAAACAGATAAAATATTTGGAAATGATCAAGATATTCAAAATCAACAGAAAACACACATTAAACGATATTAAATTTAAATGAATTGATTCATGGGGTACTACTCACACTAAAGACATAAAAGTTTATCCTAAAAATTTACAAAGTAATTTATACAGAAAAAATTATATGCAAAATATTAATAAAAAAGATTTACCTATTTTTTCAATAGTTTTTTCTAGCTTTGAAGCATCCTATAAGAACATCAATTAAAAAATATTTAGAATAAACTGAGTTAAGTTGAAATACTAGTGGACTCTATAATTTAAACACTTTACATTTGAAATGATTAAAATAGTACAAATTAAATGTGCAAAAAAGACAATTTTATTTATAACAATTAAGTTACAATTAAAATTTGTTACTATTGATTTATCTTGTGTTTCAGAAATAGTGATAAATCTTACTTCCGCTGTTTCATATGTTTCAGGGTCATCTTTCCCAGCGGGAGTATGAAAAGCTATGATAGGAAAAAAATATTATAAAGATTAAGAATATTAGTTTTATTTTCCTGATTATAAAAAGTACACAAACAAACACTAATTCACATTTAAATTTGCAAGCTTAATTAAATATGCTCTCACAGATACCCTTAATTTTCCACAAAGAAATGTACAGTTATAACTAAGATGATTCCATTATGAGGGTAATTCCCATAGTATAGTCAGCATTTAGGTGTTAAATTAAAAAAGGCACTTTTTATTTCTCACAGCTTGGAAATTTCTTTTATCGTTAAAATGGGAGGATTGAACTTTGTGCCGTTATATTAAGAAATAAATGGACAATGTGAAAATACAATAGCATAAATATCTTGTGCTATTTTCACATTGACAACTTATTTCTTAATTTTTTTTTATCATTTTCAATTACAGTAGAGTCTTGAAAATCCGAGTCTCAGAAGTTCGAGGTTCCACTTAATTCGAAGTGTCAAAAATAAAAATGTCTACTTATTTTTTTTTTCCTTGCCGAAAGAATGCCAGTTCTTTTCGTTTCTTCCTGGAAGGAATGCAATTGCCATTTTGAATCGCTTGCGACCCCTTTGTTCTCTTGTTCAGGCAGATGGCTAAAGGTTGAGGTTGATTTGAAAGGGGTTTCTAAACTAGTTCTACAAGATTTTTGTTTTTCCAAGTTCCCTTAGGCGCTAGGGGTGTACTCCATGACCAGTTGCATTGTAAGTTGCTCTGTCGTTTATTCAAAGTCAGCTTTTTTCACATTCCTAAATCGATTATTGTAGAAATAATAGAAGATGAGTAGGAATGCAATGATACAGAAAAAAACGACTCTCTGCCATTTGAAAAAAACCTCTCATAGTAAAAGTTCTGCATCTTTAGAATTGGCTTTAAAATACATAGAACAGCAAAATGAATGACGTTATGCTTATTAAGCACTGGCTTATATTGCATCTAAAAAGAGAAGTTATGTGTTAAAGCAGCACAAAATTAAAAATTTTTTTTAATTGTAACGTATCCTGTATATTATTACAAAGGGGATAAAGGTATGTACATTCTTTGTCATAATAATTGAGTAAAATTATAATTGGTAAGAATTTTCTACTTTTTCGGAAAGTCTGAGTTTTCAGTAATCCGAGGTGGTGTCAGCCACAATTACCTCGGATTTCCGAGACTCTACTGTACTCCCTTTTGGCATTCTACACATTTTTATTTATTTTAATAATAATTATTATTATATTACAGTAATTTATCTTCATTTAATATTTTATAATAACTTTTTCTTCCGTATTTTTAATTTTTTTCTCTCATTTCTCAATTTGTATCCTTGAGTATCAATGTTCTTTTCATCTTCCCATTCCCTTACATTTGAACCTACAAGTACTTGGAAGATATAAATTCCAAGTTTTTTTTTTTTTTTTTTTTTTTATATAAAAAAAAATTATTTACAATTACAAAAATAGAATGAGGGGTATCAGTTTGAGCCTAATTATCTTATTCCTGGAAAAAAGAGGAGAGCGCTATTTTTTAATTTTGAGACATGTTTTTAGTTTAAAGAAAGCTAATGTCAAAAGAAATAGCAAAAGCAATTTTGTTAGGATACTGTTAAATCAATGATTAAGATAAAAAGAAGTATTTCGAATTAACAGAAATCATGTCTTAATGATGTTAAGGAAATACATGGTGGTTGACTTTTGCATGCTGCAATCAAAAATATAATAATTACTACAAGACAAGAAAAATGGCATTAGCATAAAGAAATAAATAATAAGTACTAGTTGAATGTTTCCCATCATAAAAATAAAAAGACTACCAAAATTATTTTAAACATGAATGAGCAAAATATACAGAAGCAGATAATAAGTGCTACACATGCCATATTCGACAGTAAGCCTCTTCTAGTGCATTTCTCAGTAATGTATATCAATTTCAATACGTTTGAAATAAGGAAGCATCTTAAAATACATGGCAAAGGATTCTTCCCCATAGACAATAAAGTAACAGTATTATTTTGAGTGCTCCTGTAAATGAACCACAAATGCTACATACTTCAGTTTCAATACCCAACATGCCATAGTAAACCTCAAAAACATATATAAGTTACATGACAACCAGAGTATCAACCAGAGTATAACCAGAGCACAGCCAGATAAACTGAATGCTTGAACACTTTTCAACTATATTGGTAAGTATTAAAAGGGGAACACACCTACATTTTAAACACCAAATTGCTGGGAAAAAAAAAAAAAAAAAAAAAAAAAAAAGCCAATCAACTGGGATTTATGTTTTCTTTCAATTTATGTTTTTTAAAAAAAAAAGTAAGCTTAGAGGGCTGTTGAAATGAACCGAACTTTGAAATTTTTAATACAAACACTTAATTTTGACGCCATATTTGGATTCCTCACAAAATTTTACTTTAGGATGCCAAACAAAAAGTGATTGGGTGAAGTAGTTAAGGAATTATGTCATTTGTAATGAAAAAAAAAAAAAATAGAAGAAAAGAAAAAATATAAAAGAGATTTGGGATTTTCTAAAATGGTATTGATAGCGAATTTTGAATAATTAATTTTTGATTTTTCAAAAGAAGAAGAGAGACAATTTTAGGCACAGTGATTGAAAGTAGTAAAAATAAAAACAAAAGGGCATTGCAATTATGGAAACAATAGAAAGAACAGTAAACATATAAAATATCTCCCCAAGGTGAATTTCAAGAAAATCTCTTACCTGAACTAAGTACAACTGCATCACTGAAAACACATTATATAATGTATCAAGCTTTGTGCCATAATTATATTTACATTTGTTTATGATCCATTTTAAAATTATATAACAGTAATTCTTTATAAAAATTTGTATGTTTTCATTTTAATATTATTCAATTAGTATTTATTTTATAGTAATATATTGAAATTATTGATAAAAAATTCATTATTAGATTAATTTATAGGCACAATAAAATATTAAAAATATATATGTTAAGGCCAATGCCCAAAGTTCGGCCAGTTCCCCCCCCCCCCCCTCATCGTGATCAAAATTCAATTGTTGTCAGGGAAAATATTTTTACTTTTGGATTTCAACCAGAGTCGGATTGGCACTCTTATGATACAAAATAAATCATTTATTACTAAATTAATATACTCGTAATAACTTATTTTCTAATTTAGATTCCTTTATTTCGACTATAATATCTTATATCAAAAATCTATTTTAAGTTTAATCAAAAGGCAACCTATTATCCTAGCTTTAATATGTTTATTCGGTTACATGTAATATAACCGTTTTCTTTCGCAGTGATTAAATTGTTCAGGCCTTCAATTGTCTGTGGTTTGTAAAAATAAAAAGAAAGAAAAAGAGTTATGTCAGTTCATCTGTTGGGTGACCGTGTTTCCCATCTCGACACATTTCGTTTAACTTAAACAAAATCATGATAATGTTCTTATATTTGTTTCTGCAGGTCATCTGCTCCTGTCTAACATGACGCCTTTAATTTTGCTGTTTAAAAGTTATAATTTAATATTTGATTTCGGGTCGGCTTGGGTTGAAGTATTTCGGGTTTGGGTCAGAATGCAAAGGACGAAACTTTTTTTTTATCTGCCTCGAGTTGGGGGTAGAATCCTGCATCATGTGGGGCAAATTGAACCCGACACAGGTTTGTAATTTGGATCGTATCAGACTGACGTAGTTTTTTTTTTGTGGGTTGGACATATATATTTTGAAATCGATATTAGAAATATGATTAAGGACTTTTTTCCATATTAAGTTTTGGATAAATTTTCTCTGATTGTATCTCTCATATCGGGCTGAATTGAAATATTTCGGGTTCAAATTGAAGTATTTCTGGTTCAGGTGGAAGTATTTCGTTTTCGGATTGTGTGGCGAGGTAACCAAATATCTTTGTTAGGCTCGGGTTGTTATTAAATAAAATTTGCAAGCTGCAAATTTTACTTATTACACAAGCAGGGCTCTAGTTGGTTCTAACCAGGGGTTGGAAGTAGCACACTACAAGTTGCGAAACTACAGTAGTCGTTATTTTTTCTATTAGTTTATATTTGTAGCGTGATACATTTAAAAAAATGGTATACGATGCCGAAGGCAGCGGAAACCCGAGCCGGAGGTTCGTTCGGTTCGAGGTTTATCATATTAGAGGTCAAGGGCGGCGCTAGAGGGGGATCCAGGATCCAAATTCAATTGTCATCGGAGAAAATATTTTGACTTCAGAGTAGAATCCTGCATCGGGTCAGGGAACTGCCCACGACCCGAGTCAGGGCAGGTTAGTTTTTTTAAAAATGACCTGTGGTTAGTTACCGACTCGTGGATCAGGTAGGTGCTGACTTATTTCTTTGTAAGCCGGGTTGACTATAATTATTTCGGTTTTGGGTTGAGCTTAGATTCTTGCGTGTTTGGCTTCCATTAACCTGATTTTTCAAAAAACTGTCCAGAATATTGTTTCAGATTAGAATCCTGTATCGGGTTGGGTAAACCGGTTTTACCTGAACCTGACCAGACCCGTGATTCGGGTTGGAACTAATTAGGGTTTTGTTCATTGCACGAAACCCTATTTGCTTCTCTGTCTGTCCATCACAGAGCCGGTTCTCAGAAACTGTATAACTTAGACTTGAAATTTTGTGTACTTACAGCTGAATACTACTGTCATGCTGAAAATCATAAAATTTAGAAAAAATCGTATTAATTTAATATAGAGAGATAAAAAGCCAAAATTCTAAGAGCCTTTTCCTATTAAATTTAAACATTTTTCGTTATAGCAGTTGCCAACAATTAAAAATCTACAATAAAATTCTTTCTACAATAATTAATTTTCTATTGAAAGATTTCCACGTGAAAAATGAAAATGAAATAAAAAGTTTCACCAGTTTAAAAAAGATTAATATGACGTCATATTGGTAATAAAACGGAAATTTTCAAACATTTCTCAAGGAAGAATGTTGGAGTTTTGCTAAATCCAACAAACTGCAGTACACATCAGTACATCGTCTGTACAAGACAATATATGCATCATTCTCAAACAGCAAAGATGACATCAGGAACCAGCATTGTTAAAAGCGAAGAATGGTGTAAAATGATGTAAAATCTAGCTAAGTTATACTAATAATGCTTATGGAAAAAATATATATCGAACAAAAAATTGTTTTATAGTTGAATGATTAAATACTAAGACTCAACCTCTGAACCTATTTAACCCAGAGATTTGCCTGATAAAAACGAAAAACAGTCATAGAAAAATCATGTTCATTACGAATACGACTGTTTTTCGTAAACCATTTGCTGTTTGTTTGCCCCCTCATTTCAGATCCAATCATCCCCCTGCACACAAGTTTGCTTCTTTCAATACATTCATTTCCCATGCTCGTAACGTGTGTTCTAATACAGAGTTATTCAATAGTGAAATAAATTATATTAAAGCCATTGCTATCGATCGTGGTTTTTCATTGGATACCATTGATCGTATTTTATCTAAATCCCCTAAGATAGATAATCCTATATCTGGAAACAAAGATTTTAAAAATGTTATTGTACTACCATATTTTCCAAAAGTCAGTTCTCAAATTTCACGGATTCTAAATAAATTTCATTTTAAAGTTGTTTTTTCTCCAATAAATAAAGTCACTTTCTCTAATCTTAAAGATCCGATTCCAAGTCATAATAGTTGGGGAATTTACAGAATATATTGTGAATATGGTCTTTCTTATATTGGTCAGACGAGGCGAGCACTTAAATTTAGATTAAAAAAACACGAAAATTATATCAAAAAGCAAGAACTTGATAAATCTACAATAGCGAAGCATTGTTGGAATTTTGACCATAGATTTAACTTTTCCGGAGCCAAAATTATTCAAAATTGCAATTCAATATTTGATCTTGATTTTTACGAAGCACATTATATTTATAAATATACAGATTCATTTGTGAACGACATGTCTAGCACCCCTTTCCTTTCTCCCGTTTGGAGAGAGCCTGTGCGGTGATGCCTGTTTTCGGTGATTTCCTGTCAGCTGCGTCACTTCTGCTCTTCTGGTTACACTTGCTTTGCCATTTTGGTCAGATTACAGCCAGTACTCGGGGCTATAGCCGAGCGTGAGTCTTTTGAACCCTTTTAACATTTTTTTTTTTCCACCTTACACCGATGAAGGGGATCGATGTATCCTTGAAACGGCCGTATGTGTTTTAAAGTTTTATAATTTGTGTGCTTCAACGTTGTTTTTAGCTTTTTCGTATTTATAACCACACAAAGTGTACCTTTAATACCCAATGTTCTTCTGATGCAACATGAAATAATATCTGGAAAGGTACTTAAGAAAAAAAAAAGAATTGGAAATTTTGTGAAAAGGTTTCTACAAAATAATTTTTTTGAAATAGTAAATACTATTAATATTTTTAAAACCCAAGAAATTGTTAGAATTTGAAAAATACCACAAATAAATAGATTCTTTTTTTTTTTTTTTTTTTTTTTTTTTTTTGGTGTTTTGATTTGGAAAGGGATGCAGAATTTTAAATCTGCAAAAAAAAAAAAAAAATACGAAATTGGTATTCAGAAAATCATTTTTTGAAAAGGTTATTAATATATTTTTAAAAAGACATCATTAGAAATGCAAAGGTACCATGAAGGAGTGGAAAGTAAATATTAATATTTTTTTTAACAAAAATATCATTAGAATGGCCAAGAAACCATGAATAAGAGGGTATTTTTGTTTTGTTTGTATTTCGATCAGGAAAGTGAATGCGGACTTGTAAATATGCAGAAGGGGGAAAAAACCCCACAAAATCTACGTTTAAAATTATTTTATTTTATTTTATTTTTTACAATAAATATTAATTTTTTAAAACAAATAACATCATTAGAACAGAGAAAGTACCCAGAATAAGCAAGCATATTTTTTTTTTTTTTTTTTTTTTTTTTAAAGATAGAGCAGTTTAAAAAAAAAAAGAAAAGAAAAGAAAAGAAAGATAGAAAAAAAAAAACATTTTCCCCATTTCCTTACTTTATGCTTCAAAAATCTTGGAAATGCCATTTTGGAACAGACAACTGCACCAGCTCACCATTTTGTGATGTTCATTATGGTTTCCTCATCCAAATTTTCAGATTTCTATGTGCGGTAGATTTCCCTAGCCATCACCAACACACACACATAGACAGACAAACAACTTTCTTTTATTAATAGAGATAGCTCAAAAAATATTTGATGGAATGAGCTAAAATTTTGAATTTGAATATTTGAAAGCTTCTAGAAATCAATTTCTGTTAAAAGTTTTATAGATTACAATGCATATTTCATATTAAGAAATGAACATTCGAAAAAAATATGTATAGTAACCTATGCAAATTTTAACAGAAATAGATTTCTAGAAGCTTAAAATATGGAATCTAAAATTTCAGCTCATTCTGCCAAGTAGGTTTTAAGTTATGCTTAACGAACTATACGAATTAGAATTGGTTTTGCAACTATTAAAAATTAATTTAACATTACGAGTTGAAAAATTTAGAATGGCACAATAGATCAACTATTTCACGTAATGACCTTTCATTTGGTACCTAAGGTAAAATATTCCTAAGAATCTAAATATGATGTCAAAATTACGTGTTTGCATTGGAAAAATTTAAGTTTGTTAAAATTTCTACACTTATACGCATTTTTTAAACCTAATTTGAAAGAAGACATAAATCTTAAACAAATGGTGATTTTTCACTTTTTTCGGCAACAAATTCAAATGTATGGGATTTTTTTTTTCTGGGAGAGGGGGGGGGGGTGACTGCGCAATCTGAAATTAATTCCCAATGATTAAAGAAGTTAAAAAATACATTTTTGAAACTTTTCATTATTGAATTAAAAAGCACTTGAGGACATTTTGCAAGCATTATTATTAAAGCTTTAAATTGGGATTGGGATATAGAATTTTTCGGTATAAAAAAGATGTGTTTAAAAAAATAAATAAATAAATAAAATAATAACTCATAAATAACATTTAAATCATATAATTACTATTATTATTATTATTTTATAAAGAATTAAAAGACAATGTCACTTTGGTAAAGCAACTCATATAAATATATGTTTTCAAATGTTATATAACATTAAATTATAAAAACACTTTTAAATATTTTCGATATTTTTCTAACTTTATTTAATTTAGGTAAAAATTCAAATTTATCTAGTCATGTATTCAAATCAGCAAATTTCAGATTCAGTTTCCAGTAAAGGACTGGTGCTAGAATGATAACAAGAGATGTTGTGAGCAAATAAGGTTTTCAATTGTTTATTTACTTATTTATGATAACTCGAAATGGCTTTAAAGTATTAACATTTACTTTTTTTCTCCCAACTGGACACATTTTTTTATGTAATCTAAACATTCAGAAGATGAAACAACTTATACTTACAAATTCCAGATTTCATATGTTCCTAAAAAAAAAAAAGTAATAAAACAATCAAAATCTGGAATTTTAATGAAAGTCAATTTTTTAAAAGAATAACGATAAATATACTGCAAATAATTATTTATTTGTTTTAAACAAAAATAATTTCTTCTAATATAATTATACTTACTTTTACTGAAACAATCTCTTCATTAAGTGCTTCAATTTTTGATAGAATTTCTTGCTCTAAAAAATAGTTATCAATTATAGTTTAATTATAAATAACAATTTTAAAAAAAACTTTAAATAAAGGTACAATATGAATAAAAACAAATAAAAAATATTTTGTCAATTTTATAAAATATTTATAGCAAATAATTTAATAAAGTGGACTTAATAAAGTGGAACAAAAAAAGAAATATCCCAAATGAAAATCAAATAATTTTTTTAAAGAATGTGGAATTAGATTTTACCAATACAGTGGAACCCCGATTTTACGTTTTTCACGGGGCCAGCAGAAAAAAAACGTACGAAACGGGAAAATGTAAAATATGAGTCAAATAGAGAAAAACACTTCAAGAAAACAAATTATACAAAAATAAACTTACCAATACCATATTAGTATTTAAAAAAGGTCTGTTATTTATTGCGTTTTCGTTTTAAGTGTAATTTCACATATACTCTATTTGCAATACATGCAAGTTTTTGCTATTTTTTTTCTTAATTTTCATGTCCAGTTAAAATTTCTTTAAAATTTTTTAATTCGCAATGGCCTCTGCCGATGAGGGCACGATGTCTTCTGGATCTTCATCAATATCATCCTCACTTCAATATTGTGAAATCAAATCGGAAATAGTCTAAATGTCTGTGGTAGCGATAACATCCTTATCGCAATCAATGTACTCATCAACATTGATACCTACAAGTATAAATTCATACTCTTTTGTCTTCCATAAAGAGCTCTTTCGGCGGCGCTTCACTGTTAATTTCGGATTTTTTAAATTCTCCCTTCAGAAAAGCATTTGACATGCATTTTTCATCTAGACCATTCCACGCTGATGAGATGAAATGAAATGCATCCAGCACATTTAGCTTTGTTTTCTAAGCATCTTGAAGCTCAACTGAATCAAGTGAAAAAAAGACTTTTTCTTACCAGTTTCTTTCTATAATGCATTTTGGAGGATCTGTTTATTCTCAAGTCACGTGGCTGAAAGTGAACTGCTACAGTTGAGTGGGGAAAATTCTATACGCATATTCTTCAAATTCAGATTAACATAAGTGCACTGGTCTACAAATAAAATTTTTCGTTTTTGTAAGCTCATTTTTATATTCAATTTTCTTACAAAATCTTCAAAAAGATTTAGGGTCAGTCCACCATTGTGGTTGTTACCAATCACAAAGGGTGTTAGATTCTCATTTCCGTAATAACAAAAATGTTAATCGCACTTTTGATAGCTTCCGACTGTGCCATGTTTCTCCTTTCATGGTGTATGTTCTATCAGGGAAGAGATTAAAAAAAAAAAACAATCCAATCTCATCTGCGTTAAAGATGGCTGTTTTGAGTAATTACACACAAGAGAAGGCAAAGTTTTTGTCCATCCATTCCTCAGCGACCGCAGTATTTACTCCATCTGCCTCACGACAAATAAACTTGTAAGACAAATTATACCTCTTCTTGAATCTGTCGATCCAACCGTTGGATGCCATGAAATTCTGCATTTCAAGTCGAGAAGAAATTTCAAGAGCCTTTTCTTATAAAATTGAGCCATTGATTGGAATCTTGGCAGCACGGGCTTGTTTAAACCACTCGTATAAAATCTTTTCCAGTTCCTTAAAAGGAGAGGTTTTCAATGTTTTCTTTTCTTTGACAAATATCCCAGTTTTTCAGATTTTAATTTCACAGATACCTCTTGTTTTAGGATGATTTGTAAAGTGGAATAAGCGATACCAAACGATTTTACGCGATCCACTTTAATTCCTTTGGAAACTTTGGATTTTTCGATAATTTCTGCCTTTTCGGCTACAGAGAAACATTTTCTTTTAGACATCCTACTTTTTACTGGCAATCACTAAGAGATAGCAAAAGAAAGCCCCCCCTCCTGCCCCTCTGATATCACATGACACAGGTTTGGTCAAGTGCTGATAGACGAATAATAGTTCTTTGTTACTTTGAACTGTTTTTGGTAACAAACAACCAGTTGACCAAGTAGAAAGAATTTTTGTTCTTTTGAAAATTTTTCCATGAGTGAAAAAAGATCCAATTTCCTGAGGTACCTCGACTAAAATGATGTACCAAGCGGGAAACGCTAAGAGTAAATAACGTAGAATCGAGGTAATTTTAACATTATTGGAATAGCAATTTTCTGGGACCGACGAAAAATAACGTAGAAAGCGGGATAACGTACGAAACTGGTTACGTAAAATCGGGGTTCCACTGTATATTCATTTAACCAGTAATAAATTCAAGGGAGAATGACCCTTCTTAGAATATTGAAAAGCCCCCCCCCCCCCCCCCTCTACACTCACATGATTTAGGATTTCATGCTTATTAATGATCTAGAAAGGCACTTTCCAACACACAGACGTCACTACCACCACCCAAACAGAGTAGCAGAAATACCTTCTGGAGAAAAATGTCTGAATTCAACACTGCATTTAGTTCACTTGCATTTCTAGATTATAAGAAAACTGAACAGAAAAGCTATAAAAAAAATAATAATAAATATACAGCATCAGAGGACTAATCATAATTAGATTTATTTAAAATATTCAGAAGATTTTTCCTCAGGGAAAAAACATTAACAAATAAAAATATTACAGTGGACCTCAACTCTCAAAAATTCACAACTTTAAAATTTTCATATTAGTCACAAAGTAAACAATAAAATTTTAAGTTAAAGATTTTGCGAAAAAAATAAATCAATATGGTTGTATTTGATTGATAGATTCTAATTTCAGTGACTTGTGTTGATGAAGCACCAGTCACTCAGCATTTCACAGAAGAAAAAGTTATAAGTGGTGTATAATCCACTTTTCAAGAACCCTCGTCAGATACAGAATCAGAGAAAGAATGTGTAAACTTACTTTTGATGAGGAACATGTCCAATTAAATATTAGAATTTTCTAATGACATGTGACAGAACAAGAACAGCTGACTGTTTGCAGGTTGCAAGAAAACACAGAACTTGTTTATTTTGTCGTTGACCATTTACAGTAAAGAAAATCTTCCACCAAACAATACAATTTAATGTCAAAAATGCATAAGAGTGACATCAGCATGAGCAATGTTGGCAACAATATAGTTTCATGTCTCAAGTGTATGAAAAAAGTTAAGGAGGAAAATTTTTACATTCAAGGGCAAATTATATAATCATGGTAATATAAGATAAAATAAAAATATATGAGCAAAAAGTGATTACAGTAGACTTAAAGGTTTATAAAAATCTTTTAATAAATAGATCTACTGTTTCAAACATATAATCAGTGACATTTTCAAGTTCAATAAAAACAAAATAAAATAAAATCATTTTTTTTTTTTTTTTTTTTTTTTTTTTTTTTGTGAAAGAATTTTATTTATTTTTATTGATCTTGAAAATGTCACCGATTGTGTGTTCAAAACTAGTATATCTGTTTATTAAAAAAAAAAGTCTTTAAGTGTACTACTGTAATCACTTTTAGCACATATATCTATATTTTAATGATAATGTGATTTTTATTGTATTATTCTAAAAAGAATCTATTTGATAAAAAAAAAATAGGTATCAGCTACTTTTGTATGAAAAATTCACAAAATTGCCATAAGTAATTTCAAAGTAATGAAATAAAATTTGTCTTGTTTTCTCTAAGATGTACCATTTTTCTATAAAAAAATCTTACTAATACCAAACTTTCATTAGATTTTTATAGCTGCCAATTGGTTTATCAAAATAACATAAAAAAGTTTAAAAAAATAAATGTACACATTAATCTAGTCTCAAAAATCCCGAAACCATTATATGGGAGACGTTTGTACCTAGGACCACTGCCTTATTTTAAATAATATTTAGATCAAAGATCTGTTATTCATCTGAGTGAGAGGCAACATTGGCTTTTTTTATTACTAGGGCATCCAACCTAAGCTTCCCGAAAATAAGAATAATATGTGAAAAACCTTTTTTTTCCTTTTTATTGAAAACTCTAATAGATTTTTTACATTTAATATACATTTTTTTTTAGATTGACCCCTAACAACACCAAAGAGCACTTTTACATGAAATATGTCAATTATATATTCAAATAAAATTTTGAAATTTAGTAATGGCAGTAATTTAGTACTGGCCTCATGCCAGAAGTTAATATCTGAAGAAATCGCTAAAAATTTTGTTATCTAGAGCAGTTTTCTTTATTCTGATAATTTCAGCGGTTTTAAGCGCTTATTTCAATTACATATCTGTTAAATTTGTGCTTTATTTATACTATTTTATCTATTGTTTAATGAAGTTTTAATTTTGTTATGGAATATTAGCTGGAAACAAATGCTGAACTTCTTATATTGTTTAAAGTGCAAACAGATTAATATTTTGTAATCGTTTGTAATAATGCTTGAAATTTAATTAAATGCTATAATAAATGAGTAAACTGCAATACAGTTTTCAAACAAATTGCGTTTGAAAGTAGATTTTTTCCTCCTATATAATGATGTAAAAATTTAAAATGTGTGATGTTTAGAAATTTAAAAAAGTCCTTCCGGCCTGTACCGGGAGGAAAAGGTAGCTTTCCTATATCTTCGTTTTAAAATTTTAGCTAATGTTACACGAAAACAGCAAGTTAAAATGCAAAGAAACGTTTACAAAAGATTCGTTAATACTGAATTTGAATAAGAAATTCGCCAAATTATTGAGCAATAGCCAAATTGGCTTCATTTATGAAGACTTATTTTGGTCGCCAAATTTGGCGATATTTCGCCAAATGTCGCCAATTTTGCTAATTTTGTCGCCAATGTCACCAATTTTGGCGCTAACGGATATGAATATATAGTTTTATGCGTATGATTGGGAAAATTATTACAACAATGAAAGAAAATAATTTGCGAGTAATCCCGTTAATGTGCTGTTTTGTTTCAAAATGTCAGCCACCCTAGAATTTCAAACTGCTCTATCTCAGCCATTTTTTAAGATAGAGGTAAACCAAAAAATGCTCTGGAATCCTTGTATTAAGGCCTAACACGTAATTAAAAAATAAATTTGAATTTTTAACTTTTTGGTACATTTATTTTAGTTTTAAATTTTTAAATGGCCGCCATCTTGAAACAAAATGGCAGACCAAGCTGGCCAACGAACTCGGTCGAGACATTGGTGACCTTAATACACACAATTAGTTTCATCAAAGTCGATTTATAAATACGAGCGTTATCGTATGACATAGCTCAGATATATATATATATATATATATATGGATATATCTATATATGTAAATCAACATTTGAACGGAGGGTGGTTTTGGGGTCTGGGGGTCATGATCGGTGAAAATATATCGAAATTTTCCGGAACTGCTTTCCTCCGAACGGCTGCAATAGGTAGCTTTATACTTTTTTGTATTGAAAGCTACCTAATATTGCAGTAGCAAAAATCACAAAACTAAAATTTTATCGTCAAGTGTTGCCATTCACAAAATGACATCAGCGTTACGCACAAACACGTTTGTCTTTTATAATATAGATAGCCGTCTTGAATTTCAGAAGTATGATGTTCTCAGGGATCATTCTAGAACATGAAAAAGGGCAGGGCGCACATTACATAATAAGGGCAATTTTGATGAAAAGGGCACATCATTTCATAAAAAGGGCATTTTTGTAATAAGTGCATATGCTAATATACTGGTGGGGAGAGAAGTCTGGCAACAGCTTAAAGTACTGCTTAATTTAAAAAATCCAATAACATTTCTAATTTCCATAACTTTTCCTACGATATTCAAAAACCTCTCTCTCTCTCTAAAACTTTTATTCAAAAGATAACTTTTTCCTGGTTTTAGCAAAACTGGTTTTGAAAAAGCTACAAAAGAAAAGTTCTAAAGATACTTCTTAAATTTTTTATAGAACTTATGTTAGTTATGTGGTCAAAGGCCAGAATGTCTGATCTAATACTATATTTCACTAGAGAAGGTGAAATTAATCAATGACCCTTAGTTACCCTTTATGTCTTGTTCAATGGAAAAAAATGATAAATGGAAAGATGAATCACTCAAAGTCAAAGATTAGATATACCAGGGCATTTCACAAAGAAATAAAGAGCGAAAGAGGAGTACTCTCCCTGACGTACTGTACTAGCATTCTAAAAATAAGATAAGTAAAGAATTTTTGAAAGTACAATGCAAACAAGGCAGGATTCTACCCAGGAATAAAAGGAGGGTAGAAATCTACCTAGAAAAAGGGCAAGGAGGGTAGAATTCTACCTGGAAAAAGGGCAAGGAAGGTAGAATTCTACCTGGAAAAAGGGTAAGGAGGGTGGGATTTTATCTAAAAAGGGCATGAGGGTAAGCCACCCCTCTGAAACTCTCTAGAATGATCCCTGATGTTCTGAGAAATTAAATGTGTCAAACTTTTGAAAGTACAGTTTAAATAAGTAAAATTTTGCAGTTGAATTGTTTTATTATTTTACAAAGGTAGGAAAAATATTTTTCTTCTAACATTTAGTTTTAATTGTTAACTTAAGTGTTAAATGTGATATCAAATGTATCACTTATCTATGTGGAATTTTTATTAGTGCCCATTTTGTGTGAATTCACCCAATGTTGTACCTAAGGGCCACATAATTACTTTGTACCTAGGCCCATGACCCTTCATAAAATTTCATATTATGATGTAGAATACTCATGAAAAAAGTATTTTCATTTTATATATAAAGCTTACCTGCTAGAATTTTAGAAAATTTTTGGAATTTAAATAGTTTTTATATGATTAGTGATATGTTATTTTGTGAGTTATTTTGCCACATTACAAAATAATGTAATTTTAAACCAGTGGATGTTTTTATTCATCTGTTATCTGCTGCTGATTTTTTGTTTTTTTAATTTTAATGTAGGGTTTTTGTTAATTATAATGTGTAAATTCAAAATTTCAGCGAATGGCTGTAGATACAACAATTACCAGCCCTATGTACATTGCTGTTCTTGTACCTAGAGCCATTTACATTGTTGTAGAAAAATAATTCTATTTGTTATAACTTCTAATTTTAAGTATGCATAGTTGCCAACTTCTATACTTTTTTTTAAGTCAAAAATTAACATATTTTAACTAGACATTTTATTTTCTAAATAAAATATGTACCACACTTCTTAAATAAATGCAGAACACATTTTATTATTCTTTGGTTCAAAACACATTTTAAAAAGCATAAAGTTGGCAACTATGCGTATGTAGTATGATACTTCCAGTAAGAAGTAAATATTATAAACATGCATGCACATTAATTTAACAGTTTAAAAAGTGTGGTTAGTTACTCAGTTTTTAGGGATTAAACAAAAACTGGCCCTAGGTACAAAGGTCTCTCTTACATTTTCTTTCTATAACTAAATTGGGAACTCATGCTAGTAAACATGATTTTTCTTTAATAATACAGTAAACTCTGTCTAAGGTGGAATTGACTGGGACCAAGAAAATTTCTCATCATAGACAATATTCTGCTTTAGACAAACTTTACTCTACATCATTGGATTTGCTGGTAATTGAAAATCTTTCTGATTGAGACAAATTTCTGTCTTACACAGAATTTATCTTAGACAAGGTATATTGTACAATACTGACAAAGGATGTGAATTAATTTTCATTTTACAATGCATAACCAATGTAGTGAAAAATGTGTCCAGACTGGGCATCGAACCCAGATACCCTGGTATAGCACACCAAGTGCTTTTCCATTTAAACCATCTGGACGACATCCAGTATGGCATTTTTCACCCATACGTTGGCTCGGCTGAAACCTTGCGGTGCAAGATGGAATGTCAAACATGAGCACACTACCCAGTAGCATACATGAGACGAATAAATTCCTAGCACCAGATAATTTAATATCTAAATTTCCAATTAAATTTTCAGCAGGACTGAAAATGCCAGACTGGATGTCGTCCAGATGGCTTAAATGGTAAAGTACTTGGTGCGCTCTACCACGGTATATGGGTTCAACCCCCAATCTGGACGCATTTTTCACTATGTTGGTTATGCATTGTTTAGCAAAGTGAAAATTAATTCAGATCTTTTGTCAGTATTATTAATTTACAGCGCAGTTTCAGTCCTGCTGAAAATTTAATTGGACAGTATACTGTACAGTAATTTAAATTTAATAAGACGAAACAAGCAACAAATACAAGAAGATAATAATGAATTTTAAATGGTCATAAAAATTATAAAATAAAATCAGTGTATTCAAAATATTGTATAGTTTAATTTTCATCTTAACATTTTAATTAACACAAAGGCTGACATTTATGCTATGGATAGAGTGGGATAGAATACAACAAGCCATGGCACTGCTTTTGATGGGCGATCATAAAGAAAATTTTTTTAACAACAGCCAAAAAAAAAAAAGAAAGAGAGAGAGAGAGAGAGAAACGTTGCAAAATGTGTAAGTATAAGTCAGGTGTAAAATAGGGAGAGTTGGCATATCTGAAACATGAAAAAAGAAAGGGAAAAATTAGATTTAAATTTCACCTCTTAATTTGTGATGACTTGGTTTTTTAATTTCTTTTTCAATGACTTCAGGTTTGACTACTCCCTCAGGTTTTTCTATTTCAAAGAAGAAAAAAATAATAATATAAAATAATAAAAAAACTTTTTTTTTTTTTTTTAAATAAGTCAAAAATTTAGGTATAGAAATAATGGAACCTGATTCAGTAGTCAAGTCAGGTAGTTTAGGTTTTACATCTTCCTTTGTCCCAGGTTCAATTAATTTGATTTCTTCTTTTTTCTTTTCATCTAATTCAGGGTTTGACAATGGAACTTCAGAAGACTTGGTTTCGTCTGATTTTTCAGACTGTGTTTCATATGCTTCACCAGAAAAATCTCTTTCAGCTATTTCTTCATATTTTTGCTTGAGCTCACTTATTTCCTCTTTCATTTTCTAAAAATACAAGAGCAAACAATAAACATAAAAAGCAGAAGAAGAAATTATTTTACAACACTATTAATTATCTAATGATTAAAGATAAATGAAAAATTAATATAAATAGGACGTTAACATAGTTGTACTGATTCTACTTCTTGAATAATGTTAAAACTCAATAGGAAGAAACAAAAAAGTAAAAATAAAAATTAATATGAGGACCATAATATAAGTATAGTAGGGGAGGGAGAGGGACAACAATATAACAGATAATAGAATTTAAAATTAATAAAAGTTCTTAAAAAGTCATAAAATTAAGTAAATCTGTTATTCCAAAAACTATCAATGAGAAAAGGTTGAGCTGTAAAACAAATTTTTTTTCTTAAATGAGTAACCAGATGAAATGAAGAATTATTATAAAATTGTCTTTTTCAAAATTTTATTCTTTTTTTTTTTTTTTTTTTTTTTTTTAATGAGAAAATATATAGAGTATCATCATTAAGCAAAAGAGTATATGAACATGAAAGACATTGCAAAGTAAAAAAAAAATAGAGAGCACTTAGATATATTCATATATATAATGGCAAAAATATTGACATACTAGAGAAACATGTAACGAAAAGAAAACAAATAATATAAGACTAGCTGGCTTAGCCCGCTAGCGGGCCCCTAATTTACATCAGGGCCTTGAATCTAACCGAATTCTTCATTTGTATAAAACCTTGAAACGAACGAACCTCCGGCTCGCATCATCCTCGAACCGAACGAACCTCCGACCTGGGTCCCCACTGCCTTCAGCACCGTATACCAGTCCTGCTATGCACGCACCGGATAATCTCTTAATTTGCACATCGAACAGTATAAACCTCCGACCCAGATCCCCGCTGCCTTTGGCCCCGTATACCAGTCGTGCTATGCATGAACCGGATAATCCGTTAATTTGCACATTGAATAATATAAACCTCTAACTGAACGAACCTCCGGCTCTGGTTCCCGCTGCCTGTGGCACCGTATAACAGTCGTGCTGCACACGCGCTGCAAGTTACACCTTCCACCACCAAGTGGTACAATCTGTTCTATACGAACCTTGGGCACTGAAATTGTGTCGAATAAGCTATACCCCGCCGTGATCCAGCCCATAGAACCAGATATAGGAAAGTGCCCCTGGTGGTGAAAAAACAAACTAAAATTGGTATGCTCTATCGATGTCGAGTCGAATAAGCCATACCCTGTCGTGATCCAGCCCATAGAAACAACGATAGGAAAGTGCCCCCAGGTGATGGAACTCAGAACTAAAATTGTGACACAATCTGTTCTATACAAACCTCGGCAATGAAATCGTTAAGATCTATAGATGTCGAGTCGAATGAGCTATATCCCGTCGTATCGGTGAGGCTTGCCGGTTTTGGTTCATTTTTTTACTGCCGGGGGGCACTTTCCTGTCAATTTTTTTCCCCTTGTGGGCATTAAGTTTCTATGCCGAAAGGTAGGCAGCTCACGAGAGGGTTTCAGACCAAAGAACCAGAGGTAGGTAAGTGCCCCCCTGGTGGTGAAAATACGCAGGACCACTTGAAGAGGAGGGGCGAAGGGGGGCCTATGGCCCGGGTGCACCAAATTTATACTACCAATCATGGTTTTATTTATTTAATTATTTATTTTTGGGCCGTCAATCATTTTCTGGGGAATTTCTTTTTCTCTTTCCGACATTCTTTTTTTATTCTGTTGCAAAACATCATGATGTCTCTAACATATAAGTGCAATTTTCTCTTATGTTATTTAGTTGTTTGGAATTTCTGAATTAAAATTAAAAATTTTAACATTCCAAAATAAACGCGAAATATTTATTCAATAGTATTTATTTCTGTTTTCAGAACTTTATCAATTTTGTGATGGCTGTCACAAAAAGAAAGAGTTGGCGTGCGTGTGTGTGTGGGAGGGAGGGGGGGCACAAAATTGAAACTTTGCCCTGGGCGCAGTTTTCTCTTCGCACAGTCCTGAAAAAATGAACTAAAATCAGTAAGCTCTATCGATGTCGAGTCGAATGAGCCAAACCGCATCGTGATAAGACCCATACAACGGGAGATATTTTGAAAAGAAATGGCAAATTCCTTAGCTTTTTTTTTCCCTATACAAACATCGGAATTTTGCTAAAATAAAAAATTATGGTACGATTTCGAACATTTTTTGAATCCCTGAAATGTCACCCACTCTGAGCAAGGATGCATATATTTCACATTCGAAAATCCGAAAATTTTGAAAATTTTATATAGCGTATAAAAACTGTAATCATTTTCAAATGCATCATTTTATCTCTTTCAGAAATAAATTATTCGCAGACGATTTGTCTCTGTTGAGTGTTGAAATAAAAAAGCAGGTCTCTTTTTGGAATAGAAATAAATTCATTTTCCGTTTCATTAATGAGTTTTAACTGATATCTTTAAAAGTTACTGGTCGATTTTTATGAATTTTTTTTTGTTGAATTTGCGATTTTTTTTTTTACATTTTTGCAAATTTTTGTGGACGTAGAGTAATTATTTCTAGTTGTTTCGAAAAGAGAGTGGAGCAATTCGATCTCGTATGTGTCAACCCTGCAACATTTACGGCAAACCTCTTTCCTGTCTGGGTCAGTATTGGAAGTCTGGTCAGTTTTTGGCCGAAATAAAGAAAAGTTACGGTCTGAAATTCAAATTTTTTGGAACGACAAAAATCGGTCACGTTCTTTTCAGGTTTCTATAAAACTGTTCCTTGTTTTGCTAATTTTGATGAGTTTTTTAATTAGTAACGTTCTTAATTAGGGGCCGATTTCTTCGATACTGAGTATCACCAATCCCGGGATTTTTCCGAATTTTTTGAAACAAAAAGCGCTTTGCTACTTCGCTACGGTTGCAAAGTTTTTCCAAGTACAGACACACAGACATTTCCGAACATTAATAATATAGATTAATAAAAGAAAAATACTTATTTTTCTATGTTGGCCAACACACACACTATTTCTTCTAATCGAGAACTTTTCTTTCTGTAATGCATTACGTAGTGGATTTGGAATCAAGTATTAAAACACTCTTTTTGCAAGATCTTATCATGGCACACAATTTTTTTTTATGATAATAAATAGAAGTATACAATCTTGCACTTTTCCTGACACTAAAAAAATTGACTTTTTTCTTTATTAGCACACCACTGAACATTGAAGCACAAACAATAAACTTTGGAGACTGTACTGAAACACAGAAAATAAAAAACCAATGGCACTCCGGGAGTGCCGACAGAAGTGAAAACTTGAACAATTATGTGTGCATTTTTTGAATCGTCAGGTAACGTTTTATTGCGCAGAAAATACTTTAAAATGAAGTGTTTTTTTTTTTATTCATTAATATAAACTACTACTACATAATGCGCTATTGTACATGAAAAATAATGCATATTATTTTACATACAAAAATTGCAATCTATAGCTTAAAACGTAAATTTACAAATAAATGAAATATAAAATTTAATTAATTGGTATTCTTTGAAATGAATACCAATGAAACTTATGAATTTTCATCCACAATTTAAACAACTCTCAATACATTCATCATTTCTTCCATGAGATTTAGTTTCATATCTTTTGTAATAACATTTATCTGCAAAATAGGGTTCTCGCTTCCTATCACTCCAAAAATGACTTCTTTGCTGCCTGTCTTGTTTACTGTATTCGTGAACATTGTACTTTTTTCTATCTTCATACTGCGCGTATTGTTTGCGGTATCTATAATTTCTATCAACAAACTTTTCTTTTCTATAAAATGATATCACTTCATTTCCGTATCGGTAACCACGTTTCTTAAAACTTTCGTGAAATATTTCATTCAAGACCTCCTTATCATAGTATTAGACCTTACAATCAGCAAGTTTCCTTTGACCGCTATACACGTGGTTAAAAACCACATGGTTGTCCTGCTACTAGCGCCTCTACCGTCAGTAACAGGAGTATTAGGTAGCTTTCAATACAAAAAAGTATAAAGCTACCTATTGCAGCCGTTCGGAGGAAAGCAGTTCCGGAAAATTTCGATATATTTTCACCGATCATGACCCCCAGACCCCAAAACCATCCTCCGTTCAAATGTTGATTTATATATATATATATATACATATAATTATAATATCTATGAATTTCAAAAAACATATCAAGTTCTTGTATCATTCTACTTAAATCTCCAAAGAGATATTTAATGATAATGTGTAGACAGAATACCACATAGCTAATAGATTAACATGTGCAATCATAATATTACCATAGCTTGTGCTTCAATGGTAATTGGCCAAAAATACTGAAAACATGAAGAAAATTTAAAAAGAGAGAGAGAAAAAAAAATAATTTGGAGTTGCTATCAAGTGAATACAAATGGATTAAGATATGAAATATGAACCATATACAATGGAAAATTGGACAACAAGAGAATTAAATCAGAATTGGACATGAAAAAACACATGTAGATATAATCATCAGCCTGGATGTACCCACATGTGTTTTAAAAAATAACTCAGTATTTCATAATTCTACTGGCATATATGCTAAGATCAGTAGAATCACCCAGGTATACTGAATTATTACCAGAAAACAATTGGAAATATTAAAATTTGAAATAATAAAATTGGAAATAAAAAACCCGTAAAGAATAGATAAAATATTTTACTCTCAATAATTATCCAGAATCCTTAACCATCACAAGTTCTCCATGATACCACACGTCCACATGGCACACATCATGAAATATCTCATACTTGTTGACATAGTCGAGTTGAGAGAAATTATTTGAAAGACAAGTTGAGAGCACATCTTTTGAAATATTATCCTAACTATGACACCCCAACACAAATTGATTCAAAAACACACAAATTTATTCTTGTGATAATACACTAATAACAAAATTATATCCGTGAATATACAAATACTCCATTCAATTTTAATCCCTAAAAGTAAAATAAATATACAAGCGATAGTGCCCTCTATAGGTAAATTAAATATAATATTAACAATATTATCAACATCTACCTGACAAGTAAGGTGCCTCCATCTATTGGTATGATAATTATTCAAAATTAAGATTGAGTTACATATCCACTATATTAGATTTAATTATATATATAAACATTAAAAAACAATACTCCTTGTAGTTTTACATTAAAATCGTACAAAATCCCACTATATGAATAAATTTACCCAGAATTAAATCCATCCTACACAGCATTTCAAATATTCTTAACAAGAGTATGTATTATGTAAAAGAGATATTTTTAATACAAAGTGCTGGTGCTGCCATCTGTGTTAATCCACTTATATATATATATTATAGAATTTATATAAAATAATTAATGTTTTATTTTACTTCTACTTAAATATATTATAGAATTTAGAGATTGATTTAAATATCAAATTAAATATATCATAAACAATTTAAAATATCTCAAAATTTATTTTAAAAAAATTAATAGTATTACTACTGTGTTTCAATCTTTATAATGCAATGCAGTATTTAAAAGACTTATTAAAATTAAACTTTCAAAAAAAAATACACTATATATATATTTATTGCATATAGATATGTTTGTGATTTATAATCATCAATGTTATCCATGTATAATTTTATGTGTTTTTTTGTATAAGTTAATTTATATATGTTTTAAAACTGAACATCAGTAACACTTAAAACAGAGGTGATCGGCTAAACACACTATCACAGACTATATAAAGTGTATATAATGTTCAATCAATTAATAAATGTCCTTATATGTTTTATTTGTATTTATGTATGTTATAATTGTAATTTGCTATATCTTTTGTTATATGTTATCGCACACTAAAACAATAATTTTTTGTTATATGTTATTGCACACTAAAACAATAAATGTTATTTAAAAGAGTTGATGATTGAATTTATCATAAAAATTGGATAACCATATATTTTTGCTTGATCTCGAATAAATCTAATATTTTTGTTTTTATTTATATCTGAGCATAGGTATTTTATACGATGAAGATAATTGATAATTATATTTTTATAAACTGATTTATGTAAACATGAAGCAAAATTGGTAAAAATATTTACTTTAAATGGAAAATCAAATCTCTTATCATAAATATCAAAAATTAATTTATAATTATCACTAATATTAATTTTTAAGTCAAGAAAATTTATATATCTGACCTATGTCATACGATAACGCCCATATTTATGAATCGATTTTGATGAAACTAATTGTGTGTATTAAGGTCACTAATGTCTCGACCGAGTTCGTTGGCCAGCTTGGTCCACCATTTTGTTTCAAGATGGCGGCCATTTAAAAATTTAAAACTAAAATAAATATACAAAAAAATAAAAATTCAAATTTATTTTTTAATTACGTGTTAGGCCTTAATACAAGGATTCCAGAGCATTTTTTGGTTTACCTCTATCTTAAAAAATGGCTGAGATAGAGCAGTTTGAAATTCTATGGTGGCTGACATTTTGAAATAAAACAGCATATTAATGCGATTACTCGCAAATTATTTTCTTTCATTGTTGTAATAATTTTCCCAATCATACGCATAAAACTATATATTCATATCCGTTAGCGCCAAATTCTCGCCAAAATTGGCGACATTTGGCGAAATATCACCAAATTTGGCGACCAAAATAAGTCTTCATAAATGAAGCCAATTTGGCTATTGCTCAATAATTTGGCGAATTTCTTATTCAAATTCAGTATTAACGAATCTTTTGTAAACGTTTCTTTGCATTTTAGCTTGCTGTTTTCGTGTAACTTTAGCTAAAATTTTAAAACGAAGATATAGGAAAGCTACCTTTTCCTCCCGGTACAGGCTGCAAGGACTTTTTTAAAATTTGTTTTCCATACATGTTTTCTTATTTGCTTTATGATATACTGTATGGTTGTCCTTTTCAAATGAGAATTATTTATATGTTATATTAATTATTATGTTTATACGTATGAAGAAGTGAAAAGTCTACATGACAAGTCCCATAATCAGGTCCACAGCCAATTGGCGTCAAAGATGGATATACAAGTGTACTTAGCTTTGATTGGCGTATCTTAGCTAGCATGGTTTGGCACTGGCGCATATTTAATTTCTTTGTTGTAACTGACGTACATTTCAAAACACATTGTTGCCAACATCGCTCATGTTTGACGCCACCTTGACTTATGGACACTATTACGAAAGATTATCCATGTTTTCATTTATTATAACGTATCAGTTTATCACAAACTTGCTAATAGAAGTCTTGCCTTTCGTTCAGCCGATGCTGATGGTTATATCGATCTAGAAAATTTGAAAGTGTCGAGCTTTATAAGTGAAAGCAAACATAGTTTCCTTTCTTATTCGACTAGTCTGAAATAACAAAAAACAAACGGTCTATAGTAACAAACGGTAAATAGTTCCATTTAATGTGTATGAATTATAAATACTATTATTGTTTATGTACACAGGCTGCATCGTACTATTGACCAATAGCTAATTTATAAACTATAGTTTTGGAGGTATTACTCCATTTGAAAAAGTTTTTCAAATGTTGTTGTTCTTTGTCATATTAAATGCTATTTGCGTCAAAATAGTGGGTTTTTTAAAGGTTAGGGAATTAAAATTTTTATATATTATTTGGATCATATAGGTTATATTTTAAAAAGGAATTCCTCTTCAATAGAGAACATGCCTTAATAATAATAACAGTAACCAAACCATAATAATGTATATAGGTTCCATGGCAATCCAATTATTTTACGAAAGTTAGAAGATGGATGAACAGACAAATATACGAGCTGAAGTCATAAACGCTTTTTTTAAAAATTGGAAAGCATAAAAATGCTTAATAATGACTTAAATTATATGTGTCCCCTCCTTCCCAACTTTCCTCCCAAAAAATAAATTCTTGTCATGCTACGCTTATGGTGTTTGTAAATCTTTAATGGGGATTCTTCTGTAATCAGGCCTATATCTAATTGGCTTGTTACAGTAAGTGCAGTTTTGCAAAAAAATAAGGTACTTTTGGTTAGCCGGGTGCCAGTGATACATATACATGTATATATGTAAACACACATATAAACATATCTACATATACATATATGTACATACATACACATATATGTATGTATATATATACGTATATACATATATATTTATATATATACATATATCACTGGTGTCCGGCTAACCGAAAAGTACCAAAAATAATTTAATTTTTTAACCACTGTTGTAACTCCCGTACACTTGGAACCACATTCTTCCAGCATCGCTCATATTAGGCGCTAACTTTGGCTGTGGACCTGATACTACAGAAGATTGACTAATACTATAGTATGTAATAATTAATCTTATATTTAAATCTTCATTTTCAACAATATTTTTGAAAACTTGATGATGATTGTGCAAAATATTTATTTATTTATTTATGTATTTATTTTTGTCGAAAAATGTTTTTTGAATTTTGTCAATAACACGAAATTTTTTCTTAGCTCCATTTTTTAAAATGCATTTTCTTATGAACTAGTATCGGTAGTATCCACCAGGCGGCGATACTTTCCGGAGAAATTCAGTTAATAAGTTGGCAATTTCCGCGGACATTTTCACTCAAAGACTTTCTCCGGATTGTCAAGTCTGATCTATGATAAGGGAGTCTTGATTTCATTATTTTCATTATTTTTTATATTACTTCCGTTTATTTTTCTCGTGCTCGTTAAATTATAATATTTTCCGTGTTTTGTTATTTCATTTTCATCTTTTGATTTGGTCTCGCGAGTTGAGTCACTTTTATCTGTTTTCACCGCGTGTGCTAAATTTATCTTGAAATTTTTTTCTGAAATTTTTTTATTCATAATACCAATTATTTCGCTTTCTGCACGTGAACTATTTCCTTTTGATACTTTTGCTTCATTGTATGAATTGGCAACATATACAGTGGTGTCGGTAACAGGGTCGCGAATTCAATGATTTTTTCTCATCTCAAAAAATGCCCAACGCGCCTAAAGAAGTTTTCACTTCAATAATTTTGTAGACTTCACTGGGGTAGACAGATGGGCTTACACACTAAAAAGCAAAAAACATTTCCCAACGCTGATGATATAATAAGTGAACTCTTTACGACATCCAGAACACTACAAAGAAAGTAATTATGTTTTCTTGAAAAACACTGATGGAACACCAAAAATATCCCATTTTTACTGCTTGATGATGGGACAATCCAAGTGCGTTAATATAAGAGCCAAAGTGGAAAAATCCAACAAAATAATCGGCATCTGCGACATCAGGAAGACCTTTCCTGGAAAAAGATCCATATTCATCTTCACTCCAGTATTTTATTTCGCATCTGCCTCTCAATTTCCTCCAGTAGTAGGAGCCTCCAGTTTTAGGGTCTTAATTTTAAAAAACCGTTAACAAAAAAAAAAACACTGTTTGTTATTCTAGTCCAACGGCCAGGCTGTTAGAAAATCCTTTTTAAATTACATTTTGCTATTGTTCATTAGGAGAGTCACAAGGTATCTGAGAAATACGTTAAGAACACATTGAAAATGTACGTTAGTTGCATCACCTTGGCCTTGGGCGAATTGGAAAGATTTAATATTAACGTAATTTATGATAGATTAAAGTAATCATTATTGCTGAAATAATGATTTGATATATAAACAGACTTTATTTATTTCATATTATAGTTTGAGTTACTGCTTAATTTTTGATGAAATAATGAAATGAGATATAAACAGATTGATTGAATTATTACTTGATCTTGCTGATATAATGAAACAAGATAAAAATAGATTCTGTTTAATTTAGTATAATTGATTTATTTATTATTGCCAGCTGCAAAAATTATCTTGAAGGGTTGAATAATTTTCTATGATTTATTTATTGAATTACTTATTATTATAGATAACTATTAAATACAGCTCATAAAAGATTTGAGCATATGAATAAAGATTTTTTTTTTTTTTATGATTACCCATAATAAATAGATGTATTAAAAAAAGGAAATTTATTAAGCAATTTTGACAAATTAAGTGGGGGGGGGGGAATCAAATGCTACAATATGTCATACTTTATGAAAAAAATCTTGAAAAATAACTTTGAGTATTGAAATATAAGCTTAAATAAATATGCAACTTTTTTTCTGATTGAAAAATGGTAAAACCTAACATAAAAGTTGATAATTCCAAAATTCAAATATAATAGAAGCAGCATGGGTATGAGATTTTATGTGTTACCTCTAAAAATTTTTAACTATGCTTTACATACTCTATACTAAAACTTTATGAAAATTTTAATTCCTTGCTAAGAATCTTTATGAAAATTTTAACACAGTAATTTACAGAAATTTGATTTCTGATTCGCTGTCATTTTTCCACTTTTCTTACTATAAGTACAAAATCAACAGATAGAAGCAATCTTTTACTTTCTTCTACTATTATACAAGATTTTTTTTATTTATTTAAATTTACTTATATTTTGCTCTAAAATATTTCATTAAAATTATGAATGAAGTCACGAAGTAGATGACAGAGCATGAAAACAAAGAATTGATTAATTAAATAAAAAAAGAAAACTGCACAGTTAAACTGAGGGCATTGAGCTCACAGGCTATTCACACTAATTGTATATTATACTCTTATTTCAAACAATTTGAAAAAAGCCCCTCGAAAAATAAAGAAATCGACAATATATTAAGGGGGGATCATCCCTCCCTTATAATTAACGAATGAACTCCCAAAACTAATCAGGAAAGCGTCTTTTCACAATGAACCTATATACAAAATTTGAAGAAAATCGGATAATTCTGCATGAAAAACCCATTTATCTAAATTAAGGGGGGATTAGCCCATTTTTCTCCCTTTATACTTAACCAATGAACTCCCAAAACTAATCAGGGAAGCGTCTTATCACAATGAACCTATATATAAAATTTTAAGAAAATCAGATAATTCTGCATGAAAAACCCATTTATCTACATTAAGGGGGGTTAGCCCCACGTCCCCCCTTTATACTTAACCAATAAACCCCCAGAACTAATCAGGGAAGCGCCTTATCACAATGAACCTATAAACAAAATTTGAAGCAAAATGGTTATTTCTATCAAGAGCTATAGCGTTACGTACATACAGAACCAGCAGGCACATAAACTCTCAGGCTTTGATAGCCTGTGAGCTAAAAAGAAAAAAAAAATACAATGAAGTCACTATGTTTAACATTAATAAAAAATCTCTGACATGTATTATTCACTTTGACTATTTACTTTTATAATTTGACCATGCCTTGAATTGCACCTTAAAAAATAAATAAAAATGTAAGAGGAAAAAAAAAGGCTTCCATAAATTTATTCTTAAATTTCTATTTCTATAAAACATTTCTAGTTAGTATAATTTCCATTATTTAATTGAGCTAAGGGATTAAACCTGGGCTTCTTATACAGAATATAAGTAAAACCTTTTTTTTTTTTTTTTTTTTTTTTTTGATTGACCACTACCAACATCATAAACATTTTCATATGAAAAATATTTATTATATAATCAAATAAAGTTTTGAAATTTATTAAAAGCAATACTATCATATTAGCTACATGCCAGGAGTTAATAGCAAAAGAAATCACCAAAAGATTTCGTAACTTACAGCCGCCAGTGCTATAGTTGTAAACAAACCAGAAGGTATACGTTATAGTTTTACTTGCGAAAAAAAAGGGTATACAGAGCTTCTTAAAAAATCCAGGGGGAATATGGTGTATACCATTGTATACCATTCACTACATCTCTGCTTAGAGCAGCCTTTTTAATTCTGATAATTCTAGTGTTTTAAGTGTGTAGTTTAATGACATGTCTGTTAAATCTGTGTTTTATTTATATTATTTTATTATTATATTTATTTATTGATGAAGTTTAATTTCAATGCAAACTATAAACCGAAAACAAATGCTGAATTGTTTATATTCTTTTAAATGCAAACGGGTAAATCTTTTATAATCGGGCTGCGTGTGAATGCGATAGAGATAGATTTTAAAATAATAACAATGCATGATAGAGTTTTCAAACAAATTTCATTTGAAAAAACATTTTTTTTCTATTTGATGGTGTAAAAATTAAAATTGTATGGGTATTTGTGACACTTGAAGAAATCTCCTGAAAAAAAAAATAACCATCTTCAACATAAGATGCAACTTATAAAAGTATACAACTCACAACAAGCAGCGATTAATTCAAAAGGATCCCATGATCTGTTACATAAAATTGTCTCTAATTTGCTAATTCCTAATTCTTTTGTGGGTATTTTCTTCATATTGTTTATAAATTTAAAAAAAACATCATAAACACCAACTACCTTTTTTTTTCTTGTGCATGCACAATTATCACAATCTTTTGGTTTTATAAAATGTAAAACATGCAGTATCTAATTAGAATTAGATAGTTTTGTCATAAAAAGTGTATATTAAAATTTTCATAGTTAGCTACTGCTTGCAACCAATAATAAAAAAAATTATAAACTTGTGTTAAGTTAATTTATCAATAATCTCAATGACATCTCATAGAAAAATGTCTTGGAAGAACAATTTAAAAAATAAATTAAAGAAATATAACAAATATCATGTACCAAAGTTTTTAATGAATTCATTCACAACTGCATGCCACTAACATAAAAAAAATAAATTTAAGTTCTATTACTTCATGAATAATCAACATGAAATTACTTTTATATCTTAAAGAACCCTTAAATAAGAATCTACAAAATAACATTAAAATACAATAAATTAGTCCATTAATAATATAACTGCAGCAAAAGGCACGAATCTGCTTTGATAATAGATCAAAATTTCACCTCATTACAGATTGTAATCAACAATTTAAGAAAATATAAAATTACGTTTATGAATATCCTCAAATCAAAAGAAAATATTTTTAAGTTGTCTTAAAAATAAAGTGTAGAATAACACTCTCAAATAAAAAGAAAATATTTTTAAGTTGTCTTAAAAATAAAGTGTAGAATAACACTAAACTACAGTTACTTCCATAAAATTGTTATTACAGCTTCTGATTATGATTTTTCCTATTTCAACTACAGCTTTCAACTAAAGAATGTAAAACTATGCTCTATTAGTCATGTCATGAATAACATCAAATCAAAAGAAAATATTTCAAAAGTCCGGATTATAGATCAAATTATCATGCGCCAAAATACAGTTTGAAATCAGAATTCTGCATCAGATCGACCTACCTGAACCTGACCCAACCTGTGGCTCCGGCCGGGTTAACACTAATTATTTTTAGTGTGGGTCGAGTTGACTTTAAATGTTTCGGGTTGACCCAACATTTCAAAAGAAGGTCATGATATTTTTAAAATTAAATAGTATTAAAATATGGATTAATTTTCTTTCACTTCAGGTTTGTGTCAATTTCAAGTTGACAATTTTTTTCGGGTTCGGGTTGCATACAACGTGATGCATGCAGGACTACTTGAAACTAACAATAAAAAAAATGAAAAATTATACTGATTACTTTGACGAGGGCATCATTATTGCATTCAATATATTCAAACCAATTCCGATGAAAAGTACTTTTCATACCATCCTCTAATTCACTCAAATCACAATAGAAATCTAAAAATTTCATGTTAAATTAGCACACTAAAAAAGCTAACGACAACAACCTAACATGGAAAGACTCACCATGTGCTTTCACTAATTCTGAAATGATGGGTTATCTCCGAAATAAACAGGTGCTGACTGCATGACATCAACGTCTGGGCTTTCAATAAATCACAGCTCCTGTGGAAGAATATATCTCCTCTTCTCAATGACTGACACCCAAAGAGCAATAACCCCACCCATTCAAGAGATATTTTGAAAGAGAATGCAGGGTGGGATTTTTTATGCAATCTTTCGAATTATCATTATCTGAGAACAAAAACTACTAGAGCTTAGCAGCTGGGAAGCTTGGTTCACAAGTGACCAATCAGAATCTGCTAATGGTAAAGAATCGGCTTTTGGATTTCGTCATGTTGTCAAAGCATCTCTGCTCGTTCACTGTGATTGGTTGTTTTTAAGCAGAGCTTCCCAGTCACTAATTTGAAATTAATTGTCTAGTCGAAGTTTCTACAAAAGTTTAAAAAAGCATAACTGATGAGTAACAGTGTAACTCTGGAATTTCCGGAGCACGTTTTATCAAATCTCCGGAATTCCAGGGATTTCCTGGAACATAAACAGGCATGAAATTGTGCAATGTTCAAAAGTGTTGCTATAAAAGGCAAATTTATAGGTCAGGATCTTGCCACCGTCAACAGGATGTCAGTGTTACTCATGGACATGTTTTTACTTTATAATATAGATACTAAAGTGAATTAAGCTAAGTTCAGATCTTATTTCTCTTTCCAAATGGGCAGCTAATACCAATGCAATACAGTGTTAAAAATGTTGAAATGAGTTTTAATTTTTTACCTGCCGGAGACAAGTAGACAATATTAACTGTAAGTGTGTTATTAATTTTTTAAAAGTTACACTTTTTAATTTTTATATGAACTCCTAGAAAAAATTGGTTACTTAGGATTTTTTTTTCTGCATTAAAGATTATAATAAAAAAAAACTGCATCTTAAAAATCAACTAAATCTGACTTACACATTTTTTTCTGTATCATTTAAACAGGGCTGTAGTGGAGGGTATACAATGGTATACACCATATACCTTCTAGATTTTCTTACAAAACTCTGTCTACTCTCTGTTTCTCAAGTAAAGCTATAGTGTATACTCTCTAGTGTCCCCTTTGGTTTATTTTTTATGACTACAAATTAAATAGTACTGCATTTAAAATGATAGTTCATCAGTGAAAATAACGACAATATGCAAATTGAAAATAGCAAAAATAAAGGGACTGAAACATGGAACATTCTCATTTCTGATATAGTCAAGTTAGTAAAAAATTTATGGTTCTACTTATAAACAATGAAGAAGGGAGATAGTGTGTATGGCAATTTTGTTTCAGTGTGCTATACAACACTATAAGGAACACAGGCTGCAATAAAATTAGTGTTGAATTCAGACATATTTCTTTGGGAGGGATTTCTACAGCTTCAGCAGGGTGGTGATGGTGTCGATACATGTGATGTGTGTGTGTGTGTGCTGGGAATGGGAGGGATTATAGAGTTCTGGGCATTAAAAAGCATAAAATGCAAAATCAATCAGGGAAGTGGTGGAATGTCCACCTGGGCTATGCCTTGAACTCATCCCTTATTAAACAAGTTGGAAATTGTACGTTAAACGTGACAAATGAGGTGTGTTCATTTCGTGGTATAACTAGATTTACAATGTAAAAAATCATCGTTATTTCAGTGAAAAAAATTATATCATCTGCTATGAATGAAATGAAAATGCTTTTTTTTTCTTATTACGTATGCCATGTTTACAGATGCTTTTTTTTTTTTTTTTTTTTTTTTTAAACTCCAGACAGCTCTGTAAATTTACCATGGAGATCTTGCTTTGCGAATGATTACCTCCACGGTTAATATTTCTATGACTCATGATGAATGAATATTTTGTTTATTTACTTTAATGAATTAAGATATTCGGCTGTTAACCTAGTTTTCACTTAAGTTATCTCAGAATCTATACCTTTTTTAATGTAACTCATCTTTCAAGCAAACAATTTTTTTTAACGATCTTTCTAAAAACGTAACTTTTATGTAATTTTATTCGAAAAAATAATTTTCAATAAAAATGGCCGCTTGGCATATGGAAAAAGATGTGGTTAGCCAGTATTTGTTTTCCTCAGTCACCAGACTTGCACTTTTATCATATAGATTACGTATGATAAGATATAATAGAATAAAGAAAACTTTTATTAATATATTTTTAAGTTTGGATTCGATTTTCATAAAATTTAAAATGACCCAACAAAATTCTGCAATGATTATATATATTAAATTTCAAACCATTCGATTGGGTGGTTTTTGCGCTGTTATATGCAGACAGACAGACTAGACGACGACTATAGGTGCTATGTATTTATATAATTACGAATGCACCTAAAAAAACACTGTTTGAATCTTAAGAACTTTAATGGTTTTACCTGAAATTTTCAGGCAAATGTGAATGTTAATGTGTCAGAAAAATTTGCGTAATTAAGCGGAGAAAAATAAAAATTTAAAAAATTTAAAAACAACCTTAAAATATTAGAGAGAAAAATAAATAAAATGACTCTAATTCTTGATAAAATTTTATTATCTCAGTATCTCAAGCAAACAATTTTTTTGAACAATCTTTCTAAAAATGTAATTTTTATGCAATTTTATTCGAAAAAATAATTTTGAATAAAAAATGGCATTTAAAATACCTGGCTTTCACTCATTTCATTTAAAACTTTCAACTCTTTAAATCCCAATCTCCAAAAAACGAAAACCCTATGAATCCCAGCAATACAGCCAACAGCTCGTGCTGTTTTCTCCCCCTTCTCCTTGCTTCCTGAACGCTGAAAGGCACAACCCCTTTGTCCCTTTTGTCAGTTCTGAACTAGGCATTACACCCCCTCTATCAATATTCTTCGATACTTTACTTAGATGAAAAGGTTTAAAAACTTGAGGTTGTAAAGGGCTGTAAAACTGCTGAAATGAACCACCCATTTATAATGGAATGTTTTATAAACTTTCGTCGAGGTTCCAAACAAACAAATTTATCATGTTTGAAGAATCAACTCACATATGCAGAGTTTTGATTATATTTTGATTTCAAATTCCATTCAGTTATAGAAAATGTGTTTATTTAAAATTTTTATCTTATCAAAATATAAAAGTACATGTGAAAAACATCATAATTTATAATTTTTATAATTACATATAATTTTGAAATAAAACAAAAGGTAGAAGATTAATAATTTTTTTTCTTTTTTTTTCCTTGTGTAAGCATGGAGAAAATCACTTCTACCCAATTTTTCATTAAGCCGTATCTTTTCCAAGACTGCATTGTTTTTTGTGTACTATTTTCTAAATGTGCCATGCTTTTTTTTTGGTAAGAATTAAACAATTTTGCCCTTTCGCTATCTCACAGCTTTCAAAGATATTATCTATACTAATTGGTGCAGAAAATGTATATATTATTTATATTTTTTATCCTAGAATCTGATTTAAGTTTTGATCAAGATCAAGATATTTTAAATCATAACTGAAATAATTTATTCTTCATTTTTACTATTTCCATTTTTAATGAAAAATAAAGTTTAGAAAATACAACTACAATTTTTTGTTCTTTTTTTTTTTCTCACTAACAAAATGCAATTTCTTTGTGCAATTTGTATATATTTTTTTTAATTGAGTATATTTTTTTATTAGGTTTAATTGATTTTGTGATTTTATTTTTTGAATAATGTAATTGTCATTACAAACATTTATTTTAATTTAGTAATGGCCCTGAATTATTTAATAATTTTAAAGTTATTAAAGTGATAACATCACAGCAAAATAAATATATAAGTATACATAAATAAATATTAAAACAATAAAAATATATTAAAATCAGACATTTAATATAATGACAATAAATACAAGTTTAAAGAGCAGTGTAAACTTTGTGAGCATTACCAAAGAACTCGAAACAATGCTTTGTACTTTGTGTGATTTTATTAAATGTCTGATTTTAATGTGTTGAACTTGAAATTGAAGGGGGGGGGGGCATGAGACCTATAGCTACTATTTTAATGTGTTTTTATTGGTTTATGATTCTGACTCAGATGAATTATGCTTATCTATTTGAAAATATTGAGATAAAATAGTTAAGATGGAAAATATGCAGAAAGAAATCATCATTTTTTTCCATATAATGAAATAACGATTAATAAAAAACGATCAAGGAAGACCAAGCTATGCTCAGTCAAAATTAGCTTTGAGTTCAAATATCATGACCCATGAGAAAAATGACCCACTAATAAAATTTTCTTGAACATGTGACCAAGCCCAATTGTCTTCTTGTGCTCGAAACCCGTAAGATATAAAATTTAGTCAAAATAGTCTGAGCCATTTTTAGATAAAATTAGCTTGACCCAGAGTGACCCAAAAATGACCCACTAATCGAAATTTCTTGAACATGTGACCTAACCCAACAGTCTTTCTGTGCCCGAAAACCATAGATACAAAATTTAGTCGAAATAGTCTGAGCCCTTTTTAAGATAAAAATAGCTTGACCCATAATGACCAATGACCAAAATGACCCACTAATTGAATTTTCTTGCACATGTGACCTAGCCCAACAGTCTTTGCGTTTACCTTAGGATGCAAAATTTGGTTAAAATAGTCTGAGCCGTTTTTTAGATAAAATTAGCTTCACCCAAAAATGACCCACTAATTGGATTTTCTCGAGCATGTGATATAGCAAAATGATTTTCTCGTGCCCCAAAACTGTAGGATACAAAATTTAGTTCAAATCATCTGAGCCATTTTTAAGATAAAAATAGCTTAACCCATAGTGACCCATGACCAAAATGACCCCCTAATCGAAATCTCTCGAACTCTGTTATTTGCAAATTGTTTATAATAAAATCACAAAAAAAATTGACTTTGAATAACTTTTTTTTTCTTCCCCCTTGGAATATGGATTTTTCCTCTATTTTTGTTTTTATATCAAAAGTTCAAACGTTTAGCATTTTATTCTAATAAAAAAAAAAATAGAACATGAAGGGAAAATTTTCTTATGTTGTATATCCTATAACAAGAGAAAAAAAATGGCACATTAAAAATTCCATAAAATATTAGAAAGTCAAAAACTAAAAACTTTTTTATATTAGATGGGGGGGGGGGGGGGTAGTCAATTTTAGAAATTATTGATGGAGCTCAAGCACCTAGAGCCCATACAACTCTATGCCTATGATGGACACATTTTCATAATTTCTTATCAAAACTGATCATTAAAACAAAGTTGTCAAATATATATATATATATATATATATATATATATATATATATTGCTCTTTTTTTAAACTAGGACTTCCCTCAAAGGGATTAGTCTGAGTGATATTGCTGAGAAAATAGGGTTAACAATTACAATATAAAGAAAGAGAGCAAATTAAATGATAGAATTACAAAATATCATATATAAATTCATATACACTGTTAAAAAAATAGAAAAGAAGTACCGTTCTTCAGATGTGTTGTCATAATTTTTTTAACATGTGGCAAAGAATCTCATTTTCTTAAGCGCGTATTGAGCAAAACTTGAAAAAAAAAAAGAAAAAGAAAAAAAACGCCAGATCTTTTAAAACGCCAAGCTTTTTAAAGTTACGTAATTGGATTTGCAGCCAATAGATTATTCTATTATACGCGTGGCTTAACGCAAATTTAATTTCATTGTTGCACCTTTTTTTGTGTGTGAATTTAAAATTTTTCTTCCTTGATTATATATCTATTATTTGTATAACTGTTTATAGAAACTGTTACACTTCAAACCACATTGATAGCATGCTTTGCTACAAACCAGATTGCAAAACTGTAGTCTAAATTACTATTAAAGTATACAAAAAATCTTTCGATGACTTCTGTAAAATAACTTTTACATTAAATCTCCATATCGGCAAAATTGAAAAGTTATATATATTTCAAAGTTAAGCTTAACAGATACTTCTTGATTATTCTCTAGGAGGCTCTGCCCCCTGCGCCTTTACTGCGCCAATCCACAGACTTTTCTTTTGCCTGTCTGTCTGTCTCTCCACAATCTGTCTGTTTCCCTATCCGTTCTTCTGCTCGTCTCTCTAACCGATTGTCTATCTCTCTACACGTCTCTATATTTCTCTACCGGTCTCGCTACCCGCCAATCTATTTCTCTAACCGTCTGTCTGTCCGTCTAACTACTTGTATGTCTAGATGTGTCTCTATCCACTTCGCTATCCATTTGTCTATGTGTCTCACAACTTGTCTATCTGTGTCTCTACCTGTCTGGCTATACGCCTCTCTACCCATCTTCTTACCCATCTCCGTACCCATCTACTGTCTCTCTACTGTCTCTCTACTGTATACCCGTCTCACTATCCGTCTGTTTTTGTACCCGACTCGCTACCAATCTCATTACCCGTCAGTCAACTCGTCTCTGTACTCATCTCTCTACTCGTCTCTTTATCTACCATGCTACGCGTCTCGCAACCTTTCTCGCTATACATTCCTGTCTACCAGTGTCTCTACCCGTCTCGTGACCCATCTCGCTACCCCTCTGTCAACCCTCTTTTTACCTTTCTCTCTAGCCGTCTGTCTATTCGTTTCTCTACCCGTCAGCCTACCTATGTCACTACTCGTCTCTCTACCCGTCTGTCTATCCGTTTGTTTACTCGTCTTTCTACCTCTCGCCAGCTCTTCCCAATATTTAAACAATTCATTTAATATACAGAAGCCGTTTATCAGTTATTAAATGCAAACAGAAGTAATTTATCTAATAAGTGTAATCAGATGTATTTTTTTTTAAATACATACATAACCTGAATAATAATTCATCAGTTTTGTGTTCATAGTTGTTTATATCAATTGACAGTAAATCTCAACTTCTTAAACCTCAATTGTCTCAAGCTTTTTTAAAAAACCACAAGGTCTGTATAACTGCAAAATACCCTGAGGGCTATATTAGCAATATGTTATTAAGTTAAGTGAAAGTTTCGTTATCGCGTTTGCAGCCAATTGCTTATGTCAGAAAGCGTGGCTTAACGCCATTTTAAATTCATTACTGTAACTTTCTTTTCTTTTCATTTTTTTTGGAGGGTAGGGGCGTAGGGGGGAGAGTTTCAAATATATACATTTAAATTAAAACTTTTGTCTCCATGCCATTAGTGTTGTTTGTATTATTAACTAATACCTTGTAGACCGAGCTTCATTTGAAACAAATGTAAAAGACTTCTTCTACAGTTTTTTTTTAGGAGAAACTTTCGTAATTGGGCACAAAGCCAATCGGAGCATCTAATATCATTATTGTAACTCTTATAGAGTTAAAACAATACTGTTGCTAGCTTTACTCTTGTTTGAGACCAGTCTTGCCTGTGTATCTGAATGGGGAAAAGTTTCGTATCCTATGTCGGTTGGCGAAAAAAAAAATTAAATGGTGCCAAAAGGTAATTTTAGCATCTTACAAAATTTTTCAAGAGAGCGGTAAAGCATGTTTTTCAAATATTTACAAACATACGTTTATTAAAGCATGTTTTTGCACCATCTTAAAAATTTAAGCACGATGCTAAAATAAAATTTTATCGCCATATTTGATATTTTAATAAGTAATGAAAATACATAAACAAACTTATTTAACAAACCTAAAAGGCATTTTTGTGATAAATAATTGTTATTGTCAGCAGGGGGGGGGGGGGTAATTGTAAAAATTGTAAAGAATTAATAAACGGCTAGTAAATAATAAATAGCATTTAAAATCTAAAAATGGAGAAGTGGTCTGTATAAAAATGCAAAACATAACATTATACGCTTGATATATGTAAATCTTTTTTTATTTTTTAATATTTCCGAAGGCACAGATAAAAAGGTAAAAATCTCTTTTCCAAATGCCAAATAGAAAATATACAAAATAGAATGCCAAATATACAAAATAGAAAAATATCTGCAAAAAAATATATTTACATAATACTACATCTGCAAAAAAATAAGATTTAAAAAAAGTAAGCCAAATCCTGCAGATCCCAGCAATCACATCGAAAACCTTATCACCAAAAAAGAACTCGCCAAATCTTACGGCATAGGAGATGGATTTTTCCCTCTGAATTAGTTTTTTTTCTTGTACGATGGGTGATTATAATATAATTGTTTCATTTCACATACTACATACCGTTTGATATATTGGTACTTTTATGTTATCCTGGCGCAGTTGATAAATCGCCAAATATTGTTCCTATAACATTTTCATATTGAATTCATTTATTTAAATATAAACCTTTCACTCATTTAATTTAAAATACATGCCTTTCATTAATCCCATTTAAAATGCTAAAAAGAGAAAAAAAAGAAATAATGCCATAAATCAAAACCTTTTATTTAAACACCAAAGATTTTTTTTTTTTTTATTTACACACGCGAAATAAAAAAAGCTGCTATTGCTGAGATTTGCGCCAAATCTCTAATACCAAGTCTACCAAGTTATTGCGGGGGTTTTCTTTCAAACAGGAAAAAAATCCAGATTAATTTTCGATTTCTACTAAATTGAAATATATTTTATTGTGCTGAATATTAGTGCGTGCATATTTTTTTGCTCCATGTACTCCATGAACTTTTCAATTCTGATTGTCTACGAAAATCTCCCGCCGGTGAAAATGACGTACGCACAAAATTTCGTGACGTATGTACTTTAATTGTGCTTTTTTATCTATTTTTTTAATATAATTTCCAAACGGTTTGACATTTATTCTTGGTAATAAATAGACGCCGTTGTCACCTTTATAGGTGCCTGCTGTAAAAATTTGAACGAAATCCGTTAAATATTTTTTGAGTTATGCTTGACGAAAGGTTTTAATATCCATCGTAGCTATATATGGGGCAAAGTAATACTGCACTGTGTATGAGTCTTCGTTGCACTCAGACAATTACAAGTCAGACTCAAATTAAGATATAAATAATATTTCTTTATTTATCAGTATTTTAAACTAAAAAGTAATCAAACAGTTTTCCCATTTTTTTGTAAAGGCAGAAGTTGGTTCAGAAAATGCTATCAAAGTTGACATTTTAACCATATTTTTCGATGCAACAGTGATGGGAAGGACAGAAACTGTCGTCATGAGACAATAATCGCACATAACACAAGCTATATTTAATTTATCCATAAATGAAAAAAATATTTTCCACTGTAAATCCCTTCAATAACCATGCCTGCAAGTGTCATGCTTTTACATTTAAAAATGTGTCAAAAAAGTTTCACATAGTTGAATGACTTTTCCACTTTAAATTTAACTGCAGCCATGATAATAAAGTTATTGATGGTCAGCTTTGAATTCAGACATTTTCTCCAAAAGGGAATTGGGGGGAGGGGCAGTGATGCAAAAGAGAGCAATTTCCATTTGCGTCTTTGAACATCCATCAACTTCACTTTCTAAATCACTATCATCTGATCCAAATAATATTGCATCTATTTCTTAATGGGATAGAGGTAAATTTCTTTTACTCATTTTGAATTAAAGTGTAAGTAAAAAGCTAAATACTAGGGCTAAATAATCTCCACAAGCAACTTTAAACTATAGAGAAAAAAAGTCTTGTCTGAATAGAATCACTTTAACTGCTAAAACAGGTAAATAAAAACCGCCAATCAACATTCCATCACTTTCATCCGAACAAAGCAATTGCCAACAATAAAGACACATCCCTCAGTATGGGATGAAAAACACCTCTTTCTACTCCTTCTACCCCTATTTTTTTCAATAACTGGCCAACTCAGGGTTTAACTTTCGAAACTGGAATGGGCTGGCACAGGTGCTAAAAAGTTAAAGCATTGTTTCTAATTTACACACACAAAAAATAAATTGTGTTAAGATTTCTAAAACTAAAATTGGACTTCATTGGTTCACAGGCATATAATGTAAAAAAAAAATTCTGATTTTATTCTGTGCAAGCGAACAAAATGCAAATTGTTCATCATGGTTTTCAGGAAGAAAAAAAAATCACAATAAATTCAATTCCTTTTTAAGTGGTTTGTTTAGATTAGGAATGAAATCTTGAATGTCAACAACTATAAATATATACATATTTTTTAGAAGGTAGAGGATCTCCCCAAAAATATGTTTTTTAACAAGCTTTCTAAAAATGTAACTTTTATACAGCTTTATTTGAAAAAATAATTTTGAGTAAAAATGCCCACCTGGCATTTGAAACACGAAGTGGTTAGCCCCATATCGGTTTAGGACAATCACATGATTTGTGCTATTATAATATAGATATCACTCATCAATTCACTTCAGGATGTACTTTTACTATTTCATTATCATCAATAAAATTGTACAAGAATAGATTGACATTATTGTTTTACTATTTAAGAAGACTACAGAAAAAGAAAAAGCTTTTGTGAATGATTTTATTTTGTTATGGGCTATAAAAGTATTGTGTGGAATCCCAAAAGCTGTTATTTAATTTTACTTTATTAAGAATAGATGGTTCACATCAGGAGTCTCAAGTGTCATAATAGTTTGGAAAACTCTGATCTAAAGGAATCAAAATTTAAAGAGGGTAATTTTTTTTTAAATTAATAACTAAACTATTTCATTAACATAATTTCATTTCCTACAACATTTTGAACATTTTTGCAATTTACATTGCTTATTTTTCTCCAACAGTTAAAAAATTAAAGATTGTTTCAGCCTTTTAGGGACACTATGAATGCAGATGCTTCTATCTGTATTAAAATAATACAGTTCCTTAGAAATTCCTTAGTCCTCTTAAAAGTGCTTTAATAATGCAAGAATTATGAAATGTGTACTACTTCTTCAGAGACCAAAAACTGTTTCAAGTTAGAATACAAACTAATTTTCAACATTTAGATAAATTATTTAAAGGCTTAACAGTAAGATTTCATGTTCAAGATTTTGCTATTTAACAAAACAGTTGTAAACTACCAAAAATGAAAAAAAAAAAAGGTTTTGATATCCAATAGCTTTATATTCATCAAAATATATTAACGTTTATTTATTTAATAGACTTACCATTAATAGTGATACCTTTGAAACTACATCCTCAACTTTTTCAGCTGAAAATAAAATAATGAATATATTATGAGATTTATTACAAAATAGGTTTTTATTACCAATAAAAATAAATCATAGATAAAGTTAATACACGTTATAGAGAAACTGCATTTAAATGAGATATCAAAAAGAAACCTTCCACAATCATAACTATCATTGAATGAAGACAACGAATCAAAAGTTTAAAGTATTGACACAAAACACAAAGGAAATTTTTAAACACAATCAGAAAAAAAAAAAAATTATAACATATTTCAAAATTTTAATCTTTTTCTTCAGGCCATACTGCCACTACAAAAGTGGGAAATTTTTCTCTTGTAGTAGTGGTATGACCTGCAAAAGAAAGATTAAAATTTTCAAAGTATTTTTCAATATTTAAACTTTTCTGGTGTGTTAGTTTCATCAAAACTGCATGAAGAATTAAATACAAAATATAAGAAAAACTTTTTTTATATATAAGAAAATGTGTATTGTCCGAATTCTGAACATATAATAACATAAATGGAATTATCAAATTTGGAATGAAGGACTCAAGCAAATGAACTTCAAAGTGAGATTTTTCAAAATTCCACAATTAATTTAATTTAATAATTTATTGCAAATTTCATTCCGTTTTTGTTTTCTGACAATGTCTATTTTATTTTATTTATTTATTTATTTATTTGAATAACCACAAAGTAAATATGGAAAAAAAAAATTTCACTATAACACAATCTGTTAGAAATTTCTAAATTAATATCTCCCTCCCACTATCCAAGGGAGCTGAAGTATTTTTTTTTTCAGCAAAAAGTATGTGCTATTTTTTTTCCCTTAAAAAAAAAAAAAAAAACTAGTCGGATGTGCCAATCCCAAAACTTTCTTCTATCTCAGTCATGTTAATACTTCAAAATTCGCTATCACATCGCCAATAAAATCAATATTTTTCGTCATTCTGTTGTACGTCAGCTGCTTGCGAATCGTCGGGTTACAGGGATGCGAACAACCGATGTGTACTAAACTACGAAAAGTCCTTCTGGCCTGAACCGACAGGAACAGATAGCCTCCCTATTCCTTGGTTTTATGATTTTAGCTAATTTTACTGGAAAACATGAAGATAAAATGCATGGAACATAAATAAAGAAGATTCAATCCCAGTTCTCGTCAACATTGAATTTGAATGAGAATATAGCCAAATTAGTCCTCTACAGTCAAGTTGGCTTCATTTAAGGCAACTTATTTTGGTCGCCAAATTTGTTGACATTCTGCCAACTGTCGCCAAGTTTGGCGAGAATTTGACGTTGGCGAATATAAATATATAGTGATAAGCATATAATAGGATTAATGGTTACAACAATGAAAGAAAATTTGCTGAAACCATGTTAACTAAAACTCATAAATTAAACCCGTTTATGGATGAATTCTGCTGTCTTGTTTGAAAATGTCAGCCACCCTAAAATTTCAAACCGCTATATCTCAGCCAATTTTTAAGATAGAGGCAAAACAAAAATTGCTCCGGATTCTCCGGATCAAGGCCGAACATTTAACGAAAAAACTTTTAGCATTTCTATTTTTTTTTAAATTTGCACATCTTTTTTAATTTGAAATCTTTAAATGGCTATCACAGCACCCCCTTTAGTCGAAATATCCCCAAATTCTAATAGAACCTGCTTGCCATAGCCAAAAATATAGAAAAAAAATGTGGTTCAGTTTGAAGCATAACTTCATACACTTTTCGATGATACAATAGTGAAAATGGAACAAAAATATCGATCACAGCACCCCCTTTCGTCGAAATATCCCCAAATTCTAATAGAACCTGCTTGCCATAGCCAAAAACATTAAAAAAAAATGAGGTTCAATTTGAAGCATAACTTCATACACTTTTCGATGATACAATGAAGACACACAGACGGACATTTTATAAAAACATGTTTTCGGAATCTCTGACCCCTAAAACGTGTAAATCTGTCGAAAACCGGAAGTCGAAAAAAATTTCGATTACAATACTTTCTTCTATTATAGATAGAAGAAAGTAAAAATTAAAAAATGGAATTTTTTATCTTAAGCTTACTTCTTTACACAATTAAATTATCAGATGACTATTATATTGGTAACTAAGATAATATTGCAATGATGTAATTCTTTAAGCAAAGAATTGACTTGAGCACAAAACACATGTTTTAGCAGACAGGTTAACCAAAGGTGACATAAAACTTAATTTAACATATGAAAATAAAAATATATTACTAACAAAGGACATTATATTCACTGAATTCAAGCTTTGACTCTACCTACAAAAAGGAAATATTTTGATAATTATTTTATCACCAAACAAGTATATATTATGTAATTTTATATTGTAAGGAGCTAATTTTCAGGAAAATGTTGGAGGATTTAAATAGGATTACACAACAATTAAATTAAAGAAGAATACTTAAGATTTATTAATTATTTGACACAGAAAATATTTCATCTTTTAAATAGAAAATAACAAGTTGCTTCAAACATTTATGCCCAAACTAGCTGTTACCCGTGACTTCGTGCACGCAACATTAAAAGAAGAATAAATACACTAATTAAGCAAAATATTTCACTCCCTATAATTAAGAACGTTAATAATTAACTAACTATTTAGCACATTTCATAGGAGACAATACGGTATTTTTTTTTAATGGGACCTTGACATAACTCAGTCTTAAAAATGTGAAGTTTTGTGCCAAATAATCGCGAAAATGAAATTGCAACCAATGCAAAAAGGAGGGCCAAATAAAATCGTGGAAATAGACGAATTGAATAAAAACAAATGTCAATTTTAGCTGATAAACAATTTTACTTTTAACGCCTTTGTGAAACGTTTTAACAGCCATCCTTCAAAAAAACATTAATTGGAAATAGTATATGCTCTTTCTTTAAATTCAATTCAGCATCGTTGGTTTAATGTATAGCTGAAACAAATCTTGTTTTCAAAATGACAGTATGTTGACAGGCAATTTTTGTTCTCCAGAATAAATTGATTCATGAAGTTTGAATATGTGAAAATATGTTTTTATTTTTCGGATAATTTAATGAAATCCAGATTTTGTTTTCACCATCTATTCAAAATGAAAATAAATTCTGTTTTTCCGTTTTAATGAGAAAATGGCGTAAAAAATATACTGATCTGTTTTATTTCTCCTTTTTTATACACAAATATGGAGTAATTTACTTTCAGTTTTTAGAAAAACTTCGTTAAAATTAAAAAAAAAAATCTTGGCATCTAATTTAATTTTTTAAATTCTGAGAGTTTATGTGACAATAGTCTAGGAATAGTTTCGAAATACGAACACACGGTCAGATTTTAATATAATAGATTCGTATGATGTGATTTTTAGCAGAAAACTCTCGTATATAACGGATACTCAATAATACACAATAATGCTTAATAATCAGTATAGATGAAAAAAAACATTTAAATTTTTCGTTATAAATATGGCGTGAAACTCATCTACTTTCTATACTTACTGATCCTTGTATTATTAATGTAAGGAGTTGATTCACACTTATTTTAAAACTTAAAAGAAAATTCTCGTTTTATTACAAATATGACGTTTCTTTTTCCCCAGAGAAATCCCTTTTTAATGACATAATTCTTGTTATTTTTCTTTTCCGGGCAATTAATTTCAATACTGGCATAGGGCAAATTATGTTACTTTAACGAAATAACATTAAATCTTTAGGTTTTATCAACAAAAATGGAACTGTTAACATTGGTCATTTTTGTTAGGTAATCGAGTAATTTCTTTTAGTTTTAAGAATGAAAAAAAAAACTTTCTCGCTATCCATGACATCAGTTTCGACATGGATAATTTTGCGAAGAATATTATTGACATTTGCTAGCCATTTTCTATTGAAACTTCTTTTTACTTTTTAAAAAATGAAATTAAAAAATACGGCATAGTTATATTAGCCGTGCGCAGACGGTAAAACGCAAAGTATTGTTATCATACAAAAGAAAAAGAAAAGTGAAGAAAAAACCCAAGATCGTTTTATTTCACCAATCAAAGCATATCTGCTTTATTTTAGATGTATCACGTCATATTCGCCTGTTTCGTATGGTTACGCATATTGAAGCCTTATATTACTATCAAAAACTAAAAAAAGTACATTTTATTTCTAATAATAATATTTAATCTTCTTTTTAATTCTTTAATTTTTTTATTTCATTTTCATTTTTCACGTGAAAATTTTTCAATTGTAACCAAATTGTTGATTAAAAATTATTATTTTGGGTTTTGAATTAGTTTTGGCAACGATAAGTTATTAGCAACGGTAAAGAAAATTTAACCATTTTAAAGTATTATACGAAAAAATGTCCATTTATTCTCAATGAAAATAAAGATATTTTGAATTATTAAGAAAAATATTTGAATAAAATAAACAAAAGCCAGCCTATGTTCATATGAGGGTTATAATTAACCTATATGCAAAGATACAGTATCATTAAATGCTCCATTTTGACGCTGGCTTCAGCCTAACATTTGCACACAATGAGATTTATAATATTATTAGGATATACAACTAATTAAACAAGTATAAAAAGGCCAATTAGAATCCATCAGAATTTTGATATAAACAACTCTTTTTTTAGAATTAATGGATTACTTTTTAATTTGATAAAGCTTTTAAATACAAAAGCATAAAAGCATTTAAAAAAATTAATTAATTAATTAATTAAATTGTCTATGTCGTCTAAAAAAACTAATAAGATGAATGCATTGGGTTCACACATAAGTTTGACGAGTTTTTTGTTTGTTACCAGAAATTTTACACGTTGTTTGCAGAAATTTGTTATTTGTCATTCATTATTTGGAGTGTTATGCTTGTAAATATGCCTTGAATTTTGAAGATTTGGAGAAGGTTTGGACTAACTTCTGATTAAAAAATAAAAGAATACCAGGTGAAAAAAAAAAAGCTACACATATAATTTTTTTAAGTTTAACAGAAAAGCAAAGACAGCTGAGGGGACTCACAACATTTATAGTATACAAGAAAAGACAAATTATTAATTTATTGTGAACTCCTTCCAGACTAGTTTTTAATCAAATGATTTTCAAAGACTTTTATTTTTAGGGCAGGAAGAAAAGCTAAAATAAATGTAGAACAGTTAATCCATAATTTTTCTTAATCTAAACAACTGATTATGTACAAAAAATTGTCACATTGAAAATATTCACGTTGTTTTCAATATATAATTTATAATATCTATGAATTTCAAAAAACATATCAAATTCTTCTTAAATCTCGAAAGAGATAATTAATGATAATGTGAAGACGGAATACCACATAGCTAATATTTTAACTAGTGCAATCATAATATTACCATAGCTTATGCTTCAATGGTAATTGGCCAAAAATACTGAAAACATGGAGAAAATTTAAAAAGAGAGAGAGAAAGATAAAAATAAATAATAATTTGGAGTTGCTATCAATTGAATAAAATCAGAATTGGATATGAAAAAACACATGTAGATATAATCTTCAGCCTGGATGTACCCACATGTGTTTTTAAAAAATAATTCAGTATTTCATAATTCTACTGGCATATATGCTAAGATCAGTAGAATCACCCAGGTATACTGAATTATTACCAGAAAACAATTAGAAATAATAAAATGTGAAATAGAATCCGTAAAGAATAGATAAAATATTTTACTCACAGTAATTATCCATAAAACCTTATACAACACAATGCTAAATTATTATCAGATATCAGTTTAAATTTTAAAATTGGAAATAAATAAACTGTAAAGAGTAGATAAAATATTTTACTCACAATTCCCATCCAAAAAACCTTAACTATCACAATGTTTTCATGATCCCAACACGTCCACATGGCGATCATCATGAAATAACACATACATGATTATAATAGTGAAGTTGAGAGAAATTATTTGAAAGTTAAGTTGAGAGTACATTTTTTGAAATAACACCTTAATTATTACACCATAACACAAATTGATTTAAACACACACAAATTTATTTTTGTGATAATACACTTAAAAACAAATTTATATTTGTGAAATTACAAATTTTCCATTTAATTTTAATCTTTAAAAGTAAAATTAATACACAAGCGTTAAGCGCCCTCTATATAAAAATTAAAATTACTATTAACAATATTATTAACATTTTTATGACATGTAAAGTGCTTCCCTCTATTGGAATTATAATTATTCAAAATTAAGTTTGAGTTATATATTAATTATATTAGATTTAATATGATATATAAATATTAGAAAATATTATTATCATTGTAGTTTTACATTAAAATCGTACAAAATCCTATTATATGAATAAATTTATACAGAATTAATTTTATCTTACATAGTATTTTATAGATTCTTAACAACAGTATATATTATGCAAAAGAGATATTTCTTTTAATACAAAGTGCTGGTGCTGCCATCTATAAATATAGAAAATTTGAAAAAGATAGAGATTGATTTAAATATCAAATTTAATATATCAAAAACAATTTAAAATATTTCAAACTTATAAAAATTGTAATAAATTGTAATAAATAATAAATAATAATTAGATTACTAATGTGTTTCAAACTTTTTAATGCAATGCAGTATTTAAAAGACTAATTAATATTAAACATCATAAATATATATATATATATATATATATATATATATAATAAATAAATAAATAAATAATAAAAATAAAAATAAACTATATATATATTTATATATTACATATAGTGATGTTTGTGATTTATGGTCAACAATGTCATCCATGTATAATTTTATGTGTTTTTGTATAAGTTATTTTTACAGTATTTTTGACATTTTTACAGTATTTTTATATTTTATAGACATTTTTAACAGATCATTATAAACACATAATAAAAAGTGATCGACTAAACGCACAATCACAATAACTGTATAAAGTGTAAATAATGTACAACCAACTTAAGAATTGTTCTTATGTGTTATAATTTATAAGTATTAAAAACTGAACAACAGTATCACTTAAAATATAGGTGATCGGCAACGCACAATCACAGAAACAATATAAAGTGTATATAATGCTCAATCATTTAATTATTGTCCTAATATGTTTTAATTTTATTGATGTATGTTTTAATTGTAAATTGCTATATCATTTGCTATATGTTATCTCACACTAAAACAATAAATTATTTCATACCATGTTTATATTTATATGATGTAATAATTGTTATTTAAAAGAGGTAATGATTGAATTAAAATGGGATAACCATATTTTTGTGCATGATCACGAATAAATCTAATATTTTTGTTTTTATTTATATCTGAGCATAGGTATTTTATACGATGAAGATAATTTATAATTATATTTTTATAAACTGATTTATGTAAACAAGAAGCAAAATTGGTAAAAATATTTACTTTAAATGGAAAATCAAATCTTTTATCATAAATATCAAAACTTAATTTATAATTATCATTAATTTTAATTTTTAAGTCAAGAAAATTTATATTATTATTAATCAAATCATTTTCACTTAATTTAAGCTGATTAGGATAAAAATTGAGTGGTGATGTGCAATTTTTATCATTGAAATAAAAAATGATAATGTCATCAATATAGCGATAAAATACATAATCATTGTTCGGACCAATATTTCTTTCATAATAATATAAATAAAGGTCAGACAATATACTAGAAGCGGTTCCACCCTGCGGAATTCCCTGGCATTGTTTATAAATAATATTGTCATATATGATGTAATTATTATGCAATGTAAAATTTAGTAAAGTTTTAAAATAATTAACGGAAATATGATCTTTTAATTTTAATTGAGATTTAAATTCTTTAAATAATATACACATTGTTTTATGTAAGTCTTTTATATCAATGTTATTAAATAAATCATTAAAATCCAATGTTTTTATGAATTTTACTGGATTGATATTATGTATTTTATTAATAAGTTGAAAACTGTTTTTTAGGCAATGTTGGTTATTATGTTTTATCGTTATATCATAAATCTGCTTTAAAATATTAAGTAGTAAATTGCTTGCATTATTATTATATGTGTTACACCTGATGGTAACTGTGCGAAATTTAATTGGATTTTTATGAAATTTTGGAATTATAACAAGATAAGGATAATTTAAATTATTACATTTGATTTTTAGTAATTTATGATAACGTAATAATTTTCTATTATTAATTTCAATATTTAATTTAGTTTTATTAAAAATATTACTTGTGTTAATTGCATTGTGAATTAACACCTTATATATATATATATATATATATATTAAAGAGGGTTGCCTACAGATGTATGTTTTATCCAGAACAGAATAATTTGCCAGATTCTAAAACCCTGGAATGTGCACTGTCTGAGAGAAGGGGGGGGGGAGTACACATAGACAATTAAAAAATCTCACTGCAAAAAGTACTATAGCTCTTACTGGAAGAAATCAAAATTCCAAAAGGATTTATATTCAATAATAATTATAATACATATATTAAAACAATCTCAAAAGTTTCTCAAAAAATATATGTTCAGATATATACAGAGAAAAATTAGGCATGAAATATTTCAAAATTTTAGTAAAATGTTTGAAAGAGGATTATTGACCACATGGCAAAAAATGACTATGTTTTCTGTGACAAACTTCATTAACATCGAAATCTTTCTGCAAAAATGGTTTCCAAAGTCAAGACAAGAGTTAGAACAGGCCAAACTATAACCCTGCCCCCACTATAATATTTAAAAATCTCTCTATTGATGGGAGATTGATTTTGGAAAAGGAAGGATGGGGGGGGGGGAATTCTAAAATCTTTTGGATAGATTTTCATTTTAAAATATAAAATCATACAAATTTGAGGATGTACACTGCCGAAGCTTTTAATTGGGAGCATTGGGCTCCCAACATTAGTTTCATTTAAAAATATTAAATAATTCAACACTAATTTTAGGTATATTTAAGGCTATTATCATGGACCCAGGCAACGCTGGGTGGGTCAGTTATTATATACATATATAGCTGTTGATTTATACATAAATCAACATTTGAACAGAAGGTAGTTTTGGGATCGGGGAGTCATGATCAATGAAAATATACGAAGTTTTCCGGAATTGCTTTCCTTTGGAGGGCTGCAATAGGTATAGCTTCTTACTTTTTGTAATATAAGATACTTAAAAATAGATAAGAATTTACTTTTTAAATGAAACTTAAGAATTTTAAAGAATTTCTACTTTAACGCTGGTGGGGCACAAAGAGAGGTGAGCAAAATTTTCAGGGTGGGAGGGAGAGTAGTTGATTGCTTATGCATTTATTGTAACTTCAAAATAATAAATAGGGCAGAACTTTTTTTTTTTTTATAAAAAAGTTTTAAAGATTTTAAACTGTGTGATGGGAGAGCAAAACAGGCAAGGGGGGAGATTGTAACTTTCAGGGGGGAGGAGAGAATGTATATGACTGATTATTTATGTATTAATATTTCAAAATAACAAATAACAACTAGGGCAAAACAACATTAGAAGATTTTTTTTTAAATAAAACTTGAGAATTTTCAAGATTTTCAACTTTAGTGGGTAGGGAAAATGAACTGCCAAAATGCAAAAGACTATATCACCCTTTACCAATATTATTCCGCAGAATTGAAACATATGCAGAACTTTTTGCTGCTGTCTGAATCGCCCCCCCCCCACACACACACACACATACAACCTTTTCAAAAATATAATTTTTACCCAAATGAAAAGGATTTTCGGCAAAATGTTTTTGTCATTCTATGACATCGTGTCTCTGTGATTCTGCCGTGGGGATTACTGAGGAAATAAACTATGTTTATAAATTTAGATCTATTATTATTGGATTTATAATGTCTGATTTTATATATTTCTGGAGAATGTTATGAACTATTTATTGATCTACACTGTAACTAGCATAAATCTAAATTAAAATAACAATAAAGATTGATAGCACTATCATTATAATCAAATTCCTACATAAACTTATTACAATATCAAATTTAGAAAATATCCATACACATATTATACGTATAATTTTTTAACTTTTTTTAAAAAGAATTTTAATGTTATTTCATATACATATATTTCTCAAAGTCTTTAATTATATCTTAACATAAAATGTAATTATAATGATGTGATGGAAGAAATTTGAAAAGACTACCCCCATTAGTGTCAGAAGAATATTAAATTACATAAAACAAACAGATTAACCACTTCAACGGCCGCATAGATAGGGAAACAGTGTTATTACCCCCGACTTAACTCGGGGCAGCCGTTGAAGTGGTTAATAAGAAATCAGAAAATAGTATCTAAAATAAAAGGAAAGAAAATAATGTAATTATAACTGTCATATACTCACTGATTCACGGAAATCGGCAAGTTCATTAAGAAATCGTGTTTCTGGAAACAGTAAAATTAAATAAATTTAAATTTCATGAATTATTCTTAGATGATGTCATAAATTTAATGTTTTATCTCATTTCATAGAAATATATTTGACAAATTTATTCTTTAAAGAAATAATCAAAGATTTAGGAAAGAACACTTTTTTGGTTAGCATGAGTTCAAAATAAAAGATAGATGAATTATTTCTTGATTAAACATGACATAAATAAAGGTGAAGTATGAAGAATAGTTCACAGACGGAGAGGGAGCACAAATATACAAATTCAATTTCTGCACTGGGAGAACTATACAATATATATTTTGTCAGATTGGTAATAGTGGTGAATGTTGACTTAAAAAAAAAAAAAAAAATAGATAGAAAGATAGACTTTGGTACAGTGTTGGCTTTTTGATGTGACATTGGTAAAAACTGTGTTTTTACCGGTTTATTCTGTCAAAAAACTTATCATTTTCTATTTTCTTCCAATTTCTAGTGTAAGTGTAGCATACAATACATTTCTAGATTAATTTTTCCTTGTTGTTCTTGTTATCATTATTATTTACAATTACATTTGTTAAATTTACTTAAAAGAAGAGCATTTCCTAAATAGAAAAAATTTAAAAATACAAAAGTAAAATATAAAGAACAATATTTGTCATAATCTCCCCTAATATAGTTTCCACTAACTGCAATGAACATTAATATTAAATGATAATAAAAGGTTATTATAATTATTAAATAACATTCAATATACATTTTTAATAAAATACAATAAAATTATTTTAGAGATCCAAAAATGCTGTTATATAATATGACAATAGAAGTTAAGCATAAACTAATTGAATAAATTTGAATATTCTTAGATTTAATATTTTAAAATGCATATCTTACGTATTTCATAAATGCAATGATGGTGATTTTCATTTTCACTTCAATAAGCAGAATCTTAAAATTTTAAATTAATAAAATTTTTATACAAACCTGTAGGACTTGATTTCAGGTGAAAGCTCTTAGAATAAAATTTAACACAGAACAAAACACTATTTAAGAAAAATCAGTTTGTTAAATTGAAAAATTTGTTAACTTTAGTGCAAATATATATGAACTTTACAAATCATTCCATCATCTATATTTTTAGATATAAATTTATTATATTTTTAGACTATGCCAAATAGCTTAATATTATTGTAGAGATCTTCTAACAGAGATGTACATGTATTAACGTTAGTCATCAAATGCAACTAAATTATCGCATTTCACGAACACAAAATTATGGCTAGTCGTCAAATTTGACACCTAGCTTTCTTTCACTATAATTTTTGTTTAACAAATGCTCTGATTCGTAGTTTAGTATAAGTTTTTCCCCTGCCGCATGCACTTCAAGAGTACCTGTTTTTGATAAAAGATTGGACAGTGGCATGTATCTTAGACTCCCTTGTCAATCACCTCTAGGTTAAATTCATTTTAACTAATGGCTGATAAAACTGACCTTAGAGTTTAAACCCCTAAAATTCTTGCACACCTAGTTCGAAAGCGTTTAGTTCAAAAGTAATAGACCCTACTCTCCATTTGGGTTCGAGGCTAGGATTTCAGAAATGTTTCCCCAAAGCACGTGACTCAACGTCACAAAAATAAGATCATACAAAGAAATACATTTCAAAATAACTTATGTGAACCTTAATTAGTAGAAAGTAATGAGCAATAAATAAATATATAAAATAAACTGTACAATTTGTCTCTACACAAGCTAACTTCTAGCCAAGCTCGGTAAAGGAAATGCTGTTGCTATATCCCATATTTACCGTTGCTCTCATTGGCTGGCTGCTTCATTGCCGCGGATTGGCGGAGAGCTGTAAAAAGCCTCAAACCCAGAATGTCATATGCACATTTTAATTTTAAAAAAAATCTAAATTTAAATTTAAAAATCCGGCTGCGAGGTGCACTGTGGCGATAATAACTATTGATTGGAGGAATAGATCGTATAGGGAACTTTTAAATATTGTAGTTGTGTAGAATAATCACAATAAGCCCTGCACAATACGTGCATGACGTTCTTTAGGTCAAAGTTCTTCATGAAGAGAATCTCATCTAAAAAATGAATGAACAAAATATTCTTACTTGTTCTTCAAATAAGAGACTCAGACGCATAAAGAAATGCTCCTTTAGAATTGAATCCAAATTCTTTTATTTTCCTTTCTTGCAAAAAGAGGAAGGAATAGTCAATGACGGTGGCTGCACATTCTTTTACATTTTTAAAGTTCTGGCTTGAACATCACGAGTAAATGATGATGATTGCTTTAAATTATTCCTTCTGACCGAATCCATAAAGAGTTACAGACTTAATTTAATAATCTATTGAATTACTACTTAATTTAAACTTTTTAAAATACTAAATTTAAATTTACAACAGCATTCTAAAGAACATTAAAAACTTTGAAAACGCGAATTGATCTCTATAAGAATCCAGCGCAATGGCGAGATTCTCAGATACGAGCCAGCACTAGGCCAGGCCTCAGATCAGACTCGTTTAAAGTAAATTCTTACAGCATCATTTTTAATTAAAATTCTGTTAGAAAAATGTGTGTCATTGGTATTTATACTAGTGACTGGGGAATACAAATGTGAAAGTAGGATTAATTTTAAATAATTTGTTGATTATGGATTACGCGAAAATTAAAGGAACAAATGGTAAACTCATTAATATTTGACAATTAAGAGAAACATTCTAATTTGTGTTTGAAAGACACGCTCCTTTCGCCTGCAGCGCCAAAGTAGATGAAACATGAATTAGCTCTCAAGCGCAGCGGCAGAAAACAAGAGTGCCGGGCGACGCATGCGTACAACACACGAGCGAGGAGGAGCTAAAATGATGATGATGTCAAAGCGTCAGCCCAAGTTCTGCAGAGAAAACAACATCGGAGCAGCGCTTGTTCAAAACGAACAAAGAGACACGATTGGGGGGGGGGGGGAAGCTCTGCAGTGACAACAACATGCCGTATCACGGCGAGCGACTGTCGATAAAATAGCTTTTAAAAGAACAGCAAATTTAAACTGGAAAGGCTATTAAATACAGAAATACGTTGAGTGGAAATAGAAAGTAATTAAAAAAATAAAGACTGTGATATCTTTATCACATGCACTTTCTGGTGACAGCATCTACACATGACAAAAATTTCAGAGACCTAGGTGCTATAATTACGGTGCTTTCCTCGGTCAGGCATGCAGACATCTCTTATTTTATATATAGAGAGATATAGAGAGATTATTGCTACTGTTGTAATGCTAATTAATTATGACATCAGCATTTATCAGAATTTCTGAGTAAAAAAAAAATTCTGAATTTCACAGCAAATTTTCTGAAAGGTTAAAGTACAGGACGACAATAATTCCCTTCGACAATAATTATTTTTGTTGCAAATTGAGTTAACTGTGTTTTTGGTTCAGGTCGATTTCAGACTGAGTGTAGATTCCTGCAAGTTGGATTCGGGTTAACCCAATTTTTCAAAAGTTAGTTCAGTATATTATTTCAGATTAAAACTATACCTATTATAATATGTTTGTGTGTGTGTGCTGTTTTTAATAAAGACAGTTGCATTTTTTCTGCGACCCTTTCACAAAACTCCTTTTGTTCCCGCCAACCTTTCACAAAATTCTCATTTTTTCCTGCGATCCTTTGACAAAATTCGCAATGTTTCCGCGATCCTTTGACGAAATTCGCATTTTTTCTGCGATCCTTTGACAAAATTCAAGTTTTTCCTGCGATCATTTGATAAATTTTTTTTTTTTTTTTTGTGATCCTTTAATGAAATTAGTGTTTTATTCGCCTCCTTTTGTTGATATTAATGTTTTTTCAGCGATCCTACGACATACTTTGCATTTTTCAGTGATCCTTTGACGAGATTCGCGTTTTTCCTGCGATCCTTTGACGAATTTAATGTTTTTCCATGATTTTTTGACGATATTCGCATTTTCTCTGCTGCCTTTTGACGAGATTCATGTTTTTTCAGTGATCCTTCGACAAAATTCGTGTTTTTTCAGCGATCCTTTGACGAAATTCATGTTTTTCCTGCGATTATTTGACGAAATTTGAGTTTTTCTGTGATCCTTTAACAAAATTTGCTTTTTTTGCGATCCTTTGACAATATTCGCATTTTCTCTGCTGTCTTTTGATGAGATTCATGTTTTTCCATTATCCTTCGACAAAATTTGCTTTTTTCGTGATCCTTTGATGATAATCGGATTCTCTCTACTGCCTTTTGACGAGATTAATTTTTTTTCAGCGATCCTTGACAAAATTCGTGTTTTTTCAGCGATCCTTTGACGAAATTCGCATTTTCACGCGATCCTTTGACGAAATTCACGTTTTCCAGTGATTCTTTGATAAAATATGCTTTTTTCCATAATTTTTTGACAAAACACAGTATTTTCCATTCAGTTCTAGAATTTATCGCATGTTATCAGTTCACCGTTTTTGGGGACTAAAAATGTAGTCGAAAACATTAACAGGAAGAAAGATAGTAAATAACAATAAGTACTCAAAATTTTCGTTTCATTGAACTAGGCCTAAGCTTTGAACTGATATGCCTGGCACTATCAAAACATTCAGTAAAGTGCAATATATATGTTTTCATTAAGATTTCTTATCAAATTCATAATATATGAGAAAGTGGAGAGAAAAGATTAGTAAAAGAAAAAGAACTGAATGGAAAATCCCAAAATTTTTAATTATTCCCATCGCTTTCATACAATCTTTAAAACATGTATTTTCAATGCCAGACATAAAGGCGACTCTATCCCCAGATTAAAATAATAAATTAAAAACCTATTGATAACTGAAGAATCTGAGCTAAGATGTTTAAACTGCATTACGGTAATAAAAGTTTTTCTATTAGAGGGCCGGTCAGGTATTATGATAGGGAAAAGCGGGCTTCGCCCACTATCGGATCAGGACATTAGATGTAATTAAGAAACATTTGTAATATTTTTGTGGGAATGGCGAGATGAGGGGGGGTGGAAAACGACTTTTTATTAAATATCACATTTATTCTACATCAACTTGCGCTCACCACTAGGGAGTGCGTTGCTATCTCGGTTTCTATGGGCTGGATCACGACACGGTAATGCTCATTCAACTCGAGATTGATAGCCTTAACGATTTCAGTTATGTTCATATAGAAGATTCTGTCCCCTGGTGGTGGAAGGTGTAACTAAAGGATTTTGCAGCTAACTCGGGTTCTATGGGTCACATCACGACACAGTTTGGCTGATTCGACTTAACATCAATAGAGCTTACCGATTTTAGTTCTGAGTTTCACCACCAGTTGGCCCTTTCCTATCTCTGGTTCTATGGGCTGGATCACGACGGGGTATGGCTCATTTGACTCAACATTGATACAGCTTATCGATTTTAGTTTGTTTTTTACCACCAGGGGCACTTTCCTATCTCTGGTTTTATGGGCTGGATCACGACGGGATATGGCTCTTTCGACTCGACTTACAGTAACATATGGGAGTGTGTATGGTACGCAAAGTGTATGCTGTCTAAGGTAGTGGGCCCCCCAAAATTAGATTTGTTTAAAAATAAAAAATTGTTCAACACTGATTTCAGGTACATTTAAGGTTGTTGGCACGGGTAACGCCAGGCGGGTAAGCTAGTATAACATAAAATTACAACCATGAAATGCAGTTTGGCACCGAGAAAAAAAATTGTAGGAATCATTTGACACCTTACTTAGAGTTCTTAATTACTAACCCTGATATTAATTTAGCAAATCTAAAAAATATGAAATAAATACTTCTTATAAAACACAACAATAAAGGTAATAAAAACTGATTTCAATTTAAATAATAAAAATCAGATACCTTGAAGTCCAGAAACTTTTTCCTGTTAAAAAGAAAAAAATATGTAAGATTTTTTAAAAGTAAATAAATATTCAAAAAAGTAAATAATGCTTGACTTTCTGACAACTATCTACACTAATAAAAGACAAAATTGCTCTGTGTGTGTATCTGTATGCAACGGCTAGCGAAATCTAGTGCACCTAGAAGCCTGAAAATTTAGATTTAAGTAGTTCAAGGCTTCTTCTGATGTACCTGAGACTCAGAATTTTAAGTATTTACCAAGATATTAATTATAATCCAAAAAGAACTCTCATAAAAAATACACTTTTTTTTCTTTGGTTAGTTGGTTGTATAGAGTATTCGCAGAAGTAATTAAATAAACCAGAGTAGTGATGCAAAGATAAGGACTTCTAATGAAATAGTGTTAATATCGAGTCACACAGTTCTGCACTTACCAGCATACAGCTGTGCTAATGTAGCGCCACCTGCCTATGACAAAAAAAAATTTGACTAGGCAGACGAACTGATACAACTGTCCTACACAGACGCCACATGTTTGAAACTTTTTTTGAAAAATAAGGAATTTTTATAAAGTAAGGAAGGTCTGACATTCACGGGCTCTTGCTCTATAAAATAAATAATGACATTAAGTTTGTGGTGTATAAATTTACTTCTAAATCAATTTATTCATTTATTTTATTTTATTTTTGTTTATTTAAAAAAAAAAAAAAAAAAAAAAAAAAAAAAAAAAAAAATATTTTCATTCCTAAAACTTACATTTAAACAGGGTTGTGTCAAAACGATTTTCAATAACTTTCATTCTGCTGGTAGTGAGATTAGAGCCAAGGGTCTTAATCTGAGTACTGACAGAATAATTAGTGAAAAACTGTACTATTTTGATGCAATTTTTTTTTTTTCAGTTTTATGAATGAAAATGTACATTTATGTCATCACTTTTCACAGTAATAAACATTTGAATGTTCCGATTTTACAGCTACTGATCTCAGAAAAGCTAAATGCTTCTGCCATAGAAAATGACATTTTTAAAAGAAAATGTGGTTGATAAAAAAAATAAGTGATCAACACCTGATGAATCAGAGATTTCAGAATTTATGCTTAAAATAAGTAATGTAGATCATTTTTGGATGAGATAATGAAGGATCACCTGAAGTCTCTAAGTAAATTTACCAGTCACTATAATAGAAGAAAAAGATATTTTCACAGAAAATTTTACAAAGAACTTGCAATTAACATAATGAAATTTGATAAAATTTCATGGAGTTTTGGATCTAAACAATAAACACTGCATTTAAATTCATTATATAAAGTTATGAAGCATATATCTGCCAAGTCATGAGTCACATGAGTCAGTTTCCATTTTGTGTGCTCCAAAATAGAAAGTCATGTTATTTTAACGAAGATCCCAATAAAAAAATGTATTTTCAGACAAATTGTACTTTTTTTTTTTTTTTTTTGACATATAGCACAGTGATTTGGTACTTGTGATTTGCAAAGAAGAAAATTATTGGAAAACACATTATTTAGCGCTAACATAATAACATATATAAATTTTACTAACTCTACTTTGACCAGTTCAAAATTTCAAAAAAAAAAAAAAAAAAAGTCACTTATAGCACTCTACATGACAGGAAAATCATGTTTTATTAGTTAGAAATTGAGATAAAAAATGAAAGGACAATTTTGAAGCTATATAAGTAGAGTTAGCCACGGCAAATAAACAGTACTGAAAACTTTAAGCATTTTTTTTTTTTTTTAGAACAGCATTTTTATTGGTGGGGGCTTCAGCTCCAATTTTAAATGAACCAATTTTATCTTTTTTGAAAATTGTCACATATTTTTCTAGTGAAATAAGTAGGATTTAAATGAATAAGTAGGATGTAAATTTAAGTAACAAAATTTTTGGTTGAAAATTTATATTTTACTCTGAATTTAAGCCCTTTCACTAAAAAATCATATTTTTAAAAATGGCTAAGTATTTTTAATAGCTTTTGGACTTAAAAAAACTAATTTTGTTTGTTAAATTGTTCTAGGTTAAGTGTATGATCCCCTGCTTGACTTTTTTTTAATGTCCTGCCCACCAGTTGTTAGGGCACCATTTTTCATATATCAGCTAAATATATACTATATAATTTTTTGCTTTAATATAAATATAATACTTTAGTGTAAATTAATTTTTATAAACACTTTACATTTTTTTTTAATTCTCGAAAACAAATCTTAAATTTCAAGGCATCAAAGTAGTGTTACTCTTTAAATTTTATTAATAACTAGCTATGCAGCAATCCGTTGTGTTGCATACAAAATAAATCATAATTTAGAACATTTTCCACGCATTTCACTTTTTTAAATTTCGAATTTTTTAGAACCATTCTTAGAGAGCATTTACTCTCAAAAGTAACCACCATGTGAAATTTTGAGTTTTTAGTCCCAGCAGTGTCACAGAAATCACAATTTTAGAAATTTTTTTATTCATCTACCCTTTCACATTGAATTTTTTAGAAACTGTTCTATGCAAGCATCTTCATCTTAAAAGTAGCAGCCATGTCAAATTTCAAGTTTTTAGCACTAACAATTCCAAATAAATCATAAATTAGAATGTTTTTAGAATGTTTTCTGTTCATTTCACCCTTTTAAATTTCAATCCTTTTAGAAACCATTCATAGCGAGCATTTATATCTTAAAAGTAACCACCACACCAAATTTCAAGTTTCTATCCTCAACAATAGTTTTTGTTATTTCGATATGTTACAAAAAGGCGTAGTTAAAAGTCATTCGGGTAACCTGATCCTTTTTGTCTAAACCTAAAATCTTTCTTCCCTCTCTCGATATAGACCTGATTTTTGCGGTTTTGACATTTCTTTTGCACCATTTTCAGAAAAAGATGGCATTTTGGACGGTTAATGAATATTAATTAATATTTCAGTTAATTTTCAAAACATTAAAATTCTGATTCTTAAGTGTACCAGGAGAGGCCTTGGACTATCCTCACCTAAGTTTTCAGACTTCTAGGTGCTCTAGATTTTGCTAGCCAACGCAGACAGACAGACACACACACAGAGCGAAACTTTATTTTATTAATATAGATTATAAATATTTTCAGATTTAATATAAATTAGAGACTAGAACATATTGACATAAAAACTTAATAAAATATATACTAATACAATATTCCAAATTATACAACATTCTAAATGTCTTTTTCTTTTTCTTTATTCTTACATTAACAAAACTGAAGATAAACTAACTGAAAATAGATACAATTTGCTTTTTACATTCACAAAAAAACAAATTATAGGATATCAAGTTTGAAAAAAGTTTTTCTTTATACAACAGAATTTTAAATACAAAATAATTTGTTTTGAAAATTTTCAACATAAATGTAAGCTTGTCGGCTTTTTTATTCCCTAACCTGCTGTGCAGTTTAAACTGAACTAAACTAAAATCAGAAAAGAGTCTAAGATGTAAATAACTTATTATCTAACTTAGGTAGTTTATATTTCAATGGCTGTTCTAAGTAAATATTCTCCCATATAATTATTGGTTCTACATTTAAAAATTCAATTTCAAATGCAAAGCTTGGAATAGATTTTTTTGGCTAAAAAATTCATTGAAAAAGCAAAAGTTCTTCATCTACAGAATGATACAATCATCCCTCTACAGCAAATCAAAATTTATCTGTAACCCAAGAATGTTGGACCAAGCTATAAAAAAAAAAAAATATTGTAGCCCATAAAATCAGCAAAATTTTCACTTACAAAGAAAACATAAGAATAAAATAAAATAAATCTAGAGACAAAAATTTTTTTAGCAATTTTTCTTAGCCCGATTTTTTTTTTTAACTGTTAGATTGATCTGCAAGATATAAAAAAATCTGCAGCACCTGCGGCTGTGCAGCACTGTTTCTGCTACTGGGGTAGCCAAATTGTCTGAGGATTGCATTCCCCCTCCCCCTAAGTACTTCCAAAGTTTTATTCTCATTTTTTGTATGAATTCAGAAAATGTTCAAAATTGCTTTTAAAAAGGTGGAGTTCTACCTTTTGGAGGAACTCTACTGCTTGAAAATAGGCTATATTTTATCACTTTACAAACTACCCTCAAGGTGGTACAAGAGTGAAAAAGATGCTAAAATTTGGATTTCTTTGATTCTGTTCAGTCTAAAACGAAACATGAAATTTGATATGGTGGTTACTTATAAGATGTAAAATGTTCGATAAGAACGTTTGTTAAAATGTTTGAGATTTAAAAGGATGAAATGATTAGAAAAAGCTATATAATCATAATTACTCAGAAACTATTTTGGTTAGAAATTTTAAATTTGACATGCAGATTTCTATTAGAATGTGTTTTACCAAAGAAAAGTTAAAAAAAAATTCTAATTTGAAATGTGTGAAAGAGACGGAAAACTTTCTACAGTTATACACTCACTACGATTTTTCTGAAACTGTCAGCCTAGAAATTTTAATTTTGGCATAGGGATAACTTCTAAGATGCATGTAAATAATGTTTTTTTTTTACAAAATTAAAAAGAGCAGAAAAATAGTTTGCCATGTCAGTATTAGAGGCAACTTTTCTGATCAATAAGATAAAACACAAATACCAGTAACTCTACTATAATTTATAAATCAGAATTAAAACAATAGTAAATATATATATGATTGACAACTAGGTGAGTAAATACTTTTTAATCAGCCTCATGCTGGCACAATAATGACAATTAAATGTACTAAATAGCATTTGAATCAGATAAATAAATAGGTACTTACCAAATTAGACACTTCACTGACCAGCTCAAATATCCCTTGATGAATCTGAGGAAAAACATTACTGGTATTAACTTCACTGCAAAATTTCATATAAAGCAAATTTCAGGGACCTATATACTAGAGGTCTGCATGAGCCCAGGCCTGGCCCGAGGCCCTTGCATGGCTCAGCAAAATTTTCAAACGGGCCGGGCCAACAGAATAAAGATAATATTTTAATGGGTCAGGCTAGGCTGATAAAAAATAATAAATAGTCTAGGGCAGGCTGATAAAAAAATTTAAACTGTCCAGTCATGCCGATAAAAGAAATTAAGTGGGCCAACCAGCCCGATATAACAAATTTAAAAGGATCAAACTAAACTGATAAAAAATGAACAATTTTCAATGGACATGATTGAGACGAGAATAAATATAAATGTGCTGCACAAACTGATGCTAACTTGACAACATCAATACAAAAATATAACATACAGCATAGAAATCAGCACTAGACAGTTACATTGTGCCTGATCCTGGGATTATTTTTTTCAGCAGACTCCGCAGGCCAGGATCAGGCTTACATTTTATTCTATATACTTTGGCCATGCCGGAACTGGAATTAATTGTTCCCAGAACGGGTCGAGCATGCAATTTGCTTTGTAAAAATAGCAATAAAGATAATGAACTTCTGTTAGCTGAATCTTATACAGCAACAAAAGTTATGTTTTTAACCATCTTTTCTCTTTTATTCTAAACTAGATTAATTTTTTTTTTATGTCTTTATATGAACTAGATGGAACCCATCAAAACTTCACGGAAAAAAATTACTATAACAATATTAGTAAAATAAGCTTCTTTATTACATAAGGGGTGCATATGAAACAGTCTTTCAAATATTTTATTTTAAAAGTTTTTTTTTGCCCCAGTGAAATATAGTACTATTTCCGATGCAAACTCCAAACGAACAATCCGTAAACAACTGTGTAATGCAAATCAGTTTGACATTACCGCCATATTCTCCACGGCAAGAAAGAAAATTTCATGGACCTATGAAGTATTATACAAATAGTATATCCATACTTTCATCTCATATTCAGTAAATAAAAGAACATAGTAAATAAGCACACCCCCCCCCCCCCCCTGTGATAATGCAATCAAATGAGCTTCTATGCGCATGTGTATTGAAGGCACAAATCCCAAAGGCACCGTCAAAATTCGACGTTAAAAAAAAGTTTTAAAATGTTTAAATTAAAAGTTTTAAAATGTCCTCTTAAATCATTGTTCGTTTTAAATCCATATCTTCTAAAACACATCCATTGTTTTAAACTAATCAATTTTTATATAAAAATGAAGAATTTTTTTTTTTACAATAATAAATCAATCTGCAGATGAGGGAGAATTTTAATGTATTCAAGCGTAATTTATTTGTATGGTTTCTTCGATCCCTTTACATAATCAGGATGATTATTCCTTTTCCCTCTTATACAGTTAAATATCCAATGGACCTTTAAAAAAATAATAAAATACAGTTCCTAGCATATTCTGATGCAACATATACATCAACGAATTCAACATATCAATTTTATGTTAATCATCGACTGAAATTTTTTTTTTTTTTTTTTTTGACAGATTTTAGTTTAGCGTCAAAATGCTCTATCTTATGGAAAAACTGATCTTATGATTTTTCAGGTTTTTTTATTATTATTTTTTTTTTTTTTGCTTCTCATGATGGTTAGGGAAATCTATTTTCAATTATGGCAACTTTCCCAGGGGCTATTTTACATTATTAAAGCAAACTGATGGTCATCGTTGAGATAGAATTGAAAAATATTTCATGCTTGAAAATTATTAAAAAGTCGTTAAATTAAGCAGCAGTTTTCAAATAAATTTCAATCGAAAACTAATTTTTTTTCTAATTGATGATGTAAGAATTGAAATTGTAAAATGTAGTAAAAAATTGAAATTTGTAGTATTTAGAAGTGATGTAAGCACGATGAAAGCTAAAGCGATAGCGCAGTTTGTTGTCACAACCGTTATACATTTCTAAGAATTGCCACTGTGTTTTGGCTGAGGTCCAAAAGTAGACTACCATTTTTTGACATCGAAAGAGAAATTCAAAGTGAAAGAAATAGGACTTTGCCGCTAATAAGAAACTGTTAAATGAACTTATAACAAACCTACCAAAATAATTCTGATAAAACATTAGACATATTGTTTATTCTAGCTAAAAATACAATCATTAAAGTTTTTTTTTTTTTAACCATTGGGTAAATGGTTGTTTCGGTCGAGAATGATGTTGGCAATTTATTATTTTTATCGTTTTTAACGAAATTCTGTAACTTTAGAATTTTTTTTTTTTAATAGGCAATAAAAATGCATAAAATCGTTACAAAAATATTAAAATTACAAAAAGGATATATGCAAACTATCAGATATGAAAAAAAGCTGAAATTTGTTATTTTCGTGTTATAGAGGCCCCCAAGGATGAATTGCCAAGAAACCAAGATTTATCGCCAAATTATAAAGTATGTATGACATTATAATAATATATGATATATATGTAATAATTAAAAAATTTTGCCATTTTTCCTTAGTTAAATTATTCCAAATTCTTACAATTCTAATTTTTTTCCCCTGTTTTATTCCAATTTACTACTCTATATTCATTAAATCCTTATTCTTAATTTAGCTCTATCGTTAACTCTATTAAATTCCCTTTTATTACTTACCCATCATACGTAAGTATAGGGTAAGTCTTGTAATCGTTTTGAAAATCGAAAAATTTTTTTTGACGGATTTACACGTTTCAGACACTGGAGATTCCGAAAAACATATTTTTAGAAAAAAAATTTTGCCGTCCGTCTGTGTGTCTGTGTGTGTGTGTGTCTGTAAACGCTCTATCTCCCGAAAAAATTGAGATAGAGACTTGCAATTTGGTATGTACTTAGTATGTAATAATGGAAAGAAGCCTATTTCATTTCAATAACCTTGATTAACCGGAACAATTTTTTTCGGACTCTCGAAATATTCGTTCTGATGAAAGGTATATAAAAATTTTCGAAATTGTTTATTTTAAGAAATGAATATAACAGACAATAAAAAAACATAAATTTTGAATAAAGCATGAAGTCGATCGGATAATTAGTTGCCGAGATATTTGGAATCCTATTTTCCACACTCTTCGATTTTTCATGGCCCTGTATTTCATCCAAATTTCACTTCAAAGATATATTTTAATTGGAAATTTGACGCTTAATCAGATGCAATAAACCGCTAGTTAATAGGATTATTATTTTTGGAGTTATAAGGAAAAACCTCTTTCAAGCAATTCAGTAATCGAGCTTTTAAAGTTTGTGACGTCATCAAGCCACGATTTTATTTGAATTCCAATGCATTTTATAAGTAGTTTACACATTTTTATTTTAATATTTTACATTATGCATATCCATGATGGGTAAGTATTACGGTGGCCCCCAACGACTAGTTTAATTCTAAATTGTCCAAATTTACTTAAATATAAAGCTTTTAGTTATTCTTAATTTCTATCATGATTCCCGATCATTTCTGGGTTTTAGAATGTTTTTTGAGAGCCATTTTCATTTTTATTCCGAATATTAATTTCCCGCTCTAAAGTCACTTTACTATAAAATTAATCCACTCCACTCTGTCCGAACCGTTTTACTAATTATCTTTCATTGGTCGTGATGTAGCATGACGCGTCTTCTTTAATTCTTCATTGGTTCAGTGCGCGTTCTACTTCATAATTTGTGTTATTGCACGGGATAACAAAAAGCAGCTACCTGCAGCGCTCCCTGAGAATTAAGTCGTATTTTCACTTGTAAACAACTCCCTGGCTGCTCAATTTGAGATGTTCTGATACTTACCCTCTATACCTTGATGATGTAGTGATGCAAGACTTATTATGGTTATGGTGGAAACTGCCCAAGAGAAACATTTAATAAAGGATTGAAATGGAAAGCCTTGTTCGTTCTAAATTTATGGAGAAACGCCTCTGGGTTTTAAATTCTACTGCCGCTATGGCCACGTCGAGACTGCAACTAAATTGTTACGACTGCTTCTAAAAATTTATATCATCAATAACCAACGACGTTCTTAACTTCGTTGTGCGACCATGTGTGTTCCTTCTATAATCCACGTTACTGCAACTACAACATATGACGGTAAATCATCGTAATATAATATAAGCCGGACAGAATCTCAAAGGACTTATGCCACAACTATCCTTCCAAACGATGTGGAAAGAATATTTGAGAATCAAGTTGCTGCTTATTTACTGAGGTGTTGTAACAAAAAAGAACGGAAGCAAGGCATCTACGAAATATATTTCATTATAAAGTCAACCCCCCTATCGATGTCAGCCAGAAGAAGTATTGGAACATCGCGTCAATGAAAACAACAAAAAATTGTTGTTCTTTTTTTTCATAACAAGATTTGATTGCGTAAGTTAGATTTTATATTAAGTAATATGTATTATTTATTTGTTGCTAAATGTTATAACAACCTTTTTTATTTTGTTAAAATATCTATTCTTACGTAACAAGAAACCAAGTGACAGAGTTTTTTAACAGTCTGAGATTTTTATTTATGTTCTTGTATTATTAATTATTCTGAAAGATATTATGAAATTTATTTACTGTTTATGTCATTTTTCTGTTAAAATTAATATATTAAGGAAGAATTAAAATTGTGTTATTATGCTTTAAAGATTAAACTAAGTTGATATTTTGGATTGATGCAATGAGATTAAAATGGATAGATTATAATGGATAAAAAGTATTTAAAGAGTGGAATTGAAAGTTTAGGTAAGCTGCATTCAAAAAAGTTTCTGATGTTATGTAAATAAAATTTTGATGTTATTGTTGTTGTTTATTCTTTCTATTGATGATACTATTATTATTGTTATTGTTAAGTATTATTATTTTAAATTTTTATTGTTTATATTGTTCTTGCTACTATTATTATTATTGTATTATTTTATTTATTGCAACTTCAACTGCCATTGCAACACTAAGGACTCTTATAATATTCAATAATTGGACTCTACAATTCAGTAGGACTTAAAAATCACATAAGGACTATAAATAAGTGCATAATGCTGATTATTGTTAAATTATTGATAAAAAGAGATATGATTTATATATTGTTATTATGTTATTACTTAAATTTATTTATTGCAACTTCATACTGCCATTGCAACATTAAGGACTCTTATAATATTCAACAAGTTGGAAATTGTACGTCAAACGTTACAAACGAGGTGCGTTCGTACGCACGTTTTAGAATTAAATTCATGATATCCCGTGCGTAGAACGGGTTAAACAGCTAGTTAAGTATATATTTTATGACACTGTTCATACAAATATCTTAACTAGTTATATAAATATTCAGATATATATGTATCAGCTAGTTATATAAATATTCAGATCTTGATGATTTTTAATTCTGTGAAATGAATTATATCGTCTGCAGATTAATTTCTGTAATAAAATAAGTATCTCGGTCGCTTGACGATTTAACATCCATCGGAAGCTCCTATAACAAAAAAGCACCGATTTTTTAAAAAAAATCAAATTTCTTAATAAATATTTTTATTAATATCTCCTAAAGTTTTGATTCGATTTTAATAAAATTTGAAATGTCTCGACAAAATTCTGCAAAGATAATATATTTTAAATTGCAAACCATTTGGTTGGGTAGTTTTTGCGTTGTTATATGCGGACAGACAGACAGACGGACGGACGGACAGACAGACGGACAGACAGACAGACGGACAGACAGACGGACGGACCAAACGACGACTATAGGTGCTACGTATTTATATAATTACGAACGCACCTAATAATTGGACTCTACAATTCAGTAGGACTTAAAAAATCACTTAAGGACTATAAATAAGTGAATAATGCTGATTATTGTTAAATTATTGGTACAAAGAGAGATGATTTATATGTTGTTGTTACATTTTCTCGATACAAACTATACTATACTGTTATACTAATTATTATTGAAAAATGTAATTATTTACAGCAGTTTCCACTTAACCGTGTTTCTTTAAATTTAATTATTAAAAATTTACTTAACAGAATTCAGAAATTTGAACATTGCGATGCAGCGACCAGGTAACTGTATGCAACGAGGGAACTGTTTTGTAACTCAAGTATCTGCTTTCTCCCAATGAACATGTAAGTCAATTGGACTTACCGGTTCATACATTTTTTGGGAGGGGGGATATGTAATAATAAAAAAATTTTGCCATTTTTCCTTAGTTAAATTATTCCAAATTCTTACAATTCTAATTTTTTTTTCCCTGTTTTATTCCAATTTACTACTCTATATTCATTAAATCCTTATTCTTAATTTAGCTCTATCGTTAACTCTATTAAATTCCCTTTTATTTAATTCTAAATTGTCCAAATTTACTTAAATATAAAGCTTTTAGTTATTCTTAATTTCTATCATGATTCCCGATCATTTCTGGGTTTTAGAATGTTTTTTGAGAGCCATTTTCATTTTTATTCCGAATATTAATTTCCCGCTCTAAAGTCACTTTACTATAAAATTAATCCACTCCTCTCTGTCCGAACTTTTTTACTAATTATCTTTCATTGGTCGTGACGTAGCATGACGCGTCTTCTTTAATTCTTCATTGGTTCAGTGCGCGTTCTACGTCATAATTTGTGTTATTGCGCGGGATAACAAAAAGCAGCTACCTGCGGCGCTCCCTGAGAATTAAGTCGTATTTTCACTTGTAAACAACTCCCTGGCTGCTCGTTTTGAGAATTTGAGATGTTCTGATACTTACCCTCTATACCTTGATGATGTAGTGATGCAAGACTATTATGGTTATGGTGGAAACTGCTCAAGAGAAACATTTAATAAAGGATTGAAATGGAAAGCCTTGTTCGTTCTGAATTTATGGAGGAACGCCTCTGGGTTTTAAATTCTACTGCCGCTATGGCCACGTCGAGACTGCAACTAAATTGATACGACTGCTTCTAAAAATTTATATCATCAATAACCAACGACGTTCTTAACTTTGTTGTGCGACCATGTGTGTTCCTTCTATAATCCACGTTACTGCAACTACAACATATGACGATAAATCATCGTAATATAATATATATATATAACATTTCTTGACGTATGTGGCCAATTTATAGTCATATATGATGTATATATTTGACACGTGTATATGATGTGTATACGGCATATAAGACGTAAATAATGTGTGCATAGTGACGTATATGGCACATAAAGGATTGTTTGGTATATATATATGCATATATAGGATGCATATATAAGCTTTGCGATGATCTTGGCGAAATCATAACTGCAACCTTGGCATAATCATAACTGTAGGGCCACTATAACACGAAAGTATGGTAAAAAAAATTTTTAAGCTTTCGGAACATTTTTCCAATGGTTATTGTAATTTGCTAAATTATCATTTTTACTTTCTTCTATCTTTACAAGAAGAAAGTATTGGATTCATGAAAATTTTCGACTTCCGGTTTTTGACGGATTTATACGTTTTAGAAGCTCCTGAACACGATTTGACTATTTTTAGAAAATGTCTGTCTGTGACTCTGTCTGTATGTGACAAAAATTTTGTGGGCGCTCTATCTCAAGAACTAATGCTCGGAATTTAATAAAACTTTAGATTCAGTTAGTCCCTGATATAAATTGGTGCTGATTAGTTTTTGGTAAAAATCTCCCGGCAAAATCGAAATTATCATAGTAATATGTTGCTATTCTGTTTTTTGTGGCTTCTGAACATGTAGTAATCTAAAATATACTATAAAAATTTCCCATAAATATGTATGCAGTATTCCTTAAAAGAATCTTAATTGTAAGTTAAGAAAAATCAGAATCTTTTGTAGAAATTGAGTTGGACGGTTTCACTGTTTTTTTAATGGGCTGGGCCGTGAACTGCAAAATCATAAACAGGCCAGGCTATACTCATGCAGACATCTACTATATACAAAAATGTGAAAAAGTTTTGTATTATTCACCAACAGGATATAAATTTTACTTTATGCAATCAACAAACGTTTTTATATATCATATGCAACCTCATATGCAATTTTATGTAGATTTCAAATCAATATTAAACATCTTAATTATCGTAATTTCTGGCATATAGTCTAGAACGGCAGATAATCCAAAGGTGATATTTTTTAAGAACAACAAAAGAAATTTAACAGATAATCTACAGATTATCTGTTAAATCTTTTTTGTTGTTAAACAGATAATCTGTAAATTATCTGAAGAAACTATGGTTAAAATTGATGATTTTTCTAGTAGTAATAAAATCATAAGTTTAAAAATATGGTCACTTTATGCTGAAAGACTTTTCTAAACCTTAACAATATTATTATTTATAATAATTATGAAATCTAACAAAACTTCTATTGAAAAGAAGATTCAATCAGTCTACAAAAAATGTATGAAGGATTGGATTAAGCATGAAATAGTTGTATTGGACTGGATGGGGTTTACTTTGAAGGCGACAAAATAAATAATAATTTTTTTTTTTTTTCGTTTTATTTAACAATTCCATGTACTTTTTACACAGAAGGTAAATATGCTTCTAAAATTTAATAAGCATTTGTGAACATCTCAAAATTTTCTGGTTACGCTACGCCTATAAAAATGATAATTAGCTCTAATATGACTATGAAGTACTATGAAATTCTGTTTTGCTTTGAAAAAATAATAACAATAATAATTTTAGGAACACTTAGATACATATCATAATAATATGAAACTTACTGAATCAATTTCCTCTTCAACAGCATCCAGTCTCTTAAAAACTTGAATTATTTTCCACTTCAAACTTTCTTTTGTACTATGAGATTTTTCATCATATTCTAGAAATTAAAAAAAAACATTATAATGTCAGCATATTACATAATAGGTTACAACTAAAAATCTGCACAACATTATGAAGCACAATTGAAATCCACAATAACACATTGAAATAACTAAACTTGGGTATGTTTTTTAATACATGTAAGATGTAATTGTTATGATCAGGGGTGGATAATTTTCAGAAAATCTTACCAGCCAAGGATTTATTTTACCAGCCAGCAAGATGCAACATATAGATGAAAATCCTTATGAGAAACTGTACATGAATGCAAAAACAGTTAATTGCTATTACTACAATGTAATTTTTTTTTCTTTAAAACTAAGAAATATGTACAACGGAGGAAAGTTTAGTATAGGATAGAACTTAGTACCATGTTTACATTGTGGTAATTTGGAAAGTTGCAAAATGCAGCTAACTAGTAAAAAAATGAAGTTTTGCCATATGATCTATAGACTGCAGTTTTCCAAAGACTACCTAAAAATTAATTTGACCTGTCAGAAAATTTATTTGCCAGTCGCGAGTAAAATTATGTATTTCCCCACCCCTGGTGATAATAAATATTAATAATACCTTACAAATGGTCTTTTTTCAGCCACAGCCTGCAATTTTGTTGCTACTGATGCTCAATATCTTTTAACATTTTTTGTATCAAATTTAGACATACATTTGTGCATTCATTTTCCAAGTTATCTAACATTTGTTGATTTACAGTTATTTTTGTAAACTGTTTCACTCAATGTTGCTGAAAAAGCCTCGATTAGCCAACAACACTCAAGAAATTTGATAGATTTTTGTATTTAGCTACAAAGAACATCTTGTACATGAGATATTTTTTAAGCCCATTTTGACATAACAAGACAGAGTTTTATAAGGCCAAAATAAAAAGGACTAAAATCTTTCCAAGGTGATATCTTCTAGCAGACTTTTTTCTTAATTTCCAATCCACTAAACTTGAAATACGGTTCAGAAATTAGATAACGATGGACGCATAATTACACTTAATTATTTTCAACACAATCATACAGATTGGGAAAAAAATCACACAAGTTAAAAATTTTCCGACTGATCGTTTATTGGAGTTCTTTTACCTGCAGTTTATTCTATTGAGCTGCTTCAGATAACAGACTAGATGTTATTACTAAACGATTGACTGAGTGAATTGTGTCAAGTCGGCAGTCCGGGTAGCTCAAGTGGTAGAACATTGACAATGTAAGCCAAAGTTCTGGGTTAGACTCCCATCCTGGGAACTTTTTCACTCAATTGGAAAAATTATAACTTGTGTGATTTCATATTTTAATACATGGAAATTTTTCCATAGTAAATTTCACACGCCTTGCATTCATAATATTTTAATTGTTTAATAGGCGTATAGCCAACATTGTAAAGGTGCGCTACACTAATGACCCGGGTTCGAGTCCCAGCTTCGGTACTTTCTCCCTATGTTGGCTATATGCCTATTAAGCAATTAAAATATTATTGTGTGATTTCTTTTCCAATCAGTATGACTGTGTTGAAAACAATTAAGTATAATTACACATCCATCGTTTATTAAAGTTTCTTTATCTGTGGTTTATTCTGTTAAGCTGTTTTATATAACAGACTAGATGTTATTACCAAAAGGTTGACAAACTGAATTGTGTTGGTAACTAACTTAAGTGGTAAAACACTAGCAATGTAAGCCAGAGGTTCTGGGTTCGACACTTGGCCTGGAATCTTTTTCACTCAGTTGGAAAATTTTTAACTTCTGTGGTTTCTTTCTTAATCAGTATGACTGCGTTAAAAATAATTTAAACAAATGACTTTTGCCTAAAATTTTTTATCATCCAAATGGTGCATAGATTTAATGGATTTTATTTGAGCTTCTGTGCATGATGGTGCCTTTTTCTTTTTCTAGAGGTTAATGCCAATAAATACATACTGTTGTGAACAATTTTTTAATATAATTGTTGTGTACAGCTAAACTTTTTCAAACCTTCATTCTAGTTTATACTATCCTTGTTCTGAAAAAGTTTCTTTAGCATTCAATTTATATTTTTAGTCATAAGACTTGCTATTTGCCCCACTGCCTGGTTTTCCTTCAATCGTTCTATGCTTAGTTAATGCATATTTTTTTTTTCACAACTACAGCAACAAAATGCATTATAAAATTATACAATATGCCTATGCAACAACTTTTCTTTTGATGCTATTTTTATTTGCTATTTGATTTTTGGTTTATATGTGTTAAAGAGAAGTCGAGATGTAAAGATGGAATCCAATCCTCCTACTGTCTAATCCTGTGATTTCAAGATAGTATAAAATGAAATGACTGGATCCCAGGATATTGTGAACAAGGATTTTCCCAATATTACTACTTTTTCTTCAATAACAGTAATCTTTTACAAATGGTAATTTAGCCAGAAATGGAGTTTATGTTTCTGATATATATCACTCTCTTCTAATAAAGTTACATAAAAGAAAGAGTGATAAAATTACTTCATTTTTGAAGTTTGTGATAAATTGCAGTTTAAAAAACCTCTCAACAATGGAAAAGTATTCGAGTACAAATATTTATTGTGTACTGGTAAGCACACACTCCCTCAAGGACAAGAGTACAAAGATAAGCCATCAATCAGACAAATGTGGAGAAAGATTGACTTTAAAAAGTCCTTCCGGCCTGTACCGGGAGGAAAAGGTAGCTTTCCTATATCTTTGTTTTAAAATTTTAGCTAATGTTACATGAAAACAGCAAGTTAAAATGCAAAGAAACGTTTACAAAAGATTCGTTAATACTGAATTTGAATAAGAAATTCGCCAAATTATTGAGCAATAGCCAAATTGGCTTCATTTATGAAGACTTATTTTGGTCGCCAAATTTGGCGATATTTCACCAAATGTCGCCAAGTTTGGCAAGAATTTGGCACTAACGGATATGAATATATAGTTTTATGCGTATGATTGGGAAAATTATTACAACAATGAAAATTTTTGTAATGTGCTGTCTTGTTTCAAAATGTCAGCCACCCTAGAATTTCAAACTGCTCTATCTCAGCCATTTTTTAAGATAGAGGTAAACCAAAAAATGCTCTGGAATCCTTGTATCAAGGCCTAACACGTAATTAAAAAATAAATTTGAATTTTTAACTTTTTTGCATATTTATTTTAGTTTTAAATTTTTAAATGGCCGCCATCTTGAAACAAAATGGCGGACCAAGCTGGCCAACGAACTCGGTCGAGACATTAGTGATCTTAATACACACAATTCGTTTCATCGAAATTGATTTATAAATACGAGCGTTATCGTATGACATAGGTCAGATATATATATATATATGGATATATATATATATAAATCAACATTTGAACGGAGGGTGGTTTTGGGGTCTAGGGGTCATGATCGGTGAAAATATATCGAAATTTTCCAGAACTGCTTTCCTCCGAACGGCTGCAATAGGTAGCTTTATACTTTTTTGTATTGAAAGCTACCTAAAAGCTGCTGAGAGGAGGGGGGAAAAAAACTGCCAGATGCTTTGGGTTACTGGAATGTTACTCCCAGAATTCCCTGCCGAAATAAGAATGAAACTAATTTCTGGTGCTCCTTTCATGTAGGTTCCTTGTTCCATGATTTTATCAATTCATTATATATGCATTTTTAAATTTCCAAGCCAATTTCTTTATTCTACATTTTAGCTTTCATCTGCATATTACTGGCTGGTCCAGGATAAAATAATTTATTTTTAATCAGTATCATTTTTTTAGATTGAGAAAGTTAACTTCGGTCACTTTCTTAATAATTTGATTATGGGCAAGTAAACTGGATGAAAAAAACCTCGACCAACATGAAGAATAAATTTACAAAAAATTTTGAAGTGTGAGGGTTTTCATTATCGCCCAGTGTTTATAAAGTAATATGCATAAAAAATGGAGTGTGAAGTACAAAACCCCAAAGCAGAATACAACGAACCTTCAGTTGATAAAAATGTTCTACAGGAGTAAAAATGAGAAACACAGGGAGATGTTCTTGTGTATGTAGCAGGAGTGCAATTTAATCTTTTATAGAAATACTAAAGATATTTTGTAAAGCACTAACAAACACACACACACACAAAAGAAACATTATTTTGCTGTAAGATTTATATTTAAAACCATGGCATTAACAAAGAATGCACAGTTCTGTCAATATAATTTTAGAAGTGACATATTTTGAGATATCACTTTTATGAAGGAAATGTCTTTGAAAATATAATCCATGCATAATTAGTTATAACTCCAGCTTTTAGAAGTTTTCTAGCAGACATATGTCCATGTAGAGGACCACAAGCTCTTCTTTTGTTATGAATACATGTCTAACAGGTTATGAGTAAAATTTGTTAGAGGCAACTCCACAGCACCATGTGATTTCAAATTTTTGATTTGATCAGCAATATCTGCAAGTAAGTAATGAATATAGTGTTGACTCTGAAACAAAAGGGCCGCTAGGCGAGAATTTTTTTTTATTTTTTTTAAGCACACTGTTTTTAAGAGGGGCACTCTTGTATCAAAGGCATATTTTGTTGAACTTGATTGTTTAGAGTCCCCATTAATCTGTAGAATTTCATGATATTTTCCCCTGACCGAGTGGCGAATTTTGAAATATTTTCCCACTACCAATCGACAAATTTTGTGACATTTTTCCCCGACTGACGATTTTTGCAATCTTTTATTGAGAACGATACGAATTTCGTAATTTTTTGGAAATTTTTCTTTTGATCAACTAACTTTCGCTATTTTTTCTCGGGATCGACAGACGAATTTCACATTTTTCCCCCGGCAACTGATTGAAGAATTTCACTATTTCTCCCCAGATCTACACACGAATTTCACAACATTTTTGAGATTTTTGACTCAACTGATTGGTGAATTTCACGATTTTTTCTCTCGAGTGATCGACGAATTTCACAATATTTTTCCTGCGACTGATTGAAGAATTTCGAGAATATTTCCAACAATCCACTACCAAATTTCACGTGTTTTTAAATGCGACCGATTGGCGAATTTCGAGACATTTTTCTTTTACCAACTGGCAAATTTTGCGGCTTTTTCTCGCAACCAATTGGCAAGAATCGCAGGTTTTTTCTGCGACTGATCGACAAATTTCGCATTTTTTTCTGCAACCGACTAAAGAATTTCAAGATTTTTTCCACAGGATCTAAAGACGAATTTCGCAATATTTCCTCGCATCCAATTGACGAATTTTGCAACATCTTTGAGATTTTTCCCTTACTCCTCCCCCACTTTTCAAAACAAAATCCTATATTCTGTACCTTATACCACAGCATGTTAGTTTAAAAACTATTGTATGTACAAAGTCACAAAATTTTTTGGATGCATTTCATGTATGCACTACTACTTGTATTTATTACATTTACTTTGTTATTGTTGGAAGTATGAGGAATTTTGGAATAATAACTCAAAGACTGTGGATTTGACTCTTTGGTCAACCAAAAATCCCAGTACAGTTATGACATTTAGTGCATATATCTATTTATCAATACAAAGTCTTCCAGAATAATTAATTGTGATGCCTAATTATGGGAAGGTCTCATCACCTAATCAAGGTCAAAATTAATTTCAAGGCCAATCTAAGATAAAGAGTTTCACACGTTTATAAGAATATTATAACAAATAAACAAATGGAAAATATAAGTAAGTCAAATGAAATGCACATGCAAATAAATAAAATAAAGTAATACCATTATATCTTCCTTTCACTTTGTCCTTGGCACTAACTAAAGATTCATCAGACAAAGACCTCTTTATTGAGGGTTCTGGGTCAGATATAAATGAATCAAGAATATCAATTGGTTTAACTTCTTCTAAGCCTTCTTTTTCAATAATAGTTTTTAATATGCAGTACAAAATGTTGAAATTAACAGCTCCAACTTCTGGTACACGAAGAGCTAATTCTAACAACTGACCAAGATTATACTCATTATAATTCATTTTATGAAAAATCAAAGACCAATCAACAGCAGACTCAAAAATGTTTGTGTCTTCAAAGTGTGGTACAGCCTAAATAAATAAATAAAAGCATTTATAAATCAAAAAATGCAGAAAAAATGGTATCAGCAAGTACATAAAAAGAAAATAAAAATGTTGATAATTTTAAAGAAAAAACAACTCCTTTATCAAAGTGGCAAAAACAACAGAGTAGCAACAGTACGGCAACTAGAAAGAAATAATTGCATTAGAAAATTTAAAAAGAAAAAAGATTTGTATATATAAACTACGTTATATGGTTGAAAAAAGATATAAAGAGTGGTCTGAGAAATTTGTAAAGCAGCCTGTAATTTTATCAGGGTTCTGAAACGTATGTATATAAAGTTCCGTGCAAATTGGGCAAAAATTGTAGATTTGTATAAAGAACATATACACAAACACTGAATTTTTTTTATAGATTGATTGTTTACATAATGTAAAAACCAGTGGCAAGCTAGCGACTTTTAATGTTAAGCCTATGTCACTTATGATTTATATAGACTAACAGAATAACCTGGCTTTGTACGTGTTAACCATAAGGGGGGGGGATGGCTTTCCGGGTAAAACAAATAGAAATGCAGCATCCTAACAAAAAATTTGCCCATCACAATAATCAAGCTCTGAGCATTTGCAGCCATAAATTAGTAAAATGACAATCAGAAAAAAAATCACATTACTTTGATGCAATATCATAGTAAAATCCCTCAGCTTTATAAATGAGAAAGCAGGTTTTTTCTGGCCCGTGTAACATACAATTTTCCTGACACAAAAAAGAAATGCAACCAAATGGTACAGCATTCAGTAAAATTCTATTTCGTATGCCTTTGTTTGACAATGGATGTTAATTTGAGATGGAAAAATGGCCTTCACTGATGATAAACATTATTTTCATACGGAAACTTCCATTTTCATTCATAAAAATTAAATCTACAATAACAAGAAAATGATGTCATTTCCTAGATGCTTTTAGTCATAATGTCAATCATGAAGTTTTGAAAAGAGAAAACAGACTACCTATTTTATAAATTGTAGAAAATTTTACTACAGCATCTAAAGTAATTAAACACTTAGCCAGAGTTTCCCCCCGACAGTTTCAGAAGGGTGCTGCACCCTGCCTGCTCTTTGGTTTATCAAATAGCACCCTTCTTGCCCTCCAATAAAAGAATCAGCACCCTCCTTGCCCTCCAATAAAATAATTAGCAACCTCCTTGCCCCTCAGTAAAAAAAAAAGTGTCCTTTCTCCTTTTTGCATTAAAAAATTTGCTTTCATAGTAAAAACTGACTCATAGTTGTCTTGAAAAGAGTGCCCTGACTTTTAAATATTAAAAGTTGCTTTAAAAACCAAAAGAATGCCTTTAACAATAAAAAAAAGTGCCCTTAAGAATCTGAAAAGTGCCCTCAAGAATCCAAATAGTGCCCTTAAAAATAAAAAAGTGCCCTTTTCTCACCAGCAGCACCCTGCCCTTTTTTAAACTTGGGGGAAACTCTGACTTAGCTATAAGGTATAGCTAGAAGATATAGCAGTAGTATAAAACAAAATGGGAAATAAAACATAGCAACTGTTTTTAAGTCACATTGAAAGCATCTCACAGAAAGCGACTCATATTAGGAGATTTCTTTCTTCCCCTGAATATTTTTATTGAAATTGAAATGCCTGTATTATAGTAGATATTTTGGTACTGCTTTGTTTACTCCCAAGGATGACAGAGATATATCACCAAGTTAGATTGTAAAATCTCGTCAAATGATTTGCAGTCCTAAAGAAATAGCACATTTTATGCTATTGTCATATTGATTTTTTGTTGATGTTCCAGAACATTTTTCTTTTTTTTTTTTATTGCATGCTGTATTGTTTTTTCTTTAATTGTCTGTATTTATTTTTTATAAATATGGAAACAATCTCTGATTTACCAAATACTGAGATGGATGCAATCTCATTTTTTTCAGAAACAAGGGCTTTTACCCAACAAACAACTATGCAAAAACAGCAATGATATGAAACTGTTATTAATGCTGAAGCTATATGGAGATGCAACGTAAAATATTATTAAAATAAAAGCCTCTGTATTGGGAATTAGTTTAGGGGTTTGAGAATACCATTTGTAATTGCTTTAAGTTTTATGTACTGTTGGAAAAAGGAATTAACATCCATAAAATGGCCTAAAAATAACCATATATGTGTGAAAATTCGATAGTTGATTGGAATAGTTACATGAGAGAAGTATTAAAAAATTAAAAAGTTGTTATTCTTGTGAAGCATTGTAAAAAATTGTTATGAAACATTAGTATGAATCAGGGTTGTCAAAAAAACCGAGTTCTTTTCAAAAACACCCCAAAAAACAGATTTTTTTTTTTTTTTTTTTTTTTTTTTTGTTTAAATGATTTTACATTTTAGAAGAATGCTAAACATTCATATTTTCAAATATTTGAAGTCAAGCATTAAACAAAAATTACTTTAAGTTATTTTGTTGAAATTTAATATAAATTTTATTATATTAATTTAAACATTACAATATTTTTATATTATTATATTTTTACATATAATAAACAATAAAATGTGTGATCACTTATATAACTGAAATCAATCACTATTATAGAAATTTTTTAATATTACAACATGTGAATGTTTACATTTTAGTTTAAACTTTATATAAAAGCATAAGTTTTTATACTTTTTTGAGTCATAATCTATTTTGCAGTTTAGCTTGAACAAGTCCATATTTTGAAAATATTCTCTCTACACTGGCAGAAGATGCCTTTTCTGTTAAAAGTTGTTCAATTTTACAAAAAAAAACTTTGCTATTACATTTATTAATTTCTTTTTCTTGGCTTTTCCACCATTCATGTACTGTTACAATATTTACAATACTAGATTAAAAGAAGCATTCCTGGAAACGTGAACTCATTGCATTGAATTTAATAATCAACAGTATCAGTGAATTTATTGGATACCTTTTCTTTGAAAAATCAAAAGCATCATTTTGTTCTTGTTGAGAAAGTTCTAAACATTCTTTTTGTTTTAGATGCAGCATATGTGCAAGAAAATGTATAGGTGTTATAGTCATTTTATATAGACTATCACAGTGCTTCATCACTACTTTATTTTCATATTTTTCTTCCAAATTTTCCTATAAGATCTTTCTAGATATACACAACATGAATTCTTCTTAAATTTTATGGAGAGCATTTGCAATTGGTTTCAGTTTTTCAAACATTTCTTTTCAATACAAAACTGGACACAATATTTTTAATGTTTGTGTTGATTTTCTCTCTGTTTTCTTCATAAATGTTCAGTAAAGTACCCCCAACTTTTAAGGAAAACTTAGAGTACACTGTTCATTGAATTCCATAGAGTTTCGGTAAGGAGAACTAATTTCAAAGTATTTGTATTTGGTTTATATAATGCATTTGCAAAGTGATTATTGTAAAAGTACTTAATAATTTCTAACAAGTTTCCTTTGATTGTAGGACACTGATTTTGAATGTCATTGGATAATAAATTTAACACATGTGCTGAGCAGCCATATATAATAACATTTAAATGCTCATTTGTGCTTAATAAATGCCACTTTTTGGTGACATTTGCCACATTATCTGTAACAACTGATCGAATGGAACACTGCAACTCAAATTCACAATTTTTTATACTAGCAATAACACTTCTTTTCAAATTTCTCGATGTATGAGCTTTTTCACTAGTTTTGATTGCATCAATTAAGTACACTTTACCAGTCTTGGTTGTAACATTTACACATATCACTGGTTTGTTATGTACATTTGACTGTCCATTAAATCCAAGGCATTCAGCTTCTTTTTTTTAAAATTGTTGCACAATTTGGCTTTTCATTTTCATAGATGGAATCAACCAATCAGCGAACAATCAACCAATAAAGAGATATTGATGACGATACCAGACATCTTGCATCAGAGTCTAATTTTCTTATGCAATAAGCATAGTTCACTGCACCAGAATTCAAATTAGTCTATCCTAATCTAAATACTTTTTCATCACATTTGAAGAAAAACATTTGTTTAGTTTTGAAAAAAACTAAGTCTTTTTTTTTTTTTTTTTTTTTTTTTAATACCAGTTGGTTTAAACCAACAACCCTGGTATGAATTTGTTATGAAACATTATAATATATTCTTTTCTAAATAAAATATATTATTATTATTCAATACAATGGTCTTTATTTTTATATCTTCATTATAGGTGCACAATAAGTTCACGAGCATGGCTACGAACTTGGCAAAATTAACTGCAACTTGGCATAGTCGTAATTATGGAGGACTGTTATAACAAAGAAGTACTAATGTTTTATAATAAAACAGACTCCCTCAAATCTGCTATCCTAAAATACCTAAAATCCGCACATAGTTCCTGATGTAAACAATGAAACTTACAGTTAAGATGTAGGTGTAAAATTCAAGTTTTTTTTATTTTTATATCATTCTGTAAACATTTTAATATGTAATTCTGGTTAATATGATTCAACTCATGTTTTCTCAAAAAGAAAGTATAAATTTATTTGTGAAAAAATTCAAGATAGTGCTGATATCAGTGACGATCGCGATATTTTTACCAAATAATTTATGCATTAATCAAGCTTTTTTGGTTATTAAGTATGGCTAAACATAAAATAAAACTTTGTTATTATAAGATTTTGATGTGAATTAGAGTACATTTACAAGGCAAGTTTCACTGAATAATTCAAGAAAAAATTATCTCATCATCATTATGCATATTTAGCTATGCATTATTAATTATTTATTTGACCTTTACTTTTAATATTTTAAATATTTTTTAAATTTTCATAATTTTTATTGTTTTACTTAATTATTTTATTTTATTGTAAGCATTTGTTATAATTTCGAATGAATTTTTTAATTCAAATTATTGTTTAAAAAATGTAAACAAAACAGTGACCAGAAATCCGCAGAATTCTAAAATCTGCACCAGCTTTGGTTTAAACTATGCGGATTTAAGCGGGTCAATCTACTGTAGTAGATCAGGCAGAACGCTGGCAATTTACAACAAAGGCCTTGGGGTTGATTCCTGGCCTGGTCATTTTTTGACTAAATTAGAAAATTTTCAATTTGTATGATATCTTTACCAATCAATATGATTGAATTATGTAGTTCCAAAAAATTTCTGCTACAATATGCTAATTTCGTGTAAGCCCCGAATAGTGAAAATTCGCCAATATGATTTACGCTTAGTAAAAAGTGTGGATTAGAGAATTTATTAAACAAATTACAAGTTTTGCTCTATTTTCTTTTTAAGATAGAGCAACAGGAAAAGAAAAAAAGCATTATTTAAACTAATCTATACTCAGAATTTCTAAATTGTTTTTCTGACGTCAAGTTATAATTTAATAATTATTAAATGATAATAACAGTACTTTTTTTTTAATATATTACTTTTTATTTATATTTTCTACTTTTTTTTGTTGAAATATTCTGTTGTTGCAGTTTCACAGCCAATTGGCATACTTTGGCACATAATTAAAACTCCATTGTTGTTGTAACCCTAAAGAATATTTTGCTATTTATCACCTGTGGCTGGCTAACGGAAAAATGTCTTAAAAATAATTTATGATTAAGTTCTAAAAATATTAAAATGTATTGTCATCTGAAACACATCAGTGTACACCATTTTTGAAATTCCGGCATATCAGGAAGTGAATGAAAAATCGATTATAAAATTCCATCTTTACATACAAAAACAAAGTTGAGTAAATAAAAGTGTTTAAAAATAGAAGAAATTTGTTATTGCTGCTAGTAAATAAATTCCATGTTTAAATTAGGTCAGGTATTCAGTATTCAGCCATATTACTGAAAATTTGGTTAGATAGAATATCAAAATATTCAGTTAGGTTGAATATCAAACTATTCAGTTTGCTGAATATTCGGTTTGGTTGAATAAACATCTAAAGAAAATGTTTTAAGAAGATAAGTTCTATTTTAAACTGTCAATAAATGGAGATATTCAGAATAATTGAGAAACAGAATCATCTACTATCTATATTATAAAGGACAAACGTGTCCGTGCATAACGCTGATGTCATTCTGCAAATGGCAACAGTTGATGATAAAATTTCGGTTTTGCGATTTTTGTTACTGAAATTTTTTTAATTTCTAAACAGGCCCAATATACTGTCCAGTGTACATCATACATGAAAACTGTTTTTAATTGAAATCTCTAGTTTACATTTTATATTTAGTATATAGTCCTTTCTCTCGGTTTTTGGTGTTTACGGAGCCCGAGGTAATGTGAAAATTAGAAAATTCTGCTCTTTATGGAGTCCACAGAATCTGAAATATAAAAAATTTCTCTTTTTTTTCTTGTTTCCTTCAGATTCTTCAGGTCTGTGGGATCAAGAGTAGGGGAGACTGGTACACAGTGGACCACTTTTTCAGTTAACATTTTTTTTTTCCTCTTTAACTGACAAACCGATCTGCATGAAAATATTTTTGAATATTCCTTAAACCTTCATACATTCATCATAATTTTCTCAGAACATAGTTTTCAATACATTTTTCAAAAAAAAAATATATATATATATATATATATATGCACCCGTAAAGTGGACCAGTGTGCCCCAAAAGTGGGGCACAGTGGACTGCTATTAGGTATTATCTGAAATACAATATAATATAAATCTATTTTTCATTAATCTAATTCTTTTAAATTTCCCCTTTACCCACAAAATAACATAGTAATATAAATTTACAAGTAACATTTTAAAACAAAAACAAAATAATAAAAAAATTAATTATATTTTGAAAATAATAACTGATTAATACAGGAACAATTGCAATTTAGCTGAAGTTATAGTACAAAAAAATCAGCACACATTAAAATTTGCAAATGAAATTCCAAAATACTTATATAAGTAAGATTGCGCCTGGAATTTTCCTGAAATACTTTTGGGTCTGGGAGCAACATTATGAAATCATTGACATCAACAACAGATTCATCGACAGTTTTGGGAAAAATAAACTGATCTACATTCAATTTGCGTCTCATGAATCTTACTTAGATAGAATCATCACCAATTAGACTACAGTTATATTTATCAAAGGCAGTCAATACAAAACAAAATATTTCTTACTATGTGAAATAAATTGTTATTTTTCTTTGTTTTCTTTATTTTACAGTTAAATAACTACTTTAAAACAATATTTCTTTATAGAAAATAAGCATTTATTAAATATTTTGAACATTCTGCATTACAGGAGCAGAATGGATTGTGGACCACTGTGCCCCAGGAGTGGGCGGTCCACTGTGCCCCATGTTGAAGTTCAATAAATAATCATATTAATATTGTTTATAGCTTTCTTTTAAACATATTAACTTTAAAGTTAAATAAAAACAAGTATCTTAGCTTTGCAAAAAAGCTGTTTTATCTTATTTATCTACAACCTTTAATTACTAAAAAAACAAAAATATGATGATGAAAAATTTTACTTTTAGAAGCTGAAAACAACCAATCAGGATAAAATAGTTCAATCTGGGCTAAACATACTTTCTGAAGGCTATAAATAATCAGTGCAGTGCTGTTGTCTATTAAGATATAAGAGAAGCTTAAAAAAAAATTAAATAAATAAAATATTAGGGGGTGGTCCATTGTGCCCATAGGTCCAGTGTGTACCAGTCTCCCCTAATGCTGAAATTGTAAATTTTCTCTCCCTCCCTCTTTTTTTTTCGTGTGCATAGGACGCCCCCCCCAAAAAAAAAAATTGTGAAATTGTAATTTTTTTTTTCCTGAGTCTGCGGTACTCAAAATAATGATGAAATAGTGAAATTTCTGTTATCTTTCTTCTTTCGATATTCAGGTCTTGCAGACCCGAAATATAGCCAAAATTATAAAATTAATGTAGAAAATATAAAATTTTCATCTTTATTTTTCTTCCGTTACATCAGAATTTTTCGGGTCTGGAAGACACACAATAATTCCAAAATTGCCACATTTTGCATTTTCTTTTTCAAGTCAGCGGGATCTTAAATAGTAAAATTTCAATTTTATTTACTTCTTTAGATTTCAATATTTCGATTTTTCAGGTCTGCAAGACCCAAAACTGTACAGTTAATAATGCTGAAAATATAAATTTTTTGCTCTTTTTTACGAAGCCGTGAGAACAGAATTAATGCTAAAATAGTAAAATTTTCACTTTTATTTTTTTTTGCATTCCCTCGTGTAAGTTTTTGGGTTCTGGAGACCCCAAATGATGCTTAAATTGTAAAATTTTTGCCTTCTATTGTTGAGGTCTGCAGTAAAACCAAAATTAAACATCCTTTCACCCATATTTCGATATATGTTTGATTTGGCATAAAATATTTTGGTTATCATCTTAAAATGACATACCAACATAACATATGTTGTTTGGATTCATCTGATAGATCTTTGTGTGTGTCGTTCAAAGTAAATTTTGGAGATTTATTAGATTTCACCTGTTATTTCTATCTAATAGCTTCAAATTTAACTTTTCAATTGCAATTTACATGCATAAAAATATTTTACATGCAGTTTTTGTAGAGTTTTGACATAATTAAATTTTACCATATATAAAATTTAATACATATTGTGTTCTTGTGTGAGTGTATATAGAGTATCTGGGAGTAGAGGGGGGGAGGGGGAGGGGTGATGTTCAAAATATTTTCTATCTTGACCAGAGCCGATTAAAAGTTCCACAGGTATTTTATAAGAGTATTTTTGCTTTATTTAAAAAAAAAAAAAATTGCATTTAAAAAGGTGAAACTTTTTATACTGAAATACTGTCAGAAATTTGCCGCTGCAGTAAATGAGTCCTAGTCTTGACTACCTATCACAGCTTACACCCATAATTCATCCAAAAAAAAAATGAAATGTGAAAAAAAAATTATCGGTTGATATGCACATCATATGCTTCAAGGTCAAACAGGAATGTAACAGCAGGTTGCAGTGTTGCCAGTTGAGTTTTTTTTTATTATTCAGATTTCTTGATTGCTGCTACTTTTTTTAAATAGTAATATTTCCTTTATTTAATGACAAATTTAATAAAGCGACTATTACTATTTCAAAACAAATGACAGCAATGAAGCAATCTGAATAATAGGAACCAACTGGCAATACTAGTACTTTAGCCATCCCGGAGTCGGATTCAGAGTCAGAGTCGGATCCTTTAAAATTTCAGGAGTCTGAGTCGGTCATTTTCCCCACCGACTCCGCAGCCCTGGTTGTAAATATATGTAATATGTGTATTTTACACATATGTATGTATTTTAAATTAAATGAACAAAAGGTTTATATTTTAAATGAAATGAAAGCAATAAGAATGATGGCGATGGAAACGATATTTGGCTATTTATCACATGTGCCCGACTAACATGTCCTTGCAATTGTTTCAGTAACCTATCACGAGAATAATTAATATATTGGTGGCTAAAAAAAAAGACTGTTAATAATGTCAGAAATATTGCTAATATTGAATGTTATGATAATATTTCGTAGGTCAAACTAAAATACTGCTACAATGACAGACATATTTACATCTAGTCGTATCACTGATGCTGATTGGAAAATAGGTGGAGTTTGTACCATATGCATTAATTAAGTAGGTAAACTACATAATCGGGTCTACAAACATTTTTCGTAAGTTACCGGGCATTGTTTGGGGCATTATTAGCTTTAAAAAGCGGTGTTGTATGTTTTGAAAGTGGACTTATTCCATAATCGAGTCTACAGAGAATTGCCGTAATTTGGAACAGAGTTTCTTTGATAATTTTCCATTATACCAACATCATGTCAAAATGTAAGCTGATGCACTATTTATTTCAACTCTGAACGTGCAAAAATTTTTTATTGCAAGCAGTACCAAACATTGTGACTCGCTATTTATGGAATGTGAATCTCTTTTTTTAAAAAAATACTATTTAATCATTAGCATGCAAAACTTTTAAATTACGTTATTTTGACGCAATTGCAGTATTTATTCAGAAAAGACAACAAGAAATAATTTGCAGTTTCAAAAATTTTAAGGATCAATATTCTTATATCTTTTTAGAGAAAATTTTAATGTATAGCATATAATTCTACGTTGCTTAGTTATAGAGTTATGGGGGAAACTTCTACAATCAGATGAACTCGGATATGAAAGATTAAACCTTTTAAAAAGTTCTACTGAATGGATTTTAATGAGACTTGCATTGCTAAGTAGATAATTTTTCAAGAATGGTTTTAACATATTGCATATCTTTATACGTTGCTTAGTCAAATAGTTATGTGCGGAGGATATATAGTCAGGTGAACCCAATTACCAAGCGTGGATCCAAGGGGGAGGTCATGGGGGTCATGACCCCCTCTAAACGAAAAACATTTCTGTATAATAATACTTTTTTTAATATTGATGGTGAGAAATACCACCATCTAGATCTAAACTAGCACACACTATAAAAAAAAAAAGTATTTGGTTTTTTTCTGCATATTAGCAGAGTATTTGGTATCATTTTAATCAGTGAACAGTGAACAATACAAATTAATGATCCATTTTAGGATCAGCGCATACAGATAGATAATTGTGGAACAAAGTGAACCACGGCAGTCAAGGAAATATTTGGTTTTCCGTTCCCACGAATGATTTAACTACACCTAATAAAAATGTCATGGAGAAAATTGTCAGAACAATAATATGACACATTTATTTATGAGAGCTTAAATAGGCACGAAGACCTCACAAGTAAAAGCATCTTTACCTCCCAGACACAGCACGGCGTCAAGAGGAATCACTATTGTACCGACGGGCCTATGAAACACTCAAGGGGAGTACCAAAATTCTCCCGCCTGCCAATGGTCATCTCTCTAAAATCAGAGGTATGGCCGAAACATGCAAATTTTCAAGAAGTTATATGTATAAGGCCTTAATTTTATGTGAAAAGGGAAGAATGATTCCATCCTTTTTTTTTTTTTTTTTTGCTCCACGAAAAGAATGTGATTTTTTTTTTAGAGTTCAGATTCAAAAAAAGATGGAAAAGTAGAAGGTTGACTGCTCTCTAACTAAAAAAACAGATTTTGAGTGTGTGTGCCAATAGATGGAAATGTACGCGCTAAGAAAAAGCGAAAACGCGTCAGCCATTACCTCCTGCTGTCAACGTTATCTAGTAATATAAGGTAACAAACAATCTTCCTTCACCATTGTTCCATTTTATTTAATTAAGCTATATTCTTTTAATAATACGAATTTACATGTGTATGAAGATCCTACCCCGATCTAAACATAAAAAGGCTAATCAAATAAATACTTCTAGGGTATGGAACTCTGCCTTTCAAAATCGAATTTGTTAATTCAGTAAGATAAACTGTAATTCTCAGAAAATAAATGTTGAGAATACAGTTCTCAACTAGGATTGAATATTTTTATTTTTTTAAAACATTTATATTTGTTTTTAATCATATGCTTATAATTACCTTGTAAATAAACTCAATTTTATATTCAATTAATTTTAGTCAGTTTTCCTTTTGTTTACTTAATTTATTGAATTAATATTAAGTCTTTTATTTTAGGAAATGTTTTCTTTAATATTACAATCTAGGATTTAAAATAAGCCATTATATATTTAATGTTACATAACTCTCTGCAGGTAACCTTTGATGATTGTAATTGGCTCAAAGAGGATCCGAACTTCAAAAATAATTCACAACGCAACTTTTTCTTTTCTATAATTAATTGATAATTTGTCTAATAAAATTTTCTAAGTATAAATTATCATATCAGATCCTTAGAGTCATAGGTGCAAAATAAATACTATACGTCTCGGATAATTTAAAATACTCATATTAATCAATTAACAGCAATATAGTGGTAAATCCTATGCAATCAGACTTAAATTCAAATAATTTAATTGATCACTCTGTAGCATTCCATCATAGGGTTTACCGAATTAGAAGTGGTACAGTTACCTCTTTCTAAATTATTTTAATATATTAATTTAATTTTAGAAATAGAACTTTAGGTTATTGTATAATTTTTTAAATATAAAAATATATATGCAATATTAAGACTAACAAAAAAAAATTTTTTTTTGCTAACATAAATGTTCTTAATTCTAATTCTTTTGAAAAATTTTTTTTTTCCTCTTTTCAACAACTAATTAAAAAAAAAAAAAAAAAAAAAAAAAAAAAATTTAAGCATTCATTGGGGAATCTTCATACACTCTGTAACATGCATATACCTGGCAATTCTTTTTGGGTACCTCACTAAATATATAATGATATATTAAATAATAATAAGTGTTATTGGATTGATTTGTATTAACAAAGAATTGAAAATATGACTTGTGTTACATATACTGCAACAGCAGCAAATATAAAATAAATACATAATAATGCTCAAATATTGAAATGATATATATTATATATAATTAATTTCTCGAACAGTGCATAACAATTCACCATTGGGTATCTTTTATTTTATGTTAAACAATTTTTTTTTTGCTCTCTCTCTATTTTATGATTTTTGTACTTTAATTGGATGAATAAGCGTAAAAGTCAAAGAATTAGTAGAATAGATACTGGTGTCAAAACTAGACAACAATTACGCGAATTAAATAATCAAACTGTAGACACTAATATTATTTGTAATAATAGTAATAATAATAATAAGAAAAAAAAGAAAGAGAAGAAAATTATAAATTCTGAAAAAGCTACTCCTAAAATTACTACAATGGACACCCCAAATGCAGATAGCCTAATTAATCTGATTCCATACTATGATGGAAAAAAGGAAGCAAATATTAACCATTTTTTCTTACAATTTGACAATCTCATCAATAAAACTGAATTGAATAATGATTCTAAATTAACCATATTAAAGGCGAAAATTGTAGGACCTGCTAAAGATAAATTGATGAGGGATCAAAATTTGTTCGTGGAACAGAACTTAGAAACCTTTAAAACAAAGTTAAAACAATTATTCGAACCCAAAACCACATTTCTAGAAGCGCAAAAGAAATTTTGCAATCTCAAACAAAAACCGGAACAAAACATGAACGAATTTATATTAGAATTTAATGCGGCAGCAGACCTTTATCTAAAAAAAAGTGGGCAAGATATAGGAGCTAACAACAGCTCTACATTCATGGAAATGATCAAATTATCTCAGTTTTTGGAATCAATTCGTAGTGATTTAAGTCTGGAAGTAAGAAAAAACTCTCCGCCGGACTTTAAAACAGCGTGCAACATAGCCTTAAAATTAGAGGAGGCTTATTCACATGTCAATTTAAAGGACATCAACAACATTTCCAAAACTAAAGATTCTGATTTGTTAAATGAACTGCTTAAACTCAATGTAGAAAGTGCAGAGAATATAAAATTATTAACCGCGGAACTAAATAACATAAAATTAAAGGTAAATGCCACTAACAATGATACAACTAGGTTTTGCAAGTACTGTAAATCCACATCCCATACGAACCCACATTGTTGGTTTTACAAGGGCAATGAACAAAACAGCAGTAATTACGTGGACGAAAATAAAAAAATTCCTGAGAATATTCAAATCGAAAAACCAAATTTTTATCAAGGGGGAAACCAACAAGCTCAGGGAAACTTTCAGCAAACCCCAAATTACACGCACCAAAACTTCAACCCTATGCAATATTCTGCTCCTCAGTACATGTACTATGCACCACCCCCACCCCACCAACAATTTATGCCGATATCATATCCCAGTTTCGGAAATTATGGAGGCAATTTCAACGAACAGAGATCATATGACCAGCGAAGAAATTATAGAGGGCATAGAGGGGGCTACAAGCAAAATAATTATAAAAAACATGATTATACAAAAAAAAATAATTCACAGCAGACATTTGAAAACAATAAACAAGATAAAGATCATGATCAGAATTCTAGTAACAATAAGGGAAACTAAAGTCGGGACTTACATTCTCAAATACAAGGCACCCGCGTAAGTCTCACTGCGGGTCTAAAAAAAATAACAAAATTATTGCTAGTGTCAAAAGTAATGACAATTCTCAACTTCCGATTATTACTTTTGAAATTAATGGTGTTAAGATTAATGCTTTGACAGACAGTGGGACGGCAGTAACTTTGGCATCACCTATATTGTTCGAACAATTAAAGAATGCACACGTAAAATATAAAAATCTCTGTAACCAGGTAAAAATTCAAACATTAACAAATTCGACAATCTCTTTTAAGCAATGCATTAAATTAACTTTCAAATTGGAAAACGTTTTTGTATCGGGGGCATTCTATGTTACAACTCAAGATTTTGGTCGGAACTACAATATGCTATTGGGATTCGATTTCCTCAAAACAAATAATATTATCCTAGATTTTGAAGATAAAACCATGAAATTAAAAAACAAAAACATTGCACTTCAATTTCTAGAAAATGAACCTCAAAGTCTGATAAGTAACTTAACTGCTAACTCTAATGAGAATCAAAATAAAGAAACAATACGCAAAAAGAAAAAAAAACGTATCTCGCACAAAAATTTTGTTACAGCAAAACTAACACAGACAACGGAGTTACTACCAGGCGAAAAAAAAAATTGTTGCATTACTATTAGATCCAGATAAATTCGCAACTACAAATACAATACTCTTGGAACCGATTAAACATAATATGAAAATTTATTATAAAACATCAATTCACGAAATTGCCAAGGATAATAAAATTCATATAATAATCACTAACAAATCACAACAAAAATTAATCTTAACAGAGGGAATGAACATTGGCAAAATTTCTAAACATTTTGAAATAAAATCAGTTGACACTGAGGGTCAAGAAGTAACGAAGCAGGTAGTGCACATTAATAATCTGAATTTAGAGCAAGTTCGTGAACGGAGAAAAGCAGAACTTAGATCAGACGACTTTAATTTACAACATTTAGACTCGGACACAGCAGAAAAATTAAAAAAAATACTTCTAAATAATGCACATGCCTTTTCTAAGAATTACGATACACTCGGACAATCTTCATTAGTCGTCCCAAGATTTAATTTAATACATAATTATCCTCTGCAGACTAAACCATACAAAACTGCACACAATGTTAAGGAGTATGCTAAAAAAGAAATTGAAAAACTTTTGAGAGCAAATATCATTCGTAAATCCAACTCTGATTACGCTTTCCCTGTTATTTTCGTTAAAAAAAAATCTTTGCAGAAAAACGAACAGGCTAATGAAGTTAAATATCGTATGGCGGTCGATTATAGACTTTTAAATGAAATACTTCAAAATTATGCGTACCCCATACCCGAAATTAAAGAGATTCTGCGGAGAATGAGTGGAAAAAAATATTATACAGTACTGGATCTACACAGTGCGTTTTTCCAAATAAATTTACGTGAAGAAGACACTGAAAAATTAGCTTTCATAACGGAGCACGGTAAATTCTCCTTTTTAAGATTGCCTTTCGGAACGCGACTCAGTACTGCGGTGTTTGCAGAATTAATTGATAAAGTGTTGGGCCACTTTAATGAAGATCAAGTCGCTTATTTTATTGACGATGTGTTCCTAGCAGCCGACTCACTCGAAGAAATGTTAGATCTGTTAGACAAAGTCCTTAAAGCTTTTATTGAAAATAATTTAACTATTGAGCCTACTAAAATACAAGTCTGTATGTCAGAAATCGAATTTCTCGGTTTCACCCTAAACAGCGAAGGATACTCTCCTACAAAAAGAAACATAGATAAAATTCAAAATTTAGTTAAACCTAAAAATAAGAAGGGAGTTAAATCTCTACTTGGTCTTTCGAATTATTTTAGATCGCTTATTAAAGACTATTCTAAAATAGTTGACCCATTAATTAATCTTACTAAAGACAAAGTGAAATTTAAATGGTCTGACATAGAAGAGAATGCTTTCAAAGAAATCCAAGCAGCGATAGTTAAAAATCCCACATTAAAACCCCCGGATTTCTCAAAAGATTTCATTTTAATCACAGACGCTTCTAAAACAGCTATTTCTGGAATTTTAGCACAAAAATACGACGGAGAACAGCTGCCAATTGAACATTTTGGGCGAAAATTAAGGGATCCCGAAAAGAACTACCCCAGTTTCAAACTCGAACTACTGGCGGTTCATGAAGCGGTGATGTATTTCAAGCATATTCTCGCAGGGAGAAAATTTAATATTTATACAGACTCCAAAGCGCTAACGTATTTTTTAAATTTGGAAAAGCAACCAGACATTGTAGCAAGGTGGTTGGACAATTTGTCCCCTTTTAACTACTCTTTTCAGCATATCGAGTGATCTAAAAATCCTGCTGATTATGTTTCGAGGAACATTAATAATATAATTTCAAGAGAAAAATTGCAAAATTCATTGTTTACGGTAAACAAAGCTCTATCAGATGAAAACATTAAACTACAACAATTAGAAGACGAAAAATTAAATAAAATAATAAACAAAATTAAAACTGACAAACAAAACAAAACCACAAAAAAATTCACTCTCAATCAAAAAGAAATACAGTATAGAACCATTTATCCGGAATGGTCGGGGCCAGATGTATTCCGGATAACTGGTTTTTCTGGATAACTGGTTGGACATTAAAACAGCATCCACTTAATGAGATTTGTAGAATATATGTGGCTGTAACATTGTTACTGATTTCAAATTATTAGATTACTCTGATTAAGGTTCAGATCCTATCAAGATCAAAGATTAATCAGAGTTTGAAAGAAGGCAATTTCTGGCAATATCTTGGAAACAATAATACTGTATAAAACTCAATATCTAACTAAATAGGAATTTATTTCAAATCCAAGATATTGATCAAGTTGTACAATGCATGTGGTAATCTATCAAGCAATGCACATGTCAAACTAGCACTGCATGGAACTTTTTTCTGGAAAATTTCTGAAATCAGTCAGTTGGAAATATCATTCCGGATAACTGGTTTTCCAGTTAACTGGATTCCGGATAAATGGTTCCATACTGTATTAATATTAAAGCCAGGCTCTGATACAAATGAACTGTTAATTGCTCCGGATAAACTTAAAGCTGAAATAATACAGGAAGCTCATAAACCACATTTCGGATTTTTTAAAACTTATCAAATAATAAAAGCTAGATTCTACTGGTACGGGATGTACAGGGATGTAAAGAATTATTGTACTAAATGTATACCATGTAACACGACTAAACAACATCAAACTATTAAAGTTCCCACACAAAAAATAATCAAAGATAAAGAAATCGGATCAGTTTTGCATATAGATTTAATTGGTTTGCTTCCAATGACGCTACGCAAAAATAAATTTGTATTTATGATTATTGATTCCACATCAAGATTCTTGGAGGCTGTACCGGTTCGCAATTGTGAATCACAAACACTTCTAAATGTATTGAATCGCTATTTTAGTAATTTCAGATTGGCGCGATCCATAAAATTGGATAATGGCCGGTATTTTCACTCTGATTTATTCAAAGAATACATGGATTCTCTTAACATAGACCTAGATTTTACGTCCGTGAATAATCCACGCAGTAATGGGCTCTGTGAAATCAGTAATAAAATATTAAAAAATTCAATTGTGGCTATGTGTAAAAACTCTTTAGAATGGGATACCAGGATTGATTTTTTTTAAATTAATTATAACAGTACGCCGCACAGAGCTACGGGATTTTCTCCGGCACTTCTATTTTTCGGTAGAGAAATAAGAACTCCTTTTTCCATACACTTGCCCGACCAAGACATAATTGTCAAAACCTACGTTAAAAATAGAGTCCAACATATTGAGGAAATAAAGAAATTAGCCTTACAAAACCAAAAAAAAATGATGGCGGAGTACATCGACAGTACTCCAGTCCAAAAAGTAAAATTTCTACAAACGGGACAAGAATGCTACTTAAAAGTCGTGGGTAAACCAGGTGTACTTCAGCCAAAATTCTTGGGACCATTCGAGGTGGTAAGGAAGCTTAGGAATAACAATTACCTATTAAAGGAAATTGCATTCCCAGATAAAGCGACTATTAAACGCCACATAAATAAATTATTCTCACCAATGAAAGTGGAATCACAGACTATACACATAAATTCCTAGATAGGGAAGCGAGAAATTTTTTTTCTCTTTTATTGCTGTCGAGGCAATATGTATATATTTATTTTAAATTTTTATCGTTTATAGATGTCTTATTTTTCTTTAGTTTAGTACACATTTTATAATTTTCCATTATTGTTTATTTACAGTACATTGAGGACAGGTTACTATTTAAAAAAAAAAAAAAAAAAAAAAAAAAAGATCATTTAGGGAGGATACTGCAAGTTTTTTTTTTCTTTGCTACACAGTGTACTACTGAGGGATTTGGCTCGTCAGAGGGAGTTATGAACAAACATGCACGTTAAATAAAAAATAATAATAATTACGGTAAAAATAAAAACAGAGGCAGCCTTGCCAGGGTATCACCCTTTCAAACCCATTTTATACTAATTTATATAACAAAACAAAAAAAATTTTTAATATATAACCTTACCCCCTCTACTAAAAGTGAAAATAAAAGTCTTTATATGTAGCACAAAACATATAACTAATCGATTTAAAATTACAAGTCAACATCTATTCACTCGGCGACACAAATATAAATAATAATAATACAACATTTTATATTGACCAATATTTATAATAATTCATCCTTTGCTTAAAGCCACGGATTGACGAATCCACTTGAATTATTATAACAAAAAAAAATCGGTCAGATTTTACAAAATTATTTTAGTTTAATATTTGATATAATCTATAACTTGGTTAGAACAACGCGTTTCAATTTTAATTTTAGAATAATCGTACGATTTCATATTATAAAACAAACAAGTAAAAAAAAAAAAAAAAAAATTTATTAGTTGTCCCTAAGGATTAACATTTCAGATAATTAAAAAAAAAAATAATAATAATAATAAATAAAAAAAAATACCATTGAACGTTTCAATTATTACAAAACATAAATTGGATGTTTAATTTATACCTTAAATATTTAGGTAAATTATTTCATACTTAAAAAATAATAATAATAAAAAGGTGTTGGATACATGTCAATGATCATTTCAGCAATTTATTGGATGTTAAAGTCTCGTTTTTGCAGGCGAAATTGAGACTATCTGCGCAGAGCATCTAATAATGCATTTAGCTGAGATATTTCTAATTAACTAAATTTCCAAACTTTACAAAAAAAAAGAATTTGTTTAATCTTTTTTTTTTCTAACTATTATATGTAATATTTTATAAAACAAAAAATAATAAGAGAAAAGAAAAGCGAACGCTCGCTTTCGATTCCTTAAATATGTATATTTACACGTTAATATATTTTAAAATAATAATAATAAGAAGAATAAATAATTAAATAAATATTTTACAATTGCATGCACATTTTCGTTTGTGCAAAGCAACGCTCGCTTATTCTCGCTAACTTAAATTGTAACTAGAAAATCAATATTATATTAAAAAAATATATATATTATAATACATTACGTTTTTATACACAATATAAATAAATAAGTAAATATATAAATTGACGAGAAGATAGTGCGATGCAAACGGATTTGACCACGTTACACGTGTACCGATTTTTTTTTTTATAGAAAATATTAAGCAGATATACAGATTTAAACATACCCCATTTTTTTTTAAATCCAAGCCGGGTATACACGACTTTTTTTTATTTTAATCACACATGTAATCTTATTTCAACAATAAAATACAGATAGCTGGATTTTGGCGAGTAATCCAAAATCTGCACAGACACACGTGCAATCAAATCGTTTCACTGATTTTTTTTTTTTTTCTCCACTGTCAGTAATCCAGGAGTTTAGTAAACGTCACCCACAGGTGAGGAAAGATACCTAATACACGGCTTATCATTTCGCAAATCGTCCCCTGGGTACAACTGAATCCGAAGGTAGGGAGATGAGTCATTGTCCACAGGTAGGGTCATCTAGCTGTCATTCTCTATCCTTCCGCTTAGCGGTGATGGATTAGAGGGAGAAAAGATTACTGTTTTTTTTTCTTTTTCTTCTTCTGCCTTGTTTTTTTTTTTTTTTTCCCAACCCCGTCCATTCCAAGGCAGGCAGTTTAAAAGGGTATTGTGTTTGACTTTATAGATGGATATTTAAATTTTTGGTATCGAAAGAAGAAAACAAATTTTCATTTTTTCGATCTGTTTCTTTTATGAAAATATATTATTATTGAGAATATCTTTCATTCAGAAAAGTAGCCTTTTCACATATTCCAAAACAATTGTTTTAGTAAGAATGATAAGATTTTTTTTTTTTTTAACATAACATTTTCTTTATATATATATATAAAAGAATAAAGAAGTTTTCCTTTCTGCTCAAGAGAAAATAATTCATGTGAGAATTAGATTATAATGTTTATAATACAGATTGTAGTACAACAGACATGTGATTATATAGATGTGTTTTCTCTCATTGTTTTTCATATATTATATAATTTTTTTTTTTAATTGTATGGTATTCATTATCAATGCATACAGCTTACTGATTATATTGAGTATTTGTTTTAAATGATTCTGTATATTGTGTTTCAACGTATGGGTACCTAATTAGCCTGTAATAATTAAAATAAAAGATTTGCCAATTTATATGTATGTAATAACTAAAAATATAAGAGTGGAAAAGAAAATTAATTTTTTTTTTCTTTCTTCTCTCGGGCATTTTATTTTATTATTTGGCTTATTCAAATTTTCCTGCTTTATTTGGATTTGGACCTATTAAAACTCAAAATTTTAATAAATGTTTTTGGAACAATGGAAATTGAAACCAACTACACATGATAACTTGCTGAAGAAGTCATGTCTTTCATCAGATTTTTCAACAGTGAACTTTTGATTACGCTTTATTTCACCAATGTGTAAAACTTTTTTCTGGTGTTGCAAACCTACTTACACTCCAAACCTAGTGACACCCCAGCTTATCCCAAGTTCCTAGACTTTTCCATGTGAACATTTTCAGTTTTGATCTTCAATATAATACGACGATGGACTTTCATCGAGTACTTTGTGGCTATATATATATATATATATAAAAAGATACTGTGGACCTTTTTTTTTCTAATGTCGGGGGAAGAGATGATGGTGAGAAATACCACCATCTAGATCTAAACTAGCACACACTATAAAAAAAAAAGTATTTGGTATTTTTCTGCATATTAGCAGAGTATTTGGTATCATTTTAATCAGTGAACAGTGAACAATACAAATTAATGATCCATTTTAGGATCAGCGCATACAGATAGATAATTGTGGAACAAAGTGAACCACGGCAGTCAAGGAAATATTTGGTTTTCCGTTCCCACGAATGATTTAACTACACCTAATAAAAATGTCATGGAGAAAATTGTCAGAACAATAATATGACACATTTATTTATGAGAGCTTAAATAGGCACGAAGACCTCACAAGTAAAAGCATCTTTACCTCCCAGACACAGCACGGCGTCAAGAGGAATCACTATTGTACCGACGGGCCTATGAAACACTCAAGGGGAGTACCAAAATTCTCCCGCCTGCCAATGGTCATCTCTCTAAAATCAGAGGTATGGCCGAAACATGCAAATTTTCAAGAAGTTATATGTATAAGGCCTTAATTTTATGTGAAAAGGGAAGAATGATTCCATCCTTTTTTTTTTTTTTTTTTGCTCCACGAAAAGAATGTGATTTTTTTTTGAGAGTTCAGATTCAAAAAAAGATGGAAAAGTAGAAGGTTGACTGCTCTCTAACTAAAAAAACAGATTTTGAGTGTGTGTGCCAATAGATGGAAATGTACGCGCTAAGAAAAAGCGAAAACGCGTCAGCCATTACCTCCTGCTGTCAACGTTATCTAGTAATATAAGGTAACAAACAATCTTCCTTCACCATTGTTCCATTTTATTTAATTAAGCTATATTCTTTTAATAATACGAATTTACGTGTGTATGAAGATCCTACCCCGATCTAAACATAAAAAGGCTAATCAAATAAATACTTCTAGGGTATGGAACTCTGCCTTTCAAAATCGAATTTGTTAATTCAGTAAGATAAACTGTAATTCTCAGAAAATAAATGTTGAGAATACAGTTCTCAACTAGGATTGAATATTTTTATTTTTTTAAAACATTTATATTTGTTTTTAATCATATGCTTATAATTACCTTGTAAATAAACTCAATTTTATATTCAATTAATTTTAGTCAGTTTTCCTTTTGTTTACTTAATTTATTGAATTAATATTAAGTCTTTTATTTTAGGAAATGTTTTCTTTAATATTACAATCTAGGATTTAAAATAAGCCATTATATATTTAATGTTACATAACTCTCTGCAGGTAACCTTTGATGATTGTAATTGGCTCAAAGAGGATCCGAACTTCAAAAATAATTCACAACGCAACTTTTTCTTTTCTATAATTAATTGATAATTTGTCTAATAAAATTTTCTAAGTATAAATTATCATATCAGATCCTTAGAGTCATAGGTGCAAAATAAATACTATACGTCTCGGATAATTTAAAATACTCATATTAATCAATTAACAGCAATATAGTGGTAAATCCTATGCAATCAGACTTAAATTCAAATAATTTAATTGATCACTCTGTAGCATTCCATCAAATATAAACATATATAAAAGGTGTTTTGATATATTTTTTTTTCTCCGTTAAAAATGCTAATCTTATTGATACATTCATAGAGTTATTTTTATACAGAAATGCAGGAAAAATTGCAGTTATTGTTTAAGCATAAAAAAAAATCAAACAACGTTTTATATTTTTCTATAAATGTCGTACATCTTGAATTGTATCCAACTGCAACCTCAAGACGACATTTGCATGACTGTTGAGCCTCAAAAATCAGCTTAAAATGTGAACTTTAGTGACATTTTCTGTAAAATTAAATAAAATAAAAATGGTAATTCCTATTTCTTGGCATCTGAATAAAACATAGAAACTGCAAATTTTATACAATTACCAAGGCTGCTATGACTCAAGGAATTTTTCAGAGAAAACAGCCATAATTTCTTATTGAAATTTTTGCCTAATCGCACGATCAAATATGGCGAGATTTTTAATAAAAAATTACTGGTATTTTCTCTGAAAAAAATTATGACCAGTAGCAACCCCGATTTATGAATATACTGCAAATTTCATGCATTTAGGAATGAAAATGAATTCAGTTTAGGTTAGAAAATAGCAAATTTGGACTTAAGATACAAAAATTGTCAAGAAGACATGTGACCCCCCCCTCCCCCTTTCTCCCAAATAGACATGACCCCCCCTCTAAATGGAAAGCTGGATCCGCCTCTGCCAATTACGATAGATTAGCCTTTTTTCTCCCCTGGAAGTTTGTTCCCAAATTTTAAGAACATCTCGTATGTTCCCAAACTCTCACAAAATCGCTCATTTTAGACACTGCTTGCTGGTGCATTTAAAAATTTTCTTAATAAGTTCTTTCTAATTCCTTCCAAATATCTGTTCGATTTTACGATATTTGTTTTACAACATAAGAAAATTTTATTTCTTTATTTTAATTCACTGAAGAATCAATGAAGTTTAAAGTTTTATTAATTAAAAAAGTTTTAAGATTATTCTCTTATTAAATAATAACTCAATATATAGGGTAGATGTGCCTGTAATGACACCTTTAAGGAATTTCTTTAAAAATTATTTTTTAATTAATAGTTATAATTATTATATTCCACTTTTTTACTTTCTTCTATCTTTACAAGAAGAAAGTATTGGATTCATGAAAATTTTCGACTTTTGGTTTTAGACTGATTTATACGTTTTAGAAGGTCCTGAACACGATTTGACTATTTTTAGAAAATGTCTGTCTGTCTGTCTGTATGTGACAAAAATTTTGTGGGCGCTCTATCTCAAGAACTAATGCTCGGAATTTAATAAAACTTTATATTCAGTTAGTCCCTGATATAAATTGGTACTGATTAGTTTTTGATAAAAATCGGTCAGCAGGTGCTGTTGCTATGCAACATTTTTCGCGATTTACGCAATAGCTCTATCTCAAGAACTAATGCTCAGAATTTAATAAAACTTTATAATCAGTTAGTCTCTGATATAAATTGGTGCTGATTAGTTTTTGGTAAAAATCGTCCAGTAGGTGTCACTGCTACAGAGGCGGATCCAGCCCTCCATTTAGAGGGGGGTCATGTCTATTTTGGAGGAAGAGGGAGGGGGGGTCACATGTCTTCATGACAATTTTTGTATCTTAAGTACAAATTGGCTATTTTCTAACCTAACCTGAATTCATTTTCATTCCTAAATGCATGAAATTTGCAGTATATTCATAAATCACGGTTGCTACTGGTTAGAATTTTTTTCAGGGGAAATACGAGTAATTTTTTATAAAAAAAACTCGCCATATTTAATTGTGCGATTAAGTGAAAATTTCAATAAGAAATTATTGCTATTTTCTCTGAAAAAGTCCTTGAGCCATAGCAGCCTTGGTAAATGTATAAAATTTGTAGGTTCTATGTTCTATTCAGATACCAAGAAATAGGAGTTACCATTTTTATTTTTTATTTTATTTAATTTTGAAGAAAATGTTACCAAAGTTCACATTTTAAACCGACTTTTGAAGCTCAACAGTCATGGAAATGTCGTCTTTAGGTTGCAATTGGATACAATTCAAGATGTACGACATTTATAGAAAAATATAAAACATTGTTTGATTCTTTGATGCTTAAACAATAAACTGCAATTTTTCATGCATTTCTGTGTAAAAATAACTCTGTGAATGTATCAATAACATTAGCATTTTTAACGGAGAAAAAAATATATATTGAAACACCTTTTATACATATTTATATTAAAAAAGCATTATTTTATAGAAATGTTCTTCGTTTAAAGGGGGGTCATGACCCCCCCCCCCCCCTTGGATCCGCGCTTGCACTGCTATGCAGCATTTTTTGCGATTTACGCAATAGCTTTATCTCAAGAACTAATGCTTGGAATTTAATAAAACTTTATATTCAGTTAGTCTCTGATATAAATTGGTGCTGATTAGTTTTTGGTAAAAATCGCTCAACAGGTGGCCCTGCTATGCAGCATTTTGCAGGATTTACACGATTTTAACGATAGCCATATCTGAAGAAATAATGCATGGCATTTAATAAAACTTGATTCTTTTTAGTGCATGTGAAACTTGTATGAGATAGAAGAAAGTTTTGGGATTGACACATCTGAGTAGTTTAATATTATATTAATCTACCAACAATATTTAATCATGCTCATAGTCACATTTCCTAATGTGAATCGAAATTTAATTGTAAATAACAGAAATAAATGAAAACACCCTAAATTCCCCCCTTATGGAATTTCTTCAAAAATTATTTTTTAATTAATAGTTATAATTATTATATTCTACTTTTTTATTATTATAATAATCTACCAACAATATTTAATAATGCTCATAGTCACATTTCCCAATGTGAATCGAAATTTAATTGTAAATAACAGAAATAAATGAAAACACCCTAAATTCCAGTAATAAACACCCTCTGTTCCAGTAATGGGACATTCTCTGTTGCAGTAATGGCCATGGACACCCCGCAAAAAGTAATAGATAATTGATATTATGATTGTATTTAAAACTAGAATTTAAAGAAGGCATATTAATGAAATAAAATAGTAATTTTCAAGTTAATTTAACAATTACGATATCAATAATTAATAAAATATTTATGAGAATAATTCAGTTTAAATTAACTATTGTCATTATCACAAGATCGATATTTTAATTATTTTAGATAGAAGGTTTAAAATACTAAATTTCAAAGCATTACATTTATCAAATTATTGAGACATTGGGGGTTTTAGAAGGGTTAGTAAAAAAAAAAAGTCTTGGAGTACTAGTGCACGGAATCTTATTTCCTACTATTCTTAACAGTTAAACTTCCTAAAACAGCTTGATATATTACTTTTAGTAATTTATATAAAAAATATCAAATAAATGAAAGTGTGGGTTGAATGTTTTTTAAATACTAAATAAAATTATTTCAAAATAAAATTGCAGAACTGAGATTTGAGCCCCCTGATCTGCCGACTTACTAGTTTCATTGCTGCTATAAATTTAAATTTCTTTTTATGTACGTACTAGTTGTTTTGTCAGAGATGAATAATAAAACATTTAAGACAGAAAATAATCAATTTTTAATAACTTGTGTGACTTAAAAAATTGTCGTTATTTAAATGGGGGAGAGCTTGAGCCCCATGAGCCCCTCATTTTCCTGTGCCCTAAAACATTTCTCTGCTTCCTGATTGGGTGTTTATTGCCACATTATAAAATATGCAAGACAAAGTTTTAAAAAGAATTATTTGATTACAGTCTTAAAAAATTTGTTAATTACATGAAATTAATAAAAACAGGCTATTTATAAAAAAAAAAATTATTGTTATTACATTCTTGTAAGTGCAATTTAAAAAACTTAATTTGATTACTTAGCTTTTCAGTTAAATTAAAAAAAAATATATGCACTATGAAGATTACTGAAATTGCTTTATTAGTAATCTCCACATGGGGTGTCCATTACTGGAAATTGACTAATTAAGCATTCCAGTAATGGACCATGGTCCTAAAACCTTAAAAATTAATGAAATTTTGTAAATTGCCATTAGTATATAAAATTCAAAGTTTTCTATTGCTTTTAAAACAAAAACATGCAACTTTTTTCAACAAAATGAAAAAGATATAAAATTAAGTGAAGCCAGCTCTTAGCATGTTCATTAAAGATTTTCACAGAAAAACAGTGGAACTGTGAAACATTATTTTCTGCTTCCTGATTGGTTTGATTAAGAGCGTCAACAATAACCCAGATTGTAAAACATGCAAGGGGGACTAATGAAAAAAATATATATAAGCTAAATTTTTATTGGTTACTTTTTTTTAGAAACCAAAAACTTTGAAGGTGGCCCATTACTGGAAGGCTGTCCATTACTGGCACATCTACCCTATATATTACTGTATTCCTTTAGTGTAAAGTTTACTTGTGAAAAGATTTTGTTCATCAAAATAGAAGTTTTTGTGTAAAATTGAACACAAATTAACCTTGAAATATAGTTATATTTCGACGGCCGAATTTTCAGTATTCAGCTAAATAGTTACTACTCTGCTGGCCGAATATTCGGTTCACCTGTGTGCTGAATATTCAGCATTCGGCCGAAATCATTATTGGGTCATTCCATGTCAATTCAACCACAAAAATGGGATTTGTACACCCATGGTCTCCGATTTTGATGAAACTTGGTATATTCAATAAACAAATGGTATTAAATAACCCCCTAATTTTTTTTATCACTGACATCAATACTTTTTTATTTACAGCCATTTAAAATTTCTTCAAATTCATCTTTTTGCATATATCCGAGAAGCGCTAAACAAGCTGCACTTGGTTGTAAAAAAAATTCTATTTGGTTCCCATACCATTCAATTGTTTTCAAAATTTATTTACTTACCAACAAAAATATGATAAACACAGAAAAAAATACTAGAGACTTGTAAGTATTTATTTTGGTGCTCTAAAAAATAATAAATTATTATTAATTTTTATTTTTGTTCGAAAAAACATGATTTTCTAAAAATGCTAGGGTTTAATCTAGAGCTAGCCAAATAGCCAAAAAGCTAACTGAAAGCACCTTTTGCCCCCAAAGCATTTAGTGGATTAGCCAAATAGCAACAGCCAAAAAAATATGTATCATTTAAATTTTGTTGTTCCTGCCTTTCGTAAACCTGCAGCTGCCGCGTGAAAAAAAATTCTCCAACCGCCTCTGTCCCGGCAACTCACTTCAAAATTTGTCTCGTCCTCTCTGTGCAAGCATCTTACAAATAGTATGACGTCATTTGTATTAAACAAGTATTGAGGAAATTAAAAGAGTTTGTATATTTTTTGTTGATAATCCCAACTTAGGAAATGAAACCAAAATGGTTCATGAATGGAAGTTGTTCAGGCCGGTTCTGGCTACAAGGGGTAAAGCAATGAAACCAGCTGATTGTATTCTTTTTCCATAAAAAGGGCATTACTGACATATTTCCCAATGTAACTTTTTTGTATGAATTTGTAGCAAGAATTCTGTTGTCTACAGCAGATTGTGAAAGGGGATTGAGTCTCGTGAATATAACAAAACCTGACTTGAGAAATAGACTGACAATCAAAAATTTAAGTAAATTAATGATGATTAATTTGGAAGGGGAAGTTTGAAAAGAATTTCCATTTAAAAAAGCATTTGATGTGTGATGTATGGCCAAATCTCGAGAGGGTCAATCTTACAGAGTCGTGTACTGTTTGTATATTGTATAATTACAAATAATACTCATTTATATAGAAATTTTATATAAATAAAAGTTTTTTATCTTGGCTAAAGCTATTTTTATTTGGCTAACAGTTATTGGCTGCAATTAGCCAAAAAGCTACAAATCTCTTTTTCCTAGATTATACTCTAAATGCAATATCAGGGAGAGGGACAGGTATAATCTTGGAACATTATTAGGTAGCTTTCAATACAAAAAAGTATAAAGCTACCTATTGCAGCCATTCGGAGGAAAGCAGTTCCGGAAAATTTCGATATATTTTCACCGATCATGACCCCAGACCCCAAAACCACCCTCCGTCCAAATGTTGATTTATATATATATAGATATATCCATATATATATATATATATCTGACCTATGTCATACGATAACGCCCGTAATTATGAATCGATTTTGATGAAACTAATTGTGTGTATTAAGGTCACTAATGTCTCGACCGAGTTCGTTGGCCAGCTTGGTCCGCCATCTTGTTTCAAGATGGCGGCCATTTAAAGATGTAAAATAACTTAAAATCTAAAATAAATATACAAAAAATTTAAAAATTCAAATTTATTTTTTAATTACGTGTTAGGCCTTGATACAAGGATTCCAGAGCTTTTTTTGGTTTGCCTCTATCTTAAAAAATGGCTGAGATAGAGCAGTTTGAAATTCTAGGGTGGCTGACATTTTGAAACAAAACAGCATATTAACGCGATTACTCGCAAATTATTTTCTTTCATTGTTGTAATAATTTTCCCAATCATACGCATAAAACTATATATTCATATCCGTTAACGCCAAAATTGGTGACATTGGCGACAAAATTGGCAGACATTTGGCGAAATATCGCCAAATTTGGCGATCAAAATAAGTCTTCATAAATGAAGCCAATTTGGCTATTGCTCAATAATTTGGCGAATTTCTTATTCAAATTCAGTATTAACGAATCTTTTGTAAACGTTTCTTTGCATTTTAGCTTGCTGTTTTCGTGTAACATTAGCTAAAATTTTAAAACGAAGATATAGGAAAGCTACCTTTTCCTCCCGGTACAGGCCGGAAGGACTTTTTTTTAAAATGAGCCTAAATATATGTTCTATCTTATTCTGGAATAAAATTGATGGTTTTTTAAATTCTTCTGATGAAAAAAAAAAAATCGCCCAATGTCACCAATAAAATGGCAGCATCATGAATATAATTTTTATTTCACATAACTATAGTATAATTTCGGAATGTAGTTTAATAATTAAACATCTATTTAAATTAAATATTCATTTTTCTTAGTAATTTATTTTAGAAACATATTTTTTATTTATTTATAGAACTTAAAATAACATGTTCTCCATAGTTGTATTTTTCTTAATTGTCATGTATTGTGTATGTTAGAAACACTTTGCTAATGATTAATATTATTCTTTCTTGCAATCAATACAGTTTAAATGTTATTATAGAATAATTCAACAATAAGAAAGTTAAGCATTTTACTTTCAATTAAATCTGAATATAAACACAGGCTTACATACACAAACAAGAATACACCATTTTGGGCACAGGCTACAAAATTTTGAGAAACCCACCCGTGTTTGGAAACTCTTGCTTAAAATTAATATACAATTCACGAAAAAAAAAAAAAAATTACCCCCCCCCCCCCCCCCCCCCCCCCCAAGCTCACATCTTTCATTCCTGTCATAATCCTTGAAATATGATTTTCATAAAAGTCTTTTACCATGTCAAGGACATCGGGTCTCAGTTTTTTTTTCTCTTTTGGGTTCTGGTTCAGCTAATATTCTTTACTCTTTGACAAGTTTCTGAGCTTTACGAATGCATAGTCTAATACATTCAATGTATCTTTTTTTTTTTTTTTTTTTTTTTTTTTTTTTGTGTGTGTGTGTGTGTGTGTCCATGATAGTGATGGTGGAATCCTTAACAACTGAATTTGTTTTTTATTAAATTTTTCAAATGTTATTTTGTCTTTTATGATATCTGCTAATTTATCTATGTCTTCTGCCTTCTGTGCAACAAGGTCCTCTGCCATTGAATCTACTTCTGGAATTTTGATATCAAGAATTTCTTCAAATTTTTTTGCTTTTAGTCTTTTTTTTTCAAATGAATGCAATTTAATTTTGTCATATGAGGCCTTGCTTTTTTCTGCAAGAGCATGTAATTTTAATGGAGAACAATCTACATCGACAAAAGATGAATTTAGTTTTTGTATGTCATCTTCTTTGCTGCTGCTTGCAATGGGAGTGTAATCCATGTCTTCAACTTTATGTGGTGCTGTCAGAATTTGTATCTGTGTTGTTGTACAGACATTCTTCATTCTGAAATGCACTTTTGAACAAGAGCATTGTCCTACATAAACAGCATAAATTTTTATCCAGGCTTAACTTTAAGTCCCTTGAGTAAAAGATCATTATGTTGCTGAAAATTTACAGCATGCAATGTATTTTTCACATACTTTTTTTGCCTTTTGAAGGGATCACAACATTTTTTCTGAAGGGATTCAAACTTTTTCACATATACAATTCTATGATGAAAACAAATGGTATGCAAATCTTCAGTAGTTTCTGTTCTTAACTTTAAAAGTATTTCGTCTTCTTCAGAGAGATCATTTGATTCATTTACAATACCATTCTTTTTAATGTAGTTAGTCTTGTGACATTCTGTTGAAGTTTTTTTTCCCCCACATCATATGTAGTACTCCCATTTTATAAAAAGTCACAGTAATATAAAAAAAAAATTACAGTTAATCCACTGAAGATTTTTAAAGCATATATCTAATTCAGGAAACTAACACTAACTGAACAAAAGATAAAACATTTCTCAAATGCTCTCTGCATGCAAAGCAGAATTTGAGAAAGGACAGAATCATATGCTCTTATTTAAAGCTTATTGTGAGTATTTTCATAAACCACCAATAAAACCACAGTAAACTAAAAGAAAGAAAAAAATAAAAAATAAAAAAATTGATGTTGCACAATACTTTGAATGATTGCTACAGCTTTCTGGTTAACCCTAACATCTGCCTTGTAATATAAACAGGAAGCAACTAAGCATAAAGGGAAGGTAAACTGGGCCAGTTTACTTTTACAAACATATTGAGGATTCATTTTTTATATCAGAATATACTGAATTAATCCATTTTAAACCATAATGATTTTAACTGTATAGTTAAACAAATTAATTTGTTCAAAAACACTTAATTTTTTTAATGTATTTAATTTAGTTTTTAATTTGATAGGAATTATTCTTAATAACCCTAATTTTGTAATTAATTAGCATAAACACCAATATGTGTTCTAAAGACCCATATAATCCCATTTGATAATTAATTAGATCACACCTAAATATTATATCTATATTTTCCTTGAGAATTTCATTTTGTCATTTGCAAAGCCAAATGATGAAAAAAAATCATGCAAAGCATGTTTAATTATTGTTTTGTGAATGCAAGTTTTAATTCCTCTTTCATCAAAAAATTATACAAAAAATTAATACAATTTTAAATAACATATTTAAGTAATGTTTTAGCCTAGTTACATTATATAAAATAACTTTCTTAAAAATTAACAGAAATGTGGTATTGAAATTTTCATGATGTTGCCATTTTATTGATGGCATTGGGTGATTTTCTTTTTTTTTTTCTTCAGAAGGAATTAAAAAACCACCAATTTTATTCCAGAATAAGTTAGAACATATATTTAGGCTCATTTTTTTTAAAAAATGCGTCAAGATTATACCTGTCCCTCTCCCTGATACTGCATTTTTAGAAAATCATGTTTTTTCGAAGAAAAATAAAAATTAATAATAATTTATTATTTTTTAGGGGACCAAAATAAATATTTACAGCCCTCTAGTATTTTTTTCTGTGTTTATCATATTTTTGTTGGTAAGCAAATAAATTTTGAAAACAATTGAAAGGTTTGGGAACCAAATAGAATTTTTTTTACAACTAAGTGTAGTCTGTATAGCACTTCTCAGACAAATGCAAAAAGGCGAATTTGAAGAAATTTTAAATGGCTGTAAATAAAAAAGTATTGAAGCCAGAGATAAAAAAAAATTAGGAGGTTATTTGATACCATTAGTTTATTGAATATAACAAGTTTCATCAAAATCGATGACCATGGGTGTACTGGTATGGTTGAATTGACATGGAATGACCCTATTCGGTGCATTTCTAGTTTATATAGCATAAAATGTACGATAAAAAAGAAGAAAAACTTTGTACTATTAAATGGTAATTAAGGTTTTGATAACATTAATACATGAAACATTTTATTTTCATTAAAATAAAAATACTGCTGTTAGTTGAGTATTTTATGAGCACTTTCATGTTAGCCGGACCGGACGCCAGTTTTATATATATATATATCTTTGGCGCCCGGCTAACAAAAGTACCATTGTTTCTTTTTTCCCCTTTCTACTCAGCAGTTTCTATCATTACAAAATTTAAAATAAAAATATGCCACAATTATAAACAACATTGAAGAAATGTGATTAAATAATATCGAATGGTTCAATAAAACCGCTTTGAAATGTGATTAAGAAAGTGGTTGTTGAAAAACGTAGGATCAATTAAAATAAAAATCCACAAGTTAATTACAAATACATACTTAATGAGAAAATTAGAATAACTGAAGGTCTGTGGAAACTAAATGTGTTAAAATAAAAGTTAATAATGAAAACTTTTAAACAAATGTTCTTTTTTCATTATTATTAAACAACTTAGAACTGTTTTCATTTTTTTTTCTCTGAGAATTTTTTAAAATACCCCCGGAAGAAACGATAAACAAAACAATATTTGTCGTTGCCAAATATAAAAAGAATAAAATCGATTTTCTGTTGCAAACAATGAGTCACTGCCATGAACATCTATCTACGTCCATAATCACAGGTGAAAGTTTAATCAAATTTTAAATTAATTCATGGGAAATTTTAATAAAATGAAAGTACCAGTTGAAACTTAAAAAATATAATAATAAGAGAAAAGATACATTGTCATTACACCTTAACCGTCACTGTGATTGCTCTAAATGTTTTCTTCTTGAATCCGGCGTGATCACATCGTTCAAAGTGAAGAAAAATCCTCTAATTTTTTTGTCTATAAAAGGATATTTGTGATTTGAAGAGTGTTATATAACTTATTTTATTCTATTGTCTTAATTTATAAATAAAACATCAGTAAATATGGCCTTACACGTGCCTAGAGCTCCCGGCATTTCGCAGATGTTTAAAGAAGGCACTAAGGTTTTTCTTTTATATGTTTTCCCTTATTAGTTAGGAAGTTTAACAATTTTATATTGACATAGTGTGTTCGCTTGTCTTCTGTTTCTTCTCCGTTACAGTTTAAATTTGTAGTAAACGATGCGTACCCAAAACTAATTTTTTTAATGTGAATGGCATTTTCCACACCCTTGTTAATAAAATTTTTTGTCCTCAAAATCTGTATTTTTTTATTATTATTATTATTTTTTTTTTTGTATTATATGTATAAAATAATATCTTCTCCTTTTTTGCGATTTAAATGGTCAATAATCATGATTTAAAATCCATAATGGTAATGATATAGTAGTGTGCATCACAAGCACATGCCTACTCTTTTTGAAAATTTGGAATTAAAACCAATAAAAAACTTAAACGCTTGCTTTATTTTTATTTATATGGAAAGAAGGTGTGTTCTTTCAATTAGTGCTGTAGTCGTAAAATTACAGCAGAGGTAACCTTTTTTTATCTTTTTTTTTTTTTTTTTTTTTTACCTTGCTATCTCTGAAATCATGATGCCCCCTTCTTGCAATGTATCATTTTTAATAAGTAATAAATTATTCCATGGACGCTTTAAAAGATATTAACAATTACAAATGTTCATCAATCAGTTCACATTGTGAATTCAAGAATTACAAGTTCTAAAACTTAAATTCTACTTAGTAATAAAATAAGCTAAAATCGCTTACCCTTTTCTGTTGTATTACACTAACATCTTATGCTAGATTGACTGTGTCTTATACTAATATTAAAATTGCAATCATTTTCACATTTAGACATAACTTTATTCTAGAATCGACGAACACAGCACATATAAAAAATAAATAGAATTCAACTTCAGGTGATAAATAATTATTAGTTCTTTTCCTACACATGCATGTCCAAAACACTAGTGTATTCATTACACTTTAGTTCATGGGAGATGTGACATTCATCCCACCTTGCATTCTTAGAAAGGGGTCATTCCACATCAAATCAACCAAAAATTTTCAATATTCAACCTGACCATTTCAGATTTTAATGAAACCTTCAGAAATCATTCTCTCTGATGATACAATTGAGAATATACTTTTATAATTTTTTTATCTCTGTAAATTTTCATACAATTTTTTTAATTTCAAAAAATTATTTTTTGGCTTCTATAAATGTTTTTTAATTTTGAATTTCTCAAGTTCTATCAGGTGTAGAGTTGTTTGACCCCTCATTTTAAAGAGAAATTCATAAGGTTTAATTTGATATGCAAGTTGACTATGCTTGGGTTAAAAAAGTTAATTTTACAAAATTTAAAATGGTATTTTTTTTTTTAATTTTGAAAAAATGTTTTTTGTAATATTATAATCTTTATATTCTGAAAGTTTTAGAGTGGGATCAGCAGTTATAAAAAAAAAATGAATAAAACAATACTGTCTTCAGCACAACCATAAAGTTGGCGAGGTGCCAACTTTAAATACCAGCCCCAACTGGTGTGTAACATTAGTTTTTTTTAACATAACTGCTGATCCCACTCTAAAATTTTCAGAATTTAAAGTTTATAATATTACAAAAATCACATTTTTTTTCAAAAACACCATTTTAATTTTTTTTTAATTAAATGAAATTAACTTTTTTAAAACCAAGTATAGTCAACTTGCATATCAAATTAAACCTTGTGAAATTCTCTTTAAAATGAGCAGTCAAACAACTCTCTACACCTGATAGAACTTGAGAAATTCAAAATTGAAAACATTTATACAAGCCAAAAAAGGATAATTTTTCGAATTTCATTAGTAAAAATTGGCAATTATTTCCTTTCATTTTCGCAAACTAAATGAAGGGATCGGCCAGAGAAACGATCTCTTTGAAGTTCAGTTTTTAATGAAAGCAGATCCCTGTCTGAAACTTTCTCGAATTCTTTACACAGGCGCCACAGATTTTTGGCAGTTTTTTGCATAAATTAAGAAAAATTACCGGTACTTACGTATTATCCGTGCCAGTTTTAAGCCAACTGTGCCAGGCATGGAGCCAATATTACTAATTATAGTAACCCTTGTATATTTTTTTTCTTGCTACATGGTACATGCCTGGGAATAATCTGTAATATTATTCTTTCTTATTTACTATGCTATTTACCATTTATTAATTTTATTAAAATAATGTTAGTTACTTTTTAACAATGTTATAAATTTAATAAATATATATTACATTTTATTTTATATTAATTACCATTTTTAACAATGTTATTTGATAATGTTTAATATCTGCGTTTGAAAACATGATTGGCAACGATAAACAAGATTGGTACTTGGCAACCATTTTTGGTGATCAATCTCCTGGCACATATAATACGTAAGTAACAAATTACCGCCCGAATTTTTCAAAAATCACGTAGTACGATGCATAATTTTTTTTTTACATATGCTCAGAAATTTTCAAATTGATATCTTAGTTTTCTTAAAATTTGCTAATTAGTAAAATAATTTCGAATTCGTTCATTTCTGCTTGCAAATCCACAACAGAAGTTCTTTTCTGTAGCCATTTTAATTTAAAAGATGGCATTTTTGATGCAATGTTTAATGAGAATCTAATTAATATCATGGGTAATTATCAAAATATGAAAATTCTGAGACTCAGGTGCATATGGCCAGACCTTGGACTATCCACACCTAAATTTTCAGACTTCTAGGTGGGCTAGATTTTGCTAGCCATCGCAGACAAACACACAGAGCGAAACTTTCGTTTATTAATATAGATAATGGCTTTTGTTGCTAGCTTACTCGTTGTGAGAGATGTATTTGAATATAAGGAAATTTTGAAAGCTAAAGGCGGTATGTTTCACACAATAGGCCTATTTTTGGAGTAGATAGAAATATTGTTATGTTATTTTTTTTTTTTGAGAAAAGTTGGTTTAATTCTGCTGTTGTGTGAAATAAAGTGCTAATAAGTATGATTTTTTAATATGTATATGCAGCTATGCCGGGGATCTGATATAGCGCGGGTGCATTTTTTCCCTGGATTTCAAAAACCTAGCTGATTTTTGCAATTTATGTATCAATGTTTGTTTTTTCAATTTATGGATAGGAATTTCTGATTTTTTAAGTTGCATATTTTTTTGGGTTTCCTTATTACGACTTGCGCTATGTTGATTGTTTTTATTTTTATAAAAAAAAATTTGGTTTAGTTCTGCTGTTGTGTGAAAAAAAGTGTGATTTTTTAATATGTATATGTTTCAAAAATGAATATTCGCTTTTTTTCTTTTTTTTTAATATCGGTATAATTTACATCCCCCCCCTCCCATTTTTTGTGTATTTGAATGCCTACTTATGATTAAAATTTCTTGATTTTGCTTGAATTCCTTTTTTTTTTATTATGTTTAATCCCTAAAAAATTTTTAATTTTGAAATATATAGATAATAATTTTTAAAAAAAGGATTTCAAGCAAAATGATGAAATTTTTTATCTGTGACCACTTGGCAGAAATACTTGTTGGCCAAACAAGATGGCAGACTAAAAATTTTGCGAAAAAATATGCATATTTAGTAGTGAAAACCTGAAATTTTAAAACAAAAAAGCTTTCAATGCAATGGCCATATTACACCAACCATTTTCAAAATCCCCCTATGCTAAACAGGTGAGGGCTAAACACGTTTCCCGTTTCTGAGGAGAGAAGCCTTATAAAAACATTGAAGCATACGCAATTAGATGATTTTTGAGTGGAAAAGAGAATGTGAATTTGACAGAATGTGCTTTTCACTTTAAAAATATATAGATAATCAAATGGTTTCTTACCGCAGAAACAATGAAATTTTTATATTTAAAAGAGGATTCCGTAAAGTTTTAATAGTGTTTACTGTAACAGAGATTTGTTTATGAAAAAATTGGGTCCTTTGGATCTTTCACAAAATTCTTTGTCTTAAAAATATATATGTACTCTTCACAAAACTTTTTCCTCTCCAAACTGAACATTTTAGATATATAAAGAAAATGTGTATTTTACGTACATATATCTTCTTAAAAATCTATAAACAGGAACCTGAATATAACAATTATTTCTAATTACCAAAATTATAAATAGATTTTTTATAAATGTAAAAAAAAAAAGTATTTCAAAAAAGTAGGACACTGGGAGAAAAGTCTGGACAGACCCCTCCCTGTGTATTTTTATGTCCAAGTTTAGAAGCTATTGTCCTGCTTTTTTGTTTGTTTCCCTGTCCCACTTTTTGTGACACCGAACCTGGCTATGTTTATGTCATATATAGATGTACTATTTATGTCTTATACACATGTCATATATAACTAAACTTAGCCATATCTATATTTATAAATGAAAAATGTTTGTGTGTGTATATGTTGGTCCGGATGCAGTGGTGGTTCATTTTTTGATAATTAGCTGAGATATTAATTAACTATAAAGAACATCGGGAAAATGGCTAGCTTCCTTCATTCTACTGATTGGAAATCGAAATCGCCCGCCTTGAGGACCCGCTTGTGGCTTTTGGTCAGGACGAGCCCCGAGCTGAAGGCAGAACTACTGATTGGACCAGCACATCTCTGGACTTTCCTTGGTTCTTCATACAGATGAAAGCAAAGTGCTTATTTTTTTTTCTGCATTTTGAAACCTCAATTGCCGGATCTCCTGCACAGTTTAAAAAGAAAAAGAAATTCAATTTATTTATTTTTTAAAATAAGTAAAATTGCAGTATGAAAAGAGCTTCAAAAAAGTGATTTGTTGAAAAATCTAAAATTTTGACCCATTCCTCAGTACATATTTCAATGTTTGAAGGATTTCTTCAGAAATTCTTGGTTTTCTTTGTATTTGACCAATATAACTTTTTGTTTTTATATTGTGTACCATGTATTCAGTCATATTTAATTTTAAAAAACGTTTTTTTTTTTTTCAGCATTATCTTGGTCTTGATGAAGCTGTATGTCGTAATATTGATGCATGTGTGCAGCTAGCTGATACTTTGAGGTCTACATATGGGCCTTATGGTAATGAATTAAATATTTTTAGAGCTTTTTATGTTATAAAGATTATTATAATTTACTTAACGTATAAATTTAATTCTATAACTATTATCTGTAATTCTTATAACTATTTGAAATTCTATAATTAATATAAAATTAGTTTAATCCAAAGGGTCATTCCATGTCAAATGAACACGCACAAAAAAAAGACATTTGAAAATATCATAATTTTATGATATTAAGTTCAGTTGTTAGGATCATGGAATACTCGATGATAAATCTATTTTTCTTGGTTTTAGAGATAATTAACTTCAAAGATGGACAAAAATCGTAAATCTTTGAATTTCTTGCACTAAAAATTTAGTCATACTAGGTTCCTTAATTGCCAGAGGAACTTACTTCTTGTGTCGTTAGAAAATGTTTGAATTGGGCTTTCATATGATATATTACAAGCATGTATTTTACAAAATTTTAATTTAAAAGTAAAACATTGACCTTTTTATATTTCAAAATCTGACATTTTAATTTTTTGAAAAAATATCTATGTTACTCTTATTTATTTTCTTTATTATCTGAGCACATCACTTTGGGAAAATCATGGAATGCTAAGTTATAAATTAAAATGCAAACTGTTGTACACTAATTTCAAGTGACAAATTTAGGCCTCTTACATTCATATTGTATACTGATCTGTATTACTTATGTGTTATGTGTAGATGTAAGTATTAATGGAAAAAAAATCATTTTTCATGATAAAGTTGTTTTTGTGACTAGGGTTGGGGGAGAAAGGCTGAGGAAGGTTTCATAGCTATGTAGCAAGTAAATCTATGTATCTTAGTAAACAAACTACTGAGTCATTCCAAATCAAATGAACACAGACAACATAACCTCTTAATGCTTCAATAAAATTTGGTGGTAATTAATAGTATCATTGTATAATTAAAAATTTAGAAACTTGATGTATAAGGTTACAGGATAAAACTTAGAGCCAGTAAAAAATTAAAAAAAATAATTGAAGTGATTTTCTTTATTTTATTGTAGCAAGTAATCCAGTTGCGCTAAACAGGCAGGTTTGGTTTCATTTTAAAATTTGTTTTGTAAACTTTAAAATGATATGCAACATAATGGCAATGGGTATTATATTAAAAATATTTTCTTAAATTTCAAATTAAAATTTAAAAAAAAATAACATTTAAAAATATTTTTTCAAAATAAAAAGCTGCTTTCAGGATTTTTTGTATAATTTTTAATTATCAATAGTTAAGATTTATTTAACAATATAGTATAAAAGAGACCTTATTAGTTTTTTTTTCTTTTTTTTTAAATCTTAAATAAAATTCCTTTTTTATAAATGTTATCATAAATTTTCTTCTAGAGGCAGTATAAGATTCAGCTGAATTTCAATCACAGCAGATTATGCTGCTACCAATCAAAGTATTAATTAATGAACAATCGACTGTTAAACTCCTCTAATTCTATAGCTAATAGTTCTCAAAATGCTCTTTTATGGGCTCAATGTCAGAAAGAGTTTGCTATAATAGATTCTAAGATGGCAGGCATTATTCATAAGGGAATTACTGCTGTGCATCAGCTGTTAAGGCAGGTGTTCAGATTATTTTACACGCTTTAGATCAGGCTAACACTTTTAGTCAACAGGCTGAAGTCTCATTTAATTAATCTGAAAGTGCTACTAATCAAGGCGAGATTTTATGCAGGTTATTAATAAATGTAGTTCTTTTTTTTTTCTCACAGTGCTATAAAAGCTGTAGAATTATATAAATGTATTTTAATTGATTGGAATTTTCAGAAATCTCTTGTAATTCCTGATAAATTATGTGATTGTTATGAATGAAATATTTATTATGTCATTGATTTATTAATTTTAGATACTTTCTGTTACAGGCATGAATAAACTTATTATTAATCACCTTGAGAAAATGTTTGTTACGAGTGATGCTGCTGTGATTCTTAATGAATTGGAGGTAATTATAAGTTGCTAATACATATATTTTGAAACCTGTTCAAAATATGTTCTTCCTAAGTTATAAATAATAAATCAAATATATGTATGAATATGTAACTTACATATGCAACATTTTTTTAAAAATTCCGTTACATGTGATTTATTCTGTTGAGCCGATTCAGATATACCAGATGTCATAATCAACAAGGTTCTCTGGGTGAATAGTGTCTGCCCCATTTGTCTAGGATTACTCAGTTGGCAGAGCATTGGCAGCTTAAGGCTGTTCTCAAATCCAAAGGAGCTACTTTCTGGCCCAATTTGAATTCATTTTTATTCAGAAACGGATGAAATTGGCAGGTGTAATTCTGAAACTTTGTAATCGAAATTTCTATTTTTTGGTAAAAGCAAAAGGTCTTTCAGAAAATACTGTCAGTCTACATTTTGGATTGAATTCCCGAGGCAGTAAAGCAAGAAAGGTGAAAATCATGTCATCATGTGACACAGATTGCTTATAACTCAACAAGTAATTTATTTTTTAAAAATGGAAAACTCATTTCGATTCCAAATAGCTTCCATAGTCAGTCCCGCCAATTTTATGCTTTTGCATTTAAAAATGAGTCAAAGTTTTGTGTTGTTGAGCTGGTCATTTGAGAACCACCTTAAGGGGAATCTTCACTCCTTTTGTAAATCGCAGGCGAGTAGCGCGACCTCTTGTGTTAAAAGGCAGAAGATCCCTTTGCATAGCCTTTTTACTACAGACTTCTTCCGCTGCCGAGTGACCAGGATATAGTTCTTATTTCCCTTTCCCCGCGAAAAGTAAACATTCTTCTTTCTAGTAGTATTTTTACCAAGGGTGTATGGTGGAAGAGGTGAAACTTTGTAATCCACATTGGACCTTAGAATAGGATGATAGGGGATCAAGCAAGAAAGAAAGAAAAAAAGATACCGTTTTTCAGATAAGGAAGGAAGAAGGAAAATTTTAGCTAAGTTAGGACATTCGATGCTGGATGGAAAATATTTATTTTTGAGACAATCGATGTCTTCGAAGTACACTCAACTTCTTTTAGCGAATAGATTGTTTTACTTGCAGTAATATTATACATAGTTGTGCATTTCCAATGAGAATACGGTATTTTAATATTTCATTAAATTAATTATTAAGTAAATGTATCAATTATAATTAAAACACATAATAACTCAATTTAATAATAAAAAAGAATTAAAAAGTAAGAAATCAAACATCAGTGGCAGAAATAGTGAGGGAGGGGGGGGGCGTTGCCATTTTCAATTCTTGGCGCTAGATGCGAGAAAATACCCAAAAACGTCCTGAAACAAACTGCTGTTCATAGGTGATTTATAACGCTAGATTATTATATTCTGTTTTCTTAAATTACAGTAACTGATGAAAACTTTAATTTATTAGCTTTTTTACACACTTCTGTTTAGCTTATAGATGTAAAGATGAAATTTTGTAATCGATATTTTACTCACTTCCTCACATGCTCACATGCCTTATTTGAAATCAAGTGTTAAAACATATTTCTGATGGTAATCAGAGTTAATTTTTATGTTTTTTCTACTTTCCTTATTTTAAGTTTTTCGTTATAAAGATAATGCAGCGATAACAACAAAAATCTTCAGCATAATTTTCCTTATTTTCTCTGAATCAACGTTTTAGATTTTTTCTCCACTTTTTCGGTACTAAATCGATTTTTTTTTTTATTATTATTATAATCAAAATAATATATCCAATCCTTATCAATTTAAACTACATTTTTCCATTTATCACGTGCCAAATAATTTTCATACAACAATCTATACATAGCATAATCTATACATCTTGCATTGAGAAACAGGTTTTCGCATTAGGTTGTAAACATTGTTTTTTTTAAAGCTTTAAATCAGATTTTATATGTATTTTTTTACAGTTCCTATGGAGATGCTTAAATATTTTGCGATACTAGTTCAAAAGGGAGTTTGATGAGATGCGACTTTAGATATGAAAATCGGTGAACATTACTTTGTTGTGTATGCTTTTTTTACCCTTTTCCCAGTCAAATGTAAACTTTGACATTTCTTTCCTTTTTGATTAATTATGTCACTTATTTTACAAGTAGAAATATTAAAACTATGCTTTTCACAACTTTTTTCAAAAAAAATAATCGAATAAGAGTATTTCTCTCCGTACCGCCAATATATAGCCTTCGATGAATATTTTCAATGATGTAAACGATAATTAAATGCCAGTCCAAATTAATACCATATAGGTTTTATTAGCCCCCCCCCCCCCCCCCCTTCAATTTAAATCATAAAGAAAATTTAAATCTTTACAAAAAAGTGTGTTTAAAAATTTTTGCATTTATAAAAAAAAATATTTCATTTTTAAGGACTTTTCCCTCAAATAAAAAGTATGGATATTGTTGTATAAATTATGCAATTACAGGTAAACATTGCGTCATTACATTCGTATTAAAAATATTACGTATTTTTTAGACATGCAAATAAGAAAGACAGTGAAACTAGGTGAAACTCATAAACTTCTGGTCAAAAAAAATTTTAAGATCTGAGAAGAATTCCATATTCAAGCAATATTTTAACTTAACTTACTAATTAATTTAAAGTATTATATATTTTTAAACTGTTGGAATGTGTGAGGCTAAATGTCTATAATATTTCAGTTTATATTTTAAAAAATGCAGTAAAAACAATCGTCCACTTTGACACGTGGGACACGAGTCGATGTATTGAAGTGACCACTGAAGTGCTGAGTGTGTTTATATATATGCAGTTCTGATTCGTGGATTTTGTGTTGCAAATATAAAAAAATGAATGGCACTTTTTGATGCAGAAATTTTCTTACGTTATTCATAGATTATGGAACATTTTCTAACCACACAGATGTATCTTGCACTTATCAGCCCACTATGTAATTTTCAGTCTGAAAAAAAAAAAAAAATGCGAAGGTCGTTCTGCACATAATTCATTTCTGCGAAATTGGCAAGGACTGATAATTTCAACATTTCTGTAGATTTTTGCCCTATCCCGGTCTCTGAGATTTCTGTTTCTCCCCTTTTGTCTCCCTCAAGGCCGAAACTAGGGAGCGAGCCTGAATAGAAGAGAAAACAAGGAGATTTGTTCCGTCTTTCGGTACAAAAAGCAATTGAAGAAATTTGGGCCAAAATGTTGTGCAGCTAACAACTCTATAAAAAAGCATTCTTTAATTTTATCCTCTGCTTTGAACAGGGCTGGTTCCTACATTAGGTGAGACCTAGGAGCACCAAAATAAAACTTGATTAACGAATTCCTCCAAGATACTCTCAAGATCTGAGAGTATACTGTAATAATTAAATTCTAATTGGGTCGGTATTAAAACGTATTGTGATGACAAATTTTGCATGTTTTTTGCTTTTCTGCGTCCTTGTAAACAAAAACAAACTCTTTCAAGATACTGGCAGGTCAATTTTTTGTTTTGAATTAGTTCAGTATTTTTGATATTATCGTGATAGAGAATTTACATTATATTTGCACACACATCTATATGTAAACGAAGTAATTATAATAGGTCGATTCCTAAAGAAATAAACCATATTACAATTATTTAAAATGATAAATAAAAGCAATGGTTGATTGATTGATTTTATGACGGCCAATTATCTACACGAAGGATATAGGCCCTAGGGGGGGAGTGCCCTGCGTGGGTGTCTTTCTAAGAGATCCTAACCCGTATTTACGGCAAGGTTTGAAGAAAACCATGGAAAACTCAAAACGGTTAGGTCGACGAGCGCGACAGGGGTTTGAACCCAGCACCTCCTGTCTACCAGCTTTGAGAGCAGAACCTCGTGTGTGTGTGTGGAGGGGGGGGGGGTGGGGAGAGGCCAAATTCATACTTGTTCCGGGTGAAAAAAAATCGTCACTTCGAACTGTTACCCCTCTCCAGGATACAAATGTTAAAAATCTTTAATATTATTAAGTTAAAAAAAATCGTTCCCACGCTTGTTAGTCAAATTAAACGATAGAAAGACGATACAAAATATTAATTTTTAGTATTTAATTATTAATATTTAAATATCAAATATCATTCTCTGCACAATACTGCTAACAAATGGCATTTCTAGCGGGTTTTTTATTTCTTTTTAGTGAAAAATAAAATTTTGTTCAGTTTAAACACGTATCAAGCGATAATTGCCTACAAATGGTAACGTATTATTCTGAGTGGCCCTGTATAGGAATTACTATTACATATGCACCACATGGGTGGTCCCAGATAGCTTTCGTGCGGGCCACGCCCGCCAGGCCTGTGTCTGGAAATTTCGGCCCATGCAGATCTCTAGATGGAAGCTATACAATTAAGTTATAGCATTTTCAGTTGTGATAATAGCGCAGAGAAACTCAAAAACATGCATAAATTTTATCATATTTTATACAAAGCTTACAGAAGTTAGAAAAAGAAGAGAGAAATAGACAGATCCGAAGTGATAAATGCTTTTCAACTTTGTTGGAAAGTATTAAAAATCAGCGCTTTATTTCTTAAAATTGTTAATTTATTAGCGTGTTCATCCTCATAAAATATTAATAAATTTGGAAAAGTATGCGTCTTCCCGCCAGGGTTGTTGTTTTGTCCACTTTTTTGTAAAAAGCCCGAGACGCCGGAAGAAATTGGACAAAATTGGACGAAATGGACTAAATGAAAATCTGCTGATTTTCCATATGTTTGACATATAAAATTATTGCTATGTTGTGATAGAATTATATTCCTACATTATTTATTAATAATAATTTTTTTTTTCAATTAATCATTTAATTAAAATAGAATGACTGTATACTAATAATAATCTTATAAATACACAAAGAAAATGTTAATTAGATGTTGGAACAATTAATTTTAGATAATATTTTACTGTAAAAATAATCTTATGCTACATATGTCAAACAGTTTTGATTAAGTTGAATCAGAACCTAAACCAAAACTGAAAACTTGAACAGAAACTAAAAACCTAAACCAAAATTTAAAAAGCTGGACTTAAACTTAGGTTCTCTTATTCATAGTGAATTTTATCAGTGGTAAACTTTTATTTTAGCCTATAGTTGTGTCTAAAAATTCCAATCATCACGTAGGTAAAGGACTTCTAAATCTTATGGTGGTGTAATGCATCAACTTTCTAACGAAACTCTATGGAACAGTCACATTAACTAAAAGAAATTTTTTATCCTTATAATTTTCTACTTCTTATTAATGCCCTCCCCCCCCCTCATAGTGAAATGTGTATATAATGAATGTTTTAATGCATATATTACATTATTAATGCCATTACAAGCACAGGTTTCCTTTCAATGTTACATTTTCTTAATTAACATTAATTTGTTATTTCATCATATGACTTATATATATATATATATGTGTGATTTGAAGCTGTGAAACATTTAATTTTTTTTTAATTTCTATGTTTTATTTTCGAAACTGATTATATTAATTGCAGTAGAACTTCCATATGAGAGATACACAAATTAAAATTTACAGCAAATGTTTATGTTTTACAATTGCTATTTAATACATTATAACTTAATATTGATATACATTTTATTTATAAACATGTTTGCATAAAAAAGCTTAGATGAACTGAACTTAGTTTTTCATTTTCACACAAAATATTTCACATACCGCTGTGTATACAAATATGTATATGTGATATTTTGATATAAAAGTTGTTTCTTGAATGGGAAGAATCAATATATTTATTTATTTTTAAATTCTGCATTTTTAATTTAGAATTTTCAATTTATTAATAGTGGACAAAATGATATTTTGTCCGGGACGGTTTTTTCCAGAGTGGAAAAAACAGGACAACCCGGCCTCCCACATCCCTACTATGCGTCCCGTTGAAAATAAAAGTGGGGGAACGCTTGAGATAACATTAAAAAGTGAAGGGACGCCCCCCCCCCCCCCCCTTCACCCTCGACTACAGCACTGCGTAGGTGTTCGGAAACATAGTAAAACAAATTGCAAAATTATAAGCACGAACGACTTTAATTATGCATAAAAAGCAGAGTGATTATACAACGAAAATTCCAAGTCAGAAAGAGTTATAAAATACCAGACTTCTAAATAAAAATAACATAATTATATCAACATGAATGAATAACAAGAACGAAAAATCATGCGTCAAGCATAGATTATGTAACACTTTCCAACGCTTCCAAAATAATTTTACGAATCATACTCTTTTATAAGCTAAAAGATAACATCTAAGTAATCCGAATACTTTATTCAGCCCTGTATAGGATCTATAGATTTGTATATATACTACATAGGATGCTAAATTTTAGTTCAGTTAGGAAACACGTAGCACAGTTTAAAATTCTCCGTCTGGAGTTAAATAATACGGAAATGTGTTCCCGAACTTTTGTACTTCCCTGTATAGGATCTACAGAATTTATACACACCACGTAATATACAAAAAGCGATTTAAAATTAAAATCGCATTCAGTAACTTAAAACGCACTTCCAGGAATTATTGTTAACATACAGTAGAGAATTCTTTTGTGTGTCCCTGTAAATGAACGATGACTGCTATACACACAATATTCTGTAGTAAGTCTCTTGTAATGCACCTTATATAAATTTCAATGCGTTTAAAATAGTGAAACATTATTTAAATAAACCGCAGACGATTTTTCTCCATAGACGTAATGTAACGGAATTCTTTTGACTGTCCCTGTAAAGTAAGTATAAGTGCTATGCACACCCTATTCCATATTAAGCTTCTTCTAATGCACCTTAGTGATATATATAAATTTCAATGCGTTTAAAGTATTGAAACATTATTTAAATAAACCGCAAATGATTTTTCCCCATAGACCGCAATGTAACGGAATTCTTTTGAGTGTCCCTGTAAAAAAACTATAAGTGCTACACACTTCCGTTGAAATAGGGAACATGCTATAGATAACGATTATAACATATAAAATTTGCAGGGCAATCCGAGCATATTTACGGGAGTTAGAGCACGGACAGACGGCAGACGGCCAGACGGCCAGACAAACCGAAGTCATAAACACTTTTCAACTAGGTTGGAAAGTGTTAAAAAATAGTGGAATAAAAATATATTAAACTGAGAAAACTGCGATTAGTTGAAAACTACTCTGCATAGCAGTAAATTCTTATGTTGCAGGTATGTAGCTATGTATAGGTATAATAGACGAAAAATAATATATGTTACGAAATTCTTATATGCAAAAAAGTAAAATAAAAAAATAATTAAATAAGTAAATGATAATTAAATAAGAAGATATCTGAAAGGTGAAACAAACTAGTTGAAAAAAAAAATCATATCACAAATGACTGACTGTAATTAACAAAAATTTGTTTTTTACAGCACCAAAAACAAGCTTGAGATATGAAATAAAAAAGAAAAGAAAATGTAGTCACAAGAAAACAAAAGAAAACTTGAAAGCCAATGGTCAACATCCATTTTCCACAACTTTTCTATAAACAGGAAGATGTTTAAAAAGAGAAATAATGCAAAAAAAGAAAAGAAAAGAAAAGAAAGAAATAAACCGTATAGCAAATGACTGAACGTAATTAATAGAAATTGGCTTTTCACACCATCAATAACGAACCTGTAATATTGATTATGAGAAACGAAAGCTTGTGAACTCAGAAAACAAATTTCGATTTTCCACAAAAGTAATGTTTTCCAAGATTTCGCTTCCTAACCTGACTGGGAGGGGCAGAAAAGCCATAAATTAATCTCACTCCTCTTTTTCCCCTTCATTTTGTTACTTGATACTTATCTCGGGGTATTTTCTCCTATGCCACCCACAACACAACCAGCTATACTAGAATAATGTATCCCTCCGCGCCGTCAGTTTCGAAATTAGCTTGCTTCCAGAAATTTACTCATAGCTCGGCTAAAAACTTATAAATTAATTGTTACTTTTTTTCATAGAAAAGAGGAAACTTTCAGGTTCTATATTCATTTTCTCTTTTCTTTCTACGATGCTCCAAAGATTTTTTATCATTCCTTAAAGTAAAAACTTCGTGATTTTGCCAATTTCGCCAACTTTAAGCCAAGTTTTAAAATATTTTTAAACATTTTAAAAATAATATAGCAAATAGACTTAGTTATCAACCTTCTATTTTATCGAATGCAAAAATTCCCATTCCGTTATGCAAAATATTACGCTCAGAAAGAGTAAATTAAATTTCTCCATAGGTTAACATGGGATGCTTTTTAATGGCCGCTCTCTGTGAAGAATCCCCTTATGTCAAAGGTCCCTTGTTCGATTCCTGACATGGACACTTTTTCACTCGGTTGGAAAATTTCTGTTCATGTAATTTATTTAACAATTAGGAATATGATTGTTTTAAAATGTTACTGTATCATGTTGTATTTATGTTAAAAATAGGTAACTCATTCAGGCATGAGATTCTTCTGCGGTTTTCCGCTTTTTTGTCATTTTCCGATTTTTTACCATTTTCCGATTTTCTAAAAAAAACTGAAATTCGCCTAAAGATCGCAAAAAAAAAAAAAAAAACGTGAATTTCACCAAAGGATCATGAATAAAAAAACCGCATATTATGTCAAATGAACGTGTGAAAATCGCCAAGGGATCGCGGGGAGGAAAAACGTAAAATTGGACAAAAGATTGCAGAGAAAACACTAATTTCTTCAAAGGATTGCTGAAAAAACTCAAATTTTCTCAAAGGATTGCTGGAAAAGCGCGAATTTCTTCAAAGTTTACTGCTTTTGATTAAAAGATTGGAACCAGATTTCTTTTAGTAGTATAGAAAATTCGCCACAAAATGCCAAAACAAATTAAATTTTAAATTATGCAAAAAATCCAAAAACTGTCTTCAAGCTGACTGGTAAAAATGATTGTCCTGGAATCGGCAATAACCATGCACTGATTAGTTGATGTGTGCCACCAATAATATCCTTAAAAAATTTATTTAATTCCTTTAAAACTTATTTTTTATTTTAAAAAAGAGTAGGAACTCTGGTCTATCATTTATTTAAGGTGCTTGCAATTATTAGCATATACTTGATTTGCTGTTTCAAGAAAAGTGTCTTACTATTTTCCAAATTTCAATTACAAAATCTTAAAGCCAATGAAAGATTTTATTAATGTGCTGTATCTTGATTTACTCAAAGCTAAATTGATGTAACATATATATATATATTATATGGAATATATATACATATATATATTAATGCCAATTATAATATTTGTTGCACTTGAAATTCATAACTATTATTGCTGAAACGTCGTTCGTGTAGTTTTCAGCTTGTTTGTCAATCTCATCCCTGGACTCATTAAACACAATTTAATATTTTCAAAATTTGTGTGCAATAACTTAAAAGTTGATTAAAAAAAATGTTCAATAAGAAAAAAAATAAATAAAAATCTTATTCAAATGTTTGTACTGCATTAGCATTTTCTTTCAGAACAATAATCTCTAAAAAAGTTTTTTTTTTTTTTTTTTAAACCTGATTCTTATCATAAAGTAAATCCATAGCTTGTTAAATTTTATAAAGATGTTTCTGTTACTTCATAGAATCAATCTTAATAGAACTAAAATCTCTACAGCATATCAACTGAAAGCTGCTGATGTAGAACATAATGTTGGTGAATTGGGTATTGTTTTGAAGAAAATTCTTATCATTGAAATATCTATTATAATAAAATGCTAAATCATTTCACCCTTTTAAATTTCGAATTTTTTTTTAGAATTTGTTCTTAGAGAGCATTTACATTGTAACTACCATGCCAAATTTCAAGTTTCTAGCTCCTTCAGTATTGCGAAAATCGTAATTTCAGAACGTTTTTCGCTCCTGTATCGCCCTGGGGGTAGTGGTACCAACATAAAATATAGCCTCTGTTGGAGTAGGGATTGTCACCATCACTTTTGAAATCGGTTCGATATTTTCCGAGATTACACCCTGCAAACAAACGTTATTTCTTTATAATATTAGTATAGATTATAAATGAGTGTTTAGTCCCAGAATTGAGTGACAATTTTTCTGCAAAAAAATAAGTATAACTTAGAAGATCTTGATAACGCAAACCTAAGAACGCGAGGTTATGCTTTGTATAGAATTTTGCATTATATAGACCACATTTCACACATCATTAAACTTAATTAGTAAACATGGCCAAATATGTCTGAAACATTAAAATACAGTAGAGTAACTTTATATTGTATTCCTTGTTATCAGAAGTTGTGTAGATTATAAATTTTTACATATTATAGTTCATTCCACACATTGTTAAATTTACTTTATAAACATGGTCCAAATGTGCATTATATTACACCAAATCATACATTATGTTACCCATTTTCAAAATTTTTTATTGTAATAGCAATTTTTTCATTAAAAAGCTTTTAAATAAGGAGATAAAGTTGGAACTAATGTATCCAATTTAGTCCTCTACAGAGAACCAATTTTTTTATAATGCGGCAATGCAGGTGTTTCTTAACTGCAAAATTCATAGTTTACGTCTGAGAAGCTGTGCGTTATATAGAGAATTGCATTATATAGAATTGCATCATAAAGATCTTCTACTGTATTTTTATTGCTGCATATAATTGTCTTTCTGAAATTGAAAAAGCTTTTATTTCTATATTTTTCTTTCTAGATCATAAGAGACGGTAGTCTCTTGAGTGACGCAGCGAAAAACCGAAAACCGTAAGCCCAAAACCGAAGATTCCGTCACTCTCATATATACAGCTAGCAGGACATCAAAGGAAAATCGAAACGCCGACATTTAATATCTCAGTAAATATGAGGCATACCGTTTCGATTTTTTCACATTAGTCTTATATCTATGGCCTAACTCTATCCTGAAATTTATAGATTTCTACATGCAGTAGATTTTGAGATCTGGAAACCAATTTTTAAGCGAAAATGGAAAATGTAATGGTGTAATGGGCACAGAGGTGTTATCTCGAAAATGGATCGAACGATTTTTTTTAAATTAATATATTATATTAATCGCTTTTAGATGAAGAGAGTAAGATTTTGAGCTAACGTAGGAAAACTCTTGTTTTTTATATAATCCAGCTTCAAAATCGGACTCTTTTCTTATGCTTTTTCTGGTAGACTAACATTAAAGATTTTCGGCCTTTTCACCCTTTTTTATTCCTGCGCGGTCAGGATATTCATGGGTATCACGGTTATAGTTAAAGGCGATTTCGCAATCATATCTGGCTGAAGAACTATTTAGATTTTTTTTTTTTTTTTTTAATACGAAAACAGTTTTTAATGCAATTTTTAATATGTAATATATATGTATTAAATTAAATTATTGTTTGTATATTTTTCTTTTTTGTTATAATAAAGAATTTCTTATATCAAAATCTTCATTAAGTCGAAAAATATTTAGATTCCTTGATTAAAATATTGAAATATTTTATAATTATACATATACAATTTAATTGTTATTTATATTTAATTTGTGATTTTTTAAAGGAAAAAAAAGATTAAGATTTTTTTTTATCAATTAATTTGCGTAACAAGGAATCATTCAAAATGAATCAATCATCAGTTTGTTTTCTTCGTGTGCGATGCGATTCGCTGCTATGAACATTTTTTGAAGTGTTGAAAATCAAATTTCACAAATACTTCTAACTTCTATTAACAAATACTTCATGAATATATTTTTAATTCCATGTTGTTTATGTACGATAAAAAACACGTTTGTAAGCTTCTGTTTCATAGTATAAGAATCCAAACATTCAGTGAAATGCGTATATTTGATCAGCTATATAAACAAATGAAGAATACAGTACCTTTTTTTTTTCAATTTCATTTCTTAAATTTGCATTTTAAAAACAGATAATAAAGAAATATGTATTTATCTTCTAATATTTATTTTCCTAAGTCAGAGAAATGCAAAGTTCTACCATTGTTTTTTTTTGTTTTTTTTTTTTTCTAGTGAAAGTTTATTTTCAAATGTTAAATATAGATTTTACTTAATAAATCACGAAATCAGTCGTCAGTTCTCGGGGCAATGGTAGACGTGGCATTGGAAACCTAAAAATCATGAGAGAGGGTAATATCTTTAAACAAATCTTGTAGCAAAGTATTCAGTAGTATCTTGCACCAAATATAAGAAATTGAAAAAAAAAAAAAGGTACTGTATTCTTCATTTTTGTTTATGTATTGTCAAAGCTATGCATTCTACCGAATGTTTTTATTCTTGAAATAGACTATTTAAACAGAGATAGAAGTTTACCAAACTTTTGTTTCTTTCTTCATACATAAACAACATGGAATTAAAAATATATTTTTGAAATATTTGTTAATTAAGTTAGAAGTATTTGTGAAATTTGTTTTTGAACCCGTTAAAAAATCTTCACAGCGCATGGAAAAATAGAAACGCTATAGAAGGATTTTTTTTTCTGCAGTTACCCTGAAATTAAAACAATATATATATATATATATATTTTTTTTTTTTTTTGGGGGGGGGGGGGGTTTCAGGAGTGCAAAACGTTCATATTTACTGATTTATTAGTTGTTTGTTTTCTTTTTAAAATTAAAATAATGTTGTTAAATAGCAACATCATGGTGTAGAAAAAAAAAAACATTAAAAAAATGTGATGCATCGTTATGTACGAGAGATCAGTTTCAACTGACATTACAAAAATTTATTCACAAACTAAGACAGATAATTAAGAAAAATAGGTTAAATCCTAGAACAAGCGAGACGCTTGGCGTCATCGAATTTAGCGAAGCGATAAATGAGTTTTCTTGTTACCGGTTTATTTCTTACGTTTTTTCCACGCCTTTTGTGCTTGGTTCTAGCATGAGCAGAATGCATGGTTCTGAAAATTGAGCTGGTTTTTGAGGGAATTAGATTTGATTGGTTGGTTGACAGATTAGAATATTCTATAATAGAGTTCTATTGTCTGTGGGTTGGTTTGTTGTGTGTCAGATTTGTTGAATTATGTTTATGAAATGTGTTTTATGTCATAAAGGATAAATCCTGTGAAATATTAAAAAAAAACGAAGGATGAGAAATAACGGTAAGTGCATTTTTGTTGATTTTATATGATAAGATGTATTTTAAGCACTTTAGAGATTGCTGTAAACCGATTTTTGTGCGAACATTACTGACCGCAGCTTGAATGGATTTCATGCATTCTAGGGAGTGCGGAATATAGCAATTTTTGTGCATCCAGGATTTTTTTTTTCAGTTAATGTACGCGAAGCATACACATATATACATATATATATATAAATTATTAACTGCTGTTTGAATGAATTTCATGCATTCTAGAGATTGCTGCACAGGGAGTTTCATGCATCCAGGATTTTTTTTTTCTGTTATGTACGCAAAGTGTACATATATATGTTACTAACTGGTGCTTGAATGAGTTTCGTGCTTTTGAAAAATCAGAAATCTCTAGATTCTCCCCAATCGTAACCTGTGTTCTTTGTAGCAGAGAATTCACTACTTACACAGTTTCTATGAACATTTTTTCACGAAGTAAACATTGATTTTATTCCGTTTTGTGACAATTTACAAAGTTTTAGCAAGGAGGAAAAAATAGCTAAAAATTATTAAAAATAGAAAAATCTGGAGGAAAAAATTGCTAAATGTTTGTATGTAAAAATTGAAATATCCAGACGAAATATTGCTAAAAGTTTGTAAAAATAGAAAATCGTGAAGAAAAACTTGCTGAAACTTTGTAAATAATTGTAAAACGAAATAAAATTTATGTTAAAATTGTATAATAAAGCTTGCCGTAAGCAGTGTGTAAGTATCTGCTTGCTTAAGCTTAAAAAGCATTCTTTCTGATTGGGTAGAATTTGGAGGTTGCCGATTTTTTGGTTGACGTGCGCAAAAAAAATAGCCAAATCGGATGTTTTGCTTGTTCTAGGATTTTGCCCAATATATTTGATTAATGAATTCATCGATTGATACTTTGGCTTAATTAGGTTTGAATTGGCTTAGTAATTTGAATCTTATCATGATGACGTTTTGATTTTGCATGTCCCTGTATAAAAAACTCCTCAATGATATTTGCAAGATAAATACACTGTCACAATTAGATTCAAATTGGTTCAGCATTTCAACAGTGATGGTAAGGATTAAAAAAAATTCATATTTTTTGCTTTTGTGTGTACCTTTTAAACAAACTGTAAGAGCTAAATGCTTGATTAGCTAACTCATTGATGATGCGGCTAAGTTTAGGGATTCACCCTCAGTTAGCCATCTTGTTTTTAAATCAAAACATTTTAACTTTTATTATTAAATATAAATCAATCAGTCAGTAAAATTAAATAACATGCTTATAATAAGTAAATATGAATGAAAATTATTTTGGAAATGAGAAACAAAACAAATATGTTTTGAAGTATAGATAAAATGCTTCAGTGATTAATTTGTAATCACTTCAGCATTTTATCTATATTTTAATTATAATTAGTGATCTTCTGTGATTATGTAACATTTCAGCGATGCTGGATTGAATCCCTGAAGCATTTTATCTATTTCGAAAAACCGAAGTCAGAGAAATGCAAGTTTTGTGCATCCAGGATTTTTTTTTTCAGTTAATGTACGCGAAGCGTACTCACACACACATATATATATATATATATATCAATTATTAACCGCTGTTTGGATGAATTTCATGCATTCTAGAGATTGCTGCACAGGGAGTTTCATGCATCCAGGATTTTTTTTTTCTGTTAATGTACGCAAAGAGTACATATACATGTTACTAACTGGTGCTTGAATGAGTTTCGTGCATTTGAAAAATCAGAATTCTCTAGATTCTCCCCAATCATAACCTGTGTTCTTTGTAGCAGAGAATTCACTACTTACACAGTTTCTATGAAAAATTTTTCACGAAGTAAACATTGATTTTATTCCGTTTTATGACAATTTACAAAGTTTTAGCAAGGAGGAAAAAATAGCTAAAAATTATTAAAAATAGAAAAATCTGGAGGAAAAAATTGCTAAATGCTTGTATGTAAAAATTGAAATATCCAGACGAAATATTGCTAAAAGTTTGTAAAAATAGAAAAATCGTGAAGAAAAACTTGCTGAAACTTTGTAAATAATTGTAAAACGAAATAAAATTTGTTTATTTTGTGAAAAAGCTTGCCGTAAGCAGTGTGTAAGTATATGCTTGCTTAAGCTTAAAAAGCATGCGTTCTGATTGGGTAGAATTTGGAAGTTGCCGTTTTTTTGGTTGACGTGCGTAAAAAAAATAGCCAAATCGGATGTTTTGCTTGTTCTAGGATTTTGCCCAACATATTTGATTAATGAATTCATCGATTGATACTTTGGCATAATTAGGTTTGAATTGGCTTAGTAATTTGAATGTTATCATGATGATGTTTTGATTTTGCGTGTCCCTTATAATGAATCCATGATGTTATAATTTGTAAAGGGGTAGCGTGTGGCCTTTTCATATGGATTAATTTCAATAAGGTACTACTAAGTGATTTTTATTTAAAAATCATTTTCGAGTTTCTTAATATTACAAATCATTATAAACAATTTTTTTCAGCGTAATTTCGTTTCAACTTATAATCAATTAATAAAACAATGAAAGGTCCAATCTTGTACAGTGTTTGGAAATCTTAACATGAGTTCTTTTGCACTCGTCACAAAAACTTCAAGCGATGACCTTGCCGTTGCCTTAAGAGAAATCTTTTCCCTTCAAAATGTGTCAGCAAAACATTTCCTTCCCCACTGGTTTGGGAAATCGTCCTGAGAAGAGTGTTTTCCACCAACACTCGTTCTCCTGCCAAAACTCTAACTACCTTCCCCTCGATTCTCTTTTCCGGTCCCCTTGCTCGAACAAAAGATACTCCGATCACCAATCAAAAAAGTTTTAGTTTACGTCATTGGATAAAGCCTTTTTTAGGGAGGTCTTACTGAACTTTTAAATGTTCTCGCAGGAAATTTTCCCACGATCTGAGACCCCACATATAGACGGTCAGATCAGAGAAATATTTGCTGTCTAGCAATTTCAGTTTCACAAGATTGATCGAAGCTCATCTTTTCCTATTGTAGTAAACGACATTCTAGTCACACAACAGCTAAGCGTGAGAAAAGTTTTCCAACTCTTGGGAACTTCTATCTTTGATTACTCTGCCTAATTAGCAGACTGTGAGAGATTTAATGAAATCGTTACACCCTGTATAAAAAACTCCTCAATGATATTTGCAAGATAAATACACTGTCACAATTAGATTCTAATTGGTTCAGGATTTCAACAGTGATGGTAAGGATTAAAAAAAATTCATATTTTTTGCTTTTGTGTGTACCTTTTAAACAAACTGTAAGAGCTAAATGCTTGATTAGCTAACTCATTGATGATGCGGCTAAGTTTAGGGATTCACCCTCAGTTAGCCATCTTGTTTTTAAATCAAAACATTTTAACTTTTATTATTAAATATAAATCAATCAGTCAGTAAAATTAAATAACATGCTTATAATAAGTAAATATGAATGAAAATTATTTTGGAAATGAGAAACAAAACAAATATGTTTTGAAGTATAGATAAAATGCTTCAGTGATTAATTTGTAATCACTTCAGCATTTTATCTATATTTTAATTATAATTAGTGATCTTCTGTGATTATGTAACATTTCAGCGATGCTGGATTGAATCCCTGAAGCATTTTATCTATTTCGAAAAACCGAAGTCAGAGAAATGCAAGTTTTGTGCATCCAGGATTTTTTTTTTCAGTTAATGTACGCGAAGCGTACTCACACACACATATATATATATATATATATATATATCAATTATTAACCGCTGTTTGGATGAATTTCATGCATTCTAGAGATTGCTGCACAGGGAGTTTCATGCATCCAGGATTTTTTTTTTCTGTTAATGTACGCAAAGAGTACATATACATGTTACTAACTGGTGCTTGAATGAGTTTCGTGCATTTGAAAAATCAGAATTCTCTAGATTCTCCCCAATCATAACCTGTGTTCTTTGTAGCAGAGAATTCACTACTTACACAGTTTCTATGAAAAATTTTTCACGAAGTAAACATTGATTTTATTCCGTTTTATGACAATTTACAAAGTTTTAGCAAGGAGGAAAAAATAGCTAAAAATTATTAAAAATAGAAAAATCTGGAGGAAAAAATTGCTAAATGCTTGTATGTAAAAATTGAAATATCCAGACGAAATATTGCTAAAAGTTTGTAAAAATAGAAAAATCGTGAAGAAAAACTTGCTGAAACTTTGTAAATAATTGTAAAACGAAATAAAATTTGTTTATTTTGTGAAAAAGCTTGCCGTAAGCAGTGTGTAAGTATATGCTTGCTTAAGCTTAAAAAGCATGCGTTCTGATTGGGTAGAATTTGGAAGTTGCCGTTTTTTTGGTTGACGTGCGTAAAAAAAATAGCCAAATCGGATGTTTTGCTTGTTCTAGGATTTTGCCCAACATATTTGATTAATGAATTCATCGATTGATACTTTGGCATAATTAGGTTTGAATTGGCTTAGTAATTTGAATGTTATCATGATGATGTTTTGATTTTGCGTGTCCCTTATAATGAATCCATGATGTTATAATTTGTAAAGGGGTAGCGTGTGGCCTTTTCATATGGATTAATTTCAATAAGGTACTACTAAGTGATTTTTATTTAAAAATCATTTTCGAGTTTCTTAATATTACAAATCATTATAAACAATTTTTTTCAGCGTAATTTCGTTTCAACTTATAATCAATTAATAAAACAATGAAAGGTCCAATCTTGTACAGTGTTTGGAAATCTTAACATGAGTTCTTTTGCACTCGTCACAAAAACTTCAAGCGATGACCTTGCCGTTGCCTTAAGAGAAATCTTTTCCCTTCAAAATGTGTCAGCAAAACATTTCCTTCCCCACTGGTTTGGGAAATCGTCCTGAGAAGAGTGTTTTCCACCAACACTCGTTCTCCTGCCAAAACTCTAACTACCTTCCCCTCGATTCTCTTTTCCGGTCCCCTTGCTCGAACAAAAGATACTCCGATCACCAATCAAAAAAGTTTTAGTTTACGTCATTGGATAAAGCCTTTTTTAGGGAGGTCTTACTGAACTTTTAAATGTTCTCGCAGGAAATTTTCCCACGATCTGAGACCCCACATATAGACGGTCAGATCAGAGAAATATTTGCTGTCTAGCAATTTCAGTTTCACAAGATTGATCGAAGCTCATCTTTTCCTATTGTAGTAAACGACATTCTAGTCACACAACAGCTAAGCGTGAGAAAAGTTTTCCAACTCTTGGGAACTTCTATCTTTGATTACTCTGCCTAATTAGCAGACTGTGAGAGATTTAATGAAATCGTTACACCCTGTATAAAAAACTCCTCAATGATATTTGCAAGATAAATACACTGTCACAATTAGATTCTAATTGGTTCAGGATTTCAACAGTGATGGTAAGGATTAAAAAAAATTCATATTTTTTGCTTTTGTGTGTACCTTTTAAACAAACTGTAAGAGCTAAATGCTTGATTAGCTAACTCATTGATGATGCGGCTAAGTTTAGGGATTCACCCTCAGTTAGCCATCTTGTTTTTAAATCAAAACATTTTAACTTTTATTATTAAATATAAATCAATCAGTCAGTAAAATTAAATAACATGCTTATAATAAGTAAATATGAATGAAAATTATTTTGGAAATGAGAAACAAAACAAATATGTTTTGAAGTATAGATAAAATGCTTCAGTGATTAATTTGTAATCACTTCAGCATTTTATCTATATTTTAATTATAATTAGTGATCTTCTGTGATTATGTAACATTTCAGCGATGCTGGATTGAATCCCTGAAGCATTTTATCTATTTCGAAAAACCGAAGTCAGAGAAATGCAAGTTTTGTGCATCCAGGATTTTTTTTTTCAGTTAATGTACGCGAAGCGTACTCACACACACATATATATATATATATATATATATATCAATTATTAACCGCTGTTTGGATGAATTTCATGCATTCTAGAGATTGCTGCACAGGGAGTTTCATGCATCCAGGATTTTTTTTTTCTGTTAATGTACGCAAAGAGTACATATACATGTTACTAACTGGTGCTTGAATGAGTTTCGTGCATTTGAAAAATCAGAATTCTCTAGATTCTCCCCAATCATAACCTGTGTTCTTTGTAGCAGAGAATTCACTACTTACACAGTTTCTATGAAAAATTTTTCACGAAGTAAACATTGATTTTATTCCGTTTTATGACAATTTACAAAGTTTTAGCAAGGAGGAAAAAATAGCTAAAAATTATTAAAAATAGAAAAATCTGGAGGAAAAAATTGCTAAATGCTTGTATGTAAAAATTGAAATATCCAGACGAAATATTGCTAAAAGTTTGTAAAAATAGAAAAATCGTGAAGAAAAACTTGCTGAAACTTTGTAAATAATTGTAAAACGAAATAAAATTTGTTTATTTTGTGAAAAAGCTTGCCGTAAGCAGTGTGTAAGTATATGCTTGCTTAAGCTTAAAAAGCATGCGTTCTGATTGGGTAGAATTTGGAAGTTGCCGTTTTTTTGGTTGACGTGCGTAAAAAAAATAGCCAAATCGGATGTTTTGCTTGTTCTAGGATTTTGCCCAACATATTTGATTAATGAATTCATCGATTGATACTTTGGCATAATTAGGTTTGAATTGGCTTAGTAATTTGAATGTTATCATGATGATGTTTTGATTTTGCGTGTCCCTTATAATGAATCCATGATGTTATAATTTGTAAAGGGGTAGCGTGTGGCCTTTTCATATGGATTAATTTCAATAAGGTACTACTAAGTGATTTTTATTTAAAAATCATTTTCGAGTTTCTTAATATTACAAATCATTATAAACAATTTTTTTCAGCGTAATTTCGTTTCAACTTATAATCAATTAATAAAACAATGAAAGGTCCAATCTTGTACAGTGTTTGGAAATCTTAACATGAGTTCTTTTGCACTCGTCACAAAAACTTCAAGCGATGACCTTGCCGTTGCCTTAAGAGAAATCTTTTCCCTTCAAAATGTGTCAGCAAAACATTTCCTTCCCCACTGGTTTGGGAAATCGTCCTGAGAAGAGTGTTTTCCACCAACACTCGTTCTCCTGCCAAAACTCTAACTACCTTCCCCTCGATTCTCTTTTCCGGTCCCCTTGCTCGAACAAAAGATACTCCGATCACCAATCAAAAAAGTTTTAGTTTACGTCATTGGATAAAGCCTTTTTTAGGGAGGTCTTACTGAACTTTTAAATGTTCTCGCAGGAAATTTTCCCACGATCTGAGACCCCACATATAGACGGTCAGATCAGAGAAATATTTGCTGTCTAGCAATTTCAGTTTCACAAGATTGATCGAAGCTCATCTTTTCCTATTGTAGTAAACGACATTCTAGTCACACAACAGCTAAGCGTGAGAAAAGTTTTCCAACTCTTGGGAACTTCTATCTTTGATTACTCTGCCTAATTAGCAGACTGTGAGAGATTTAATGAAATCGTTACACCCTGTATAAAAAACTCCTCAATGATATTTGCAAGATAAATACACTGTCACAATTAGATTCTAATTGGTTCAGGATTTCAACAGTGATGGTAAGGATTAAAAAAAATTCATATTTTTTGCTTTTGTGTGCACCTTTTAAACAAACTGTAAGAGCTAAATGCTTGATTAGCTAACTCATTGATGATGCGGCTAAGTTTTGGGATTCACCCTCAGTTAGCCATCTTGTTTTTAAATCAAAACATTTTAACTTTTATTATTAAATATAAATCAATCAGTCAGTAAAATTAAAAATCACAAAATTCGTCAAATGATCTCGGGAGAAAAATAGTGAAATTTGTCTAACAATCGCGGAACAGAATTGCAAAATTCGTCGAATGGCAGTGGAAAAAAAGTGCACAATTTGTTCGTTTATGGAAAAAGTCGTGAAATTCATTAATCGATAGTCGATAAATCACGAAATTCATCAATCGATAGCAGAAAAATCACAAAATTCATTGATAGTGGAAAAATCACAAAATTTATCAACTGGTTTCAGGGGAAAAAAATTTCGAATATCGTCGAATGGCTTCGAGAAGAAAAAAAATCACAATCCAAATAATTTCTTTGAAAAAATTGTGAAATTCGCCAAATGGTTTTGAAATTTGTCGAGCGACAGTGGGGAAAAAATCTTTTTCCATTGAATCATCGCAATTGGAACTATTAAGTTTGACCAGTGGTGGCAGTAAAGTCAGTCGGCAAATTTTCAGTATTACTCGCCGATTGGCGAATGGCAATTTTGTCCTATATTTTTATGCACTTTATCGATGAAATTCATGATTTTTTACACGCCTGATCGATGAAATTCAAGATTTTTACGCACCCAATTGATGACTTTCTTGATTTTTATGCATCCGTTTAACGAAATTAATGATTTTTACATGCCTGATAAACAAAATTCATGATTTTTATGCATGTGTTCAACAAAATTTATGATTTCCCTTCTCCCGATCCACAAAATTCATGTTTTTACTGTGCCTGATTGACAAAATTCATGATTTTCAACTGATATGCTTTCCATCGGCCAATTAATGAAATTCACAATTTTTCTTCTCTAGACAATGGCGAAATTCGCAAATTATTATTTTTTTTTTACCGTTCGTTGAAATTTACAATTTTTTCACAAACATTCGATGGAGTTCTTGATTTTTCCAAGCCCAGTTGTCGAAATTTGCGATTTTCCATGCCTATCGACAAAATTCATAATTTTGCAGAACCGATAGACAAAATTCATAATGTTTCCCTATGATCTATGGACAATTTGCAAATTTTTCCTGCAACTGTTCGTTGAAATTCTCGATCTTTCCACGCCATTCGAGGAAATTCGCTGCTCGATCCATGAAATTCATGATTTTAAGTGCCTTTTCGACAAAATTCGCAGGTTTTTTCAATTGATTTACAAAATTCAAGATTTTTTTTTTTTTTTGAGTGATTGACGAAATTTGCAACTCCGGAATTACTGATTTTGGCATCTCTGGTTTCTGTTGACCGATTATTGAAATTTGCGTTTTTTTTTCTAGCGACAAAATGGCGAAATTTGTGATTTTTCCATGCCCATTTGACAAAATTCGCATCCAGTCGATGCAATTCATGATTTTATGCGCCTGATCGATGAAATTCATATTTTCCTACGATTTATGGACAAAATTTGCAAATTTTTCTCACGAATTATTAAGGAAATTCGAAATTTTTGGATAGGTTGGCATGTATGGTCTCTACGGGCCACCAGTTATCCATCACGGCCACAGGTTGTGCATTCCTAATCATGATGCAGTTTGGCTCATTCGACTCGACATCGATAGAACTTACTGATTTTAGTTTCACCACCAGGGGCAGTTATGTGCATATAGAACAGAGAGCGCCCCTGGCAGTGGAAGGGGAAATTAATGGATTTTGGAGCTAACTCAAGTTCTATGGGTCCCATCACAACATGGTTTGATTCATTCAACTTGTTTCAAGTTTGACCACCAGGGGGCGCATTCCCATCTTAGGTTCTATGGCCCCGATCATGACAAGGTATGGCTCACTCAACTCGAAATCGACAGCCTCAAAAATTTCAGCTGTTTGTATAGAACAGAGTGCGCCCCCTGGTGGTGGAACATGGAACTAACAGATTTTGCAGCTAACTTGAGTTCTATGGGTCCCATCACAATGCAGTTTGATTCATTTGGCTCGCTCGACATCGATAGGATACATCGATTTTAGTTCCAAGTTTCACCACCAGGGGCGCTATCCTATCTCGTGTTCTATGGGCCCGATTACGGTGAGGTATGGCTCATTCGATTCGAAATCGACAGCCTGAAAGATTTCAGCTATGTTTGTATAGAACAGAGTGCGTCCCCTGGTGGTGGAAGATGGAACTAATGGATTTTGCAGCTAACTCGAGCTCTATGGGTCCCATCACAATGCAGTTTGATTTATTAAACTGGACATCGGCAGGATATATCGATTTTAGTTACAAGTTTCACCACCAGAGTGTGCTTTCCTATCTTGTGTTCTATGTGCCCCATCACGACGAGGTATGGCTCATTCGACTCGAAATCGACAGCCTCAAAGATTTCAGCTATGTTTGTATGGAACAGAGTCCGCCCCCTGGTGGTGGAAGATGGAACTAACGGATTTTGCAACTATCTCGAGTTCTATGGGTCCCATCACAATGCAGTGTGATTCATTCGACTCGACATTGACAGGATATATCGATTTTAGTTCCAAGTTTACCAACCAGGGGCACTTTCCTATCGGGTTCTATGGGACCGATCACGACGACGTATGGCTCATTTGACTCGGAATCGACGGCCCGAAAATTTTCAGCTATGTTTGTATAGAAAAGGTTGCGTCCTTTGGCGGAGGAAGATGGAACAAACGGGTTTTGCCATGCATTTTCATCCTTCTAATTGTGTTACTCTCTCGCTGTATAATTTAAAAGTTGAGTCTTGGATTCCTCTCCCTGGGCCACCACCCTCATATTTTATTGGGGTCCAAGGGGTCTTTTTTAGCATTTCTTTAAAATTTTATTTTAATGATTAATTTATACCCTATGCTTAATTTCGACTAATTGACATTCTCATCAATAACCTTAAAAAAGTAATGATATCAGTACAAAAACCCTTAACGGGTTAAAAGTTGTGACGCAGCACTTTCTTTTGGCTTCATGAATTTTAAATATGGGTCTTAAAAGCAATGATATCAAATTTAAGTGACGCTATGTTAATAATTATTTTTTTAAATCATAATTTTCTTTTTAGTTTTATTTATATTCACAGGTGCAATTATTATCTTAATATGAAAAAATATATAAAATTTATTCGCTGATGCTTTTTCATTCACATCTCTCATGAATTCAAAATATGGGTTTTAAAAGAAATGATATCAAAATTTGAGTGACACCTTGGCGTTAATTTAATAGGACTCTTTTAAAATTCAATTTAAATTATTTTTGGTTTGTCTTCTAAAGTATATTTACACATACAAACAATACTTTTAATTTTTCAATACACTTTTAAATAGATTACTTTCACTGAGCCTATATTATGTATTGAAATGTATTTATTTCAATAAATTGATTTATCTTCTGTGCCACGCTATCCAAAATCATAAGTAAAATTTATGTAAATGATTATTTTGCGTCATAGTATCCAAACAAAGGCAAATGTATTCAAGTGGATAATATGACGCAAAATAATCATTTACATAAATTTTACTTATGATTTTGGATAGCGTAGCACAGAAGATAAATCAATTTATTGAAATAAATACATTTCAATACATAATATAGGCTCAGTGAAAGTAATCTATTTAAAAGTGTATTGAAAAATTAAAAGTATTGTTTGTATGTGTAAATATACTTTAGAAGACAAACCAAAAATAATTTAAATTGAATTTTAAAAGAGTCCTATTAAATTAACGCCAAGGTGTCACTCAAATTTTGATATCATTTCTTTTAAAACCCATATTTTGAATTCATGAGAGATGTGAATGAAAAAGCATCAGCGAATAAATTTTATATATTTTTTCATATTAAGATAATAATTGCACCTGTGAATATAAATAAAACTAAAAAGAAAATTATGATTTAAAAAAATAATTATTAACATAGCGTCACTTAAATTTGATATCATTGCTTTTAAGACCCATATTTAAAATTCATGAAGCCAAAAGAAAGTGCTGCGTCACAACTTTTAACCCGTTAAGGGTTTTTGTACTGATATATATATAGCTATCATAATCACAAGTAGTTCATATAATTATAGTTTTTTTTGTAAATTTTCTAGATTCAACATCCTGCAGCCAAATTAATAGTTTTTGCTTCTGACATGCAAGAACGTGAGGTTGGAGATGGAACAAGTTTAGTTATTATTTTGGCTGGAGCACTTTTAAAAAATGCCGAGGAACTTATTAGAATGGTAAATTATTATTCAGTTCATTTCTTTTGTCCTGACATTTTAAAATAATATTTTACGTATTTGACTTTGCAAGTTTTATTCAGGAAGTTGTCACACTAGGGATTGATGCAAGATTTTTTTTTATTTCCATGGATCTGTATTTTGTGAAAAATAAAATTTTTAAAGAATGATAAAATCAAAACTAAGAATCTATTTATTAATACTAACTTTTGTAACTCCTCATATTAAGGTTTTCCAAGCTTGTGTTTTTGCAAAATCAGAGATGATTATGTTGAGGTTATATACCTGAATTCAGGGTTTTTTCATTTTCAATACCAAAAGTCTAGTTTTCTCAGAGTTAAATTCATAAAATAAGACTAAAATATCAATTTTATATCATTGCTAAACATAATTAAAATTCATAATTTGACCTAACTGCAATAAATTATATGTTCCCTCCCCCCTCTCTCTTACGGAAACAGGTATTTTTTTCATGAACCCACAATTACCCTTGCAAAATACACACTTTAAATCTTTGGTAAGATCATAAATTTAAGAAGAGTTTGCTTTTATGGAATGGAATTTTGTGAAGGGACTTTTTGCTATGGAATTTTATAAAGGGTTCTTTTTTAATAAATTCAGTTTTAAGAAAGGGATCTCAAAGAAGACTAATTTTTGCTTGGAATGACATCTGTAGACCATTACAATCTAGATTTCTGGAATTCTAGCAGCACAGTGTTTTTCAACTTTTTATATCTCATGGCACCCTTCACCTATAGTTGAATTTATACACATTAACATTTTGTTCCAGAAAAGCATACTTGTGAATATTCTTACAAGGATTTAGAAAAGATTTTTTTTTCTTATTTATATTTTACAATCAAGGGAAAATCAACAAAATCTATCTCTTGTTGAATTTTTCACTGCAGCTTCTTATTTCTATTCATATGTTAAAATTCTTCTTTAACAATATTGAAATTTGCTTAAATTCATGCATACTCACATAAAATAAATGCATTTTTCACAGGGTTGGGTTTTTGACATGACATGTCAAAAACCTTTTACACATTTTAGGTAGATTTCGTAAGAAATACTACCTATTACATTCTCACCTAAGTTGGAAATTTTGAAAAATTTTGCAGATCTACGCCGATCATGACTCCCAGAACCCAAAACCACCCCCAGTTCAAAAGTTTATATATATCTATCTATCTATCTATCTATCTATGTCACTTTTTTCTGACCACGATAACTGGAAAAATTCTGCATAAATCTCTTCCAAACTGATACATAAAATCAAGGGTCATAAAATCTCGGTCAAGTTCGTTAATGGGCAAAATCGAACCAAGGGGGGGGAAATGGGGGGGCTTTTTGTGAAAACAGAAAAATCCTCATAATTTCTTTATTATTATACGTATCAAATCCGTTTAAAGTTATTATTACTTCTAGGAAAAGGGCCGAAAATGTATGTATGACAGATTTTTGAAATAATTAAAAATGGCCCCAAGGGGGGAAAAAAGGGGGGTTTTAGAAGAAAAAAAATCATAGCTTCGTCAATTCAGAAGATATCAAATCCGCGTAAATTTATTATTAATCCTCTTAGTATTATCTAAAACTTTTATATTGACAAGTTTTTTATAGGACCAACCGTTATAGCAAAAAAAAATTAAAAACAAAACAAATCCCTGCCGGCTCCGTCTGCAAACAAGTTATTTTTCGAAGTAGGCGGTTCCAACTCCCGCATCTTTTCGAAACTGATACATAAAATCAAGGGTCATAAAATCTCGGTCAAGTTTGTTAATGGGCAAAATCGAACCAAGATGGGGGGGGGGGTGCTTTTTGTGAAAACAGAAAAATCCTCATAATTTCTTTATTATTATACGTATCGAATCCGTTTAAAGTTATTATTACTTCTAGGAAAAGGGCCGAAAATGTATGTATGACAGATTTTTGATATAATTAAAAATGGCCCCAAGGGAGGGGTTTAGGAGAAAAAAATCATAGCTTCGTCAAATCACAAGATATCAAATCCGCGTAAATTTATTATTAATCCTCTTAGTATTATCTAAAACTTTTATATTGACAAGTTTTTTATAGGACCAACCGTTATAGCAAAAAAAAATTAAAAACAAAACAAATCCTTGCCGGCTCCGTCTGCAAACAAGTTATTGTTCGAAGTAGGCGGTTCCAACTCCCGCATCTTTTCGAAACTGATACATAAAATCTCGGTCAAGTTCGTTAATGGGCAAAATCGAACCAAGGGGGGGGGGGAAATGGGGGGCTTTTTGTGAAAACAGAAAAATCCTCATAATTTCTTTATTATTATACGTATCGAATCCGTTTAAAGTTATTATTACTTCTAGGAAAAGGGCCGAAAACTTATGTATGACAGATTTTTGATATAATTAAAAATTGCCTTAAGGGGGGGAGGGAAGGGGGGTTTTAGAAGAAAAAAATTCATAACTTCGTCAATTCCCAATATTTCAAATCCGCTTAAATATATTATAAATCCTCTTAATATTATCTAAAACTTTTATATTGACATGTTTTTTATAGAACCAACTCTTATAGCAGCAAAAAAAAAAATCCTTGCTGGCTCAGCTTGCAAACAAGTTTCGTTTCGAAGTAGGCGGTTCCAACTGCAGCATCATCGCAAAAAGGTCATTCCTTCTGCAATTCCCGACAAACAGGCACCCCACGTTCTGCGTCTTCGAAATCTACCTGTGCCTGTAGGCCGAGCCGCCAGGGATTTTTTTTTTTTTTAGCAATCATTAGTAATATTGTATATTAAATCAAGCTAAAAACTGATTAAATAATAATTTATATGTTATATAAATAATTTTTATTTAGTTATGCTATAATTAAGTTATAATAAAATTATATATCACAATTCAAATTATTTCTCAATTGTCATGCTAGAAGAAATAGTTAAAATATTGAAACTACTATTAAGTGCATTTTTCAAAGTACTATTTATATTTTTATTGCTATTAAGTGTTCAGTTTATTATAAAAAAAAATTTAGCAATCTAATTTATACTTAAAAATCTTGTGTAAAGCTAAAGTGGCCGCTATTCAGTGACTGATCATAAGTTACCGAGACTTTTAATGATTCTAAATATTTGTTTTTGTACATAAACATTAGATATAAACCACAATTGCAACACAAATGTTTTCTGAGTAATTAAATGAATTATAATATGAAATCAGTATAATTAAATGTTCTTTAAATCAATAACTTAAAAGAATATGGTTTGTTATTTTAAATATTTACACATATATAATATATCTTCATTTTATTATGTTAGTTTCAGCTTAATTATTTAGAACAATTTGTTTATGTTAAATTTAATTTTTATACATTATAAAATAGTGCCTTTTTATTTATTTATTGGAGCATATTATTTCAAGTTTGTAGCTGTAAGTCCATCCTTAATCATTTATTTGTGCAGTGTGCATTTACAAGCAAAGAACAGATGTAATATTAAAAAATTTTATTTCTTTGGATTCTATTAACCTGGGACAAAACTTAAAACAATACAAAAATTATATGAAATTTTATACATTAAATTATTCAAGTATTTAATAGTTTGATTAGTTTATATTTTTAATGTAACAATACTTTTAATTATTTTTTATTCTATATTTATAGCTTATAATTATTTTCTATTTTCTAAGCAACTTGTTAAACCAAAATCATTCATGTTTTAAGTTTTCAAGGGTTGATAAAGATTTTTTTTTCGTGGGGCTCATTTTGTGCAAAATAAAAATTATTTTTGCGAAATTTATTATATTTTTGCTAAAATCAACATTTTGTTATGAAAGATAAAAGCTGCTCAAATTCGCCCTTTTGCTAAAGTTTTCCTTTCTTGTGAACTTGTTTTCTTTGTAAATTATACATTTTAAAACCTAACAAAATAAAAATAATCCATGGAGAGTATGCTTTTATGGAATAGAGTTTTGTGAAGGGGATTTTTTTATTAAGACCTGAAGGGACCTGTCTTATTAAGAGGAATTTTGTGAAGGGGGTTGCTTTATTACATCTATTTTTGTGAAGGGTCCCAACTTTTTCCTGGATCGACCCTTGTTTTATACAGAATATGTGGTTTTTACTGTCTAAAGCTATCAAAAAGTTTACCCATGTGTCTAACACTAAAAATTGTGAAAAATTGTAAATTTAATGTTGTAAAAAGTTTTTGGACTCAGTTTGAGGTTTTTGAGTCATTGTCAAAAACTATGTCAAAAAGGGGTTTGACATAGTTTAAAAACTGAATAAAACTGTCAAAAACTTGCCAACCTTGATTTTTTATCTAATCTAGAAAGTCATGATGTAGATTAATAGTACACTTATCAAGAGCATTTAAACACTGAAATAAACCCACAAGAAATGTAACTTTATTGCACTAAACTTCATCATATAGTCCTCCCAAAATGGTCCCTTTTTCCCCTAAAGTCCCCTCTTATGTGTTTTGCTCCCCTTAGTCTCTTTTTAGTGACTGAAAAAAATATTTGCTAATGTTGAAAAATTTCCATAAAATGCAAAAAAAGTTAAAAATGGCTAAAAGTTAAACTATAAGAGGACAAAAATTACTATCATGGGCTAAAACATGGTAACTGGAATTCTTTCACGAATGTCAAAAAATCGCACCATAATGTGAAAAAACACATTGAAAATCTCATTAAAAATCACTAAAAATTCAAAAATCTCAGGGGACAAGACAAAATTTACTGTCAAAAAATCTACAAAACAATTTTATTGAAAAGAGGACAATTTATTAAACTGGGCTAAAAGATTGAAACTGGAATCCTTTTCAGAATATCACAAAATCTCTGTAGAACTCAAAAAAATCTTTTAAAAAAAAATGCATAAAAAGCTGCGAAAAATTAAATTGTTGCATGAATTCTAAATAAACTTTATTAAAAAGAGGACAACATTTGCTATATTGAGCTGAAAAAAATTTGAAATCAGATTATTTTTACTTCTCTGCAAAAAGTCATTGGAAAACGTATAAAATTTGCAGAAGAAAAAAATTAGTATAGTTAGCATTGTAACCGGAATTCTTTTACAAATGTCAAAAAATCGTCACAGAATGCGAAAAATTGGTAATAATTCAAATCAAAAGACACAATTGCAGAAGAACAAAATATATTACATTAAGGCTAAAGGTTTGAAACCGAATTCTGTTCACAAATTTACCACAAGTCACACACACACAAAAAAAAAAAAAAAACTGAAATTTGCATAAAAAATTCATGAAAAGTTTTAAAAAAAAAACCACTATACAAATTTCGAATAAATTTTATTGATAAAAGGAAAAAAATTACTACTGGGCTAAAAAATTTAAACTGAATTCCTTTTATTAATGTGAAAAAATCGCCATAAAACATTTAAAAAATTACATAAAAAATTAAATTTGAAAAAAATAATTCAAAAATTCAAAACTAGCTTTAAACAAACAGGTACATTCCTGCCAAAACTATTCGCAGCAGTCTCTTCAGCACACAAACTTCTATATTATTATAGATGTAATTCTGTTTTCAGATCTCAGCCTCAGCTATTAAAGAAAATCTTAAATACAATTTCTTCTTTTTTTTTTCTAATACTTTAAAACAGGGACCCGGAGCCAGAAAAATTTTTGAAGCTCCAGCTCCGCTACCAGATAATAAGCTATGGCTCCGGCAACAGCTCCGATTCCACGCTTTTGAGTTTCAGATTTTAAACTTGCAATTTTTATTATAAAAAGGAACAACATTAAAAAAATAATAACATAATCATCAGCTCACTCTGAAAATACAAATTTAATTAAATTCACAGTTGAATTATTTGTTCATTCTTAAGAAAAGAATTTAATCTAATAAATCCTCCGTCATATTTGATCTCAGATCATTATAAATGTATTTAAATGCCGAGAATAGTCTTTCTAAAGCAATTTGGCTAATGCCGTTACAATGCGGCAGACCTCTTGAATGTCAGTAGAATACAATGAAATTGTTTATTTTTGTCAAATTCTGCTTATACTTTTCTCTTTCTAGTTTCTAATTCTTCATCTACATGTTTAAGTTCTTGTGCTTCTTTCTTATGATTTCTGTCAATATGCCTTCTCATGTTTGAACTCTTTGCACAATCAATTTTTTACTCACAGATCCTTCTTTTATTTTCATTAAAGATCTGACAAAATGCATTTTTCTTCTCATCAAATTGAAATGCTTCTCAGAAAATCTCAAATCTTTTAAATTTTACTTTTATAAAAGAAAATTCGGTGGAATTTTAAACACAAAAATCTTAAATATCTGCTACATTTTTCAAACAAGCAAAATTGTGCAACTACACATGTAAACAACAGGCGGTCATATTTGTTTTCAAGTAGTGTTGCCACTTAGCTCAAGTAGATATAGTAGAAGTGAAGTAGTGTTGCCCAAAGTTTTCCAACTCTAATTTAAAAAAAAAAAACTTAAAAAATGATATAATTAAAATTCTGAATAATGATGTAATTAAAATATTTTAAGCCTGAAAATTTTAAAAGATGAGAAAAAAAAAAGATTTAAAAGAACATTAAAAAACTAAAGGAGCCCTGGAGCAGGGGAAAATGTAGAGCTCCAACTCCGGAGCGCACCGGCTCCAGCTCCAGCTCCGGGTGACTGCTTTAAAATATATTTATCAGAAGAAAGTATCTGAATCATTAAAATAATTTCCATTTTTTGATGGATTTACATGTTGACCTGAATATGATATACTTTTTTATAAATCTCTTTCTGTGTATGATACAAATTTAGTAGCCATTCTACAGTGATGACGGGGATGTGCTATAGCGCATCATTTAAGCAAACAAGAATGAAAAATCATGCGTCAAGCATAGATTATGTAACACTTTCCAACACTTCCAAAATAATTTTACAAATCATTACTGTTTAATAAGCTGAAAGATAACATCTAAGTAACCATTTTGGAAAACTCATAAAACATTTAAAAATGCAATTTCATATATTTCCAACATATACAATATTCAGAAAAATATCCGAATACTTTTATTCAGCCCTGTATAGGATCTATAGGTTTGTATATATACTACATTGGATGCTCAATTTTAGTTTAGTTAGGAAACGCGTAGCACAGTTTAAAATTCTCCTTCTAGAGTTTCTTTCAATAAACGGAAATGTGTTCGCGTACTTTTGTGCTGCCCTATATATGAATTACAGAATTTATACACACCAAGTAATAGACAAAAAGTGAGATAAATTTAAAATCGCGTTCAGCAACTTAAAACGCACTTCTAGGAATTATTGTTAACAGACAGTAGAGAATTCTTTTGTGTGTCCCTGTAAGTGAATGATGACTGCTATACGCACAATATTCTGTAGTAATCCTCTTGTAATGTACCTTAGTGATATATATAAATTCCAATGCATTTAAAATAGTGAATCATTATTTAATTAAACCGCAAACGATTTTTCTCCATAGACGTAATGTAACGGAATTCTTTTGGCTGTCCCTGTAAAGTAACTATAAGTGCTATGCACACCATATTCCATATTAAGCTTCTTGTAATGTACCTTAGTGATACATATCAATTACAATGTGTTTGAAATTGTGTAACATCATTAAAATAAACCGCAAATGATTTTTCCCCATGGACCGTAATGTAACGGAATTCTTTTGAGTGTCCCTGTAAGAAAACTATAAGTGCTACACACTTCAGTTGAAATAGGGAACATGCTATAAATAACGACAATAACATATAAAAATTGCTGGGCAATCCGGGCATATTTACGGAAGTTAGAACACGGACAGACGGCAGGTAGCAGACGGCCAGACAAACCGAAGTCATAAACAAATTTACCACAAGTCACACACACACACAAAAAAAAAAAAAAAAAAAAAAACTGAAATTTGCATAAAAAATTCATGAAAAGTTTAAAAAAAAAACCACTATACAAATTTCGAATAAATTTTATTGATAAAAGGAAAAAAATTACTACTGGGCTAAAAAATTTAAACTGAATTCCTTTTATTAATGTGAAAAAATCGCCATAAAACATTTAAAAAATTACATAAAAAATTAAATTTGAAAAAAATAATTCAAAAATTCAAAACTAGCTTTAAACAAACAGGTACATTCCTGCCAAAACTATTCGCAGCAGTCTCTTCAGCACACAAACTTCTATATTATTATAGATGTAATTCTGTTTTCAGATCTCAGCCTCAGCTATTAAAGAAAATCTTAAATACAATTTCTTCTTTTTTTTTTCTAATACTTTAAAACAGGGACCCGGAGCCAGAAAAATTTTTGAAGCTCCAGCTCCGCTACCAGATAATAAGCTATGGCTCCGGCAACAGCTCCGATTCCACGCTTTTGAGTTTCAGATTTTAAACTTGCAATTTTTATTATAAAAAGGAACAACATTAAAAAAATAATAACATAATCATCAGCTCACTCTGAAAATACAAATTTAATTAAATTCACAGTTGAATTATTTGTTCATTCTTAAGAAAAGAATTTAATCTAATAAATCCTCCGTCATATTTGATCTCAGATCATTATAAATGTATTTAAATGCCGAGAATAGTCTTTCTAAAGCAATTTGGCTAATGCCGTTACAATGCGGCAGACCTCTTGAATGTCAGTAGAATACAATGAAATTGTTTATTTTTGTCAAATTCTGCTTATACTTTTCTCTTTCTAGTTTCTAATTCTTCATCTACATGTTTAAGTTCTTGTGCTTCTTTCTTATGATTTCTGTCAATATGCCTTCTCATGTTTGAACTCTTTGCACAATCAATTTTTTACTCACAGATCCTTCTTTTATTTTCATTAAAGATCTGACAAAATGCATTTTTCTTCTCATCAAATTGAAATGCTTCTCAGAAAATCTCAAATCTTTTAAATTTTACTTTTATAAAAGAAAATTCGGTGGAATTTTAAACACAAAAATCTTAAATATCTGCTACATTTTTCAAACAAGCAAAATTGTGCAACTACACATGTAAACAACAGGCGGTCATATTTGTTTTCAAGTAGTGTTGCCACTTAGCTCAAGTAGATATAGTAGAAGTGAAGTAGTGTTGCCCAAAGTTTTCCAACTCTAATTTAAAAAAAAAAAAAACTTAAAAAATGATATAATTAAAATTCTGAATAATGATGTAATTAAAATATTTTAAGCCTGAAAATTTTAAAAGATGAGAAAAAAAAAAGATTTAAAAGAACATTAAAAAACTAAAGGAGCCCTGGAGCAGGGGAAAATGTAGAGCTCCAACTCCGGAGCGCACCGGCTCCAGCTCCAGCTCCGGGTCACTGCTTTAAAATATATTTATCAGAAGAAAGTATCGGAATCATTAAAATAATTTCCATTTTTTGATGGATTTACATGTTGACCTGAATGATATACTTTTTTATAAATCTCTTTCTGTGTATGATACAAATTTAGTAGCCATTCTACAGTGATGACGGGGATGTGCTATAGCGCATCATTTAAGCAAACAAGAATGAAAAATCATGCGTCAAGCATAGATTATGTAACACTTTCCAACACTTCCAAAATAATTTTACAAATCATTACTGTTTAATAAGCTGAAAGATAACATCTAAGTAACCATTTTGGAAAACTCATAAAACATTTAAAAATGCAATTTCATATATTTCCAACATATACAATATTCAGAAAAATATCCGAATACTTTTATTCAGCCCTGTATAGGATCTATAGGTTTGTATATATACTACATTGGATGCTCAATTTTAGTTTAGTTAGGAAACGCGTAGCACAATTTAAAATTTTCCTTCTGGAGTTTCTGTCAATAAACGGAAATGCGTTCGTGAACTTTTGTGTTACCCTGTATAGGATCTACAGAATTTATACACACCAAGTAATAGACGAAAAGTGACTTAAATTTAAAATCGCGTTCAGCAACTTAAAACGTACTTCCAGGAATTATTGTTCACAGACAGTAGAGAATTCTTTTGTGTGTCCCTGTAAATGAACAATGACTGCTATACACACAATATTCTGTAGTAAGCCTCTTGTGATGCACCTTAGTGATACATATAAATTTCAATGCGTTTAAAATAGTGAAACATTATTTAATTAAACTGCAAACGATTTTTCTCCATAGACGTAATGTAACAGAATTCTTTTGACTGTCCCTGTAAAGTAACTATAAGTGCTATGCACACCCTATTCTATATTAAGCTTCTTGTAATGCACCTTAGTGATATATATCCATTACAATGTGTTTGAAATTGTGTAACATCATTAAAATAAACCGCAAATGATTTTTCCCCATAGACCGTAATGTAACGGAATTCTTTTGAGTGTCCCTGTAAGAAAACTATAAGTGCTACATACTTCAGTTGAAATAGGGAACATGCTATAGATAACGACAATAACATAACTTGCAGGGCAATCCGAGCATATTTACGGGAGTTAGAGCACGGGCAGACGGCAGACAAACCGAAGTCATAAACACTTTTCAACTAGGTTGGTGGAAAGTGTTAAAAATTAGAGAAGGGATGTATTAATATAATTTTAATGGGTCCTTTAGGATACATAATTTTTTTGTTGAAAGATCGCAAAAGAAATATATGTTGTATGAAATATACATTAAATCTGTCTTATTTCTAAAAGAGATTTCATCAAATTTCATATTTAATTAGACTTTAGTACATAGAGGTGTTGATTATGTTTAGGCGTATTTGGCCCAACAGGTGGTACTGCTAAGCTGCATTATTTACATTTTATATGATGTATTTTAATAAGGCAATCTCAGCATCTGGTGGGAAATTTCATCAAACTTCATATTCTATTAACCCTTAAAGTAAATTAATGCCGATTAGGTTTTGGTGTATTTCGCCCAACAGGTGGTTCTACTGGGTCTAATTTTTAACGATTTCCATTCCATGATAGCCATACTCAGCATGTTTGGAATAGAATTTCACCAAATTCGATATGAAAGATGGTTACGAATAACAATTGGTTCGATATCAAGTTTGGTTACTATAAGGTTTTGATCACTCCCCGGTGGTCATCACACTGGTTTTTATCGGATGAACATTATAGCTTTTCTCAGCTTCTGTTGTGTTGAAAGGAACTGAATTTTATGTTTTAGGTTAATAATTTATAATCTATATGTTAATCTAAGTTTTAATTTTATTACTCAATAGAAGGCACTGTTATATGCTGTGCTTTTTTTATTCACTGACTACTATTACTCCATGTTAAATTCCAAGAAATGCTCTATACTTTTGCAATTGTGAATATGTAACTTCACTAACAGTTGATTGATTTAATATTTTCTTATGTACATTAATTCTTAACATTATGCTTCAATAATAATCTTAATCATCAACTTAGTTGTTCTTTCATTTGTATTTACAAAACTATCATTATTAAAGGCTTTATTTTTTTTAAATCCTGTATAATCTGAAACATTTTCAAACCAATTGCCATGTCTAAGTAAACATAAGTCTAATGAAGTTGCATAAAAATATTAATAGGAACAATATTTTACCTGAACACTTCTTTGTGGTTTACTATTTATAAATATTTTATCCCTGTATTTTATTAGTTTAAAAAATTCTTTCCCTTTAGTTATGAGACCAGGGTTCATACTCATCAGGGGAAACCTGGGAATCAGGGGATAATTTTTGTGTCTTAAAAATCAGGGGAATCTCAAGGGATTTTCCAAAAAATACCAAAAACCTGGGAAAATTTGGCAAAACGATCGGCTACTCTGGGATATAAGGGCACTCGCTGCTATTTGCATGCTTCGTGAAGTAAAAGCATGTATCTGCAAAATGTTCAACAATTTGTAAATTTTGCAAAAAATTCTTTAACAAATCAGTAGTTTGTGCCTCAGAATCAGTTGTGAACTTGAGAGTGGAACTTTCACAACTCTTAAGATTTTTGTGTGTAACATAACAAAATCTTGATACCTAGAAAATTTGCTGCTGATCTGGAAAAAAAATATAGATATTTATCTTTTAACCTTCTTATGTAAAAACTTAACTTTTGTGATTACCTCTTTATTTATTTATTTATTTAATTTATTTATTGGGGGGGGGGGGGTAATACTTACTAAGTTTTTTTAAAATGTCGTTAATTGTCAACATGGGAAAATTCATCCTGGAAAATACATCAGGGGATTTTTTGGGGGGAAATGAGTATGAACCCTGGAGACTCATCTTGCTCAGGACTTCAATGAAATCATTAATTATATGAGCATTGTTTTCTCTCTTAAAAATTGGAAATATAATAGACAAAGTTGTTGTCATCTTTTGAATATTGAAGAAATTCTTCATTGTAACAAATAATTACTTTTGTATGAAATCCTCTGTATTAATTACATTAAAACCAAAAACAGATTAAACAGCAGAATTTTTTTTTCTTCCCAAGATGTTATAATTTCATTGCATTAAGAACCCCCCTCCCCCTCCTTTTTTTCCCTTCTGAAATATATGTTCATTAAGTCAAAACTTAATAATCAAAATCTAAGTTATTTTTCAGCTGGAGAATTATGCTAGATTTTTATGACATAACATTCATCTCATATTACTGTATCTATTTTAGGGTTTGGCTCCTGCTGAAATAATTCAAGGATATGAACTTGCTTTAGAAAGAACTCTGGAGATTTTACCAAGTAAATTCATATCTCTCTCTCTCTCTCTATATATATATATATATATATATATATAAACCTTGTCAAAATATTAATGTTCATAGGTTTTTTTTTTTTTTTTTTTAAATAAGAGGATATGGGTTGTTGGATATTTATTAATTTTACTTTAAGTATTTGTTACATGTTTAATATTGGTTAATTATTATTTTTCCTAACAAATTGAGCACATAATTTCTAGAGCTATTAAATTATTTAGCTAAAAAAGGTGTTTTAATGAAAAAGTAATTTGCAATGCATAAAGAATGAATGCTTTACTTTTGTTACTGAAACTAATTGTTCTATAGAAATATTATTCATCATTATTGATTCACACTAGTTATCTGTATCAATTCTTTCTATTAAAGTTACTCAAACTTTCTTACCCTCAAGCTTGCAAACTTGGTGAATCTAGAACCCACTTGTGTAAAGGTTTCATACACTAGCAGGGCTTGAAATTCAATTTTTCCCAGGAGGGGAGTCTCCTTACCAACATTTTTAAATGGAGGGGAGTTGTAATGTTTGGGAGGGAGAAAAAAAAAATCTTTAAACCCCACTATTATTTTATGTGCTATTTAAAGAATTACATTAATGCAGACATGACAAAATACCATTGAAAAAATTAAGTCAACTGAGAATGATTATGTAAAATGTTTATTTTTATTATAAAAAAAAAAAGGAAGAAAGTTAAGTTTTATATATACAGTGTCTTTTTCAAGTTCCATTAAATGTGTTAGGGACCCTTAACAATTAGGTTGTTAAATAAATTTCTGAATTTAGATTTTATTTGATTGAGGGGTGCTGAAGCCTCTTTCACAAGGGTTAAAAAGGTTTACTCCTTTACCTCTATGAGTAAAAGTAATAAGATCTTCGCAGCTCTTCTAATCTCATTTTTGTTTAGTGCTGACTGTAGGCCAATTTAACAGGGTGCAGTGATTGGCAGCTCTTACTGCCCTTTTTTTTTGTTCTTTTCCCTCTTTTCTGTGGCAGGAAAAAAAATCTTTAAATGCATCTATTTGTCTTCGATAAAATTGTGAATTTAGTCAATTGGTTGAGGGAATGAGATAATGAAATTCGTCTTACGCATGAACAGAAATAGAGAAGGATTTCTAACGAAATAGTGTTAATATTGATTTTGAGACTTCATGGCAGCCTGTGTACATCTGTGCTAAGGTAACGCCACCTACAAACAACAATGCTGATAAAAACCATAGAAAAAAATCTATTATACCTACCAGACGAAGGCTGTCAAGCAGACAATTTGAAGAGGTAGATGAACTAATACAACTGTTCTACACAGACATTGTAATTAAAACATTTTTCGAGAAACTATTTTCTGGTTCAAAAGGCTGTTTTATTAGAAGTCCTTGTCTATGTTCATAGAAAAAAAATTGCTAAATTCGTCTATCAGTCGCGGGAAAAAATGGCGAAGTTTGTTAATTGGTCCCAAGAAAATAACACTAAATTCGCCAGTCATTTGCGAAAAAAAAACTTTTTAGTGAGGCGCGAGAAAAAAAAATAATGAATTTCATCAATCTGTCACCAGAAGAAACCAAATAATTCACCAATCAGTTATGGAAAAATTCGCAAAGTTCGTCATTCAGTCAAGGAAAAAAAAAAATGAAGTTCGTTGATTGCTCATCAGAAAATATTGCGAAATTTGTCAATGAGTCGCAGGAAAGTATTGTGAAATTCATCAGTTGGTCGCGGGGATAAATCGTGAAATTCATCAGTCGAACGCAGAGAAGAAAATCTAAATTTGTCAGTCAGACACAGGTAAAAAAAATTACGAACTTTGTCAATCTGTCAAAAGGAGAAATTACGCGAATTTAGTCGATCGATCGCGGGAAAAACACGAATTTTGTCGATAGACTGCAGAAAAAACGCGAATTTCGCCGATTGATTGCGGAAAATCACAAATTTCGTCGATCGATCGCAGAAAGAACGCAAATTTCGTCGATCGATTGCGGAAAAAATGCAAATTTCGTTGATCACTCGCAGAAAAACGCACAGTTCGTCGGTCAATCGCGGAAAAAACACTAATTTTGTCGATAGACTGCAGAAAAAACACAAATTTCGTCGATCAATCGTGGAAAAAATGCAAATTTCGTCGATTGATTGTGGAAAAAATGCAAATTTCGTCGATCGATCGCCGAAAAACTCACAGTTCGTTGGTCAATCGCGGAAAGAACACTAATTTTGTCGATAGACTGCGGGAAAAACGCAAATTTTGCCGATTGATCGCGGAAAAGGCACAAATTTCGTCGATCAATCGTGGAAAAAATGCAAAGTTCGTTGATTGATCGCGGAAAAAGTGCAAATTTCGTCGATCGATCACGGGAAAACGCAAAGTTCGTCGATCTGTCGTAGAAAAAACGCGAAGTTCGTCAATCTGTCGCCAAATAAACGCAAAGTTCGGCAATCAGTCGTGGAAAAAAAGCAAATTTTGTCGATCGATCGCGGAAAAAATACAAAGTTTGTCGATCTGTCCCCAAAAAATGCAAGGTTCGTCAATCAGTCGCTTAAAAAACGCAATGTTCGCCGATCTGTCACGGGAAAAACGCAAAGTTCGACGATCTGTCGTGGAAAAAATGCAAAGTTCGTCGATCAGTCGCTTAAAAAGCGAAAAGTTCGTCGATCAGTCGCTTAAAAAGCGAAAAGTTCGTCGATCAGTCGCTTAAAAAGCGAAAAGTTCGTCGATCAGTCGCTTAAAAAGCGAAAAGTTCGTCGATCAGTCACTTAAAAAAAAGCAACGTTCGCCGATCAGTCGCTTAGAAGAGGCAGAGTTCGTCGATCGGTTGCAAGGGAAAAAAATCACGAAATTTATCGTTCGGTTGCAGGTAAATTAAATAACACAAATTTCTCCGAAAATGCTGAAATTTTTTGGGCGGGATTTCAAAATTTTCGGCGCGAATCCCTCAATCCCGCCCTAAAATTCAAGCCCTGACTAGTTTACTAAAATCTTTTATATCTCTTCTCTTTTTTACCATCAGGCACATTTCCTATTACAATATTATATATATATATATATATATATATTCAGAGTTTCCCCCAGGTTTAAAAAAAGGCAGGGTGCTACTGGTGAGAAAAGGGCACTTTTGGATTCTTGAGGGCACTTTACAGCTTCTTAAGGGCACTTTTTTTTATTGTTAAAGGTATTATTTTGTTTTTTAAAGCCACTTTTGATATTTAAAAGTCAGGACAACATTGAGTCAATTTTTATTATGAAAGCAAATTTTGTAATGCAAAAAGGAGAAAGGGCACTTTTTTTACTGAGGGGCAAGAAGGGTGCTAATTATTTTACTGAGGGGGCATGAAGGGTGCTAATTCTTTTTATGAGGGGCAAGAAGGGTGCAATTTTGTAGACCAAAGGGCACGCAGGGTGCAGCACCCTACTGAAACTATCTGTGGGAAACTCTGTATATTATTGTCCAAACTCTTTGAAATTTTTTTAAATTATAAATGTTTCCAAAGCATGTGTATCATATCTGTGCTAAAATATTGATACTTGGATGTAAAAAGCAGTGTTTTTCTTCTCACTTTTTTTCACATTGAACTCCTATGGGAATTTTTTTTTTTTAAACTAATTATTTTACCCCTAAATCTCATTATTTCCAAACCAAATTTTTTTCTCTCACAACAGCTAAAAGGTTGGTTTAATGTATTAAAATTTTAGAGCATTAGGGGATGCCACTGAATACAGGGAGGGGGGGACAATCTTTCCTGCTTCAGATTCTCCAGAACAGTGTTCTGACTGCTGCACTGTGAGTTAACGTGCAATTTTGGGATGTTCATTATGGTTTTTAATTACATAAATTTTTATAAGTTAAATAGGAATAGGCAATGTTAAAACCCTACGGGGAATTTTTTTATTTTCAAACTGATTATTTTCCTCCTAAATCTCAATTTCTGAACCAAATTCATACTGTATCATTAGCTAAAAGGTTAGTATATTGTATCAAAATTTCAGAATGATTGTATAAAATTATTTTTTTTTTTTTTTTTTTTTTTTACAAAATGTGCTTAATGTTTAACCATATGGGCAAAAGAAACAAACAAAACTAAAATCGCAAGAGTGACTTTCGGAAAATAATTTTTTTGAACATGTTAATACCAATATATTTTTAAATGGATACCACCCCTTAAAAAAAAGGAGATGGATGTAGACGTAGTCTGGCTTTATTTATATCTGTAATATCATTCCTAAATATTTTTTGCTGAAATTTTCTGTTTATGGGGGTGTGGGACACACCCTCACTCTCACCCTCCTCTACACCCTCACAAACAGAAAATTTCACAGAAGGGGGGGGGGGAGGGGTCAATTGCTACATTAAGAACATCTATTTTGTGTTATAATAAATTGCTAATTTTGCAGGGTTCATACTCATCAGGGGATAAATTTTGTGTCTTAAAAATCAGAGGAATCTCAGGGGATTTTCCAAAAAATACCAAAAACCTGGGAAAATTTGGCAAAACGATCGGCTACTCTGGGAAATAAGGGCACTCGCTGCTATTTGCATGCTTCGTGAAGTAAAAGCATGTATCTGCAAAATGTTCAACAATTTGTAAATTTTGCAAAAAATTCTTTAACAAATCAGTAGTTTGTGCCTCAGAATCAGTTGTGAACTTGAGAGTGGAACTTTCACAACTCTTAAGATTTTTGTGTGTAACATAACAAAATCTTGATACCTAGAAAATTTGCTGCTGATCTGGAAAAAAAATATAGATATTTATTTTTTAACCTTCTGATGTAAAAACTTAACTTTTGTGATTACCTCTTTATTTATTTAATTTATTTATTGGGGGGGGGGGGTAATACTTACTAAGTTTTTTTAAAATGTCGTTAATTGTCAACATGGGAAAATCCATCCTGGAAAATACATCAGGGGATTTTGGGGGGGGAAATGAGTATGAACCCTGTTTTGTAACTATTCCACATTTAAGTTTGCTACTATTTTTGGTAATTTTTCAATGATTTTTAGGTTTTAAAGCAACTATTTCAGTTGTGCTTTTTCTTTTTGCAATCCTGTATTAACTGTTCATGCTTTTTTTAATTATTATTATTATGGGAACTATGTTTAGTTATAACTGAAAAACTTCCGTTCATTGTGAATGCTTGTATTCATGTTTAAAAAAAGAACCCGGATCTTTCTTTGTAACTATCATGAAAATTATTTAGATATTTAATATTTATGTTTTCAGATCTTATGTGCACTGAAGTCAAGAATAGTGTTTCGAATGATGATGTGGTAAAAGGAATTAGAGCTTCTCTCATGAGTAAAGTGTATGGACATGAAGATTTTCTGGCTCGTTTAGTAGCTAAAGCTTGCAGTAAGTTCATATTATTTTGCAATATGTTTTAAAAATATTATTAATATACTTAATTTCTAACAAAACAGTATGTTGTGAGTTTTGTTCTCCTTATTCGCTCCTACTTCTCTTCTTTTATAGTTGTTTGTTGAGTTATTTTGTTTTGTACAAGACCATAAAAAGTGCTTAGAAAGTACTGATTTTTTTATTTTGAAGAAAGATAACCTTGAAAATTATAATACTGATAAGCAAAATGCCATACAATAATATGACATGAAAAATCAATTGGAAAAAATTACTACTAACTGAAGTACAGTGATACAGTAGATAGAACAGCAAACACAGTAAAATTTTTCACCTTGAATTCATTTCCATGGTAATATTTGTTTTTACACGAGACTTATTTGTCGAAAAACAGGTGATATTTAAACCAATAATCTATACTAATAAAATAAAGTTTGGCGCTCTCTTTGTGTGTGTGTGTGTGGGCGATGGCTAGAAAAATCTAGCCCGCCTGAAAATTTAGATTTAGGTAGTCCAAACCCTCTCCTGATGCACCTGAGCATCAAAATATTTGAATATTTGAATTATCTACTGAAATATTAATTTAATATCCACAAAGAACTCTCCTTGGGTTGGTTGGTTGTATAAATTAACAGAAGTAATTAAGTAAACCAGAGTGGCGATGCATAGATAAGGACTTTTAATGAAATAGTGTCTATGGATTGCAGTTGTTACTAGCGTACAGCCATGCTAATGTAGCGCCACCTGCACATGACAAATTACACGGACGTCCCCTGTTTGAAACATTTTCCAGGCACGTTTTTCTTCATGATAATTAGCTGGGTTTAAGGATTTTTTTTTTCACATGACATATATTATTATGATAGAGATTATTAATACAGAAATTTTCATTTAACAGATTATTTGTTATATTTGTGGGGATGGAGAGGGGCAATGGTCTAATTATATTTAACATTTTTAACTTCACTAGCATTTAATTGCTGTTTTATATAGAGAATACCGCTATTTTAAATCTCAGCTAATAATATTCCAAACTTCTTGGAACCAATTTCAATTTTACTAAATTATCATAAAAATCGGCATTTATAGCTTCAAGATGTATTTCTAGAAAGCAGTTACCAGAATTTTCGAATAATAATCTAAGCCGAATTTCAAATTAAGTTCCTAGCTTAATCAAATGAATCAAGCTTTAAAGATTGATTCCCCCCCCCCCCCGGGCCCCTCCTTCAAGGTTTTTTCGTTAACTATGCTCTGTTTCCATATCCCAGAAACTATCTTTCCGATTTCAACGCAAGTGATTCCAAACATTATAATTAACTAAATAATCATCCTCTATAACATTAAACTAAATTTATGAGTAGCGGTTACCACTACTTCCGAATAATAGTTTAAGCCAAATTTGTAAATAAGTTCCTAGCTTAAGCAAACGAACGAATTTTGAAAGATGCACAGTGGTTCTCCTGATTAGTCATTTGCTGAAGGGCACTTGAACACCCCCCACCCTCTTTCAAGGTTTTTTCTCTAACTATGCCCCGTTTCCATATCTCAGCAACTATCTGTCAGATTTCAAGGCAAGTGATTCCAAACATTATAATTAACTTAATAGTTACCCTTATAATATGAAACTAAATTTATGAGTAGCGGTTACCACTATTTCCGAAAAATAGTTTAAGCGAAATTTGCAATTAAGTTCCTAGCATAACCAAACAATCCCCTCCCCCTGGCACCTCACTCAAGGTTATTTTCTCTAACTGTGCTTTAATGCAATAACTGGGCTAATAATGTTCCAATCTTCTCGAAACCAGCTCAATTTTGTAGTGCGCCTAATATACAGTAACGTAGGCAGCGGGGACCTGTCTCAGAAGTTCGTTAGGAAAGAGGTTTGTTTAGAACAGAATGCTTCCCTGGCGGTGGAAGGGAGGAAATAAAGTTTTCCGGGGCGTACGAGCATACCCGGTATACGATGTCGAAGCCATCGTAGACCGTGGCCAGAGTTTTTTTTTTTTTTTTTTTTTTTTTTTTAAAGAAATTTAAGTTTATTATACGGGCTTGGGGAACGCCGGGCGGGTCGGCTAATATGTGATAAAGAAAAGTAAAATTTTTATATTTTTTGAAAAAGATGTACATGATATGAGTTAATGGTATTTAACATAAATTAAGGTGATCAGATGCCCTCATTTTCTGTGGATAACACCTTTATATTGAAGGCAATTTACCCATTTTTGAAATTTTTTTTGGTACATTAGCATAAGTTGACCCTCTGGCCAGCTTAATCTAATTAGCTATCCAGTCAGATATATATATGTCTTAGAATTGAACATTCTTCAGAAAATAAGGAAATTTTCTGGTCACCATATATTCATTGGCCACTAGATGAAGTTGTTGGACAAAATTTTGTCTTTGGATTTATAAAACTGTGAACCAGTACTTAATGAATGTTGTTAAATTTTTATATTTTTCTCTTGTTTTTTCTCACAAATGAGATGGATATTAGCAAGCTGGATAAATGTGTTATACGAAGAAGCAGCATATATTAAAAAATACCATATGTGTATTGTTAATAATGGAAATCAAGGAAATTTGATAAAGATAGTCAGGGAAATCAGGGAATTTTTTTTTTTTTTTAATCTTCTGTAACCATCCTGGGTAACCCAATTTTACCCAAACCCAACCTAACTCATGGTCTGGATTGGTTTGGCAGTAATTTGTTTCATCACAGGTCAGGTTCAGTGTCAGTTTGACTTTTATTTAATTTTTGTGGGTCAGATTAGAGTCCAGTTGTCTTCAATTGTTTCGGGTTCAGGTCAATTTCACGTTGGGTTTCACTCTTGCAGGCCGGATATGGGTAGATATAGATTAATTTTTTTACATTTCTGGTTGGAGTTTTTAAAAAATTTAACTAGAATTTTCGGTTATAATCCAGACCTAGCAGGACTTGACTACGAATTATAACTAGGAAAGTTTTAAGACTGATATTTTTATCATTGTTATTATAAATATATTATTAATTGATGAATTATAAAACTTTTGAAATAAATGAGTTTGCAACACTGGGAAATGAAATTATTATATATTCTGCTGCAAAGAATGGAAAATGTCATTGTGTTTATATGATATAAAGGGCAAAATTAGCACTAGCCACCGGCCACAGGGCCACTAAATGAAAAAAAGTGACTATTATAAAATTGTCTGTCATCTTCCACCTTATGGCCACTTTCCTACAAGAAAGGAAAGAGTAAAATTTTTTTGCATTTCATCATGGATTCTACTTTTGTTGGTTGAAATATGTGTATATTAACATATTCATTTGGGCTATTTAATTTTAAATTAATTTGAATTGAAATTTTAACAAAAATTTACTGTTTAGGACTTTTGAATAAAAAGTGGCCACTAGTTTAAAGAAAGTGGCCATTTATAAAATTACTACTACTGGCCACTGGCCACCAGTGAAATTTCCCAGTTTTGACCTTTATTGTGATAGATGCATTAATTTTTCATTTTAGAATATTTGTTGTGGTGCTTACAATTTTTACTGCTTATTAAGCATATTCTTACTAGTGTGGCATTGTAATGTACACAAAATCCTAAATTATGGTAATTGTTGGCATTTCACTTCATGCAAACAAACTCAGTGCTGCACATGTTTTTGTGGAACCATGGTTTTAAATTATTTTTATAGTGCAGTTATTTTGGAATTCTTATTGGAAATTTTCGGTGTAGAATAAGATGCTAATTTTTCTTAATGAAAGAATTTAATGGAATGGATTTGGGGAGGATGGTTGATTATATAAATTTTGCCTCCCATTTATTTCCTTTTTTACCCAGAAAATCATAAAGCTGTTGAAATAAATAAAAATCTGTTAATTTAGATTTTACATACATAAAAAAAATCATGTTCAAAAAACAAAAGTAAAGAAATTTTTTTTTAATTTACATTCAATCAGAGAATCATTAGTAAACAAGTAAAAACTCTGTGCATACAAATTTAGTACTACATATAGCATAGATTTCTACATTAAGTTATTTTTAATTGTTTTAATTAATTAAATTAATATTGTGAGTTAAATCTTATATTATGTAAAAGATTATATTGTTTGTTGCATAGTTTTTTAAATCCGGCCATTTTTCCAGCTTTTGCCCCTGTCCCAGCAAAATGACCAACCCTTTGTCATATTCGTCGATAAAAGTGTTGTCTTTGTATGTTTAGGATTGGTGGGTTTTTTCATTCTCTCCGTGTGAAGAATGTGTGTATTTAACGGGTTTAAGTTTATTTTTTAAATAATAAGTACAAAAAACCTTCTTAGCAATAGAAATTATCAACTAAGAGTTTCTATAATGGTTACAAAAGAAGTAAGATGTGTTGACAATTGTCACCTAAATTTCATTGTCGTACTTCTGAAAGTAAATTCATAACAAATGTTCACAAATAAATTTTTAAATAAAAAAAAGATTTGGTCACAATCAATCATTCATATCTTATTACCTTTAAAAAAATTTTAAAAGAAGTTCCTTTTTACTTAAGTGTTAAATTGATTATAAAAAAAGAAAAAAAAAAAAGCTATGGATATCAAGGCGGTCAGGGTTTGAGGTCCCTCTGTCTTTCCTCCTTATGGATGTGCTTGGATCGAAATCACACTACAACACTACCTTATATCTATTATGAACTTTACCAAAATGAAATTATTCCTGAAAATTTACTTGTAAGGAATATCTTATATTGCATTTTAAAATCTCTCAAGTTCTTCCCATTTATTGGAATGGATTGATTTTTGTGTTCCATTCAAATTTATAAAGAAAATTAATTTCTAAATGCAATTTTGTTTTTAATTTTTATATACTAAATCCAAAATTTAAAAATAAATAAAAATTTTAAAAGTTATTTTTTTTATTATTATTGTTTTGGTTCACAAAATGATATTCTTGCCAAAACTTGCATTGTTTGAAACTTGTGATCTGCAAACTTTTAGCATTGGTGGTTAATGTTTATGGAAATTGTCATTGATGACATATTTATAATATTTGAATGAACATAACATAATTGGAATTAATGTACATAAGTTATATTCTTTAAGTTTATTCTAAAGCAGCATTTTTTATTTACAGTCATGGTGAAGCCAGAGCACACGACATTCAATGTAGACAATGTGAGGGTTTGCAAAATTTTGGTAAGTTAATTTTAAATGCTCATATAATTTTTGTATTACTCAAAACTGATCTTGCATCTGTACAACACAATGGTTGCTTGTATTTGAATTTTTAAGCTAGTTTTGACTTGTTTTGACTAATTGTTGTTGTTGCTAGTTTTGACTCTGTTTAAAAATGGAAAAGCTAAAAACATCTTTTTTTTTTTTACTTTTTTCCTCTATTTAAATGATATTTTCTCTAGTAAATTTAAAATACTTCTGTGATATTAAGTTCATCCTCACAAGGAAGGTCTCCATAAGCACATACTCAGATAAACTTGAAAAAAAATTACAGAATATTCTTGTCATGAAGATATATATGACTATTTTTTTTTTTAACTCTGCAGAACTTCTATATAGCATCTGTAAAAAAGTAATGAAAATTCCTTTTTTTTTTTTCCTGGCAATTTATTGTTGGTGGACAACACAATGGAATTTCAAAAAATATGCTCTTATGATAAATACTCTTTAAGGAAAAACGTTTTCTATTCTTCATAATGAACTAGTTTAAGTAAGTTTAACTTAAATGAATACACTTTTATAAGTATAGTTTTGTCATATACATTTATATGTACATATCTTGAAATTTAATTATCGTATTATACAGTTTAGAACAAAATTTACATTGATTAAAAGTATTTCAAGTTTAAAATTATGGTCCTTTTCTAGCACTGTCGGCTTCAGTATTGTTAGTGTAGGAGACAAGAGAACAGTATTGTTGCCATGGGAACGTTGACTTATTCAATATTTTATAATGAAAGCATTCTTAATCAGGGAGTTACTTTCAAAATAAACTTAAAACTTGTCTAGCCGGTGAAACCGTGTAAAATTAAATAACTACATCAACACGCAACTTACATATATTGTATAAACTTATAGCAGTAATAATAAACTATTTCATAGTTTTAAATTTGAATTAAGTACTGCACATTTAACAAGCAATTCCCAAATGTATTAAAGTCACTTGCATTTGGCGAAGAAAAAGTGTTGCTAACCAAATCATGCCTTTTTACGACAAATACTCGAAAGTATTTTAATTTTATAGATTTTCTACTGGAATTCTGCAGCTAAATTTGATTGATCTTTTATTATGTACATAAATAGTTTCATTAGCCTTTTTTTTTTTTTCCTAAATATTTTGAGTATGCTCGTTAAGGAGACATTCCTGTCAGCCTTATCTTCCGATTTTACATTTCAATAGCAATTTCTATTCAGTTTTAAAATTTAGAAAAACTTCCACTTGAAAATAAGAAATGATTCTTACTTACATGAGTATTACTGTATATACATTAAAAAAAGCATCACTTTGACATGGATCCCAAGTATGAGAGATTCTTAGTTATAATCAAAATTGAATTTGAAATTTGAATGGAAATCTTACTAAATTAACCAGTTATCAACAATTTAGACATGTTTTTTATCACTAATTTTGACAATGTTTTGCCAAATATTGCCATGCTTGGTGACAATTCGGCACAGGTAGGAACTTGTGTGTATGTGAATATATGTCAATATATGTATATTACTGCACATAAATAAAATCTATAAAAATAGACCAGTTTTAATTTATATTATGCTTAATTAAACAGTTCGCTTTTAAGCATGACAGGATAATTCATGAAAAATAAACATCTCATTGCATCTGCATTTTGTTGCATAAATAGACAATTTACTTCTAAGTGTTGCAAATGATCTTGATGCATTGCCTAGGGAAAAGTGTTTGATGTCCCTAAAGGAGTTTTCATTTCAAAAAATTTTGAAAATTAGTAGCATCTTCCACATAAGACTGAGTAAAACTCACTCATTCATTGGTTGTTGTTAGCTGTAGTCCATTTCCGCGCATAGTTAAATATTAGAAAATCTGTGTTTTGCTTCTGATACTGGGATTGTGGTCACTAGTGTTCAGTATAGTATAGGTCAAGGCACGAAATTTCAGCTCGCTGTTGGCAAGTGAATATTTAAGGTTGGCGAGTAAGTTTCGTCTTTTGAAATATTGGGCTTCAAATCAAACTGTATACGCTCAGAATATCGTGCCTCAATCTAGCGACACGCAGAAGTGTTTTAAAATCAAGCGACGGCATTTATCTCCAAAAGAAGGGAAGATGCAGCTTCACCCACTTCCATTTCTCTCATACAGAGGAACGAACTTCCCCTGTCTGTATTCGTTCCCCCGCTTTCGCACCGCTTGCTTCTTTTTCCGCTTCCGGGGCTGAATCTGATCACTCTTCACTGCTGTGCAAAGTGAATCCGGTTTCGCCACCAAGCTCAGCTGCTCCCGAATTTTTAACATTTTAAAAATTGTTCATGTTTTTCATGTATGTAAAATATTCTGGATTTAACAGGCAGCTCCTTCTAACAATGGTCAATTTCAATTCAGTTTGTCATAAATAGTTCATTTTCTGGGCAGGTGTGGTGGCCAACATTACTGTCTGAATGAATGTAAAATAGTGGTGAGCAAAAATTTTAGTCGGGCGAATACCTTTTCAACTGAAATTTCATGGCCTGGTATAGGTGTTTCTTTTTAACACTTTCCAACCTAGTTGAAAAGTATTTATGACTTCGGCTCATCTGCCGTATGGCCGTGCTCTAACTCCAGTAAATATGCTTGGATTGTTCTGCGATTTTTATGTTATTGTCGTTATCTATAGCATGTTCCCTATTTCAACTGAAGTGTGTAGCACTTATAGTTTTCTTACAGGGACACTCAAAAGAATTATATTAATACATCCCTTCTCTAATTTTTAACACTTTCCACCAACCTAGTTGAAAAGTGTTTATGACTTCGGTTTGTCTGTCGTCTGCCCGTGCTCTAACTCCCGTAAATATGCTCGGATTGCCCTGCAAGTTATGTTATTGTCGTTATCTATAGCATGTTCCCTATTTCAACTGAAGTATGTAGCACTTATAGTTTTCTTACAGGCACACTCAAAAGAATTCCGTTACATGACGGTCTATGGGTAAAAATCATTTGCGGTTTATTTTAATGATGTTACAGTTTCAGACACATTGTACTTGATATATATCACTAAGGTGCATTACAAGAAGCTTAATATGGAAAAGGGTGTGCATAGCACTTAGTTACTTTACAGGGGCAGTCAAAAGAATTCCGTTACATTACGTCTGTGGAGAAAAATCGTTTGCGGTTTAATTAAATAATGCTTTACTATTTTAAACGCATTGAAATTTATATATATCACTAAGGAAGGCTCACTACAGAATATTGTGTGTATAGCAGTCATCGTTAATTTACAGGGACACACAAAAGAATTCTCTACTGTCTGTTAACAATAATTCCTGGAAGTGCGTTTTAAGTTGCTGAATGCAATTTTAAATTTACACTTTTTGTCTATTACTTGGTGTGTATAAATTCTGTAGATCATATACAGGGCAGCACAAAAGTTCATGAACACATTTCCGTTTATTGACAGAAACTCAAACTGTGCTACGCGTTTCCTAACTAAACTAAAATTTAGCACCCTATGTAGTATATATACAAATGTATGTATAGATCATATACTAAATGCTGAATAGAAGTATTCAGATATTTTTCCGAATATTGTATATATTGGAAATTCCTGAAATTACGTTTTTAAATGTTATGCGTTTTCCAAATTGTTTACTTAGATGTTATCTTTCAGCTTATTAAACGGTAATGATTTGTAAAATTATTTTGGAAGCATTGGAAAGTGTTACATAATCTATGCTTGACGCATGATTTTTCGTTCTTGTTTCTCTTTACTACTTTTTAGTTTTTTTAATTAAGCCATTATGTTTTTAAGTACATATTTTTTTTAATTCAAAATAATCTTCTAAGAAAAAAAATAAAGTTTAAACATTTATTTATTTTATATTCTTACTTTTTCTTATCTCTAGGGCTCAGGAATTGATGACTCTACTATTATTCAAGGAATGGTTTTCAAGCGTTTAGTAGAAGGTGATGTTCAAAAGGCAGATAATGCCAAAATTGTGGTGTATACTTGCCCTTTTGATTCAGCACAAACAGAGACGAAGGTAATTCATTTGAAAGTTTTTTTTTAATGTTGCTATCTGAAGGCTTTAAATGTGTTTCATTGCATAGAATTTTTATATTAACTATTTGTTTTCATTCTATTAAAAATTTAATAAAACTGTTGCATTCTTAAAAATAAAAAAAAATACATATTTTTAAGTGACATGATTTAACTTTTCTGCTATAACTTTTTTAATTAACTTACTTAAAAATGGTGTATAGATTTGAAATTTGCATAATACAACTTGCATCTATCACTTTCATAAATTATGTATTTCTTTCAAAATTTTATGAATAAATGTATTTTAGTGCATAATATGGTGCTTATGTTTTAATTCAGTACTAGATAGTACCCATCAAAGTTTGATTAGGAAAAGATTTGAATTTTTAATTAGTTGCTTATGAATAGCTATATTGTTTTGTAAGCAATTCCTAAAAATATTAATATAATACATCAAAGGCGATAAGATGGTGCTGTCAATCCAACCTACTCAATGAAATGAAAGAATTTTAAGCTTGTAACTTAAAACCTATTATGTTTGTTTTTTAGCAGGTGTTTAACTAAAAATATTAATTGAATGGGTAGAGCAGTTATATTTACTTTCTATAGTCTCAATATTTTAAAATATATTATTTAGTATTTTCTAAAAAAATTTGAATTATGTGACCTTTAAAATTTTTCATTATTTTTATCAGTTTGACTCTAAAACCCTGAACTTAAAATTTGCTGTTTGTAACTAACAATTTGCAATATATATAATTATTAAACCATTTATATCCGGATAATTTATTTTATAGTTCTTATATGAATATTTTTTTCTTTTTTCTCAACAAAAATTGTTGATCCGTTCAATTTATTTAATCGATAACTGCATGTAAAATCTTTTAATTTAAATATTTTTAATACAAGATTAGTAATTTTGGAAACTATTGTTTGGCGTTTAATTTTATTTAATAATTATAAAGCATTCGGATTTTTAAAAAAAAATACACTGTATAATTACTTCTGAAATAAGATATGATATTATAAAAATTATCTTATTGCCAATAGTACAGAAATCATTCTCTCAGGAGTGGGGCTTAAACCTGGCACCTTAGGCCACTTGGCTACCCTGATCTCATTCAACTTCTCTCTAAAACTGAACACATTTACCTTTGTGTTTTAATATATATATATGATGGCTATTCACTCTGTGAAATCCTGAAAATTTGCTTAAAACAATAAAAATTTTATTGTATTTTCTGTGTGAAAATATTCAGGATGGCAACTTGGAAAAGTCTAAGAATTTTTTATTGAAACTTGGAAATTTCAGTGCAATGCCACTCATAGCATGATTTCTTGGGAGAGAAGGACTGTGCAGTGTTTAAAGATTTGCACTAAACAACACTGAAATAAAGTTTTTGAGCTCTGCTGTGACAAAGCGGATGTGGTTTGTTGATTTTTCATGATACCTGTTCCAAATTGCAATTTTGTTTCCTGTTAGGATGTCTAATGAGAGAAAGATGAAAAACTTTTGATGTTGAAATTATGGAATTATCATTGTTTGAAAAAGTCACAGGATAAAGTGCAGGAGAACGACCTGGTTAAGTCAAGGAAAATAAAGTTCAAATACTGGCCATTTTCATGATGCAAGTAAAAAAGTTGGCAATTGCATGAATTTATGCTTCCTCATGGATCGATCTACTATTCGACACTTGCAGCTTACATTGGATATTATTAGATTATTATATTATTTTATAGCACGTGTGAATGAGTTTTGTTGTTAAACAATTTAACATTTATGAACTTTGAATAATCCAAATTTTTACTGTTTGTAGTCTTACTTTATTTTTGCTTTCAATAGCTGGGTTTTGACCTTAATATGCTTTAGTGACTTATAATTACACTGTCTTTAGTTTATAAAAAGGATTTTAACTATTTTAAAAACATTTATTGTATATGCAGATTTAAATTTATTTACTATATTACTCTTTATATAATATTCTATCACTTTTATAGGGAACTGTCCTAATAAAATCTGCAGCTGAGCTGTTGAATTATACTAGAGGTGAAGAAAATTTACTAGAAGAAGTAAGGATTTAAATTTTACTCTATATTTTAAGTTTTATGTGTTTTCTGATTTCTCAGCTACCTAATCAGGTCTCCCTCATCATAATCTCTGTGCTCTATTTTTTTTATTTTCGATTGCTCTGTGGTATTTTACAGTCTTCTACTTAGTTTGCTTTTGCTGTTTTTTTTTTTCCTTTTTTGGAACACTTTCTTTTCCTTTATGTGTTTACTTGAAAATGTATGCTTGCACTTTGAAGTATGCTAAATTACAAAAGATGTTATAGCATAATCTATACTCTTATAAAAATATAGAGTAAATAACTTGTTTATTCATTCAGAGAACAGTCAGTGTGTGTGTATGTAAGATATCGCCTCGCCTCTGTATAACGAGCGCATCTCGGTATAACGAACACACATCGATCTCTCTGTAACGAGCGGTCGATCACCGCTATCGCACATCCCAGTAATAGATATAATGTAGTCGTGCACAAGTAGGAGAAATAAGCAGGCATTTTCCTGGGAACTAGCTTTTATTCCAATTAATTACAAGTCTCTTCATAAGCTAGGCCCAGGGGACAGTTTGAAGAGTCTTTTGCCAGGGAAACATCGTCTTATCGTTCATATTTCGGCGAATTGCCGGACTTACAACGGCAAGGATGCCGTCGCACTTCGAAGAATACTGGCCGCAGTTTTTGTGGAGAGTGATTAGAGTCAAAAGCCACGCAAAAACGTGCTCCTCACATTATATACGGCCGGACCACCGCTAGAGACCGCTTTGCAACTTATGAAATAATGTCATTTAATTGGCTAATTAGCCCTTGACTCATATCTGGGTAAGCAGCCCAGATAATTAACATGCAAGATGTAGCCACCGGGAGAAGAGAGATGCGTTACCGTCAGCACTTTTAATCTTAACGAGGATTCAAAATTAATATCTGTTCGTAATAAATGTATTGTAAGGAAAGTTAAGTTACAGGGGCAACTAGAAATTAAGGCAAAACTTTAAAATTTTGACACATGATTTAGGGATTTTAAACTTTGAATTTTTATATTTTAGTTTTTGATTTGGAATGGATTTAACTAACTATCCTTTCATATCAATCCACATTCGTTCACATTCAATATTCTTTCATACTTTTTCACATTCATTTCACATCCCCCCCCCCCTTTAAAAATGAGCACCACAGTACTTGTCAGCAAGGGCTGTGGGGCTCAACCCCATAAGTTAAACTCATTTTAAAATAGGCTATCGATTTTTTTTTTTTTTTTTTTTTTTTCCTACGGAATTCTAATTAGACTCTCAAACTGCTTGGGCTTACTTTTACATAAAATACTGGTACTATTTGATGATATACACTGAAGATAAAACATATGACATATACTGTAAACAAAACACACAGCTGCAGCAAAAAAAATTTTAACATTTCTCGCGAGAACATTATGTGCTATTTTTTGAAAGTCTATTAGCACATTGCAAAAGTTTTTGTTAACCAACGTGTCCTGTGTGAATTGTTCTTGGGTGTTGGTTCATCAGGAAAGGTAAACATTGCACCTTTCTTCAATTATACAATACAATAAAAACTAAATAATATGATACTTGAAAACAGAAATATAATATGGCAATTACTTATATGATTTACAAAACACAAACAATTAAAAAATGCACTTAACTTATAAAAATATTTAAACATGATATAAACACTTATTCAAAACATTAAATTTCAAAATATAGTATAAAATATACTTCAAATATACTGTAAATATAGGACAAAACAATTACTACAAATGCAATAAAAACAACACAAACACGAAAATGTCATATGAGCAGTTATAAGCTCTGTTACTACTCCAAATTATCTATTTATAAGCATATTTGGGCTTATAGAACATTCTAGTGGGAATTAATCTCAGGAGAAAAAAAAAAAAAAAACTGAACTTGAAAACTTTGTAAAAATAGGAAATTCTAACCAAAAAAATAAAAAAAATTAGGCTATCCTTTCCACCATGCTCAGTGAGACATGGATTTCTAAACTCTGAGGTGATTATCATCCAAAAAATGTGTCTCTTGCACAAGGAAAAGTGGATGCCCGATAATCACCTACAGAGGGAAAGCGAAGCAGTTTTGCCAAATTCTCCATTCTACATGGAAAGAGAAAATGGGAAAACAGTTCGACTATAGACGGGAGGCCACGGAGCGGAGGACCCCTAACGTGTTCCTAGTTTTGTCATTGTATAAGTAATAAAAAAAATAAAAAGGTTAGCAGTACTTTAAAACTGCTCCGCCAACTACACCGCTGGGTTTTAAATTAACATCCAGCTGGGTCCTCATCCAAACACTAAAATGATAGAGGGACGATAGGAAAGCAAAAATAAAAAATTGAAAGATGAAAGAAATAGACGGGGGTTATTCATGGTAGAGTTTTAAATTTTGAGGAGAGTTATAGAATCTCAACTTGGAGGCGTGCACTATTTCAGAATTTCTCTTAAAATGTATACTGGGTTTATCAATTTCAAAACTTACATCAGATAGTTGTTTTAAGATAGTATATGGTCCAGAATATGGTGGAGTCAATTTACGTGTATTAGGATAGTGGAATTCTTCATACATTACAATGTCACCAACTTTAAACTTTACAGGAAGAAAATGAGCATCATAATGGATTTTGTTTTTTTTTATGGTAAGCTATTGTTCTTTCCTTAGCCAATTTTCTAGCTTCTTCAACAGGAGGGTAATAATCATTATCTGGTAAAAGAGGATCATAAGGTAATTTTCCTAACAGCAAATAACTAGGTGGAAACTGAGTTACAGAATGCGGAGTAGCATTATATTGGTACAATACTTCATCTAAAAATTTTGTCCAAGGTAATTTAGTTGGTGATGAATTTACAATACATTTTAATCTGGTGACAATAGTTTGATTCAAACGCTCAATTTTCCCATTCGTTTCCGGGTGATGACTGGAGGTTAATCGGTGTTTGATATTATAATTACGAAGAAAACGTTTAAATCTAGAAGCTGTAAATGCTCCATTTCTATCAGTAAGTATTTTTTCTGGTACTTGAGTTTGAAATAATTGTTTCAAAATGTTTGTATAAGTTTCAGTTGTTACACTTTTTGACGCGAAACCCCACACATAGCGAGTTGCATGGTCTATGACCAAATGCAGATATTTCTTTGCCGAATTATAATGATTAAATCCGCCAACAGAGTCCAATGCCAAGCATTCAAAAGGTATATCCGTTGGGGGCATGAGCTGCAACAAACCAAATCTTTTTTGCCTACTTTTTTTTGTTGATTTGGCAGGTATGACAATGTTTAACAAAATTTTCAATATCTTTATTAAGATTAGGCCAATAATATTGATTTGTAATTAAATTTATCATCTTATAAATTCCAGGATGTCCAAAATCTGTGTGGGCTTTTTCCAAGAGGGGTAAACGTAAAGCCATGGGGACGACAATCTTATACAAACTTTTCTTTTTAATCGCAATAACATCATTAATTTCAACATATTTTTTACCATCTACCTTGACATTCTCTTTTTTCTGATTTTCTCTGATATCGTTCAAGTTGAGTAAATGTGTATGATGTGGGGGGTCTTCTGAAACAGGTAATCTAGACAGCATATCAGCCTCTACATTAGTGGAGCCCTTTTTAGCACTTTCCAACCTAGTTGAAAAGTGCTTATGACTTCGGTTTGTCTGGCCGTCTGCCGTCTGTCCGTGCTCTAACTCCCGTAAATATGCTCGGATTGCTCTGCAATTTTTATATGTTATTATCGTTATCTATAGCATGTTCCCTATTTCAACGGAAGTGTGTATCACTTATAGTTTTTTTACAGGGACACTCAAAAGAATTCCGTTACATTGCGGTCTATGGGGAAAAATCATTTGCTGTTTATTTAAATAATGTTTCACTATTTTAAACGCATTGAAATTTATATATATCACTAAGGTGCATTAGAAGAAGCTTAATATGGAACAGGGTGTGCATAGCACTTATAGTTACTTTACAGGGACAGTAAAAATAATTCCGTTACATTACGTCTATGGAGAAAAATCGTCTGCGGTTTATTTAAATAATGTTTCACTATTTTAAACGCATTGAAATTTATATAGATCACTAAGGTGCATTACAAGAGACTTACTACGGAATATTGTGTGTATAGCAGTCATCGTTCATTTACAGGGACACGCAAAAGAATTATCTACTGTCTGTTAACAATAATTCCTGGAATTGCGTTTTAAGTTACTGAACGCGATTTTAATGTTAACTTGCTTTTTGTCTATTACGTGGTGTGTATAAATTCTGTAGATCCTATACAGGGCAGCACAAAAGTTCGCGAACACATTTCTGTTTATTGACAAACTCCAGACGGAGAATTTTAAAATGTGCTACACGTTTCCTAACTGAACTAAAATTTAGCATCCTATGTAGTATATATACAATTCTATATATCCTATACAGGGCTGAATAAAAGTATTCGGATATTTTTCCGAATATTGTATATGTTGGAAATTCCTGAAATTATGTTTTTAAATATGTTATGCGTTTTCCAAATTGTTTACTTAGAAGTTATCTTTTAGCTTATTAAACGGTATGATTTGTAAAATTATTTTGGAAGCGTTGGAAAGTGCTACATAATCTATGCTTGACGCATGATTTTTCGTTCTTGTTATATTTAATATCATAGTCAAACATACTCAATTTAAGGGACCAGCGGAAAAGACGTCCTCTTAAGTTTTTAACATTTTTGAGCCAAGTGAGAGCCGCATGGTCTGTATGAATGACAAATTTTTGACCGTGTAAATAATGGTAAAATTTATCTAGAGCATCACAATTGCCAAACATTCGAGTTCAGTAATTGCATAATTTTTTTCATAGTCGCGAAGATTTCTAGAATGATATGCTATGGGGTGCAAAATACCATTTTCATCAGCCTGTTTCACAACACATCCCACTCCAAGACTTGATGCATCTACAAATAAATTACAAGGTGTTTTGGGATCAAACAATCTTAAGATAGGTTTTTGAATTAGAGCTGCTTTTAATTTTTCAAAAGAATTTTGACAGTTCTGGTCCCACACATAGGGAACATTTTTCTTTAACAAATTATTAAGAGGATATCTAACCTCAGCATATTTATGAATGAATTTATTATAAACATTAATAGATCCCAAAAAGCGTTGTAACTCTTTAACATTGGTTGGTGGTTTTAACCTCTTGATAGTTTCAATATTTGGGTTATCGGGTGTAATACAACCATTCGACACTTCATATCCAAGAAAATTAATTGTTTTCTTAACAAAATTACATTTAGACAGCTTTAATTTAAGATTTTCCTGGACACAAATATCAAAAATGATTTCCAAATGATGGTAATGTTCTTCTTCATTTTGTGAGAATACAATAATATCATCAAAATAACTGCATGCAAAGTCAATTTTATATTTATTTAGGATTCTTCGAAGGATACGGTTGAAATTTGCAGGCGCGTTTTTCAAGCCGAACGCGAGACGTTTCCACTCAAACAAGCCAAACGTTGTGGCAAAAGCTAATTTTTCAGTATCTTTAGGGTGGATAGGTATATGCCAATATCCACTTGCTAAATCGAGAGTGGAAAACACTTTAGCTTGCACCAATTTGTCCAATAAAGTGTCGATTCGGGGTAAGGGTTCTGCATCTGTTTTGGTTATGGCATTTAATTTTCGGAAATCGACACACAACCGAGTTTTCTTTCCTTCTTCACGTTTATAAACTAAGGTTACAGGTGAGGAATAAGGGGAATGACTTTCTTTGATGATACCAGCTTTTAACAAATTTTGAACTTGTTCTCTAATTTCTTCTTCTTCCTTAGGGGAAGTACGATAAGCTCTAAGCGAAATTGGTAAGTCAGAAGTTAAATGTATTCTCTGTGGTTCCATGTTGACACATCCTACATCATATTTATCTTTGGCAAAAATACCGACATATTTGGCTAAGAGAGTAGGCAGTTTGTTAGGTGCAGACTGAACTTGGATAGGTTCAGTGGCGTTTACAAACTCCGGCTCATAATTTTCACCAAATATCCCTGCATTTTCCTTTTCTGAGACATCTTCATTAGGTTCTGACACGTGCAAGGAATTAACTGTTGGAATATTTCGTAATTGGTTCAGGAGAGGCACTCTTTGGTTATTTTGGAAAATTTGCATCTTAACACAATCAATATTTAACTGGAAACTTTGGCAATGGTTAAGTCCAATAAGGGTATAGGGTAATTTATTATCAATAACATAAAGATCAACATATTTGGATATGCAGCCAATTTTCAAATTAACACGACATTTTTCCTGCAAGGTGAGAATGCCTTGTGTTTGAGCGACCGATAGACCTTTACGAATTTTGGAAGTGTTTAATTGGAATTTTTGGACTAAATGTAATGGAATGACACTTAACGAGCTTCCTGAGTCGATCAAACAGGGTATTGAGTTTTCTGGTATCCCTAGAGTAGTAATTTGACGTTTCTTTGGGTTTTCTTTGGATCCTTTTCTTTTTTCTATGTACCCGGGTACTATTAGTTGTCATTGATTACTACTTGTGTTTGCAGAAAAATCACTTTGTGTCTGATTTGGATTTTGGATTTGAATGTTTGGTTGTTGGGTTAGAGAGGAGGCCTCTAAAGATTGCTTTCGAAAAGGACAATCTCGTACCCAATGGTAAGCATTTGGAATATTAAGATTAAGGCATACACGGCATGGCGATGGTGGCAATGTAGCCTGGTAGTGTATATTTGGTCTGGGAGGAGACGGTTGAAATGGTCTCACATTTTGGAAAGTTCTTTGAGGGTTAGTCACATTTGGGCGATTCTGGGGGTTTTGATAAGGGTATCTATAATTCCAGGATCGCATTGGAAAATTCTGCTCAGGGGTATTAGGGCGATATGGTCGCCATTGTCTGAACTGATTTTGGGGAGTTGGGTCTGGTTTATTTTCAGGACTCTTGCCTGCTTCTTCAAGCTTAGTAAGTTTAAAAACTAATTCTCTCCATTCTGTGGCAGTTTTAGGGGCATTAGTCACAATAAGTCTCTGCATCGAGATTGGCAAACCTTCTGATAACCCTTCCAGAATGAATTTGTTGTCTAAACCCAGATTACGACCCATTTTCGTTTTCTTTTGGTAGTACTCGTTGAGGTCATCACCTGACCTATACCGAATACTAGCAAAGTCGCTTAGTGATAGTGTATCTGGGGTAGAAAAATTTTCATGGAATAGTGAAACAAACTCATTCCAGTGCAAAACATTAAGACAGTTGTTAATGTATAGGGTAAGGGCACTATCTTTTAAAAATTTCTGGATGTTTCTTATCTTCCAAACATCATCTTTTCTGGACTCAATACATACAGCCTCAAAATAAGCAAGCCAAGAGGCAAAGATCATCTTAGCTTCCGGCGAAAACGGGATAATCTCGGGGTCTTTTGTTTTTTCCTCACTATTTGCTGCATAGGTACCTACAGCGGCCTTTTTGATTGACTCTATTTCAGGGATTAGGGTCTGATTTTTAACAGGTTGTTGGCTCACTTGACTGATAGCTCCATTCATATTTACAGGGGCACTTTCATGTATTTCCGTATTTGGAGGACTTTCAAGGGGATTCCCATTTCCCTCAATTTCTGTATTTTTTTCCTTTAAAGATTCGTCACCTTCACTCACTTGAGTGGATTTGTCTTCTGCGCTCATTTTTATTACTTATTTTTACAATCTCATTAAACAAAATATAAAAAAAAAAATATTTTTACTAGAAAAAATCTTTTTTTTTTTTTTTTTTTTTTTTTTTTAATTTGCCCTCTTTTTTTTTTTTTTTTTTTTTTTTTTTCTTAATTTTTCATTAAATCCCGCTTAAATTTCTAAAATAATAAACAAAAATAATCTGCTTCATTTAATCACTTAAGTTGTAACATAGAGATAATAATAATAATAATAAAATAATAATAGTATTTTTCATAAAAATAACACTTAAAAAATAATAAAATTTCAAATTGTTTTTCTTTAATTGTTTTTCTCTCTTACTGCTTCAAAAAATAAAAATAGAAAGTTTCTGTCCGCTTTTAAATTCTTCTTAAAAAATAACAAAATCGAACATACCTATTTCTTCTTTTTCTTTTAAATCCATTTGATTGCACAGAATACTCACGTGAAAAAAAGAAAAAAAAAATATCAACATTAAAACGAAACCAAAACAGGAAGCATCAACCAAACAACGGACTCTTGACACAGGCAAAGAAAGGGAGAAAAAAAAGAACATTCCTCCTTCTGCCAGGAGATCGTTGACCTTGAATTTTCCACAAACCATCTGTGAACCATCCCTTTCCCTGGATAGTAGGTCATTTGAGATAACTATTGAAAGTGAATGAACAAAACTGTTTTTCTTAGGTACATTTCACTGGCCCCTCCACCCCCAGACTTTTGAATTTCGTATTCACCAATCGTTTGTACTTCGTTAGTACCGGTAAGTACCGAGAGATTTTCGTTTGTACCGGCTCCGGTACCGAGTTATTCTAAATTCAAGGTGGAGGGGCCAGTGAAACGGGATTTCCCATAGTAAAAAAATGAAGTGTTTCAGATTTTGACGAAAATTTGTCAATCGTTTGTACTACGTTAGTACCGGTAAGTACCGAGATATTTTCGTTTATACCGGCTCCGGTACCGAGTTATTCTAAATTCAAGGTGGAGGGGCCAGTGAAACGGGATTTCCCATAGTAAAAAAATGAAGTGTTTCAGATTTTGACAAAAATTTGTCAGTCGTTTGTACTACGTTAGTACCGGTAAGTACCGGGAGATTTTCGTTTGTACCGGCTCCGGTACCGAGTTATTCAATTTTTAGTTTGAGGGACCATTTCACTGGCCCCTCCACCCCCGGACTTTTGAATTTCGTATTCACCAATCGTTTGTACTTCGTTAGTACCGGTAAGTACCGAGAGATTTTCGTTTGTACCGGCTCCGGTACCGAGTTATTCAATTTTTTAGTTTGACGGACCATTTCACTGGCCCCTCCACCCCCGGACCTGTCAATTTCGCTATCACCAATCGTTTGTACTTAGTACCGGTAAGAACCGAGAGATTTTGGTTTGTACCGGCTCCGGTACCGAGTTATTCAATTTTTTAGTTTGAGGGACCATTTATCTGGCCGCTCCACCCCCGGACTTGGCAATTTCGCTATCACCAATCGTTTATACTTCACTAGTACCGGTAAGTACCGAGAGATTTTGGTTTGTACCGGCTCTGGTACCGAGTTATTCAATTTTTTAGTTTGAGGGACCATTTCACTGGCCCCTCCACCCCCGGACCTGGCAATTTCGCTATCACCAATCGTTTGTACTTCGTTAGTACCGGTAAGTACCGAGAGATTTTCGTTTGTACCGGTTCCGGTACCGAGTTCTTCAATTTTTTATTTTGAGGGACCATTTCACTGACCCCTCCACCCCCGGACCTGGCAATTTCGCTATCACCAATCGTTTGTACTTCGTTAGTACCGGTAAGTACCGAGAGATTTTCGTTTGTACCGGCTCCGGTACCGAGTTATTCGATTTTTTAGTTTGAGGGACCATTTCACTGGCAACTCCACACCCGGACCTGGCAATTTCGCTATCACCAATCATTTGTAGTTCGTTAGTACCGGTAAGTACCAAGACATTTTCGTTTGTACCGGCTCCGGTACAGCGTCATTATAATTTTTAGTTTGAGGGACGATTTCACTGGCCCCTCCACCCCCGGACCTGGCGATTTCGCATTCACCAATCGTTTGTACTTCGTTAGTACCAGTAAGTACCCAGAGATTTTCGTTTGTACCGGATCCGGTACCAATATATTCAAAATTTTAGGTAGAGGCACCATTTCACTAGCCCTTCCAGTCCTGCACCTGGAAATTTCGCATAACTGATAGTTTTTATTTCATTAGTACCGGTCAGTACCGAAATATTTTCGTTTGTACCGGCTTCGGTAAACAGTTATTATAAGCTTATTTTGGAGGGACCATTTCACTAGCCCCTGCACGCCGTGACCTAGAAATTTCGCATGCACTAATCGTGTTTATTAGTGCATCACTGGGCATATATGTACCAAGAGATTTTCGTTTGTACCAGCTCCGGTACGGAGATATTTAAAATTTTACGATTTAGAGGCCCTTTCACTGGCCCCTCCCCCCACTCCCCGAACCTGGAAATTTCGTACACACGAATAGTTTGTATTTCGTTAGTACTGTATGTACCGATAGATTTTCGATTGGATCGTCTCCGATACCGAGATATTCACTTTTTTAGGTGGCGGGACAATTTCACATTCCTCTCCACCCGCGGACCAGGAAAGTTCGCATACACCGATTGTTTGTACATCATTAGTACCGGTAGCATATAAGCAACCTTTACATGGATACGGACATGGGAAAGAATCATGCTCTGTGATTGGCTAATGGTATAGGCGAACATCACGCGTCACGCCTACGTTTTTCGGCGTAGTGAAGGAGACGATTGACAAGTGTAATGGAATGGCTTTATGGCTGAATAACAAAGTTATTTACATATACAAATGTGGAATTTCAATGAAAAAATATCAATTTGTAGACGATTATTTTCTTCCGGTTTAAATTTTGTTTATCGTATTTGATAAAGCTACTCGAAATCAAATGAACTCCAGAAAATCAACATTATGTAAAAGAATATTTATCTGCATGTTTACAACGTAAGTGTAAAAATATAGAATGATTGCTTTACGAGACTAAGTTTATTTTAATACAATACTATAGAAAAAAAAATCCTGCTGGAATGTACTGAGAGACTGCAAAGTGCATATTTCGTTTCAGTCTCCAAGTGCATATTTGCTAGTTCATTGGTTATAATAACTAGTTTTAAATGAAAATAGGCATTTCAATAGTCATTTGAAAAATATGAAACGAAACATTCAGCTATTTTCTAGAAATATCATGTTTGCTTCTAAGGTAAAGTCATTTTAATTCGGTACTTTTTGTATAACTATAATATTTTGTGATTTGTGAAACAATTGCTTATTTGTGTAAGACGATAATGGATGCATATTTTTTTAGTCAGCTACATCTGTAAAACATAAACTTATTTTAGAAAAAAAAAATTGTTTTATATTTTTAAAGATGCATAAAAATCGTTTTGGCTTGAAATTATGTATTACTTGAACATATGAATTATAAATACATTACATAACTATCAAAGTTGTCAAATTTTAAATATGAAGAAATTGTATTAAATTATTTTTGAAATTATAATTAAATATGCTGAAAACAAAACTTATATAATATTAATAATAAAAATAAAATATGATTTTATCTAAAAAAATCCTTTTTTATAACAAAAATTAACTCCGATTACCCGTTTTTAATTTTCTATTGCTAGTCGTATTTGTTAAATTAACTATATTATAAATATTAAATGCTTATAAAAAATCAATATGTCTAATGAAAATCTATAAAAAGATATTTATTTAATTGATAATTTTCATAAATTATACTTACTGTTTATTATAATTTATGAAATAATTTATGAAATGCATTTGAAGTTTCCAAGAAATCACTATTTTTGTTTCTCCACCGTGTTTGTAGATGGCAGCACCAAACAGTTAACTCTTAAAAAAAAAAAGCTTTTAAGTCTTATTTATGTTGAACAATTTAATCATGTTGATTTTTTGTGTGGATTTGATTATACTATCTCAATTTTTTGAGAAATTTGGAAAGTAGAATTAAATATTCAGTAATTGCCAGGATTTTTAAATATTTATTTTTATTCTAATTCAAAAGTTCTAATAACTATCGCAAGCCATTTTTTTTTTTTTTTTTTTTTTTTTTTTTTTTAAGATGTATCAGAAGTGTTAAAGAATTCTATTATTTCCTTGTTTTAATAAAATGTATGTAAGTAACTGGTGCGCATTTCCTTAGGAATTGGAGATTTATTTTATATTAAGGTATGTCCTATTTTTTATCTCTATATTGTTATGTTAAATTTATTTTATGGTGGAATATTTCATCTATTTCTTAAAAGATTTAAAATAAAATTTAGTATATTTTCCTTCTTCTTCTCCATTCATTTATGTGTAATTCCTTAAAATCAATTTAAAATTAAGATATAAATATCTATAGTCCTAATGTATTGACAACACATTTACAAATTTTAGGCATGTGTTTTTAAATATCATATTTACTCTATTTATAGGAACATATTATTTATTACATATTCAGATATACACAATGACATTTAGAGTTACAATTTCGAAGAAATTCGGTATTTTTTTCTTTTGCATTTTAAATTTAATTTTTTTCTGTTCCTTGCTTCCTGAAATTTAAATTAAACAAGAAATAAATTAATAAATTTAAAAGATTATATAAAATTTGTATTATTTTATATTTGTTCCTTGTTTTCCTGAATCTGAAATTAAACAAAAATAAATTATTAAATTAATTTTTATTAAAACAGCCTTTTATTTACACTTCTGCTTTGCTAGCAAGGTAAAATCCCCCCCCCCCTCCCCAGACACACACACACAAAAAATAAATAAATAAATAAACTATAACATTGAAATAAACAACAATTACATGAATGTTTCAGAAAATTAAAACTTACCGATGTTGATAAATGAGCATTTAGATTTATATAATTAAATATTTATGATTCTTTTATTGCTATTTGAAATGTTTAGCAGATATTTTCTTGAAAAACTTATTTGAAATCATTAATACCCTTTATCATTCATGCATTAATAATACATCATTTTATATCTGCAAATATAGTATATTCAGTTATTATATTTCAAAAAAATCTATGACAAGTATCAACAAATCAAACACAAAATCGGGTTAAATGGACGAAAGAGTCGATCAGCCAATCACAGTGCAGAATTCTTTCCCATGTCCGTATCCATGTAAAGGTTGCTTATATGCGTACCGGTAAGTGCCAAGTTATTTTGTTTTTATCGCTTTCGGTACCGTGTTATTTAAAATTCAAGGTGGAGGAGCTGGTGAAACGATAATTTATCGGTGTTGAAAAATAAAGAATTAACGATGTTGTTTAAATTGATTTTTTTTATTTGACTTTTATTCTTTACTAGCAAGCTACGCCCGCTGCGCTGGTCGGTTTCTACAAATGAACCTTGAATCAAACAAAATATATCGTTTAATTTGACCTTGTATTTGAAAGTAATCTGTACATTTACCTGGAATATCTTTCCACATTACTAAAAAATGACGTCATTCCGCTATTATATTTTCTGATGTGCAGTCAAAATTTTAGCTAGTAAGGACCAACTCTTTTATTTGGTCATTTACAGTTAGGGTTTGCTAAAGAATGATAAAACTATATGCAATATACTAAAACCATCACTAAAAATTATCGAACTAACAATTCAAACAAATTAACTAACAAAATCCATTCAGTAGAAGTTTTTATAAAGGCTAATCCTTGATAATCGGGTTCATCTGATTATAGAACTTTTCCACATAATTCTAAAACTAACAGATCGATATGAAATATACTAAAACCATCCTTACAAATTGTCTACTTGACAATGCAAGTCGCAAAAAATACGCCCAGTAAAAACTTTCAAAAAGGCTAATCTTTCGGAATCGGGTTCACCTGACTATAAAACCTTCACAGATATTTGTTAACGCAGTAATACGCACTATAGTAATGCGTATTAGAGTAATAAATACTATAATACGCGGAACAATATGTAGTACCCTATAACCATTTCTGAGATAGCATCTAACTAACTAACAATACAATTCTCATCAAAATCTGTCCAGTAGAACATCTTCAGAAGGCTAATACTTCATAATCGGAATCAAATATTGAAAAAGCTAATATTTAATAAAAAAAATGGTCACCCGATTTTCGAATTTCCCCCTATAATTCAAGAACTAAGCAACGTAGAATGATATGTTATATGATATGTTATATAATAAAACTTTCCCTAGAAAATTATCTAACAGTGTAGGTTCCATCGAAATCCATTCGACAAAATATTTTAAAAAGGCTAATATTTCATAATCGGATTGATCTAATTATAGAACTTCCCAGAATAATTCTATAACTAAGCTACGTAGAACGATATGTTATACAATAAAACCTTCCCTGAAAAATTATCTTACAGTTTAAGTTCTACGAAAATCCATCCAGCAGAACTCGAATTATAAGCAGACGTAAAGAAATTTCATATATGTAAAATTAAATGGAAGTATATTGCCATTAATATAGTTTGCATTTGAATTTAAAAATAAAAGTACTTTTTGAATACTTGGGCGCCTCTGATATATGTATATATTCATACATATAAGTGTATATATATGTATGTATATACATGTATTTGTGTAGATATATGTATATATATATACATGTATATATATATCACTGGCGCCCGGCTAACCGAAAAGTACCAAAAAAAAATACTGCAAAAATGCAGTCGTACACTTAAAAAAACCTTTTGGCTTAAAATCTCTCATCAAAACTGTTTTTCTTTTTTTTCTTCTCTTTCTTTTTTTAAAAATAAAATTAGTAACAGTTTTTTCTTTTATTTTTCCAGACGTATAGCCATTTCAATTCTTTTTGCAACAAAAAAAGACACCTTTTGGCTTAAAATCAAATTGTTTGGGGTCAAAAGTAATATCAAAATCGCCAAAAACAAAAGATACATCGCCAAATATTGTTTCAATATTAAAATCTTGCCCCTTGAATAATTTTTTAAGCATTACGAACATTCCCAATCATGTTTAAATTAAATATTTTCGTTTTATAATATTCTCTCATCACAGCTCTTTTTTCTCTTTCTCTTTCTTTTTTCTTTCTTTTTCTTTCTTTTTTTTAAATAAAATTAGTAACAGTTTTTCTTTTATTTTTCGACATGTATAGCTTTTTCATTTCTTTCTGCAACAGTAATGATCGCCAAAAAATTAGCAATGGTAACCTTTTCGGCCAAAATAACAGAACTTTCCATCATAATTCTATAACTAATAAACGTAGAACGTTGTGTTATATATTAAAACCTTCCCCAAAAAATTATCTATCGAACAACGCAAGTTCCATCAAAATCCATTCAGTGGAACTCGAGTTAGAAAGGAACGGAACGAAATTTTCGTTTGTGTTTTATATATATAGTAGATGTATGCTTTGCTTTCCAAAGTTTAATTTTCACTGGTATTCTTTTAAATTATTTTGTACATGGATAAAAGATTATTATTTTTTAAATTGTTAAATTATATAATATATTTTGTATGAATACCATAATATATATATTAAAAAAAAATTCGAATAAAGTACCAGTCTGTTGAACGCAATTGTCTGTTTATATATTTGTTTATTTATTTAAGTGTGTGGGTGTGTGTGTGTTGATGTTGGCTTGGAAATCTACCGCGCGTAGAAGTATGAAAGGCAGATCCGAATGCAACTGAAGCAGATTTTTCATATTTTTTGTGCTGATTAGTGTAGATATTAATTAAAATCCATAATGAACATCGCAAAATGTCGCGCTGGCACAGATTTCTATTGCAAAACGGAAATTCCTAGATTCTTGAAGCAGAGAACAATGAAGTGTGGACAAACATTCCTTTTTTTCGCATTTTGAAATTGACGCAGATCGAAATGCGAAAAAATTAAAAAAATACCCATTTATTCTTGGTACTTTACTGATACCAGTGGCGCAGCCAGAATTCGGCTCTAGTAGGGGGGGGGGGGGAGGGGGATAGTAAATATTGAAAAGTAACAGGAATAGTGTTTTTATTTAAATTTTTATTATGTATATATTTTTTTTTTTTTTTTTTTTGTATTTTGTTTTGAAAAGCACATAATGAATTTAAAATCTGCTTAAAAAACGAAAACTTAAAATTGGCATTCAGATTTTTTTTTTTTTTTTTGTAAAAATAATAATAATAATTTTTTTTTTCGTTCAGGAAACAGGATGCGAACTTGTAAATATGCAGAAGGAAAAAAAAACACAAAATCAACATTTGGAAAATACTGTCTTTGAAACAACAAATATTTTTTTAACTAATAACATTTTGAGGATCAGGAAAGTACCCAGAATAAATGGGTATTTTTAAAATTTTATCGTATTTCGATCTGCGGCAGTTTTGAAATGCGAAACAAAAAGGAATGTTTGTCCACACTTTCTTGTTCTCTGACTCAAGGATCTCGCAATTTCCGTTTTGGTATAGAAAACTGACATTTTGCAATGTTTATTATGGTTTTTAATTAATATGTCCGCTAATCAGGAAGAAAATGAAAAATCTGCATCAGCTGCATTCGGACCTGCCTTTCTTACTTATACGTGCTCTAGATTTCCAAGCCAATATCAAAACACACACACACAAATAAATAAATAAACAAACAAACAGACAATTGCGTTCAACAGACTGGTACTTTAATTGAATTTTATTTTAATTTTAATACATATATTATGGTATTCATACAAAATATATTACATAATTTAACAATTTGAAAAAAATAATAATATTTTATCCATATACAAAATAATTTAAAAGAATGCCAGTGAAAATTAAATTTTGGAAAACAAAGCATACATAAAGAATAAAAGTCAAATAAAAAAATTAATTTAATCAAAATCGGAAATTCTTTATTTTTCAACAACGAGAAATTATCGTTTCACCAGCTCCTCCACCTTGAATTTTAAATGACACGGTACCGAAAGCGATAAAAACAAAATATTTTGTTACTTACCGGTACTATTGATGTACAAACAATTGGTGTATGCGAACTTTCCTGTTCCGCGGGTGGAAGGGAAAATGAAATGTTCCCGCCACCTAAACAAGTGAATATCTCGGTGCCAGAGACGATGCAATCGAAAATCTCTTGGTACATACAGTACTAACGAAATACAAACTATTGGTGTATACGAAATTTCCAGGTCCGGGGGTGGAGGGGCCATTGAAATGGCCTCTAAATCTTAAAATTTTAAATATCTCCGTACCGGAGCCGGTACAAACGAAATTCTCTCGGTACATATATTCCCAGTGATGCACTAATAAACACGATTAGTGCATGCGAAATTACTAGGTCGCGGGATGGAGGGGCTAGTGAAATGCTCTCTCCACAATACGCTTTGAATAACTCTCTACCGGATCCGGTATAAACGAAAATTTCTCGGTACTTACCGGTAATAACGAAGTACAAACGATAGGTGAATGCGAAATTGCCAGGTGCGTGGGTGGAGGGGCCACTGAAATGGTCCCTAAAAATAAAAAAATAAATAACTCGGTACCAAAGCCGGTACAAACAAAAATATCGCTGTACTTACCGGCACTAACGGAGTACAAACGACTGACTAATTTTCGTCAAAAACTGAAATACTCTTTTTTTTTAATATGGAAAATCCCGTTTCACTAGCCCCTCCACTTTGAATTTAGAATAACTCGGTATCGGAGCCAGTACAAACGACTGACAAACTTTCGACCAAATCGGAAACACTTCATTTATTTTACTATAGGAAATTCCCGTTACACTGGCCCCTCCACCTTGAATTTAGGATAACTCGATTCCTGAGCCGGAACAAACAAAAATCTCAAGGTACTTACCTGTACTAATAAAGTACAAACAATTTGTGAATGCGAAATTTCCAGGTTCAATACTTTTTTTGAAAAGCTAAGTATTTTTTTAACTAATAACATTTTGGGGTAATCAGGAAAGTATCAAGAATAAATGGGTATTTTTTAATTTTTTCGTATTTCGATCTGCGGCAGTTTCAAAATGCGCAAAAAAGGAATGTTTGTCCACACTTCATTGATCTCTGCTTCAAGAATCTAGGAATTTCCGTTTTGGCATAGAAAGTTGCGCCAAGAAATTTTGCGATGTTCCTTATGGTTTTTAATTAATATCTCCACTAATCAGCAAAAAAAAATGAAAAATCTGCATCAGTTGCATTCGGACCTGCCTTTCATATTTCTACTTGCGGTAGATTTTCAAGCCAACATCAACACACGCCCACACACACAATTAAATAAACAAATATATAAACAGACAATTGCGTTCAACAGACTTGTACTTTAATTGAATTTTTTTTAATTTTAATACATATATTATGGTATTCATACAAAATATATTACATAATTTAACAATTTGAAAAAAATAATAATCTTTTATCCATATACAAAATAATTTAAAAGAATACCAGTGAAAATTAAATTTTGGAAAACAAAGCATACATAAAGAATAAAAGTCAAATAAAAAAATTAATTCAATCAAAATCGGTAATTCTTTATTTTTCAACAACGAAAAATTATCGTTTCACCAGCTCCTCCACCTTGAATTTTAAATAACACGGTACCGAAAGCGATAAAAACAAAATATTTTGTTACTTACCGGTACTATTGATGTACAAACAATTGGTGTATGCGAACTTTCCTGGTCCGCGGGTGGAAGGGAAAATGAAATGTTCCCGCCACCTAAACAAGTGAATATCTCGGTACCAGAGACGATACAATCGAAAATCTGTCGGTACATACAGTACTAACGAAATACAAACTATTTGTGTATACGAAATTTCCAGGTTCGGCCAGTGAAAGGGCCTCTAAATCTTAAAATCTGAAATTTCTCCTTACAGGAGCCGGTACAAACGAAATTCTCTCTGTACATATATGCCCAGTTATGAACTAATAAAGACGATTAGGGCACGCAAAATTTCTAGGTCACGCGGTGGAGGAGCTAGTGAAATGGTTCCTCCTAAATAAGCTTTGAATAACTCTCTACCGGAGCCGGTACAAACGAAAATATTTCGGTACTGACCGGTACCAATGAAATAAAAACGATTAGTTATGCGAAATTTCCAGGTCCGGTACTGGAGGGGCTAGTGAAATGGTGCCTCTACCTAAAATTTTGAATATCTCGGTACCGGAGCCGGTACAAACGAAAATCTCTCAGTACTTACCGGTACTAACGTACTACAAACGACTGACAAATTTTCGTCAAAATCTGGAACACTTCATTTTTTTACTATAGGAAATCCCGTTTCACAGGCCCCTCCACCTTGAATTTAGAATAACTCTGTACCGGAGCCGGTACAGACGAAAATATCTCGGTACTTACCGGTACTAACGAAGTACAAACGTTTGGTGAATGCGAAATTGCCAGGACCGGGGGTGGAGGGGCCAGTGAAATGGTCCCTCAAACTAAAAAATTAGAATAACTTGGTACCGGAGCCAGTACAAACGAGAATCTCTCGGTACTTACCGGTACTAACGAAGTACAAACGTTTGGTGAATGCGAAATTGCCAGGACCGGGGGTGGAGGGGCCAGTGAAATGGTCCCTCAAACTAAAAAATTAGAATAACTTGGTACCGGAGCCAGTACAAACGAGAATCTCTCGGTACTAACGGAGTACAAACGATTGGTGAATGCGAAATTGCCAGGGCTGTGGGTGGAGGGGCCAGTGAAATGGTCCCTCAAACTAAAAAATTGAATAACTCGGTACCGGAGCCGGTACAAACGGAAATCTCCCGGTACTTACCGGTACTACCGAAGTACAAACGATTGGTGAATGCGAAATTGCCAGGTCCCGTGGTGGAGGGGCCAGTGAAATGGTCCCTCAAACTAAAAATTGAATAACTTGGTACCGAAGCCGGTACAAAGGGAAATCTCCCGGTACTTACCGGTACTAACGAAGTACCAACGATTGGTGAATGCGAAATTGCCAGGTCCTGTGGTGGAGGGGCCAGTGAAATGGTCCCTCAAACTGAAAAATTGAATAACTCGGTACCGGAGCCGGTACAAATGAAAATATCTCGGTACTTACCGGTACTAACGTAGTACAAACGACTGACAAATTTTCGTCAAAATCTGAAACACTTCATTTTTTTACTATGGGAAATCCTGTTTCACTGGCCCCTCCACCTTGAATTTAGAATAACTCGGTACCGGAGCCGGTAAAAACGAAAATATCTCGGTACTTACCGCTACTAACGTAGTACAAACGACTGACAAAATTTCGTCAAAATCTGAAACACTTCATTTTTTTACTATGGGACCCGTTTCACTGGCCCCTCCACCAATTTAGAATAACTGGCCCCAATTTAGAATAACTCGGTACCGGAGCCGGTACAAACGAAAATCTCTCGGTACTTACCGGTACTAACGAAGTACAAACGATTGGTGAATACGAAATTCAAAAGTCCGGGGGTGGAGGGGCCAGTGAAATGGTCCCTCAAACTAAAAATTGAATAACTCGGTACCGGAGCCGGTACAAACGAAAATCTCCCGGTACTAACGAAGTGCAAACGATTGGTGAATGCAAAATTGCCAGGTCCTTTGGTGGAGGGGCCAGTGAAATGGTCCCTCAAACTAAAAAATTGAATAACTCGGTACCGGAGCCGGTACAAACGAAAATATCTCGGTACTTACCGGTACTAACGTAGTACAAACGACTGACAAATTTTTGTCAAAATCTGAAACACTTCATTTTTTTACTATGGGAAATCCCGTTTCACTGGCCCCTCCACCTTGAATTTAGAATAACTCGGTACCGGAGCCGGTACAAACGAAAATATCTCGGTACTTACCGGTACTAACGTAGTACAAACGACTGACAAATTTTCGTCAAAATCTGAAACACTTCATTTTTTTACTATGGGAAATCCCGTTTCACTGGCCCTTCCACCTTGAATTTAGAATTTGGGCATATATGTACAGTGCATATATGTGAGTTCATATATGTGAGGCATATATGTGAGTTCATATATGTACAGAGATATTTTCGTTTGTACCGGCTCCGGTAATGAGAAATTTCAGATTTTAAGATTTAGAGGCCCTTTCACTGGCCCCTCCACCCCGAACCTGGAAATTTCGTATACACGAATTGTTTGTATTTCGTTAGTACTGTATGTACCGACAGATTTTCGATTATATCGTCTCTGGTACCGAGATATTCACTTGTTTATGTGGCGGGAACATTTCATTTTCCCTTCCACCCGCGGACCAGGAAAGTTCGCATACACCAATTGTTTGTACATCAATAGTACCGGTAAGTAACAAGATATTTTGTTTTTATCGCTTTCGGTACCGTGTTATTTAAAATTCAAGGTGGAGGAGCTGGTGAAACAATAATTTCTCGTTTTTGAAAAATAAAGAATTTCCGATTTTGATAAAATTAATTTTTTTATTTGACTTTTATTATTTATGTATGCTTTGTTTTCCAAAATTTAATTTTCACTGGTATTTATTTAAATTATTTTGTATATGGATAAAAGATTATTATTTTTTTCAAATTGTTAAATTATGTAGTATATTTTGTATGAATACCATAATATATGTATTAAAATTAAAAAAATTTCAATTAAAGTACCAGTCTGTTGAACGCAATTGTCTGTTTATATATTTGGTTATTTAAGTGTGTGTGGGCGTGTGTTGATGTTGGCTTGGAAATCTACCGCAAGTAGAAATATGAAAGGCAGGTCCGAATGCAACTGAAGCAGATTTTTCATTTTTTTTTTTTTTTTGCTGATTAGTGGAGATATTAATTAAAAACCGTAAGGAACATCGCAAAATTTCCTGGCGCAATTTTCTATGCCAAAACGGAAATTCCTAGATTCTTGAAGCAGAGATCAATGAAGTGTGGACAAACATTCCTTTTTTGCGCTATTTGAAACTGACGCAGATCGAAATACGAAAAAATTAAAAAATACCCATTTATTCTTGATACTTTCCTGATTAACACAAAATGTTATTAGTTAAAAAAATATTTAGCTTTTCAAAAAAAGTATTGAACCTGGAAATTTCGCATTCACAAATTGTTTGTACTATATTAGTACAGGTAAGTACCTTGAGATTTTTGTTTGTTCCGGCTCAGGAATCGAGTTATCCTAAATTCAAGGTGGAGGGGGGGGGGGGGCAGTGAAACGGGAATTTCCTATAGTAAAATAAATGAAGTGTTTCCGATTTTGTCGAAAGTTTGTCAGTCGTTTGTACTGGCTCCGGTACCGAGTTATTCTAAATTCAAAGTGGAGGGGCTAGTGAAACGGGATTTTCCATACTAAAAAAAAAAGAGTATTTCAGATTTTGACGAAAATTTGTCAGTCGTTTGTACTTCGTTAGTGCCGGTAAGTACCGCGATATTTTTGTTTGTACCGGCTCCGGTACCGAGTTATTTATTTTTTTATTTTTAGGGACCATTTCAGTGGCCCCTCCACCCACGCACCTGGCAATTTCGCATTCACCTATCGTTTGTACTTCGTTAATACCGGTAAGTACCAAGAAATTTTCGTTTATACCGGATCCGGTACACTGTAAAAAATGACCAATGTTTCTTATTTTATGAAAATATGCTATAACCACGAACGAAAATATAATATAATCTTCTGAGTTATCCGAAAATTCAAATAGCATGTTACATTGTCTTTTGAATCCCCAGAAACGAATACATTTTCAAATTTAAAGAATAATTTATAAAAACAAATTATTTTTAGCTGCCCGAATTTTTCAGAAACGTTTCCGAAGGGTTTTTAAAGTGTATTAATTAGTGTCCTCAGGCTGGAATACCTGTTTTTCGAATGTTATCCATTCTCAAGTACACGTTTTCAGCCGCATAAGTTAATTTATACATGAAAGAGTAAAGAACTTTATGTATTTTAATGTTATTGTTAACGCTGTTAATTTTGCATGTTTGTCTGTTAAAAATTTTTTTGAGCATGAAAATGTTTACTTCAGAATTGATAGCATTCGAAAAACAGGTAATCCGGGCTGAGGACACTAATTAATGCACTATAAAATCCCTTCGGAAACGTTTCTGAAAAATTCGGGCAGCTAAAAATACTTTGTTTTTATAAATTATTCTTTAAATTTTGAAAATGTATTCGTTTCTGGGGATTCAAAAGACAATGTAACATGCTATTTGAAATTTCTGATAACTCAGAAGATTATATTATATTTTCGTTCGTGGTTATAGCATATTTTCATAAAATAAGAAACATTGGTCATTTTTTACAGTGTAGAGAGTTATTCAAAGCTTATTGTGGAGAGAGCATTTCACTAGCCCCTCCATCCCCCGATCCAGTAATTTCGCATGCACTAATCGCGTTTATTAGTGCATCACTGGGCATATATGTACCGAGAGAATTTCGTTTGTACCGGCTCCGGTACGGAGATATTTTAAATTTTAAGATTTAGAGGCCATTTCAATGGCCCCTCCAGCCCCGGACCTGGAAATTTCGTATACACCAATAGTTTGTATTTCGTTAGTACTGTATGTGCCGATAGATTTTCGATTGTATCGTCTCTGGCACCGAGATATTCACTTGTTTAGGTGGCGGGAGCATTTCATTTTCCCTTCCGCCCGCGGAGCAGGAAAGTTCACATGCACCAATTGTTTGTACATCAATAGTACCGGTAAGTAACAAGATATTTTGTTTTTATCGTTTTCGGTACCGTGTTATTTAAAATGCAAGGTGGAGGAGCTGGTGAAACGATAATTTCTCGTTGTTGAAAAATAAAGAATTTCCAATGTTGTTTAAATTGATTTTTTTATTTGACTTTTATTCTTTATGTATGCTTTGTTTTCCAAAGTTTAATTTTCACTGTTTTTTTTTTAATTATTTTGTACATGGATAAAAGATTATTTATTTTCAATTGTTAAATTATGCAATATATTTTGTATGAATACAATAATATATATATATTAAAAAAATTCTTCGAATAAAGTACCAGTCTGTTGAACGCAACTATCTGTTTATTTGTTTGTTTATTTATTTATTTGTGTGTGTGTGCGTTTTGATATTGGCTTGGAAATCTAGAGCACGTGGAAGTAAGAAAGGCAGGTCCGAATGCAGCTGATGCAGATTTTTCATTTTTTTCCTGATTAGCGGACATATTAATTAAAAACCATAATAAACATTGCAAAATGTCAGTTTTCTATACCAAAACGGAATTTGCGAGATCCTTGAATCAGAGAACAAGAAAGTGTGGACAAACATTCCTTTTTGTTTCGCATTTCAAAACTGCCGCAGATCGAAATACGATAAAATTTAAAAAATACCCATTTATTCTGGGTACTTTCCTGATCCTCAAAATATTATTAGTTAAAAAAATATTTGTTGTTTCAAAGACAGTATTGTCCAAACGTTGATTTTGTGTATTTTTTTCCTTCCGCATATTTACAAGTTCGCATCCTGTTTCCTGAACGAAAAATAATAATTATTATTATTATTTTTACAAAAAAAAAAAAAAAAAAAATCTGAATGCCAATTTTAAGTTTGCGTTTTTTAAGCAGATTTTAAATTCATTATGTGCTTTTCAAAAAAAAAAAATAATAATAAATAATTAAATAAATACATAATAAAAATTAAAATAAAAACACTATTCCTGTTACTTTTCAATATTTACTATCCCCCCCTCCCTACTAGAGCCGAAATCTGGCTGCGCCACTGGTATCAGGAAAGTACCAAGAATAAATGGGTATTTTTTAATTTTTTCGCATTTCGATCTGCGGCAATTTCAAAATGCGAAAAAAAAGGAATGTTTGTCCACACTTCATTGTTCTCTGCTTCAAGAATCTAGGAATTTCTGTTTTGCAATAGAAATCTGCGCCAGCGCGACATTTTGCGATGTTCATTATGGATTTTAATTAATATCTACACTAATCAGCAAAAAAAAAAAAGAAAAAGAAAAATCTGCTTCAGTTGCATCGTTGCACACACCCACACACTTAAATAAATAAACAAATATATAAACAGACAATTGCGTTCAACAGACTGGTACTTTATTCGAAATTTTTTTTAATATATATATATTATAGTATTCATACAAAATATATTATATAATTTAACAATTTAAAAAAATAATAATCTTTTATCCATGTACAAAATAATTTAAAAGAATACCAGTGAAAATTAAACTTTGGCAAACAAAGCATACATCTACTATATACATAAAACACAAACGAAAATTTCGTTCCGTTCCTTTCTAACTCGAGTTCCACTGAATGGATTTTGATGGAACTTGCGTTGTTCGATAGATAATTTTTCGGGGAAGGTTTTAATATATATCATAACGTTCTACGTTTATTAGTTATAGAATTATGATGGAAAGTTCTGTTATTTTCGCCGAAAAGGTTACTATTGCTAATTTTTTGGCGATCATTACTGTTTCAGAAAGAAATGAAAAGGCTATACATGTTGAAAAATAAAAGAAAAACTGTTACTAATTTTTTTTTTTTTTTTAAAAAGGAAAGAAAAAGAAAGAGAAAGAAAAAAAAGAGCTGTGATGAGAGAATATTATAAAACGAAAATATTTAATTTAAACATGATTGGGAATGTTCGTAATGCTTAAAAAATTATTCAAGGGGCAAGATTTTAATATTGAAACAATATTTGGCGATGTATCTTTTGTTTTTGGCGATTTTGATTTTACTTTTGACCCCAAACAATTTGATTTTAAGCCAAAAGGTGTCTTTTTTTGTTGCAAAAAGAATTGAAATGGCTATACGTCTGGAAAAATAAAAGAAAAAACTGTTACTAATTTTATTTTAAAAAAAGAAAGAGAAGAAAAAAAAGAAAAACAGTTTTGATTAGAGATTTTAAGCCAAAAGGTTTTTTTCAAGTGTACGACTGCATTTTTGCAGTATTATTTCTTTTTTGGTACTTTTCGGTTAGCCGGGCGCCAGTGATATATATATACATGTATATATATACACATATATCTACACAAATACATGTATATACATACATATATCTACACAAATACATGTATATACATACATATATATACACTTATATGTATGAATATATACATATATCAGAGGCGCCCAAGTAACCGAAAAGTACCTTTTTTTAAATTCAAATGCAAACTATATTAATGGCAATATACTTCTATTTAATTTTACATATATGAAATATCGTTACGGCTGCTTATAATTCGAGTTCTGCTGGATGGATTTTCGTAGAACTTAAACTGTAAGATAAGTTTTCAGGGAAGGTTTTATTGTATAACATATCGTTCTACGTAGCTTAATTATAGAATTATTCTGGAAAATTCTATAATCGGATTTTATGAAATATTAGCCTTTTTAAAATATTTTGCCGAATGGATTTAGATGGAACGTACAATGTTAGATAATTTTCTAGGGAAAGTTTTATTATATAACATATCATATAACATATCATTCTACGTTGCTTAATTCTAGAATTATAGGGGGAAATTCGAAAATAGGGTGACCTTTTTTTTAAATTAAATATTAGCTTTTTCAATATTTGATTCCGATTATGAAATATTAGCCTTCTGAAAATGTTCTACTGGACAGATTTTGAGGAGAATTGTATTATTAATTGAATTGAACTTTATTTGCAAAAAACTAGTCATAGCTTATTACATTAGTGGACACGGTAGCTTCCCATCATTTAAAAATAAAATAGGAAAACGCTCCTCCCCAACATGTATATGCCAAAAAAGTTCAGGAACGGTTATACATTACGTATATGGTAATTGTCCTCTAATGAGACATACTTTTAATTTCAATAAAAATGTCACAGTGAGACAAAATCTGAATATAACTCTGTTGGATCCAAGTAGTTAGTTAGATGCTATCTCAGAAATGGTTATAGGGTACTACATATTGTTCCGCGTATTATAGTATTTATTACTCTAATACGCATTACTGTAGTGCGTATTACTGCGTTAACAAATATCTGTGAAGGTTTTATAGTCAGGTGAACCCGATTGCGAAAGATTAGCCTTTTTGAAAGTTTTTACTGGGCGTATTTTTTGCGACTTGCATTGTCAAGTAGACAATTTGTAAGGATGGTTTTAGTATATTTCATATCGATCTGTTAGTTTTAGAATTATGTGGAAAAGTTCTATAATCAGATGAACCCGATTATCAAGGATTAGCCTTTATAAAAACTTCTACTGAATGGATTTTGTTAGTTAATTTGTTTGAATTGTTAGTTCGATAATTTTTAGTGATGGTTTTAGTATATTGCATATAGTTTTATCATTCTTTAGCAAACCCTAACTGTAAATGACCAAATAAAAGAGTTGGTCCTTACTAGCTAAAATTTTGACTGCACATCAGAAAATATAATAGCGGAATGACGTCATTTTTTAGTAATGTGGAAAGATATTCCAGGTAAATGTACAGATTACTTTCAAATACAAGGTCAAATTAAACGATATATTTCGTTTGATTCAAGGTTCATTTGTAGAAACCGACCAGCGCAGCGGGCGTAGCTTGCTAGTAAAGAATAAAAGTAAAATAAAAAACATCAATTTAAACAACATCGTTAATTCCTTATTTTTCAACACCGATAAATTATCGTTTCACCAGCTCCTCCACCTTGAATTTTAAATAACACGGTACCGAAAGCGATAAAAACAAAATATCTTGTTACTTACCGGTACTATTGATGTACAAACAATTGGTGTATGCGAACTTTCCTGGTCCGCGGGTGGAAGGGAAAATGAAATGTTCCCGCCACCTAAACAAGTGAATATCTCGGTACCAGAGACGATATAATCGAAAATCTGTCGGTACATACAGTACTAACGAAATACAAACAATTCGTGTATACGAAATTTCCAGGTTCGGGAGTGGAGGGGCCAGTGAAAGGGCCTCTAATTCTTAAAATTTTAAATATCTCCGTACCGGAGCTGGTAAAACGAAAATCTCTCGGTACATTTATGCCCAGTGATGCACGAATAAACACGATTAGTGCATGCGAAATTTCTAGGTCACGGGGTGCAGAGGCTAGTGAAATGGTCCCTCCAAACTAAGCTTTGAATAACTGTCTACCGAAGCCGGTACAAACGAAAATATTTCGGTACTGACCGGTACTAATGAAATAAAAACTATCAGTTACGCGAAATTTCCAGGTCCAGGACTGGAAGGGCTAGTGAAATGGTGCCTCTACTTAAAATTTTGAATATATTGGTACCGGATCCGGTACAAACGAAAATCTCTCGGTGCTTACCGGTACTAACGAAGTACAAACAATTGGTGAGTGCGAAATTGCTAGGTCAGGGGTTGAAGGGGTCAGTAAAATGGTCCCTCAAACTAAAAATTTGAATAACTCGGTACCGGATCCGGTACAAACGAAAATCTCACGGTACTTACAGGTACTAACGAAGTACAAACGATTGGTGAATGTGAAATTGCCAGGTCCAGGACTGGAAGGGCTTGTGAAATGGTGCCTCTACCTAAAATTTTGAATATATTGTTACCGGATCCGGTACAAACGAAAATCTCTGGGTACTTACCGGTACTAACGAAGTACAAACGATTGGTGAATGCGAAATCGCCAGGTCCGGGGGTGGAGGGGCCAGTGAAATGGTCCCTCAAACTAAAAATTATAATAACGCGGTACCGGAGCCGGTACAAACGAAAATGTCTTGGTACTTACCGGTACTAACGAAGTACAAACGATTGGTGATAGCGAAATTGCCAGGTCCGGGGGTAGAGTTGCCAGTGAAATGGTCCGTCAAACTAAAAAATTGAATAACTCGGTACCGGAGCCGGTACAAACGAAAATCTCTCGGTACTTACCGGTACTAACGAAGTACAAACGATTGGTGATAGCGAAATTGCCAGGTCCGGGGGTGGAGGGGCCAGTGAAATGGTCCCTCAAACTAAAAAATTGAATAACTCGACACCGGAGCCGGTACAAACGAAAATCTCTCGGTACTTACCGGTACTAACGAAATACAAACGATTGGTGATAGTGAAATTGACAGGTCCGGGGGTGGAGGGGCCAGTGAAATGGTCCCTCAAACTAAAAAATTGAATAACTCGGTACCGGAGCCGGTACAAACGAAAATCTCTCGGTACTTACCGGTACTAACGAAGTACAAACGATTGGTGAATGCGAAATTGCCAGGTCCTGTGGTGGAGGGGCCAGTGAAATGGTCCCTCAAACTAAAAAATTGAATAACTCGGTACCGGAGCAGGTACAAACGGAAGTCTCCCGGTACTTACCGGTACTAACGAAGTACAAACGATTGGTGAATGCGAAATTGCCAGGTCCTGTGGTGGAGGGGCCAGTGAAATGGTCCCTCAAACAAAAAAATTGAATAACTCGGTACCGGAGCCGGTAGAAACGAAAATATCTCGGTACTTACCGGTACTAACGTAATACAAACGACTGACAAATTTTCGTCAAAATCTGAAACACTTCATTTTTTTACTATGGGAAATCCCGTTTCACTGGCCCCTCCACCTTGAATTTAGAATAACTCGGTACCGGAGCCGGTACAAACGAAAATATCTCGGTACTTACCGGTACTAACGTAGTACAAACGACTGACAAAATTTCGTCAAAATCTGAAACACTTAATTTTTTTACTATGGGAAATCCCGTTTCACTGGCCCCTCCACCTTGAATTTAAAAAAACTCGGTACCGGAGCCGGTACAAACGAAAATCTCTCGGTACTTACCGGTACTAACGAAGTACAAACGATTGGTGAATACGAAATTCAAAAGTCCGGTGGTGGAGGGGCCAGTGAAATGTACCTGGTTTTTCTTTTGGAGTGAAGCGCTGAAGAAAAATTGTTTATTTTAAGTAGGCAACGAAATAAAATGTTTATCCGAGATTTGATAGCTTAATGAGGAACGAAGCAGGAGCTCTTTTATTAACTGATCGTAGATATTTATTTCTTTATTTTGGACACAAACTTTTTCTTTTCAGTTAAACACACTAGTCTTCTGTTATTTTCTTTTAAAGGCCCGGTGATTAAAAATAAAGTCTTTTTATGGTTGGTTCGATTACGATGTTTCTTATCGATGAATAGTTATTTAAAAGAAAGGATTTTCCCATGGCAGGTATTTAATCCAAGCAGACTCACTGTAAGATATCGCCTCGCCTCTGTATAACGAGCGCATCTCGGTATAACGAACACACATGGATCTCTCTGTAACGAGCGGTCGATCACCGCTATCGCACATCCCAGTAATAGATATCCATCGTTAATGTAGTCGTGCACAAGTAGGAGAAATAAGCAGGCATTTTCCTGGGAACTAGCTTTTATTCCAATTAATTACAAGTCTCTTCATAAGCTAGGCCCAGGAAACATCGTCTTATCGTTCATATTTCGGCGAATTGCCGGACTTACAACGGCAAGGATGCCGTCGCACTTCGAAGAATACTGGCCGCAGTTTTTGTGGAGAGTGATTAGAGTCAAAAGCCACGCATCATTTAATTGGCTAATTAGCCCTTGACTCATATCTGGGTAAGCAGCCCAGATAATTAACATGCAAGATGTAGCCACCGGGAGAAGAGAGATGCGTTACCGTCAGCACTTTTAATCTTAACGAGGATTCAAAATTAATATCTGTTCGTAATAAATGTATTGTAAGGAAAGTTAAGTTACAGGGGCAACTAGAAATTAAGGCAAAACTTTAAAATTTTGACACACGATTTAGGGATTTTAAACTTTGAATTTTTATATTTTAGTTTTTGATTTGGAATGGATTTAACTAACTATCCTTTCATATCAATCCACATTCGTTCACATTCAATATTCTTTCATACTTTTTCACATTCATTTCATGTATATATATATATATATATATATACACAGTGATACCTTGGTTTTTCGTTGATAATTTGTCCAGAAACAATCGGATAAATCCGAAACCGATGAAAACAGAGGCAATTATTTCCATATGAATCTCTGTAAATCCAATTAATTCGTTCTAAACACTCCAAATTGCGCACCAAAAACACATTTTAGAAATAATAAGAATAGCATTTAGTACTGAAAACAATTATAAATGTTCTTGACGTATGATAACAAGGCACTATATCTGGAGCTACTTCCCTTTTTGGTTATTTGGCAGTTGGACTATTAGCTTCAGAATCGGAGGACCTATGTCCAGGGGTGTAAAAACATGGGTGCCACTGTGCAGATTGCTACCATTAAATTTTTAGTATTCTTCACCTTATAAGAATACTAATACAATTTAGACGAAGAATACCAATAACATTTAGTGATGTTAATCGGCCCATTGGTGCCTAGTTTTTACACCTCTGTCTATGTCGCTCAAAAAAGCTGTCTAAAGTGGTCTTTTTCTACCACCTCATTAAGATTTACCCAAAATGGAGCAAGACATCATGAAACTAATTGCTTACACGAAACTATCTTTGATCCCATGATGGAGCACTCACAATCAATAAAAAAACGCACAAAAATACACTGGAAATAAACTAATTCCGAGGCAACCAACGAAAAACAAAACAAATTTTTCATGGAAATGATCGACAAAAACCCAAACCGGCGATAACCGAAGTCAACGAAAACCGATGTATTACTGTATATATATATATAGGAAATCTATTAGAAAAGTTAAAGGGATAAAATTAAAAACCGTTTTTCTCTCAGTAATGTATATTTAATCTTATATTTAAACTTCTTTTTTGTAATGGTAGTTTTCAAGATAATAAATGTAAATGTTCTTTTTAGTGATACATTTGAGTTCTACAGGAACTCAATCCATGAAAATTTATTTGTTATAATGCAATTAAATTTCATTAATATGCATAATGCCAGTTTACACAAAGAATTTTGTTATAATTGAATTTCTGTTCTATAAAATTTTTCTGTAATAAAACTCGGCTGTATTTGTTTTTGGTGCACAAATTCTTTCAAAGCATAAGCTGCTGATTATTAAAACTAAAAGATAAGAAAGACATATATTAGATCTTAATTTGTGTAAAAAATATATAAATTATTAACTGTATGATGTGTGTATATATTGTTTCATGCACCTTTTTAAGGTCTTTTTCACACTTTGTATTATAAAGAGCTTATAAATTAATTTTATTGTAGAAAATCAAATGTTTAAAAAACTGGTGCAAAACACTATACAGTGAACATAATTTCAGAAATACATACTCCACAATCTTTCAAAATGAATCAATTTTCTTTTTTTTATGATGTACATAAGAAATTATTTTCATTGTACACTGTTAAAAATTTTGTGCTAGATTAAAACATTTGAAACTATGGTTCAACTAGGGTTCCAAATGTTGAAACGAGATTTCACTATCTTATGGTTGCTGCTACTCATAGAACTAGGAACAATAACCAGAAGGAAGATAAAGGGTGTTTTACTCAGTATCAAGCATACTTATCGCTTGCTTAGCACCTTTTTCCCTCTTTATTTTCTTATTTATTTTAACGTTTAATGGATTGTTTTGGTTTTGCTACAGCCGTTGATGTGTATTATCCAATGGGTGAAATGGAAACATAATGCACTCTATTTAAAGCTTTGTTTTTAACGTTACATATATTTCTTTTTGTTATGGGATTGGGGGGGGGGGGTCTTAAATACAAATAAAATAATAATTAAAAACAATTGCTTACTTTTATAACTAATATTGGAACTTGATATTTTCAATTTGTATTTCAGTAATTGATGGAACACATTTTTTCTTAGTTATTCAATTTTAGCATTTTTTTTCAATTCTATTTTACATTTATTCCGTTCATAGAAATTGATTTAATTTAAGTTTTCGTGTCAGAGAATATTTTTCAGTTATTTGTTCTTAAGTGATAATGTTAGTAAATATTTTTGAGGAAATTTGTTAATTAACATGTCACTTTAGATACCCTTTTTATTTGATTAGAATAATCTAAAATAAACATATTATGTTTCTTTTCCAAAAGAGTTTATGATATGATATTTAAAAAATAAATTAAATAGCATAAAAGTTTAAAAATAAATAAAACCAGAGGACCCGTGCGAAGATTTCGCACTGAAATCTAATATTTTTTAGGTACTTCTCTATTAACCCGTCGACCGATTTTCATAACAAAAAAACTACCGCCAAACTGTAAGATTAAACGCCAAAAATGCAGTCCCATTTACTTGATGTCAGAATCATTATGCGTGTTTGTTACGTCATCTAGTGGTATTACATTCGACATTTGCGTGTATTTTTCATTATGTTTTACTGATTTAGTAGTTATTTTATTAATTAAAATAACAATTGTGTCCTTAAATTCTTATATTTTATTTATTTTGATATTTCAATGGCAACGTTCTCCCGTTTATTTGGCGATAGTTTTTTGTTATGAAAAGTGGTCGACGGCAATAACATATAAAAATTTTATTTTAATAGAGAAGTATCATTTTTTATCAATATGCAATATTTATTAGATGCAGGTTTAAACTTCTAAAGAAAAAGCAAGGATAAAAATATCTGCAAACAACATTTAGTTGTTAGTCAAGCCAGAATATCATCTAATTTATTCCATCAAATTTAGACTAAAAACTGATCCAAGATTGCTAAAGGCACGCGCGAGAAAAAAAATTAACAATCGTATTTTGACTGCATTAGAGGATGACGTCATCCGCTTCGGGAAAACCATGGGACTTGAAATATAAATCTAAACATTTCAATTTCAATTTCGCTTTTTAATCATAAGTATAAAATAAACCCGTGCGGTGTTTTTTATAATAATTGCTATGAGCATCATATAATGTGGTATTTTATTTTTTTGGCAACAATAATTTCAGGAAAACCTTTCATTTCTTTCATGAAAACAATGCCGATTTAATTTTTTAATTTCAGCAAATTTTAATCAAAAACATGTTTTAACGAATTGTTAAGCGGGCTATGTCAGAAGCCTGTTCTAAAACCTTTCATATGGTATCTCATTCGTTGTTCTGCGTTTCATATTTTCTGAGTAAAAGGGATGTTGACAGGAGAAATAATATATAAGGATAAGTACAAAAATACCTTTAACCCTCATATATTTATGGTAATTTTATTTCACAGTGCCACATTTTTAACAGCTGTAGATCTACCAATAAAATCAAAATGTTTATAAGGCGCCAAAAACTTTCAAAGCCTAAATGCTTATTTGTTAAGCAATAGAGTTGCTTATTTATTTAACCGGCGAAAACAATCTGAAAAAAGCACACCAATTATGGAGCATTGTCATATGGATTGCTGTGCTGTAGTTTAGGATTATGGGAGTTTCGAAATTTGACAGGAATGTATTCCAATGAGAAGCAAAAATTACCCTGCAGAGATATTTTTAACTGTAGATTTAGATATTTTTCATTTATAAGGAATTATATAAGTATCAGAGAAATATAACTAATAATACCTGGATTTTTAATTGGCTTTTCTCTTGCTCTTTTCCATAATCATGGTGCCTTTAAAAATAGAAGGGGGGTTTTCTTGTTTAATTAGTTGCATCAACTCTTCTTTAAATTTCACGTGAACAATGTCGAATGCAAATTCAGTTCTCCAATGAAAATTGCCATTTGCTAACAACTTTTACATCGACTTTAATTATTAAATTTTATCAAAATTTAATATTCTGGAAGATTGTACGGTAAAAAGGATGTTAAACTTATGCTTTGGCGACTAATACATTCTGTAAGTCACAAAAGATAATTAAATAACTTACAATGATATTCACTTCAAAACTATTTTTATTTCTCAACATATTCTCCACCAATATTTATGCACTTATATCACCATTTTATCAGTGCCCCGGCACCAGCTACATAAGATTCTTTGGGTTGTTGTCTCAGCCACATTAGGACTTCAAGTTGAACCTATTCATCATCTGTGAACATCATCTTGATTCCAAGATGGTTTTTTAGTGGATTAAACAGATGAAAATCGCTTGGGGCTAAGTCGAAGCTGTATGGTGTATGTTGAAGTTGCAAGATAATGTTCACAGATGATAAAATAATTAAATTTTACAGGAAAAGTATTCATTGATTCTCTATGAAAATAATGAAATTTTGAATTATTAAGAAAAATATTTGAAAATAATAAATAATACCTACTCTATATTCATTTCGAAGCTATAATTCACATATGTGCAAAGATACAGGGCCATTAAATCCTTCTTGAAGGCCCCACCAGTGGCTGAGAGGTTCTGCTCTCGAAGCTGGTAGGCGGGAGGTGCTGGGTTAGATCCCAATCGCGCCCGTCGGCCTAATCGTTCGGAGTTTTCGTGGTTTTCTTCGAGCCGTGGATTTATCCATGTGTAAATACGGGTTAGGTTCCCTTAGAAAGACCCCACGAAGTGCACTCCCCCCGGGCCTATATCCCAAGTGCAGATAATTGGCCATCAATAATCAACCCAACCTTCTTCATGAAGTTTAATTCAGCCAAACATTTGCACACACAATTGCATTTATAATATTATTAGGATTTCTGTTGTCAACATCCCTTTTTCTAAGCAAATAAAAAATGCAAAACAATAAATGATATACCATATGAAAGAAAATTTTGAACAGTTTTCTGACATAGTATACTCGCATTTCGTTAAAACATGTTTGATTAGAAATTGCAGTTAACTAAAAATTAAATCAGCACTGTTTTCATAAATTGAAATGAAAAGTTTTTTTCAAATCAGCGTTGCCACAAAATTAAAATAAAGCAACAAGGATTATTATTTTTTTTTTAATGTTCAATAAACATAAAGTGGGACATAGTTCTGCACGGGTTTATATTATATTTGATTAAAAAGCAAAATTTAAATTCAAATGCTCAATTTATTTTTCTTTCTCCCATGTTTGTTCCAAAACAGATTATGTCACCTAATGCAGTTAAAATACAATTATTATTATTTTTTTTTCTATCCTTGGTCAGCATTAAAGCACAAGACATAATAATTAAAATAAATAAAAACGAAATTAAAAGAATTAAAAGGCGAAGAGCAAGTTTGACAGTCATGACAGGATATGACAGTGACATGAGCGAAAAGCGATTGTGCGAGGCGAGGGTTAGTAGGAACGTCTATTCCAAGATAAAAGCCAAGTTTTCGCCAATATCGGTGGAGTTGTAAGCATTTTGTTTAGCTGTCTTCCCCTGGCACGCTTCATATCAAATAAGTCACGTGATTTTTCATTCTGGATCTTCCTAGTTCTACTGCAGCACCAAAATTTGGTTCAATCCAGTGCAATAATTTTAACAGTGTATAGTTTTGTTATGTTTTTTATGGTGCAGTACAAGTGACCAATCTGTATTAAATTGTGAGCATGTGAGCTTTATTTTTCAAAAATATCAGTTAAAAATGCTTTTTAAGTTGTATCTTTTAATTGAAGAATTTTGTGTATTTATTTTAGTACAAATTTTGTACTTTTAATGAATGTAAATCTAGATATCTATTCATTTATAAAGTTGTTGAAAAATATTTTGAATTAAGAGATATATATTTTTTTCTTTCAGCAAGTAAAAGCCATTGCTGATGCCGGTGTTAATGTTGTAGTGTCTGGTGGAAAATTTGGAGATATGGGAATTCATTATTTGAATAAGTATGGAATATTGGCTGTACGTCTGCAATCTAAATTTGATGTCAGGAGATTATGTAAAACAGTCAATGCTGTACCTTTGCCCAAAATGGTATTATTTATTTTAGTAAATACATATACAATTTAGTCATGGGTACAAGTTTTCCGCCCACAGACGGAATTCAGTCTTTTCAAAATTCCCGAGAACGGGAAAAAAAAAATCAGTTTTTAGATTTCTAGGATTCGTGCAAAATGTTCAGCGCGAACGCGGTATAGCACGTAAATTACTCAAAAAATTGGAGTTGGGGTGCAATATATATATATAGTCTTTACACGTCTAATGGGAGGATACGTAAGAACTATTCTCGAAAAAAACTGCAAATTTCTTGGAAGGTTCTCAAAAAAGCGGCAAATATTGTCGAAGAATCTCGAAAAAATACTTTTATTAAAAAGGGACCCAGATATTTGAAAGTCCTGGGTCACAGGGACCCAGGATTTTTAGGATCCAGCGACATCACTGTGTTTAAGAATCGGGCTTTATATATATATATATATATATATATATTAATGTCATTTATGGGAAGATATTTTTTAAATTACAAAAACATTTTATGTAAGTGTGTCTATGCTCATTCTTGAGTATTTTTGAAATTTTATGTATAATACAGGCATGATATTCATCCGCGGTTTTCCGCTTTTTTGTTATTTTCCATTTTCCGCTTTTTCGTCATTTTCAGATTTTCCGAAAAAACGCGAAATTTGCCTAAAGATCGCGAAAAAAAACCCCGAAAATTTCGTCAATGGATCTCTGAAAAACGCGAATTCTGTCAAAAAATCGTGTGAAAAACGCAAAAGATCGCGAAATTTCTTCAAAGGATCGCTGAAAAAACGCGAATTTCTTCAAAGAATCCTGTGAAAATTGCCAGAAGATTGCTAAAGAGACGTGAATTTAGTCAAACTTTTGCTGAAAAAACACAATTTTCGACAAAGGATCGCTGAAAAAACGCAATTTTCAACAAAAAGTCGTTGAAAAAAAACGCGAATTTTGTCAAAAGATCGTCGTCAAAACGCGAATTTAGCCAAAAGATCGCCGTAAAAACGCGAATTTAGCCAAAAGATCGCCATAAAAACGCGAATTTAACCAAAAGATCGTCGTAAAAACGTGAATTTAACCAAAAGATCGCCGTAAAAACGCAAATTTAGCCAAAAGATTGACGTAAAAGCGCGAATTTAGCCAAAAACTCGCTGAAAAAAACTCGAATTTAGCCAAAAGATTGCCATAAAAACGCAAATTTAGCCAAAAGACTGCCATAAAAATGCAAATTTCGCTAAAAGATCGCCGTAAAAACGCAAATTTTGTCAGAATTTACTGCATTGTGTTAAAAGATTGAAACCAAATTTCTTTTAGTAATGTAGAAAATTCGCTATGGAATGCAGAAACAAAAAATATTCAAAATTTTTCAAATTTTAAAAATATTCAAAAAATCCAAAACTTAGATTCCAGCTGACTGGTAAAAATGACCTGGAATCTGGAATAACCATGGCACTGACTAGTTGGTGCCACTGATAATGTCCTTAAATTTCTTTAATTCCTTAAAAGATTATTTTTATTTTTAAAAAGGGTGGGAACTCTGTTCTATCATTTATTTAAGGTGGTTGCAATTATTAGCATATACTTAATTTTCTCTTTCAAGAAAAATGTTTTACAATTTTTCAAAATTTCAATTAAAAAAATGTTCATGCTATTGAAGGGTTTTATTAATGTGCTGTATCTTGGTAAAATAGACTTTTTATTAGAGTAAGTAAATAATTTCTTTTTAATTTACTCAAAGCTAAATTGATGTAATATATATTTTTTTAAAATATATTTTTTAATAGCAATTATAATATTTGTTGCGCTTGAAATTTATAACTTATTGCTCAAACGTCATTCGCGCAGTTTTCAGCTTTTTTTGCCTTTTTGTCAATCTCATCCCTGATAATAGCATGTCCACTTGATTGTTTTTAGCTGTAGCCTGTATGAATTAAACTTTTCATATACTGTTACATGAATATGAATGTTTTATATGCATATGCACTTATTTTTTTATATTCAGTTTCGACATAATTGAATTTTACTGCATGTAATATTTAATGTGTTGGTTTTTGTCTAAGTGGTGCATTGCTGCGTGCGTATGTGCTCATTCAGTGGGGGAGGGGGGCAGGCGAGGGTTCAAAAATATTTTCAGTCTTGGCCAAATTTTAAACTTGCACCCATGAATTTAGTACAATGTGTAGAATGTGTTTTGTAAAATGTTGTGGCTGATTTAATCTTTTAAAGCGATGTATGATATACAGATTTCTGCAGTATTTTTTATTTTTATTATAGAAAATAGTTTATAGTAATTTGAGTATTTATACTCATAATTATTCTTATTTCAATGAATTGTCTATTTGGAATTATAAAACTAAAGCCAAAAAATTAATCATATGATAGTGTTTAACTATTTTATTCATATGGCAGCAGTTTTGTTAATTAAATATGGTAAGTCATTATCTTATTTTATCTATCATATATTCTAATACGAGCAAATCTTGTGTGTGGTTATATTTTTATCTTAAAACAGCTCAGAGGATTTGAACTAAATTTAGTATCTATCATATATTCTAATACGAGCAAATCTTGTGTGTGGTTATATTTTTATCTTAAAACAGCTCAGAGGATTTGAACTAAATTTAGTATCTTTCAGTTTTAGGGAACGAGAAGACTATTGTGCTAGATCACATGTTCAAGAAATTTCAATTGGTAGGTCACTTTGGTCATGGGTCAAACTATTTTATCGTAAAAACGGCTCTAACTATTTTGACGGAATTTTGTATCCTACTGTTTTCGGCCACCAGAAAACCATTGGGATAGGTCACATGTTTAAGAAAATTGGATTAGTGGCTCATTTTTGGGCACCATGGGTCAGGGTCAAGCTAATTATATCTAAAAAACAGTTCTAACGATTTTGACTGAATTTTGTATCCTACAATTTTCAGGCACAAGAAGACTGTTGGGCTGGGTCCCATGTTTGAGAACTTTCGATTAGTGGGTCATTTTTGGTTAAAGTTAATTTTATCTAAAAAAGGGCTCTATCGATTTTGATTAAATTTTGTACTCTACAAGTTTCGAGCATGAGAAAATCATTGGGTTATGTCACATATCTGAGAACATTTGATTAGTAGGTCAAGCTAATTTTATCTAAAAAACGGCTCAGACTATTTAGACTAAATTTAGCATCCTATGGTATTCAGGCATGAGAAGACTGTTGGGATAGGTCACATGTTCGTGAAAATTTGATTAGTGGGTCATTTTAGTCATGGGTCACTATGGGTCAAGCTATTTTTATCTTAAAAACAGCTCGGGGGATTTGAACTAAATTTAGTATCCAACAGTTTTAGCGAACGAGAAGACTATTAGGCTAGGTCACATGTTCGAGAAATTTCAATTAGTGGGTCATTATGGGTCAAACTATTTTTTTCTTAAAAACGGCTCAAACGATTTGAACTAAATTTTGTATCTTAAGGTTTTGATCGCGAGAAAATCATTGGGCTAGGTCACATGCTCGAGAAAATCTGATTAGTGGATCAAGCTAATTTTATCTAAAAAACGGCTCCGACTATTTTGACTAAATTTTATATTCTACCGGTTTCGGGCACGAGAAGACAATTGAGCTTGGTCACATGTTCAAGAAAATTTGATTAGTGAGTCATTTTGGTCATGGGTCATGATATTTGAATTCAAAGCTAATTTTGACCGCGCATAGCTCTGTCTTCCCAGCTTGTATTAATAAAAGAAAAATGCTTGCATGTCTGTCGGTGATACCTAGAGAAATCTAGCCCATAGGTCTGAAAATTTTTATGTGAATGGACAAAGACAGGTCTAAATGCAGCTGGGGCTCAGATTTTCTATTTTTTTTTATTATTAGCCGAGATATTAGAAATCACAATGAATATTGCAAAATGGCAAGCTTTATTCATTCCACTGTTTTTTGCAAACAATGGCAAAGCGTTTAGTTTTTCTGCATTTTGAAATTTTTACCATCAGGTCCCCCATAGAATTAGAAGAGAGGAAAAAAGGCAAACATATTTCATCCCACCTTCCTGGTTTCAATTGTATCTTTCGTTTAAATAAATATTAATACGTACTCTTTCAAAAAACATTTTTCCTGGACCTCTATTCGCATTTTGTAAAAGTAATTTTTTGGAGGTTAATTCACATTTATCTTTTCTGTTTTATCTCCAGTTATCCCGGTACTTTTCTGGTTAATATCTTTTGGTTATTGTCCGTTTTAAGAGAATTGTTCAGAGGAGTTTCCATTCCTGTGCACGTGTCCAGAGATATCTTTGCATTTTTAACACAAGTTGTCAATAAACTAGAAGATATCATTTCACATTTTAAGAGTGAAGAACTGGTACACATTATTGTTTAAGTTTTCTCGAGAATTTTTTGTCAGAATTGAAAATTTAATGTATCTAAAGCACGGTTTGCAACCTGCTTTCAATTTGCACCCATTTACAAACACAAGCATAAAACCAATCCTCTTCAAAAGTCCAGAAGTAGTCCAGGCATTTGGTAGAAAATAAAGGAAAGTTTTGGTGTAGTTTTTTTTTTTTGGGGGGGGGGGGGGGTCCCTTTATGTTTTTTGGGTCGCTGAACACTAATCCGAGGATTTCCAAAAAAAAACGTGCAAAAAACAGACTTTTTCCGTTTTTTCAAAATAATTCCAAAATTATGCATTTTACGTGAAAGTCGGCAATATATGAATTAAAGAAAATAAAATTTCTTACATTTTATGTATTGAAAGTTTTTTTTCTCTGATCAATAGTTTAGCCGTGAGAGTGCCTCAAAAATGGGTGGAAAAAACAAAAAACTGTTTAAAAAAAACGGGAATTACGGTACTGTATGTCAATGTAACATAGAAACTAATCCTTTTACGCAAATGTTAACTATTAATGTTACTAAAGATTATATGTTTGACTATATTTTATGCATTTGAGGTACAGAAAAAGCGTGGATCCGACACCAGGGGAAGGTGGGAGCAGTGGGGCAGATCCAGCTACTCTCATGAGTCGAAGATGCTACTCCTCCGGAGAGCTCGTATTCTAAGAGATGGTAACATTGTAGTCCAGTAGAAATAGCATTTTACCTTACAAAAATTCGGGTAGTTCTGATTTTTGGGTATGTTGTAAAGGTTGACCCTCTAATAAAAAAACCAAGTTTTCGACCTTCTAGACCTTGTGCGTTTTTCACAATATTGAAAAAAAACAATATTTTTCGGCACTTTTTCGATTTTTCTTAAATAACTCAATTTTAGTGCATTTTACAGAAAAAAGCACAGTTACCATTTTGTAGAGCATAAAATTCTCTACAACATGCAGTATTCAGGTTTGTAAATTGTCCAAATAGGGGGTAAGATACGGAGCCGGGAAAATAGGGTTAAATTTGGAAAAAATGTAAAAATCCACAAATGACGTTAGTTTTTGCTTAATAACCTACTTTTAGTTCGTTTTAGAGACAAAAGCACTTTCACCATTTTGTAGAGCAGAAACTTGTCTACAACATGCAGTATTCATGTTTGTAAATTGTCCAAATAGGGGGTAAGATACAGAGCCGGGAAAATAGGGTTAAATTTGGAAAAAATATAAAAATCCACAAGTGACGTTAGTTTTTGCCGTATCTTACCCCCTATTTGGACAATTTACAAACAGGAATACTGCATGTTGTAGAGAATTTTATGCTCTACAAAATGGTGAAAGTGCTTTTGTCTCTAAAACGCACTAAAAGTAGGTTATTAAGCAAAAACTAACGTCATTTGTGGATTTTTACATTTTTTTCCAAATTTAACCCTATTTTTCCGGCTCTGTATCTTACACCCTATTTGGACAATTTACAAACATGAATACTGCATGTTGTAGAGAATTTTATGCTCTACAAAATGGTAAAAGTGCTTTTTTCTGTAAAATGCACTAAAATTGAGTTATTTAAGAAAAATTGAAAAAAGTGCCGAAAAATATTGGTTTTTTCAATATTGTGAAAAACGCACAAGTTGTAGAAGGTCGAAAACTTTTTTTATTGGCAAGTCAACCTATAATAAATGAAACTACCGACTATCTCATGCTTTAAAAAGTTGATTATGACAATTTTGTTTCTAAAATGCACTAAAAGTGGGTTATTAAGCAAAAACTAACGTCATTTGTGGATTTTTACATTTTTTTCTAAATTTAGCCCTATTTTCCCGGCATATCATCTTACCCCCTATTTGGACAATTTACAAACATGAATACTGCATGTTGTAGAGAATTTTATGCTCTACAAAATGGTGAAAGTGCTTTTGTCTCTAAAACGCACTAAAAGTAGGTATGAGCACTCTGGCAGAGGAGCACCTTTGACTCATGAGAGAAGGTGGAACTGCTCCCACCTTCCCCTGGCGCAGGATCCGCACTTTTCCTCTACCTCAAATGCATAAAATACAGTCAAACATATAATCTTTAGTATCATTAATGGTTACCGTTTGCGTAAAATGGTTAGTTTTTATGTTACATTGACATACCCTACCGTAATTCCCGTTTTTTTAGAGTTTTTTGTTTTTAACACCCTTTTTTTCGGCACTCTCACGGCTAAACCATTGATCAGAGAAAAAAACTTTCATTACATAAAATATAGGAAATTTTATTTTCTTTAATTCATATATTGCCGACTTTCACGTAAAATGCACAATTTTGGAATTATTTTGAAAAAACGGAAAAAAGTCCATTTTTTTACATGTTTTTGTAAAAAAAAAACAAACATATATCCCAAAAAAAATTTTGTTGGAAAACCTCGGATTCGTGTTCAGCAACTCAAAAAACATAAAGGGACCCCCCAAAAAAAACTACACCAAAACTTTCTTTTATTTGCTCTTTTTTATCCCCTAATGCCTGGACTAAAGCTCTGTAATTTTTTTTCTTGTGAATTATGATTTGCTGATTAGTAAAATGCTGCACAAACTTCCACTGTAAACAGAAGCAGAAGCTGTTTGCAAACGTTTTTGTATTTAAGGCTGTTCCAGGCATGAGATTCTTCCGCGTTTTTCTGCTTTTTTGTTATTTTTCATTTTCTGCTTTTTCGTCATTTTCAGATTTTCCGAAAAAAATGTGAAATTTGCCTAAAGATTGCGAAAAAAACCCCAAAAATTTCGTCAATGGATCGCTGAAAAACGCGAATTCTGTCAAAAAATTTTGTGAAAAATGCAAAAGATTACGAATTTCGTCAAAGGAACGCTGAAAAAACGCGAATTTCTTCAAAGGATTGTGTGAAAATCACCAAAAGATTGCTAAAGAAATGTGAATTTAGCCAAACATTCGCTGAAAAAACGCGAATTTCGACAAAGGATTGCTGAAAAAAACGCGAATTTAGCCAAAAAGTCTCATTAAAAAAAAAAAAAAAAAAAAAATGTGAATTTAGCCAAAAGATTGCTGTAAAAGCGCAAATTTAGCCAATAATTCACTGAAAAAAACTTTAATTTATCCAAAAGATCAATGTCAAAACGTGAATTTAGCCAAAAGATCGCCTTAAAAGTGCTAATTTGGCCAAAAGATCGCCGTAAAAATGCTATTTTAGCCAAAAGATCACTGTAAAAGCGCGAAATTAGCCAAAAGATCACCGTAAAAGTGCGAATTTAGCTAAAATTTGCTATAAAAAACTAATTTAGCCAAAAGATCGCCTTAAAAACGCAAATTTTGCCAAAAGATCACTGTAAGAACTCAAAATTCGTCAGAATTTACTGAATTAAGTTAAAAGATTGAAACTAAATTTCTTTTAGTAATGTAGAAAATTCGCTATGGAATGCAAAAACAAAAAAAAATTTAAAAATATTCAAAAAATCCAAAAACTAGATTCCAGCTGACTGGTAAAAATGACCTAGAATCTGGAATAACCATGGCATTGACTAAAAAATGGTCCTTAAAAAAATCTCTTTAATCCCCTAAAAGCTTATTTTTATTTTTTAAAAAGGTGGGAACTCTGTTCTATCATTTATTTAAGGTGGTTGCAATTATTAGCATATACTTGATTTGCTCTTTCAAGAAAAGTGTTTTACAATTTTTCAAAATTTCAATTACAAAAATGTTCATGCTGTTGAAGGGTTTTATTAATGTGCTGTATCTTGGTAAAATAGACTTTTTAATTAGAGCAAGTAAATAATTTCTTTTTAATTTTACTCAAAGCTAAATTGATAGGCTGCTCATCAGTAAACTTCCCGATTCCCCTCGCTAATGTTAATCCTATGGGCGTAGGATGCATTCGTATTTTTAAAATATCTCCTCAGAAAATTAATATATATTTTTTTTTTTTTTTTTTTTTTTTTTGTACTGTTCTTAAAGAATGTCACTGTTTTTCTTAGTTATATATTTTTTTTCTAAAATATATACTTTTTATGTGATGTGTTAAAATCTTAGTTTCGCTAAGATTTTTACACATACAAATTAAATTAGGCACATATTTTAGAAATATTTTGATAACTAAGAAAAAAAGACATTCTTTAAGAACAGTACAAAGAAAACAGTAGTTAAAATTATTAATTTCCTGAAGAGATATTTTAAAAATACGAATGTATCCTACGTCCATAGAATTAAGATTAGCGAGGAAAATCGGGAAGTTTACTGGCGAGCAGCTTTAAAGGCAGAAGATCTTTCCTATACTATCCAAGTCTGCATTTTGAACCGAATTCCCAAGGCAGCAGAGTGAGTAGGGGGGGGGGGAATCGTGTCGTCAAGTGATATAACTTGATAAATAATCTATTTATTTAAAAAATATATATATATATTTATTTATTTAAATATATTTTTGAATAGCAATTATAATATTTGTTGCGCTTGAAATTCATAACTTATTGCTCAAACGTCGTTCGCGCAGTTTTCAGCTTTTTTGCTTTTTTGTCAATCTCATCCCTGGGCTGTTCTCAAATCCAAAGGAGCTACTTTCTGACACAATTTTTAATTTATTTTTATTCGGAAACAGGTGAAATTGGCAGATGTTCTTATTCAAAAACTTAGTAATCAAAATGAGTTTTCCATTTTTTGTTAAGGCTGCTCATCAGTAAACTTCCCGATTCCTCTCGCTAATGTTAATCCTATGGGCGTAGGATGCATTCGTATTTTTAAAATATCTCCTCAGAAAATTAATATATATTTTTTTTTTTTTTTTTTTTTTTTTTGTACTGTTCTTAATGAATGTCACTGTTTTTCTTAGTTATATATATTTTTTCTAAAATATATACTTTTTATGTGATGTGTTAAAATCTTAGTTTCGCTAAGATTTTTACACATACAAATTAAATTAGGCACATATTTTAGAAATATTTTGATAACTAAGAAAAAAAGACATTCTTTAAGAACAGTACAAAGAAAACAGTAGTTAAAATTATTAATTTCCTGAAGAGATATTTTAAAAATACGAATGTATCCTACGTCCATAGAATTAAGATTAGCAAGGAAAATCGGGAAGTTTACTGGCGAGCAGCTTTAAAGGCAGAAGATCTTTCATATACTATCCAAGTCTGCATATTGAACCGAATTCCCAAGGCAGCAGAGCGAGTAGGGGGGGGGGGGGGGGGGAATCGTGTCGTCAAGTGATATAACTTGATAAATAATCTATTTATTTAAAAAAAAAAATGAACTCATTTTGATTTCAAATCTCTTCAATAATTAGGCCTGCCTTTGTGTTTAAAAATGTTTCAGAAAGAAAGTTTTGTGTTGAGCAGTTCATTTGAGAATCACCTTAAATCTTTTTTTTTTTTTCAGAGAATGAAAATGGCTGACTGCTTTTTAATTATAGTAATATAATTTCTAATATCTTAAATAAAGCTTCAAATTTTAATTATAGTTGAGTCTAGAAATATTTGTTTGTTATAATGAAATAAATAATAATAATAATATTTTATTTTGAGAAAAATGCCTTAATTCAAATTACCTAAATCCGTTTGTTTTGAACATCCTGAGGAAGAAAATTACCGTTAATTTTCAGTAATTTCAACATTATTTTTTTCTACATGCATAAAATTTTCAGATTCAAAACAGGTTTAGAAGAATCGAGCAAAGTTTGGTAAACTTAATTAATTTTCTAATTTAACCCTGACATATGCATTTATAATGTAAGAAAAAAGTAAAAACTTGCCTAGTGCTTAGTAGTTGTTCATTTTTTCTCATACTTATTTTTAAAAATTGACTTTAATTATTAAAAAATGTGTTGGGCATTTTGAATGTGGAGAACTCTGTTTTGTACCTTAGCTGTTGGTTTAAGAATATTTGGCCAAATACATTATTTATTAAGCAAAACAAAATTAACTGAGTAAGAGTTTACATACTTTATTACACAAAAATTGTATGTTAACATTGTTTATCCTGTATGTGCAGACATTTATATGATACATTGATTAAATGTAAAATGAAGAAAATTTAATTAACAAACAGACAGAAGAGAAATTTTATAAATGAGCCATTGTGCATGCTCTTTTATAGTTTAGATTGACTAGCAGTAAGTAATATAATTTATTTTAATCATGTCAGATTGATTGTACATTATTTAAGTAAGATTTACAGCATTTTTAAATTTATTCCAAATTGCATTTCTTTATTTTTCACCCCTTTCTTTTGTAGACACCACCTTCTAAAGAAGAAATTGGTTTCTGTGATCATGTGTATGTGTCTGAAATTGGAGATACATCTGTTGTTATTTTCAAGCAAGGTAAAAATTGGTCAAATTTCTTCTTATTTGCACTTTATTTATGCTGCTTGAAAGTTTAGGTATCCCTAAATTTTCAAAAGAATTGCAAACATCTTCAAATTTGGACCTTTTCCCACCCCAATAGCAGAATTTTCTGTTAAGATTTGCAGCAGTAGCATCATAATCAAAATTTATTTGGAACCCCAACAATTCCCGATCAAGTCTTCAGTATTTTCATTTTTTTTTTATTTTTTAAGCTGACCTATTTGTTTTTTGTTTGTTTGTTTTGTTTTAGAAATGTACCTATTGCAATAACTTTGTTTATACAGTCTTGTCTCAAAAGTTTAGGCACAACCATAAAATTTCAGTTGTTAAATAACAATACAAAATTAAACAAAAACATGTTATTTACTCATCATATTATTATTTACTTCAGTAAAATTATTCAGATAAATTGTATCAAAATAAATAAATGGGTACATTATCGTAACTTTGATAAAAATCTCTAGCTATATAGTGTCTCAAAAGTTTAGGCGCAATGGAAAAGAACATACAGCATTTAGCACTTTTACACTTATTAAAAATATTTTCTTGGTTTTGAATAACTTCAAATAATCATGTTTCATTTGAAACAGTTAGTTTGAAATATTATTTGTAGCAGAGGATATAGCTTGAAATATTATTAGTGACAGAAGATACCATGCTTTTTCAATGGCCACTTTTAGTTCTTTAGTAGATTATATTGCTTTCCATTCTTGTACACTTCACAGTTAAAATACCCAAAGCGTTCTCAATTTGGTTTAAATTTGAGCTTAAAACTGGGCAGTCTAAAATGTCGAAATTTTGTGTTGAAAGCCACTATTTTGCACTATGTAAATTGTAGATAGAAAGAATTGTTGTGCTGAAATGTCATTTAGGACCCCTAAGCTGTCACCAAATGGAAGTATAGTGTCTTTTGATACCTTGTTGAATTTTGTTTCCCATGTAGAAATGTTTGGGAGGTTTGGCCATTTAAGCCAATCATGCCCAAACCATCAGAAATTTACCGCATTGTAGGTAACTGAGGAAAGTAAGTTAATAAGTGGCTGTTTCCATACATTTTTTTTTTATGGTTATAATCTCCAGCAAAAATGATTTTTAAAAAAAAATGCAGATCGATCAAAATAGTTCTTGAGAAAAATGGTTGCCCAGTTTGTAAAACATGATTTTGAGAAAAACAGTTTAAAGTTTTGCAATTGTGTTACGTTCAGCGAGAAAAAAAAAAAAATTGTAAGGAATTGGGATTAACGAAAGAAACTGGCTTTAGAAACAATCTGCACGGTTAAAAAATTTAGAAATAAATAAATCTGAAATTTTGACCAAAAAAATAGAACCTCCCCTTAATTTAAAATTCCTCTGCAAATTACATTTCTAGCAGATTGAGCTTGTTTTTAGCTGTTTTTTTAAGAGGTAAATATGTATAAGCAAGCTATAAAAGTTCCCAAGTTTATTACCAGGCATGCCATTTAAACTTGGGACGGGGGTGGGGGAATTTTTCTACAGGTACTGCAATTAGAAATAAAATATTGATTGTAATTCAATTGTAATGCCTGGTAAGCCATAGTTATTGTATCTGGAGCATTATAATATTTTAACTATGTTGTCGTATTAAAAATGGGATATTTAACAATTTCTTAGGCTTTGATAAAATGCTAAATTTGAACTTTATCATAATCCTCTTCAAAAATTAGTAACCCAAATATGAGTGAGTACCCAATATATTTAAATAAAATTTGGTTTTCATTATTATTTAATGACATGTTCAAATAATTGCTTGAAATTTCGAATAAATTTCACTAAAGGATTGTGTGTAATAACTATTAATTTTTCCTAGGAATTTCAGATAATAAATTTTCAAACTAATTCCCAATATTTTTACATAATCAACTGTTTTTAACTTTTTTATTAAATCCCTGTAATCCATACTTGCCAACTTTTACACTTTAGGTGTAAAATTTACACTTTTTCACCATTTTTTACACTTTTACACTTAGGATGTTTATTTTTACACTTTCTTGCAAAGTTTCTTCTAAGCTCTATTTTACTCCCTAAAATTAGGAAATACTTTTTAACTTCTTTTATTAATGATAGTTGCTGAATATAAAGGAATATTTCATATAGTTAAAATCATGAATCAAGGGTTCATATTCAAAATATACCATACAAAATCTTTTAATTTTCATTGTATTTAAATGGAAGTCGTGTTTTGGGTAATGTTTTTGCTTAGACTTTCTTTAAAAATAACAAAGAAGCTCTCTGTATATGTTTCATATCAAAATATCAGTATATTATTTAACAACAATCATCTGTTACATGCTTAAATGCTGTTTATATCTTTTTTTATATAATGTGTTATATGTGTAATATGCTTTTATGAAAGAAAAAATTGCAAGAAATGCACTTCACACGTTATTTTACACTTTGCCATTTTGAAAAGTTGGCAGGTATGCTGTAATCATACTATTAATGAAAATTTATCTTTATTACATTACTTAAGAGGGGTTTGTTAAAACTGGTTTATTTGTTTATGACTACTTTCTCTGTTTCTGTAGAAAATGTTCAGTCTCGTATTTCAACTATTGTAATTAGAGGATCTACAGACAGTGTTATGGATGAAATAAGTAGAGCTATTGATGATGCTGTGAACAACTACAAAGCTTTGACCCAGGTTTGGCATTAAGTACTCCTTTACTCCTCTTTCATTTCAAGCTTTTTATTCATTTATTCATATTATTACATGTTTTATGTATTTATTCATTTTATTTTTAGGATGGTAGACTACTTCCTGGTGCCGGTGCTACTGAAATTGAGCTTGCCAAGCAAATCACAAAATATGGAGAAGTAATAAATTGTTTGGACTATTTCATACATTCATTTTTGGTTATACTTTCCCCCTGTATCATTGTTTAAACCAGGGGTCGGCAACCTTTTTCGGCAGCGGGTCACAATCAACCAAAAGATGTGTATTAAGAAGACGTTTCGGGTCAGTAGTATTTTCATTTTAAAAGTCTTTTTTTGGAGAATAATAAGATAAATTTTAAGGAAATAATCATCATACGCCTTTTTAAACTTTAAACACAAAAAATAAAATTATAACTATTATAAAAGGAAACATAACTGAATGAACTTTACTTTTTCTTCAATGGTTCCCCTGATGCAAACATATATGCATTATAACAAATAAGTGCAATTTTCTGTTATGTTATTTAATAGTTTGGAATTTCTGAATTAAAATTAAACCTTTTTAAAGCTCCAAAATAAACTCGAAATATTTTTTCAAAATATTTTTCTTTTTATATATATACTTTTTTTCGGAACTCAAGTGGGGTCACTTGAAATTATGAAATGGGTCACTTGGTGGCCTGCGGGCCATAGGTTGCCGACTCCTGGTTTAAACCACATATTAAATGTTTCTGTATATCTAATTTAAATGTTTTAAATTTTGAAAAACTCTAATTATATCTTTTTGATTGCAGTCTGTTTTTAAGTTTCAAACTTTCTATATAAAGATACTAGTTAAAATTTGACCAAAAAAAAAAAAAATCAATATAGAAGATGAATACTTAGAGAAGGGGACAATGTGTATGTACAGTCAGCCTAAAAAAGAACTTTTTAATAGCAAAATTGACCCCCCCCCCCCCCAAAAAAAAAAAAGAAAAAAAACATTCAACTGGAAATTGTCTTTTTTGGGTGGGGGGGGGGGGGGATATAAAGATACAAGTTAAAATTCGACAAAAAAAAAAAAAATGCTATTTTTATACTGAAATTGTACAAAACTCTTAATATGAACTTATTCTTAATATGATAACTTAATTCTTAATATGAACACCTAATTTTGACATCATATTTAGATTTTTCAGTAAATTTTATGTTAGGAATTATGAAGTTTTAAAGTTTGGAACTCCTAATGTTAATTTCATTTGTAATCATTGCAAAAACAGATTGCAATGCGATTAGTTTTTTAAGCATAACTGAAGAACTAATTGGCAGAAATGAGCGCTGTATTTTGGATTCTCATATCTGAAGCTTCTAGAAATAGATTTCTGTTAAAATATTCATAGGTTACAAATTTTTAGTCTTCTATTGTGTGCTAGTCATAATCGCTCTTCATATGAAAATAAAGTTAATGATTCTATTTTTAATCGTGAACTCTGCTCATGATGCACAGTTACAAAATCAATTTTATTCGTAAGTAGATATAATTCTCATGTATTGTTATTCCGATAAAATCCAATCGAACAATGTTTCCACTTTTCCTATAAAAGCATAGGATCTTTCAGATAACTGTGTCAAAGTTTTAATTTAAGCTGATTTTTTTAACATGAATTATTGTTTTAATTAAGGAATCCATTATTTATGATATACACCTTTTATACAAAATAGAGAATATTGTTAAATTCTTCAGCATAGAAATAATAATTTCTGCAAATTTCATGCATTTATTCATAAAACGCACTATGTTAACGTGCCCATCAGATTTGCTTGTTGGGAGAGAAAAATATGAAAATCCTTTTAAGGAAGTATATTTTTATTTGATACCAAACTTCTTTTTTGATAAGATTGAATGTAAATTTCCATAAAATTTACTATGTACACGGGATTAACAGTAATTTGCTTGTACAAAGTTGTTTTTAAATGAGATATTACTTTTAAAACAATTTTTAAATATTATACAATTTTTTTTGGTATCGAGCTCTGACGTGTTCAGGCTCTGAAAACACAAAATGTTTCGGGCTCGGGCGGACTCAGATTTAAAATCGTTGGGCTTGGACAGGCCCAGGCTCCGAAAAGAGAGCCCAAACTCATCTCTAGTTTGCATCCAATAAAATATTCCTAATCGACTCCATAGACAAGTTTGACTTCAAATTTTAGAAGTGCTTATAACAATATAGTTACATATGTACCAGAGTTAGTTTCAAAACGAAGTTAATTATGCACAAAACTATGTTCTATTAAATACTGTCAAATTACTGTTTATTCAATTATAGATCTTTCACCAACAAAATTCCCTACCTTAAATAGAACTGACAAAGATAAAGTTAGTTATGCAAAATTTTTAGTAATCTTTTTGGTGAATACTTGACCCAAAAATTTTTTGCATTTGTCTAAAGAGCATAATAACACGCAGAAATAAAAAAGCTTGCTTTTTCCTTTATATTCAAGATTAAATTATTCTTCTGTTGTTATTAATCAAGATAATCGTTCATTTGTCGCTAAGTTTAGCTGCTAGGGCTATGCGTCAGTCAAAATTGCTTTAAAATGATCGAAATTTTATCTAATCAGAAATTTGGGTACTTGTTTTCTTATCCAGGCTCAAATGATAAATCGACAAATTTTCTTCTATTTGCCACCATTAACATTACAATTTTTTTTTTCCGTGCATTGCAAGTATTGCTTTTTTGGTGATAGTTTGCTTCATAATGAAACAAAAAAAGCATAAATTTGGTAATCGCTAACTACAAAACTCGTCTAATCTTCTGTAATCTGATTCGCCATCCAGAGTCCCCTTCAAACATAAACGAAACTACTTCCAAACTGAAGATTAGTCCAATATCTTTTTAAAAAACCTTCCTCAAAGAAGGGAAGATATCTAGAAAAAACTAAATAGAACATCGAAAATTTATTTCAGCAAAATGTCTTAAATTATTTTACAACACATGCTTTTGTGGCAGACGTTTACACAAAAATTTAAATATTTGACTCCATTTTTATAACTTGCTATTTATAGAATCTACATTTGAATATAAAAATTTAGTTCAAAAATGATCTTGTACACTTGAAAAATCACCATTATTGCTAATATCGCTCGAGCTGATGTCACGCTTATGCATTTTTGGCTTAAAATCACATTGTTTGGTGACAAAAGTAAAATCATAATCGTAAATAAATACCATGTAACTCACAAATACAGTCATTTTTACAATTACATCTCCTAGTTCTTCCTGTAAGTCACATAAGGGAGTTAGATAAAAGGGAAAAAAAAAAAAAAATTTAATGTCACTTGGATTTTATCTAATCAAATTATCAGATGCATTTTTCTTAACCTAACGCAAGCGATAAATCACTGAATACTGATTTAATTGCAGTCTCTTACATTGGAAAGGTCTTTAAGTATTGCAAACATTCATTTTGAGTTTGATTAAATTAAATATTTTCGCTTTATAATATTATCCCTCATTAAAACTGTTTTTTTTTTTTTTTGGAGGTGGGGAGGAGATTTTAAATAAAATTAGTAACAGGAATTACTTTTATTTTTCTATCTGTTTGCATTATTTTCTTTTCTGATATAGCCGTTTCAATTCTTTCGCCGATCATACATAATGGTTGCCAAGGAAATGACCTATGGTAACCTTTTCGTCCAAAATAACAGAACTCTGTCATAATTAATTCTATAACTAATCTACGTAGAGCGATATGTTATATACTAAAACCTTCCCTGAGGAATTATCTATCTAACAGTGATAGTTCCATCAAAACTCATTCAACAGAACTCTTGTTATAAGCAGTTGCAACAAAATTTCCATTTGTGTTTTTTATATATAGTAGATGTAGTACTCGGGGATCGTAAAAAAAAAAAAATTCAAATTCCGTAGCTTTTAAAAATAAAATTTTTGCTATTGGAAAATATTCTTCTAGAGCTAATGGTTTAGGAAATTAGTTATTGGACAATAATATGAGCTGACTGTTATATACTGTCATGAGTATTAACATTTTGTAAACAAAAGTTCATTGATTATTAATGTGTGAAATTGGAAGTAGATGTGTAAGGGGGGGGGGGGGAGGCTGAAAATACAGAAAAATACTTAATAAATCACTTTCTGAAGAATGGAATAATTGATAAATTTTTGTTGTGCCCGTGATGTTTAAAATGTATTATTTTATTTCTTTAATCGAAAATCAATTGACTGGCTAATTAAAAATGTATTGATTTTGTAATAAATATGTAGTAATATAAAATAAATGTTTATTTTGTGGTGGGAAAATTTTTGAAAAAGTACTGAGGACAGAGATAAATCACTAGATAACCTGTGACAGATAATCACAATCCTCATTTCTGATGCTATTATGACTTTTAATTCACAATGCAAATTCTTATTTTTGAAAGAAAAAAAATTAATGGACTTGAGCTTTTCACAAGTTTGTTTCCTATAACTATACCAAACATGTCAATAACAAGTTTAAATTAACAAGATTAGTATATAGTATTATAAGTTGCACTATTATTATTATTAGTAGTAGTATTTAAATGAGGCTCAATGGAGAAGGGTCCAATTTAGAATTTAAAATATATATATTTTACTATGTTAAATTTTTGAATCGCAAAATTATTTTCATTCATTTATGTATCTGATGTTTTCATTTTGATGCCAAATAATTAATCCATTAGTTTTACTTAAAAATTATAAGTTGCAGTTAAAAGTCAGCAGAAATTTGATTTAAAAATATTTTGATAATCGAGATCTTAAAGTCAACTACAATCTATTATTTAAAATGTATTCTTCTTTTATAGGCAGTCGTCTATTTTTAAAAAGGATATTTTATCTTTATAGATAAATTAAACGTTATAATTATTCATAGCAAATGTGTTAATTTTATATGTAATTAAAAAATCCTAATCATATGGGGATGAAATTAATTTCGAAAGGTTTGCTTCAAAATTTTCTAACATATTTACGAATTCATTTTTAAACGTAAAAGCATGTCACTTGCAGACATAATTATTGAAGTGATTTGGAATCTAATAATCTTTTCATTATTCAATAACTGAAGTACATGTTGAATTAAAACAGATTGTTTTTTGATAAAGAAGTTATTGATCTGCAAATTCAGTTTAGAATGCGGTGTGGAAATTCAGTTCCAGTTCAAATGCTAAATGAAAATGTTTTAAGAGCATTTTGTGAAAGATGGCCTTCAACGAAAATTGAAAAACTGTTTGATTTTATAGTTACTAAATAGGAGCACCTCTCAGTCTCATGCATATACAGATATGAATTCAGGAAGGTGTCAGAAAATAACCAGTTTAGATTTGAAAACAAGTCTTAAAGCTGCTTTCAAATTCAAAGGACCTATTTTATGACACATTCCTGAATTCATTTTTGTTCAAAAACACATTAAATTGGAAGGTGTTTTTATTCTAAAAGTAGATGATCTTTCAAAAATAACGTAAAAGTTGTTATTTTGAACCGAATTCACGATGCAGCATAGCAAGAAAGGAGAAAAACTTATGTGACAAAAATCTCTTATAACTCTAAGTAATTTATTTATCAGAAAATGGAAAACGTTGTTCGATTTCTAATCCCTAAATGGACCTGCCAATTATATGCCTTTACGTTTAAAAATAGATCGGAGAATGTGTCACAATATTTCGTGTTGTTTAGCATTTAATTTGAAACCACCTTAAGAACTTACATCAGTCATGCGAAAAAAATGAGAATTTAATGTTCTCCTTTTTATTAATATTTTCTAAGCACGTGAATCGCATGTAATTATAAAAAAAAATATTCAATTAAAATTTATTAAAAACATGTTTAAGCTTCAAACAAGTTAATAATAATAATAATAGTAAAAACAATAATATTAACAGTAATAATAATAAGTACTAATCAGTGTTCATAGGAGAATTTCAGCAGCAAGAATATTCTTTCCAACATTTTTCTTTCAAAATACTAGAGAGAATAAATTTTAAGATGAAAATTATTTTTAGCATACTAATTGAAATACGAAATATCTGTATATAATTGTTAATATTGCATACGTTTGAAGTTCTTGAAGAATCTTAGAATGCCACATCTGAAGGCATAGTCAACAAGAAATTAGTTTAAACATGACAAAAATATGTTTTTAGATACATATTTTGCCATCGTCAAATATTTTTAAATATATTTCTGAACGAAAGATAATATGCTTGAAGAAGAAAAAAAAAAGACATTAAGAAAAGACAGGTGGCATCGGTGCAGTTAACAGGTCTCCAATTTGATTGTGTACGAATAGGGATGAGTTTGTCTGATTGGCTGTAAAAGGGGGATATTGGTTGACAGGAACATTTGTTTGTAAATATGTCCTTTCCTTATATGAGTATTTAGCTTTTAAGGGTAGTTATTTATGCTTGGTCATTAAAAATACAGCCTGCAAAAGGCATATCATTGTAAATTGTTTTGTTATGAACTCTCTGGTGAATTTTTTGTTATGAACTCTTCAACAGCATTTAGAAAAATCTCCAAATTATGAGAATCATTAGAACTTTAATGTAAATTTTGCTTATCTTCTCAGTACTGACCTAATCTTCTCAGTCTGAACACCCCAAAAATTCTGCACTGGAAACATCCTTAAGAGGTCATACTTTAATTACGTCACACTTCAAAAGGAAGGGGTCCAGAAATTGGGACATAATATAACAGGAGAATAGAGTGGATTAACACATTATGAAATCTCATCTAAAATATGAAATCTTATAGTACTACACAGAAAGATGGAATGTGTGGCATGCGAGTGATAAATAATATCAAATACTAATATCCTTGTGCATCTACTCAAATTGATTAACACGGTCATGCCGGCGCGTACCACCGGTGGCACGCACTAGACTGTCACGAAAAGTGACATTAATTCCTCAATTGTTTTCTTTTAATTGTGATACATAATAAACAGAAAAATACCATTTAGTCAATTATTCAAAGTTAATAAATTGGATAATAACTGCGATAATTACTGCCCGATGAGACAGTCTAGTGCGCGCCACTGGTGGTACGCGCCGGCGTGAACGTGTTAATATATTGCAACTACTTAAAATATGAGAATTGTTCTAAGGTTGATTTGAATTTGTTACATGCTCTTAAAACATTTTAAAAATTAAGAGAACAATAATTGCAATGTTTTAATCAAAATTAACTATAAATATATAGTTTCAAAAAATGTCATGCAACACAGGGTGTGGTGATATCACTCGATTGTGTCAGCCTGTTATAAAAAGGAGTAAAGGGTTGCAAAAAAGCTATAAAATCTGCATGATATAATTAATGGATGACCTTTAAATATTGATGCAAGGATCAAAATAATACTTTTTAAAATTTTGTTGAATACTTTGACCTGTGATATTTGTTTTGTTATTTTATCTGGAACATTCTTGCTTATGTAAGTCATAATTTCAGACACTTCCGGGCCTTGAACAATATTCTGTTAAGAAATTTGCAGAAGCTCTTGAGTCAATTCCTAAAGCTCTTGCTGATAATGCTGGACTTAAGGTAAACTTCGGATACTTACAACATAATTTATTTCATTTTCTTTGAGTTAGTTTGTTCAATTTTCTTAATTATGTTTCTTTCCAGTCTAATGAAGTTATTTCCAAGTTATATGCTTCTCATCAAGAAGGAGACAGGAGTATGGGTGTTGATGTTGAGGTATGTTTATTGTAATCTATGTTTTATCTGTAAGTTAGTGTAAGTGTTAAAATAGCTTATTTAGTGCTATAGTTTTAAATTGATCCAAAGAAAATGTCATTTTATTATAATGCCGGAAACTTCAGATTTTTAATAGATGTTCTTGTCTTTGATTTTTTGTTTTTTAAAGAAAAATTTATTGAAATTTTGAATATAACTGATTTAATAATTTAAATATATTCTTTATATTATTGTTATGCAAAATTTACATGGCTTCATTGATTAAGTACACAAGGGTAGAAAATGGAGACTCATATCTTAACATAATGAATAGTGTTGCTCTTATAATTATGGCATGAAAGAGATTTGCCTTCAAAAGAAGCAAAATAAAAATTAAGAAGTTATTGTATTTTTTATGTATGGGTAATTTTAAATTTACACACAGATTTTGTCTCCTGAAAATGGAAAATTTTCAGCTCCTTCTTTTTCTACTCAGTGATACTGTAACTTTTAACACATCTTATTTACTCATTTAAAAAATATTTTAAGTATGTTTTACTTTATTTACTACGCCAAAAAAATAAAATAAAATACGTAAATAAAAAAATTATCACTCTTTAGCTGTTCCAAAATGAAGTTTTTTTTTTTTAAATATATTGTTTATTTAGTATTATAACATTCTCACATACAAATATTTTATTATAACAGAACATAAACATACCATTATAATTAAAGTATATATTAAAAGGAAAAAGGATTTCCGTCAAATTTATTTTTCACATGAATTTGTCCCATTTACGCATGCGTAAACTTAAATCTAGAACCTAACCAGTTTTAGAGCACACTTAATGCGAAAACTGTTGCTGAATAGTATAAAGCGCGTTTCTTCTCTGTTCTGATTATCGCGTGGGTTCGATCGCCGCTATGAACAGAATGATTTTTCTTATTTTATTTGAATTAACCTTCAAAAATTTCGGTACTAACAAGTTGTTTGCCGTCAAGTTTTGATGGGCTCCATCTAGTTAAACTATTATATAAGTTAGTTCTTCACATTTATGCTGTCTAAAGAGTGTATCACATGGCACAAATGAAGCTTATAAGAGAGCAAGTTGTCACAATAGTCATTTTGGAATATTTGTTATGGAGTTATTTATATTTTTCTCAGGAGAGTGATTTTTCTCTCTAACTTTTGTTACCAATTATTCATCTTTATGTTGTGATTTTAGAAAAGTTACAAATAAAATCAGTTCAGTTTTGGTACCTCTATCAAATAATTAGACTGATAGGTAAACCAAAAGAAATATGTTCTCAGATCCTCTCGGCAAATATCTTCACTATTATTACATATTTCAAATCATCATGTATTTGGAATATTTAGCAAATTTATCATTTGCATTTTTTTCCTTTGACTGTGGAATTTTTAAAACAAAATTATTTAAAAAATTGTGTATTATATAAATTTTTCTGCAAATCTCTTGCCCATGGAAATCACGGGATAAGCAGTCAGAGGGTTAAGCATTGTTTCCTAAAATATTGTTTTAATGATTTTTGTCTGCCTTCCCTAGGGAGAAAATCATGGAGTTAAAAATGCTGAACAAGCTGGTATCTTAGATCTCTACATAACAAAACACTGGGCTATAAAACATGCTGCTGACGTTGTTAACACAGTTTTAAGAGTTGATCAAGTAAGTTATTCTTCTTATGCACTGTTGTAATAAAACTTAGCCCAATTATCATCATTTTTATATACACAAGGTGTCTCCAAAAATACTTGCTCTGTATTTATAAATTAAATTTTCAGGATTCATACAGACTAGACTACTTAAACGCCTTAGAAATGAAAAAGTTTCCAAGGAGTACTTAAAACGCCTTAAATAAACAAATACTCCTTAAATTATCATAAAATATAATTTTGCATTGAACAATGATTTGATTGAAGTATTCAAAAGTAAAAAAAAAAAAAAAAAAAAAAGGAAACCTATATTACACAGTGACTAATACTGCTTGTGCATGTATGACTTGGAAGAAATTAACCTTTAAAGGAAGTTAAATAAAAATCTTATCTTTACAAAGTTTAAGTGATTACTGCCATTCTAAAAAAAAAAAAAAAAAAGTTACTGTATTTTTTTTTTTTTTTTTTTTTTTTTTTTGTATATGCTGTGTGGTTTTTCCCTTCAAAATTTACTTTTAAAATCTAGTTGTACATGATACATGATGAGTATTTGGGATTTGACTGGCCTCTCGACCTCTTTATTTCGGCCAATGCTCACTGCATAAAATAGTCTGCTGATAATTTTGTATTCAAATGTGTGAAACCATGCATTATGAATACTTATAATTTTAGCACTAGCTAGTAGATTTTAATAGAATAAAATCAGTTTTCTCTCTAAATAAGGTATTTTCTTTCTTTAATGGTAATTAGAATCATTGTAGTACTAATCTTGTTAATTTTGAGAGCCCACTCAGCCCATTGGTTAACATACTGGCCACAAAATGAGGAACTTGGGCCAATGTTTGCAGGTTCAATACCTTCACATTCAAGGTGAGTGACTATGTAAGGTTTTCTGTGTTTTCATAGTGTAGTGCAAAAATGAGAACTGGTCATTTTTGCTTCAGAAGTCCTCCCTGCAGGCTCTCCTTTAGTAAGATGGACAAAACTAGCCCTGTTTAACTCCTCTTCTTTAGATTTTGAACAGCCTTTTGAATGTAAGTCTTGAAAAGAAAAGTATTATCAGTTGTAAATATGTCATTAATCCTGTCACATCTATCGTGACCTTGTGTACAAATTTTAATTTTTTTAACACAATTATAAACAATGTGTATAAAAACAAATTTTACTTGAATAAAGAATTTTCTAGAATTTTTATTAAATAAATTATGTTCAAATTTTTTAAGAAATAACATGTATTTATTGATAATTCATTTTCAAATTTGCTGAGTTTTGCATGTCATATTTAAAATTTATCAGATTTAAGTATTCTATTATTATATGAGTCGCTCTGTTATTATTTCTTTCACTGTTGAAGTAACCTATTATTTTTTTATTTTATTATGGCAGTAATTTAAAAAGTATATATGTTACATGGATATGGAATTTTAAAAATTCTGAATTTGCTAGGATATTCTTATCCACTATATTTAACATAAACTATTCTGGTTTGTTTTTAATATTTATGTGATATATAGATATTAATTATTAAATTAGGTTAATCTATTCAAAAACAAAACTATGTCTTCAATTTTGTTTCATTCTAATTATAAAATATTTCTGGTGACTGCTATGAATAGTACAGTCTGTCTATTAAGAGAATGGGACGGGAGGGGGGTCCCTTTTTTCGGAGCTCATATCAGGCATAATTTTAGAGATTCGGTAAAACAAAAAATGCCCACTTAATCCGAATACTTTCTTCTCTATGATGGGGCAATTCATTTTCAAAGATACGAATATTAATCTTTCAAAATTTTCAAGACATATAGTCACTTTGCACCTCCTGGAACACTTTTTTCCTTACACTAAAAGTAGCTAAATTTCGGTATTTTACATGCTCTTTGTACACTCGATTTACATCATATATAAAATTCTAAAAACATTCGGACCATTAGATGCATTTAAAAATAAATAAAATTGCAAAATTTCCGCTCTTAACATGAATATGCGGGTAGCTTTTGCTCACATTTTTCAGGGATGGAAAATTTGCTCCAAACTGCTCCAATTTTGATTTCCTGCTACATTCTGCTCCAAAAATGGCAAATTTTTAAAATTCTGCTTCAAAAATGGAAATCTGAAAAATTAGAGTAATAAAAAAAAAAACTTCATATTAACCTTGTTTAGGCTTGGCAACACACCGCTATGATGTATGAAACTAAGATATGCAGCATCATTTAAGTTTCAAATTTATCTCTAACTGAATTATGCAGATGAATTATACTACATAATCATTGTCTTACGTTTCAGTTTTTATAATATTGCATATCTTAATCCAAAGAGGATGATTACTGCAAAACACAGCTGATCTACGAAATTTACAATCTATGAAAAATAAGCATTGTTAAAGAGATATTCAGAATTAAAGCTGTTCTCAAACAAAATATTTTTACCCTCTCAGCAATGAAGAAGTTTCTAACACATCCACAAACTATTTTTAGATGTAAAAACATTAAATTGGTACGGTTGAGTAATTTGGAATTGAATAGCATTTTTCGATAAATGTCACATCTTATCTTGTAAGTGATTTTTGAGTAATAAAGACCTTTGCATCCTGTAGCATCCTAAAATTAAGTTAAAAATGTCCACTCTGATAATATTATAAATAATATTCTTTGTTTTTATTGAAAAGTAGAAAACGCTATTTGATTTCAATGCTAAAACGTAAGTTTGTCCTGCTACAAAACCGTTAAATTCTGATACAGAATTGCAATTTACTCAGATACAAAAACAAATTTTCGATTTACTCCCCCTGTATTATGAGACTCCAAATAAGATTTGTTATTACTAGAGATCGACCGAAACGGAAAACGAATTTCGGTGATCTTCCCACTTTCGGCCGAAACTGAAACCGTAAAAAAAATAATAAAAACTGATTAATAAATACGTAACTGCATATAACTATTAATTAATTAATAACAAATAATTAATAATTACTTAATAGTAACTAATTACATTGCTAATTAATTTAATTATACGTGTATTAAACCACATTTCTAACAAACAAACGTACATATATATGTGTGTGTGTATAAGTTTCAAACAAAAATCAAACATGAATAATACAATTTTTATATTTTATTATTTTATAACAACAAATAATTATAGGCATTTATCAATAATTAACAATGTAGTTAAATAATGTAAAACAAATTCAAAAGTATTGAAATGGCAACCCTGTTTGAAAATTTTATCTTTGGTGCCAAGTTGACTCTCTGTGCCTCTATCCAAAACTATTTAATTCATATAAAATAAAATGTAATTAATTTATCAATAAGACAGAAATGTTTGGAATTACACGAATTTCATCTAATAAAAAATATTTTAAGTATACATACCTCGATATATCTTTTGTAATAAATTTTGTAAATCTTCATATGTTTTAACCATACCTTTCTCATAAAGCATTCGAAACAATCTGGAGTTTCAAAGTAAAAAACTTCTATTACTTTTAAGTTTGCAGCTTTTAAAGATTATGTGATAAGCGTCTTTTAATTTGTCATATATGTATTGCTTGCTTTATAATTTACACTGGCATCATGAATCAGTCATGACAGATATGATAAACAGTGAAGTTCACAGCACTAAACAGTGTCTCATTTGAGCCGATAAAGTTGAAAATTTCCGAAAGAAGAAACGAGATTTTGAAATACTGATTGTTTCGGTCAAGCTGAAATTTTGGCAGCAGTTTCGCCGAAAACGAATATTCGGCGAAACTCCAATTTTGCACCGAAACTGAAATTTCAGTCAATCTCTAGTTATTACTATAAAGTTGGCTTTAGCCAATAGATTGGTTGTTGTCATTCTTTAGCACTGGTGGACTGAGTGTCATGAAGATTGTAAAAAACAAATTGCATTGAAATCAACAATAATACTGTTGATATATAAGCATGCACTCTTCACAAAGTCCACAATGCGTTTGGCTATAATTTTGAAATGTGTCTTATTCACTTATACTACTAAAGAAAATCCACTATGCAGTCTAGTGATTACTCACAGTTACACGTTACGGTCATACTACTATAAATTTTGATATTCTCAAATAAGTATTTATTTATTTATTTTTTTTTTTTAACATTTATTACATTTTATACTGTTGAAATTGTATATATGCACTATGTTAAAGAAAAGTTTATTAACAAAGCATATTTACTTTTAATTTGGAGCTGCTACAAAATGTAATTAACCTACTCCAAAATTGTAATTGACCTGTTCCAAAACTAGTATCTATTGCTTCAAAACTACAATTTGATCTGCTACAAACCTGCTATAAAAATGGATTTTTGATTTTCCACCCCTGCATTTTTACTACTAAATATCCATATCTTTGCAGGAAAATTATGCACAGGCTTCCAAAACATATTTATAACTCATAAAAATTTAAGAGTTCAGACGATAATTATTTTGTTATAATATTAAATGACCTAATGGGGAAGAGGCGGGGGGAGACTAAAATGCAGTCCCTTAAATGATCTGATGCCCCCCCCCCCCCAAAAAAAAGGGGAGGGGGGCTTCATACTAGGGCCTTTGTCACTAAATATCAATATTGTTTCATGAATTTTTTATATAGGCTTTGAAATCAGTGTTTATGACTCATAAAAAATTTCATGACTCATTCAGGTTTAAAATTATAAATATTACAAGGCCCCCAATATGGTATCATTTGGAAAGATTTTAGTTTAAAATTGTAAATTTTTATGAAATCGGGTTAAAGATATAAAATCATACAAATAACAAATTTGAGTAAAAGTAAGAGTCGAAAATATAAAGTTAAATACTTATCACTTTAATTTATCTTCTCTCCTTTTTTTATAGAAAATAAATATCAAAGTTAAACAGATTTCAATTTAAATTAAAGTTTAAATAAAATCATAAAATGTTAAAGAAATAGTTACTTGATATATCTATTTTTTTTTTTCTTCAATTTTCAATACATTGTAGTTAATAACTTATCTCTATATATGTCAGTGTGTTTGTGCGTGTGTAGACGCACACAAATCTGCAATTTTTGATTGATTTGTACAAAACTCAATATACATATGTTTTAGAACCCGGGTAAAATTACTAGCTACTTTACAAATTTCTTAGACTGCTCCTTATCCTTTTTTTCAATCGGCTGTTATAATTTATCTTTATGCAAATCTTTTTAATTTTCAAATGCATTTCTTTCTTTCGTGTTGCCACAAAATAGAAACTTGTATGGATAATATTTTTTTAATCCAATAAAAAGTCAAAGTCACTCACTATATTTTCACATCTGAAATTGATGTCATTCTGTTTACTGTAAGTGCATTAAAATGACGTAGTACCTTCATTTATGTGCATTAGGAACTAAAACACCTACTATAATACAAATATTTCAATTTCAGGGGGGTGGGGATAAAAAAATAATCTCCTAAATATGACGTCCCTTTCGGTGGAAAAACATAATGCATATTCAGATTAGGATCTGCAGTAACTAAAACAATATATACAGCAAATGATGTAATTTTCATGTAATCATTGTAGTTTTAATTTTTATAAATGAAAATATAAGTTTTCGCTTCAAAATGGTGTTTTTTCATCAGTAAAGACATCTTGTTTTTCTGAAATTAATGTTTATAATCAAAATTAATTTCAGTATATACTTCGTAATTTAGATGAATTTTTTTTCTCCATTTTAGTATTGTATATTTTTCTGTTACACACGCCAAAGAAAACATGCATTCTTATTTATAAAGCTGGGTATTTCATTATGATTGCATGAAAGTAACTTAACTGTTTTCTGATTGTGAATGCACAGAGTTCTATTATTATGGTCACTGTATTTTTAGGATATTATATTTTTGTTTCTTTTATCCAGATAGCACCATGATTAATATGACAATGCCAGGTGGGACTGTAGTAACTGATAAAATTTTTTGCAGTAAACTACATAGAAACAGAGTGTACTGTTCAAACTCTACAAAACTCTGTGATGCTAGATTGTAGTAGCACTTATTTTTTTTCTCCTAGATTTCAAACTTATTTGGTATTCCATACAGGGGAAGAAAGTTTGCGTTCTGATAACATCCTATATACATAAAGGAAGTACTAGAGTCTTTTAACCATTAAACTTTATTCCTAACATTACTGCATTTTCTTTAGATTAATTTAATATTATCTATTCATATGTAAATAAATAGATTATTTAAGTTTTTAAAAAGTATTAAATAAGAAATTATTAAATGTGCTTTAGAAACACTTTCATTTTATGTTAAGCATAAAAAAAAATAATAAACTGTTCCCAGCCTGTTCTTTATTTTATTTAATTTCCGAATTAAAGAAAAATATTCAGAATTTCCTGTGCAATTTTTATTTCCATTTTAAGGCAATATCCTATGACCTACAAGTATTTTATTCATTTTCCCTGATCTTTACTGTTTGCATAACTGATTTGAGAACTTATGTATAAGAGCACAGTATCATATTAAACATTTTTTCAAACAACTAGCATTTGAGACAAACTGAAATTCTTCCAATGCAAAAAATCAGTGAAAGAATATTGTCTTATTTTGTCACGGCTCATGTGAGTAAAATTGCATTTTTTTATGTAAATTTTTTAATTGAATTGATTTTAATGAATATGCACTTTTCGAATAATATAAAAAGCCTCCCTTTTCTTTTCACATTTTTTCTTTAATTTAGTTAGACAGAGGAACAACTTTTACTGAATAGCAAAAAAAAAAAAAAAAAAATGTGCTTGGTACTATAGCTAGTTTAAACAAAAATGGGCTCAAATGACTGATTGGTATTTAATAAAATAATAATAATAAATATCCTCCTTTGTTATATTTTATTTATTATTTCTCTTTTTTAGATTATTATGGCTAAACCAGCTGGTGGTCCAAAACCTAGAGCTGGTCCAGGAAATGACCCAGATGACTAATGAATATTTATTTTGTATGCTGCTTAAAAACTGACTGTCTTAATCACTTTTTATATGACTACAGTGAGAAAAAAATACACTTGCAATAAAAAAAGGTGTTTTCTGAAACGAAGCCATGGCTTGCTATCCTGTTTGCTATTTATTCTGACAAGAAGATTCTTTATATTAATTTAAGTGACTTTTTCAGTACAGTTTGTACATGTGTAAAATAAGACTCATACAGTACTCATTTATTTTACCATGTAAATTTTCATTTGAATTTCTGTAACTTTAGCCTAAAAGCAAACTTAACAACATAATAGTTTTATATTGAATCATTTGGCATTGTTTTGAGTTTTCATAAATAAATTTGATATTTTTACTCTTTATGTGTTTAAAAATCATTTGAATTTGTTTCAACAATGATGTAATTTACATTAACATTTAAAGTGCCTAAGAATGCATTAAATGCTTAAATTGTGTTTCTTAATTGAGTTGGTGCTTATCTATCACACATTGTTTAATGTAATTAACCCTCTCAGTGTCCTGGGTTTTTTTTTTTTTGCATTTTTGTGTAAATGCTCATAAAATTAAAGATAATTTCAATTTTCTTTCACAGTGTGGTGCTAACATGTCTTTCGTATATCTTTATCTTAGATAATATCTTAAAACTTACTTATTTTTAACATATTTTTGTCTACAGCTAATTACAGGTGTTTCCAAGAAACTGATAAATACGAGACAACCACTTCTATATTATTAATGTTTGGAAGCGTCTGTGTCTGCCATCTGTGACGCAAAAACTCTGCAAACGAAGCGAGTAGCAAAGCACTTTTGGTGTCAAAAAATTCTGAAAAATCCCAGAATTATTTATATTTAGTATCTAAGAAATCGGCCCTTTGTTAAAAAAAATATTAATTAAAAAAAGTCTTGAAAATTAGCAAAAAAATGAACACTTTTTCTGAAACAAAAAAAAAAATTCATTCCTTCGTACCTCAATGTGAGGCTAGCAAATGTCCAATGAAATTGCTTCTTTTACTGTGACCTGGAAATTTTTGATTCTCCCAACATTTGAAACGGCAAGCTTCTGTCAAGATAGCATACTAGGCGTTTTCCAGGCTTTTTCGAAAAAAATCACGATTTCTGGAAGGTAAAATTCGACCAATTAGAAGAGAAGATATCAATCAATAAACTTTAAATTTTGTCAAAAAAAATATTTTAAATTTCAATACTCTAGCAGATGTTCAACGCAGGCAAATTGTCTGGGAACAATTTATTTCTGAAACAAGGCAGGAAACATTTCTTTATACTAGAAGAATTTAGGCCCTATTTAAATATTGCATTTATCGATTAAAAAAGTATGCGTCCATGTGTATATTTTCACGAGAATTCTAAATATGTAATTTTTTTATTTAATCTTAAATATTTTATTTAATCTTTTATGTAATTTATCACTTAAAGATTTTATTTGGGAACACGTGATATCTGCCAGACACTAGCAGACATCACGGTGGTTATATGTGGAGATAAAATAATTCTTTTTTAAAGGGACTGCGGTGTCTATAGGCTATATAAAATTTTTAAAAAAATAGTTGATTTTTGGATCTGAAAAGTATGCATCCTTGCTTAGAAGTAGGCTAACATTTCAGAGATTTAAAAAAAATTTCGAATTCGGCCCATAATTTTTTATTTTAACAAAATCCAAATTTTTGTATAGAAAAAGAAAAAGCTATGGAATTTGCTATTTCATTTAAAATTATCTCTGCTCGTATGGGTCCGATCGCTATGCGGTTTGGCTCATTCGAATCGACATCAACAGAACTTACCGATTTTAGCTCTGGTTTTCACCACCAGGGCGCGCTTTCTTATCTTTGGTTCTGTGGGCCTGATCACGACGAGGTATGGCTCATCCGATTCGACATCGACAGCCTCAAAGGTTTCAGTTATATTCATATGGAACAGATTGCGTCCCTTAGCGATGGAAGGTGGAACTAATGGATTTTGCAGCTCACTCTAGTTCTATGTGTCCCATCACAATACAGGTTGGCTCATTCGACTTGACATCGACAAAACTTACCTATTTTAGTTCCAAGTTTCACTTTACTAACTCTGATTCTGGGGGCCCAACTATGATGGGGTGGTGGAAGGTAGAACTACGAATTTTGCAGCATGCCTGCTATACGGTGCCGCAGGAAGTGGTGACACAAGCATTGGGTTCATTCGGTTAGAGAATTATACTATTCGAGGTGGAAATTAAGGGTTTTTCTGGTACATACAGTGCCAGAGGTAGCGGGGACCCGAGCCGGAGGTTCGTTTGGTTCAAGAATTGTCATATTCAAGATTTTATATAATTCAGTGCCCCGGTGTAAATTATGGGCCTGCTAGCGGGCAAAGCATCATTGGTTTTAAAATTATTTGTTTATCTGTCAAGATTCCTAGATGAATTGCTTTGCAATAAATTCTTAGAAAAATTTCTACCTACATCAAAAGTGAAACTATGAGATTTGGTTTGTTGCCAAATTTCTTTTAGTTGTCACTTAAAGCTTACATCTTTTTAGTTTTCTTTATTATTATTTTCATTTCAATTGCAGTAAAACCTCCATAATGGACACCTCTATTTAGCAAACACTTATTCAATCACCAACACCTATATATTTGTATAATAGACAAATTCTGTGGTCTTGAGGTATCCTGTATTCAGACGTTATATTTGAAATTTTGGATGTCATAAAGCATTTTAAATTGTCAGCCATGTTAATACATTGTTCCATGAAATATTTCCTTAAAAGATATGAGAAAATAAATTATTTTAGGCATAAGTTGGTAATGGAAAGTTCAATAGCTCAGATCTGAGTATTTTATGCCTTGAAACCTCTGATTGCAACATTTCATGCTAAAAAAAAAAAAAAAAAAAAAAAAAAAAAGTTTTCAGACACTATGGTCCAAATTACAGTAAATATTGAGCAAATATTTTAGTATGGTGACTGTTAATTTTACCTTTGATCTTTATAAAACAGCCATGCAAGTTTATTTTATTTTTTTGAGGAGTAGACATTTGACAAGTGGAAATTTTGAAATTAAAGTTAGTTTTTATGTTCGTAATACTGTAAAATATCCATCTGTTTATTGTGAACTTTTTGTGGGACATATAAGATTGTTACTTTAATTAATCAAGACTAGATTTTTCAAAGTTTTCTAATTTACAAATATGGTATTAACAATATACTGTTAATACCATAGATAGAAGCAAGTGGATTCACAAGGTGCAGAATCTTGTATTTTAATGTCTTTTATTTTGTAAAATTGATTAATTCATACAAAAGTCTTTCAGATATAAAATATATATATATATATATATCAATCTAAAATTAAAGCAGTGATAATCATTTTATACCAGTGTTTTCTATAGGTTTTTCTGCATTTTGTTCATTTTTAGATGTTTGAAGAAATTTTTAAACTTCTATTTTATTGTGTTGTTATTTGTAGAGATGATTCAGAGCTAGAACTCATGGCTGTAATTTATTGTATCTGTTTTTCTGGAAATATATTCATTGCTTTAGTGGAACACTGGATTTTGATCTTAAAAATCCTCTTGGAGCTCTAAAAAATTGACAGCTAAAATTTCGAAATGCTTGTGTTAAATGAATATGTGCTATACCAATATAATGAAATGAAAGGCGCAAGCACATATGTTACTGGTTTAGCTTTCTTTTATGAAAACAGAATCCCCTACAATAGGGTAGTTGCAAATGACATCATAAATCAACCATTGAGGGTCAGTTGTGATTGGTTGCTAAGAGAATTGTGGTTTCTGTTGCAGGGTTCCCAGCGACATGGAAAGTCAGGGAATTTCAAAGTAGTCAGGGAAAGTCATGGAAATTAAAAAATATATAGAAAAAGTCAGGGAATTTACAAATATTTCCTAATAAGTCATGGAAAGGTCTGGGGAAAATGGGTTTTTTTTTTTTTTTTTTTTTTTTTCAAGAAAAGTGTTACTATATTTCTCGCTACATGGCGCCTCTGAAAAATCTCTTGACTCTTGTCGGTTTCAAGATCGAGAAATTCCTTCAAATGCAATGCAGAAAAAACATTCTATGGACAAAAGTTTTCTACATTTTTTAGACTTTTTCATAACATTTCACGTTCTAGACTTTGTCATGTGGCATTCATTTGAAAACTGGCAAAGATTAAGTTTTTTTTAATTATAATGTTTTATTGAATTTCATTTTGGCAATTTTCTTGAAAGGTGCTTGAATTTTCTCCTGGGAAAAGAGTATGAAGCCGTTATTACAATACAAATTTCTGATTTTCATTTTTTTTTATGCTGCTTGTTTTGTGTTATTTAAAGCAGATTTTGTGTATGCCTGTTTGATCATGGAATTTTTTTGGATTTGGTCAGGAAAAATCATGGAAAGTCAGGGAAATTGTCAGACATGTTTTGCTGGGAACCCTGTGTTGGTAGTCAAATGGACAGTTGTGATTCGGAGGTGAGGAGGTCAGCTGATTGCAACTTCCTTATAAAGAAAATTTAAATAGAAAGTTAAGAATTTGAAACTTTGTTAGAATAAGGCATCTTTCATTGTATTGTTTTCTTTTTATTTGGGCCTATATCAACTGGGCTTTAGTTGTGTAGAAAAAGGAATATCAGTGGTCGATCCAGGTAAAATTTGGGCCCCTTCACGAAATTCCTTTTAACAAAACAGGCTTTTTTACAAAATTCCTCTTTATGAAACAGACCTCTTCATAAAATTCCTCTTAATAAAATAGGGTCTTTCACAAAATTCCATTCCATAAAAACATAACTCGGCTGGATACCGCTAATGGATTCACTTCGGGAGATCCTTTACAGTCCTGAAGCACCAAGGCTGGCGGCAGTGGTCCTCCGGACCTTTGACAATATCTGAGGCTTTCTTTCTTGACTTTTTGCATATCCATGGACACGACGACAACAACAACATAACTCTTCATTCATATTTGGTTGGGCTTTAAAATGTGTCATTGGCAAACAAAACAAGTTCACCAGAAAGGAAAACATTAGCGGAAAGACTTAAAGAAGTTACTATTAATAAATGCTTGGCTTGAATTTGAGTGGCTGGATTCCATCTTTTGTTAAAGGATGTTATTTTTCACAAAAATATAATAAATTTCATAAAAATAACTTATTTTTTCACAAAATAAGCCCCAAGAAGAAAAAACTGCATCGAACCCTGAATATATTTGAAATCAGAAATACCTTGAATTTTTCAACAAAGAATTATTTTGTAATCCTGCTGGTGTTATGAATATCTGCATTAAATGTGAGGGTTGTTCGCAAAAACAGATTAGGACCAACAGTTCTAAAAAAGATATGGTGATAGTGCATTAATTATGTTTTTATAAACTGCTGTTTCTGTTGTATTTTTTATGCATGTCATGGGAATAACGATGACAAAAATATTTTATTGATAAATAAAATGCTGCTACTTGATACACCGGGGTGGGAGGGGGGTAATATTTTGTTTTTGATGAAATAAAGCAGCAAAAACTTTGGTTTTATCACTGCCATGTCTAAAAACCAGTTTTGAGGAAAATTCAAGAAAGATGAAAATTTCAAATGTTAGACACTCTGTATTAATAACTTTTTTTTTCTTTCATGATTGTAAATCTTCTATCCTCAGGTGTTCTTGAATTTTTTGAAAACTGAAGATTGTTTTCTTGCATTTATGCTTATGTACTTAGTTTGGCTTAGAAGCAGTATTAATAAGTGGCATTTTTCATCAAAACTTCTATAATTTCCAGAAATGTTTCAGTTACTAATGCTATATCAAGTTGCAAGATTGTCTAAAATATATCAGTATATTTGATTTTCAGATTTAAACAAAAACAATTTAAAAAGCATTTGGGAGTAATGTTTATTTTAGAAAAGAAAAGCATGAATGATTTTATTTTTTAAGGGGGGGGGGGGGGGCGACTGACTGAAAGAAAGACAAGAACAGTATGAATCATGCTTAGAAAAATTAGTTTGGTAAGCAAATTCATCTGCAGAATATTGCATAAATACCTGATATAACTCTCTTTTCGTGGTTTTTATACTTGGACAATCGGTTTAAAATGGAGATTTCAAGAGCATTTTTCTGAAAAGCGTATATTTTCACAGGAGAATGGGGGTATCTTTATAATAGGAATATATTATAAAATCTTTTTTTATTTATACAGTTACATTAAAATCTGTCATTTCATTAAAAGATTTCAGTTTAGTGCCAAAGTGTAGTATCTTATGGTTAATTCGTAGTTAGGTCCATGACCGAATGACTCATTTGAACAAAGATGGTTTGGTGAAAGAGTATTATCTTAAATGGTATTCACATTCGTTTCAAAGGGCATTGCAGCCGTGATGGCAATGCTTGTAAATGGACCTAATGACAGAAAAATAAATGTATAAAAAAAAAAAAAAAAATTAATTTGTTCTGGGCAATCAGTTGCCAATTGTGGTAGCTGTCTTTAATAGGGTGCAAACAGACTCCTTAGAAATGAAAAAGTTTCCAAGGAATTTTGACTCATTTTTAAACACAAAAGTATATAATTGGCAGGCCTGACTATTGAAGCAATTTTGAATCCAATACTGTTTTTCATTAAAAAAAAATTACTTATTGAGTTATAAGCGATTCTTGTCACGTGTCAACAAGTTTTTCCTCTTTCTCACCCTGCTGCAATGAAAATTTCAGTTCAGATTGTCAACTTTGACTGTATTTTTTTAGATCTTTTGCTTATACCAAAAAAAATAGAAAATGTCTTTTTGATTTCGTAGTGTCTGATTAAGAACACCTGCCAATTTCATGCATTTCCGAACAAAAATGAATTCAGAAAGTAGGGATTGATGTTGGATTTGAATTATCAAAAGCAAAATTTAGCAGCTTCAATAATTTAATTGGAGGAAAATGGAGACTTGCATATTGCACTATGAATAATAAATAGTACCTGTATAATAATCTTAAGTATGTATGACATGAAAGAGATTCAAAGAAAGTAAAATAAAAATCTCACGTTTATAAAGGTTATGTTCACATAATTACTATCATTAAAATAATAAGATGTTAAGTTACTGTATGTTTTGGTGTATATTGCGTTATTTTTTCCTTTCAAAATTTACTTTAAAAATATAGATGCACATGATACATAAGTACTTGGGATTTGACTGGCTTCTGTATAAAATAGTTTCTTGAAATTTTATATTGAAATTTATGAAATTAGTAAGCAGTGCCGTAGTTTGGTAGGAACACTGTTCCCAGAAATATTTGGTTTGTTACTGTAAAAAAACATATTGCATACGAGCACAAACCTTTTTTTTTTTTTTTTTCTTCTCCAAAGTGAAACAATTTATGCTAGTTTTAAGAAGATCTGTTTCCCCTCACCTAGAAAGGGAATATTTTGACCAATCAAATCTCTTGGAGCCAGTTTTGCCCTAAGTAATATCAGCTGCCCTATCTTTATTGTTATTGGATGAAGACAAAAACCTTTTTTTTTCTCACAGCAGCGTCACTTCATCATGGCATATTTTGCTCCACATGGAATACATTATGCTCCGCTACTCTTGTTGTTACAAAAGTAATGGTCGATTTTTATTAATTCTGATGAAGAATGAAATTGAATTAAGTTTATTTATATTGATTAATTTAAATTAAGTTCTTTTTTACTTTTTTTTTTTTTTTTTTTTTTTTAGCATTTTTTAACTTATACATCATGTGAAAATGAAAATGCTAAATTATTTAAAATGACTATCTTCAAATGAAGATGAGACAAATAATCCAAATGGTTAAAAGTAACAAACTGATATTAACTGAACAATAATAGTGAAAGTGGTCAGAGTGCTTAAGCAACTAACATGAATTCTGATCTGTCTCATCTTAATTCTGTAGAATTTAATTTGAATTTTACAGCTTCTATTATTTTTCTGGACTGTTGGTCAGAAGAACAATATAAATAATTTACTTTCAAAAACACATGGTTAGAAGTTGAAAATAAATTAATAGGTTGTCGTGAAATTAGTTCAGGTGGCATGGAAACACACAGGTGCTGGAATTAAATTTTCAAAACTAAATTTAGCAGCAATGAGGACAATAAAACCAAAGAACAAACACATTTGAGAAAAAAAAATTCATGTGCTTTCCCATAAAACTGCAGAGTCAATCAATGTTGAATCTAAAAAAAAGAAAAATTGAAACAACTGTTGATAATATGAACGCTAAACACTTAGAAACTATTGTTAGGTTTCACACAACATATAAAATAGCAAAACAAAATAGGCCGTATACTAACATACCTGCTGATATGGAGCTTCAGGAACTTAATAATTTATATATGGGTAGGGTACTGTATTCAAAATTCAGCTGTGCCAATATTCTTGACCATATTGCCAAAGAAAAAAAAAAAAAATCTGAAATTATAATAGAGAACAATAAGAGAATAAGCATCATGATTGACGAATCTACTACTGTTAGTCCTTTTTCTGTTGAGGATGAACCTGTATCATTCTTTTCGGATTTAATCAAACTTGAAGCCATTACAGCACAAGCCTGTTTAGACAATTTAAAAGTTATGGTATGAGTGAAGAATTTTTAAAAAGTTAATTTCCTTTGCTTGTGATGGAGCATCTGTCATGATAGGTAGAAAGGCCTAAAGAGCTAAATCCTCTTCTCCAGACACTGAAAACTATACCCATTTCAACATCTGAATGCGAAAGAGCATTTAGCTGTATGAATAACATCATGATTCCCCGATGTAGCGACATTGTTTACTTAGCCATTTTACACAAATTGATTTTCAAATGTTTAATTATCGTATTTAATTGCCGAAACGTTAGTTGAGGCTAACTGTGGAGACTCAAAAAGTGTTTGGTTTCCGTCTGTTTGTCTGTTCCGCAATAACTGCCGTAAAAATCATCCTATTAAGTTGATTTTTGGTGGGTATGTTGGTGAGGTACCCGGAATTAGCTGCATAGTTTTTAGTTAAATTTGGTTTATTCGTTCGAAAAATATAGAACATTTCTTTTTTTTCTTAACATTTCATTTGCATTCCTGTGGGAATGCAGACTATTTTCAAATTTCAGTTTTAACTGAAATGAAAATCGCATATTTGAATAATGGATTTAAACGTAAAATTACTAATGCTAAATTTTCGATTTGGAGGTTTTAAATATATCCCATAGGTTTGAAAATTTGCTGATATATTCATTAGAATTTAGAAATTAATTGTTTAAATTATTGGAAACATTTTTGCCCTGTTCAGGAAATACAAAACACTTTATTTTCATATTTTTTTCAAATATTAAAATGCATTTATTTTTACTTTGCTCTTTAATTTATTAGTTGCTTAGCAAAAGTATTTCAAAGAATATCAAAATAATAAAATTCAAGTAACTCGCACTTTTTTGCTGCAATATTTTATTATCAAAATAAATTAATTTTGTATTCTATTGACATAAATAAAGAACTTCTACTATATATATAAAACACAAACGGAAATTTCATTCCGTTCCTTTATAACTCGAGTTCTGCCAAATGGATTTTGATGGAACTTACACTGTTCGAGAGATAATTTTTCAGGGAAGGTTTTAGTATATAACACAACGTTCTATGCATATTAGTTATAAAATTATGATAGAAAGTTCTGTTATTTTGGCCGAAAAGGTTACCATTGCTAATTTTTTGGCGATCATTACTGTTGCAGAAAGAAATGAAAAGGCTATACACGTCGAAAAATAAAAGAAAAACTTTTACTAATTTTATTAAAAAAAGAAAGAGAAAGAAAAAAAAAAGTTTTGATGAGAGAATATTATAAAATGAAAATATTTAATTTAAACATGATTGGGAATGTTCGTAATGCTTAAAAAATTATTCAAGGGGCAAGATTTCTATATCGAAAGAATATTTGGCTATGTATCTTTTGTTTTTGGCGAGTTTGATTTTACTTTGACCTCAAACAATGTGATTTTAAGCCAAAAGGTGTCTTTTTTTGTTGTAGAAAGAATTGAAATAGCTATACATCTGGAAAAAAAAAAAAAAAAACTGTTACTAATTTTATTTAAAAAAAAGAAAGAAAAGAAAAATATTTTTGATGAGAGATTTTAAGCCAAAAGGTGTTTTTTTTTTTAAGTGTACGATTGCATTTTTGTAGTTTCTTTTCTTTTTTTGGTGGGGGGGGGGGATTTTTCGGTTAGCCGGGCGCCAGTCATATATATATATATATACATATATCTACACAAATACACGTATATACATACATATATCTACACAAATACATGTATTAACATACATATATATACACTTATATGTATGAATATATATATATATATATATCACTGGCACCCGGCTAACCGAAAAGTACCTTTTTTTTATTCAAATGCAAACTATATTAATGGCAATATACTTCTATTTACTTCTACATACATGAAATTTCGTTCCAGCTGCTTATAACTCGAATTCTGCTGAATGGATTTTCGTAGAACTTAAACTGTAAGATAATTTTTCAGAGAAGGTTTTATTGTATAACATATCATTCTACGTAGCTTAGTTATAGAATTATTCTGGGAAGTTCTATAATCAGATCAATCCGATTATGAAATATTAGCCTTTTTAAAACATTTTGCCGAATGGATTTCGATGGAACCTACACTGTTAGATAATTTTCTAGGGAAAGTTTTATTATATAACATGTCATTCTACGTTGCTTAGTTCTAGAATTATAGGGGGAAATTCGAAAATTGGGTGACCATTTTTTTATCAAATATTAGCCTTTTCAATATTTGATTCCGGTTATGAAAGATTAGCCTTCTGAAAAAGTTCTACTGGACGGATTTTCATGAGAATTGTATTGTTAGTTAGATGCTATTTCAGGAATGGTTTTAATGTACTACATATTGTTCTACGTTGCTTAGTCAAACAGTTATGTGTGAAGGTTATATAGTCAGGTGAACCCGATTCCGAAAGATTAGCCTTTTTGAAAGTTTTTACTGGGCGTATTTTTTGCGATTTGCTTTGTTAAGTAGATAATTTATAAGGATATTTTTAGTATATTTTATATCGTTCTGTTAGTTTTAGAATTATGTGGAAAAGTTCTATAATCAGATGAACCCGATTATCAAAGATTTGCCTTTATAAAAAAACTTCTACTGAATGGATTTTGTTAGTTAATTTGTTTGCATTGTTAGTTCGACAATTTTTAGTATATTGTATATAGTTTTATCATTCTTCAGCAAACCTTAACTGTAAATGACCAAATAAAAGAGTTGGTCCTTAACAGCTAAAATTTTGACTTCACATTAGAAAATATAATAGCGCAATCACGTCATTTTTCAGTAATGTGGAAGGATATTCCAGGTAAATATACAGATTGCTTTCAAATACAAGGTCAAATTAAACGATATATTTCGTTTGATAAAAGGTTCATTTGTAGAAACCGACCAGTGCAGCGGACGTAGCTTGCCAGTATTTTAATAAAAGTTTATTTTTTTTAATCTAAAAAGTTACATGAATAAGAAGTTCATAAGAATTTCAGAATATCGTTGCATAAACAGTGTTTAATTTAATGCTGCTAATTTCTGAAATAACCTCCGAAGTATTTTATATGCTTATAAATATGTATGCAATATAAAATAAATTTAAATTGCGGATTGTAAGATGCTAAATAATATGAGAGTGAAGTGAGATTAAAAAACAATGACTTTTAGAGCTGACGTTGAGGCTCCTGATTGCAGATTTACTGGTCAATCACGAAAACAGTTGTTAGCTCTTTCGACAGCAGTTGATTCGGCCTTAAAATCCCTCAGTGAAAGGAAAATGAATGGAAACCCAATTACAGCAGATCGCCACTGGTCGCTTAATTATAATTCAATCTTCCATTATCATTTTAGAGTTTATCAAATTAGCGTGTTTGCGGTGTCAGAATGGGGGTTGGCGAGCGTATGTTGTAGGGGGCAAAGCCCTAGTAATTAAAAGTAAAAATATATTTATTTTTTAAATAAAGTACTTATTTGAAAAATTATTTAAATTTATTCAGTTGTACACAAATTTACCTATACAACTAATTTTATTACATTGTTTAAAAAAAATAAATGTTAACAAAGCCAATAATGAGATTTTAATGATAATTGAGAAATGTTAAATGTATATTAATTTGCTAAACATCATGCAACTGAGAATATTTAATTTTTATGTTAAGGATCCAACTATTGAAATTTTGGGGTATATAGGAATAATATGAGTGATTCTAAAGATAATTAAGTATCTCTAATGTGTAACCTTTTATGAAAATAAAATATAATATATGTTAACCTTATATTTTTGTAGTTAATGAGTTATAAGACTTTTAGTGGTAAAGTTTAGTTTTACTTACAGTCCTAATTTAGAAATATAAAGATCATTAAGTACCTAGGAAGTCTACAAGGAAATAATCATGGCTTAATTTTGTTATGTATTTTTTTTTTCTTCATAACTTTTTTTATTGTTAAATTTGCTTTTCTTTTATTTAAATTACTTTCTTCCCTATTTTACTCCTACTCCATTAATTTTATTATTGCTAATTACTTTAATTAACTCAGTAAGCAACTTTAAGTTAAGAACATAAAGATTACACTGTATATGTGGTAATTCCTAACCAACTGCTTACATAGTTATGTAAAATTTAAATGAGTATTAATTTATCTTTGTACTTTAAATTTAAAAACAATGTTAAACTGACGTATAGTGATAAACTTCCGTTAAACTCTCGTTACATTTGCGTTGTGTCCATCGTGCTTAATATTCAGTCAACTTAAATAATCATGGCTTAATAAGCATTAAATATTTCTTTGTAGATTTCCTAGGTACTTAATGATCTTTATATTTCTAAATTAGGACTGTAAGTAAAACTAAACTTTACCACTAAAAGTCTTATAACTCATTAACTACAAAAATATAAGGTTAACATATATTATATTTTATTTTCACAAAAGGTTACATATTAGAGATACTTAAATTATCTTTAGAATCACTATATTATTCCTATAACCCCCAAAATTTCAATAGTTGGATCCTTAACATAAATATATTTCACAGCAATAAATATTAAATATTCTCAGTTGCATGATGTTTAGCAAATTAATATACATTTCTCAATTATCATTAAAATCTCATTAATTTCACTTTAACAATAACATAAAATAAGATGCTTACCAGGGATGGAGTAACAACTTCTACTGGCTAATCAAATCATCTACTTACTAAGGATCAGTTCGTTATAACTATTTACTAAAGAACCTTGAAATTACACCCCAAAACATGTAGAGTGACGAGTCTCCGTCGTTGATTAACAGTTCCATATCTTTGACAAATACACTTAAGAGTTCGGTCCCAAAGAGTAGCTGCGTCGCTTCAGTTTAGGATCTTTTCCATATACACAGGCATCTTAGTAAAACCAAAAATGTCGGAGGTCGCGTCCACACCACTGCTGCTTATGAACTTCATCTTCTTCGGGTAGCTATAATATCTAGATCACTGCTGCGTGGAAACTTCATCTTCTTTGAGTAATTATAAATTCTAGATAGTTTCTGCGCCATTGCTGCATGGAAATTTCATCTTCTTCGGATAACAATAAGGTCGGAGATAGTTTCTGCGCCACTGCTGCATGGGAACTTCATCTTCTTCGGATAACAATAAGGTCGGAGATAGCTTCCACTCCACTGCTGCATGGGAACTTCATTCTCTTCAGAGTATCGGTGTTTCTGCTTCAAGCCTGAATAGGTCTGAGGACCTAAGATATTTTTCTTTCCTATGCAGTCACCATAGAGCTTGATCTAAATTAAGTCCCAAAAGGGAAACGTTCTTCTCCAGTTTACTATTCAGCTACAAGAAAGGCCAGAGAGGAGTTATTCACACTGTATAACTCGAACCATAACATCTCTTCTTGCATGAATGTCCTTATTCTCATTCTGTTTTCTCTATGTATATGTGTCTCTCATTCTCATCCTGTTTTTTCTTAAAAACCCTCTGGGGGGGGGGGGAGGTGAAACAGGCCCGCTAAAAGCCCCGTGCCCATTCTCCAACCAGAGTGACCCGACGCTTCTAACTGGTTAAAATTGCACCGATTATATCCTTTTTAGACCCACCTTGCATATTAAAAGTAACGCTGACCCCTGGTGACCTGTTGTTTACATCACCAGCTGTGGTTTACATCCTCAGACCATCCCGCTAACTCTCAACATATTTATGATGAAACCAAATCTTGCCTGGATTATCTCAGTCTACAACAACCCTATTTTATTGCTTCAAAGGGGAAAGATGTTATGAAACTGAATCTCAAATGGATTATCTCTGACTCGATTCCCAGGGTTCTTTAACCTACCACAAAGTCCTACCCTCCAAATCGACCACCCTGCCAAAACATCTCCAACGTTTTACTTTAACAGAAATGTATTTCTTTATTCAGATATATTTAAATTACCGTATATTACCTTTAAAATGCAACATAACAACACTTTATTCAGATATATTTAAATTACCGTATAGTATTGCCTTTAAAATGCAACATAACATATCAACCTTATCTTAAGAAGGTTGGTCAGTCAAATATCAAATTCCTCTCGCTAATGTTAAACATATGGGATATGTTTGGTTATACCCTGTACTAACTCTGCCGCAAATCACTGTATAAAAATGTCACAAGTACCAATAGATTAGTAATAACATCTAATAATAATGCTGTACATAAATTTTGCTGGGAGGAAGGAGGAAGTTACGTATAGCAATTGTAACATATTCTAAAACTTTTAGTACTGAACCCTAATTTTGACATCATATTTTTCGGTAAATTTTACCTTCGTGTATCAAACTGAAAGTCACTCGTTAAAGTAGTTTAGAAATTACGCAGGTTTTATGTTTGTACCTCCTAATGTTAAATAAATGTTTGATCTTCGCAAAACAGATTACGATACAAGTGCTTTTTAAGCATAACTTAAAAACTATTTGGCGGAATGAGCTTTAATTTTGGGTTTGCATATTTGGAAATTCTAGAAATCTATTTCTGTTAGGAAAGTTTTACGTTACAATTCATTTTTGTTTTCGAAAATATATATTTTTTTCTTTGTTGTTTTGAAGGGAAGCAAAATATTTTAACTGGAGGGGGGTGGGGGTTATATGCATTATTTATTATTAATACAAAGTATAAAAAGGGCACAATTTGCTTAACAAATTGAAAACCATATAAAGATTTTTAATTTATACACCGCTAGGAGGGGGAGGACAAAACTTTAGGGTGGTTGAAATTCAATAATTAAAAAGGAAAAATAGACTGAAAAGGACATTCTCACCCACATACATTAAATACAATAATCCAACATGAAGTGAAAAATTAACCAGAGCCAGGAATCGAACCTGGGCCCACAGCGTTCCGGGCTATTGCTCTAACCACTGAGCCACTCCGGCTGATTCTGAATTTGCAATTTCTCACTAATAAACCATGTTGGAGAGAAAGTTGCCAACCATCTAACAGACAGCCTTTGATGACCGAACAACTGTGAATAGATTTTTAATATTCTACCTGATGGAATGCTACAGAGTGATCAATTAAATTATTTGAATTTAAGTCTGACTGCATAGGGTTTACCACTATATTGCTGTTTATTGATTAATATGAGTATTTTAAATTATCCGAGACGTATAGTATTTATTTTGCACCTATGACTCTAAGGATCTGATATGATAATTTATACTTAGAAAATTTTATTAGACAAATTATCAATTAATTATAGAAAAGAAAAAGTTGCGTTGTGAATTATTTTTGAAGTTCGGATCCTCTTTGAGCCAATTACAATCATCAAAGGTTACCTGCAGAGAGTTATGTAACGTTAAATAAATAATGGCTTATTTTAAAACCTAGATTGTAATATTAAAGAAAACATTTCCTAAAATAAAAGACTTAATATTAATTCAATAAATTAAGTAAACAAAATGAAAACTGACTAAAATTAATTGAATATAAAATTGAGTTTATTTACAAGGTAATTATAAACATATAATTAAAAACAAACATAAATGTTTAAAAAAAAAAAAATTCAATCCTAGTTGAGAACTGTATTCTCAACATTTATTTTCTGAGAATTACAGTTTATCTTACTGAATTAACAAATTCGATTTTGAAAGGCAGAGTTCCATACCCTAGAAGTATTTATTTGATTAGCCTTTTTATGTTTAGATCGGGGTAGGATCTTCATACACACGTAAATTCGTATTATTAAAAGAATATAGCTTAATTAAATAAAATGGAACAATGGTGAAGGAAGATTGTTTGTTACCTTATATTACTAGATAACGTTGACAGCAGGAGGTAATGGCTGACGCGTTTTCGCTTTTTCTTAGCGCGTACATTTCCATCTATTGGCACACACACTCAAAATCTGTTTTTTTTAGTTAGAGAGCAGTCAACCTTCTACTTTTCCATCTTTTTTGAATCTGAACTCTCAAAAAAAAAATCACATTCTTTTCGTGGAGCAAAAAAAAAAAAAAAAAGGATGGAATCATTCTTCCCTTTTCACATAAAATTAAGGCCTTATACATATAACTTCTTGAAAATTTGCATGTTTCGGCCATACCTCTGATTTTAGAGAGATGACCATTGGCAGGCGGGAGAATTTTGGTACTCCCCTTGAGTGTTTCATAGGCCCGTCGGTACAATAGTGATTCCTCTTGACGCCGTGCTGTGTCTGGGAGGTAAAGATGCTTTTACTTGTGAGGTCTTCGTGCCTATTTAAGCTCTCATAAATAAATGTGTCATATTATTGTTCTGACAATTTTCTCCATGACATTTTTATTAGGTGTAGTTAAATCATTCGTGGGAACGGAAAACCAAATATTTCCTTGACTGCCGTGGTTCACTTTGTTCCACAATTATCTATCTGTATGCGCTGATCCTAAAATGGATCATTAATTTGTATTGTTCACTGTTCACTGATTAAAATGATACCAAATACTCTGCTAATATGCAGAAAAAAACCAAATACTTTTTTTTTTTATAGTGTGTGCTAGTTTAGATCTAGATGGTGGTATTTCTCACCATCATCTCTTCCCCCGACATTAGAAAAAAAAAGGTCCACAGTATCTTTTTTTTTATATATATATATATAGCCACAAAGTACTCGATGAAAGTCCATCGTCGTATTATATTGAAGATCAAAACTGAAAATGTTCACATGGAAAAGTCTAGGAACTTGGGATAAGCTGGGGTGTCACTAGGTTTGGAGTGTAAGTAGGTTTGCAACACCAGAAAAAAGTTTTACACATTGGTGAAATAAAGCGTAATCAAAAGTTCACTGTTGAAAAATCTGATGAAAGACATGACTTCTTCAGCAAGTTATCATGTGTAGTTGGTTTCAATTTCCATTGTTCCAAAAACATTTATTAAAATTTTGAGTTTTAATAGGTCCAAATCCAAATAAAGCAGGAAAATTTGAATAAGCCAAATAATAAAATAAAATGCCCGAGAGAAGAAAGAAAAAAAAAATTAATTTTCTTTTCCACTCTTATATTTTTAGTTATTACATACATATAAATTGGCAAATCTTTTATTTTAATTATTACAGGCTAATTAGATACCCATACGTTGAAACACAATATACAGAATCATTTAAAACAAATACTCAATATAATCAGTAAGCTGTATGCATTGATAATGAATACCATACAATTAAAAAAAAAATTATATAATATATGAAAAACATTGAGAGAAAACACATCTATATAATCACATGTCTGTTGTACTACAATCTGTATTATAAACATTATAATCTAATTCTCACATGAATTATTTTCTCTTGAGCAGAAAGGAAAACTTCTTTATTTTTTTTATATATATATAAAGAAAATGTTATGTTAAAAAAAAAAAAAAAAATCTTATCATTCTTACTAAAACAATTGTTTTGGAATATGTGAAAAGGCTACTTTTCTGAATGAAAGATATTCTCAATAATAATATATTTTCATAAAAGAAACAGATCGAAAAAATGAAAATTTGTTTTCTTCTTTCGATACCAAAAATTTAAATATCCATCTATAAAGTCAAACACAATACCCTTTTAAACTGCCTGCCTTGGAATGGACGGGGTTGGGAAAAAAAAAAAAAAAAACAAGGCAGAAGAAGAAAAAGAAAAAAAACAGTAATCTTTTCTCCCTCTAATCCATCACCGCTAAGCGGAAGGATAGAGAATGACAGCTAGATGACCCTACCTGTGGACAATGACTCATCTCCCTACCTTCGGATTCAGTTGTACCCAGGGGACGATTTGCGAAATGATAAGCCGTGTATTAGGTATCTTTCCTCACCTGTGGGTGACGTTTACTAAACTCCTGGATTACTGACAGTGGAGAAAAAAAAAAAAATCAGTGAAACGATTTGATTGCACGTGTGTCTGTGCAGATTTTGGATTACTCGCCAAAATCCAGCTATCTGTATTTTATTGTTGAAATAAGATTACATGTGTGATTAAAATAAAAAAAAGTCGTGTATACCCGGCTTGGATTTTAAAAAAAATGGGGTATGTTTAAATCTGTATATCTGCTTAATATTTTCTATAAAAAAAAAAAATCGGTACACGTGTAACGTGGTCAAATCCGTTTGCATCGCACTATCTTCTCGTCAATTTATATATTTACTTATTTATCTATATTGTGTATAAAAACGTAATGTATTATAATATATATATTTTTTTAATATAATATTGATTTTCTAGTTACAATTTAAGTTAGCGAGAACAAGCGAGCGTTGCTTTGCACAAACGAAAATGTGCATGCAATTGTAAAATGTTTATTTAATTATTTATTCTTCTTATTATTATTATTTTAAAATATATTAACGTGTAAATATACATATTTAAGGAATGGAAAGCGAGCGTTCGCTTTTCTTTTCTCTTATTTTTTTTTGTTTTATAAAATATTACATATAATAGTTAGAGAAAAAAAAAGATTAAACAAATTCTTTTTTTTTTTGTAAAGTTTGGAAATTTAGTTAATTAGAAATATCTCAGCTAAATGCATTATTAGATGCTCTGCGCAGATAGTCTCAATTTCGCCTGCAAAAACGAGACTTTAACATCCAATAAATTGCTGAAATGATCATTGACATGTATCCAACACCTTTTTATTATTATTATTATTTAAGTATGAAATAATTTACCTAAATATTTAAGGTATAAATTAAACATCCAATTTATGTTTTGTAATAATTGAAACGTTCAATGGTATTTTTTTTATTTTTATTTTTTTTTAATTAAATTATCTGAAATGTTAATCCTTAGGGACAACTAATAATTTTTTTTTTTTTTACTTGTTTGTTTTATAATATGCAATCGTACAATTATTCTAAAATTAAAATTGAAACGCGTTGTTCTAACCAAGTTATAGATTATATCAAATATTAAACTAAAATAATTTTGTAAAATCTGACCGATTTTTTTTTTGTTATAATAATTCAAGTGGATTCGTCAATCCGTGGCTTTAAGCAAAGGATGAATTATTATAAATATTGGTCAATATAAAATGTTGTATTATTATTATTTATATTTGTGTCGCCGAGTGAATAGATGTTGACTTGTAATTTTAAATCGATTAGTTATATGTTTTGTGCTACATATAAAGACTTTTATTTTCACTTTTAGTAGAGGGGGTAAGGTTATATATAAAAAAAATTTTTTTGTTTTGTTATATAAATTAGTATAAAATGGGTTTGAAAGGGTGATACCCTGGCAAGGCTGCCTCTGTTTTTATTTTTACCGTAATTATTATTATTTTTTATTTAACGTGCATGTTTGTTCATAACTCCCTCTGACGAGCCAAATCCCTCAGTAGTACACTGTGTAGCAAAGAAAAAAAAACTTGCAGTATCCTCCCTAAATGATCTTTTTTTTTTTTTTTTTTTTTTTTTTTTTTTTTTTTTTTTTTTTTAAATAGTAACCTGTCCTCAATGTACTGTAAATAAACAATAATGGAAAATTATAAAATGTGTACTAAACTAAAGAAAAATAAGACATCTATAAACGATAAAAATTTAAAATAAATATATACATATTGCCTCGACAGCAATAAAAGAGAAAAAAAATTTCTCGCTTCCCTATCTAGGAATTTATGTGTATAGTCTGTGATTCCACTTTCGTTGGTGAGAATAATTTATTTATGTGGCGTTTAATAGTCGCTTTATCTGGGAATGCAATTTCCTTTAATAGGTAATTGTTATTCCTAAGCTTCCTTACCACCTCGAATGGTCCCAAGAATTTTGGCTGAAGTACACCTGGTTTACCCACGACTTTTAAGTAGCATTCTTGTCCCGTTTGTAGAAATTTTACTTTTTGGACTGGAGTACTGTCGATGTACTCCGCCATCATTTTTTTTTGGTTTTGTAAGGCTAATTTCTTTATTTCCTCAATATGTTGGACTCTATTTTTAACGTAGGTTTTGACAATTATGTCTTGGTCGGGCAAGTGTATGGAAAAAGGAGTTCTTATTTCTCTACCGAAAAATAGAAGTGCCGGAGAAAATCCCGTAGCTCTGTGCGGCGTACTGTTATAATTAATTTTTAAAAAATCAATCCTGGTATCCCATTCTAAAGAGTTTTTACACATAGCCACAATTGAATTTTTTAATATTTTATTACTGATTTCACAGAGCCCATTACTGCGTGGATTATTCACGGACGTAAAATCTAGGTCTATGTTAAGAGAATCCATGTATTCTTTGAATAAATCAGAGTGAAAATACCGGCCATTATCCAATTTTATGGATCGCGCCAATCCGAAATTACTAAAATAGCGATTCAATACATTTAGAAGTGTTTGTGATTCACAATTGCGAACCGGTACAGCCTCCAAGAATCTTGATGTGGAATCAATAATCATAAATACAAATTTATTTTTGCGTAGCGTCATTGGAAGCAAACCAATTAAATCTATATGCAAAACTGATCCGATTTCTTTATCTTTGATTATTTTTTGTGTGGGAACTTTAATAGTTTGATGTTGTTTAGTCGTGTTACATGGTATACATTTAGTACAATAATTCTTTACATCCCTGTACATCCCGTACCAGTAGAATCTAGCTTTTATTATTTGATAAGTTTTAAAAAGTCCGAAATGTGGTTTATGAGCTTCCTGTATTATTTCAGCTTTAAGTTTATCCGGAGCAATTAACAGTTCATTTGTATCAGAGCCTGGCTTTAATATTAATATTTCTTTTTGATTGAGAGTGAATTTTTTTGTGGTTTTGTTTTGTTTGTCAGTTTTAATTTTGTTTATTATTTTATTTAATTTTTCGTCTTCTAATTGTTGTAGTTTAATGTTTTCATCTGATAGAGCTTTGTTTACCGTAAACAATGAATTTTGCAATTTTTCTCTTGAAATTATATTATTAATGTTCCTCGAAACATAATCAGCAGGATTTTTAGATCCCTCGATATGCTGAAAAGAGTAGTTAAAAGGGGACAAATTGTCCAACCACCTTGCTACAATGTCTGGTTGCTTTTCCAAATTTAAAAAATACGTTAGCGCTTTGGAGTCTGTATAAATATTAAATTTTCTCCCTGCGAGAATATGCTTGAAATACATCACCGCTTCATGAACCGCCAGTAGTTCGAGTTTGAAACTGGGGTAGTTCTTTTCGGGATCCCTTAATTTTCGCCCAAAATGTTCAATTGGCAGCTGTTCTCCGTCGTATTCTTGTGCTAAAATTCCAGAAATAGCTGTTTTAGAAGCGTCTGTGATTAAAATGAAATCTTTTGAGAAATCCGGGGGTTTTAATGTGGGATTTTTAACTATCGCTGCTTGGATTTCTTTGAAAGCATTTTCTTCTATGTCAGACCATTTAAATTTCACTTTGTCTTTAGTAAGATTAATTAATGGGTCAACTATTTTAAAATAGTCTTTAATAAGCGATCTAAAATAATTCGAAAGACCAAGTAGAGATTTAACTCCCTTCTTATTTTTAGGTTTAACTAAATTTTGAATTTTATCTATGTTTCTTTTTGAAGGAGAGTATCCTTCGCTGTTTAGGGTGAAACCGAGAAATTCGATTTCTGACATACAGACTTGTATTTTAGTAGGCTCAATAGTTAAATTATTTTCAATAAAAGCTTTAAGGACTTTGTCTAACAGATCTAACATTTCTTCGAGTGAGTCGGCTGCTATGATCACATCGTCAATAAAATAAGCGACTTGATCTTCATTAAAGTGGCCCAACACTTTATCAATTAATTCTGCAAACACCGCAGTACTGAGTCGCGTTCCGAAAGGCAATCTTAAAAAGGAGAATTTACCGTGCTCCGTTATGAAAGCTAATTTTTCAGTGTCTTCTTCACGTAAATTTATTTGGAAAAACGCACTGTGTAGATCCAGTACTGTATAATATTTTTTTCCACTCATTCTCCGCAGAATCTCTTTAATTTCGGGTATGGGGTACGCATAATTTTGAAGTATTTCATTTAAAAGTCTATAATCGACCGCCATACGATATTTAACTTCATTAGCCTGTTCGTTTTTCTGCAAAGATTTTTTTTTAACGAAAATAACAGGGAAAGCGTAATCAGAGTTGGATTTACGAATGATATTTGCTCTCAAAAGTTTTTCAATTTCTTTTTTAGCATACTCCTTAACATTGTGTGCAGTTTTGTATGGTTTAGTCTGCAGAGGATAATTATGTATTAAATTAAATCTTGGGACGACTAATGAAGATTGTCCGAGTGTATCGTAATTCTTAGAAAAGGCATGTGCATTATTTAGAAGTATTTTTTTTAATTTTTCTGCTGTGTCCGAGTCTAAATGTTGTAAATTAAAGTCGTCTGATCTAAGTTCTGCTTTTCTCCGTTCACGAACTTGCTCTAAATTCAGATTATTAATGTGCACTACCTGCTTCGTTACTTCTTGACCCTCAGTGTCAACTGATTTTATTTCAAAATGTTTAGAAATTTTGCCAATGTTCATTCCCTCTGTTAAGATTAATTTTTGTTGTGATTTGTTAGTGATTATTATATGAATTTTATTATCCTTGGCAATTTCGTGAATTGATGTTTTATAATAAATTTTCATATTATGTTTAATCGGTTCCAAGAGTATTGAATTTGTAGTTGCGAATTTATCTGGATCTAATAGTAATGCAACAATTTTTTTTTCGCCTGGTAGTAACTCCGTTGTCTGTGTTAGTTTTGCTGTAACAAAATTTTTGTGCGAGATACGTTTTTTTTTCTTTTTGCGTATTGTTTCTTTATTTTGATTCTCATTAGAGTTAGCAGTTAAGTTACTTATCAGACTTTGAGGTTCATTTTCTAGAAATTGAAGTGCAATGTTTTTGTTTTTTAATTTCATGGTTTTATCTTCAAAATCTAGGATAATATTATTTGTTTTGAGGAAATCGAATCCCAATAGCATATTGTAGTTCCGACCAAAATCTTGAGTTGTAACATAGAATGCCCCCGATACAAAAACGTTTTCCAATTTGAAAGTTAATTTAATGCATTGCTTAAAAGAGATTGTCGAATTTGTTAATGTTTGAATTTTTACCTGGTTACAGAGACTTTTATATTTTACGTGTGCATTCTTTAATTGTTCGAACAATATAGGTGATGCCAAAGTTACTGCCGCCCCACTGTCTGTCAAAGCATTAATCTTAACACCATTAATTTCAAAAGTAATAATCGGAAGTTGAGAATTGTCATTACTTTTGACACTAGCAATAATTTTGTTATTTTTTTTAGACCCGCAGTGAGACTTACGCGGGTGCCTTGTATTTGAGAATGTAAGTCCCGACTTTAGTTTCCCTTATTGTTACTAGAATTCTGATCATGATCTTTATCTTGTTTATTGTTTTCAAATGTCTGCTGTGAATTATTTTTTTTTGTATAATCATGTTTTTTATAATTATTTTGCTTGTAGCCCCCTCTATGCCCTCTATAATTTCTTCGCTGGTCATATGATCTCTGTTCGTTGAAATTGCCTCCATAATTTCCGAAACTGGGATATGATATCGGCATAAATTGTTGGTGGGGTGGGGGTGGTGCATAGTACATGTACTGAGGAGCAGAATATTGCATAGGGTTGAAGTTTTGGTGCGTGTAATTTGGGGTTTGCTGAAAGTTTCCCTGAGCTTGTTGGTTTCCCCCTTGATAAAAATTTGGTTTTTCGATTTGAATATTCTCAGGAATTTTTTTATTTTCGTCCACGTAATTACTGCTGTTTTGTTCGTTGCCCTTGTAAAACCAACAATGTGGGTTCGTATGGGATGTGGATTTACAGTACTTGCAAAACCTAGTTGTATCATTGTTAGTGGCATTTACCTTTAATTTTATGTTATTTAGTTCCGCGGTTAATAATTTTATATTCTCTGCACTTTCTACATTGAGTTTAAGCAGTTCATTTAACAAATCAGAATCTTTAGTTTTGGAAATGTTGTTGATGTCCTTTAAATTGACATGTGAATAAGCCTCCTCTAATTTTAAGGCTATGTTGCACGCTGTTTTAAAGTCCGGCGGAGAGTTTTTTCTTACTTCCAGACTTAAATCACTACGAATTGATTCCAAAAACTGAGATAATTTGATCATTTCCATGAATGTAGAGCTGTTGTTAGCTCCTATATCTTGCCCACTTTTTTTTAGATAAAGGTCTGCTGCCGCATTAAATTCTAATATAAATTCGTTCATGTTTTGTTCCGGTTTTTGTTTGAGATTGCAAAATTTCTTTTGCGCTTCTAGAAATGTGGTTTTGGGTTCGAATAATTGTTTTAACTTTGTTTTAAAGGTTTCTAAGTTCTGTTCCACGAACAAATTTTGATCCCTCATCAATTTATCTTTAGCAGGTCCTACAATTTTCGCCTTTAATATAGTTAATTTAGAATCATTATTCAATTCAGTTTTATTGATGAGATTGTCAAATTGTAAGAAAAAATGGTTAATATTTGCTTCCTTTTTTCCATCATAGTATGGAATCAGATTAATTAGGCTATCTGCATTTGGGGTGTCCATTGTAGTAATTTTAGGAGTAGCTTTTTCAGAATTTATAATTTTCTTCTCTTTCTTTTTTTTCTTATTATTATTATTACTATTATTACAAATAATATTAGTGTCTACAGTTTGATTATTTAATTCGCGTAATTGTTGTCTAGTTTTGACACCAGTATCTATTCTACTAATTCTTTGACTTTTACGCTTATTCATCCAATTAAAGTACAAAAATCATAAAATAGAGAGAGAGCAAAAAAAAAATTGTTTAACATAAAATAAAAGATACCCAATGGTGAATTGTTATGCACTGTTCGAGAAATTAATTATATATAATATATATCATTTCAATATTTGAGCACTATTATGTATTTATTTTATATTTGCTGCTGTTGCAGTATATGTAACACAAGTCATATTTTCAATTCTTTGTTAATACAAATCAATCCAATAACACTTATTATTATTTAATATATCATTATATATTTAGTGAGGTACCCAAAAAGAATTGCCAAGTATATGCATGTTACAGAGTGTATGAAGATTCCCCAATGAATGCTTAAATTTTTTTTTTTTTTTGTTGAATATAAAATTGAGTTTATTTACAAGGTAATTATAAACATATAATTAAAAACAAACATAAATGTTTAAAAAAAAAAAAATTCAATCCTAGTTGAGAACTGTATTCTCAACATTTATTTTCTGAGAATTACAGTTTATCTTACTGAATTAACAAATTCGATTTTGAAAGGCAGAGTTCCATACCCTAGAAGTATTTATTTGATTAGCCTTTTTATGTTTAGATCGGGGTAGGATCTTCATACACACGTAAATTCGTATTATTAAAAGAATATAGCTTAATTAAATAAAATGGAACAATGGTGAAGGAAGATTGTTTGTTACCTTATATTACTAGATAACGTTGACAGCAGGAGGTAATGGCTGACGCGTTTTCGCTTTTTCTTAGCGCGTACATTTCCATCTATTGGCACACACACTCAAAATCTGTTTTTTTTAGTTAGAGAGCAGTCAACCTTCTACTTTTCCATCTTTTTTGAATCTGAACTCTCAAAAAAAAATCACATTCTTTTCGTGGAGCAAAAAAAAAAAAAAAAAAGGATGGAATCATTCTTCCCTTTTCACATAAAATTAAGGCCTTATACATATAACTTCTTGAAAATTTGCATGTTTCGGCCATACCTCTGATTTTAGAGAGATGACCATTGGCAGGCGGGAGAATTTTGGTACTCCCCTTGAGTGTTTCATAGGCCCGTCGGTACAATAGTGATTCCTCTTGACGCCGTGCTGTGTCTGGGAGGTAAAGATGCTTTTACTTGTGAGGTCTTCGTGCCTATTTAAGCTCTCATAAATAAATGTGTCATATTATTGTTCTGACAATTTTCTCCATGACATTTTTATTAGGTGTAGTTAAATCATTCGTGGGAACGGAAAACCAAATATTTCCTTGACTGCCGTGGTTCACTTTGTTCCACAATTATCTATCTGTATGCGCTGATCCTAAAATGGATCATTAATTTGTATTGTTCACTGTTCACTGATTAAAATGATACCAAATACTCTGCTAATATGCAGAAAAAAACCAAATACTTTTTTTTTTTATAGTGTGTGCTAGTTTAGATCTAGATGGTGGTATTTCTCACCATCACTACCGATTTATGAATAAATATGTATGTCTGTATAATAGTTGTATATCTTTAAAAAAAAAAGATTATCAAGATTGTTTTAAAAGAAAATTATTAAAAGGTAAAATATAATTTACTATAAATAGCTGCTAGATTAAATTTTCATTTATTAAATTTTATTTTTCTAAAAGTATAAGAAAATTTTCTGTCCCCCACCCCCTCCACTACAAAATTTAGATTCTGAACGCTGCATGCTAAAAGGAGGCAATAATTTGTATTGCAATAAAATACCTTGATGCGTGTTTGCTTGCATTTTTATCTTTGGCAACAAGTACGAAATAACGCCAAATATAGCTGCAGAAAGTAGTTAAACTAGTACAGTTTGAGAAGTAAATAAGTGACTACGACAGTACAATTATGACATATAGCAAATAATATAAGGAATTGAAATAAAATAATCGCAATAAATAACTTTAAATTAGTAAATAAAGTTCTTATCGGGAGTGAAGTAACGAACTCCGAAGAGACAATCGACACTTATGTAATTCTTTAATTTCAAAATAACTGCACATTTTTAAAGTTCTTTTCGTGTATAATTGGTCCCTGTGTTACTAAAGATTTGCTTTTTTCTTAATTCTTCTGTATTTTTGGTATCAATATTTGCGACCACGCTAAACATAAGATGTTGACTTACTGACGGTAGCCATCTTGGAATTTTTAGAGAGCTCTGATTGGTGGATTTCAAGCTGATATCTATCGTAAAGGATACAAACTACTGTAAGTTAGATTTTTAAGAAATTACGAGAGGCAATCTAATCAAACGGGACGATTTCGAGCGTTTTCCTCTTGAAAAACGTGTTTCGGATGAAATATCTGATATTGACTATGATTGTGATATTGATATGACGTGTGATAGCACCATAAAAGTAATTCATGCAGATTTTTAAATTATAATGAATTTTTTTATTATTATTCAATTTTCAAAATGCAACACTAGCCAGAATAATTGTATGAAAAATTTTTATTCGCAAATGAGCAACTTTTTTTTAATACTAAGAAACCTTTATGTTTATTTTGGTTGTACTTGTTTTTTAGAATTTTCCGAACTTTTATTTCTTGAATGAGATCTTATTTCTTTTCTCTTTGCAATATGTCACATGAAGAACTGATTGTCTTAAAATACATTTAATTTAAATAATATTTGAAATATCTTAATGAGCTACTACCAACTTTATAAAAGTAATAAATTCCTAAATGAACATCACAGAAGAAAGTTGGGTACTAAATTTCCTATGGCTATAATGTAGGCTTCATACACAGTATATAAACACACATTATTTTTAAATTAAAAATCAGTCTGTGCAAGGCAATCAACTGACGATAACGGGAAAGAAATCCTGCTAACAGAGCAGTGTAAAATGGTGGGAATGAAAAACTACTCAAGATTGATAAACATATGAAAATTCAGAAAATCTTGTGTATTGATAGAGAGATCTGAGTGTTGAAAAATTCCCACCTATTCTAAATAATGTAGTAAAACCAATCATAAAATATACCAATATTACTGTCAAATGTGAGATTTTCTTAAAAACGCACAATAATCAGCAATTGTTGTTAATAGACAGTACTGTAATCGAATGTGTCCCCTGTAAATAAACGATGAATGGTATGTGCAATGTTCACCATATTCTATAGTAAGGCTCTTGTAGTGCACCTCAGTGTTATATATCAATTTCCATATGTTTGAAATAGTGTAATACCATTAGAATACACCAGGGGTGATTCTGGTCCGAATTTTCCGAAAAATTAAGGCAATGATTTCCGAAAATTAAAAGAAATATCGGTCATAAATCCGAAAATTCGGACATAAAATGTATCGGTATTTCGGCAAATGATCGCCGAAAAAATTCAATCTCGTCATTCGTTCGAAGAAAAGTCGCAAATTTTGTCAAAAACATTGTGAAAAACGGCAAATTTCGTCAAAAACATTGCGTAAAACGGCAAATTTCGTCAAAATCATTGCAAATTTCGTCAAAAACATTGCGAAAAACGGCAAATTTCGTCAAAAGGTCGCGAAAAAACGGCAAATTTCGTCAAAAACATTGCAAAAACGGCAAGTTTCGTCAAAAGATCGCGAAAAACGGCAAATTTCATCAAAAACATTGCGAAAAACGGCAAACTTCGTCAAAAACATTGCGAAAAACGGCAAATTTCGTCAAAAGATCGCGAAAAAACAGTAAATTTCGTCAAAAACATTGCGAAAAACGGCAAATTTCGTCAAAAGATCGCGAAAAACTGCAAATTTCGCCAAAAGATCACGAAAAACTGCAAATTTTGTCAAAAAATCGCGAAAAAACCGCAAATTTTATCAGAAGACCGCGAAAAAACACAAATTTCGTGAAAGTGACGCAAAAAAAAAAGTGGTGGGAGTGGACACCCCCCCCCCTTTTTTTCAGAAAATTTGTTGTGAATTTCAGAATTTTTTTTTTTACTCAGAATCACCCCTGGAATACACCATAAACGATTTTTCCCCATAGACCGTAATGTAACGGAATTCTTTTGAGTGTCCCTGTAAATGAACTGTAATGCTGCGAGCTTCATTTTCAATACCGAACATGCAACAGTAACCCTCAATAACATAATATCAATTGCATGGCAATTCGAGTATATTTACGCGAGTTAAAGCACGGACAGACACAGGCCCGAAACAAGGGCGGTTCCCCTTTCGCCAATCACTTGACAGCGCCGACAGGTGCCTTCAGTTGCCACTAGTAATGCTCCGAGGATCAATACAAAAATGTACAAATTTTCACTTCTTATTTTTATGACAGGCAAATCGTTAGTTTCCAAACTATTCTTATAAACCATTGTTTTTACACTCATAAAAACTTCTACTAGCTAGGTTTATGGCACCGCGGCTAGACCATTTTATTTTAGCCCTTTTTTCGTAAGCCAGAGAAAATTATTACCTTGTTAAGGTTTTTGCGCAGCGCTACTACGGCGAAAGTATTTTTGTTTTTAGCATGCCGAAATTATTGAATGACACTAGAATTTGCGAACAAATTTATTTGAAAATAAGTAAAAGCTTTTCTGCACGTTCATTATAAAAGCAAAATATTACCTATTCCAAAATTCTGGTGCCCTAGTGGCATTTAGGAATTAAAAATAAGTTGTATATATAATATACCACCGCGCTGATCAAGGGTTAAATGTGCGATAGCGAAGTATTGAAGTAGTAAATTACAGCGGCATTCCAATTTTGAGATGAATTTCGAATTTTTATTTTTTACATTTTCTGAATTATATGTATAAAAACTTATGTCTTATTAATTTTTAAATTTGATTAAATAATCTCTCTTCCTAAATAAATAGACAAATCTAAAGATGCAGTAAAGTTAAAAATAAATTTTAACGAGTAAAAAGATTTCGGTAGAGACGGGTAAATTTTCTTCGTGAATGCAGGATGCTGTCAGAACTGAAATTTGCTTTACAGAAAAAACATTGCATGATCGTTTTCTTCGTCTGCAATGGAATGAGAACGACTAGGATCGTTCCATGGAAAGTCAGAACTAAAAAAAAAAAAAAAAAAAAAAAAAAAAACCTGACGATTCGCCCTACAGGCACATGTAGATATCGAAGACGCAGATCGTTGGGCGCCTGTTTATTGAGAATTGCAAAAGAAATTACCTTTTTGCCATGTTGCGGCAGTTGGGGACCGCGTACTTCGAAATGTACATGTGTATGTAGGTTTGAGCCGGAAGGGATTTTTTTTTTTTTTTAACTATATTATATACCTATATTATTACTATTTACCTATAAAAAACGTGTCAATATAAAAGTTGTGAGATAATATTAAGAGGATTTATAATAAATTTAAGCGTATTTGATATCTTGTGAATTGACGAAGTTATGAATTTTTTTCTTCTTAAACCCTATCCCCTCCCCCCCCCCCCTTGAGGCCATTTTTAATTATATAAAAAATCTGTCATACATAAATTTTCGGCCCTTTTACTAGAAGTAATAACTTTAAACGGATTTGATACGTATCATAATTAAGAAGTTATGGGTTTTTTTCTGTTTTCACAAAAAGCCCCTCCCCCCACCCTAGTTCGATTTTGCCCATTAACGAACTTGACCGAGATTTTATGCCCCTTGATTTTATATATGAGTTTGGAAGCTATTTGTGCAGAATTATTGAAGTTATCGTGTCCATAAAAAAAGTGATATAGATAGATACACGGAAGAAGATACCTAATGAGGAAGATCTATCTTCCTCCGTGGATAGATAGATAAAAAATTTGAACTGGGGGTGGTTTTGGGTTCTGGCAGTCATGATCGGCGTAGATCTGCAAAATTTTTTCGGAAATTCCAACTTGGGGAGAATGTAATCATAGAAACTCAACAGAGTTTCTCGCCAAGCATAAGAAACAGCAATGCATTGAACCGTAAATGAAAGGAATTTCCGCCAATGGATGCCAAACGATTTTACAATTTTTTTTTTTTTTTTTAACTCTGTCTAGTTTATATTTTGCGGATGGGACAAAACGGGTTTTTGACACATCTATATCTCGCGTTCTATTTAGGATAGAAACAAAATTCTTGATTCTATGGAATGGGGCGTTCCAGGGGACTAAGAATTCAAAAGTAAAGCAAAATCCGACGAATAGGTTTTCAGTAAATGTGATTTTAAAAGTGCTGTTTTTTGCACTTTTTAAATCTTGTTCAGACCAAAAACTGTTGACAGGGCTACAGCAATGTGTAATTATCGGATTTTTACGCGGTTTACGTTATTTGAATCGCTTTTATGAGTAGTTCGGACCTTTGTAAGTTTCATGTAAAAATATTAATTAGTTTTTGATTTATATCAGTTTAAAGTTATTGATCCCTATACTTAACATAGAGCAAAAAACTGTTGACAGGGCTACAGCAATGTGTAACTATCGGATTTTTACGCGGTTTACGTTATTTGAATCGTTTTTATGAGTAGTTCGGACCTTTGTAAGTTTCATGTAAAAATATTAATTAGTTTTTGATTTATATCAGTTTAAAGTTATTGATCCCTATACTTAACATAGAGCAAAAAACTGTTGACAGGGCTACAGCAATGTGTAACTATCGGATTTTTACGCGGTTTACGTTATTTGAATCGCTTTTATGAGTAGTTCGGACCTTTGTAAGTTTCATGTAAAAATATTAATTAGTTTTTGATTTATATCAGTTTAAAGTTATTGATTCCTATACTTAACATAGAGCAAAAAACTGTTGACAGGGCTACAGCAATGTGTAACTATCGGATTTTTACGCGGTTTACGTTATTTGAATCGTTTTTATAAGTAGTTCGGACCTTTGTAAGTTTCATGTAAAAATATTAATTAGTTTTTGATTTATATCAGTTTAAAGCTATTGATTCCTATACTTAACATAGAGCAAAAAAATATAAATGACCCAACTCTTTTAGGAATGGTCGTATACACATGATATTAAGATATGTTATTACACTCGACCCGAGTAAGCTTCCTATTATAAAAAATAGTAACATTTAAGGTTCGTTTACAGGGTCTCACAAAAGATCTTTTGATATATGGCTAAAGAGTTGTGTAATTATCCGATTTTTATGCGGTTTGCAGCATTTGAAATGTTTTTATAAGTAGTTCAAATGTTTAATATTTCGTGTAAAAATATTAATTAGTTTTTTATGTATACCACTTTAAAGTGATTTATTCCTATACTTAAGATGAAGCAAACAAATATTAAATGGTCTAACTCTTTTCAAAAAGAACGTATGCGCATGATGTTAAAATATGTTACTACCAACGACCTAAGTTAGCTTCCTATTGTAAAACAGAATTGTAGAATTTACTGTTCGTTTACAGGGTAACTCAAAAGATTTTTTAATAAGACTAAAAAGTTGTGTAATTAGCGAATTTTTACGTTGAAGTACATGATTCCTGTACTTTACACAGAGGAAAAACAATAGTAAATTGCATAACTTTTGTCAAATTGGCTATATACACAAGATATTCAAATATGTTTACTACATCCTCTCTATTGTAAAGCGGCATTGAAGCATATACGTTTCGTTTACAGAGTCTCTTAGAAGATCTTGATTACATTACAACCGATGTATATTTACTGAGTGAGATGTATTTTAATGATTTTACACTGTTTCAATCTCTGTAAGGTTTCATTATCTTGCTTTAAAATTTAATATGAGTTAATTTTGTCCGTCTGAAATCTCGTCGATGTTAAGCTCTAAATCTATTAAAATATAGTATTTTCATCGATAAAAAAAACTGTGTTTATTTATAAATATATAATTCTAGCGTATCAGGAATTGATTGAAATAGCGATTACAAAATTCCAACTTTACGTTCATGCGCTGAGTAATAGAATGTAAAAATGTTGCTACCCCAAGATTACAAGTTTTGAGTTTAAATATTTGCCGTTCATCGAATCTCCGGCTATGACGAACTTAAAATGCTAAATTTCGTATACAATAGGTGATCGGTAACGAACTGTTCGGTTTACGAACAAATCGGTTAACGAACACTTTCGCGTGAGATTTTTATGTTCGGAGAACAAACACCTCCCGAAACAAAGCCATGATGAAGCAATGCCGTGTTTCATATTTGCCGAGCTATACTTAATGCCTCTATTGTCAACTTTGAGAACATTTTAACAGTTGCATATATATGTCCTAATTAATTCATGGACTGCCGGAGATTGGGGACCTATATTTTAGGATCACCGAATTGGAATGAACAGACTATATGAACAGAAATCACTTTAATCGTTTTTATACTTTTGCAAACGTTGCGAATTTTATATTTTTCAAATTCTCGAAACGTTGAGTTAAAAAACTTAAACAAATAAAAAACTTCTAAGGTGCTCAGTAATTTTCAAAAATAATATATTTAATATGTTAGTATAAAAATCCCTGTAAATTTTTATACTAATAGAAATAGGTTCGTAGAAATAAAAAATGTTGATTATTCTCGGTAAAGTATGCTCCATAAACTTATCGTTGTAGTTGACCGAAAAAAAGTGCTTCTTATTTTTCCACATTTTTCTGAAACTGTAGTATTTTAAATAGTTTGTAAACTACTGTAAAATTGTCTAATTTTTTTGTTTTTGAATGTATATAAACGGAAAAGTGATATAAACAAAAGAAAAAGGAAAATAAATATGTCATAAATAATCTGATGAATATAATGTAAGGAAATTAATATAAAAGTTTCCCCGTTGTTACGGTAGCGACATGTACATTGGAATAAGTCACTCAATAAATTGTATAATTCTGTTTATAGCATCACTATTATTATTTTTTGCCCTTTTCATCTTTTCTTTTCTGAATAAAAATGGAATCCGTATAATTGAAATTAAATACCTTACAAAAAGGAGTGATATCTCATCAAAAACAACTCGTTGTAAATGATCCCGCCAAGCCACAAACCTAAAACGTCAGTCATAAAAAGAAGTGATATCACATAAAAAGAAGCGATATAGAAGTGCATACTCAGAGTCCCGTGTAAAAATCTATCACCACTCATAATGTTTCCAAAGGACTCGGAGTGAGGTACAGTATGTGAAAACTGCTTGGCGACCTGCAGGCTTTTATAATGTTTGCGTTTCCTGCAATTACATATGGCTATATTATTTTTCTTTTCTTTTCTTTTCTTTCTTTCTTTCTTTATTTATTTTGTTCCCATAAAATTGTAAAAGTTGAAGCTTCTGTGTTTGCATGTCCTTTCTTATTTATGAGCTTGAAAAATGAATTTGTTGATTTTATTTACCATTACTTAAACTAAAAACACCACTCTTACGAAGAGGATTTTTTAAGTAAACGTATAAAGATTTTGAGTTTGTAATATATATATAAACCTTATAATAGACGTTAACTAAATTGAGATATATTGCAGTAATTCTAGCGTAAGGGAATGGCATAGATCTGGGGGAAAATCCGTTCTGTCAGTTCTTTCGCATACAAAAATATTTATAAAAGGGGTATAACAAAAATATAAAATTTATTTTTCGATTTTCAAAATTGATATACTACATATATTATAAAAGCCTGCAGGTCGCCAAGCAGTTTTCACATACTGTACCTCACTCCGAGTCCTTTGGAAACATTATGAGTGGTGATAGATTTTTACACGGGACTCGGAGTATGCACTTCTATATCGCTTCTTTTTATGTGATATCACTTCTTTTTATGACTGACGTTTTAGGTTTGTGGCTTGGCGGAATCATTTACAACGAGTTGTTTTTGATGAGATAGGTAGTGTTTCTGACGAAATCTACCTAAAAGTGTGCTAAGCACAACGTTGATGGAGACATAGTCAATTATGGCTTTTGCTTGAAATAGCATATAATGTCGGCGCAACTTTCTGTTAATTTGTTTTATAGAGTTTGATTACTTTATTTCCAGTTTATAGAGATATAGTTTTATTAGATACTAGCAAGCTACGCCCGCTGCGCTGGTCGGTTTCTACAAATGAACCTTCAATCCAACGAAATATATCGTTTAATTTGACCTTGTATTTGAAAGCAATCTGTATATTTACCTGTAATATCCTTCCACATTACTGAAAAATGACGTAATTGCGCTATTATATTTTCTATTCGTATTTTATTCGTATAAAATAATCGTATAAAAATATTACTGAAACCAATCGATTGGTAATAAAGACTATTAATTAATGATGTAATGAAATATGTTGCAATAGAAATTGCAACTGCAGGTAACTTTTTAAGCATAATTTAAACTCATAACGCATTAACAAACAATATTTTTAATTTTGGATTCGCTTTTTTGAATAGTCTAGAAATCAATTTATAGGTTATAATTCATATTATCCTCTAAAACTATTTTCAACATACATATAGTTTCGAATATATGACTATCTCCAGTGTGCAAAACTTAAGCAACAAACACAAAATGCTAATTTCTGAACACGTGAGTACTCAAATGGAAATTCTATAAACAGCAAGTGTAGAAAATAGGTACTACCCTAACAGCACAGACAGTCGATGTGAAGCAGGCCCGGACTGGCCAGGTCGGCTGGTCGGCAATTGCCGAGGGCCGCCGGCTCAAGGGGGCCTCGAAGGGATCTCAAAAATGGATATACAACTTTGTAATTAGTTATATCAGAGTAATTTGACTATTTCTCAGTAGTCTTATGCGTTTACAATCAATTTTAAGGGGTTCATAATCAATTTTTAACTTAATTAAATCAATTTTATTAGGGCAGTTTTTTCGAGGTTTGTATGAATTCGAAGCTCCGATGTAGTTAGGAGCCCGCTAGCGGTCGCAAGCTAGCTAGTGACTACTATAATAGTGCAGTCTTAAGCTTAGCACATCCAGCATGATTTCATATAAACTAGTTTCACTGTCCCTAAACGCTGTTTCTTTATCAACGTTACGACTGGCGATTGTTGAGGTTAGTGAGTAGTGACCTTGTCGTATACTTCTCCCCGCCCGCTCTCTCTCCTCCGTCTTTATCGTCACAGCCCCCAGCCCCTGACAGCTGACTACTATTGATTGATCCAAAACTATAACTATTGAAGGGAGCACTCAAGCACTGCCAATTACAACTACTTTTCTGTAGCAAGAATTTTTTTTTACGTGGAACGTGTGTCTACTTTAACTACTCATGTACGTTAATGGCGCCCGGTGCATGTAAAATCCGTCGTGGGTGTAAAGTCCTCCAAGTTTGTGAATTACACCTCTGGGGGTGCCTAGTCTGGTGAAGGTCTCGTCACCAGATCAAGGTTCTTAATTAAGAGACCAACTCGAGTAGCGATGTCATGACGTATGGATGAGCGATGCAGCGAGGAAATAGTAAATATCTCAGCATCTCACATCCGTCCGGCATGACTTCGCTACCCTGCGCAGTACTGAACCGCATCATCAAAAATCAATTAGCAACTGGCCAACTAAGAAAAAGCAATTAAAGCAACAAGACGCACTGAAGTCACGTCGGCTTATAGATTTAACAAACACATCTTCGCCAAGCGGAGAGCAGGCGAATCCTTGCCCCGCTGCCAGGTATCAACTCGTTAAGCTAGGCAAAAGCCTGGCAGGTCAGAGGCCTGGTCAGCGGTCTAAAAAAAAGTCTACTTTAACTAATATTTTAACCAGAGGGGGCCCGTGCGAGGATTTCGCACTGAAATCTAATATTTTTTAGGTACTGCTCTATTATCCCGTCGACCACTTTTCATAACAAAAAACTATCGCGTAACTGTAAGATTAAACGCCAAAAATGCAGTCCCATTTACTTGATATCAGAATCATTATGCGTGTTTGTTACGTCATCAAGTGGTTTTTCACGCGACATTTGCGTGCGGTATTTTTCATTATGTTTTACTGATTTATTAGTTATTTCATTCATTAAAATAACAATTGTGTCCTTAAATTCTTATATTTTATTTATTTATTTATTTTGATATTCCAATGGCAATGTTCTCCCGTTTATTTGGCGATAGTTTTTTGTTATGAAAAGTGGTCGACGGGATAATAGAGAAGTACCATTTTTTATCAATATGTAATATTTTTTAGATGCAGGTTTAAACATCTAAAGAAAAACTAAGGATAAAAATATCTGCAAACAACATTTAGTTTTTAGTCAAGCTAGAATATCATCTAATTTATTCCATCAAAGTTATAGTACAAACTGATCCAAGATTGCAAAATGCACGTGCGAGAAAAAAAAAATTAACAATCGTATTTTAACTGCATTAGAGGATGACTTCATCCGCTTCGGGAAAACATGGGACATAGAAATATAAATCTAAACATTTAAATTTCAATTTCGCTTTTTAATCATAAATATAAAATAAACCCGTGCGGTGTTTTTATAATAATTGCTGAGCATCATATAATGTGGTATTTTATTTTTGTGGCAACGGTACTTTGAAGAAAACCTTTCATTTCTTTTATGAAAATAATGCCGATTTAATTTTTTATTTTCAGCAAATTTTAATTAAAAACATGTTTTTACGAATTGTTAAGTGTGCTATGTCAGAAGCCAGTTCAAAATCCTTTCATATGCCATCTCATTCGTCGTTCTGCTTTTCGTATTTTAAAAAAAAAAAGGGATGTTGACAGGAGAAATAATATATATGATATGTTGTGTTTTTATTGCCTATAAATGAAGAAACGGTTGCTAAACGGCCATTTTGTTCGAGCTACTAATTTGGATTGATATTTTTCCATTTGCCTTCTTTATTTATGTAGGCTACTTATAATTTTTTTCAAGTTTTGCGAATTTTTTAGTATTACAAATCTTTTTATGCTATATTCATGTCTCAAGTTTCCTGTAGGTGGCCCTGAAATCAATTATAAAGGCAAATAATTTACCTGATTCGCTGAACAGTTTGTTTACCTTCAGGGGTGCCCAGACAGGGGTTTGGTGACGCAAAGTGCGTCATAAAATGTATTTTTGGGGGGGAATTTAGAGAAAAATAAGTACATTTTGGGGGGGGGGGATTTTTAAATTCTTAATATTTCCTTTTTTTTTTTTTTTCACTAATAAAAAAATTCTAGATTTTTTTAATATAACTTTAAACTTTTTTTCAACATTCAATTTCCAGAAATTTTTCAGTTTTTTTCATTCTTTAAATTCTAGATAAGGACAATAAGAACCTATTCTGCATCTTGCTATCTTTGAAGGTGCGGTAATAAAAAAAAATACTTGGAATACAGGTGGGAAAATGTTTAACACATGCTGAAAGCCAATTAGGACCACAAGATGTGATAAAAGGAATACCTTTCCAGAAGCGTCTTAAGTAATTTATTGTCTTGTTTGACAGGGTCATATCGTACGGTCCGAGAGCCAAAATACATTCTTGATGGGTGGGATAAGAGAGAATGAATTACTCAAATGAATTACTTGACCATTTTCAGAAAACTAGAATTTAAGTACAGCATATTTTAGTGATGTTAGAAGAGTAGTATTGTATGTCATTAAAACAATATAAGGTAAACAACCTGTACAGAGAAAAAGACTTCCAGCCATTAATTATTTTAGGGGGATCGGAGGAATTAATAGAAAATTAGATATTTTTAGGAAGGGGTGGAGGATTAATTACTATGTAATAAGACTGAAAAATTATAGTGTGAAAGAAAAACATATACAGAATACAGGGGCTTACAATAGATTTAGGACTATGTTTTAATGGTACAGTGTGTGCCGTTTTATAAGAATCGGTACTTATAAGAGTATGTTGTTAAAGCAGTTTAAGGCAACAACTTGTACCGAAATAAACGCTTCAATCCACAGTTTATTTTAGGGGGAGGGGGGTGATTTAGAGATTTTTTGGGGGGAAGGGGAGATTAAATTGTATGACTAGGTAGTATAAAAAATAAGATTGGGAAATCTTAAGCATTAAGATTTAATCTTAATCAAGGACGTATGTACATGCAAATGTACATACACCTTTGATATAAACGACTTGTCTTTTATATTTTAGTCTTCTTAAAACGATATGCAATCTTTGTATTTAAGATTTATTTTGTAATAATTTAAAAGATTTTCTTTTAAATACTTGTAAGTAAATATTTATGTTCATAAAAAAGTAGCTTTATTTATTAAATTATTTGACTTTTAGTAGATAACTTAAATTATATAAAAGTTATTGGTGTTTACTACAGGATAGCAACAAATAAAAAATTTCTGCTTTTAAGCAGAATTCTTTTGCCACAACTACAGCAGTAAGAAAAAAAAACAATTGACAAAAATTTAAAAACTTAGTATAAATGAAAATTTAACATCTTGATTTTTTACTTCAACTCATAACAGTTTCCAAAAAATATTATCCCAGATATTTAAGTTCTGTCTGTTGATAATTTGAATTCTAATGTATCATTCTTTTTTAATTTGTGGTTATATTAACAATATTTTTTGACGTTTTTCATCTTTTGGCTTTTATATTTGATCGAGATGAAACAAACATCAATCAGATTTTTTTTTCTTAATTCTAGAATTCATTAAAATTTATTTCAAATTTAAATTTAGATTTTTTTTTTAATTTCCTGTTTTATGCGATTTTTTTTTTCAGACTGATTTGAGACAAGGTCTTTTCTTTAAAAAAGTCTTCTTAGAATCTCTATTACAATTATTTTCATACTTAAAAAAATATAAAGCATAATTCATATTTAGGCAAATTTAAGCAAAATATTATAATTATATTTGCATTTATGCAACCAAATATGTGAAAAAAAAAATGCTTTAAATTTTCTCAGATAATTCTAAAAACATCTAGTCTTCTCTCTCAAAGAGAGGTGAAAAAAAGTTTAAACAAGAGTTTAATAATTTTTTTGAATATATGACAACTTCAGTGGCTTAAAAATTGCATTTTTTAAACGTGTTGCTCGCATTTCTGAAAATACTTTTTCCAACACAATACTGTATTTCAGATTGGTGTATTCTTTTACGCAAAATAATGAAAAATATGGTTTTCATATGTTAAACCACATAGTTTGCGGAAAGAAAAAAATAAAGTTCCTTATTATTTTAATTTACTTCTACTTGTTTTCAAACGGTTATCAAATTTGTTTTATAGAATTGTTCTCCCTTTTCATTTTTTCCAGAATATGTTTTCTATATTTGTTAACATACAGTATGTTTTTTCCAAACGTCGACAAATGAATAATTTCTTAATCGTTAGTCTTAGGCATATGGTTTCAATTGCAAAAGTATTTAAAATTAGCTAAATAATTATGTTGGACACAGTTTGGATAAAAAAATGCAATTATGACGAATAAGTTATAAAAAATAACTTTTTATACAGCCTACAGGTCCTATAAGTTTTATTTGGTAAAACAATCCTGAAGCTCTGATATATCAAACGAAAAAAAAAAATCATTTTTCTACGACCAAAACTCACCGTGTTATACGAGTTTAAAATTTGGAATTTTTTTGCTTTTAACATGGTGTTCGAAGTGATGTGCGGTTATATCGAAATCGTACATTATTTCAGGCGCTGTGTTCCAATTTTTTTCCAAATTTGAAACTCGGTAACTTTTGGTCGTACTAAAATGTTTTTTTCCCCCTGCATCTCAGAGCATGAGGACTATTTCACTAAATATAACTTATAGGACCCCGGGACGAAAAAAAAAGTTGAGTTTGTAACGTCTTCAAAAATGCATTTTTTGACCCAAACGGCGTATAATTTAAAATATTTTTCAGCTAATTTTAAATATTTTTGAAATTAAAACTGTTTATCAAAGACGGTTCAGAAATCATCTATTAGTCAATGCTTAGAAGGGACATATTTTATATTTTTTATAATATGTGTAGATGAAAATTTTTGATAATTTTTTTAAAAAGTTTATATTGTATTTATTCGTTATTAAATTATTTAAAAATGAACCATTAAGTGTATTATATCAAGCTATCATACTGATCTCGAGAAACAAGTACTACTGCCTTGCAAGAGTGATCCTCATGTCCTGCGGAAAGCAAGGCACAAGCACTGATGTTGGGACGAATTTAAATTTTCATACCCTCCAGCTAACGAGCAAATGGGCAAAATTGTAATGTTGTTTTCTCTTTATTTTACGTTAAATGCTAAAAAAAAATTAATTTTTCTAGCATAAAAAAAATGATTACTTTTATGAATGTAATCATTAAGAGCATTAATCATTACTTCAGACATTAATATTGCATTATACCTTTAATTGAATATTATGCTTTTTCTGCAGTGAAAACTGGAACTTAGTGAACGTATTAACACGGGCTTGTCAGTCAGGACTTATAAATGTGGAAACAATCACATTACTAATAATAAAATATATATCTTCATTATTTTTTCCGCTGTTAAAACTTTTATTTCATGTTTGTGTGATAGTACGTAAAAATACTATTATTAAATTTTATCAGTAGAATATATTTAACAATTGATGTTCTGTTTAGGGGGGTGGTCGATTTTAATGTATGAAGATTTGGGGGGGGGGGGAATTTGCGTCTTTGGGTTTGGGGGGGATGGTCACCACTGTTTACCTTCGCTCAATGTATTGTTATTCGCTCAACGTAACTGAAATAAATATTTAGAACATCTGCCACCAGGTAGCGTATTAGATCGCTGGAATCGCGAACAGTAAAGGAAGAAAATTTAAAATAAATAAAATGTCATTGCTTCTGAGGGCCAAATTGGTCAATAAGTGAGATTGTAAACCCTAATTGAAATTCAATTAGCATACATACATTTTACTGTATTACTTTTACGAATTTGTTACAATACAACATATCATACAATCGCAGCTAGGGTGATTGATTACATTTATTTTCAGAAACTGAAGATCGAATTTCACCTCCTTCAATTAAGCCCTTCCTGGCACTTTGTCTTGTAGATATGAGAGCAAAGAAACTACGCCTACTTGCAATCAGCCACTTTTAGATTGTCCATCAGTAACATCGGCTTCTCTTGGCAGTGATTCTTCAAGAATACAGATTTGACACAAAAATGATCATGAAGCAAACCACCAGGAGACGCCTGATGCTGCTCAGAATGCTTCTACGCAACATTTTGTATGTTTCATCTGCCCCAACGAAAATGACCCAGTTTGATTTTAAAAAACTTTTATGGAGAAGCACTCTATTGAAGTTAGTGAAGAGAAAGAAGCTAAATTGCCATTTGACTCTTCAAAACTTTAATAGCGACATTTATCGAATGGTGATAAAATTCACAGAAAATGGTTATATTCGATTTGGCTCTACAGGGTGTACTGCTCCAGCTGTATGGCGTTTTGGGGCTTAAATTTATTACCGGACATGACTTTTCTCCTAAGCATATGTATAAATTTGTTGAGATTCATGATGACTCCCGTTATCATCATCTCGCAGCGAACCAGCTTTTCAAAGCCAATAAGGGTCGTGATATTGCAACTCTTCTTACTAGTAACCAAACCAAAAAGCGAGAAAGGGAATTCCCTTTCTCGCTTTTTGGTTTGGTATGGTGGCTTTTTGGTTGTGTATAATTATACCTGGACCTGACAGACCACGCAGACCTGAAAGACCTGATAAGCCATAATGTAAACGCAGCATCACTGTATAGATCACGTACTGAACTTTGTAGTAGCTAATTCAACAGCAACGCTGCCCCAAGCAGAAAACTTATTTGGATTGGTGGAATAATCTGCTGTTTTTCCAAGCTCGTCTTACAAAAGAATGGCCGTATGGGAGAGGGAAACAAAAAGAAAACGTACTGCATATGAAAAACTGTACAAGAGAAAGAAAATGGAACCACAAAATGATGCAGTAAATAAAGCTTTTTCTTCGATTGTCGATGAGGGATTTTAAGAATGTGTAAACACAGGGAAACTATTCAATTTTATTACCGTTTTAAAAGAAATATCAAATGGAAGTTTTGACTGCAAATCTACATTCATGGCAAGAAATGTGATTAGTCAATGGACCAAATTTGAAAACCTATTTATGTCGATTGTTTTACTAGATTTATTTCTTGTTACATCTCCTATTTACAAATATTTACAAAGTAAAACCATTGACTATCGTGGTAGAGAAACTGCTTCAACAAGTAAGAAATAAGAGTGATAAACACTTTCCGGATCTGTATTCAAAAACAAAATATTATGCAAGTACAGGTATTACCAAATTAGAAGATAACAGTATTGATGTAGAATTAGAATTAGATTTCAAGAGAAAATGAACTTCAAAGTAAAAGATTGCCTGGTGCAAAATCAATAGGCGAAGCTCGTGGAATCTCAACTGCTCAATACTATAAATTGGTATTTTATATGTTTTAGATTGTACCAGGACAAGTATCGAAGAAAAATTTAGTCCAAACAATTAAATCGTAGAAGATTGTTCCTGGTTAGACCCAAAAAAATTTAATGAAATCGTAATGGTTGATAGTTTTCCTACGGAAATCCTTTGTAGAATCTCTAAACTTTGTAAAGATGAAAGAAGTCGGTTATTGATAAAGCTGAAACAGTTTTCAGATCAGCATGAAGGTTTTACAATGGCAGAAAAAACTAACAGTGAAAGAAAACAAGACAATCTGAATGGAGTTGAAGAAATTTTAAGAAGACGAAAATCTTTATGGTTACTGCTCTGACAGGAAATAATGTTTTCGGTGTTTATCATGCGCCTTTTCTATTGTTTTGAACTCTCACAATCTGGAATGTTTACCAACCTGTATGTTGCTTACAATATTGTACTAACCATACCTTGTACACAAGTCACCTGTGAAAGGAGGTTTTCTAAACTTAAAATAGTTAAGAAGCGACTTATATCTACTTTAAGCCAAGACCTTACGTTTAATATTTTTTTCATGAATGTAGAAAGAGACTTATTTAATAACTTGGATAAAGATGTTATTATAGATGAAGTAGTAAGGACCAGCGAAGAACTGACCAAAAAGCTTTTAGGTTAATAAACAGCAGTTCACTACATATAACCTTTCTTAGTTCGTTGTATCTGTACCAAGGTATTGTAGAGCCATTTTTCTTTTATTATAAAATCCATTTTACAAATTCTAACAATTAAATCAAAATTAAAGAGGACATTGTTTTTTTTTTCAATAGGTTTTTTATTACCGCTGTGCCTCTTTTTAACAGTTACGTAGGTATTACAGTAGGATTTAGATTATTATGATTTCAACACTGTGATTTGGTTGCCTAAAAGTAAAAATTTTCTCACTCTCATATTTAAGTAATAAACCACTCGTAATTAATTAGTATACTTAATTTTTTTAGCATGGAACTAGTTTAAGTACGATATATAAAAGTAATATAAATATTTATTGTGAAAGTAAGGCTGGGATTGCGGTGCCTCGTCTAAAATCAATCTTGAGCGTAAGTCTGACTTACGATATAAACAAAGCATAATCCGTATTGCGGTGCCTCGCGATCTTACGCTAACCCGAAAGCTATCTTACGACGAAGCGTAAGTGTATGCGCGCGCAACGACAACAAATCTAACTACGACCTCTGATTGGCTGACCCATCCTACGATCGAGCGTAAGATTTAAGATCGCGAGGCACCGCAATCCCAGCCTAAGTGAACTAACAACATCAGAAAAAGCTTACTTTTTCACTCAACTATTTTCCAAGTGACAAAATAACTAAATGTGGTTTTTTGGCCTGTAAGGCAAATTTTCACAAAATAAATGTTCTAATATTCTATTCCCTCTAAATTATCCGGTAAGGGGCCTCTTTTCAGTCTCTAGCCGAGGGCCCCCAAAGGAGCCAGTCCGGGCCTGATGTGAAGTCTTCTTGACATTACAAATGGTCACAATTGTCACAGTCACTACAATGAACAGAAATGTGATATCTTTCATTCGTCTCATTTTTACTCTCATTTGGTCACACCACTGAACAGTCCCTATGACTGCTGCTATTTGACGAGTCACCAGGTGACTTTACAATGATGTCATCTTGTGACTCTCATGTGACTGTCATTTTTACACTCTATTGTAAAGTCATCATGATAGCTGTTCTGTGATGAGTTCCCAAGTGACAGAAAATGAAATCATCTGATGCCTTTTCACAAAGGAGTGCAATGATGACTTCACAATAGAGTGTCGATCACCGGAAAGTCACCATGCAACTTCATTGTGACATTATTTGGTGACTCATCACAATGCAATGTTCACAATGACTTCAAAGTTCAGTCTTCAACTGACAGTGACTTGAGAATCACAAGGTGACTTCATTGTAATGTCACCTGGTGACCCATCACAAAGCGACAGTCACAGTGACTTTTCAGTGTTAACAATCATTTGAGAGTAATAATGAGATAGTGAAATATCCAGTATTTTGATTCACCGTAGCGATTGTGACACTTCTAACCATGTGGGACGTCAAGGGGACTTCACATCGACTGGCCGTGCTGTTAGGGTAGTACCTCTTTTCTACACTTGCTCTCTATAGAATTTCCTTTTGAGTACTCACGTGTTCAGAAAATAGCATTTTGTGTTTGTTGCTTAAGTTTTTCACGCCAGTGTATACAAATATATATGTATATACATATATTTATGTATATATTCATACATATAAGTGTATATATATATGTATTTGTGTAGATATATGTGTATATATATGTGTGTGTGTATATATATATATATAGGGGAGATGGGGGATGAATGGGACAAGGGATGGATGGGACGCTCTCAATATTGCAGGCAATAAACATTTTTTTTAGTTGCTTCCTCCTCATAGATTTCACTACCATAGTGGTCTTCAGAACCAAAAGCAAGAGCACATGGCTGTTTTCAGTTTTCTTCAAATTTGCATTTCCTGAAAACTCTGCTTAAAAGTAAATTTTTCTACATTTGAAGTTACTTAAATATCTTATGCAATATAAACAATTAAGATATGTTGTAGTTTTTTATTTGAAGGCTCAATATTGGTAATTAAAATGAATGCATATTAACCATTGTGACAAAATAATTTCTGAGACAAAATAGCTGACAATTGAATATATGCATCATGGGGATGATTGGGACATTTCAAATGGGGATGAATGGGACTGCTTCATTCGTCCCTAGAGGATACTGAAAATTTTTTATTAACTAAATAATATTATATAGGTTGATAAATTAATACTTTATGGTTATTATTCTTTTAACATTTCATCCTCTTTGTAGGCATGTCTTCAGTCCACCGTTTATGGGCCTTTTAAGGCAAAGCTGAGATGAGTTCAAGATCATTGACTAACAAATAATCCTGGAGATCATATTACAATTTATAATCTCTCAGCTTTTGCCAAGGCGGCATTTTTGTCACATTCATCCCTGCTGTGGGGATGATTGGGACATAGAATAACTTTTTTTTAATTTAATTTTTATATCTGTATAATAATAATTTTGAACAAATATTGTGCATAAGATGTAGTTAAACACTTAAAGTTTGACATGTGATATATAATATTGATAATAACTTATATAAAATGTTTAAAATAAATATTTTTGTGAAAATGTCCCATTCATCTCTCATCTCCCCTATATATATATATCACTGGCGCCCGGCTAACCGAAAAGTACCAAAAAAAAAAAAAAAAATGCTGTCGTACACTTTAAAAAACACCTTTTGGCTTAAAATCTCTCATCAAAACTGTTTTTCTTTTTCTTTTTTTTTTTTAAACAAAATCTAATTAAATTTCTTTTTTTTTTTAAATAAACAGTTTTTTTAAATAAAATCTAATTAAATTTCTTTTTTTTTTTAAATAAACAGTTTTTTCTTTTATTTTACCAGATGTATAGCCATTTAATTCGTTCTGCAACAAAAAAAAAAAATCCTTTTGGCTTAAAATCATATTGTTTGGGGTCAAAAGTAAAATCAAAATCGCCAAAAACAAAAGATAAATCGCCAATATTGTTTCAACAGCAATCTTGCCCCTTGAATAATTTTTTAAAGCATTACGAACATTCCCAATCATGTTTAAATTAAATATTTTCGTTTTATAATATTATCTCTTATCAAAACTCTTTTTCTTTTTTTCTTTTCTTTCTCTTTCTTTTTTCTTTTTCTTTCCTTTTTTTAATAAAAATTAGCAACAATTTGTTTTTTATTTTTCGAGATTTATAGCCCTTTCATTTCTTTCTGCAACAATAATGGTCGCCAAAAAATTAGCAATGGTAACCTTTTCGGCCAAAATAACAGAATTTTCTATCATAATTCTATAACTAATATACGTAGAACGTTGTGGTATATACTAAAACCTTCCCTGAAAAATTATCTATCAAACAGCGCAAGTTCCATCAAAATCCATTCATCGGAACTCGAGTTATAAAGGAACGGAACGAAATTTCCGTTTGTGTTTTATATATATAGTAGATAAAGGAACTAAATAAATTGCAGAAAACATCGATGACGCAAATAACTATATCCCTTTAAATTTTAACTTGAAATCAGTCTACTTTCGATTATTTTAATTTTAAACACAAATTAAATTGACAAGTGTTTAATTTTTTTTTTTTTTAATTTCATTAAGAATAATTGTAACCAAAACAGTGCTCGTGCCAAACTTTCCAATATTTTTCAAATAAAGAAACACGTTTTAAACCAGAAAATTTATTTAATGAGATATATACTGCTTCTATTTGGTATTTATTTGATTTTATTTATAGGGAAAACTTCCTATTTAAAATATGTCCATTTAACTTGAAAGAAAACCCTTTTCCTGTTCATGTGCGACTGTTTGTGTTTAATTTAAAATGAAATATTTTTTGTCTCTCTTGAATCTAGAAATACTACATAAACTTTTATGCTAACGTAAAAGCTTATCTTTTATTTGATTTCTTTAAAAAAAATTCCACACATTTATTATATAAATACATTCCATAATATGTATACCTTTAAAAATATATATATTTCTACTTTTTCCTCCAAGTTTTTACATATCTTACTTCTTTGCAAATTTTGAAATTCACAGCACATTTTGAGTGAATCAATTTATATACAATTTTGTGTAATTACTCTTTATTGGTGATATAGATATTTTTAAAATTATATGTAGTAATAATTCTTTGTGATTTTGGATAACTTGAACATATTTAAATTATTATTTTTTTCTTTCTTGTTTTAAATTTCGTAAAAATTCTCAGAAATGTTGAATTTTATGATATGCGACGTAGGCTATTTATTGCAGAAAATAATTATTGCATAAAGCCACTCTCAATATTTCACATTCGTGCTTCTTTTTTGTTATTTGGCTTTAAGTAGGTCCTCCTCTAAATGTTTTCTTAACCCATCCTCTAAAACAATGGTAATAATGGTATGAATAAACAGATTATAATTAAAAATACAATTTTTTTTTGTGTTAGGTATGTATTTTTGCCTTCTTTTTATTCTAGTTTTGTTTTTATCCTTCCGCATTCTTCCTTCACGTTTCGTTCTTCTAGCCTTAATTTGTTTAACTGTAAAACGATTCTGAAACAATCCCTTATTAATTAATAATGATAATTGGAATGAAAATAGGTAATAATAAGTTTTCAAAAAAAAAAAAATCCCCTAATAAAATTTTGTGGTGAAAATATAAAAAGCAAGATGAATAATTTTTTTAAATACTTATTTTGTTTTCGTTCCACTGTATTAAAATAAATATAAATGTAACATAAATGTGGAACCTCTCTCTCTTTCTCTCTGCGTGTGTGTGTGTTAAGGACATTTTTTTCTGCAGTAGAAAGTATTTTAAACCATTTTTCGGGCTCCACACATAGATGGGGATAAATTATTACAAGTATTAAAAATTACTTTAAGGGGACATTGTACAACACGATGGCCGTCTAAGAAGAGTGCCGTAAAAAGTTTGTACGAATAAATAGAAGATGTATACAAAATTTTGGTAAACATGTCAAAGGGGGACAGTTAAAACTTTGAAATGACTTTTGCAGAGAATGTGTGTATAATTTTATAAAATTTTCATATAACAATTGGGTATATTGCTAATACATACAGCAATATATTGGCGAGACAATTGAATATATTGGTAATACTTGCCTATTTTATAAAGCATTTTAACATTTTTTCAACCTTGTAGTCAAATAATTAGTATTTTTTATTTACCCTCTTTTTTTTTCGCACCAGACGCCAAATAGCTTTGTTGCGGCTGTGGACAGACAAACCGAATTCATAAACACTTTTCAAGTATGTTGGAAAGTGTTAAAAATGGAGACCGTATAACACTTTTTCACACCGAGGTAAGTTGGCAAAGAACAATAACACTCTTATAGATATAAAGGCGAAGATGTATGACATCATTGCATTTATAATTAGAGAGTTAACAATTTGTGAAAGGACTTCTCATTGTTCATGGTCTTTTGGGCTTCCAATGTGAATAATCAGAATTAATTTTTTAAATAACAAAAAGTACATGTTATATAAAAAGAGGCGGGGAAGGTTGGGAATCACTGGTATATACAATGTTCTTTTAAAATGATTTTATATGTAAGATGATGTTGGTTAAAAAGTATCAGCATTTTTTGTAGGAATTCAGTTGGATCGCGTCATGAACTGCGAAGATCCTGATGAACTGTTCATCATGATCCTGATGAACTATAGTTAGTAGACTTTTGGGGGTCTTTTACAAGCAGTGTTGAATTCAGACATTTTTCTCCGGGGAGGGGGGACATTATAGAGTTCCGGGGGGAGGGAGGACATTTCAATGCTCCAGGGTGGAATGTCCCCCCGGGCCACCCCCCTGAATTCAACACTGTTTACAAGCGTAGTGTCCAACTTTCGACCTTAAGGCAACTTAAAACAAACTTCCAGCAATTACCAACCATAAACGACAATGTACATTGTTTTCCGTAGCACTGTATGCGAATATATTTCTTTTACACAAACTTCTATAAGTGCCCAAGGAAACTGAAAAACATTTTTCAGCGTTTGAAAAAAATAAATTGCACCCGGGCCCGTTTACAGAGAAGGTCGTCTCTGCTTGCACGGTTAGTTTACATTTTTGATCGCTTAACATCAGTAAGAGAGCAGGATTTTAGCAACTTTCAGCGAAATCTTCGCGAATTTGCGTTAATGTTCCGAATTAATCTGTCAAGACCGGATTAAACGCTGAGAAAAGGGCTATTGAAAAGGCTGCTGTTTTTAATACACAAAACTTTCAATAAGAGGGAGGCGGAACCTAATCCATGACGCAAGCAAAGTATGTAGACACCGCGCGAAAACGAAAATTGCTCTGTTTAGATGTCTGAGAGTAAAAGAGTGCTTTTGAAGTGACTTGAAACGACCGCTCACTCTCTCGCCGTGCTCTTTTTTTCCCCCTGATTTTATAAATGGACGGATTCGGTTGCTTTGTTTTGATGGTTCTGGCAGTTAGTAAGTGGTCTTGTTTTTATTTGTTCATTTCATTTTTGCTTTGTTGTTTGATATGTAGTTTTATCCTTGTTATTGACGATTCAATTCGACCTGTTGTCTGGAGGAAATAGTCCTGACATATTGTTTGCGAATTCGATACAGGAAAAATTAAGCAAATATATTTTTTATGTTTAAAATAATAAATTTATTATATATTTTTTTATATTTCATATCAATAATCGAGTGTGAGTTAAAAAAGATTGTTCATTTGCATATTTTTTTTTTTTTAGAAAACTTCAACTGTTTTTCTCTTTTATCAATTCTCTGTTTATATTAGGTTCAATTGAACATTCCCTCTTTTAGAAAATTTCCTCTCTGTGTATATCTCTCTCCAGGTATCACTCGCTTTATACGGTTCCAGTTAGTGCGGTACATTTCTTTCAGATGCTCCTTCGATTAAATGCGAGAAAATTTTAGATTAATGTTCAATGCACGGAATGGAGATCCCGTTTTTATTAGCCAAACGGCGCTGAATTTTAAGTTTGTTATGGATTTGTTGTAGTTTTTTTTTCCCATTCGATGTATGTTTCGATTAGTGCAGTCATATCAGGGGATCAATTAATCGCGCTAATAGAGAAAAACTTGTACTCATAATAAATTCATTTGCATATTCCTCATTTGAAAATTTTCACATCTTTCTCTCTTTTACTATCTATCTTGTCTTTTTCCTCACTTCAGTGAATATGTGTACTATTCAATCGGATTAAATTTATAAATTTAAATGCCAATACATTTTTTTTTTCTAATTTTACTTTCGTTTATATCTTAAAGTGTGCTGGTTATTTTAGGTAGTGGAAAAACGAGCACATACACTGAAAAAAAAAAATGTTGATTTTACGGTATAATACTGGCACCCCAGCTGCCAGTATTATTATATCGTAAAATCAACATTTTCTGCAGTGTATGAACAGCGTCCATTTCATATTTCATCTAAATAACATCCTATACAAATATTTTAAAAATTGTCAATAGTTGTTATTAATCCTATTCTTATCAATTATAAGCAATTAAAAAAAATATATCTAATGTTAATTAGGTAAAATGGTTGCTGTCCACGTGTACTTCCTTTCTCCCTGTCTATTGTAATAATCATCAAATCTCGAATCCATCCAGTGCATTTACAACCTATGATGAAATAAACGCTTTCGCTCCAGGTTAATTCTTTCGTGAAATTCTATGTCCTTTCCACACTCATTCAGGGGATCCAGCGCACAAAAATCTCGAAATAAAATTCATATTTTTATTTCACATTTTTAGCTTTAAAAAAAAAAAAAAAAAAAAAAAAAAAAAGTTTGGAATAAGCTAGAGTTTTTAGAAAAAACTATGCAACCACATGTAAATACGATAATGATATAAAAACAAAATAGGAATACATTTAACTGTCTTCTGCGTCTACGTCCAGAATTTAAATGCATGTATCTTTTTTCATTTCTTTCTTTTTCGTCATTTGTCATATTTAAATTGATACAACGCATTTCTGTGAAAAATAACGTTGCGAAACTTTGCATACAATGTTTTTTCAGTTAAATGCAGTAAAACTTGTCCAAAGCGGAATCGTAAGAAACTGAGATATTTTTCCGAATTCGACACATTTCCTCATTATACAAAATGAATGATATACGAAGAAATTGTGCGAAAATCTAAAGAAATTATACTTTTTAACTTAGAATGCATTAGAAGATAGTTCCTTGTTATAGCGGCCCCCGCAATTACGTTTATGCCAAGATTGCAGTGCAGTTACGAATTACCGATTTCGTCAAAGTCGTCGCCTAATTTATATATAGATTGTATATGCATCATATATATATATATATACTCCATAACACCATATCTATGCCTTATGTATCTTATATATATACGTAATATTTACGTCCTATATTTTATAAATACATCTTATACAGATGTCATAAATACATGTTATATATACGTCATATATGACCAGAAAGTCATATATGTCATATAATTTGGCTATAGGTCTCTGTCGATTGATGTATTGATGACTCATTCTCGGGGTTCGCGATATAACAAAGAAGTAACCCATTATAATATTATAGTCAGGGCTTAATTTCTAACAAAAAAAGTACCGGAGCACTAATATTCTGCAGTACTAATAACCGTAGCGTGCCCCCCCCCCCACCCCTCCTTCCATCGTCACTTCAATCTGCATATTTATATTTCATACATTGTATGTATTTGCAAAATTTAAAGCAATTTTTTTCTTTAGCAAAAAAAAAAAAAAAAAAAAAAATCTGCATTTACTTAGCTGTCAATTATTCCACTTTTTAGTTATCACTCCGGTCGAATAGAAATCTTTGCCTAATCTTAATGTTAATTAATCGCAGAATTCTGCGATTAAATAAAGTAAGGATTGTGATTCGTGTGTAAGGATTGTGATAGTGTTTTGATAAAAAAGAATGTAAAAGCTTCGAAAGGGTAATTTAGGCTTCGGTTTTTCGGAAGCGCTTGCACTGGGCCCCGGAGCCCAGTATTTATAGGCTCTGGTGAATTCCGACCAATGTTTAAATATTTACTAAAAGCAAAGAAGTACCGGAGCCGGGCTCCGGTGGGCTCCGGCGCAATTTAAGCCCTGATTATAGTACACTATAACGTACTATAATTATAACAGTGTATCATATATTTTACATTATAGTATAATGATAGTGTTATTTTGTTATTATGCACTTTATCTAAAAATGGAGATTTTCCATTGATGGCATTCTTTGCAATGATTGTACGTTGTAAAATTTTGTATGTTTATGTTTTATATGTCATCACTTTACTATCGTAAAACTTGACCATAGTACAATGTTTTGCCTAAGCACTTACAAAACCAGACAGAAAATTACAAGCAGACCTATAAAGCCTTTTTTTTTTTTTTTCAAAAAATCTAACAAAAAAGTTTGATTCAAGTTTTTTTTGTATATGTGTCTTTTTAAATCGTATCTTACAAATGTTCATTTTTGTCGTTGTTGTGTCCATGCTTAATTGGAACTCTATGGCCACGTTAGCGGTTTTTGCAAGCTTATAAATAACGTAAAAATACGCTTAAACAAGTAATATAAAAAACAAAAAAAATTAAAGTCAATTCCTACTTAGGTCAACAAGATAATTTCCTTCCTTCCCAAGCGAGGCTCGATCCTGGGACCTTGTGGTTACGAGCTCAGAGATTAACCTACTGCGATATCAAGACTTGTGAGTGAGTGCTTTTAAATGGAAATAAGTCGGCTTCGTGTTGATATTTTTTCTCCCATATAAAACTATAATTAATTAATTAAATTTAATTAATGAATTAATATTGGAAAAAACTGTATTAACATTAAGTGTCATCCACTACAAGTTTAAAAAAATGGTTTGAACTTGAGTGGATGAATAAGAAGTATTTTATTAACGATTGAAAATTTGAACAAGATATATAAATATATATAGAGAGAGTGTGAACTAATAGTAGGAATTGAAAAATGGATTGTATACAAACAACTTGGAACAGCCAGACGCAGCTAAAGTTTCCTTTTATTTTAAGGGAGAGAGGTGCATTTCAAAGTTGATCAGAAATGAAATGTACCCGTGTCCAATTGCTTGGCAACACTCGCTTCTGCATGTCTATTTTGACTAATATAATGTTTTTTATTTAATATCAATCGTCATTTCATTTTAAATTTAGATAGCAGAGTGGAGAATACACGATTTGGAAAGGGAATTTATTATTTTTGCATTATGTGGTTTTATTACAATTATCCATTATACACGTGGTTTTTGATGAATTATTTAAACTATTTCTTTCTGTTTCCGCGTTATTCCATCCTATGCAAAAAAAAAAAAAAAAAAAAAAATTACAACGTATTTCCTATTTTCCTTGCCGGGACCATTAAATTAGTTCGAATTGGACAAGTTTTACTACATCTTCATTATTGTTGTAGTTATGAACGAAATGAGTTCAACTTGAAGTGAGACTCCCTGTATTTTTGATTTAATAAGTAGATTGTGGTCCCAGATTTCACAATAAAATTCATTTGTATTTGGCATATGGCATGGACAGATAGATAATTCAGAAAACCATTGTGGTTAAAACACCAATTATACAAGTCAACATAAACCATTATTAAAAGTGGAATTTTCAGAGCTATCACACAAACATTTTTCTTTTATTAGCATAGATAAATGACTTATAAAAGAGATATTATTAGTCTAATTCCTTAGTTAAAGTTGTAAAATAAAATATATTGTTCCTTTTTAAAAGAAAGTCAAAACTTTTTCTTTCCATGTATGTAAGATATTCATGCAGTTTTATCCCCACGGGTGGGGTAAGACAGAATGATTTCACTTTTTATGATATAAATAATAATTTATAAATAAAAATGTAATAAATTAATTATATTTAAAACAATATAATTGTACAAGGATATGGAAAAATATATTTTAATTGCTGTTGGAAATTCTGGCTTTAAGAAGCAATTAACTAATAATAAGGTACGAGGTGTTGTTCTTATTTTCTTTTACTAAATGCAATATTTTCCGCACTGTAGCTAATTGAAAAAATGATTACTTTTTTTTTTTTTTTTTAGTATTTCCTCGACATTAGCTTCTTTAACTAAAAAATAATTTAACCTTCACTATATCACCATTACTCTTTTGTGAGGGTTAAACGCAGTATTTATTGTACTGTATAGTTAAATTTGAAAAAAGAAAGATTACTTTTGAGTATTTCCTCGAAATTAGCTCCTTTAACTAAAAACGATTTTAACTTTCACTCTATCACTATTCCTCTTTGTTTCTAGACTTGTGAGTGGGTCAATGAATTAGATTATTCTTTTGCATGTTGACAGCTTGACCGTAATCTTATGTAATTATATTCTGGCGCAACATTGAAATTACATGTAAATAAATTATATTCTTTAAAATATTTCTGAAATTCTGGTTTTCACTCACAATGATTTTTATATCATCAATCACTTGAGGTCGCATAGGGAGATGATGCTGAAACTATGCAAAACATTTCATATAAATGCAAAAAAATATATAATTTTAATGTATTTTATAAATTTTAAGGAATGAATTTTTAGGGAGGGGGGGGGGATTAAAAGTGAACTCTTTTCTCTTTCTTTTTTTAATAATTAGTTGTATCTCTGTATCAAGTGAAAAATGTGAACGAGGGTTTTCAAGCATGAATTTAATTAACCCTCCACACTATGTTATTTTATCAGTCGCAAAAAGATGCGAAGGGTGTACCATGCGATTGATAATTGTGTCTACTTTCTGAGTATGGATGAAATGTTTGCAATAGGGGTCGTCTACATTTTAAAAGTTGTACTAACTTTGAATTTTCAACTGATAGCACTGACACCATATGTGAGCTCCTCGGATCAAGACAATCCGAGAAAGGGGTATAATTATTTTTCCCCTTTAAATTTTTCATGTGTTATAGAAAAGGTGTTAAGGGTCATATCCATAAATTTCGAAAAATAAAATGAAAGGGATATAATTATTTTTTCCCCTTTAAATTTTTCATGTGTTATAGAAAAGGTGTTATAAGGGTCATATCCATATTAAATTTCGAAAAATAAAATGAAAGGGGTATAATTATTTTTTCCCCTTTAAATTTTTCATGTGTTATAGAAAAGGTGTTAAGGGTCATATCCATAAATTTCGAAAAATAAAATGAAAGGGGTATAATTATTTTTTCCCCTTTAAATTTTTCATGTGTTATAGAAAAGGTGTTAAGGGTCATATCCATAAATTTCGAAAAATAAAATTTAGGTCTTAAAATTAAAAGTACCTGGAACACGCAATTTGTTGCCAGAAAAACTATACAGAATTTCTAAATAAGAAATAAACTCACTTTATGTTTTAAAATAATTATATTTTTCTTGTTATTTTCTAAAATTTTCTTTTCTGTGGCTGCTTTGATAATAGAAAACGGTCTCTTTAGAAAAGTAAAATCTATAAATATCTAAAAACTAATGATTGGAATGAGCTTTAAACTTACATGCCCATGTTTTTTATGATTGTGGTTTATTTTATGCCTAGTGCAGGTGCCGCTGCTATGCAGTATTTTTCAGGATTTACACGATTTTAGCGATAGTCGTATCTCAAGAAATATTGCACGGAATTTAATAAAACTTGAGTTTCAGTTAGACCTTGATATAAATTGGTGCTGATTCTTTTTAGTGTATGCGAAACCTGTGTGAGATAGAAGAAAGTTTTGGGATTGACACATCCGACTAGTTTAAAATAATTTTCATAGTTAAAAATATGTTTTTCAATCTGAAAAATGTCTGGAATATATTTGGTTCTATTCATTGTATCTCATCAAAAAGAAAAACTCGGATGATTTTTTGAGAACTTATGTTTGTCATTTGGATTTAAGATTAGCATCCTTGAAGTTTGAACATTTCTAACTCTGATGATTTAAGAAAAGTATATAAATTATACTTTTTTCCTGACTGTCTTTATCCAATTAACCCAAATATGGTACCAAGAGTGAATGTTATCTTTAAAAAGCAATTCAGAGGTGCATTTGTTATTTAACAAAATTTCTCAAAAACAACATTAAGCAACGAAAAGCTACACGTTTCGAAGTTATCGAACCTTCTTATTCAGACATATATGATAAATGTTAGCACTTTTGTTTTTAACCTTTTGTGACTTAACAACTCCCATTTGAAAAATATTTACTCAGATGTTAGAATACATCATTTTAAATTTGTAAAAAGTAATTACAAAATTTTAGAAGATAAAAATAAAAAATCATTGACTAGAAGGTACTTTTTTTCACCTCTGTAATAAACAGAAAATTTCATACTTCTCATAAATATTATCAATTTTCTAATAGAAAATTGTAAAGTATGAACTTACCTTTGTAAAAAATCTATTTTGGGACGTCTCCAGCCTTTTTAATTTGACAGAGTTTACGAAGTTTATTTTAGCAATGATGACGTGAAACTGCTCACATGATAAATAAAACTTTCACTTAAAAAATTAACTCAGTATCACCATCTGTTGAGAATTCTATTTAAAAAAAATGTATATTAACTGATATGTTAGAAGATAGCAGCAATAAATAAAATCATTTTTTAAAGCCCACTGTACAACAAACGTTGACTTTTGGGTAGGTTACAAATATGCAACGCGGTGATATAAAGGATTTTACGTCAAAACCGTAATTGCGTAAAAAATTACGTTATAAGACTGTTAAAATGTCGATAAGTGAAAAGAAATTACCATTTTTGTCATTTTATATCTTAAAAGTGTATATTACAAAAACATAATTTTTGAAGGTCGTAATAGATACATGTTTCTCCTTTAACTTCATTATTATTATTTTTTTTCAGATCATAATGGAGAAAATTAATTGCTATAGGGTTTTTTTAACTTGTCGAACAAAAAATTAGAATCACAGGTTGCGCGCATGATTACAAAAGAATTTCTGCATATAAAAGAAAAGCTTTCGTGTCTAATTATACTTGAGAGACTTGTGCTTACACTGAACCTAAAAAAAAAATGTTTATTTATAGCATTTTTATAGTTTAAAAACAAAACTGTATCTTGCTTATATAAAATTTTCACAATTTTAGCAATATAACAACAAGAAAAAAAAAACTGACAGAAAAATATGAAAATTTAGGTTCATTTTATAGAGCCTACCATACACTATATATCCTGAAAATGTCATGAAAAAATCTCGAAAAGTTTTTTAACTACCTTGCTTGCAATGCCTCAAAATCATATTCGGAGAAAAAAAAACTTTAAAGTTTTCTCTTTGAAAATGTTCCATACTTAACAATTATATTAAGAGTGTCATTCATTTTGTTTTAAAGGGTTCAGAAATGATTACTCTTTAATATATATATATATATATTTTTTGAAAGATTGAATTTTACAATGGGAAAATAAAGAGGAAAACAAATTTCTAAAATATTTTTTGGAACTATGGCTGGTTGTAGATGAGTTCTAAATAATAGTCGATAGTTTCTTAATTATATGTATATTATGACGCTAAAACAAATGTTTGTTGTCATCTTTTCCTTGTAGAGTTAAAAGCCCTTTTATTCCAGGGTCATATTTTCTGAGACCGACTGTTTCTAAAATGTCGTAAAAATGTCAGAATGTAAAACATACGACATTATGGAGATTGTATTCTTTTTTTACTGAGGACAACTGTCTTAAATGAAATGAATAAGGGACGTCAATTTTGCAAGACATTTTAATTTCCATCTATTTCACATAATATCTAATAGCCTGGAATCCGCAATTAATAATCTTATCTTAACTTATTCTTATATTCTAATATTCGTATAATTTGTTATTATTCTAAGCATAATTAGATTTCCCAAAGATTTAGAAAATTCAGTTTTCAAAAATGTCGAATTAGTCTGATTTTACTTACTTTTCTCTTTCTGATATGCTATGAAATTCAGTTGCTAGGTAACCATTAAATGAAAAAAAAAGAACGAAAAATCATGCGTCAAGTGTAGATTATGAAACACTTTCCAACACATTCAGAATACGGGTAACAAAATTCACCGTTTAATAAAGTGAAAGATGATGTCTAATTGAACAACTCGGAAAACGAATAACACATTTAAAAACCCAATTTCAACAATTACCATCAATAGTCTGAAAAATATCCGAATTTTTTTGTGCAAACTTGTACAGGGTGTTTCACAAAGGACCCCTAACTTTAAAAATCAATAACCCGGAAACGATGATATATAGAAACATGAAACTAGTGGTATGTTTATTTAAAAAAATCGTAAGAATCTTATAAATGTCTCAAAATTTAGTTAAAAATAGCACCGATAGATGGCGCTGAGATCGTTAAGAATCCTTCTAAAGAGAGTTCAGAAGCATAGAAAGACTAGCCGTCGAAGATTTCGCCATTGAAATCTGTCCACTATTAGCGTATAGTGAAAATAATTCCGAAGTGATGTATACCGTATGTGGAACGTGTGTTTATTGTGTTGGAGTACCACCGATTAAATCAGTCCTATTGACACAAGGAGAAGTTTTCAAACGCGATTTCAAGTCGCAAAAGGCCCAGATGGGAAAATAATTCGTGAGCTTTTCAAAAAAGTTCAACAGACAGGCAACGTGTCCGATGCAAATTATTTTTAATATACGCTAATAGCGGTTAGATTTCAATGGCGAAATCTTCGACGGCTAGTCTTTCTATGCTTCTGAACTCTCTTTAGAAGGATTCTTAACGCTCTCAGCGCCATCTATCGGTGCTATTTTTAACTAAATTTTGAGATTTATGTATAAGATTCTTACGATTTTTTTTAATAAACATACCACTGGTTTCATGCTTCTATCTATCACCGTTTTCGGGTTATTCATTTTTAAAATTAGGGGTCCTTTGTGAAACACCCTGTATATTATCTATAGATTTTTTAATATACTACATAGTATGTTAAAATTTAATTCAATTAGGAAACATTAGTACAGTTGAAAATTCCCCTTAAGAAATTTCCGTCAATAAAATGGACTCGAGATCTTTCGCGCAGCCCCATGTATGGTCCATAGAATTTTTTCACATCAAGTAATATGCAAAACAAATTAGTTAAATTTAAACACGCGTACTTCGACAGAAACCGCACTTTCCGCAATTATTGTCCGTAGACAGTAATGTAACCGAATTATTTTGTGTGTCCCAGTAAATGAACGATGAATGCTATGCACACTGTATTCTATATAGTAAGCATTTTTCACTTCACCTCACCGATATATATCAATTTCAATATGTTT